>OY284415.1:87463531-88757973 GCA_958301585.1 Merodon equestris
CGCGACACTGAAGCAACTACAAATCGATGGCACCCAGCAAATAAAACTCCTCGAAACCAAAAACAGAACAAATTCGATCATCAACATCAGCCTTATCGTACTCCTGATTGGCCTAGCTACAACATTCGCGTGCTACCAAAAGTTCCAGAAGCGGGAAGCTCCCACATCCGATGAACTCAACACACAACAAATTCCGACGTCCATAACAATTGGTGTGCAAGACATCCCGCACCACATGAGAACCATGGCCTCGAACGAGGACGTTCGAATTTAAAGGCGGAGGAGTTAACACGGTAAATATTGCGCCATCAGTTCACATGTAATCTACATCCGCACGTGAAGGAATGCGCTGACGTCTGGCACCAAACATCGCGCATCTCGACACCTGATGCTCACCACATATCTCGACACCCGATGCCACCGTTGGAGCGTCAATGCAGTGGGACAGCATTAGTTTAGTATTTAAGGTAGTAATAAGAAAATTAGAGTACGGTTAATTTTAACAGTTGTAAGGGAAAGCTCTGCTTCTCAGAGCACTGAAATAAAGAATTTTTTTTGTTAAAAATCGATAAAGAATAAATTAATTTATAGTCTGAGGCTGTTCTTGTAGTGGTTCAAGTCTTCTGTTCTGTTTTGTTTTTTTGCTTTGTTGAAAAGTGTCTCCCATCCTTTCCAAGGGTACCACAATTTTGGTTCCCTTTGTTGGTCTGCTACCTGGGCAATACTTTAGAAGGGATTGATGAACAGATCCTGCTGTAACTTTACTCGCCAAACTTTCAGTGTCTGCATGCGCCTTTAAGGTTAGCCATATATGTCCCGGTTGATCCGTTTAGGATTCCTAAAGGATGTTTTAGTTGGGATCTCAAAGTTTAGATGGAAGCGAATGTAACGGTGATCAGAGAAAGAGTTCTTTACCAGAGTTTGATACCAAGATTATATCCAAAATTTCCTGCCTATATCTTGTTACGAAGGTTAGTCTGTTTTAATAATATAAGTTGGTTTCGATAATATAAGTTGGTAATACCTCTTTTGTTGATGACGCTACTGCCCCAAACAATATGGTGAGCGTTCGCGTCACATCCTAACAGGACCGGTCTTTTTGTCAGTTCTGCCTCACTGACCATCCTTCTGATTGTTGTGGATGGTAATGGCCCAATATCGTCGTAGGCCTAATATGCTGCGGAGATCCATAAGCCTTTCTCACGGGAGACTTCTACTCTGGCAGTAGTGAGGTCGAAGGTGCTGTAATTACTTAAAAGAAATATATCAATATGGGATTTTGTCCGAATGCAGGTTTTATGAGTACCTTTGCAGTTAGCGTGTATCATTTTGTATTGCTTTGTCCTTAATCCGGCAATGCAATTATCCTGGATAAGGACTATGTGGTCTGCACTTTCCGAATCAAAGATCCGAAACTAAGATTTATGTGAAAAGTAAATTTAAGAGATTCAGCGTATTAGAAACATTGATTGAAATGTTACAAGCTCTTCACAGAAGGCCAAGAAGATGTTTATGACTGCGCCCACCATGGATGCCGCAGCACTTCAACAATTGATGAAATCGTTGACGTACCGAAGAAAATTGCTATTGCGAACCTTTTTTCTCTTCCCAAAACTGAAAAGACCCATGAAATGACGGAGATTTGAAGAGATTGAGAAGATAAAAGACGCATCGCGTCTAAATACGAACTTAAGTTTATTATCTTAGAAGAATTCATTTTAAAAAGTACCGTATTGTATCATGTCTCCTTATCCATATATTTGTTTTACAGTGATGGAAAAAATAATAGGGACAAGACATCGCAAAACATATTTTTTTTTTTTTAGAATTCAATAATTTTGTATTTTATCATCGCACTCATTTGTACGTTTGAACGCCGTATCCTTTTCTACGAATCCTATCTTTGTTCTAATATGAAAACGGTATATTGATATAAACTGTTTACAAGAGCTGGAAAAAATAATAAGGACAGCTTTCGGAAACGAATATTCTTCGCAATTGTTGTATTTTTTTTTTAAGAAACGTTAAGTGACTTTATTTTGATTTAAAGATTTCAACTGTATGTATATTTAATCATGGGTAGAAATAAGCATTGTTTGATTGAAGACCGTTTTAAAGTTAAGCAGCTGCATGGAAATGGGCTAACTGTGCGAAAGACAGCGGAATTTTTAAATTGTTCGAAAACAAAAGTTCACCATGTTATCAAGGCACGAAATAACCTAAACACACGTGAACGGTCCGATTAAACAAAGAAAAATCTTCTTGGGTCTGGTGGCAAAGTGTATGTGCGACGTCCCAAAAACTAGGAGCTAAGGTCTTCATACACCAGGAAGCATGCTGGTGGAAGTATCATGATTTGGGGTTGCTTCTCATGATATGGCGCGTCCTCTCTTTCGTGTAATAGATGCTATGAACGCTATAGTATACAGAGATATAATGCAAAACACTATGCCACCATATGCGGAGGACAACATACATATATGGGAATATGTTTCGCGATGCCTTGTCCCTATTATTTTTTCCACCACTGTATATCCAAAGTAATGTTTACGTTTATCACACGAATAGTCATATATCAGAAAGATGACGATGTCCGTCATCCAAAAAAAAGACAATGCTTTCTTGTGAGATGAGAAGAGACTTAATTTACATAAGTGCCCCTTCGGGGACAGAAATTGTTTGTGTAAGGAAACTATAATTCAAAAATTGTTTCCCGCTTACACTGTAAAACTATAGTACACAAAAAGAAATCTCTTAATTGGAATTCATAATTGGCCTTTTTTAATGTCATTCCCTGCCACATTCCCGCTACTTTTATGTCTTTGCCGTCCTAGACATTTAGATCATTCGATAAAATCATCATTTCACCAAATTTTAATTGTCCGTCCTCACACTCATAAAATTCCAGCACGCATAACATCACATCCTAAATTTATGAACTCTACTTGCAATCCCAATCTCTACCTGTTCTCAATGCTCGTTTAAGTTTAATTTAGTACGCCCGGGGTGAAGTACACGTCCGTGCATCGTTATCTCGGCCTTATCACCACTACACCACTAACTAGGTGAAAGATCAACTGGCTCCAGCGTACACCATTTGAGGGTAACAAAAGATAAAAACACACACATCACTAGCAACACTTCATCATCTAGAGGTTGTATAAATGAAGTCACTTCACTGAATTAGAACACCATGATAGCTAAGACGCGATGATGAGAGGGAGCGCTACTCAATGAACCAACAACCAATGGTTTAAAGCATCCATGCAACGACCAAACGAGACCGGACCACAACGAACCATTCATTCTGGAGACATCTTAACCGGCAATCTTTTTTTTCTGTGCCTTCAATTACTCTCTGCCTCACTCTTTTTCTCTGGACTGCTATCCCTGGCCACTGAAGCTACTAGAGATGACGATGATGATGTCTCGTGAAACAATTTTGAATACAGTTTACATTCTCATTTTTGTTTTTGTCGACCTAGATAGAAATCTCACCAGGGTTTATATGTCGGTGCATTACTTGCATATTAAGTAACTACTCTTGGACACTGATGACGGCAGTGGCGTACGAATGTGGAATATACGGTCATATGTAAGCCTGACGACTGCATTTGCTTTGTGATATTGATGATGATGCTGAGATGTGTGGTGTGGATGAAGGTGGATGGACAATAAAACCCAACCATTGGGCACAAGGCTTCATTTTTGTTGTTTCGTTTACTTTGCCTGTGCTTCTCTAAAAAAGATGATTCTTTCCGAAGGAAGCAAAAGAGGCGCTCTGCGAGGCCATTCACTTAAACATGTCAACATAAATCGTAATTTTTATTCAGCCACTACTTGGCTATGGAGCAAGGAGTTCTTTTTCTCACGCAGTCCTCACGACCGCTCGCGCTCTTAAGGCACTAGAAATAAGTTTCATTCAAATTTCCTTTTCGAACTCGAAATGTCTCCATGCTTGTTGTTTTACCGCAACTGTTGTACATTTGTGCATATTCACATATGTATGTATGTTTCTCATTATCTTATGTTATTCTTAAATGAGTAAGAGTCACCTATCGCAGGATTATTGTCCCCGCTTTAACGAATAATACAGGAATTAATTATTTTGTTTTTTTTTTGCATACCTACTTTATACATATATATCTAATATATGCGTCGGATATGGTAGATGGGACGAACAGGATGCGAGATAAACGAGTTGTTTTAATAAAACGGAATCCTAGTATCAGGCAGAAGAAGCCATTCATAGAACTCAACCCAACCTACTTACACGTTGTTAAGAAAGCGATATGGAAGTTGGAGACCAATAAAGGTGCTGTCTGCCAAACTATTTAAAGTAGCTGGAATGAGTTGACTAGGAACTGTGAGATATGAGCCACTACGCAGTTCTTCTTTTCCTTTTTATCCCGGCGTCGTTATGGTCAGAAGTGTAGGACCATAACCTTCCCACTTAACTGCATTCCTACTGGTCCGCTTGTGGGGTCCTTCCCTTCCTTTTTGACACGGGCATGCTCCAGATTTTTTATTTTTTTTATTTTTTAATTGATCTTACTCTTACAACACCGGTGATCTCCAGTCGTGTCAACCCACTGATTTGCATGCACACTTGTGGGGCAGTTTAATGGTGGTATATGTGTCCCTAGGCTCACCTTGGTGTTTTCTAAATTGCCTAGATGTGAGTTTTGTTTACCTTTGTTTAGTCGCCTTTTACGACAAGCGATAGGTATCGCTGCAGGGATATTCTTAACCCGTCCCTGCACGAGTAATGAGCCACTACGCAGTTAACACACAGAAATTCGATATTTATTTCACGAACTAAAGAAAACCTTCATGCGGTTTCACAATAGCCTAATATTTCATCCAATGACGTAACTAACGATCTTTCTTCGTTCACTGCCCATATCAGCTTTAAGTGCTTCTCACACTTGTTCTAACTTTAAAAACTATACAATTCTAACCTTAGCACCGTTATATTTATCACCAATTCCGCAGTTCATTCACATACATTTTTTCTATTACTAAAATGTTAGAGGGCTGCGCGCCAAGACTTCCGGAGACTCCTCAATTCCAAAATCTGCCTTACGATATTTTTTCCCTAACTGGAACTTCTCTGACTAACTTTATCGCGGCTAAGATCTCGTCGGGTAAGGAAATACTCTTCACAGGTCGTCTCTCCCACTCTGGCTTCCTCCAACGCAGTAACATCACCAACGCTAAAAATCGGCAGCTTGACTCGATCTTCTTATCTGATGTTAATAACTGCGTTATTATCGCAAGTAACCACCTCCTCTCTACCTTCGATCCGCTTCATCCACCTGTATCGGAAACACTTTTGCTCCGAAAACAAGTATTGCATCAATTTCTGAAAAGCAGATTTCGCAAATCTAAATAACCTATTCAGCAATATTAACTTTAATTTCCTCCTAATCCCTAACATGAAAAATTACTTAGATGATACTCTTGCTCTATTCTATTCCAAAGGCATCAGTTACTTTATCTATCTGTCCCTAATCACCAAAAAAGAACTCATCTCCAACCTGGTACACGTAACAAAAGAAACAAACGGTCCTACCGAAAATCCCGCCCTACTAAGGACTTTTCTTTTTCTTCTCACCTGCAGTCTTATATGTAATACGTACAACCATGCGATACTTGAACTGAATGCATTCCTCTCTTATAACTGATTGTAAGCGTTTCGAGAAGTTTATAAATGCAAAAACCAAACTTGATAGTTGTCCCTCTACTTTTACCTATTTTTTTTCAATACTTCCTCCAATGATCGGAAAATAGTTGTTATCTTGCCGAACAAGGTTATGTTGCCAATTGTTCACCGAATAGGACGAAAAAATGGGGTGTCTAACTATCGCCCACATCGGCCCGTTGATATTTACACTAATGATGTTAACTGTGTTATCAAGAACTGTCATTTTTCCGTATACGCTGATGACATTAAAATCTCCAAACATATATCTTCCCTTATCGATTTTCGCTCTGTCCAATCTGAATTAAACAGGTTCAATATTTGGTGTAAAAAAATCACTTTATGCTCAATGTTAGGTTATTCCTCCTCTCAACTTTCTGGTTGTGACCGAGAAATTAACTTTCGCTTTCTGAAAGTCCAAAGAGGTCTCGAATCCTTGTTACGAAATCCTTATACAGTATACTACCTTTGTGGGGAGCGCTGTGGGTAGTGTGTCGAACGCTGTCGAGTGATGAGAGAGTTTGGATCCCGATACTCTATCGAATGATTATTTTGCGGCTTTTTTCTTCGGCGGTGTACTGGCAAAACCCCAATTGTGCCTTGAAAAAGCTTCCCGTCTTTCGGCGGTCTTAATCGGCATTAAGCTTTAGGTCCCGTTCAGTTGTGTGAAAAAAAAAATCACACAAAACATAAGTGATTAAAAAAAAGCTTGGCTCTGGCTTTTCATGAGCTGTAACGCCATTTCAGGTATCTGTTTAGCAGTACAATGGACCAGTATTTGTATACTTACCGGATTCCCCTAAACACCAGTCCGCTTAACTTTCTTGTGGTATTAAGCTTATTTAAAGTTTAGATTGCTCAACTAATTTTTTTCTTTGTTAAGTCATTAAAGTTCCCCTAAGGGGGTGTCAAGTATACTAAATATTGCTGTCAAAAATAATTCAATTTTAATATTTTCTAGAATAAGTTCAAGGAATAGCAAACCGTTCCTTTTACGTAAACATAATCTCAGTCAGCTGGTCAGAAAATATTGAATTTCAGTTCTATTAAACGTAACTAAGGTTGTTTACATTTTTTTCTACTTCGTAGTTGGATTTCGATGAGCGCGTGTCTTGGGTTGGGGGATAAGAAAACCACATTTTGGTATTTGCGTAATTTTTCACAAAATTAACGTATATATTCAGCTTTAACGGTGATAAAAGAGGTTGACCGAAGACTTGTGTCAATAGAATTCAGCAGCTGACTTGCTGCACTTGAAAATGTGTGCGGAGAGGTGAATAAACTGATCGGTATGTACTCCGAATACTTGCATCTAATATTTCGACTTTATAACGATGCTTTCATGGTGATGCTTCCTCAACAATTTTTAAATTGTGATTGTTGCCAGAGTTAAATTTGCAGCAATTGGCTATTTTAATATTATTCTTTTTTTTTTCGTGCTGTTAATAGTTTCCTGTAAGTGAGAGGTATTCCGGTGTAGAAAGTATACGACGGCGTTGAACTTAGAAGTTTATGTACATCGTTGGAACAAAATTTAAATAAACGGGTCTAAGAAGATAAAAACAATGTAAAAATTCCATAGGTCGCAAACGGGGCTTACATCGATAAGCGTAGTCTTATGTCGCCTGTATGGTATACCACTTCTCATTTTGTTTTAAATATAGTGCACTGCTCCTCCCAACTGAGCTAGTTAAATACCCGACATTGTCTTGTTTAAATGAAGACAACTGGGAGAAATAAAGGAACAGATTTCAAGTTAGGTATCCGTTCAAATTTGGAATGAAAACAAAAAATGTTTTGGATTTCCATATTCAAGAAACTGTATTATAAAAGCTTGACTAACCTTATTCTTGTCCTGGCTGCGGTTGATGTCCCCTCAGTTTGTCCTACAGTAATCCTAATCTTATTTAAGCTGGTTTCCGCCACAAGCTGTATGCATGGGAGATTAACAACGTCTAAAGCTATAGAGTTCTCCTCTTTCATGTCAGATTACCTAATATTCCTAACGCTGATGACGCGCAAATCCGTAGGTCGAGTCGATGTCCCTGGCTGTTGATGCTAGCCATATGCCATAGCGAGTGGGAGAAATTGCAGGCTTTTGGCTTCCATTAGCGTCTGCGTTAAATTCCTTGAGATATGCTGCCTATTAAAATTGGAATATTCCGCTTTCATTGAGTTGATGACTTCATTAGTATTATAGTTGTGTTTTCCACTTTTCTCTGATGACTTTCGAGTGCAGGGACGGGTTAAGAATATCCCTGCAGCGATACCTATCGCTTGTCGTAAAAGGCGACTAAACAAAGGTAAACAAAACTCACATCTAGGCAATTTAGAAAACACCAAGGTGAGCCTAGGGACACATATACCACCATTAAACTGCCCCACAAGTGTGCATGCAAATCAGTGGGTTGACACGACTGGAGATCACCGGTGTTGTAAGAGTAAGATCAATCAAAAAAAAAAAATAAAAAATCTGGAGCATGCCCGTGTCAAAAAGGAAGGGAAGAATGAAAACGGTCAAACCGTAGCATTATGGAAAAGAACGCTAAAAGGAAAAGCACTACCCCGCCAGGCACTACTAATGGTCGTGATCCTGGGACGAGCAGAAATGCTCGGGTCAGAGCTATAGGATTTCCGGGGGATAGCAAAGTAATGCAACGGCGTAAGCCACATTTAAGAGTCGCGAGTTGGAACGTTGGAAGCATGAGTGGGCGCAGCTATGAGCTTGAAGAAATGATGGTTAGAAGGCGAGTAGACATCCTGTGCGTACAAGAGACGAAATGGCGAAACACCGGTAATCGGGCACGTTTCTTGGACGTTAAAACAAAAGCCTACAAGATGTTTTACTATGGATTGGAACAAGGTAAAAACGGAATCGCCATCATCCTTGCGGCAGAGTTACTTGGCAACGTCTTAACCATTTCAAAGTCCAGTGACCGTTTGATGGCTCTCAAATTGGTGATGCATGGTGAGGTGTGGAACATCGTAAGCGCATATGCCCCTCAAGTAGGATGCGAACAAAAAGAAAAAGATGCATTCTGGCTAGATTTCCACAACCTTGTCAAAATCATCCCAAAGGAAGAGCTTTTGTTTGTTGGGGGAGATTTAAACGGACATGTCGGGAAGACAAGCGAAGACTATGAAGGCTACCACGGAGGGCTGGGATACGGCACCAGGAACTCTTCAGGTGAAGATATCCTAAACATGTGCAAGTCGTACGGTCTTATAGTGCTAAATACCATGTTCGTCAAACAAAGCCGGCACCTGATCACTTATAGCAGCGGCGGAAATGAAACTCAAATAGACTATCATTTGGTATCCAGTTTCATGAAGCCACGAGCTAAAGATTGCAAAGTGATCCTGGGAGACGCGATCGCCCCTCAACACCGTCTCCTCCTGACTGAATTTTTTATGGAGGCGAGTAAGAAGTCAAAGCAGCAAACGAAGGTGTCTGAGAGAATCAAGTGGTATAAGCTGGATAAAGGAAAAGGCGAAGCTTTTATTGCCATCATGGAAAACTACCTCTCTTCCATTATCGATGAGGTCGGTAATGAGGAGTGCAGAGCACAAGACATGTGGGATTCCCTACAACAATCTGGCCTGGAGAAAGCCAAATCACTGCTCGGAACATCTAAAGGCCCCTGCCAACACGCAAAAGAAACCTGGTGGTGGACAGACGAAGCCAAAGCAGTGATACACGAAAAGAAAATGGCTTTCCAAGCTTGGTCAAAGTGCTCTTCTACTAATAGAGAGGAAAAAGCTCGCCGTGAAAAGGTATATAGATGTTGCAAAGGTATCGCGAAGAAAAAATGCGCCGAATTCAAAGCGAAAAGCATGGAAGGCCTCTATCAGGAGTTGGAAGAAATATCGTCTTCCGCGTCTGACAGGAACCAGGCTACCCAGGAGCTTCGACAAAACAATTTGAACAAAGGAGCAAATATCTTTAAGATAGCCGCCCAAAGAAGAAGAAATGCTCAGGAGATTCGTTTCCCAAAGTTTATTAACAATGCTGAAGGCCAACTCCTTGTGGAAGACGAAAAAATTCTCCACAGATGGCGACAGTATTGCGAGGAACTTCTGAACGAACAGTTTCCCCGAGTGTACTTTCCAAGAGCCGCCCCGAATCATGCCGAAATACCCGACATCACAGTCGAAGAAGTTCGGTACGCGGTTAAAAACTCCAAGAAAAGAAAAGCTGTTGGGCCGGACGGGATACCCTCTGAGTTCTGGAAAAAGATGGGAGACATCGGGTCTAGATGGCTCATGGTTCTTATCTCCAAACTTATGAGAGGCGACACTATGCCTAATCAATGGAGGGAAAGCTATCTTCTTCCATTGCACAAAGGAAAGGGTGATACGCGAAATTGTGATAACTACCGTTCTGTCAAGCTGAAGTCGCACACCATGAAGATCGTTGAACGGGTATTAGATAGCCGACTGCGGAAAATAATACGACTATCTGATGACCAGTGCGGGTTTGTCTCGGGTAAATCAACAACAGATGCAATCCAAAGTATAAGGATCATGATGGAAAAGCATCGTGATTCTTCAAAGGACTTGCATATGGTGTTGGTTGATTTCGAGAAGGCCTTTGACCGGCAACCAAGAGATCTTTTATGGGTAGCGCTAAGACAAAAAGGAGTTCCAGAAACCTACGTGCGAGTGATTATGGACATGTACGAGAGAGCAACGACAAGAGTAAGATGCACCGCAGGAGTCACCGAAGAGTTCGCAATCAAAGTCGGTGTACACCAAGGGAGCGTCCTCAGCCCACTGCTTTTTATAGCAGTCCTTGATTGCTTGCTTGAAGGAAAAGTGACGGACCCCAATGTGCACCAGCTATTCTTTGCTGACGATGGGGCCATTATAAGTGATGATCAGGCGTCCCTACAACGAGCACTTGATGTGTGGGTGGACATTTTTGAGGGACACGGGTATCGTATTAGTTCAAAGAAGACAGAGTATCTGTGCTGCCCGTTCTCTGACCCTCATCAGCCTATTCCAGACATTTACTTGAATGGAAGAGTGCTTCCCAAGTGTGAAAAGTTTAAATATCTGGGATCTATGATTAATAGAGAAGCAACTTGTGATGACGACATCAAACATCGCGTAAGCGTAGGGTGGATGAAGTGGCGGGAAAACTCCGCCATCTTCTGTGATCGAAAATTTCCCCCTAAGCTGAAAGGAAGGCTCTACACTTCAGTTGTACGTCCGGCGCTCACATACGGTTCACAATGCTGGACAATGCACAAAAAGTATGAGAGCAAATTAACGGCAACTGAGATGAAGATGCTTCGCATGACAGCGGGAGTAACAAAGCGTGACAGAATTAGAAGTTCAAAGATCCGAGGAAGCCTCCACGTAAAAGAAACCATCACAAGAAATATAGAGCGCGACCGACTCAGTTGGTATTGCCATGTTCAAAGGAGAGATCCTTTGAACCCCGTCCAAAAGGCGTTATCAATCAACATTCCAATTTCAACACGCAAAAAAGGCAGGCCGAAAAACAATTGGTGCAAACAAATGCAAAAACACCAGCATTTGATTGGCCTCAGCGATGAAGTAATCCCAAACCGGGAAGCCTGCCGCTACTTTCTGAGGTCAAACCGGCGGACCCCACAAGCGGACCAGTAGGAATGCAGTTAAGTGGGAAGGTTATGGTCCTACACTTCTGACCATAACGACGCCGGGATAAAAAAAGGAAAAGAAGAAGACTTTCGAGTGTAGAATCTTTCAAAATAGATCCAGTCCAGTTGATGAATTTTCGTCTTCTCTAAAGCCCTCTTTGTAGTAAGCCCATGAGGTCTTTTATTTAGCGAAATCGCTAAGTCTTGACCAAAAAAACTGTCGCAAGAGCATCTCTGTTAAATCTGTTAAATTACCTAAATGACTATCCGAATTTGCTGAATTTTGTCATCAGAGGTTTATATGGGTATATATGTATGTATGACGTCGAAATCAATGCCCTATCATACCAAAGGCAGCGAGCACAAGGGTCAAGACCGAAAAATGCACTCCAAATTCTGTCAAATATATTCTCCGAGCTTGACTTCCTTCGATTTTTTTCTCCCCAAAACTGAAAAGACACAATTGAGGAAATAACCACCTCACTACGACCGAAAAAAGCACACCATCACTGGAAGAGCTCAAGGAATCAGAAGTTCTTCCAGGATTGGAAAAAGTATCCGCTGAATTATAAGCGTATATATCTTCGTTGGATTATTTAAAGGGGACAAAGTAGATAATAAGGAATAAATAAATATTTTTCGAGAAAAATAAAAAGTCGCCTTATTTTTTGAACAATCCGTTACTTTGTTTTCCTTATCGTGAGTCATAGAGAACATCTAAAATTCATCAAGTCTTATAGTAGAAGAAATGGAACGTATACCTGTTCATGTTTAAAAATTATAAAAATAAATACAGTATTCGTGGAATTACTGCATTAGTTATCAATATGATAAAGTTTCGAAATGGAAAATTGTCAACGGAGCAAAAACTCTTACGTGCATTATGCAGCAACTTTGGGCTCTATTAAAAAAAAAAAGGAGCGGAAGAGAACATTAAATTTTAAAAATGTGTGGAAGACTGCTCTCGTTGTGGCAACAAAATAGAGTGTCTGCCACACAAAATCTAAAAAACACAAAATATTTGGTTGTACTGAACATAAGTATTACGTGATTTTTTTATGTCTTTTGAACATTAAATAATTTACACCAATTGTAAAATGTTGTCGTCAGTGTCATTTCCTTCATTGGACAGCACTTTTTTTTTTTTAATGCCCAGGGCTTTAACGAAGAATCACAGGGCTTTAACGAAGAATCACATCACAGGAGCCTCCATCCCAAGATCTATTTTTTTTTGTCATCATCAACGTTTCAGACTCTGGACTCTGAAGTTGTTAAGCCTGGAGGGTGCACTATTCTTTTCCCACCGGATTCACGTAACTGTGTGCAAGTGGTACTAGCTGTCAGCTGAATGAGGGTGACCATTATCCTTATGGAATAGAACACCTCTTTGATTAACCAGATCTGGCCTTTTCTGCTCTAGTGCCGACTTTAATCTGCATAAAAGGTCAAAATTGCCATTTCTAAACTTTGCATACCATCGCCGACACTTGGACTCGCTGAGAATACCGGAACAAAACAATAAAATATGTCGAATATGCTCTTTCGATACATCCATTTCGAAATTCTGTTAAAACTGCTTATAATGCTGATAACAAAATGAAACTTGCAGATTAAATAAGTAATATATTTCAAATACTATTTCAATACGCAACACTTTATTTATATATTATATTGGGTCTATGACTTAATTCGTGCGGTTTGCTAAGAGATGGCGTAACTTGTATTATTCCATTGTTATTATTCCATTGGAACATGCGTTTTAAAGGAACTGTCATTGTAAGTCATTTCAGTATATGTCATTAATTTGAAGCGTAAACAACAATAATTTTTTTTCACTCAAATATGTCGAACTTTGTGCCTGAAAAAGTGTTTTTGCGGGAAGTTCTTCTTCATTACTTTAATATGAAGAAAACTGCTGCCGAAAGTCATCGTATTTTGGTGGAAGTTTATGGTGAACATGCGCTAGCTGAGCGAACGTGCCAAAAGTGGTTTGCACGATTTAAAAGTGGTGATTTTGGCTTGGAAGACGATGAACGTCCTGGGCAGCCAAAAAAGTTTGAAGATGAAGAACTGGAAGCATTACTCTATGAAGATTGTTGCCAAACACAAGAAGAGCTTGCAGAATCTTTGGGTGTCACTCAAGCAGCCATTTCAAAACGTTTAAAAGCAGCTGGATATATTCGAAAGCAAGGAAATTGGGTTCCACATGAATTCAAGCCGAGAGGTTTGTTTTGCATATATAATACTTTATTTATATATGTATATATAATACTTTTATTACATATTTTTGTCCACCCACGGCAAGTCCTCTCAAGCATGCTTATGTACAAGGTCAACGTCGCAATATAATTGGTTGCTCATATGACATTGAAATTCATTTTACAACCAAGTCTGCTCGTCGAGTTTGTATGTCTGCTCGTCACGCGGTATAGTGCTACGGGTATTTCATGCAATACTCATAAAGTACCTACGCCTTGCTGTGTAAAATGTTATTTCAGTTTTCGTATACTGTATATGTCAGGACTATTCACTCATAGCATTGAAAGAACAATGCCAGTGAACTTGTGTCGCGAACTCGTACCGCACATGGTAGAATTACCGCAATGGTCCACAACTAATTAGTTTCACTTTGTTCCGCATAAGTGAAGCGTGCATCTGCATAGTGATTATGGATCAAGAGGCCTCCACAATTCAAACGCGTTCTCCAACACAAATTGACACTCTACACAATCAACACAGCAACAAAAATAACAATAACAGACAAAGTAACAACAACAACAACAGAATACAATAATAATAACTCATTGGCTATGTCGCGAGTTGAAGAGCCGATTATCGACGGTGTGGTGCTCGTAGCCGCCAACAGCAGAGTCATTTGAAACTGGTACTCAATTGAAATGCATCCCGAACGCAAATCGTAGCGTTTGTCCTGACGGCAGTTGATTTGGCAGCCGGTTGTCAAAAGGGAACAGTTGGGTGTGACAACAAGTGCATGCCAAAGTACACATATGTACATATGTTGCATTATTCCCGTATGCAGACCTGTCTATCGATGTATATTGCAAGTAGGCAACTATGGGTCAGGTTACCCTGGTATAATATGACGAGACGTGCCTTCGAGGCCGCATTGAGGATAAAGTGGAAGCTCGCTTATGGTTAACTACATAAACCGGTGCCGATAGTGGGTTGGTATAGCTATCGTGTGGAGGGTCTCACATTTAGCTCTCGAATTACTCTGAGTACCGCTCCAATTAAATTCCGTCGCACTTATCGACTCGGTTATTGAGTCGGGTGTGCGGTTTATTTGTAATTAAACAGAAGGAGTGCCAATGGAATAAATCTACACTGAAATGTGGCTTGTTAATTTTACTTCAGTGAGGTGTTAATAGATGGGCTATTAATTGAGATCTGGGTAATTATCGATTAGGAAGGTAGGCGATCTGCTTGGCGCCACTGTTTTTCTGTGTGACTGCTTTGTTGTAGATGATTGACATTTTTCTGAATATAATATTCTATAAGCTGACCAAGCTGAATTAAACGATGACAGAACTGTCGATATGATCTCATCTTTACGGAAATTCGAAGTGGACATTACCTTCCAATTGACTCTAAGCTAGGAGAAATAGGCTGTAAAGGGTGATAAAAATAGCAATGAGAAAGTCAACTCTTCCGATGCCAATACAGATTGGGATGCTAATAACATCTATTAAAAGCAGAACCACAATTTTGACCACCGATGTTATAGGTAATACATGACTTTCCTCTTAAAGCGATTTTTTTCATTTTAAAATTTAAAAAAAGTCAATTAATTGCTGTTCAAAGTAATGAGACATAATATCGTGGATTCCACTATAAAGCTAAAGTCAAATAATTAACCGATTGACAAGCCGTTATGGGCACACTAAATATTAGGACAATTTTTGCTTTTTTCGTTCTCTTTTATGTTTGCATTTTGCAAACAATTATTTGACAGATTAAAATATGAAGATGTTTTTATTGTTGCTATTTTCGTCCATTCTTGTTTGGATTTTGTTGTAGTTATTGAGAATAAGCTTATTAATAAAGTTATGAAAAGAAAAAAATACCAAAGCAATGGGTTTCCATAAATTTTAACATTTCAGATTGTAAATAATTTTTCCTTTTGCAAACAATTATGTGACAAACTGTATATTAAATTAAAAAGAAAATCAGAAAATCGTTATTCAGACATAATAAAAAAAGGGGCGAGTGTTTACAATAATTTGTTTTTTAAGGTAACTTGTATTATTTATAGCCTTGTAGTATTATAGCCTCTCATCTTCAAACCAGATATTCGTTATCTTTTCTAATATATTTCCTCTGCAATGAAGCTTTATTTGGTCTTGTGTTCTAAGGTGTTTAAAACTAAATATATATGTATTACGTGTATATCCAGAACGATCGTAAATATTTGCAGACCTGAACAACTTGCAACTATTATGATATGATGATGATACATGATAACCTTCTGAAATTGGGTATTAATCTGTCTTTTATATGCTGAATGGTAATGCTTCACTTGCATACATATTAAGTAAACCTAGTATAACGAGAGCCAACTTATTGGCCTTAATCATTTGAGCTTACCATTTTAAACTTATGGAGGTGTAATTCATTTTTACAGTGCTGAGAAAACACTGAGGAAGATTTCGCAAAGATTTCTGGTATACATATATTTTATTTTTAATGCACTATCAAGTAGATGACACATATCAGGTGTGCATTTGGAAATTCCGCCAAAGGGTCCGCCAAATAATTTTTTTTTTTTTGAAAATGCTATAAAAAAAACTACTATATTATATATATATTATATATTTTCTCAAATTTCTTTTTTTATTTGAAAGTACAATCCTTCCGGTTAATAATGGAAAATAATTTCATTCAAATGGCTGCCTCGGCTGGCCATGCAGTAGCCTACACGATCGGTCCAATTTTTAAGCACATTATCGATTGTGTGCAGCTGTATTTCACCAATGGCTTCACGAATATTGTCCTTTAAAGCGTCAATTGTCTCTGGCTTGTCGGCGTAACACTTATCTTTGACGGCACCCCACAAATAATAGTCCAACGGTGTCAAATCGCAGCTCCTAGGTGGCCAAACGACATCAGCTCTGTGGCTGATAATGCGATCTTCAAAAACAGGGCGCAAAACATCGAGTGTAGCTTCGGCTGTGTGGCACGTAGCGCCGTCCTGTTGAAACCAAATGTTGCCAATATCCTCCTCTTCAATTTTTGTGAACAAAAATTCGTTCAACATGGCCCGATAACGATCTCCATTGACTGTAACGGCCACTCCTTGCTCATTTTCGAAGAAAAATGGCCCAATTAAGCCTCTGGACCAAAATCCGCACCAAACAGTGGCTCGTTTTGGGTGCACCGGCTTTTCAATGTATGCGTGCGGGTTTTCTGTGCCCCAAATGCGACAATTTTGCTTGTTTACATACCCGCCAAGATCAAAATGAGCTTCATCTGAAAAGATGATTTTTTTGGCAAAATCGGCATCTTCTGTAATTCGATCGCAGGCCCACTTAGCGAAGCGAAAACGCATTGGATGGTCAGTTGGCTTCAACTCCTGAACCAATTGGACTTTGTATGGCGTCATACCAAGGTCTTTATGCAAAATTCGTCTCAATGATGTCTCCGAAATGTTCAATTGTTGAGAACGACGGTGAATTGATGTTGATGGCGCTTCACGCACACTTTCTGCCGCAGCAGCAATATTCTCGGGTGTACGTACTGTTTTTGGCTTTTCACGCTTTGGTTTATCGATGAGGATGCCAGTTTCTTTCACTTTTTTCACAAGATAACGAACATACGGAGCTGACGGTGCTTCTCTCTCTCTTAAAGGGTCCGCCATCTACCGTTTTTTTTTACAAGTAGTGCTTATTTCGTGAATGGTAACACTTAGCTCATGTTTGATTCGACAGATAATTAGTTTTATCCTTCCGCTGAACGAATATGGTTGTGTATACGCTTGAACAACGCTTCGCTAAGTGGGCCTGCGATCGACTTACAGAAGATGCCGATTTTGCCAAAAAAATCATCTTTTCAGATGAAGCTCATTTTGATCTTGGCGGGTATGTAAACAAGCAAAATTGTCACATTTGGGGCACAGAAAACCCGCACGCATACATTGAAAAGCCGGTGCACCCAAAACGAGCCACTGTTTGGTGCGGATTTTGGTCCAGAGGCATAATTGGGCCATTTTTCTTCGAAAATGAGCAAGGAGTGGCCGTTACAGTCAATGGCGATCGTTATCGGGCTATGTTGAACGAATTTTTGTTCACAAAAATTGAAGAGGAGTATATTGGCAACATTTGGTTTCAACAGGACGGCGCTACGTGCCACACAGCCGAAGCTACACTCGATGTTTTGCGCCCTGTTTTTGAAGATCGCATTATCAGGCGCAGAGCTGATGTCGTTTGGCCACCTAGGAGCTGCGATTTGACACCGTTGGACTATTATTTGTGGGGTGCCGTCAAAGATAAGTGTTACGCCGACAAGCCAGAGACAATTGACGCTTTAAAGGACAATATTCGTGAAGCCATTGGTGAAATACAGCTTCACACAATCGATAATGTGGTTAAAAACTGGACCGATCGTGTAGGCTACTGCATGGCCAGCCGAGGCAGCCATTTGAATGAAATTATTTTCCATTATTAACCGGAAGGATTGTACTTTCAAATAAAAAAAGGAATTTGAGAAAATATTCAGTAGTTTCTTTTATAGCATTTTCAAAAAAAAAAAAAAATTATTTGGCGGACCCTATAGTTGAGTTTGAGGTGATGCAATGTCCAGATTTTGATCGGCTGTAAGAAGTATTGTATCGTTTGCAAAGGTAGCCATCGTGGTCGCAGCAGCATTAGGTTGAGGGATGTCGGCGGTATGAAGGACATATAGGAGTGGCTCCAGAACAGATTCTTGGGGAACTCCTGCTTTCGTCTCTAGGATCGTTGCTCATTATACATAGAAATGACGTTCACTGAGGTAGCTTTTAATGATGAGATAAAACTCCAAGTTTGTAGTTTATTAAATAGTCCCTTGTGCTACGCTTAGGTATATCCCTATGCACTATTTTTTTTCCTCTAGATCCGTTGTGATTTTGTTGACTACTCTGTGAATTTGTTGGACTGTTGAAAGTTGTTTGCGAAAGCCGAATTGATGGTCAGGTATTATCTTATTATTGTTTAGTATTGGCAGTAGACTGTCATATAATAATTTTTCAAATACTTTCTCTAGGATAGGAAGTAAACTTATCGGCCTCTGGGATAACGGTTTTTTGCATCTTTCCCAGGTTTCGGGATTGCAATTATTTGCACAACTTTGAGGGTTTTAGGGAAATATTGCAGTCAGATTAGTGCATTATAGATATTTCGTAAATATTCGATGGCTTGTCGGGGAATTAACTTAACACCTTTCCATTAATGGCGTCATATCCTGGGGCTTTCTTTTGGTTATTTCTTCTTTTGATATATGTACATATATGATATATTGTTCGATTTCATTTATTGTTGTTTCTTTTATCTTTAAATTGATGGGTGTGGAGGCATTGTGGTATCGTTATCTTTTTCGTTCGTGAATATAAATTCAAGGTGGTTGGCTAAGATATTTGCTCTCTCTCTCTGACTTGGCCCATGTTCCGTCTGGTTTTGAGTGGAGTCTGTTGCGCTATTTTGTTTTTAATGTTCTTGGTAGCTTTCCAGAGTGAATAGTTGATTTCAAAAGTCACCTTTTTTTTAAGTAGGTGCTGAGTTGGTCGTTATAAGTTGATTTAAGTTCCAGTTTGAGTTCATTGGTTGCTTTGTTGTATGAACTTTTGTCCTGTAGTAGTCTTGTAGTCTGCGATCGTTTTCTAAGTCTTCTTTTTTCTTGTATCTGTTGTCGAATTGGTGTTGGTGTAATATATGTAGTCAGGTTTTTTTGAATTACTGAATGGTGTTGTCTTATTTGCTGCTGCAGTTACTGTAAATGAACATTGAAATGAACTATAGCCCGTTCTATGTCGTGTCGTGTTTGCAATGATATATGCAGATTCAGATGTTGCTCTATATAAGAAAAGATTGCCAATCAGTTTTTGCCGATGAAAGTTCCAATCTAGATTTAATTTAGTCACCCAAAGGGATAAGAAGCTTATGGCAAATATTTTTTTTTGGACTGTGGAGTAATCCATTTTATCGATTTCAAGTTGTAAACGCAGTTTATTATAGTGGGTTACTACGACGGATACGTTGACAAATTGGTTAAAAAAGAAGGGTGAAAATAACTCGAGGTGTGCCATTGCTTCACGAAAATTCTGTAGTCCATATAACTGCAGTTAAGGAATGTGGCTTGGTACAGATTTATTAATTAGTTTAGAGCTAAGCTGATCCTCTCAATTTATCGTTTGTTTGTAAAGTTAAAAACAGAACTTAGAGGAAAAAAATTTCACAACGATGAAGAAATCTAACAGGCTGATTACGACAATATTAATAGAGAGTGTATTGAAAAATAACATCGGTTTTGTTTAAATTCCATTTGCCCTTCAATTTAAGGAATGTGGGACCGCACCACATACATCATGTACACCATGCGTATATATGTATGTATGTATGTGCTGTATACGTATTTTGTTTAACGTAGGTTAAGATAGATGTAGTTTGTTGTAAGTTTTATATAATTTGTTTTTTGTTTTAACCTTTCTTTGCAAGAGAGAGTCCGTATAGAGTCAGTAAGGTATTTTCAAATAGTGATCTTCTTCTTCTTTTCCTTTTTCCGGCGTTGTTATGGTCAGAAGTGTAGGACCATAACCTTCCCACTTAACTGCATTCCTACTGGTCCGCTTGTGGGGTCCGCCGGTTTGACCTCAGAAAGTAGCGGCAGCCTTCCCCGTTTGGGATTACTTCATCGCTGAGGTCAATCAAATGCTGGTGTTTTTGCATTTGCTTGCACCTGATGCTGTTTTTCGGCCTGCCTTGTTTTTTTTTGTGACACGGGCATGCTTCAGATTTTTTTTGTTTGATCTTACTCTTACAACACCGGTGATCTCCGTGTCAACCCACTGATTTGCATGTACACTTGTGGGGCAGTTTAATGGTGGTATATGTGTCCCTAGGCTCATCTTGGTGTTTTCTAAATTGCCTAGATGTTTTTAAATAGTGATAATACGTGGTACTAAGGTATTTGCAGTTATTATTGTGGATTGCCTTTAGCAGATTTTTGCCATTAGTGTTGGATATCTTTGAGCCCAAGTCCTTGTGTTTAGTGTTACTATGAATCTGCCCGCAAGTGACTTGATGTAGTCTTCATATTGTAGGATTGTTATTATGTATGTAGGTGGATAGTATAGGGCTGAGAGAGATGATGGTCCGAATTTGTCTTCTATTTGAATTGTGGTCGATTGTATGTGTTTGTGTCTGTATTGTTCTAGTTCAATGCATTTGATTTTGTTGTTTATTATAATGGCTGTACTACCATGAGCTGTTCCATCTGGGTAATTTGTGTTGTATATGGTGAGTTCTGATATTCTGAGGAAACTTTTGTTTGTGAAATGTGTTTCTGCAACTATTAGAACGTCAATGTTATTGTCTTTTATGAATTGTTCTAGTTAGAGTGTATGTCTGTTAAGTCCTTGATATCAATATTTGTCTTGATAACCATGTTTGAAATAGGTTCTGCCATAATCAGTTTTGTATCTAGATGAATTCCTCGATATTTCTTATACTTTCAACACCCACGATTGTCAGGTAGATAGCAGCTGTTTTTTTTCATCTGGAGAAGAGAGGTAGTCCTTTTTCTGTATTAAGTTTTGTCTTCACTTATTAAGGTGTTTGGCAAATCCGAAGAGACGAGAGAGAATAAGCTTGAGTGAAAAGAAAGTGGCATTGTCGTAAATAGCTATTTTACATGCAGCGAGCCATACAAATCAGAGATGCATGTTATAAAAAAACTGGATCAAGGATAGACTGGACTAGATTATAGAAAGCCGACCACAACCACCTTGTACACAATACCATCGTGCCAAGCAGAATCAAAAATATTTTCAACATCATGCAAAGTTGAACCTAATCTGCCTAATTCGAGGTTTCTTTTGTCATTTTGACATATTTTAATTACTCGATGAGAAGTGCTGTGATTACTTTTAGAACCAAATTCTTGACCTAAAAAGACATCAAGACACCTCGTAAGCTTATTGTTTTAGTACACTATACATATATTCATACAGTGTCGGACAAAACAATAGCTACCAATGGCACTTGGTTACATGTTGTCAAATAAAATTGCTTAAATTTAATAGATTTAAATGAATTTTATTTCTGTAACACAGATTAAAAATAGATCTTAAAATACTGGAACACAAATTATGCAACTTCAAAAGTTAAAAAAATATTACAAAAAATAGATAAATTCAATGAAAAAAGCTGCGACAAGACTAAAGCACCAAAACACTTCTGTTCCCAAGTTTTTTTTCAATATTTCGCGGGGATACTTTTCCAAGCAACTATTGCGTGATCATCCCGTATGGTAGGCATCAGGAACTGCAAAATCGGCTTATTATACGAGAAATGATCGAATGGTGGATCCCATATTTTTTGGCAATACAGTTAACTGCTTCCCCTGCATGAAAGTTCGCGATAATCTTTTGTTCAAATTCGGTGGCGTATTTGTTACGCGCCATTTAATTTTTTTTTCACACTTAGAATTCCGATTATTCTGTGTCACTTATAACCTGTAAATGAGTATGATTTGCAACTTAGTATCATTGTTTCAAATGCAACAGATAATTTACCGCAATGCACAAACAAAGATAAGTAAAAAAAAAACAAAGGGATAATCGGGTTCAGTTGGTGCAATATGTTCGTGCTTTAGTTTTTATTTTAATTATATTTTCTGAACTGTTGAAGTTGCATCATTTGTGTTCCAGTATTTTAAGATCTATTGTTAATCTATCTCACAGAAATAAAATTCATTTAAATCTATTAAATTTTAGCAATTTTATTTGACAAAATGTAACCAAGTGCCATTGGGTGCTATTGTTTTTTCCGACACAGTATGTACATATGTACATACATATGCCAATCGGCTTAAAAACGAATACAATCCCCATATTTAAGTATATTAGAAATTCGTCTCATTAAATTTTAAAAGGTGTCAGTGGACTTATTAACCGAAGTTCAATGACCTGCCTAATTTAATAGCAAATTTACTCGCCACATTGCTCTAAGACGAAGCTTTCAACCTTCATGGTGACTAAGTTTCGCTAAAAAGAGATCATCATCTAACATATGAGGTTACCAAACAAACTTAGCACATCTGGTAAAATTACCTCACTACATGGCAAAACCACTTTTGAAGGGAAAAAAAAATAAGAATCCGGCAAAGGGTGCTAATTTCTTAGGCAGATTTGCTTTATCTACGTATTCTTAGTGTGTAATGAGGTTCCGCCTCGATTCTTAAAAGTCTCACCACACTTCCATTTATTCTGTGGTTTCGAAACGATAAAAGGGAAACCGAAATGAAACGGATATAATTTCGATAAGCTTTGACGTCATTGAAAGCTTCTACCGTCACTAAGCCAAGCGAAAGCACCGAAGTATGACACACTCAATTTTGACACCTAAACTCAATGTGTACTTAATAAATTTGACGATACTATAAAACTACAGCAACAGTAACAACCGGCACGTTGATACTCATGTGGAAATATTTGAGTGATACCTCGGTTTAAAAATAGATACTCGCGCCTCAAGCCAAAAATTCACCACCGGGCATGCCCCCTCATTTAGGTGCATACAACAGATTCCGCGAACCAGTTGGCACGGGAATGTCAACGCTCATTATGCGAGCATAGTATATAATAGATAGTCGTAAATGAAATAAGGAACTCATAAGTAACACCTCATTTTATGACGTACTATATCTTGTGCCAACCCCAACGCGCTATCAATTGGAGTACTGATAGCAATTTGTTCACGATTTGTTTACACTCTCCAGCTGGTTGAGTGGCTGAGTCACACGAGTCGCGACTGATGCTAACGTGTGTGTATTCATGCAATGTCTCGTCATGAAAGCGAAAGCTTCGATTGCCCCAGAGGAAGTTTGCTCCCACAGTTCCTGGGATATCACTGAGTTGTCTACGATGAAGTGTTGCTGTCGATGATTAGCTGCCAATTATTCCGAGAATTCACATAAGGTGAAAAAAATAGTGTATATCTGACGTACTTGTGGTTTGCAGGTCACACTTTGCAGGAACTGTCCCAACTTGATCTCTATCCATATTTGGATACACAATATCGTCCGGCTATTAGTGACGTAACTGTTGCGATAGTTTTAGCATAAAATGAAGCATATCATAGGAGTATGACATCGACACGCGTCACGCACGACTACACGACTACAACAACAGCAATTGTGAACGATTACTAATGTGAAAAACGTAATTGATATTTCGTTTGCCGTCGATTGCGTTTGAAAGCGACAATGACGGCATGGTGTGCAAATATTTATTGAAACAATAAAATTATAAAATGTATTTTAAGAAGTTAGATAAGTTTGAGGGCATGTTGACACGTTTTTGGGAATACAAAGCACGAGACAACGCGCAGCTGATATGGGCCTAATGGTATAATTGTTGTTTCTGGTCGCGTCGAGGAGTCTATTTATCGTCTAATCATATAATTAGTTACTGAATTAATTACCATTAGCGAGGTATGTATATAAATATCAATGGATGGCCCAGCTAGCAAACTTTTTGAAATATGCGGGCGGATATGGAAGGTGTCATGCGGTAGATCCCGACTCATGCTTAGCGGTAGATCGCGACGCTTATTATTACCCGGCGATTATACAAAAAAATTGTTGGTATCGCCTTTAAAAACAGTTTGATAATTATGTCGCTAAACCCCCACCCTCGGATGACCTTGAAAATTTAGTATGTTGTAGTATTCGTCATCCTGAACAAGAATAAGTATATATGTTGGGCGCGGAAAACATATCTAAGCATAGTTTTTTAATGTCGAAAATGACAATAAATAGCTCAATTTTTAAACGATGATTTTTCGAAAATTGATAGATTTAAGGGCAGAAAAAATGGGGGTGAGGGTTAGAATCTGCATTATTCTGGTACCAATCTGTAAAGGTGCAGATTGTGAAAATGAATTACTCAATGTATGACGCGCAATGTAGACGCGTAAGGGGGGGCATGTTGGCCATATCCCACTCCCAATCCTACATGTGGTCAAGCAGGGGGTTGCAGGGAGGCAGCATGCCTCCCCCTTACGCGTTTAGGTAATCATAAATTGAGTAAGTGATATACGGGGTGCAGTCTCAAAATATGGTCGAATAAAACAAAATTGGCAATTTAAATTTCCAACATTAAAAAACTATCCTTAGTTATGCTTTCTGCACCAACCACATGTATATATATACATACATACATATCAAAATAATAAGCATCATTATCTTTAGAACATACTAAAGGTCATCGGAGGGGGGGTTAATCGACATAATTACCGATAGTTTTGATATATTAGTGATATGGTATTGGATGTTCACCTCGGGACTAGGGAATCTACCGTGGTTTTTATTTAGATTTGAGATAATGTTTATTTGCGTTTTTGATTTGAAGTGTAGAATAGGTGCGCAACTGGTAAAGCGAGTCAAGCGAGCTAAGTTTATTATTGGCGTCATTGCGTACATGTCTATTATAATCAAATGTGCGGAACATTCAGTAAACAGAATGGATCCGAACGTTGGTCACAAACTTCGTAAGCAATACTGTTCCTTCCGAATGGTAATTTACCCTTGGAATAGTGCACACCTGTGAGACCATTCTTCTTCTTCTTCTTTTCCTTTTTCCGGCGTTGTTATGGTCAGAAGTGTAGGACCATAACTTTCCCACTTAAATGCATTTCTACTGGTCCGCTTGTGGGGTCCGCCGGTTTGACCTCAGAAAGTAGCGGCAGGCTTCCCGGGTTGGGATTACTTCATCGCTGAGGCCAATCAAATGCTTTGCATTTGTTTGCACCAATTGTTTTTCGGCCTGCCTTTTCTGTTTTTTTGTGACACGGGCATGCTCTAGATTTTTTTGTTTGATCTTACTCTTACAACACCGGTGATCTCCAGTCGTGTCAACCCACTGATTTGCATGTATACTTGTGGGGCAGTTTAATGGTGGTATATGTGTCCCTAGGCTCACCTTGGTGTTTTCTAAATTGCCTAGATGTGATTTTTGTTTACCTTTGTTTTAGTCGCCTTTTACGACAAGCGAGAGGTATCGCTGCAGAGATATTCTTAACCCGTCCCTGCACGGAAACCTGTGAGACCATTCACTCTTTAAAATAAAGACAAAATGGGTCATGTGATAGATGGGTCGGATCAAAGGTTAACCTTGATGTCTGTAATAAGACTAATAGGCAATATACGGAATGAATTAACCGTATATTTGGTAACACAGAATAAAAACTATTATATCTAATAATTCATTTTCAGTCTTCAGGCTATATGGGTAGGTGTTACTAGTATTGGATCGACAAATATTACCATTTCGGCGGTTGATCAGGGCAGAACTGACATTTCGTTTTCTAAACCCTCAAATTCTTACAAAATTTGTCATTTGCCATCAGATTTACGAAATTTCTATTCAAGTCCTTGTTCGAAAACCTATAGCATGGTTAACAGAGAAACTCTCTAGTTTTAATTTAGACTTACAATTATTTTTTATTTCATATTTATTGGAAGACGCTAGATACAAATGCTTAAAACTAGCTTAAATAACTTCACTATTTGAAAATACCTTACTGACACTATACGGATCCTCTCTTGCAAAGAAAAATTAAAACAAAAAAAAAATTATATAAAACTTACAACAAACTACATCTATCTTAACCTACGTTAATTAAAATACCTATACATCACATATGTACGCATGATGTACGTGGTGAGGTCCCACATTCCTTAAATAGAAGGGCAAACGGAAATTAAACTAAACTGATATATTCTTTTTTCAATATACTCTGCGTTTATTACAAAACATTTTTCAGAAATATGCTGAATCTTTACTATCACAATGGTCGTAATCAGCCTATTTGATTTCTTCAACGTTGTGAGAAATTATTCATTTTAGTTCTGTTTTTAACTATACAAACAAACGATAGACTGAGGGGATCAGCTTAGCTCTAAGTTAATTAATTAATCTGTACCAAGCCACATTCCTTAACTGCAGTGCAGTGTGCAGAATTTTCGTGAAGCAATGGCACACCTCTAGTTAATGTCTCCCTTCTTTTTTAAACAATTTTCTGACGTATCCGTCGTAATAACTCACTATAATAAACTGCGTTTACAAAGAAATCGATGAGAAGAATTTCTTCACAGTTGAGCACCGCAGACTACGCAGTCTGAAGTGAATTCTTTTGACTGTGTCAGAAATAGCATCGCAACTTTATTGACATAGGTTGTAGTTTCACCATTTATTAAGATGGGTGGAATGTTTCTAGGACAAAAAGCCCAATTAGAGCACTAATCGCAACAGTTTCTTGTGTATTTATGTAGTTTGAGTTTATTTTGCTCAGACCAAATTTGAACCCTATGTCTTCGTTAACTTTTGCTACGGAGTTGTTTAAGAGATTTTTAGGCATATGGCATATAAATACACTCATCGTCAGCATACATATGAACTTTACAATTATGGACTGCTTCAGGTAAATTGTTAATAAATAGGAAAAATAATAAAGGACCCAGGATAGATCCTTGAGGGGCTCCACAGTTGACAACAGTAGGACTAGTCATACCAAGGGCAGTTTTCACCGTTAAGTGCCTATTTTTCATGTATTCGCCCATTAACTTGATTCCTGAGTTTGCCCAGCTAAATTGATGTTTTAATATTTCTAAGAGAATTGCATGATGGATACAGTTAAAACTTTAGAAAAATCCAGAAGGACTCACAAAGCTGCGCCATCAGAATCCATGGCCATACGTAGGTCAGTAGTTACTTTAATCACAGCAGATTCACAACTTTGATTAACCGTAAGTAACCACCGCTCCATGGAATTTCGGGTCACGTGGAACATTTGCGGTACCACTTATCTATCTTGGTTTGGCAAATTTTGATTAAAATAGAGGAATGCATCTGGGGGATAGAACCGTTAAGGCGCACCCTCAGAACCCCTCAATGGCTTAAAATGCTCCTTCTACATAGTGCTTAGTATGTCATTTCCTCAATCATTATGTTTGGCATTAGAATCACTGGTTGGAAGTTTTCTACCGAGCTTATGTATATATGTCAACCGCCCTTTGGGTATATGTCATCAGGTGTGTGACGACTGATGTTTGTAAGCCACCTGAGGGACGTTCCTCTTCAGCCTTCTGCTTACGAGCCAGATTTGCTTTGTTCATATCTTGAAACTTAGTACATTCCCGATAGTTTACAGGGTGTCCTTGGTTTATAAGGAGCATGCATTCGAGCTGCTTCTTATCCGCGACCTTGTCATCTCCTAGGTCGCATTCCTCATTTTTATGGCCCTTTGCCCACTTCTCATCAAGGTGGCATTTCGCCTTTCGAGGCGGCGTGCCGGAACCGTTGGCAGCGGATACATTGTAAAATGTTTTCTTGTCTTCTTAATATTTCCCTTTTTACAGACTGAGATGCCAAGGAGAAATTGCTACTAGCCTCTCCAGCTTGCTGTTGGGTGTACGCTGGACCAGAAAGTAGGGTAATAGCCACTTCTCCTGTTTGGCCCGCGCCGTGATGAATGGCGACTTCCATGAGTTTCTTTGAGCTCTGGAGCATTTTTTTCGGGGTCAGTGATCGAGACTCTCTATTTTAGCATGTGATTTAATCAAATTTGTCACCGATAAGGTTTCTAACTAACTCCTAGATTCAATGCACGACTTTTCCCATGTTTATGTCAAGCATTTAGCTTCAACGACGAGACCGAATATTACGTTTGCAATAACTGCGCGGTATCAAGGATGATTATACATATATTCACGACAGACTCTAAGAAATAAATACAGAAAGATAAGTATCGACTTTGCACTATTGTGAACCAGCTACCCTAAGATCAGCTACATTCAGACCAGCTACTCTTCATAGGAAAGGACCAAGGCTAATCCGCATACAATAAAATATTTCTAGTACTGCTTCTAATGCCTTAGAATTCTGACATCGTTTATGGTAACGGCAGAACAAACTATTTGAGTGATCTTAGAGCTATGGACTTTGGCAGAAGGAATAAATAGTCAACCGATTTCAGTGGATGCCAACATGTGTCTACTTAAAGTAGAGAGTAGTTTGAATTAATACTTCTTAATAACAACATTGATTACTTTTACGCCAACATGAACTTGGTATTAGAATACTCACAGATATTACGTATTGTCTGACCCCTACGTAATGAATGTAAGATTAGGTATCAAATGGCCCGAGTGTCAAAGAACTGGCAAAATCATGTCACCTTAGCGGTGCCTACACACTCAATATCTTTGTGCAATATTTGATATTGCACAATATTATTGCACAATATTATTGCACATAATATTGCATGGTTGTGCAATATTTTGTGGAAAATCAAAACGCTTTTAATATTTATTGCGCAATATAAAAAAATTGTATTGTCTGTGGGTACAGTTGCACAATATTTATATATAATATTTATTTTCCAAGTGTCGAGTAGTAAACACCTCCGCGAATGATTTTTTTAATGATAATGTCAAAAACAAAATGGGGATAACAGAAAATTTATTTTGGAGTACATCGAAATGTATGAAATTCTGCCGGCTTTGTGGAATGTAAAGAGCAAGGACTACAGTAACCGTAATAAAAAAAATTAACAATATGAAAAAATGTTCTCCAAATACAGAGAAAAATAGCCCGTAGCTGATAAACAGCAATTAATTCAGAAACTAAATTCTTTGGGCACTAATCTCAGAAAATAATTGAAAAAAATTTCTGACTCTGAAAAGAGTGGTGCAGGTGTAGACGACGTAGTGGAACCAACATTGTGGTACTTTGAAGCGATGCAGTTTCACAGAAAGCTAGAGGAACCATGCACGTCGCAAAGCAGTGTCCTAATAAGAGATGAAGGAAGTGAAGAAGAAACTGAAGGATTCGAATTAAGTATTTATTAATATTTATTTACATTTTATTTCACAAATTTATATAGCCATGAAACCTGACCTTTATTATTAAAGAAAAGACAGTAGCTATCTCTGACAGTTTTTGCACTGGCAACTGAATTTCTGCTGTGAGAAATTGAATTCTGTGTAATTAATTGACTACTCGCTCTCCATTCGCCATCGATGATATTTCCTGACTCTATGTTCTCAGTATCTATTGTGCTCCTAGAAACATAATTTTGTGGCCGATTTCTTCTAAATGCAAATAGCAAAACGTTAAGACGATTGTTTGCGCTTTCTGAGGAGATAACTGAACAGGTCGCTGAAATACACCGAAACTTGAAACCAGGATCCCAAATGCGTTTTCTCCAATCCGACGCGCACCGCCTACATAGTCGATAATTACAAATTCGTATTTTCATAATTAAGCCTGTTTTACCATAGGGTTTTATAAAATTATATGTCAGAGCAAAAGCGTCATCTCCAATTAAAACAAATGGTAGTTTTCGCTGTTTGGTAATGTACAAGGTTCTGGAATTTGAAGTGATTTATTTTTCAATGCTTTTCAGCAGCTACCATGATAAATTTATAATCTGAGTTTACAACCGCCATCAGCACAATATTATGATATTTTTTTATAATTGTAGTAGTACAAGCCCGAATTTGTTTGCTTTTTGATTGACACTTGCTTTCCGTTTACAGCTCCCAAACTATTTGGGAAATTCCATCGATCATTGTATCCATTCGCAGTCATTTTCCATTCAGCTTCTGTTTCTGGCATTTATAATTTTGAAGTAAAGTCATTATAATATTAAGTTCCACAAAGGTTATTATCTGTTTGTGTGTATATTCCTTTACAGCAAAAAGTTGAACCTAAAAAAAAAAAATTAGAAAAAATAATGGCTTACAGGATTTAATTTCTTTCGTAAGAACCAAAAAATGAATAAATAAATTTTATGAATAAATTGAATGAATAAATTTTCTCAGCTGGGCAATCGATCTGCATAAAATGGAACCGCGACAATAATTATTTGCAAAAAAAGCAATTAATGATATTTTGTTTGAAGGCCGAATGGGAACTCTGCGCAGGGATTCAGTAAAATTAATAGATAAAGCAGTGTTTCTAGTTCTACTCCAAACAGCATTGTAATACCAAGCCCCATAGAATATAAATTTTTACAACTAGATTTACAACAAGGATCTGAATCAAATGCTTCTCAGTTTTTTTTTTTTTAATTTTCAGTAAATTAATAAAACAATGAAATAATTTTCAATAATTACTGTATTTTCTTTACCTTTATGTAATCCTTCAGGAGGCACGAGTACGATAACTTTGGCGCCAAAAATTGGTCGATTTCCTTTAGTTGCAAACCCACACTTTCTTCACCATCGATAAAACCTGGAAACATATTTCTTACGTCTAGTAAAAATTCCATTCCCGTCGTCCTTATATTTTTTTCAAGGCAGTACTTACGATAAAAGAAAAGTGCCATATACTGATGAAGGTGGTGCGTAGTTTTGCGGCATAAAAGAAATTTTTTCAGAAGCTTGTTCTGATTCTCCAGATCGTTAATAGTGTTACTTGTATTGGTCTTATCAACATATTCCCCTTTGCTGTGGTTTGTCACTTCATGTGTCATAGAACTAGAAAACATTTTCTCAACACCTATCTTTCCTTGCAAAACAACCCCAATACCATGATTGTCATCTGTTCGATAACACGACCTCTGTGATATTTTCTTTTTGTAAGAAAAGTCTCGTCGATTTGCACAGTTTTTTCTTCGCCGGCAATGCTGACATCAACGTGAGACGTCATTATTTCGGCTATTTCACGACAATAGTTAAATTAGTCTATTATAGTAAATTTACTTAGTACGCTTTTATTGTCGTGGCGCCAGCGGTTAAATGCTAATTTTAAAATAATGATATACAATAATATTTAAAAAAAAAATGTAGGTTAAGGATTAATTAATTTACCTGGAAAACCGACTTCACAGGCATTTTATTGACAAAAGAGATAATTATCGGAAGCACCTCGCGAATCGGTTACCGACATTGAGGCCCATGGAAAAATGTGCCGATAGATGGGTTGATTGTATTCCTACAACTTTTGTCACCTTTTTTTTTAGAGCTTTTTGTTGAGCACCGCCACATCCAACCGAACTTAATGTTTTTACATATTTCCACCTTCATCTATAAGTTGCAACACAGTGGGGAAGTTGAAATTTTAGAAGGAATCATACCAATTTCTTCTACCAACGCAATGCTTTTTTCGTTGGTCGACACCAAATCCGCGAACGAACAAAATATTGAGAAGTTTTCTAATTTTGGATTTGGAGCCGCCATCACTTACCTATTCAGAAAAAAATCACTCGATTCGCACTAAGGTTGAACGCAGAATGACCTTTGTAAATATCAATAACTGCACGCTTTACCACATGTGTATGAAAAAACTACAACAGTATAAAAGTGAAACGTTTGTTTGGGGAGCAACGAAGTTGTGAGAACGAAACCTGCCACATTCAAAAAGAGAGTTTAAATTCCTTAACTCGCGAAGCAAGCCTTAAAATAAATCCTCAAATTTATGGCTAGTTTTGTATAGCAAAATATGGAATATATAAGGGAAATGGGGGAAGGGGGAAGAAGGAAGGGGGGATGGGGCAGCATACCACCCCCATACCGTGAATCCCAGAAAACAAAATACCGTAAATACCAGAAAACAAAATATCCCATAAAAAAATACTTTTAGTAATTTTCGATTTTCTCAAAAACTAGAAGACGTATCTAAAACCATTCGGTTTTTTGTCTTCAATTCAGAAGCGATCATGTGCTAAGTTTTTTTTATACATCTTCTTCTTCTTTTTCTTTTTTCTCCGGCGTTGTTATGGTCCGAAGTGTAGGACCATAACCTTCCCACTTAACTGCACTCCTACTGGTCCGCTTGTGGGGTCCGCCGGTTTTTTTTATACATAGATAATAAAATTGTTTAAGATATTATAATTTTACATATAGTGGTCGAAAGACATAGGTTTAAGTTGTACTGTTTGTTTTAGAGTGTCCTCCTAGGGCTAGTAAGATATTTAAATTTGTAAGGATAATTAAGCTAGTTTTAAGCATTTTTGCCTAGCGTAAGTTGTAAGCAAAATCGAATAAAAATTAATTTAAAATTGGAAAAAAATTTATTCGATTCAGAATTGATATGAGCATTGACCACAAAAAGCCAATTTAGCACTTCTATTCAGCATTTAAGAAAAAAAAGGTCTAAACTTTTTCTTCAATTTTTTTAGTTTGCATGCGAATTTTTCAAAAATTATTTATACAAATAATTTAACTTAAATTCCAGATAAAACAAGTTTCTGGCTTTCGAAACCATTATATGTTTCTAGTACTTCATTGTAAGTGTTTCCGTTGTTTTTTTTTTGTTTTCATTTTGTCATTTTTTTTCTAAAGTTGTCCCTACCTCCTAAACGGGTCGAGATAATCCCCTCCCCCCATAGTAAAAAATGTTTGTTTTTGACCCCTCTACAAAAAACCGTTATCAACTTTTGCGCCAAAGTTATCGTACTCTTCCCCTTCAGGACATGTATTACTGCTGTGCAAGTTTCTATAGATAACAGTTATGACTTGCCTATGATTGTTCTTAAAATTACCAGCTCATTTAATAAACTTTAATGAGTCAACACATTTCTCTTTTTGCACCAATATTTCACCCATCTGCGCTTTCTTTTCTTTATTTTTTAAACAAACAGCAAGTGCTATGGCCACACAACAAACCTCACTATGTTGTCTACTCAACATGTTGTCTACTCAACATGTTGTCTACTCAACATGTTGTCTACTCAACATGTTGTCTACTCAACATGTTGTCTACTCAACATGTTGTCTACTCAACATGTTGTCTACTCAACATGTTGTCTACTCAACATGTTGTCTACTCAACATGTTGTCTACTCAACATGTTGTCTACTCAACATGTTGTCTACTCAACATGTTGTCTACTCAACATGTTGTCTACTCAACATGTTGTCTACTTTACATGTTGTCTACTCAACATGTTGTCTACTCAACATGTTGTCTACTCAACATGTTGTCTACTCAACATGTTGTCTACTCAACATGTTGTCTACTCAACATGTTGTCTACACAAATATCAGCGGTCAACTAAATTATTGGAAAAAATATTGCACCGCCTTGGGCGCCTAGCTAATAATATTGTGCAATATTTTGCACAAAAGTGTTGAGTGTCTAGGAACCGCTTTAGTCCTATATTTCGCCATGAATACTAGTAACTCCTTACTCTTATTAAGGTTTATTTATTTATATGTACTGTACTGAAGCCAACCGAAGATCTCTTCTATTATACAAAAACGAGTATTTCATATGTAGATACACCATATACATATAATATAAACTACTTGTAACAGGCAGAGGATTCCCATGGGTTAGAAAAAATCTCATTCATGGCCTTTAATAATAATATGAAGCTTACATAAGCACAAGATTCAATTCCTGCTTTGTGTGCACAAGGGATACTAAAAAATAAAACTAACAAAATGGCGCGCATCTCGACAGGAAAGAGTCACCCACTGACTACAAGGTATTTCGTTTCTCCTTCTTTTGTCTTACGTATGTGCCTTGCCTCGCGATACGATCCGAAAACCAAAAATAGCCAGGGAGCCTTTCATCAGTTAAAATACTCCTCTCTTCTTGTTTTTCTTCATCAGTTGTGGGCTCGACAACGGAATGCAAAAAAGGGAATTCATTTTTTTGGGTTTTTTTTGGTTTTCGGATTGCATTCGTGAATTTTGTTTATCGTGTGGATTGTGGCAGCGCGAGACTCTTGTGGTGCAAAAATAATGACAAAATCACAAATCAGCATCACCGAAAACCAGTAAACAAAAAAATAGTAAGCGAATTCAAAGCGACAGGCAAAGCGAGGCAGAAGCGTGAAGAAAGTCTTCGTTTGGGGTCTGAATGTGCACATATCCATCTGAAAGATACATGTTCGCCCAGCAATGGATGGCAATAATAGCAGATGAGTTGTTTTGTTTTCTCCGTCGTTTTTTTATAATTTGCTTTGGTATTCAAATCAAGATTGGGAAATTCTTATGAGCGAATGCACGTTAGCAGGCTACCCGCAGACAGACAGACATTGGTGTGTGATACTGATGCAAATCTCCTGCTAAAACCTACAAATATTAAACTGAATGGCATTTACGAATGACACTCTACCCCAATAATAACGAATAACATCGGAGATAGGACTTGAAGATATATAAATACCTAACTGTGATTCAGTACTTTGCCAAATTACAACTCGTCGATGACATTAGGAAGAGGAATTAATACAGCATTGCATTACAAGGAGAAAGCTGGCCCATAGGAAAAGGCTGAAATTATTGCAATCTGTCTGAACAACACGTATTGATTGGCGGCTGTCAGTTGCCGACGGTCACCAAATTATCACGGGAGTTATCAAGGCGCCGCACAGCGTCGCGTAACTACTTTATATAATATGTATGCACAACATTTTGTAATTACAACAGAAACCACACGTATGAGTGTGTGCCTTTAATTTCACAGCCGCTAGATACATTTGTGATATCTTTGCCGCCGATATCCCATTGGATTGCATCAATTATTTCATACTTGGCACTCTGATGGTAATTACCTTCATAGAGGTTCCTCAGTTGGTGCATGCAAACTATCACTTGCTACTTCAGTAATCATGTCTGGAAAAAAAATATTCTATATGTTACACAAACAAACAGAAAAATAAACAACAACTACTTAGTACAACCAGTTTCGACTGAGTTTTTGCGCCATTGAAATGGAAATCTCGAGCGAATTGTGCTGTGAGATGAGGTAATTATAGGTGGACAACATCGAGAAAAATTGGATGATTGAGAGCTTCTGTCGATGAAGCGTGGTAGAGAAAAAGTGGTACTTCATTCTGGTATTCCATCGATTGATTTGTATCAAAAGACAAAACAATATAGAGTGAGAAGAAGGGTATTTGGTGAAGAACAAACAAGGTTAAATTAGGTTAAGGGATATAAGGAGGTTAAAATCCTTAGGTTTCACCAAAATATTAGCTTGGGATCGTATTCCCGACTACTTCTTTTGGTTCCTGCAATTCTATTTTCTACGAACTTGTATCGTCCTAGTCTCTTCTAATTATTAAATAACAAATAGCCTCTTCAGTCACAAGTTCTTTAAACAGTCGCTTTTAGCGCAGCTCTCTACGTTGGTTTTTGTATGTTTGCTCATTAAATGTCGAGCCGAGATAGGCTACCCCAAAGTTTTATTTCCCCATATTGACCTCCTTGTTAAATATTTACCTTTATATTTAACAATTCTACTTTTTGGCTTGCAATAAGCGATTTCACTGTATGTAATTCCTGTTTCTTCAGGGCTCTGAAAGTTAAGCTCCAGAGATCCATGATAGCCGATCGCAACCCACACCATTACTTCGTTCTCTCGACTGTGATGAAGTATTTTACTCTCGGAAGTAATGAAATTAGGAGTTATAGCCATTCACCCCTTTTAAATTAAAACTTTTTTCATGTGATTCTTTTCAAATGGTAGTCGAAACTGCTTACAGACGTCGTAAGAAAATTTTTATATCTTATAAACATATTAATATCATAAAAAGAAAAATTCGAAAGAAGTGGCGGCAAACAAGGTATCCTATGTACAAATCGCAACTCAACCAACTCATTGAACTAGTACGCAACCAAATAAGACAACAAAAAAAACAGAGTATTAGCCAATATCTAAGCGAGCTCGCCGCACATAAAACAATTCATTGTGGAAATCCACAAAGTACATTAAACGCCCTACGCAGCATAAACGACCTCTTAAAATGGCTAATGATCTATGGGCCAAAACCAATTAGGATAAGTAGATTTATTCGCTTAGCTTATTGAAAAAGTATATCAGCCCATTGAAAACTCATGAGGACACTTACCTAAGAGGAATACAAAGGAGTGCTTAAATCCCATCGGTCACACAAAACGAAATCGAAGACATCATTTGGAAAGATCTATGACCGAAAATATCACCTGGTTATGACCTGATTACTATGGAGTTGATGCAACAGTTGCCGCAAAAAGCAATGCGCAAATTAACAGCAATAATGAATGCCTGTTTAAGATTCAAGTATGTCCCTTGCACGGGAAGTCACTGAAATTATTATGATTCCAAGACCAGGAAAGGATCCACATGAAGTATCATCTTATAGACCCATTTCATGTCAAAAATATTTGAAAAGAGGGAAACTAACCCCAGTTTTTGAACATAACACCCATTCACCAGTTTGGCTTCGGAGAAAAACATTCAACATGTTCATAGAATAACAAAAGTTATTGAGAAAGCTATGGATGATAAATGGTATGCTCGACCAAATACTTAGACATTGCTCAAGCGTTTGATAAGGTATGGCATGCAGGATTGCTATATAAACTTAGACTACTCTTTCCCAAAGAATAAGATAAGATACTTTCGTATTGTAGGGCTCGCGGAAATTATGGGTTGGAGACACAATTGGAAAAAAGAAAAGCGGATCTTGTTTCTTTCGAGGCTTTATTACAACCACGGTTTCATCTTCCGATGTTCGTCAATTTATATATTTAGATTATGTACTTATTTTAGTTTGTATTTACATTTTCATGTTATATATACATACATACAATAGTTAAGTGAAGAAAAGTGAGCGTACGGATCTAGGGGTCGAATATCATACATGTTCTAGGTTTCTTACAGCTCGACCATCCTGACGTAAAATCGTCCTCGATTTACCTCATGCGCATGTGTTCTTATGTTTTCTGACATTTTTTATTTTTTTTTTTCACATTATGATATTGTACAACAATCGATATGATCTAATACACTTTACAATTTTTTTAAGTCTTAAATAAATTAATTAGCAATTTAACAATAAACAATTTTAAATACGAACACTGGAAATCAGTCATTAACAAGATGAATAAAAATATATATACGTATGGTACATAGATCTTCATATGAAATTTTAACATCTTAGACATTTCAAAACGAAATCGTGACACTTTGAACGTCGAAAATTGAAATAATGTTTAATAGATACTCATAAATTTATATAGACATGCAAGATACACTACGGAAGTTTATACGGTTTCATATTCTCAGGAGAGGCAACTCCTTCATACGGAATTCTCGATATTTGAAGATTTTCCAAATCTTTGATAATATACCGATCGTTACTTAAACGTTTAACTATCTCATAGGGACCCTTATATTTAGGCATAAGTTTCTTGTTTACACCAGGAGTGTTCAAAACATTTTTAATCATTACATAATCTCCGACGTTATAAATATGAGGAATTTCGTGTCTTTTGTCAAAATATTGTTTATTCGCTTCTTGACTACGAACAATCTTTTCTTTTGCTTCCTGCCTAATTGTATCTTTATTTCTGGGTCCTTCTGATATATTTTCTTCTAAGTATTCTTGAATTTTGTCATAAACCACACCCCTTTGATTAACACCAAACAAAAGCATACTGGGACTACATCCGGTGCTCTTGTTCTTCACATTATTCAAGGCAAATTCAACTTTACACAGATGTTTTGTCCACTCTCCCGGTTCCATTTCACTCTCTTTGGCCAACATTGGCGTTAGGCTTCTATTGATTCGCTCAACCTGACCGTTGGATTGGGGTGAGCTTGTAGCAATTTTTACATGCTGCACATCTGAATCGCTACAAAATTTTGAAAATTCTACGGATGTGAAACAACTTCCTCTATCTGAAACTATTCTATTTGGCTTACTATAGTTGGAGAAATATGACTCTAAACACTTCACGGCTTCCTTGGTGCTAGTACTCCTAACAGCATATAGTTTTGTGAACTTAGAAAAACCATCGACTACTAAGAAAACATGTTTTTTTAAATTTCTCATAGATGAGGGCAAAGGACCATAGTGGTCAATATGTAAAGTGTCAAATGGTTTGTCACCTTTGGGAATGCTATGTAAAATTCCCTCCTTTTTACCCGTCTGTGATGAAAAGTGAATACACCGTAAACAACTATCTATGTAATCGCGAATTTTAGTCTTCATAAAGGGAAACCAATAAGTTTTCTTTAGGAAATCGTAACACTTTTCCACACCTACATGACATAAAGCATCATGGTGAGTTTGAATTACATTTCTTTCCATGTGAGTTGGCACATAAAACAAAACTTTGTTGTTTATTTTACGGTAAATCAGACCATTAATTAAATCATAGCAGGGACTCTCTTTTTCCTCCAAGGACTTAACCAAATTCCTAATAACAGTATCCTTTTGCTGCGCAGCTGCAAGTGCATACTCAATAGAATCAGGTTCGATAAGAAAGATGTTGTGACACCTGCTGAGCGCATCTACATGACCCATTCTCTTTCCGTCCCTATGCTCTACACTGTATTCAAAATCTTGAAGCTCCAAAGCCCATCTTGAAATTCTCGGAATCAAAAGCTTTTTGCTCAAAGTCAGAGTTAATGATTTACAGTCCGTTATGATTTTAAATTTTATTCCAGCTAGGTAGATTCTAAACCGTCTAAGTGCATGGCTGGCATGCAATGGCTAAAGTCTCAAGTTCATATGAATGATACTTTGATTCTGGGGCTGTAGCTCGCTTCGAAAAGAAGAAGATTGGATGCATCAAGTTATCCTCTTGCCGCTGAAGCAAAACTGCCCCGAAACCTAAACTGCTGGCGTCGCAATGCAATTCAGTTTCAGCGTTTGGATTATATATGCTAAGTAATGGTGCCTTTGAAAGCAATTCTTTTAGCTTATCAAAAACGGATAACTCTCTTTGACCAAAAACAAAATCAATATCCTTCTTCAGAAGATCATATAGGGGCTTCGAGATTATTGAAAAATCTTTTATAAATATACGAAAGTATGAGCACAATCCCAAGAAAGAATGCAATGACCTAGAATTTATCGGTATAGGAAACTCTTTAACTGCTCGCAATCCGTCGGCATTTGGACCTATGCCATCTGCTGATACTTCGTATCCTAGGTATGTTATTCTTTCAACCATAAACAAGCACTTGTCCAGACGTAACTGTAGCTTTTGCAGTTTCACGACCCTAAGAACTTCTTCTAATATAGCAAAGTGTTCTTCTTCAGTTTTAGAAGCGATGAGGAGATCATCTATATATATTAACAGCTTTCCGGATTTAATAAGATCTTTAAAAATGAGGCTAATATACCTTTGGAACACCGCGGACGCATTTTTGAGGCCGAAAGGCATGCACAAAAATTCAAATTGGCCTAAAGGTGTGACAAACGCGGTGTATTTCACAGATTCTGGCGACATTTTCACATGGTGAAATGCACTTTTCAGGTCAAGAAGTGAAAAATACTTTTTACCGCGCAATGTGTCCAAATGGTCTTCGATTAACGGAAGCGGAAAATTATCTTTAAAAGTTATACTATTCAATTGTCTAAAATCAATACATAACCTAAGATCCCTGATTTCTTTCGCACTAAAACAATTGGTGATGCGTAAATAGAACTACTTTCTCGAATTATTCCACGCCTAAGCAAATCGTCTAAAATGTGTTGCAATTCTTGCTTATGTGCATGGGCAAGCCTTCTTGGGGTACAATTGAAAATCTTATTCGTGTCAGTCAAAGTGATTTTCATCGAATATTCTTTACAATCAGACACTAAAACTCCATCTATACTCTCTTCATCTAAAATATTATTGTTTGAAGCACTCCTTGTTACTAAATCGATTATTTTTGCCTTTTCCCCGAAAGTCAAATTTTCATTAATTTGCAAATCACAGTTATCTCGATCACAGCACGTGTTAGTATTTAAAATACCGTTCTTTTCAATCTCCGAATCAATAGTGTCACTGTTCAATAAATCTAACTGTTCATCTTGATATTTTACATTATCTTTATCATGCTTTAAAGTTAACTTAATACTGCTTTTTTTTAAAAAATCTCGTCCTAATATTACAGCATTCGGCATAGTATCATCTTTTACGACATACAAACATAAATTTACATGCATTTGATTAAACTTAATATTACATAACACCTTACCAAACATAATTAATTTGCTGCCGTTGATACCACTAAAATCTTGTTGCAAGCCTTCAAGCGCTGTCGTCAGATATGCTGGAACATATTTTTGTTGCACAAAGCTTATGGGACTTCCGGTGTCTATTATTGTTTCTGCTTTCATCGTTGTGCACGCGATTTCACTTAAATCACTTACGAACTGATAATCCAAAACACCACGGAAATCTTCTAGGAACGCAGGTTGACTGGTGACTGACTCATTCTTCTGGACTGCTAGCACCGCTTTTGATTGTGAACAGTTTTTGATGAGATGCCCACTTTGCCCACAACGATAACAAGAGCCTCTGTCTCTCCGCGGTTTAGGACAATTGGTAACAACGTGACCCACCTCATTACAGTTGAAACATTTAATTGTCGAATTCGCTTGCACATGTGGTGGTGGATGGGGCCATGCCTTGACTTGAGATGTGCTTTGCTGGAACTCTGGTCGCATCTTCTCATATTTTCGCAATATGGTTTTCAACTCGGAGAGAGTGTTAGCTGTAAGGAGAAGTTGTTTATTCACCATTGCGTCGGGTATACCTTTGATAATATAATTGATGACGTCATGCTCTTCAATTTCAGCTGCACTGGCGATCTCTTGCATGCGAAGAACATACTGCTGGTAGTTCTCATCTCTTTGCTTCCTTCGATTACGTAAGGCGTTATGAACATCTGTGGCTGAAGAATGTTGATGGAATTCGCTAATCAGAGCCGCCTTTAATTCCTCCCATGATCGACAATGTGTGGATTTAAGAAATAGTTTCGCTGTACCTCTTAATAAACGTTGCGCATAGATGAAGCTCTTTGATTCTTCAAATCCATATATATGTTTGGAATCTTCGAATGCCTTGATCCATCTGGTGATGGGATAGTTATCATCACCGGAGAAAGTAGGTAGGGATTCCTCGATGTCTTTGAAGCAAACGTTATCAGATCTTGTAGTTTCTAGCGGTTCGCTTAGTTCGGCAAGCCTCTTTCGCAATTCCCGAATCTCTTCCTTCCTCTTCACCAGTTCTCGCAAAGCTTCCAGTTGTTGCGTCACACTTCTACTTTCTTCTTCCAGCTCTGATGACGATTCTTCCACGCTTATCCCATCAAGAATGCTTGTAGGAAAATAATCCTCCAATTGACCATCATTGAGTTGTTCGATTCTTTCCTCCAATCGAATTCTTAGCGCCGTCTTCAACCCACTCGTCGGTAAATTCATTTCAGCAAGTTTATCCTTCAATTGTGGAACAGTTGCCATCTGCAAATACCTTCTTGCGCGCTCTGCCATTTTTCATGAATTTTTTCACAGATGTTCGTCAATTTATATATTTAGATTATGTACTTATTTTAGTTTGTATTTACATTTTCATGTTATATATACATCATACATACAATAGTTAAGTGAAGAAAAGTGAGCGTACGGATCTAGGGGTCGAATATCATACATGTTCTAGGTTTCTTACAGTATCAAGCATGAAGATGTTTTTTCCTGCCTTAAAGAAATTAAGGCTAGAATACCACAAGGAAGTATTTTAGGCCCGATACTCTATCTACTCCTTACGAGTGATCTACCAATCCCCGCCAGTAGTACAATAGCCACATTCGCCGATGACACAGCAATAGAGAAACGCGAAGTTGAGTCAACCAGAATCCTTTAAAATACTTTAGATACTGCAGTCAATTGGACTAAAAAATGGCGCATAAATCTCAACAGTACTAAATCAGCGCACGTTAATTTCACCAATAAAAAAATACAACGACTACCGATTACAATCTCTGGAATACCCTTACTACAACACAGCAAAACTTAGATGCGAAACCTAAATAAAACGAACACGTGAAAAACAAAAGAGAAGAACTGAATATTAAATTAAGAAAAATGTATTGACTTATTGGTAAAAGATCGCCCTTACGTAATAAATTGTTATTGTATTAACAAATTCAAAAATCCGTATGGACATACGGAATTCAGCTATAGGGATGAATGGCTAAAAATAATATCGAAATAATCCACCGTTTTCAAAATAAAGTATTGAGAGGCATAGTAAATGCACCATCTTTGCTAGGGCGGCTTGAGATAGCATAAAAATTCACAAAACACAATTTCTCTGACCTGGTGGCTGAAGTAATTTGAGAATGAAACACCCATCAAAGGCCAAGAAATTATTCAGTGGGTAGTGTCGCTCGCTTCTAGTATGGTGTTACAAAATTACACAGCGCATCAGCATGTCTAACACTTTTTGAAAACTGAAGGTTTCGGGGAGCTCATTAAAACTCTTTGCACCGCCAAAAGCGAAAGCTGTAATAGTAATCTTCCCATTAGCATTGATATCTGAGACTAGATTTAAATAAAAAAATATTTTATATTAGGTGTGTATTGGTGAGTGTCTATGGGCCTCTCTGAGAAATGTGTTAGCATCAGAACGATTGTAGGCGTTCATCTAAACTTAGCAGACTTTTAGATATCTGAGAAAAATATTGTCGAATAGAACTCAAGGACTCGGTTAAACGGTCGTCATCTAACTGTTAGGAAACTGCAATATTTCCTTCTTAAAAATAACCTTCTCTCCGACTGTATTGCGGATGTCAAAACTGGAGAAAGCATACTTGCGCCATCGCAAAATATGTACATACATAGGTATTTTTCTCACAGAAGATGCCTGAGGAAGTAGCTTATATTTCTGCGAGATCAATCCTCAACTTCGTTAGTAAGGTTGAAGACACAATACTTCTCTATATGTCACTTATGTTTATTTCAAATACTCTCGACAAAACATTCATACTATTATTGTTGCCCTGAACACCTTCACCTTCCAAGGTAATCTTGACGACAATAATAGTTATAACTAACTTAAGAATGTCCGAAACACTATATCAATGAAACAAACTTGCTGAACTTCCACTATTTAAAGCACTTTACCCAAACGTCTAAACATTAAACTATCTCTGCATCTAACCGACGTCATCAACGAATACCGAAAGTCATAGACTAGCATTTTGCTACAGCATTTAATAGCCTTCACTGCAAAAAAAATCATTCTCCCAGAAGTGACACAAAAAATTCTCTTCCCATTCCGTCACACGATTATCCACTCCAATGAGAACCCGCTTCGAATTCAAGACCCACAAACAATATGAAATTCAAGGCTTACTAATAAGCTTTGCTTAAGAAGTATATACACAAAACAAAATCGAGAGTGCGACACCACCAACCGACAGCATCAGTAGCACTACCTTCCATCCCACTTCTGGAAGAGCAGATGATCACTACATTGAGCAGTAGCGGGGCCGTACTTCGAAAGCGCTTCGAACCGCAGCAGAGAAGCATCAATTCATACTCCCGTACACAGTGCAGGTGTTTATGACGGCAATTATTACATTATTGCCACATACGGCAGCAAGATCATGCATATGGACAAAGTGTCAATCATGCAGAAATTACTGCTATCGTCCTGCATCCGCAGCAGTTTGTGGTTCCCCTCATGTCTCCACCACCATCATCATTGGTTTTGTCGTTGTCTTCCCTTGCCTAACATGGAATTCAGTTACAGTGTTGCTTGTTTGCTATTTGCTAATGACACAACAAGGCTAATCATTATTATTATTGCTGCATTCTACTTTCTGCTTTTCTTATAACTCGCCTCCGCGACCGGTCCGCTGTTCCAAATCTGGAAATAAGAATCGACAGAGCTGCCACCTCAGATTTGTGCAACTGCTGACAACTGCAGTACTCTTTCGTGCCGCGGCGATCTGATATTGTGAAATAATTCAATTTGCAATTGTCAACAATTCACCCACCACTATAACTGCCACAGACCCTATTACCGCGGGGGCAAAGGACGTTTCATCTTATTGAGTTTCAGCTTTTGAGATGTTCAGGCATGTGTTTGTATGTAGCAGAGTTCCAGTTGGAGTTCAGTAGCACCTCCACGGCGATCAGCAGAGGGATTTAAACTTCGGTCCTGCCCTCGGAAGGAGCCTTTCTTTTCGGAGTAGGAAGCGTTCGCACGATACACGATTGGTGGCGGTGTATATGGTGTCAACGACTTTGGATCTTCATGATTTACGAGTATGTTCCGTTTCTGCTTCCACTGGGTCTGTCGGGGTATTAGTAGATTTAAGAGCACCCGACATATCATACACATATACGAGTATATGAAATAAATTTTACTAATATGCGGATGGGAAACAAATAAATCGTATTTTGTTTTGCTCACCGCATTCTTTGTCTCTGGGTCAAATTACTCATCTGATTCGTCAACCGGAGAAGTTGTAGCCACCAACGTTGCCCACATTTGCTTGCCTTCTTTTCCACCCACCACACGTCAGCTCGTTATATTGCCGAAAACTGGAAATCTAAAAATAACCAAAGTTACTCGTCGACTTCATGCTTGTCTTTTTTCAGTTTAGGTTATATGCGTGCTACGTCACGCATACCGGTACTTTGTGTTGGCATCGCGGGATGCCTAACAGGTGATTCAAGGCTATTATTGAATCCAATGGTGAAATTCTAATATATCCTAAGTGGGTATTGGGAAAGTTGGTCAAATATTTAGAAATTAGCTTATTAATCAGACTGCACCTTTAGTTATCGCTTATTGCGTCCTGGATTTGACAACTTGGCTTTGAAGGGTTTACAGTTCCAAAGTTGAGTTGGACCACATAATTTTTATTTTTACGACCCCAAAAATTCAGTTAGAACTAAGTTACAACTAAGTTTTTTTTCAAGATTCTGCCCCCGATGCGATGGTTAGGTGTTCTGAAGTTTGCGCTGCATTAATAAATAGCTTATGGAAAGCTGCTGGATCAGTTACGTTAACTACAATGGAGATACAGTACTAATAATTAGTATTAAAGAAGACAAAACTATATTTCACAAGTCATATGATTATATATCAAAAATGTTCGTTTTCATTTTAAAGTATCATGATGTGTCTAACCTCGCCCTCTTCTTGACTTGCACTTACTTTATATTTGGCAGTTCTTGGCAGATTTAGCGCATACTTCCTACATCGTTAGCCATTCGTCTTTATGTAATTAATATTTAGTAAGCCATATCAAAATTGTTATCTCTCCTCTGAAATATTTTTCTAAATGCCAACCCTTTCTTTTTGCTCGGTTTTATTATTTCAATTATTTACCTTGATTTACAACATGGCATACTGCAAATTATCGAGTTTGGCCTCAGTTCTAAGGCATAGGAAAATCAAATCTGGCTCGTGGGTATTATAGTAGGCTGAGCAGGTAGGTAGGTAGCAGTAGGTCGTTTAACAACATGAACTGAGTCTATGGCTGTTCTCTTAGCCCCAGTGCCTGTTTCCCAGATACCAGAGGCCGAGGTGCAACTGCGTTCGATTCTGCTCGCCGGTTGATAGGCCAGCTCTACCGATCTTTGCACTTAAACTCAGTAGAAAAGAACTAAACCATTAGAAGTTTCTTCAGAGCATAGACTACAGATTCAAGCTATTCGCTATTCGGAAGGTACGTCGCGTATTAGGTACTTCGATCTAGATCTCATGCTGCTGTCTACTCTCGATTGACAGGCTGACACGCACCAATGGGAAACTAACTATAACTATGGATCTTCTTTTAAGACGATTGACTATTGCGGAGAGTGCCCAGAGCGGGGTATTACACTATTCATGTCATGTTGAAACCTATGATGGATATCCAATGGAAAAAATGAGAGAGTTATTTCACGGGTCCCTGTCTAATGAACTTTGAGTTTCCGACACCTTTTCTTTGAAAGATATACTATATTACAAACTCAGCCGGCTGGGCATAAGTAAACTACTTTTATACTCGTACATAAACGACTTTGACGTAGAAAGTTCGTTGTGAAAAAAAATTAAAAATGAACAATTAATTGCAACAGAGCACGGTGAATTTGCTGATCCTTTTTATCATTTACCTCGATCAAATGCAACGATCGACGTCATTGTCATTCTCTTGCAGCAGTGTTACGATGATTTTCAACTTTCAAACATTTTGGCTAGGTTTTTAGAGGACAATATTCTGATGAAAATGATTCAAAGTCACGATGTTAGGGAAATGAGTTAGGTCAATAATCTTACATATCTTCGGTGCTTACCAACAGCATGTACCGGAGGCGCACCTCTACTTAGGCCAATATCGGCCTATCCAGGATAGATAAGTGGCCGTCAATTTTTCAGGTGCTCACAGTGGAGCAATGATTTCCCCGCGAACATGATGTCGCGCTCCGCGAGCCCAAGCACTGCCAGCTCAGTAGGTCGGTTTCACACCGAAATCGATGGGACGTACAGTGAACTTCAAATGTATAGTGGAAGTGGACAAAAATCAAAATGTTAAAAAATTAAAAATGTTTTGTTATGTTAAGATATGATTGACAAATGTAAGTACAATAACATTTTTAAGGAAAGTTTCGTACATAATCTAATCAGACTGATTAGATTCCAATGATTCATCAGAATCATCGGCATTGGATATTCTTAGTCAAGCTGAAGCTGGCAATTCTATATTGTTAGCAAGTAAATACTACTTCAAGTTGTCATCAATAGAAACCTACTTATTTGATATTTTGCCAAATGCGAGGTGGATGGGGATTTAAGGAGCAATTGGGTTATTAAATCTTCGTTTGGGTGTTTTCGGGATGAGATTCTTCTGTGAGTAAGGTGGTTTTCTTGGGGCTTGCCCCAAAAGCTTCTGAAAAAAGAATAATAGATAAGTTGAACGGTGAAATTATGTTTTGCCATGAGTTAGTAACTTGTGGACACTGCTTGGCATGTATATATATTACCGATTGTAGATTTGGAGATAGACATAGTTCCTTCGTCTCGATATCCAATATTTCGGGTTATCAGTATTTTTTCGAACAAACTAAGCTTCTCAAAATGATCGAACATTTTGTTATTAATTTTTCATCTATCCCTGTTATTTAAGATTTCAGTTCCAAATTAAAAAAAAAAAAGAGACGTCTCGTAGTGCTACCATAATTGGTAACACCAAATCCTAGTTTTGGCTGGTCGACGATGAGACCCATTTTTATTTTAAAAGATTTTTGAATATTTTATGGTCAGAATCGCGTACTTGTCATATCTAAAAAGGGAGCCTATATGAAATACATATGTAATAAATATTGAAAGCATGTTATCAAGTAGAAGGCCCAATACGACAATTTCTTTAAATAGATGCATTTTAATTGATCGCTGCTGCAACATATTTTTATTAAAAAATCAGATGCAGAATTATTTTTTGTGGTGAATTAATTAATTCACCGGCTATAATTGTCTAGTATTATATATTCATTTAATTTTGTCTTCTCATCTTTCAAAAGTTTTGTTTCTTCTTTCATATACATATGTAAATTAAATCAGCTTGCAGTCATAATAATCAAATCATGGAAATTGTCGAGTCTGATCGTCATGTACGCACTGTTCCTATTGCCCAGCTTGGAACCACTACAAATAACCGTTTGGAACCATTTGAATTAGGCCGGATTCAAAAAAAGCACGATGTAAGGGTATCAGACGAGTATTGCAAAAACACTTCACGGACGGAACCTCCATCTGCAAAATCGCAATAAAGTCAACTCATTTCCGAGGCAGATGGGTGCTGGTGATGAAAAGTGGGTCACTTACAATACAACTTCAAGCAAAAATGGTTGCGGTCGAAAAGCAACCATCGGCGGCCAGAAAATAGCTTGGTTTTGAGATTGTTATTATACATATTATTATTATTAACAAATCAGCGCACAAATTGAATCATTCTAACTGTGCTAAATAAAACCTTTAATTTCACGCAAAAATAATGGATAGCGAAAAATAATGGATAACCATTGCATAAAGCAGCTCTTCACTACTTTTCTATATTACGATATCTCGAAGATACTTGAAAAAGCTTTTGTGTTCTTCCGTAATTAGTGATTGGAATGTTTGCATCAATAGAATACGACTTTAAGATGACGGTTTTGAAGAAGATTCTGATTTCGCGAAAATTGCTTCTAATGCTTTATATATTGTAATTATGGTTCAAAATTGAGATTGTTTGCGTTAAATCTTTCATTGGAATTTTTGGCAAATAACTAATTTGCAGTGTTACTAATACGTAGTGGCTAAGTCTCTTAACTTTAAAATATTGACTAGTGGACATTTTTCAAAAAGTTCCTTAATTTCAATTGTTGAGATTTTTCCTCTAGAAAGATGAAAGTTTCGAAGTCAGGTGTTATCAAAAAAGGGAAACTTCTTCTTCTTCTTCTTCTTTTCCTTTTCCGGCGTTGTTATGGTCAGAAGTGTAGGACCATAACCTTCCCACTTAACTGCATTCCTACTGGTCCGCTTGTGGGGTCCGCCGGTTTGACCTCAGGAAGTAGCGGCAGGCTTCCCGGTTTGGGATTACTTCATCGCTGAGGCCAATCAAATGCTGGTGTTTTTGCATTTGTTTGCACCAATTGTTTTTCGGCCTGCCTTTTTTTTTTTTTTTTTTTTTTTTTTTTTTTTTTTTTTTGTGACACGGGCATGCTCCAGATTTTTTTGTTTGATCTTACTCTTACAACACCGGTGATCTCCAGTCGTGTCAACCCACTGATTTGCATGTACACTTGTGGGGCAGTTTAATGGTGGTATATGTGTCCCTAGGCTCACTTTGGTGTTTTCTAAATTGCCTAGATGTGATTTTTGTTTACCTTTGTTTTAGTCGCCTTTTACGACAAGTGAGAGGTATCGCTGCAGGGATATTCTTAACCCGTCCCTGCACGGAAAATCAAAAAAGGGAAACTAGTTATTGATATTGAACTGTGTAGAATTTTTAGATATTTGAGAATAATTACTAACTACAGTCAATTTCATTGTTTAAAAAAACTTCACTAAAATAAAGAATTAAGAAAAAAACATTATTTACAGCAGAAGCCCACTGTAAAGTGCACATACATATTGTAAACAATGCAAACAAGTCATTTTTTATATCCATAGAGATTAAATTAAAATAAAAAACAACTTTATTACTTTGTTTCTTGTTATTAATCAAAATGTCGAAGTGCACTGCAAATTTGCAAGGCAAATTGACGCGTAAATGCTCCATCTCCCATCAGACTGATCGATTTGTCTATTATCTTAATAATGTCAGAGTGTAAAAACATTGTTAGAGATGCACTAGAGTCTAACGCGTTTTACGTCTAGAGAGCGTAATATACATTTTTATTTTTGTCCATTGACCGATTCGTTATGAGACGTCTTACGACATCATCAACGTTTTTGATTGCTGGAGCGGACTTCGTGAGTGGACACTTCTCATAGTACTGCACCTTAAAACAAAGCCTGTAAAACGTCATTGGCTTACGTATACTGGGGCAGGTTAAGATGCATTGATGCAAATGGTGAAGGATTAAAAAAAAAAGTTAAACAAGAAACAGAAGGAAACACTAAAAGTAATCAAAAGTAAAAATATACAATATACACTACATATGTATATGTGCAATTTTATATCTACATTTCAGTTTATGTTAGGCTAGTTTTAGTTAGTTTTATATACCCCCTGTGAGATAAGGATTATAATATACCCGTGACTCGGAATACCAGTCGTGTAAACTTAAGGCAGAGGTATACACAGAATTGATGATTCTGCACTGTGCTCGTAAAGCAGAATTGGCAAGATCCGTGTTCTGAAGGGAGTACTTTTGGACTTCCTTGTTAGGAGTTTTGACCCTATATGTTTTGAAAAACCACAGTAGCACCAGGGTGATTCTTCGTCAGATCTCCACTAAGTTGTCATTTGTGGAGTTAATATTTGCCCCCAGGTAGACAAGCACCTTAACTAACTCGAAATTACATCTGTCGATGGTCAAGTTCTACCTTGGGCGGTGTTGTACGGAGCGGTTCTTAGTGGATAGCATATACTGTGCTTTATCCTCATTTACTTTTAGGCTAACTAAGCCTGTCTTTTCTTCAATTGCCGTAAATGCCTCTACTATGGGGCGCTGGAAGCTTGCAAAGATGTCAATGCCGTCAGCGTATCCCAGGACGCTCTTGAAGCAGAGTGATGACACCTGCCTGCCTCTCTATCCTTTCAAGGACTAAATTGAATAAGTCACACTACAGCGCGTCTTCTTTTCGAAATCCGTGCATGTTTGGTAAGATTCGGAGGTATGGGGTGAAAACTGCACCGTGCATGGAGAGTCATTCAAATCAATTTTTTTCGGGATTCCGATATCGGCCATCGTCCTGTAGAACTCTCGACGATGTATGCTGTCGTATACGTTTTTTTCCAGGATCTGGCCTAATGTGAATTTGCCTATATTTGTAGTCGACACTGAGCGGGGTTATGCCTCGGTAGTTGGCCCAAGACTTAGGATCGCTTTTTTTTGAATAAGGGGCAGATAGAGCTAGTACATCAGTCGTCGGGCATGCTTTCATCCTTTCAAATTTGACAGATGATCTGGTACATTATCTCTGGAATCCCCAGAATATCACCGCCAGTTTCAAAGAGCTGAGCCTGAAAATCATCTGGGCCGGCAGCTTGGATGGATTTCAGCTTATGTATAGCTGAGCTGACTTTTTCTAAACTGCGTGGGAAGATAAGTTTTTCGAACATCGCTGGGTTTTCTTCTAACTTTATCACTCTCTCTTTGTCTGTTGCTTAAACACATTCACTATTTCCTGTGAGTCGGCGACAAGATTACCTTTACAATTTCGAAGAGTCTGGGAGTCCGTTCTAAGATCGGATGCAAGGGCCTTGGCTTTTTGTAGAAGACTCTAACCTTCTGTCTATCCCGGGCCTCTTCGATATCCTTGAGTTGGGAGGCTGCGAAGCCTTTTTTCTTTTCTTGCAGTAGCTTCTTTTCCTCCCTTCCTCTGGTTCTGTAATCTTCCTGCGCTGCTCTTGTTTTCCTTCTGATATGCTTCATTCATTGCTCGCTTCCTTTCCGCACATTCGCCATCGTTGGTTGCCGGTCGGGGATGGTCAGTCGGTTGTTTCAGCTCCTTTGTGCGGGAGCGCAACCACATGTTGTTAACGCTTGTGTGGGCTTGAGGCATATGAGAGAGTCTTCCGCTCTCTGTAGTCTCTCGCTATTTCCGGTGCGTGCAGTCGCCCATATCTAACATCGGTTTTTTTAGTGTTTAAAGCTCTCTGATATTGGACAGTCGAGTTGCAACCAGACGATGGTCAGAGCCGGCCTTTGGGCCCCTGAATGTTCATACATCCAGGATATTGGACGCGTGCTTTGCGTCAATCAGCAAATTTGGTTGGCTTTTCGACAATCTGGAGATAGCCAGATTGCTGAGCGGATCTTTTTTGTGAAAGAATCGTGTGCTACTTATCACCGTATTACAAGTTGTCGCTAAGGCTGCTAATCGGAAACCGTTAACTGTTGTCGCGTCGTGGAGGCTGTGATCACGCCGCTAAAATCGTTTTCCTTGCCGGTTTTGGCATTGAAGTCTTCGAGTACGATTTTGATGTCGTACTCCGGACAGATTCCGTAGGCTTCGTCCAAGAGGTCATAGAATTCCTCACCCTCATCGATGGGGGCATGGGCACAAATTAAGCATATTTATATATTGTTATAGAGCCTTCCCTGCTGTAAGCTGCATACAGCCAGGCGATTATTTATCGGTTTGAAATCGATTTTCTACAACGAATATGTGCGACCTTTTGTGACATGAGGATATTTTCCAATTTCTGTGTGGCACCAGGAGTGTACAGAGTTCTGACATTCCAGGTGCACACCCGTAAATCCTTGTCTTTTTCGTGCCGTGTCGTCGTTGGTTTTGGGATTCATATATAGGTTTAACCGACTCATTCTCTCATAACAATGGGTTTTTCACGTGGGTGGGTTTTTTGCCCCGCACACAACTGCCAGTCTGCTCGGATTGATATTACGGCCCCTTACCTAGGGCGGTTGCTGCATACATTAATTCACCTCCCAACAGCCGTTGGGTAGGTTATCCAAAGGGTGCCGCGAGAAGGCCATATGTCAACTTGACGTGAGCAGGGACAAGGATCGTTGATGGCTAAAAAGTAGTCAGCAACCTTACTCTGTATGATCAGACCAAGCCTTCCTTAATAAGATTGTTAGACGTTGAAAAGTTTAAAGCTTGAACATCTTAGTAACTTGAGGTACACTATAGGTAGAATCCTACAATTCATTGTATAAATAATTCAAAAAAATTACACTTTTTATTTAGGTCAGGTGTAATTTATATAGAGCCTAACCGATGAGGGTCGGAATTTCTTGATATGTTGGTAAGATTAACATGTTGAGTGTTGTTGGATCGGTAAGTCATTTTTGTGTTATTATGTGAGACTGTCTGTTTATATTTAATGGAATAGAATGAAAAAAATCGTTAATAAAGACAGATGTACATATGTACATAGGTCTAACCTAAGCATCGATGTCAAGGACGGGTTACTACTGTATTGAAAACCTGTGGAGCAACGAAAACTGAGAACATAAAGACTGGTTTTATCACAGAAGTAAATTAATAGTTTAATTGGACTATTAATAACTAAATAATTTAAGTGAAATCGCCACAAATTAAAATGTTATTAGGTGCCTTCACATTCATACGGGAGCGCCGTGGCGCAGTGGGTAGTGTGTCGGCCGCTGACGCAAGATGAGCGAGTTCGGATCCCGATAACACCAACGCCATCGAATGATTATTTCGCGGCATCTCTCCTCGGTGGGGTACTGGCAAAACCCCCCGTTGTATGCTTGCCTTGAAAAAGCTTCTCGGCTCTCGCCGTTCGGAATCGGCATTAAGCTTTAGGTTCCGTTCACTTGTGTGAACAACAAATCGCACACAACATAAGTGAATAAAAAGAAGCTCGGCTCTGGATCTTCTTGAGCTCTAACGCCATCTAAGGTGTCTGTCTGGCAGTACAATGGTCCAGTATTTGTGTCTGAGTGCTCCAACAGATAGCAGAAGCCTCCAAAACAAAAACAAAAAAAAAAGGTGCCCCTTCACATGGAGTTAAATTGTTAAATTATCCTTTTGGGGGATAATATATTAAAACTAATAAAAGCTTTGAATGAATTTTAATATACGAAGATGACAAATAAACATATTGTGTGGAGATATACTTATAAACCTACACCGCCTTCGGTTCATAACACCCTTCGTGTTAAGTGTATCGTCATATACACACAATCTATCACAATCTATCCAACATGACAAATAAGAAGCAAATTGGATGTTATCCACAAGCACCCAATTAATATGTAACGCTTTTTAATCATTGTGATGATACTCTCTTATGTACACCTTTTTCAACCTAATTTTCAACCCACCTTAACCATTTCTTACGTAATTACGATATCGCCAAAAAACGAACGTTGATAAGGGTTCCAAAGTCTTCTAACAGTGAACCCAATGAACCTTGATCTACGACTTGAATTAATTCTCTTCCCCGTAATCTGTTTTAACCTATTATTCTTTCGATATGTGATACTTCTCGTATGTGTGGTATATAGGCACACTTGTCGTGTCATCTTGTCAACACGACCTTAGCATGATTAAGCGTCAAATAGCTCGCGGACTTGTACGAGAATGGAACTGGAAACGGAAGCGATTATACCGCCACCCCTGTTTGCTCCACCAGAGTGGAGATGTTTTGCCGTTGTGTTGTGCGGTTTGGTGTTGAATCATGGCAGCGATGAGCATTCGCCCACTTTGCCCTGGTGATCGTAGTCGTCACGTTGCTGCGTCATCGTCAACCGGGAAGGAATTCCATCACCGATTGTATAGCAAATATCTGCGGACAGCCTGAGTTGCACTTCAGTTTCAACTCGTGAAGGTTTTCAATTTTATCCACTAACATATGTAGACCGCCGATGACGTCGTCAACTTTTTTTTTCTTTTACCGACTAGTTCAGCTTTGGATAGACATAATTGCAGTCTTGAAAGCCGGCATCAGATGTTGCGGTTACTGGTATTTGAAGAATGCGTTTACTCATTGTCGCCTAAAGAAAGAGAGAGAACCCGTATCATGGCCCGTATACTAACTAAATCCGATTTCCGGTGTTCGGAGATTGTACATATGTATTTGGAAAGACTTAAATCCATTGATATTAGTTAAAAGTTTTGTCGTTTCACTGTTGGTTGTGATTCACTGTTGTCTTGAATTCTCGAAGTTGAGTAACTTCTCTGCTGTTGCCAGGTAGTTGCCATCAATGAGTTGTAAAAAGGTTCAGAGAGGGGAATTTTGACTCTCTTTTTGTTAAAAAAAAGAAACAAGACTGGAAATTTTGTTTGTCATCTTGAAGAAGCCTCACAAGTAGATTGCTAAACTTAAGTCTGTCTAATAAGGTTTGAAGTGATGAAATGTTGCCTGACTCAATACTTAATACGCAGGCGTTAACTGCATTCTTCTTCTTCTTTTCATATTAACTGTCATAATAGGATTTTCTTTCTCAACCTTTGGACTGGGCATACAATTGTGGCTGTGTAACAGTCGTGACTCTTTCAACGTAACTGATAGTTGGTATAAGAGCAAGAAGGGGAAGAATTAAAATGCTCCTCTACTTTGTTAAATATACAAGACCAACTTAAAGCCTCCGTAAAAACACTATACATATATAGTATATGACTGTGCGTATCAAGAAAACCCCGGATTTGAATCAATTGGCCAAAATTTGACTTTGGCAAGGTCGTATGGGATCATTAGAAACTTTGACGTTGACGTAACCTGCAAGCTCTCTCAATACCCGATGCAAGCGATGTATGTCAAAACCTGAAATGGAGGTCACCAGGGTTCCAAGCCACCACCTACAGCCCTCGTTTGATGATTTTTACGGGAAAAAAATATAGAAAAAGTATGCGATACTTAGAGAGATCGAGAAAATGAAGGGTCGCTATTACATATGTATATGATTCACTTTCAGTAGGTAATCTTGACGAAAGATAAGAATGAAGGTGCCAAACTTATGAAGCCGGAGTTGAAGTCCGCTGGGATGAATACACACAATTTTGAGTGCTAAAAATACGGGACGACCATTTCTGCAAATCGCATGGCGGCTAGTAAAAATGCCGTTGTTAGGCAGAACGATTTGGGCGATAATTTGTGAGGGTAGCGATATTGAGCTGTGGTCTAAAAACGTTACTGCAACAATTTTACTTTGAAATATTTTTGATCCATTAAAATGGGCAAAAGTATTTCCTTTTTCGCCAACCAAAGAGAAATAAATTTCCTAAATATAGCCGTTGTACATATGTATATGGTCTTTCCTGCCATGACTTGTGATCATAAACCCTTCAGGAATATTTTAGTATTATTTCTGTATTGCAGAGAATTTCAGGCCGACGCACAACACCTTTTTGTTGACTTTAAGCCCGTCATACGCGGGAGTCTGAAGAAATTAATTTTATAGAGCTGCCATGTTTGGTACACGTCAGACTACGAAAATATCTCGCTGCTCCATTAAGGTCATTAACAAGTTAACCGAAACATGTGATTCCTACAAAACCATCCCTGATTTTGGAGCAATCGAGGATTTTGTCTAACTTGACACCGATACCAGCATTTAAATCAAGCTTAGGATAGTTACATGCTTTTTTGGGTTTCCTTTCAAAAATCCTAGATAACACAAGGCGAGTGGAGGAGAGGGACGGAGTAGCAGACGACACCGGCCTAAAAACCCGGCTAGAAATTCATTCCAGAATTTAGTGTGATCAAATTAGTCAAGTTAGTTAGATAGAATTGGCAAACAATTGCCCCGTTAGTAAAGGTAACGTACATTTCTTATGTAGGCAAAAGAGGCTTTCCAGTTTCGAGTTATTATCTTAAGCCAATTTTATGTTCATACAAATACTCGTATGTAATCGAAATGGAAGTTGAAAGGCTCCACAAAGGCCATTTGTGCCTAAGAATGAAATCAATACTCATAGCAATCCCAATGATGTTAGGTTTGATTTAAGATCAGATTTAATGGCAACTGAATCCAATAAGGAACTAGGATATTTAACCATACTCGTAGTCTCCACCATTCGATAAGGTCTCCGTTTTTTCTTTGGAATGAATGATGTTCCATTAGTCGGACCGGGTTAATTTTAGAGTAAATGAGTAACAGGTATCGATATAATTAAAGACTTTGAATGAACGTCTAATTCGTTATTAATGTAACTTCAAACTCAAGAAAATAATAGTTAAACAATTTGTTTCAACTAAAATTATAGCGTCATTTCGAAAAACAAAACGAGATTCCTAAAATGGTTTTATTAATTCGCTTTATTAGTTTGTATCGTTTTAGGACAAAGCATATGGGGTTTATTATGCAACTTCAAACATTTGTTTTCCACCCTCCACAGAACAGTTTACACATTTGTTAAAATCGTGAAAAAATTGATTATAAATAGTTGTTAAGTAGTATTGCATCGCAGTTGATTTCGAAAAGAAATAGCCCGAAAATATTTTTACAGCAGTTTTTTTTTCCAATAATATTTTTTGAACATACTTAAAGATGTGTGGTTATTGTACGAATTAAATGCTTGTATTGACGTAGAAACTAACTTGGCTTTATTTCGACCTAATCTTATTTTATTAACTTCCGATTTGCAAGTTATTTCAATGGGCTTAAATATCAAAATATTTTAAAAATGTTGACATATCTTCACGTTCTAAGGTCTCAAAGATGTTCATCTCATGAATATATAGGTATGTATATAGTATCTCGAGAAAAAATAAAAATATCGACTCCGATTCAAAATAAAATGCATTTCGTTTTGCATATCATGGGAACGGGTAATAGTATCGGCTCCGGATCAATGTTATTCTATCGGTAATTGTATTTATAATGAGAAGTTGATAAGGTTTGCAGGAAATTTTAATAAGAACATTTTGTTTGCAAAATTTTTCTTTGCGCATATCTTGTAAACAATTTAAAATATTGATTCTGGACCGGTTAAACAACTGAGAATTCATAATTTTAATTCGATAGTTTTTTTTCTTTAAAATTATAGAACCCAAAACACATTTGAGACAAAGACTTTTGTTTTTAACAAGTTTTTATTTCCAATTCAATAATGTAATACATATTGTTTACATGTAAATAACGTCATTGTTCTCCAGTGTTAAACCGTTGAACGCAGACTTTTGTGGAACCCTGTATGCCGAAGTACCATAAACATGACAGGGATTTATCATCTAATCGAGTGCTTCTGCAAACCCGATTATCGATACATTCGTCGTATACATTTATCGGGGAATATAAAAATAATGTACAATCAAGTCATTCACTTGCAGAAATATTTCCGGTTCGAGGACCTAACGAGCAAATAAATTAATCTCTACGCAATTAATAGATAATGTATCTATCAGTTGTCGAGTCTTGACCTAGTCATGTAAATGACGTACAATTTTAGTATATTTTTTTGGTCCTCTGATTTCTATCTAATCAATGGGTAAACATGCGTGCGGGATAAATGGGGGATTGGATTTTGATGATTCAAAGCACGAGGTCACTTCATATTGACGCAGAAAGTGAAAAAAATATAATAAACGAGTAGTTGTAGTAAAAAATTGTTACTTTTTCCTAATACATATTTGAAGTAGCTCTCAACCAGTTTTTATTGCTTGATGACAATAGCTACTTGTGAATATTTCTGACCTTACTGGATTGATTTGTTTGGTAATCAGTAATCCGCTGTATCCAGTAACCTGGATAAATGGTGTGGTTGTATGAGCATATCCAGTGCAATTGCACCTCAGAAGAGGAAGAAGTTAGCTATGTAATTATGGATGTCGCTTTTGGTTCTTTTAGCTATTCAATTAAATTTGCGCAAAGTGACTTAGCTGTACGTCGAAAGATACTGACATTCGTACTTATTCTCGAGTTTGTATTTTGTGAGGTTCAAGAGTGTACATACGCTCTTTTGCTTTTTGTCACACAACCTGGACGGGGTGCAGATGGTTTGTGTCGAAGATGTTCGTTCACTACTCTCCTAGATAGGATTTGAGAGATTCGACTGAATGTGCGTTCACAGTAACTCTTTTGTTTCCATGTCATTAAGGTGTTATATTGGAAATGCCAACGCAGAGTATGAATTTTGAATTGTTCTTATGCTGCGAGTGTTTTGCCTTCGTCAGCAATTTTTGATCATCTCTCATTCACATCTGGTGTTGTTGCACAGTTTTCCGTATAGGAATTGTTCTTTACTATGGACGGATTTAAACTACAGACCTTCGGCTCAGCAGTCGGCGATGATTACCATTGCACCACGACCACCCCACATGTGGTACAACTTTGGCTTGTGTGCTACTAGAATATCTGCTAAAATGTCAAGCTGAAACTTGGAACTTGAAAACTTTTGACAGGATCAGGATTTTATGACCTTTTTTCAATATCAATATTCACGAAATGCTATGGTTCCGTGTTGAGTGTGTTGGCCTTTGACATGGGTATTTGACAAACATTGAATAAATATTGAAGAAAATATTTGTATGGAAAAAAGCTTCTCAAAATTCATCGTTCGGAGTCAGCAATAAACAAAAGGTCCTTTCACCTATGGGAAGGAATTAATCGCACATTACATAGATAGTTGAGAGAAACTTCGGGTCTGGCGAACATTGGTTGCAAAGCCAATAATAATGATAATATGTAGATATGTAGCTCCACCGAAATGAAAAAAAAAATGCACTTAAACAATCAATTGTTTGACCCTTTCCGGTTGACAGTTGAGGAACTGTAATCATTAAGGATCTCAACTTGTCAATCGATGCAAGCACAGTTTTCAGACGTGCAATAGAAAGTAAGTTGCATACCGAGCGGTTAAGAAGCCTCTACTAACCCTGAAACACCGTCAAAAAAGGTATCTAGTCTTTTTGTTTGATAAAAAATTGCTTCTAATTTCTTATTATTTAGACTTCAATTGATTCATAAATATATAACTTGGTCTCTGTCACAGTGGAGAACCGTTTTATTTAGTGACGAGAGCAAATTCAATATCTTATCAACCGCTGATATTGCTTACGTTCGTCGAGAGCCAGGTACACGGTTAAATCGGGGAAACATCCGAACTACTTTGAAGCATGGAGGCGGTTCCATTATGGTTTGGGGATGCTTTTCGGCTCAAGCATGTGGTCCCTTACAACAAATAAAGGGAATAATGGATCGCTTTGTTTATATTGACATCTTAGACACATTCATGCTGAGGAAGAGATGCCGTTGGTGTGGAGGTTCCAACAAGATTGCGACCCGAAGCACCCCTCAGAGTTCGTTAAAGAATATTTAGGGGCTCGGGGAGTTAATGCTTTGGATTGACTTCCAGTCCCTCGATTTAAACCCAATTGAAAAACGATTTAAACCCAATTGAAAACTTATAACTAATCCTAAAACAACGGATAAAGGGACAACGGTTTAGTTCACAAAAGGCTCTTTATCAAGCGTTAAAGGATGAGTGGGAAAAAATTCCCTTTGAGTTAACAAACTCCTTGCAAATGTTTTGCACACTACTGTATAGTTACAGTCTTGTCCATGTTTGAAGCTTAACTCTCGAAAAATACATACATACATACGTATGTACATATATTGAATTTAATGTGCCGATATAGTAGCTCGTATCTTTCCTTACCAATTAAAATTTACCGAGATACTGTCTATTAAAAACCTCCTTGTAACGTGGATCCAACACCTGGAGAAGACGGAATATGAAACTGGGAAGGATAAAAAAACTTTTCAGGAACTATGTACATACATATGTATGTATGTATGCACATATGTATGTATGCATGTTTTCGAATAAAAAAATATTTTCTCTGGCCGTTTGTAGGCTGTAATATTTAAAAAAAATAAGCCATATTTACATATATGCGCACATACAAATGTACGTACATATGTATGTGCATACATATGTGCGTACATTCATACGTACATATGTAGGTACAATTGGGTGTTATTGGGAGTGTCCCACAAGTTCCTATTAATTATGTAAGTGCAGACAATTCTAAACGACATTGAATATCTATAAAACTATACTTACTCGACATTTCCACAAATTTTGGCGCTCAGCTGGAGATTTTCAGTTATTTAATTTCTGTACCTATGCCGGAAAATCCCAATTCACCATCCATAATTGCACACAATTCTGACTCAGATAGCAAATCTAGGTATGTACATTCACATTATTTAATAACCCGCTTAGTCATATTACTTTCGGTCACACGTTTCAGTGCAACAAATTGCAATATAGACGCCATGACCTCCTCAATTCATTCGCCCCTATATACAATTATATACTTCATTTATTGGATACAAAAAGTCTCTCTGATTATTTTCCATTTTTGGTAAGAAATACAATCACTCCCGCCTCTTTCCTTTTTTTGGATTTGGATCCTTTATTTAACATAGCACACGTGCCATCAAACAAGCCTTCTCTCCCATACAAATTCTAAATCAGCTGTAAGAATTTGCTCACACAATACATTGTAGATGAGAATTTCTTATCTATATTGCTTCGATATGTGACAGTATCTACCTTCTGTTCGCATATATAAAAATCAACCGATTGCGTTGATATTTTAGTCCAAATCAATTCGCGTATCATAACACACCATAAGCACGACTCAACCCATCGCGCTCATCCCTTATTTGTATTTATTTATTTATTATTTGATCCTTAAGCTTCGAAGATCGTTAACAGCTGTAAAATATTTGTAATCAAAAAAATAAACCATGTGGCCGCTCATTAAGGAAAATTATATAAAATGTAAGTTTGCCGGTGGCATATTGGTTTGGAGTTCTGTCTCTCGACCTACCTCAAATCGAATACGAAGCTTTGCGAATTGTAGTTTCAATTAAAAATAATTAATGATCAGTGAAAAGTAAGAACCTGTTTGCACTAGGGGTTTTTCTCATTTTTCTTCTATCTCTAATAATTTGACGTGATTATTTGATGTGAAGTATTTTAATTAGTTAGTCATTCATCTGGATATCTGATTGAAAGAATTGAGAAGTGGTGTAGGGTTTGTGTATTCGTAATTAATCGTGGTGAGATTTTAGCTAAATAGTGGTTTTATTTTTCCCAACCAATGGCGTCTGCATATTCAAAATTCAGGTATACCGTACGTATATAAACTTGGATTTGATTAGGGATACTTGTTTCATAATAAGTTAAAACGGTTTCCCACGATACTGAAGTCGGTGTGTAAAAATCCTACGACATCTAAATAAATACCAAATCTATTACACCGTCTGATCTGTAAATGAAAATTGAAAAAATCAATTCTTATGTTACAATGCATCATCAATTGTATCATACACGCGAGCCAAGTATCTATTTACTATTTTAATGAATGAACCACATCGTAATGAATCATTTATATCAATTCCTCTCGCGCAACACAACCACAACAAGTAACGTGCGTCGGATTGTGTGCGGAAGGAAGCAGTAAAAGGCGAACAAAAAACAGATTTTCTCACCAGTCCATTCATGAAAAAAGCCCAAAATAGTTACTCAACGATAGCGCCTCAAGGGAGACAAGCAAATAGGCAGAAATGAAATAAGAAAAAAATACAGACTTTCATTCCACAAGTTTCTTGGTGAACTTGACATTGTTCTATTCCAATGGTATTTGTGTAATTTGCGTAACTAATAAAATTCAAACATTAGTTCGTATACCATGTATAGATGTAAGAACTGTCCAATGAATGAGAGATTCTTCATGGAAATTTCAAATGAGTCAACCTCACATACTACGAACACTTTTTTCTTATTTAATTCTACTCACTCTTAATACCATATCTCTCTGAAGGATTCATCCGAAGATGGTAAGAAGGGCTGGGCCAAGTATACATAATAAGCATAAGCAATCAGATTCCTATATATACATACATTTGAACAATATGGGACGCGTGTAGAGCCAGTAAGAAACCACAAATACGCGCATATAAATGCCACACATCCATTTAACGTACACTCTCTACTAACATCGCAAACCACCACCACAATTCCGATTTCAAAAAAGTACCTGAAATATACAAGTATGACTGGAAAGATAAAGTCAAAGCCTCAGGAAGGAAAATTATTTAGTCGAGAGCTGTACGCTGAGTAGTTAGGAAGTGCTTTATAGTCGAGGCACATATTAGCAGTGAATTGTAACATAAGCACGAAAAAATATTATTTTTCACACAATTTGAATACAACAAAATATACCAGTGAAGTGAAAAGGGTTTTTTCTTTGTAATTTATAATCTTAAAGTGCAAAAATATTTCGAATCGAAGGGAGAGGAATAAAATCTTGAAAGTTCGAATTACCAAAGAAGAAATTCATGCCGAGTAGTGATAGTGTATTTAATGACGGTTCATGCAACATCTATCCTGGAAAACGATCACGAGTTACAGTGAATACCTGGGGAGTTTCATATGCCTGGTCTGCTGAATTGTTGAGAATTTTCTTAACCTTATTATGTGGTGTGTGTACCTTTTTTATTTAGTGCGGTCGTATATTTTATCCACTTCTGTTTGTAAATTAATAATACAAAAAAGAAAATAAACATATTATATGCGTCAAACAAATATTTATTGTGCTCGATGACGGCAGTTTTCTGTACATATGTTACCGGCTACTTAGCGCTGATAACAGCTCTGTCGAAGTCTACTTATACCTTAATTTATGAATCACCTTGAATTAATTCGCATTTCATCAATCGCGACAGAGAAAAATGAGAAAAAGGTGTTGTGTTTATGCAATTAAACCTTTTCCTTAGGGGATGGTGAATGATCATTGACTTGAGAAACGAAAATTCCCCCAGACGGAAGTTTTCTTTATTTTATTGTTTTTCTTTAATCTCAGTCTTACCGTTGTCGGTGATACAGAAAGGCATTTCATATAATTGTTTTTTTGTTTTAATGCTTTTTTCAGGTGGTTGCGGTATCAAAGCAACCAAACGAGTTAGCAAAACGGCATCCATAACTAGTATAAGAAAATCCCTAAAAGCCACTCGGCTCAACGTGTGGTTCAATCTAAGTCTTATTATTGTAGTGATCATCATGACACAATTATTAGCCAACAGTCAAGTTGACGCTGTGACAGTACATTCCAGGCAGTTAAAAAAACGACACAGTATAATAGCTGATACACCAGTTATCTGGAGGAACTCGTGCGGTGGTAAATTTTCATTTTCGGGAACAAATACAAGTCAACATGCGACAATTAAACGAGTGGTAAGTTTAACAATTATTAAAAAAATCACATAAGTATGTACATAGTAACATCTTTGCCATATTTTAGTCAGTTTTAAGCATAATTTACTAATTTAAGCATCTTTTTTATCTCACTGACAGTCTATGAACTTGTTGCGCAAATACATTAGAGATACTTACCGCACTATGAAAGCCCAAGACCAAGCAATCGATACAAGTGATATTGAAGTGTGGTCCAAGCACAGACAAACATACAAATTTCTGCCTAGGCTGCGACGAAGTTCAAGTGTAAGTATCTGTTAATAAACTTTTTTTTTTCACATACTATTGCTTTGCTTAAGCTCGGTAGTAATATTAAATACCGCCGGCAAATGTATTGAAAAAAGTGATTTGAACGAAATTGAATGTGGAAATGAATGTGAAGGCGAAAATAAGAAGTTTCTTATGCAAAATTTTTTTTTTTCATACAAATCCTCACGGTAGAATAAGAACACATTTTTTGCCAATTTTTCAACTGGGATAAATTAGTCCCGTAATTGGGGTATATAAGCCAGTGACTTTTATGTGTTTAATTCCGAAACTTTAAAAAAAATACTCATAATTGCATACTGGATCTTTTTTCGATATTATTTTACTCAATTCTCGTAATTATCTATATTCGTGTTGTTGAAAGATTTTAAAGCTCATTCTGTTTCCTATCGGATATAATATTTCAAAGGTTTTTTAAAACACATTTCCAATGAGGATATTTTAACCGCTCCCTTTTACTATTACCTTGTTTGCATCCAATTATCGATCAGTCCTACGAAAATAGATAATCAACGGAGGGCAGAAAATCATCTTCTAACGTTAGTTTTGAGACTACTATAACACTACTAGCTTTTTTAAGATTTTTTTTCCGCATCGCATCGCAATTTCACCTTGTAATAAGAGCTTTCCCTGAGGTGTAGGCATATTCCTCACGCTCCCGTACCACTTTGCTGATAATTAAAATGCACATCTCCTGCTCGCCAGCACAATCAGCCACCGTCGCCGCCACAACCATCACTACCATTCACAACAAAAATTACAACAAAGAGTGGGCTGCTAAGTTGTATCGCCCATAAAATCATCATCCGATTGGCGGCGTTAAGAGGCTGTGAAAACAAAATAAAAATTAAAAGAGAAACAAAAGAAACAAAAAAAAAACAAAAAATACGGAAAGAAGCAATGCTCCTGGGGCCTCACTTTCCAAGCCTTCTACGGATGCTGCTGGTCTGCATGTGTATACATACACATAAAACAATGGCCGTGATAATCGTTGACGATCCATCAGCAACCAAAGAGGGCTGCGCACGTTGTGTGCGGCAAAGGGAGCTATTTCTCATTGCGGCGGAGAACAGCCATAATGACAGGAACCTCTCAACCAAACGCCCGAGGGCGGTGATTGAGAAGTCAGCTACAAAAAGCCTTAAAAAAGGTAAAATACTGCGAAAAAAATGGTCTATACTCTTGTAGTATTTTTCATCTTTCCTACCTTCTATTCGTAATAATTATGCTTCCGAAAAATCGCAACTCACGCAAATAAAAGTACAAGCATACATGCGTATACAATCCGGTAGACTAGAACGTACTTTGCCCTCAGCTGATCACGTCATAAGCCCGGTCTCCATGATCTAACATAGTTGCGGCAAGTGTGATTCATTCTTGCCGGTCTTCCATACCGACGGATATCTCCAATGACGCTATCTGGTATTTTTATGAAGTTCGAATGAATACTATTGTACTAGTTTAGTAGATAATTTTCCTGGTTGTGGTTGAACAGTTCATTGACTTCAATTACACGTGGTTGACGTTCTCCCAGCTTTAGATTTGCTTTAGCTTTCTTGTGAGCTTTTAATTAAACAAACATTTGCTACTTCTTCCTTCATAATTCATTAATTTGTTTTTTTTTCATGCTTGCAGATCGCACTTAAACGCTGGCATAATAACATGCAAATCTATGTTGCAGCGGTAGCATATATGTACGAAGCGCAGCATAAAGTTGACCAACTTCAATATGTTCGCGAAAGTAGTATCTCGAGGGAGTTATCAAATTTACTTGGCGATGCCCGTACCATCCTATGTGAAATTGAATCCACTATCAATCGAACAAGTTCAGCATCGCCTGATCGCCGTATTGAGCTAATCAATATCGATGCGATGTACAAGCGTCTTACATTCCGCACCAAGAAACCAGGCGTTAATGATCATCATATTCACGTTGATCCAATTGAACTGAAATTTGTTAAATACTATTTGCTCGACTACGTTAAGAAAATGTGGACCATCATGCGTCATCATAAGCCTAAAAACTCCTCGGACGCCAATCTCAGTACTGACGACAGTAACAGTTCCGCCTACTCGAGCAGTAAAAGCGTAAATAGTCTGGAAACGAATGCTTCTCGAAATCATCGTGCTGGTGGAAAAAGGAAACGACCAATAAAGAAACCCCGACTAAGGCTTAATAACCTGAACAATCTGATCAATAGCAGCAATAGCATCAGCACCGACAATACGGATCTGTCGACAGCGTAAAAACAATACACCAGCTACTCATCGAAACTTTGAACAGTATTACCCCTAAGATAGTCCTCATAATAATGCGCTATATCATTTAGCCACCCACATTTAACCGCATCCATTCTCGCCTGACTGATGCATTCCATTTCACCCCTTATACTTGAATGCAAGTATTTTTTTATATTTTAATTTATACAACATCGTCATACACAAACATATATGCATAACGTATTTATTTAATTTATCTGTATCTCGTTCCTATTAGTACTTATTACATATACTACATATTGAGTAGGTTGAATCTAAATATTAGACGAAGATCAAAGTGTTAAAAAGAAATGATTAGAATAGATTGATATAATAAACGAAAGAATTTAAATCCATTATTATTTATTAAAATCTAATTAAAATTAATTTAAAGTAATTTCTAAATATGTACTGTGATGTAATGTAAGAATAAAACAAACGAATAAAAAATGTGTTTAATACATGTACAAAGACGAATGAATTTCAAAATAATTGTTTACCACTATTTTCTCTCAATCAAGGCTCAGGACCTTCAATTTGCTATACGAAGCTGTTCTAGAATAGATAATGCAACGACAAACATTATTGTAATTAAAATTAAATTAAAAGACAACTTAAATTATTCACTAAAATAATAAATTATTATAAGACCTGTAGATAGTAGATATACATTCCAAAACAATTATTTTTTTTTGTAATAAAATTTTCTAAAAATTTAATTTTAGTATTTTTATTCAATTGCCTTCGTGACTTTAAATAATGAAGGGACTTTCAACAGCGAAGCTTAAAATTCGGATTTCATCTTTCCAGGAACTAAAAACGTTCTTGAATTGAATATTGAAAAGCGATACTTGGTTTATGTTAATATTCTCTGAGCCTCGGACCCCTAAAAAAATCATGTCTTCGGTTTTCTGAAAGGAAATTCAAACCCACTAATAAGAAGGAATTTTGCTTTTCTTGTGTGTAATGCCACTAAGATGCTGCAATTGGAAGTTGTTAGTGGCCATATAGAATTCGAAAGTTCAGAGTCTCGGTGGAAACTCTTTCCTACGAGTTATGCACTTTTTATTTGTTTGACTGTTGGTCTACTATCAATTTCTTCTGCGTGCCCTGCCCATCTTAGTCCCTGTGATTTTATTACTCGGACAATGCATGGGGCTTAGTAGAGTTCCTCGAGTTCTTGATTTTGTAGTTTTCTCCATTCGCTTGTTTCTTAGTCATGTTTTTTTACCATTGGTTCTCCTTAAGTTCTTCTTTTCTTAATATTCTTCTATATGATACCCAAATATTTGAAATCGTCTAATTTCTCTAACCATTTATTGAGTACAGCCAAGTTCGAGGTTTGGATCGATCCAAGCCGGTCAATGACCGTATATTTAGTTTTCTCATCATTTACTTTTAAGCCTTCTTCCTTTCCCTCCATTATTAGACTTTCTACATTTCTCTGATGACCGAGCTTTTCCATTCATATTTGCTATGTACTCGTATAAGCCCACGTACATAACTTCTCTGTTAATTTTTCTTCAGCATATTTTATTAATTCTGATGGTATTAGGTCGATTCCTGAAGCCTTGTTATGGACATATCTTATCTTATCTTATTATCTTCTCTTCTTCTCTTCTTCCTCAATGGTGGGCTAAACTTATTGACCGAAGATTTGCTGGTTTGCTCGTATCCTTCCCCTTTTTGGGAATAGGGTGGACTACCGCCATTTTCCAATGTGCTGGATAATGTGCATTATTATATGTACATATTATTATTAAAAAGCGTCACTAATATATCGACTGCTAACTCGGGCATATGCCGTAATATTATGCTAGGAATCCCATCAATGCCCGACGAGTTTTTGTTTTTCATTGAATCAAGGATGCACATGAGATCATCTCTTTCCACGAACAGGTGGATTGATCGTTCGCTGGCGATATTTCCATTTACTGGGTTTTCATCATTGAATGTGGTGAAACCACTATTCCCAGATCGCCAGACACCAATTTCATTGAGAAGATGTATATGATTTAACCGTGCTTCATTTTCATGTACATTCAGCAGTTTATCGAAATATCTCCTCCATTGGGCTGCCATTCTTTCGTTGTTCGAAACAAACTCCTCATTATCAGCATAGATAAAAACTGATCTGGCCTAGTATATGTTTTCGTAGAGCGTTTAGCCCTGTATTCATCGCTCTCGTGTTTTTAGCAGCAAATACTTCCTGCAAATTAGTAAGCTTTTCCTGGTATCCATCTTCTGTAATCTCAATTTTTTAATATTTTTAGTGAAAGAAAAAGTGTTTTTATTTTTTGTTAATATAGGTATGTACATTGCTATTGAGTATCTAAATAAATTTAAGAAGCAAATTTCCTGTAGAAATGTAAATAACATCACAAACTAGCTTAAGTGATCTTAGGTATTAGACACGATTTCAATAGTTCGGAGCAGAGCAGCTGCTGCATACATCGAAGGAAATGTCAAGTTCAAAGGGAAGTTAGTTCAATATAGTTTGAGTTTCTGGTCGATTCAGACGTCGCAATTTCATTGTGAAAGATAAAACTGTGGAGGGGGAAACGCCACCACATGGACATCAGGCTGGAGTTTAAACACAATAAAGCTTTGCAGATTACAATGCAAATCATTCAAATTCGCAGCGACAATGGAAGCCTGCAACGATACCGGGTATTTATTCATTCATTGGCGTTTTGATTTGCGCTGGTGCTAATAATTGTCAAACTGATCATATTTTTGAAGTGTTGCATTCCAATTCCTATTCACTGTATCATGCGACAGTGGAACTTAATAGGTTTTACATCATTATGCGTTTTTTTAAAGATTTGTCGGCAATAATACTCGCGGTCAACGCAGGAAAGAAGATAAGGCAACTCCAATTTTCGATTTGCTTAATGCTTAATGTATGTAAATTTATTACAGATGCCTACGGAAAATTTAACTACTGATGAACAACTATATCCTTTTCAAGGTCGTCCGGGATTAACTTAAAATATACATCCAAAGCCGGCTAAGATCCGCCAGAGAGATGAGAGAGTGGTGAAAGAGTTTGCGTCTTCGTACCGGGGCATGGATAATTTCTGCTGCAACGGACTTGCTATCGTGGAATCTTAGGATTGTTTACACAATAAAAAAATTAACCATATATCTCCAGTATCATGATAGCAAATAAATCACAATACTCGACATTTTGTTGTTTTCATGAGAAAGCCAAGTTATATTTTATAACTACCGAATCTCGATGGCCAAATTCCGCAATAACTATGTACTTCTGAACGTATACTATTCTATGGAAAAAGAAGTAAAGGACGCATTTTATGAAACAATGGATGAAATATTTGACAATTTTTCATCCTTCGACGTGAAAATCGCTTTCGAGGGAAATAGGAAAAGAAGCCTGTTGACTTACATATATACATATGAGTAGTATAGTAAAAGAAGAAAGTCTCCACGACTCATTAAATGATAAGGAGCTTGGGGCAATAAGTTTTGCCAGCTTAAAAATATGATCGTGAAATTTACAACACTCAAATACAGCAGAATACTAAATGGTATTACCGGAAGGAATAATGCACCAAATTTATTATTTTTTTGATAGATAGAAGACACAATACCAATATACTAGACGTTGAAGCATACAGAGGGCTAGATTGCGATTCAGATCACATCCTAATCATCGCCAAAATTAAAAACCGAATCCAAATTCACTGAAGCGGAACACAGCGGTGTATACAAAACTTCAACGTTGAAAGAATTGCCCTACTAGTTGGCATAGAAATTAATGCGAAACAAGACAGATAGAAGCAGTACGATCAACAATAACAAGTGTTGTAAAAGAGGCAACGGAAAGCAAACTAGGCCGTCGCAAGGTCACTAAAATAAAGCCTTGGTTCGATGAACAATGCCAGGAAAAAGTCAAAGCAAGAAAATCAGCCTTCCCATCCGGGATAATAACCCATAATGGCAAAGGAAAACGTTTGTAAAAGTCACAAGGAATGTAATGTAAAAAATAAAATGGCTAAACGCTATACGAAAAGGATACTAACCGGATCAGGTTTTATTTGTAACGATAAAGGGGAGCTCGCTCGGAGAGAACTACAGCCCAATCGAGGAGATATTTTGATAAACTGCTGAATGTACATGGAAAGCAGCAATGGAAAACGGTCTTATCCACACAGCAGAGATTCAAGTAGAACTTTCAACCATTGAGAAAGTAAAAAAAGCATTCCATCGATTTCAGAATACAAGGCCGCATGAAACGATCGGAATAAAATATGCAGGAGAAAAATTAAGGGAAAAGTTGCATGAGCTAATTACAACTACATATGTCTGTGGACAACGAAACCATCCCCGAGAAATTGAAAAACTCGGTCATCATTCCACTGACTGCCACTGTGGCTTCGGGAGGAATCGTTCGATGAGTGATCAGATTTTCATTATACGACAGCTTGCAGAAAAGAAATAATTGCACGAAACGGTTCAAAAATTATTCTTTGATTTTAAAAAAGCCTATAAGACTCTATAAGCCGATCGAAAATGTTTCACGTCCTTGTAAGACTGGAATCCCTAAAAGTTGATGAGAATGTTACAAGTATGCCAAATGGGAAACAAAGGATAAGTGACAATTTACGGATGCGAAACCGGGTGTCCGATTAATAAACGAGAAAATGGATTTCCTGTCTTTGAAAACAAGATCTTATCATGTGTAAAAGCGGAGAAGCAGGCGAATGGAAAAAACTCACAATCAAGAATTAGATGAGCTCTATTCGGCTCCAAGCATTGTCCGAGTAATTCAATTGCTAAGACTAAGATGGGCAAGACACGTAGAACGAATGGACGGTGGGCGAACAGGCAACAGGCTGCGCCGTAGATGAGAGGATAAAATAAGAATGGATTTAGAAGAGATGGGACAGAACAGCGAAACATGGAAGGAACACTCATGACAGGGAGGCTTGAGGAATTGTGGCCACCGGCTTTGAACTTCCATGTTCCGTATGGCCGGTAGTAATAATAAAAATTAAAAGGTCATGATGTGTTCCCACGATGCAAAGAGGAAACCTGATATTATCAATTATTGTAATAAATATAAAATTGGCGTTAACACTCTGAGCCAAATGCTCAGAAGACATATATATAGTACCAGTATACAAGTTACAGATGGCAATGTTCTTCAACATATTGGACCTCTTTTCCCTCGAGGTATATGTATATAATTTATTATAAAAATAATAAAATGATTAAAAAGAAAATAACGGAACGATTCTTTTTCCGTTCAAATTGATTGAAGCCAAGCCAATAAGTAAAGACCGCATGAGTATGACATGATCATGTTTTTAACTTCTTCTTTTTGGTACCTAACCATAATATTTTTTACAGTTTCCCTTACAGTTGAAATTTGGCTTTGACTTTTCCCGTTTTTGTAAATGCCAAATTTTTATTGAAATTTGATGCCTCGTTTTTATTTTAGTTTTTAATCCATTGTTTATTCATAGTTTCTTAGATCTAGCAACTAGGCAAAAATGTTTAAGAACTAGCTTAACTACCTTTACAAATTTAAATATCTCTCTGGTCCTATGCGGACACTCTAAAACAAACAGTACAACTATATACATATAAACTTAGAATTGAAATTATTATAACTAGCTTAAGCTAAAAAACAAAATTTATCAAAAAACAGCGTATTATGATGCCCCGTTTCGCAAAACTACGAGTATGTTCAAGAACCGTGTACCATCAGATAATGTAGGTGAATTTAAAAATGGAAAGAAGAACAAAGGAAAAGCCAAATTAGAAAACCAATATTTTGAAACATCTCACTGTGAGATCAAATTTCGTCTTCTTTCATTTAATAATTTTGTTTTTGTTTTATAAAGCGAACTTCCTTTTTTACTTTATTTAAACAAAAATAAATATTTATTATATTTATAAATATTAATTATATTTTTTGGATTTATTTGAATTTGTTTGACCCTGAGGTGGAGCTTTTTCACGATGAGCTACTGTACATAAATTATTTGTCGACCTTTACTTTGATTTCGATCATATTTATGCTATTAGCAGCGAGCTTAATATGTTATACATTTCTTCAATAACCTCGCAATTTATTCTCATCACACTTTACAAAATATTTTGTTATTAATAGATAAAATTCAACATATTCAAGCATAGACTCTTAAGGAGGAGTAAACAAAATGCAAATTGTTATTTTTCAAATTGAAAATTTTTCGATTACGAAACCGATCATTTCACTTGGTTTACATTCGAACTGAGTTATAAATTTTGTTCGAAACCGACTTATGCATTCAGTTGGTTTATGCATAGACTATCAATCATCATATTGCTTGTGGTTCATGTATGAGACATGCGCACATGGCAGTGTCATTGCTAACATCCAATTGGTATAAACAACTGAAAGGGTACATTTGTTGTTATATATGCATGTCATAACCGTGTAACTGTCATAAGAATAACAAACACGGGTAAAACCGGAACAATAAACTTCGAAACGCCATATAGTCAATGAGCGGATCCATTTTTCCGTAAGTAATCATTAATAGAGTGTGGTTTTTTCTTGTGTGCTAATAATTTACTAGATCAATTTTCTTCCTTACCTTATCGTCCTCTAGTGGTCAATAGATGCGATTGGGGTTCTGTTATAAGAAAATTCTCCAAAGTTCTGCAAAATATTTAACGCATATAAGAGCTTTCTCCAGAGAAAGATTGTAAACTTGAATTAACTAACAAGCAGTCGGCAAGGGTGTGTTGTTTACTTTTACAGATAAGTTAAAAATTTCACAATTATGAATTAACCCTTTGATGCCCGAATTATGTTTTAGTAGAATTGAAAACTATTTCTATTAAGAGTGATGGAATGGGTAATACGTAGGTACACAAAGTGGGTGGGTGCTTAACAGAAGAGAAGGAGAATATGAATAACGGTTTTTGTTTACTTCTGTTTAAGAGGCATCTCGTTGAAAGTCTTGTTGCCATATGGCAACAGTGGGCATCAAAGAGTTAATTAAAGAAAGTCGAGAAATTAATTATCGTGTTGATTGTATCAAAATTCAATCAATCGTTTATCATCTGCTCTCTTCTCCATTTTTTTTTCAGAAATGATCAAGTAGGTAAGCCTGGTGTACGTCAGAATTCTCTAAACATCCATATAAATGAAGTCTGTTTTCAAGGAGAAATTCTAAAAAAATGCATTTGTATTTATTTGTTGCGCTAATTGTAGAAAAAGATTGTGTTTTTCTTGTTTTTATGATAATTATCATTCAGGTTCTTGTATTTGTAAAGTAAAATGATTGAAATAATATTTTCTAACGTTATCAACTCATCTCATGTATATGTACATACATATGTACATCGCATGTATACAATGTATGTACATATTTCATAAAAAAAATGATCATTGGCGATCCGAGAATCTTGGTTTTACCAGATTCGATGACGATTTCATGGCAAATAATGCCGCCACCAATGTAGGGGCGAACACCATGTTTATTTCGACGGGGGATCTCCAGATGATCTTCGAGTCGCTAAAGAGAATAAAATCCGCGGGTATCGACGGTATATCCAATGTTGTGCTTAGGCACCTTCCGCCAGTGGCTGTAGAGAGGTACATAATCCTGTTCAACAATGCACTGAATAATGCATATTATCCAGTGCACTGGAAGACAGCGGTGGTGCAACCAATCCCCAAGAAGGGTAAAGACACCTCTAACCCATCAAATCTTCGGTCGATAAGTCTCCTTCCAAGTATTAGCAAGCTCTTCGAGAAGAAGGTCCATAGAGCCCTGTCTAAATGGGTTGAGGACAATAAAATCATCCCGGATAACCAATTCGGTTTCACAGCGGGGCATAATACTATTCATGCTGCGTCGAAACTCGTATCGGATATCCAATGGAACAAATGCAAGAACCAATGCACCGGTGCCTGTCTGATTGACTTGGAAAAAGCCTTCGACACCGTATGGTTAGAAGGGCTGTATTACAAGCTCAGTCGGCTGGGCATAAGTAAACCACTGCTATACAGGGTGTCCCACGAGCAGTGTGCCAAAAAGCTACAGCGTGTAGGTCTAGTCAAGACAAGAAAAAAATCATATGGGAGGGGGGGTCTATTTCCCCCCGTTTAGCCGGTAGGGGCAATTTTCTAAAAAATTGACTTAATTTGGAAAAAAAATTATTAAAAATCAACAGTTACATCCACAATGCCACGATATACCTTTCTGTAAAGCCAGAAACCTCTTCTTTCATACTGATTTTAAATGAAGCTGTTTTAAGGAGTAGTTTTTGAGAAATTAATTTTCAAACTCAAAATTTTGAAAAAAAATTGAAAAAAAAATTTTTTGAACTATTTTTTTTCAAAATTGTATGTAATTAAGTAGTAATTTTTTTTTCAAAAATTCAATGCTCTCATTAGTTTTTAGTTAAAAGCAGAAAACCGGATGCAAAAATGTCTTGTAGTTTTTGAGAAATTAAAAAAAAACCCGAACCATTTTTTTCTAAGAAAAAACTTTTTTTTGGTTTTAACGCGGCTGGACTTGTAGGCAAATTAATTGATCTCGTTATTATTATTTTTAAAAACTTCGGAGTTTTATTATAATAAATTTTCAATATGATCCCCATTTTTTAGAAGGCAAAGATTATATCTCCTTCTAATGGCTGCACATATGTAAGTCTATGCTTGACAAATTTTCCTGCAATTTGACTCCAGCGACTTCAATCCGTTGTTCCAAAGATACTATTTCCACTTCGTAAACATAATTTTTCATGAATCCCCACACATAAAAATCTAGAGGAGTTAAATCTGGTGATCTAGGTGGCCATTTCGTGCGGCCCCTTCTTCCGATCCAACGGTCACTAAAATTATCATTCAGCCAGTTTCTAACCCGTAAGCTCTAGTGTGCTGGTGCTCCATCTTGCTGGTAGATTAAATTATCTGCTATGGCCAAAGGAACGTTGTCCATCAAATCGGGCAAAAGGTCTCGTAGGAATTGCAGGTATGATTCTCCATTAATAACGGCATTCAAAAACCGGGGCCCGATTACAGTCTGTCCAACAATACCAAGCCAAACATTACAGCTAAAGCGGTGTTGTGATTTATTTTGTTTTTTGTTGTGTGGATTGGTGCTACTCCAATGATGCAAATTGTGGAAATTAGTAACCCCATCTCTGGTAAACTGTGCTTCATCCGTCCAGAATATAATTTCGTTCAGTTTCATCTCGAAGCAGTAATGATCGACAAAATTCTGCTCTCAAAAACTTGTCGTTTGAGGTGAGTCCCTGAACTGGCCTAAAATGGTACGGATGTAAGTTTTCGGTATGAAGCACTCTCCATACTCTAGATTTGGGCACTCCAAGCATAATAACTATCCTCCTTGTACTAAGGGAGGGATTATGTCGGACCAAATCCAAAATTCGGGTAGAACCCATCGGCGGCGGGCGGACCCAGACGAAATTCGCAGGTCAGTTTTCAGGCGTTATCAATGAAAAAAAAGAATTAATCCAGGGTTATTCCAATACTGTATCACTTTATTGTATCCTCATAAAACTCCGAATTTTTTAAAAATAATAAAAAAAGAGGTCAATGTTTCATACATTAATTTGCTTACGAGTCCAGCCGCGTTAAAACCAAAAAAAAGGTTTTTCTTAGAAAAAAATGGTTCGGGGTTTTTTTTAATTTCTCAAAAACTACAAGACATTTTTGCATCCGGTTTTCTGTTTTTAACTAAAAACTAATAAGAGCATTGAATTTTTGAAAAAAAAATACTACTTAATTACATACAATTTTGAAAAAAAGTAGTTCAAACATTTTTTTTTCAATTTTTTTTCAAAATTTTGAGTTTGAAAATTAATTTCTCAAAAACTTCTCCTTAAAACAGCTTAATTTAAAATCAAGATGAAAGAAGAGGTTTCTGGCTTTACAAAAAGGTATATCACGGCATTGTGGATGTAAGTGTTGATTTTTAATAATTTTTTTTCCAAATTAAGTCAATTTTTTAGAAAATTGCCCCTCCCGGCTAAACGGGGGGAAATAGACCCCCCCCCCCTCCCATACGCTGTAGCTTTTTGGCACACTACTCGTGGGACACCCTGTATATGATTTTTGACATGTTAGCAGGTAGAAAGTTCGTAGTTAAAATTGCCAACGTGACTTCTATCCAAACATTTGATATTAACAACGGACTGCAACAGGGTACGGTGAACTCGCCGATCCTGTTCAACATTTACTTCAGTGATTTGATAGCTTCTCTTCACCATTCAATAGCGTATGCGGACGATTTAATAGCGTACAGATCAGGTCCAACGATCGACGTCATTGTCACTCTCTTGCAGCGTGACTTCGAAAAAATTCAGCAGTATTGTAATGACTGGAAGTTGAAAATCAACTGCCAGAAATCAGAAACTATTTTGTTTAGAACGCCTTTGGCTAGGGCCTCCCGAGACACAAGAAAGTTGTTTATTTATTTTAATTATTGCAAATTAATCATAAGGCCGAAAGGCATAGTCTTAAATTGTTCTGTTTGCTTTAGAGTGTCCGTATAGGGCCAGTAAGGTATTTTATGTTAGTTGTTATGTAAGCTAGTTTTAAGCATTTTTGTCTAGGGTAAGTGTGTTCTTAATATACATATAAAAACAAAAATGAAATAAATAAATAAAAAAATGTATTTCATAAAATACTTCTTTTCAAAAAATAAATGATAATATTTGACAATTTGTATGTGTTCTGTTTCAATTTCTTCATATTTTATAAGTTTGCATTATCAAAAATTGTAAATTCTTCAATTCGCTGTTCGATAATATAAATAAATTGAAGAAGAAGAGTCATAACAGATTATCAAATTGTAATAATTTTAAGCTTTGTAATTTTTTTTTCTCGACAATGGCTGAGTAGTGCACCTTATAACTTGACGATATAGATAAGTATGGTATTCTTACTGAGTACGTATTACACCCAAAAACTCATCTCGATTTGAATACTCCACACACTTACCATCTCCTTGTAAGACAAGAAGAAGAAGTTTGCGTATTAATTATGTTTTTAGAGAAGATTACATTTTCGAAATCGGTTCAGGATCAGCACTAAATTCTCTGATCGCAATGTTATGGTAGGGAGGCGTAAAAGAGCAAAGGGGATCTATAAGATAAATCCACAACTTTGAACCAAGTGCTGAGGACTTCCTATTCTGATGATGAATAGACAAATAAACGGATGAACGATGAATATATACTATTATTCCAGGTGATATTCGCGCAAATGTAAATGGATCTTCTGTGTTCAGGCAAAGAGTGAGTATTTTTCCTCTTTTACGCGCAGAGAACGACATCAATCTTAAGAGGATTAATCGACAGCACATTACTCGTGCACTAGTAATCGATCATATGTAGCGTCGCCTGTGCTTTGAGACAGACAGCCGCTAAACATGAGCCGACAGAGAGAACAGTAACATCATCCGAGAGAGAGTTGACCACCATGCACCATAACAGCGGAGACAGGACGCCACCTTACGGGCAGCCCCTATTTATGCCAGATTTTACACATTGTTTGAGACCTGCATCAGCGATCGATCTCCTGTGCACAGCTATTGGTTTAATCCACAAAACCAGTACTTCATCTACACCATGCCAAACTTTTGACGAGTGAGTAACCATCTTTCTCTATTTTAGAAATAAATACCACTTTCTTCGCGTGCCAAGAAATAGGCAAGTGCCAGGCTAACATTGAAAATTGTTTTCAAAGTAGGAAGCAACTGTCTCATACCTTTTGCAATATAACAGGATATATCTCATCAGTGTCTGGCGACTTAAAGTCAACGCCAGTCATTGCCATGCGTGACGTAATATACCAGTTACGCCGAGTTATTTTTATTATTTCAATTGCACTTGCCATTGAAAGAGTATGCAACGAGCTGATGACAGTCTGGGAATCATTTCCCGGGAAATGGGTCTAAAGCAGTTTGCTGAGAATTTTCGCGTTAGACTCAGTAAAGGTAACATCAGATTTTCTGAGTACATCTAGTTGTGACGGTTTTCCTCGTCTGAGGACTAACCAACTTGCTGGTCGCGTTTAGAGACATGATCCCTTCGACTTACGAATAAGCTTTTTATATTCTTTCTGCGATACTTACCCAGTATTTTTTTTCCTAAATAGGGGGCTAGTGCTAACATACAGCATGGGGCACTGCAACCAGTGTAGAATATTGTACCTGCTAGCCAATTAGAAGAGGAGTTACTCTACCTTCTTAATAAGTTCCCTAATCAGTTCCCTCGTAGGAACTGAGCTATTCTCCTCAGCAGTTATAATTTCTCTGACAAGAATACGCTTCCTAAGATAGCAGAGGGCAGTACACTGACATAGTAAGTGCTCTGCAGTTTCCTCGTCCTCCAGACAGAGCGAACTCGGTTTCAGAAGAGAGGTTCATTTTGTTAAGACTCAGAAAGGTAGCTGACCAGTCTTCTGATATCGACTCTATTATATTTAATGATATTAATAAAGTGTTTGTTTAGGGGCCTATGAATTTTTTCGATTGTTGGAATCCTTGAACGCTGTTCCAAAGATGTTGCGACTTTTCTCACCCGTCTAAGAGAAAGTTCATCTTCGACTTGGAAATTTCGCAGGAAGGTTCGGCACCTATGTACCTTCGCTGGAACCTTTCCTAGCGATTTTGTTGCCCTTTAAGCCCTCGTGCCCTGGCACCCAACAGAGTTTGATCTTATTTCTTTTGGCTAGGTCCTGCACGGCATCGTGGCATTCCTTAATGGATTTAGAGCTCGTAATATACGAGCCCAACGCTTTGAGCGCTGGTTGACTGTCTGAGAGTACGACTAAATTGATGATCTTATGCCAATCTGTAAATTTAGGTTGACGCACGTCAAGATGGCGTATAGTTCGGTTTGGAAGCGCCCAAGACCTTCGACATTTTCCGATTTGTCAAGAGGCTTTGGCATTTAGCAAAGGAACGCTGCTATCTCAAGCTGTGCGGTTTGGAATCAGTATCACAAATCTTTTGTCAAAGTTGAACGTGTGTGGTAATGCGTCCAAAAATGTGGTAATCATGTCCAGCTCTGGAAGGTGTTGTATGATGGACATGTGATCCAATGGTCTACATGGATGGTCGGTTTTTAAGCGCAGGGGTCTGATTCGTAGAAGTCGTATTGCATCCCTTTTAATAAAACGGTGCAGTGTAGCAATTCCGATCAGTGTCTCTAGGAATGCCGTTGGACAATTTGTCATAGCGCTTCTAATGCCGAGACATGATAGTCTCTGAAGGCGTTGAAGTTTAAGTACTGTACAATAGTTTTTTGTTCAACTTTTGTCCTCCATATGGTAGGCGCATAAGAGATGATATGTCTTACTATCGCGGTGTATAACCAGTTTTCAATCCCCAGGTTTTACTGTAAGAGCATCGATGGGTCCACAGTGACCCTTGCAAGTTAGTTTTTGATGTTGGACTTCCAGTTAAGTTTGCGATCAAGGACAATACCTAAATACTTGACTTCTTTTGAAAATCCTATGTTCGGTGGATGGAGCAAGGTTGTATTTTAGAGTAAGGTTTGATTTTATAAACGGGACTAAGGTTGTCTTTTTGGAAATTCATTGTTTATTTATATTTTTTTATAACAAACTTACCCTTGGAAAAAATGCTTAAAACTAGCTTTTATAACAGCTAATATAAAATACCTTACTGGCACTATACGGACACTCTAAAGCAAACAGAAAAACTTAATACTATGCATTCTGGCCTTGTGTGTAACTTATAATAATTAGAGGTACATGAACAACTAAGGCTAAGAAAAATAATCTAACTTAACCCTATATATGTTTGTTTTGTAATTTTTTTGTTTTTTTATTTTTTATTTTAATGAAATCCAAAGCGAAACTACAGAAAAGATACGCACCACCCTTGCATTGCCCTAACCTACCCTAACTTATCCTAACCTACCCTAGTTTATGCAAGCCTACCATTGGCATGTGGCGCCTTAAAGAGGCTGGCCTATTAAAATGAACCACTGACGCAGTCCGCTCCAGCCACCAAAAGCGTTGATGCTGTCGGACGACGTCTCCCCGATCTTGGTGCGACACCGATCTAATAAACCTGAGGAGCTCGGGCTCGCGGAGCGCAACATCACGTTCGTAGAGAAGCCGCCGCTCCACTGACTTACGGATCACGTGCAAGATAAGCGGAACCGCCAATTCATTTCGGATCAGCCCACACAATCGAAATAGAGGAATATCTCTGGGGGAGAAAGCCGCTAAGGCGCACTTTCTCGTGATACATGTGGTTGGGGTAGTAAGCCTCGGAGATCAGGTTATTGACCGAAGTCATTGGCCCCGCAACGTGACTTCGGATCAGTTTAATCAGAAAATTACCTATCCGTACAATCCTGGCCCTATTGTATAGGACCTTGTTCGGGTAAAAATTCGTGTATACAGATTCGGGTGTTCTATGTAATTCAAGACAAGTTCGGAGACATTGTCTCCCAAACACTCGAATCCTTTCCATTAAGCTGGATCTGATTAAATTCATGTGGCAGATTACCTTCACTCTGGAATCAAGTTGGTTGCTATGAAACAACCATCTTGTCAAAGCGAAAGCACGCCGGGCCCTCGCCAGAACAACATCTATATGTTTGTCAAAATACTGGTCTGGCCAGATCCCAAGATATCTGACTACACTTTGTTTTGCCAGTGACGCTCGTCCGGTGCAAGAACTGACAACCTGCGCCAGTTTTTTCTAGTGTCCCGAGAGTCTCTAGACAAAGGTGTTATGAACAAAATAGTTTCTGTTTTCTGGAAGTTGATTTTCATTGATTGATTTTATTGTCCTCAACCCATGTAGACAGGGCTAGGACAGGACCACCTTCTCGAAAACCTCGATAATAATTTGAAGGAGACTAATCGACCGAAGACTTGATGGGTTAGAAGTGTCTTTGGGCCTCTTGAGTATGGGTTGCACCACCGCTGTCTTCCATCCCACTGGATAATATGCATTATTCAGTGCATTGTTGAACAGGATGATGTACATCTCTACAGCCAGTGGTGGGATATGTCTGAGCACAACATTAGATATTCCGTCGATTCCCGCGGATTGTTTTCTATTCAGTGACGCGAAGATCATCTGGAGATCCCCCGTCGAAATAAACAGGGTATTCGCCCCTTCATTGGTGACGGCACTAGTTGCCATGAAATCGTCACTGAACCTAGTAAAACCAAGGTTCTCTAGGAGTGATGAGCAGGGCTCTGTTTTCCAGGTCGTGGTTCGGGCGAATACTATCATTCACATTGTACACTTCCTGGAAGACAGATCTTACTGTCGCCACCTTCTCCTGAGGATCCTCGGTCACGAAAAAGTCGTCATCCAGGATGGTGCTCTCTGGATCGATGCTAACGGCTCGTAGCAAGCTTTCATTGTCTGACGTTCTTGGAATCGTACTGTCCATCGTCTGCTTAATTTTATCATTCGTTTGTTTGAGGTACCTATCAATCTCGCTGTTTGACAGGTTCCTATTGGATGATGAGAAGGAACCTGTCAGGTGCGGTGAGCGTCAGAGAATTGGCAAAGCGCGACCAACTCGTGCGTTTGGACATACTCTGGCATCACCGCGAATTCGTCCGGTACTGTGATCACGGCACTAAGTCCGCAATGGTCACTGTCGTATACAAAGGTCCGTAGTCTCAGTCGAGACTCAAGCAACATGAGATCCAGATAAGAGCCGCTTCTAGGATACGACGGACTATCCGTTGCGAGTACCTAACTTGAGTTTGTACTCTATGTTCCGCAGAACCCACCAATGGCTTAGTAGGCTTCCCCTAGTGTTGGGTATGTTGTTTCCCCAGTCACTATGTTGGGCATTTAACCCGCCGCGCCGGTCAGAAAGTAGTGGTTTTCCACAAAGTTTAAGTGTAGAGATCGAAAAAGTTTCTCGAGCCCCGCAATGAAAATATTGGGTTGAGGTGCTTCAGATGCATATGCAGCTATAATGTACATTTTCTCTCTATTTCGGAGAGGAATGCACACAATACAGGCCTCTAGCACCTGGAACCTCCACACTTCACCACTATATCTATATATAATAATTGTATGTTTGAAAGTGTTTTTGATGAAGATCGCAATGCCCCCGCCTCGTGGTGTTGGGTCGATCTCTTCGAATTATTTTATAAGAACTCTGCTGGATTTTGTGCTTATGGTTTCGCTACCAAAAGTACATCGGAACTTTTGTCATGCAATAGGTTTTTAATGGGTAGTACCAAAGGGTATGAGACAACAAGTTGTACACGCAGCTCATGATGAGTTAGGGCACTTTGCCCTAGAGAAGACGCTCCAGAGACTATGCGAACATTACTGGCTCCCACATATGCGTAAATATGTGGACAAATATTTGGCATGTTGTATACGATGCTTATTCAACAAAAGAAATACTGGTAAAGGAGAAGGGTACCTTCATCCCATCCCAAAGATCAACGAGCTAATGGGAATGCTACATGTGGATCATTTAGGTCCCTTTCCAAAATCAAAATTAGGGAATTTATACATAGTTGCTCTCATAGACGGATTTAAAAATTTTTAAAAGCAGTTAAATCAACCAAGACCAAATTAGTAATAGAATTTTTCAAAGATGTGTTTGTTGTTTATGGTATATCCAGAATCATAGTATCTGATCGTGGGAGCGCGTTCACTGCTAAAGATTTTAAGCAGTTCTGCTTACAAAATAATATAAAACATATGTATATTAAATGCAGTTGCAACCCCAAGGGCAAACGGGCAGATAGAACGTCTCAATAGATCAATCCTGAGTGCCCTTATGACTTCAACGTTAGAAGAAGACCGATGGGATGTCAACGTTCGCCAAGTACAGTTTGCCCTTAACAACATTGTTAGCACAGGTAAGACACCAAGCGAATTGCTCTTTGGGATGCAACCGAGGTATGGCACGGACATGGCCTTGAAGGATGAAATCATGCACACTACGGCAAATTTAATTGAGCATCTCTGCGAAAGTCGGAAGGAGGCCTCAGAATATATAAAAGAAGAGCAAGACAAACAGAAACAAGCTTATGATAGGCATCGGAAGAGTACTAAGCATTATAAAGAGGGAGACTTATCAAGAAGCAAGAATTAAGAATCGGTGCGAGTAGGAAGTTGATCCCACCTTTTAAGGGGCCATTTATAATAAAAGCGGTGCTTCCAAACAATCGTTATGCTGTTAAGGATATGGAAGGCACTAATCGCAGAACTCGACGGACCAGTTATGAGGGAGTTATTGCCGTTGACAGCATAAGACCTTGGGTACCTTCAGGTGGTATATCGGATACTGATACTGACGAGAATAATGACGAGACTATCGAAGATGAAGAACTCGAGGCGAGTCCAAATCAGGATGGTCGACTATAAGAAAATCAGGTAAATTGAATGTAAAAGTAGAGTAGAATTGCACATCGGATAATACCGATTACTTCGAAACTTAAGTCAGTTAAGCCGGCAATGCCATATAATGTTGATCCGTGAATTATTAGTATGTATGAGTAGAGGAAAAACACTACCCTTCTACATGTAGTTATGTTCTGCAGGAGTTACCGATTTTTCTGTCTTTATGTATTTTTGGTCATTCAGTGGTGATCCGTTGAACGACTAACTACATTGAAATTACAAAATAATAGTGAAAGTAAAGTGATAAAGAAGTCGGCAGTGAGTGTACCTCACTGAATTATCATCTGAAAATTTACTGTAGAAAATTAATTGTAGCATGATCATTTAGTATTTAACGTAGAGTAGATAGGATCGTGTCTCTTGCGGTAAGATACATCGCATTGAACATTCGTAGATTACCCATCAAATACAGTTCGAGTAGGATACTCGATTGTATGTGCGTTGGTAGCTTGGCCCTCATATTTAGCATTGGTGTAACATCCCCCAGTTGCCCTGAGAGCGAGAGGCTCAACGGCGTGTGAGGTGGTCTCCTGGCGAAGATAAGAGTAATGCAAATGGTGTAAGTCCGCTGTGTATCGGCCGCCTGTTATACTCGTAGTAATATGTAGAATGAGCATTGGTGTAACATCCACCAGTTCCCCTGGGAGTGTGTTGCTCAATGGTGTGTGAGGTGGTCGCTTGGCTCTCATATCTAGCATTGGTGTAACTTCCACCAGTACCCCTGAGAGCGAGAGGCTCAACGGCGTGTGAGGTGGTCTCCTGGCGAAGATAAGAGTAATGCAAATGGTCTAAGTCCGTTGTGTATCGGCCGCCTGTTGTAGTGGTAGTAGTAGAATGAAACTATAAGTTGCATGTTTTGATTTTTGATGATATTCATCGGTGATTATTTATCTCATTTCAGAGGAGTTGCTAAACAGGGAGTTGACACATTAACTTTGTTTTTAAGCTAATAAAAAATAAATAAAAAATAAAAAAACTATTATTATTTTACTCGCATTTTGTTATTGTTCTTACAGTAGTTCGGTTAAAATTGATTTTTTTTAGAGAAAGCGGGCTTAATATAAAAATTCACCCTCGCGTACTTATTATATGGCATACAAGTATTTTATAATATAGAGCGTTTAACAATCATTGAGCGTGTGAAAATTACAAAAAACTTACTTCAAAAATACTAAGTAAATACGTTTCACTTATTTCGAGCAGATTCTGGTCATAGATATATCCGAACGTATTACAAGCAAAACTTTTAAAAAAATCGAAGAGACGTGCTAAAGGCCTATCCACCATCGAAAGGTGTGTTCTGCAGAAAATCTAGCCGCCGCGCCGTTTGGAAAGTGTTAAAGGCCGGGTGTTTCCCAAACTGCACTCAATGAAATTGGTAGGTAAGTATAAATTGAATATCGTAGTGGTACAAGAATTTCAACTTTTAAACGGTAATGGTCCTAGGACAATAAGTTTCGCTAGCTTAATAAATACGATTGCGAAAATTTCAACATTCAAACACAAGAAAATACACAAGGCTACACGGATATCACCGGGTGGAGTAACGCGCAACTAAATTTATAGTTTTTTGATAGATATAAGACACCATACAAACGTATTACACGTCAAGGCATACAGAGGAGCGGAATGCGATTCAGACCAAATCTTAAGTATCGCTAAAAACAATTCATGGTTCGACGAAGAATGCGAGGAAAACGTAAAAGCCCGTAATGTTCTAGGACTCCAAGCCCTGGAAAATAAGAGGTCACGCGTACAAATTATTAAACATTGCGAAAAGAAGTCAACCATAACCTTCGGGATAAAAAACGATAATGCCAAAGGAACAATTTCGATAAAATTGTGGAAGAATGTGCGGCTAAAACTACGAGAGCAACGTATGCAATGTACGTTGTGCGATAAGGATAATAGGCCAGGTCAAGTTTTATTCGGAGGAGATAATTCTATAAACTGTGTGAATGGACATGGCTCGCCAGCAGCAATGGAAAACAGTGTTATCAACACAGGAGAGGTGCAGGTTGAACTGCAAATCATTGAGCAATCCATCGACAACCAAAGCTCGAAGAATCGACCTAATACCATCGGATTTAATAAAATATGCATGAAAGAAAAAGTTATAAGGGTAAATCACAACTACTGTTCCTCACCAGAGTATTCGGAATTATGTTTTTTCTGGATTTGAGTGTTGTTAAGTAACAAATAATTAAGCAATCTTCTTCTTTTCCTTTTTCCGGCGTTGTTATGGTCAGAAGTGTAGGACCATAACCTTCCCACTTAACTGCATTCCTACTGGTCCGCTTATGGGGTCCGCCGGTTTGACCTCAGAAAGTAGCGGCAGGCTTCCCAGTTTGGGATTACTTCATCGCTAAGTCCAATCAAATGCTGGTGTTTTTGCATTTGTTTGCACCAATTGATTTTCGGCCTGCCTTTTTTTTTTTTTTTTTTGTTGTGATACGGGCATGCTCCAGATTTTTTTGTTTGATCTTACTCTTACAACATCGGTGATCTCCAGTCGTGTCAACCCACTGATTTGCATGTACACTTGTGAGGCAGTTTAATGGTGGTATATGTGTCCCTAGGCTGATCTTGGTGTTTTCTAAATTGCCTAGATGTGATTTTTGTTTACCTTTGTTTTAGTCGCCTTTTACGACAAGCGAGAGGTATCGCTGCAGGGATATTCTTAACCCGTATCTGCACGGAAAACAAATAATTAAGCAATAATAATAAAAAATCAGTGTCAATTCAACATTTATTCCCTATTAAAAAAATAATTAAGAAAAAAATTAACATTTTTCTCTACAACAACAAAACAAGCACAATAAACAATAACGTAGCGAAATCCATATCACAAATGTATTTGGAAATTTTGCCTATAACTAATATATTGTAATTTCAAAATAAAAAGTAAAACTAAAATTTTAATATGGTGTGGCAAAACTTTTTTGCTTAACAACTTCTTTAAGCCTATTTGGTATTGATTTTATAAGCCTTTTTGTCGTTTCAGGACTTATTTTACTCCATTCTTGAGAAATGACTTCCTTTAGTGACGATTTGCTAGTTATTGGATGCTTGCGGATTTTTTGCTCTATGATGGCCCATAAATGTTCGATGGGCGTAAGGTCTGGAGACTACGGTGGAGTTTTCAATTGTTTTGGGGTGTTATATAAAACACACATTTTTGTATTGTGCGCTGTATGCTTTTGGCCGTTATCGTGTTGAAATAAATAAGCAACAATTTCTCAGCACTCTCATTCAAATTGTTATATACATATGTATATAATTTATATATTTCCAACCCCTTTCGCACTCATGCATAACGATACCTCCTCCGTGTTTTATCGTTTGTATAGTATTGCCGGGATGCATTTCCTTTCCCACTTTTCTCCCGACCTTATCGCCTCCGTTGAGTCTTTTTGTTAAATTTAGTATCGTTACTAAATATTACACTAATCCAAAAATCTTCATTTCAAAGTCCAATGACCGTTTGATGGCTCTCAAATTGGTGATGCATGGTGAGGTGTGGAACATCGTAAGCGCATATGCCCCTCAAGTAGGATGCGAACAAAAAGAAAAAGATGCATTCTGGCTAGATTTCCACAACCTTGTCAAAATCATCCGAAAGGAAGAGCCTTTGTTTGTTGGGGGAGATTTAAACGGACATGTCGGGAAGACAAGCGAAGACTATGAAGACTACCACGGAGGGCTGGGATACGGCATCAGGAACTCTTCAGGTGAAGATATCCTACACATGTGCAAGTCGTACGGTCTTATAGTGCTAAATACCATGTTCGTCAAACCGTGAAAAGGTATATATGTAGATATTGCAAAGGTATCGCGAAGAAAAAGTGCGCCGAATTCAAAGCGAAAAGCATGGAAGGCCTATATCAGGAGTTGGAAGAAATATCGTCTTCCGCGTCTGACAGGAACCAGGCTACCCAGGAGCTTCGACAAAGCAATTTGAACAAAGGAGCAAATATCTTTAAGATAGCCGCTAAGAGAAGAAGAAATGCTCAGGAGATTCGTTTCCCAAATGCTGAAGGCCAAATGCTGAAGGCCAACTCCTTGTGGAAGACGAAAAAATTCTCCACAGATGGCGACAGTATTGCGAGGAACTTCTGAACGAACAGTTTCTCCGAGTGTACTTTCCAAGAGCCGCCCCGAATTATGCCGAAATATCCGACATCACAATCGAAGAAGTTCGGTACGCGGCTAAAAACTCCAAGAAAAGAAAAGCTGTTGGGCCGGACGGGATACCCTCTGAGTTCTGGGAAAAGATGTCTCGGATAAATCAAAAACAGATGCAATCCAAAGTATAAGGGTCATGATGGAAAAGCATCGCGATTCATCAAAGGACTTGCATATGGTGTTGGTTGATTTCGAGAAGGCCTTTGACCGGCAACCAAGAGATCTTTTATGGGTAGTGCTAAGACAAAAAGGAGTTCCAGAAACCTACGTGCGAGTGATCATGGACATGTACAATAGAGCAACGACAAGAGTAAGATGCACCGCAGGAGTCACCGAAGAGTTCGCAAGGGAGCGTCCTCAGCCCACTGCTCTTTATAGCAGTCCTTGATTGCTTGCTTGAAGGAAAAGTGACGGACCCCAATGTGCACCAGCTATTCTTTGCTGACGATGGAGCCATGATCTGGCGTCCCTACAATGAGCACTTGATGTGTGGGTGGACATTTTTGAGGGACACGGGTATCGTATTAGTTCAAAGAAGGCAGAGTATCTGTGCTGCCCGTTTTCTGACCCTCATCAGCCTATTCCAGACATTTACTTGAATGGAAGAGTGCTTCCCAAGTGTGAAAAGTTTAAATATCTGGGACCTATGAATAATAAAGAAGCAACTTGTGATGACGACATCAACCATCCCGATGAAGTGGCGGGAAAACTCCGCCATCTTCTGTGATCGAAAAATGTAACAAAGCGTGACAGAATTAGAAGTTCAAAGATCCGAGGAAGTCTCCACGTAAAAGAAACCCTCACAAGAAAGATAGAGCGCGACCGACTCAGTTGGTATTGCCATGTTCAAAGGAGAGATCCTTTGAACCCCGTCCAACGTTCCAATTTCAACACGCAAATAAGGCAGGCCGAAAAACAATTGGTGCAAACAAATGCAAAAACACCAGCATTTGATTGGCCTCAGCGATGAAGTAATCCCAAACCGGAAAGCCTGCCGCTACTTTCTGAGGTCAAACCGGCGGACCCCACAAGCGGACCAGTAGGAATGCAGTTAAGTGGGAAGGTTATGGTCCTACACTTCTGACCATAACGACGCCGGAAAAAAAGGAAAAGAAGAAGAAGAAGAAGACTCCAAAAATCTTCATTGCAGTTTAGGTGCTCTTTTGCAAACTATAATCTTTTCTTCCGGTTGACTTCGCTTATCAATGGTTTGCAGCGTGGAGTACGACCATTGTAGACAGCGCTTCTGAGCACCCTACGCACGGTTTCATCACAAACATTAACACTGCTATACTCAGCCATTTCTCTATTTATTTCTGGAGCTGATTTTTTGGATCTTGTTTAATTTTTCTTATTATAAGCGATTTATCACATAGATTTAATTTCATAGGACGGTCAGATGTAATTGAATGTTATCGCGCTGTAGAATGCTATGAATTGTAGAAATGCTTCTATTTATATAAGACGATATTTCCTCTAGTTTTTTGGCTTTACTGTGCATTTGAAAAATAATTTTTCTTTCTTCTTCGGTAGTTTCCCTTGATGTTCTACCCATTTTAATATACGAGTACATTTAGTAAGATGCTCTAAACAACAAAAAATATACTGTATGATAGCCATTTGATGTTTGTGAATGCTGATTATGTACTAATAAGGAAAGCCAACAACATATTTTAAGAAGAATTTAAAACAGCATTTGATTTTAACCGTAAATGGTAGCAATTCCGAATACTTTTGTGACATGGAATTCGCTCCGTTATTGTTTATTTTGCTTTTTTTGTTGTTGTAGATAGAAAATGTTCCTTTTTTTTAAATTATTTGTTAATAGGTAATGAATATTGAATTAATACTGATTTTAATTATTTTTGTTTACTTATTTGTTATTTAACAACACTCAAATCCAGAAAATACATACTTCCGAATACTTTTGTGAGGGTCTGTATATGGTCATATATAGACTCCCTTTCGCCAGATCATCTTCCACCCGACTCAGCACACATAAATAGTCCCACGGTCATTGGAATGCGCGGAGGTGACGGATGACACCTTTTCATCGTCACCTTATCCGCTGACGGGTGACACCTTTTCATCGTCACCTTATCCGCTGCGTTCCACAACATACATATGTATCTTGATGTCACCACTGGGATGCATGCTGAGTTCGGTGGCGTGTCTGGAGTTAGTAGTTAGTCTCAGTTCAACAAGCGTGCGAGCGTATGAATAAATAATTTGCTCAAAAGAAAAAGGAGAATTGTTTTTTTTTATTCAATTTAATTTGGTACATTTTAACTAACAAATAACTGGCGACGAGGATAAACTTATAAAAATAGTTAAAAATAATCCGAACGCAGTAATAATAAGAATAAAAATAGTTAAAGTGCAAAAGGAAAAAAAAAAGAATAAACATATCTATATAAATAATAAAATAAAGAAACGAAAAAGAAACTAGAATAAAACAATCAAGTGAAACGAAACCAAAAACAGTGCTACAAACAAAAAAAAAACAAGTAATTTTCAACAAAAAAAAAAAAACAAAAAAGAAGAAGTGCAGAAAAATAAAACAAGAAGCAGCAAAAGGAAAAGAAGCAGTAAAAGGAGAAGAAGCAGCAGTAAGAAATTCATATGTATTTATAGTTATAGTTTTTTTTCAAAAAAAAAAAAAAAAAAAAAAAAAAAAAAAGAGAATTGTTTGTTGTGGAATAAGTATATTTGTTATTAGTGTACAGAGTTTATTTAAAATGGATCATGCAACAATTGAGGCATTTAACTTCGTTTTGAATTGTATCAAAAATGTTGTACCATTCGAAGGTGATCCAAACCACTTGCCTGATTTCATCTGCCAGGTAGAAAATATTATTCCCCATTTAAGCCATTTTGACGAGAGCGGAAAACGCATGTTGTTCGACTACATGCGCAATAAGTGTGTTGGGCGAACTAGGGCGATACTACACAGTTACGGGACACTCACGGACTGGACTCAACTCAAAGACGCTTTAGCAAAAAATGTCGGTGAAAAAGATAGTAGTATAACGTTAATGGACAAATTGAAAATGTGCAGGCTATCGTCGACAATAGAACGCTATTACTTTGACATTAAAAAAATAACTACTAGGCTTCACAACAGAATATTAACAAATAGATATCTATCTTTCACTGCAAGAGAGGTCAATCGGATAGCTCTGCAGATTTTTAGAGAAAATTTACCCGAACCGACGAAAACGTTGATCTTCAGCAGAAACCCTGACAACTTAGAAGACGCATTTAATATTATTTTGGAAGCTAGACATCAGAATTATACTGCACATGTTTCTAGTCAAAACACAAACTTTAACCATGCACAACATACAAATAGAGATAATCAACAAAACTATAACAGATACGACGGTAAAAGTAGGAATTATAATGAACATAATTTTAGACCGAATAGATTTGCCCAAAGTTATCAGCCGAATTATCAGATAAGCCCAAATCAAAATCAATTTGCATTTAGAAATAATAATGAATATAATCGGAATTTTAATAGGAATCCAAACCAGCCCCAATGGCAAAAACCTCATAGTACTACAAATTATCAAAGATCCGGAAATACTAATAGAAGTCAAAATATGAGTTATCGTACGATATCAACGAACCATACTAGAAATTTCCGAAACCAACAGAATGGTAGTGTAAATAGCTTAGATCCTATGGAAATAGGAAATTTTTCGGAGGTGGCCTCAAACAGCTACCCTATATAAAAATTAAAAGTCAGGTTAGACCCCTTTATTTCATAGTCGATACTGGTGCAGAAATCAGTACCGTCAATCCCAATTTATGTAACCCCAAATGGAAAAGTAGTGTAAGTGTACCAGTCAAATCAATGGGCAATACATGTTTTATTAAAACGCGATGTAGGTTTCCAATTTTTAAAGAATTTAACGAGAATGAGGAAGTTTTCGGAGAGTTCTTAGAATTCGACTTAAAAAACAATTTTGACGGGATCGTAGGCAACAATATTTTAAAAAAGTTAAATGCAATTATAGATTATCCAAATAAACAATTAATTACGAGAAACGCAGTTCAGGGAATATATTTTAGTAAGGAAGAAGAAGATTACGACAATATTGCCTACACAAACAACGCTATAGAGATATTTAGTAACGAAATAAGTAAAGATAACCTCTTTGATTTTATTGAAACTAATCACCTCAATCATCAAGAAAGGAAATTATTATTTCAGGTAATTAGACAAAATAAAAATGCATTTTATCAAGAAAACGATGATTTGACTTTTACGAACGAAGTTAAACATCGCATAATAACAAAGCATGAACAACCGGTCTATTCTAGATTGTATAGGTACCCGCAAATACATCGCGATGAGGTTAATAAACAAATCGAAGAAATGCTCCAACAAGGGATAATTAAAGAATCTTACAGTCCTTATAACAGTCCAATTTGGGTGGTCCCCAAAAAGGTAGACGCAACAGGCAGGCAAAAATGGCGTATTGTGATCGACTATCGTAAGTTAAATGACATTACGATAGAAGATCGGTTTCCTATTCCAAATATCGAAGAGATATTTGACAAATTAGGACGATGCCAATATTTTACCACCCTAGATCTCGCTAAAGGCTTTCATCAAATTGAAATGCATCCTAGCGATAGACATAAAACTGCGTTTTCCACCGCGAACGGACATTACGAATTTCTTCGTATGCCCTTTGGTCTTCGCAACGCACCTGCCACGTTTCAAAGACTTATTAACAATGTACTCAAAGAGTATATTGGAAAAATATGTCTCGTTTACCTGGATGACATACTCATTTATTCGACTAGTATTGAGGAGCATATGGAATCATTAAATCTTATTCTTAAACGCTTAAATCAGGTAAATTTAAAAATCCAATTAGAAAAATGTAGTTTTTTAAAAAGAGAAATCGAATTTTTAGGGCACATTGTTACCCCAGAAGGGATTAAGACTAATCCGAAGAAAGCGGAAGCAATTGAAAGAATAAAGCTTCCTAGAACTCAAAAAGAGATTAGGTCGTTTTTAGGTATCACTGGATACTATCGCCGGTTTATCAAAGATTACTCCAAAATTGCCCACCATCTAACAAAATTCTTAAAAAAAAATTCTAAAATTAATTTCAAAGACAAAGATTATATAGAAGCGTTTGAGAAACTTAAAATTTTAATAAAAAATGATCCCATTTTAGTACACCCAGATTTTACTAAAAAGTTTACATTAACAACCGATGCAAGTAACTATGCTCTTGGTGCGGTGTTAATGCAAAACAACAGAGCGATTAGCTATGCAAGTCGTTCCCTCAATGGACACGAACAACGATATACAGTGAAACTTCTCTTTACGGACACCCCTCTATAAGGGACACCCCTCTTTACGGACAATTCCTCTGGTCCCCGGCATGAAGATAGGGCCGTTCGCGTATTTCGACAACGGACCCCCTCTATACCGGACACGGACACTAATTTCAACGCATATTGAACAGTTTTACCTCTTATAACGGACACACGAAGCAAAAACGAAGATGGAAGAGACAGAAAAATATTGTACTCTATGTATGCATTCCATTGCTCTACATACATATATGTACATAAATATTTGCAGCGTTTGTAGAGACGAACGCACTCTGTTTCAGATGAATTCTATTTCTACAATTCATCATAAAAAGGGTAAACCGTTAGAAACAGTGAATGTGAGTATGGTTTAATTGTGTCAGATCTAAAAAAGTGCCAGTGTCGGGAGTTATGATTAAGGAAAAAGCTCAGGAAGTTGCGCGGGAATTGAAAATGGAAAATTTCAAAGCATCTAAAGGCTGGGTAGATCGTTTTAGGACTCGGCACAAAATAGTTTTTTAATCAGTTTGTGGAGAGTCACCTTCTGCTGATGTTGAAACAATAATTTTATCGGGCATTACAGGACAAAACACTTTGCTACAAAGGGGAGACTTGTTCAGGGGGTAAAATTGCCAAGAGCGCATGCACTTCACATGCTCACATGGAATTGGAAAACGTTAAGTTGATTTTTTTTCCTCCCAACATAACGTCAACTTCTCAGCCGACGGATCAAGGAATAATCCAAAATTTCAAGATCTTTTATCGCCAGTTCGCCTTACGACATCTTATTGCGAATTTAGGAGAAGATAGTGTTAAATGTGCCCAAGATTTAGCAAAACAAATTGACGTACTAAAAGCTGTAAAATTGATTAATAAATCGTGGGAAACAGTCACTTCAACAGCAATACAAAATTGTTTTAAAAAGCTGGATTTCCATCAAGTGAACTTCTTGCCACAGAAAATGAAATTGGTGAAACAGAGCTGAATGAGCTCATAACAGTTTCACCAATGGACACAAACAAAGACTATTTCTGCATCGACGAAAATTTGGCAACAGAATGTTCCACAGAAGATGTTGTGGACATTTTTAAAACAATTTGTCCTTCAACAAGCTCTACATCCCATGAAGACTATGAAGACAGCGATGACAACGAACAGGATAGTGACTTAAAAATTACAACGATACAAAACTATTCAGATGCACTAAAAGAACTCACACGTGTCCGCGAGTCTTACCTAGCAAAAGGGGATGAAACGGGATTTGAGATAATAAATGGGTTGATAATTAACCACGAGCTCGAGATGGTGAAATCAAAATTAAAAAAACAAAAATTAATAACTTCGTTTTTTTTCAAAAGAAGTGAATAAGTGGAATATGGGCATAATTAGTTTATTGAACTAAACATTTAATTTTTTTTATAAAAATATACATACATACATATGCAGGTACGAAAGTATGTAAATATCATATGTACAAACTAATTCTTACTCAAGTAAAAAATAAATTAAGATTAAATATGTATAAATAAAATCTGAACTTTCTAAATTTCCATGAATAAAATTCTTTACCTCGCTAGAACGGACACCCCTACATAACGGACAATCTTGATGGTCCCGCTGGTGTCCGCTATAGAGAAGTTTCACTGTAGTACTATTGAAAAGGAACTTTTAGCCATAGTGTGGGCCACGAAATATTTTAGGCCGTACCTTTTCGGTAGGAAATTTACGTTAAAAACAGATCACAGACCTTTAACATGGTTAAATTCGTTAAGAGAGCCAAATAGTAAATTACAACGTTGGAAAATTAAGCTGAACGAATTTGACTTTGACATAGAATATATTAAAGGGAAAGAAAACGTAGTAGCCGATGGATTGAGTAGAATAAATTACGAAAATGAAGTGATAATAAACCTTAATGAACTTTTTGATTTCAATACCGTTCACAGTGCGTGTACTGATAGTACAGGTTTCATTCCTATTACCGAAAAACCTTTGAATATCTTTAAAAACCAAATTGTCTTAGAAAAAAACGATAAAGAATTAGTAACAATAAAAATTAAATTTAAAAAAGTTAGGTACATTGTAAAGGTAAGTCCAGAAAGTGATCTTTTGAACATTATGAAAGGTATTATACCAGACAAAGGTTTGCTTGCCGTATACTGCCCAGATTTAGAATTATTTCTTAAATTTCAAGAACTATATAGAAATTTTTTTGCACAAAATTGTAATGTACACATTTTAAAAAGCAATATATTATTGGAAGACATAGTTGATAAAGAAAAGCTACTAAAAATTATTGAAAAAGAACATTTTAGAAACAATCATAGGGGGATAAATGAGGTATTCGAGGAGCTTAAGCGCAGGTATTATTATCCGAATTTTCAAAAAGAAATTCAAAAATTTATTAACAATTGTGAGATATGTAATACAGCTAAGTTTGATAGACATAATGAGATTATCCATGTTGATATTTGGTTTCCTCAAAGAAACGTTATGTATTTGACGACCATAGATAAACTTACAAAATACGCAACTGCACATCAGTTAAAAGACAGGTCATGGGTATCAATTCTACAAGCACTTAAATTCAGATTTCAGTACCTAGGAAAACCAGATTTAATAGTTACCGACAATGAATTAGGTACCACTATAATTAAACAATTCCTAGTTGAAAATGAGATTCAGTTACATTTGACAACCCCATACTTGAAAACGGGTAACTCTGATGTAGAGAGACTGCATTCTACATTAAACGAACATGTCAGATTATTCAACGCTGATAAAACAAATAAAGACGATATAAACGATAAAGTATTTAAAGCCATAGTATATTATAACAACTCAATACATTCAACGACAAAGCGCAGACCGATAGATTTCTTAAATAACTGCTTATCAGAAGTAGATATCCAACAGATTTCAAATCGTTTGCACCTAGAGAAAGTGAATAAAATAAGCCGTACTAATAAAAATAGAAAACATGTAGAGGACTTTCAAAATAATTTTGTTGTTAAAAATAGAAGAGGAAAATCTGATCCCAAGTATGTAAAAATTAAAAATTATACTATCCAACATGATCATATAGTCAATAGTGACAATCCCAAAAATAAATATTATAAAAGTCAAGTAAGGCGAAAAAACAAATATCAAAATTAACAATGAAATAGAATAGCATTTTATAACTTTTAGTATCAGACAAATTACACCCCACTCTTTTTTTTACAGAGCAAACATGAAATTCACCTTCGCATTCATTTTCTTGTTCATTATACAACTGAACCGAGCTGATTTTAGATTAGAACAAGTAACCTCTCAAGCAGGGTACACGATGATAAAGCAGGGATCATTAAATCTCATAGTAGGATACGATAAAATTCTTCACGTGGTAAAGTTAGATAGTTATCGAAAAATTATAGAACAAGTGCAAGAAGCAATTGAGGACAATTTTCAAAACTTCGGAGACATGAAACTAAAACAAATACTGACTTACGCACTCAACAACACGCGCTCTAAGCTTAACACAATTGTTCCACGTTCTCGACAAAAAAGAGGTTTATTCAATATCGCAGGAAAGGGATTCAATTTTTTGTTTGGAGTAATGGACGATGATGAGAGGACAATGATAGAAGATCATCTTCGAGTAATAGATGAGAATAATCATATTGCTATAACTGAACTAAATAAACAAATAGGGATAAATAACGACATACAAAATAATTTAAATATTTTAAGCCTTAGAATTAACAAACATCAAAAGATTTTGGATAATTTTATTAACTATACCAATAGACAACAGATGCACTTGGCAAAAAATTTGCAAACAAGCCAAATAAATACCTATATATTACTACTAAATAACGAAATTGAAAAACTTCAAGATAATATTGTATTTTCTAAGCTAGGTATTTTAGGAAGAAATATTTTAACAGAAGAAGAAAATGTAAGATTCAATGTAAATATTCAGAAATTAGAGAATATTAAGAGTAATTTCATAGTATACGAGAATAAGATCGCCTTTATAATTAAGATTCCAATTTTTTCTTCCGAAAAATACGATAAAATATTATTATTACCTGTACCTAACTCTGAAGGAAATGAAATTGTAATAGTAAGAAATAATTATATTTCAATTAACAGTACAGCCTACGATGATGATAATGAGCTCTATATAAAAAAAATGAAAAAAAGTGTAAACTGTGTTCAAAACCTGTTCAAAAATTCATATCAATATTGTAAAACCACTAGAAATAATGATCCCGAAATTATAGAATTAAGTGAGGACCTAATATTTGCCAAAAACATATATAACACGAATTTAACTAATACATGTAATAATTTGAATTATCAATTATCACAAAATAGTCTAATATATTTTAGTGACTGCAGAATCAAAATAAATGGAACCGTTTATATTAATGAACAAACCACAATCAATCAAAATGTAATATTTCCAAATTATAATAAACTAACTGTAATGAAAAAGGAAATAGAACTTGAAGACATAAGCCTAAAGCAAATACAAAATCGAAAAAATATCGAAGAGCTCATATATAATAATCATGTAAAACATACTATATCTTATTCGCTTATTATACTTATTTGTATACTTGTTATTTTGTTAATAATAAACGCATACGGAACTAAGAAAACATCAACGAAAGCAGTGGAGCCCGATCGCTCTCAGGAGAGGACCGATCTTGAGGAGGGAGGGGTCATATATAGACTCCCTTTCGCCAGATCATCTTCCACCCGACTCAGCACACATAAATAGTCCCACGGTCATTGGAATGCGCGGAGGTGACGGATGACACCTTTTCATCGTCACCTTATCCGCTGACGGGTGACACCTTTTCATCGTCACCTTATCCGCTGCGTTCCACAACATACATATGTATCTTGATGTCACCACTGGGATGCATGCTGAGTTCGGTGGCGTGTCTGGAGTTAGTAGTTAGTCTCAGTTCAACAAGCGTGCGAGCGTACGAATAAATAATTTGCTCAAAAGAAAAAGGAGAATTGTTTTTTTTTATTCAATTCAATTTGGTACATTTTAACTAACAAATAACTATATGAAACAATGGATCCATCCCCCAGGAATGTATTCATCATTCCCGTACTTAACCAATTAACTGTTTATGACGAATATATTCGTCATGAAAAAATTGTAAAATGTTGTGTTATTTTTATTTTTATTCTGTGTTTTCGTCATGCGTCTTCAATAGTGACCATTTATTTTTGATGTTTTTGGTTCCTACTTATGTTAAAATAAATAAATAAATGTATACATAAAATAAATAACGAAATAAAAATATTAAAGTCACATTTTCCAACAAAATCGAAACAGTTAACTGGTTAAAAAGGATGACCAAACACAATACAACAATTACATCGGAATATCTCCGATGCTAAGTTCTTTTTTTTAAATATAATGTTCCTTCGTTTTAATTAAATTATACCGAAGGTATACCGAAAGGTATAATCTTCATTAGTTCTGTTTACCTTAGAGTGTCTGTATAGGCTAATAATGTATTTTAAATTAGTTAACTTATATAAGCTAGTTTTAAGTATTTTTGTCTAACGTAAAAAAGTAATGTGAAATAAAAATGGATTAAAAAAAAAAAACCGGAGACCGGAGAAAAACAGACTGTCTGTATAGGCTAATAATGTATTTTAAATTAGTTAACTTATATAAGCTAGTTTTAAGTATTTTTGTCTAACGTAAAAAAGTAATGTGAAATAAAAATGGATTAAAAGAAAAAAACCGGAATATCTCTGCTACCAAGTTGTATCTCAAATACTCGAAATACGTGAAAGGTTAAAACACGGAGATCACTTCTTTTTAATTTTTTTGCTGGATTCGTAATGAGATTTCTTCAGAAAAAATTATGGGTGAATAGCCCTTAATGGAATCATATCCGTTCGAGCTTACGCTGATTACGGAAATATTGTTGTTAAAATAAATGTGGAAAACCTAATAATGGCAAGGAAGTAAGTGAAGAGAAAACCAATTATGTGGTCACAGAACGACTTGGATCGATCCGAATTTCGCACCTGACGAGAAATCTTTTGAGAAAGTGGAAGAATTCAAAGATTTGGATACCATATTGAATACCAAGACGATATAAAAAACATAATATAATAATACCAGTGAAACTTTACGAATACATACGAAAACATTAAATGAAGAAGCGTCATCATCAAGAGAAATGGTTTGGCTGGATCAGTCAGCGGACTCCAACCCCAAGGAAGTAGACACAAGATAACATACTCACATCATGTATCAGTGTGTGCAGTGCAGATGAATGTTTGAAGGAATTTTGGGAATTAGAGGAAGTTCCAAGTGCAAGGAACAAGTCTATTGAAGAAGAAATGTGCGAGAATCACTATCAAATGACACACAAACGAGGTGTCACAGGGCGTTACATCGTCAGATTAAAGGATGGCATGATTTGTGGTGATTCACGCAAAATGGCATAAAAGCGATTCTTTGCGTTGGAACAAAGATACACAAAAAATGAGAGTCTTCGGGATGAATATTCCAATTTCATTCATTCATTTCATTCATTCATTTCATTCATTCATTTCATTCATTCATTTCATTCATTCATTTCATTCATTCATTTCATTCATTCATTTCATTCATTCATTTCATTCATTCATTTCATTCATTCATTTCATTCATTCATTTCATTCATTCATTTCATTCATTCATTTCATTCATTCATTTCATTCATTCATTTCATTCATTCATTTCATTCATTCATTTCATTCATTCATTTCATTCATTCATTTCATTCATTCATTTCATTCATTCATTTCATTCATTCATTTCATTCATTCATTTCATTCATTCATTTCATTCATTCATTTCATTCATTCATTTCATTCATTCATTTCATTCATTCATTTCATTCATTCATTTCATTCATTCATTTCATTCATTCATTTCATTCATTCATTTCATTCATTCATTTCATTCATTCATTTCATTCATTCATTTCATTCATTCATTTCATTCATTCATTTCATTCATTCATTTCATTCATTCATTTCATTCATTCATTTCATTCATTCATTTCATTCATTCATTTCATTCATTCATTTCATTCATTCATTTCATTCATTCATTTCATTTCATTTCATTCATTTCATTCATTTCATTCATTCATTTCATTCATTCATTTCATTCATTCATTTCATTCATTCATTTCATTCATTCATTTCATTCATTCATTTCATTCATTTCATTCATTCATTTCATTCATTCATTTCATTCATTCATTTCATTCATTCATTTCATTCATTCATTTCATTTCATTTCATTCATTTCATTCATTTCATTCATTCATTTCATTCATTCATTTCATTCATTCATTTCATTCATTCATTTCATTCATTCATTTCATTCATTCATTTCATTCATTCATTCATTCATTTCATTCATTCATTTCATTCATTCATTTCATTCATTCATTCATTTCATTCTGTTGCTGCACAACAAAACACCAATCAACACAAACACCTTGCACATCTGAAGTATATGTTTGGAAATATATAAATTGAGGTGGCATGGCGGCAGAATGCTATACCAAATGGTGAAACGCACATGCCCACCTCAATTTAACACATCTCACAAACAATCACATCTTAATTAAATATAAAAAACACAAAATATAAAAATTAAAACACTTCAACTCTCACACCACATGACACTTGTAAACAAAAACATAAACTGTCAAATGTGCAAGGTAAATTTACAATCCACATCGCCAAACAAAGTCCACAACTGCAGCCTTGTCAACATCAAGCTGCAGCAACATTGAATTGTATAGAGTCACTAGGGATATGGGTCATCAACCCAATCCAAATACATAATGTTTCACAACATATATTGTACATAACAAAGCTGGAAACCAGCTGACCGAGGGTTTGCATTAAGCAACAAGGGCACATTTATAACGTGGTCACGTAATTACAAACAAAGAATCGAACATAGCATCTAAATTGTTTTACATATAACACACACAAAATATCAAAAAGAAAGAACATTGCACAGCAAGTGGTTTTGCATATAACCAAAGGGGACAATAAGCTACAATTAGTTTCGCATACAACTAATAAGGAACAATAAAGAACAAATATCGACTAGCATATAACATAGAACAAAGGTGCGTTTTATTTTTCATTATACATATATACGATTAAAAAATATATTTCTCGTTCGAGCATAACGCCGCGAACATTGGTCCTTCGAACCCCGAAACATTGGGAGTTTTTTTATCGGGTTGTAAAAGTGGAGTAAAAGTGTGAAATAAAATTAAAGAAAAAAAAAAAAAGTGAAAAACACAAAACATTTAACAAAGAACTTAAACAAAGAGAAGAAAGAATCCCCAGCATTAACGGAACCAGCACCAACGGAACCAGCATCAACCGCTCCAGCTCAACGATCCAGCGCCAACGGTGCAGCTTCAACGGTACAGAACAAAGGATATATATATATAAGGACAAAGTGGAGAACAAAGACATAAGTATCGAACATTTTTTTACTTTTATATATATACATTTTTATCCTATATATACATCTAAATATAGAAGTGAAGTAGAGATGAAGTTGTCGTAGTGATCTTTATTATCTCGTATATATATATAATCGTATAATCGTATATTCGTATAAACAAAAAAAAACAGAGCCGAGGGACCAAAAGTTGTTCACCTCGTCTACTGAACACCCTAACAGTCGTATTTCGTAATTATGAGGTGGCTCCAACGAAAAGCTGTATGCTCACTCAGTTGCTACTCAACAGACTGCGAATTCGTCCAAGTCACATCGCCCTTTTATACTCGAATCGTAACAGTTACTTTTCTTTTCCTTTTATTCTTCTACGTCGATTCCGAGTATTGACAGACGCTGTGAAATGACGGACTCGGGTTGTGTATAGCACATATAGAAAGCTAAGGAGAGTGTGTTAAGCACATTTTCCTTTTACAAAATTAAATAAATATAAATTAAAAAAAAAATTGAGGATGGCCGCTACAATCTCCCCCTCTGCCTCAGAAATCGTCCCGATGATGTGGCAGGAACTGGTGAAGTCATCCTTCTTGTCGCCTTGGCTGGTCTTCCCCTCTTCTTGATAGAAACAACTGGGTTAGGTAGCCCATCGGAACTACCCGTCGTTGAATAATTCCGTTCTGCAGGTAATAGGAGACGGCTTGCATACTCAATAGGATGTTCCATCTCTCCCTCCCCCTGGAGTAATACTGCACCGATAGCGTAACTGCTGGCATCAGTCTTCAACACAAATGGGATTCCTGCTTTTGGACGTAATTTGATATCGAGGCTGTTAAGCTCAAACCAAGTGTCCGGATCTGAAGGTTCTATTCTCCGTAGCTCATTAAATAAATTACTGGATCTATCTGGGGTTCGCATATCTATTGGTAATGAGTCGGCGAAAATGGCTTGTACACTATGTGGTGAGTAATCGTTTGATCTCTTTCGTTTTGGGGTTGCACCTATTGGACTTATTGCGTGTAGGTTTTCTACCCACGTAAGATATGCGGATACTTCTTTCATAGCGTCCTTTCTAGGTAGTTTAAATTCCTGCTTCGCTTCAGGTGATCGGTAATTGCAATTGTCTAGATTCTCGGTCGGTTTCAATACACAGCTCTTAACCAATTTGAAATCAAATGTTGTTGTTGGATCATCCACAAAGTGAAATGACCTTTGTGCAATATTCAACACGATTCCACATTGTTCCATGAAATCAATTCCGAGTAGCGTTCGATTTCCTTTCGCTTTTGGCAATGCGATTAACCGAATTTTGCGATATCTCTTCCCAATGATAATGTCGGCCACTGTAGCATGAACGACCTCTTTTCTAGGTACCCCGTCAGCAAAAGTCAACTCCGCACTAACTGGCTTAAACACACAACCTTTCCTCAAGAGCTGTTGATATAAACTTGCTCCTGCTACGCTAGTTCTAGCCGCCGTGTCTAAATATGCTTCTCCGCGAAGTCCATTTATATTAACATCCACTGTCGGAACATTTCTTCCAATAACAAGAGAATCTACCAAATTGAAGTCAAGCGAACTTGGACTATTTGCATTCTTATTGCTGCAGGTAGGACAATTTGTTCGATAATATCCAGAAGCTCCACAACCATAGCAATTTAATATAGGTTTCTTGTTTTTGTCATCAGTACCCATTTTTGCATTCTCCGTGCTTTTAATTTTCTTAAAACATAAGTCAGCTGTATGTCCTTTCTTCCTACAGTATGTGCAACGCATCTTGTCCCTGTTTTCTGCAATGTTTACAGACCGTTTGTTCTCATCATTGAACATTTCCACTTCTCTGGTTTGCTCCAATAGATCCTGAAAGGTCTTAATCGAGCTTCTAGGAACCTTTTCTCTTAATTTTGGCAGAATTTGGCCATAAACCATATTGAGCATAATGTCTTCAGATATCTCATCTGTTAATTGTGCCAGCAAGGATCTTTTCCTACACACAAATTGATCGATCGTTTCCGTCGCTCGTTGTTTATCTTCGAACAACTCGGTGTAGATACGCCATGATGGTTTAGCTGGCGCGAATGCTGCTCGAAGCAGTCTTATTGCGTCGTCAAAACTTTTGGCTTCCTTTTTAATGCCTTGCCACCAGGTTGATGCGAAACCTTCCAATAAGAGCGGAATACCAATGAGTGCGTTAGCATCCGTGATGTTTTCGGACTCTTTATATATAGTAATTGTTGCAACGAAATCATCAATTTTTGACACATTTCTGGTCCCATCAAAACGGGCGGTACATCTGCTAAACGTCCCATGATTTTCTTTAGCATGAATAGCCATTACTAATCGTTGCAATTGTTCTTCCGAAAGTGCCGTTAATGCTGCTGCGCTTGTCGAAGCGACAGAACTTGCAGTTGATGACATATTGTCCGGCATTTCACTCTCCCGTAAAGGATCTTTATTCGAGGTTTGTGACGCTATACGTTCACTTTTCTTCGACATAAGGAACGTATTCTTCTTCCCTCCTTTCAATGCCTTGGTAAAATAATTCCAAGTGTGGTATATTTTTAGGGGCTCTTCTGTGGTAAAACACGTGGCCTATTTTTAGGGGCTCTTCTGTGGTAAAACACGTGGCCTATTTTTAGGGCTCTTCTGTGGTAAAACACGTGGCCTATTTTTAGGGGCTTTTCTGTGGTAAAACACGTGGTCTATTTTTAGGGCTCTCCTGTGGTAAAACACGTGGCCTATTTTTAGGGCTCTCCTGTGGTAAAACACGTGGCCGCAATGCTGGGCGCCAATGAAGTAGAGATGAAGTTGTCGTAGTGATCTTTATTATCTCGTATATATATATAATCGTATATTCGTATAAACAAAAAAAAACAGAGCCGAGGGACCAAAAGTTGTTCACCTCGTCTACTGAACACCCTAACAGTCGTATTTCGTAATTATGAGGTGGCTCCAACGAAAAGCTGTATGCTCACTCAGTTGCTACTCAACAGACTGCGAATTCGTCCAAGTCACATCGCCCTTTTATACTCGAATCGTAACAGTTACTTTTCTTTTCCTTTTATTCTTCTACGTCGATTCCGAGTATTGACAGACGCTGTGAAATGACGGACTCGGGTTGTGTATAGCACATATAGAAAGCTAAGGAGAGTGTGTTAAGCACATTTTCCTTTTACAAAATTAAATAAATATAAATTAAAAAAAAAATTGAGGATGGCCGCTACAGAAGTGAATTAATGAAAGTGGTATTAAATAGAAGAAAAGTGCAATTGTTAATATACAGCTGTGAACATAAAAATAGTAGCGCCACATATAATTGTTTTTAAATGTCGCTTGTGTTCGTATCTGAATTCAACCATCGAAATGAATGCCTTCAGAGCAACCTCACACATTGTAGATACGATAATGCAGGGGATGAACAAGATCATCTGTCAAAGAAAATGCTAACGGTACATTTTTATCCTTAATGTGGTTTTTCATCGCGAACAATAAAATAGTAGCGCTCGCATCATTTCTATTTTATTAGGAAAAAAAACAAATTCGTGAAGTCAAATTAGACAAAATAAAAACAGAAGTGAGTTGTTTAATGTAATAGGCATAAGATTTGCTAATTTGTTTTGTTTAATCACAATAGTGGGCCGCGGCAAGCACTGTACCGCTGAGGAGAGAAAATTAATTCTTCAAATGCGCAATGAAGGCAAGTCTTATCGGGAAATTCAACGCACATTATCATGCTCAGCTCCGAAGATATTAAATGCGATAAAATACCAACGAAAACCGGAGAAAAGAGGAGCAAAAAGAAAAACCACGCCATAAGACGATCGTAAGATCGTTAATTTAAGCAAAAAGGATCCTCTCAAGACAGCCGTGCAGATAAGAAACGAGAAGAACCTTTCTGTAAGTGCGATGACGATACGTAGACGACTACTGGAAGCTGATTTATCTGCACGTAGTCCGCGAAAAAAGCCATTTCTATCAAAAAAACACATGACAAAACGGCTTGCGTTCGCAAGAAAATATGCTGATTGACCAGCATCCAAATGGCGAAATGTTTTGTGGACTGATGAGTCCAAAATTGTTCTTTTTGGTGGAATTGGTTCTCGCCAGTACGTCAGACGTCCTCCCAACACTGAATTGCTGCCCAGGTATACCACCAAAACCATTAAACATGGAGGGTCCAAAATAATGATATGGGGATGTTTTTCTTACCACGGTGTCGGACCAATTTATCGAATTGATGGGATAATGGACCAACATGTTTATGTGGGTATCATGCAAAATATAATGCTGCCGTATGCGGAGTGGAAAATGCCTTTAAAATGGGTCCTACAGCAGGACAACGACCCTAAGCATACCAGCAGGCGAGCGACAAAGTGGTTCCGCGACAATGGAATTCAAGTTTTGGAATGGCCAGCCCAATCTCCTGACTTGAATCCCATTGAAAATCTTTGGGTCGACATTAAAAAAGCTGTCTTCAACAATAAGCCCATGAACAACAACCAATTGTGGGAGGTTGTACGAAATGCATGGTATGGCATATCACCAGACCGTTGTAAGCGCCTTGTTGACTCCATGCCAAGAAGATGTGAGGCGGTTATAGCTAATAGAGGTAGTTCGACTAAATATTGAAGAAGCAAATCATTTTTGAATCTCAATTATGTTAATAATACCAAAAATGTGACAATATTTGAAGGCGCTACTATTTTTTTGTTAAGAGTCAAAATTTAGTTTTTTTTTTATTTCTGTAAATATTGTTTTTATAATTGAAATGTGTTTGAATTCTAATGTATTTTTAAGTTGTTATTAAGAAAAAAATATGAAATCTAGAAAAAAAATTGGTGTTTTCAGTTTACTCAATTTTTTTCACATATTTTTGCCCGCTACTATTTTTATGTTCACAGCTGTATATATATTAAAACAAAGCAACAATAATCGGCTGGACATCCGATGTACAGCGATTCAAACACTTTTCCGTACACATATTTTATTTTTTTTCACATTGACATATTTTAATATATTTTCCGATTTTAACATTTTTAAATTTAATTTTCATTTTAATTTCATTTAAACATTTTTCACATTTTTATTTAACTTTATTGTGTGTCTTCTTTGTGTGCCCCTCTCAATATACCTCAGTGCCCATCTAAACATTTGTGCGTGCCCCTGAAAATAAAATACCATTTTTCTGACATTTATCAAGGTTATTAAAAGCTTACAACCTCCGATCATTCAATTCGCGTGTGGTCCCCATTACCAATCGTCATTCTTAACAATGTCGAAACTATTAAAATCGATCGAGTCTCAAGATATTCTTTTAAAGGAACTCCAAGGAGACTTGGAGGAACTCCAGAGAGACTCCGCGTCGCGACAGTCAAGGGGGTACGTGACTGCCTACCTATCGGACGTAGAAGACATGTTCAAACGAGCTAAAAAGGAACATTCTTCTATAGTTGGTAGTTCCGCGGACCCTTTAAAGGACAAATATTTAAGTGACGAAACATACTCGAAAATTAAAAAACTATACTTCACTCTTGTCGGTGTACTTCGCGATGATCTTGACAAATTCGAAGAAGCACCCAGTCGCATATTTGATTCGTCTCGTCTGAATCAAACTCGATCGTCGAATTCAGACATTCGACTTCCTCGCATCCAAATCATACCCTTTTCGGGAAAATTTGAAGAATGGTGTGAGTTCCAAAACTTATTCCACAACATGATTGATCAAAATCCAGATCTTTCAGACATTCAAAAGCTCCAGATCCTTAAGAGCTTCGTCTCCAATGAAGCCTCTCGGTTAATTCAACATCTTCCAATTGATGGTAAAAATTATACATCAGCTTGGGAAATTCTAACCGAAAGGTTTCAAAATAAAAGAAAATTAGTAAGCACGCAACTCCGTATACTGATGGAGCAAAATATACTCACCCATGAATCCGCAGCGAATCTGAAATCATTGCACGATACCAGCACCGAATGCATTCACGCACTCGCCAACCTCGGTGTTCCCATCGAAACTTGGGATGCAATTCTCATTTACATAATTTTCAAAAAACTCCCAACTCAAACCCAAATAGATTGGGAAGGTAGTTTAGGAAACTCCAAGGCACTCCCTGACCTGAAGACTTTCCTTGCCTTTATCGAAGGTCGTTTTAGCTCACTCGAGAACATACTCGAGCTGAGCAAACCAAATGTGGTCTTAAGCATCACATTTTACTACACATAGAAATGCAAAACAAAACCAACACGCCTCATCAAGGTCAATATCAACAACAAGCGCAAACCACATCCCAAATAAACACGCAAATCATCTCATCCAGAATACTACGTCATTGAACCCCGCAGCCAATCCATTCAATGGTGCACCGATTTCTGATGTCACCTTCAACACTCATTTCAATCAAATGAAGACTAACATCCTACTTGCAACCGCAATAGTAAAAATAGCCGCATCCAACGGATCACAGCAAACCTTTAGAGTCTTAATCGACCCAGGTTCCGAAGCATCATTCATTACAGAGCACGCAACACAACAGCTCAAACTCAAAAAACAAAGGACGTTTGCCAGAGTAACCGGATTAGGACAGACATCAACGGGAACAACTCAATTTCAAACGCAATTTACCCTATTCTCAAATACAAACACATTTTTCCATACAAATGTTAGGGCATACGTCTTTCCTCATTTAACTTCCCTATTACCAACCCAACAATTACAAAAATACAATTGGGATCATCTATCCAATTTACCCTTAGCAGATCCATCCTTCCACACTCCTGGGAAAATTGATCTCTTACTAGGTGCTGATGTTTACTCGGCAATCATCTTAGAAGGGTTATTAAAGGGTCACCGTGGATCCACAGTCGCACAGCAGACTCACCTCGGGTGGATCCTTACAGGAACTACTAGTACCAGCCAACAGCCAACTACAACCATTGTGCAGAATCACCACAACTCACTTGAAATTCAACTCAGAAAATTCTGGGAGTTGGAGGAAGTTCTCGACAAGAAAAGGCCAACAGCCGAGGAAGAGCAGTGTGAGCAACATTTCAAAACCCACTGCAAACGACGAAAAGATGGCAGGTACGAGGTAAGGCTTCCATTCAAAAATAATATCGAACCCATATTAGGCGCATCAAAAAACGGAGCAATGGCAAGATTCCTGCAAACGGAAAAGCGATTTGCATCCAATACCAGGCTTAAGGAGGCATACACTAGTTGCATGGAGGAATACATCAAGCTAGGACACATGACAGAAATCAAACAACCCTCACAAGCCCACCCGCCATTCCAAAACCATTATTACCTACCTCACCACGCGGTAATAAAGGAATCAAGCACAACAACTAAACTACGCGTAGTCTTCGACGCCTCATACAAGACATCAAATGCCAAATCTCTCAACGATTACCTCATGATAGGACCACGGTTACAACAAGACATCATTGATTTAATCATCAAATGGCGTACGTTCAAAATCGGATTCTCAGCGGACATCAGCATGATGTATCGACAAATTTGGATGGCAACAGAAGATACGAAATACCAATTGATCCTATGGAGATCAACAACAAACGAACCCATCAAAACATATGCGCTCAACACAGTAACATTTGGGACTGCTTCAGCACCCTTTCTAGCAGTTCGCACATTACATCAACTCTCTGCAGACACACAACATATCGATGAAAATGTATCAAGGGCACTCACGGACGGTTTCTATGTAGATGACTTATTATACGGAGCTGACAGCGAAGAGGCGGCAATCATTCTCCAGAGGAACATCATCTCCGTCATGAAATCAGCGGGACTTCCTTTACGCAAATGGGCCAGTAACTCATCACAGGTTCTACAACAAGTACCTGAAAGCGAGAGAGAAATTGAGTTACCGCTTAGCTTTGAGTCACCAGATGCCATCAAAACACTAGGAATACAATGGCATCCAGCGAAGGACATTCAAAATAAAAATAGAATTACCCGAAACCGAAAACCACACGAAACGCTCCATCCTAGCAGACATTGCCCGTCTATTTGACCCGCTCGGTTGGATAGCACCTTGCGTCCTGAAAGCAAAACTAATTCTGCAGCAACTATGGCGCAGTAATCTGTCATGGGACGCAATACCATCAAAGGAAGTGAACGACTCATGGGTAGCTCTACGCACCGAAATGAAAGACCTTCAACGCATACAAATACCTCGATGGATCGGGTACAACGAGTCAAGTCACATCCAGCTACATGGATTCAGCGACGCCTCTGAGAAAGCATACGCAGCAGTCGTCTACGCTCGAATTATTCAAGAAAATCAGGAAAGTATCCACATCATCGCAGCCAAAACAAAGGTAGCTCCAATAAAGCGAATAAGTCTACCAAGGTTGGAACTTTGTGGAGCCCTCCTTTTAGCGAAGTTACTAAATCGCATCTCAAAGAGTCTGAAAACAAACAAAGTTGAAACACACGCTTGGACAGACTCAATGATTTGCTTAGCATGGATCACTGGAGATCCATCGACACGTACAACATTCGTAGCGAATCGAATCACAGAAATACAAGAACTCATACCGCCATCCTCCTGGAAACATGTGGGAAGTAAGGAAAATCCCGCCGACATCGCTTTACGAGGGCTATCGCCAAAAGAAATCATCAACCACAACATGTGGTGGTATGGGCCGGAATTCCTAAGAGGCTATACACCAATTCATACACAGCTAAACAAACCAGCAGAAACAAACCTGGAACTAAAGGAAAAGATTAAAACTAAATGCACCTCAATTTACACAACACATCTTAACAACATACCTGCAAATGTAGCCCAAATCGTCTGTCATCATGCAAGTCTCAATAAAGAACTCATCCAACGATTTTCAACATTAAAACGCCTCATCCGAGTAACAGCAATATGGCGACGATATTTTCAAAACTTACGATCCAAGCCAAGGCAACCTTTAAACATCCATCCACTTACAACTGAAGAACTGCAAGAAGCAAATTATCAACTCATTAAAATAGTACAAAGGGAAATGTTCCCAACAGAAATTGCAGCGCTCGAGAAGGGTTTACCCATTCCTAACGACAGTAAAATCCGAAACTTAAACCCATTCATGGATTCCAACAACCTGTTACGAGTGGGAGGAAGGCTAACAAATGCACCCCTCACACATAATCAACGGCATCCAATCATTCTACACGATGCACACCATTTCTCCAAGTTGATCGCAGTCGAAAATCACATCAACACACTTCACGGCGGTCAACAACTTACAGTGGCGGAAATCAGAAACACATTTTGGATCACAAACATAAAACGTCTCGTCAAATCAACAATCCACAGATGCGTACGCTGCCATCGATACAACGCAAAGGCCCAAGAACAAATTATGGGAAACTTACCAGCAGCGCGACTAACAATGGCCAGGCCATTCACCAACACCGGTGTAGACTACGCCGGACCGATCGAAATCAAGCTATGGAAAGGGAGATGCACAAAAACAATTAAAGGATATATCGCAGTCTTCGTATGCCTATCAACAAAGGCCATACACATCTAACTAGTAAGCGATTTAAGTGCAGCCGCTTTCATTGCTGCATATAGGAGATTTTGCGCTAGACGGGGAATGTGCGCCAACCTTTTCAGCGACTGTGGCACCAACTTCAAGGGCGCAAACAATGAACTCAAAAGGGACAGTAAGTTCATTTCAGCGGAATGGTCAAAGGAAGTAGCAGAGACTTTAGCTACACAAAACACAACATGGCACTTCAGCCCTCCTGCCTCTCCTCACTTCGGAGGATTATGGGAAGCAGGAATTAAGTCAATAAAACACCATCTTCGACGAACCATCGGCAACTCCAAATTAACATTTGAGGAGTACACCACTCTTCTCACACAAATTGAAGCATGCTTAAACTCCAGACCACTTTGCCCAATAACGCAAGATCCAAACGATCTGACCGTACTAACGCCGGGACATTTCTTAATTGGAGAACCAATTCGCGCACCACCGGACAGAAACGTACAAGAGAAAAATATAAACACTTTAGAAAAATGGAAGTACATACAACGACTCACTCAGGAATTCTGGAGGCAATGGAGTTCAACATATCTTCATCAACTACAGCATCGACCTAAATGGAAACAAGAACAACAAAACATCAAAATTGGAGACATCGTTATCGTAAAAGAAGACAACTTACCACCAACAGCATGGGTCTTAGCGCGAGTGCTGGAACTACATCCGGGTACATATGTCTGACGCGCGTGGTGACCATAAAAACCGCCAAAACAACATTAAAACGTCCGATAACAAAAATATCCCCCTTGCCAATTTCGTCACCTACGAGTATAACTACGCAAGAACTCTCGCAAAGAACTTAAATAAAACATCAACAAAAATAAACCAAATAAACCCAAATAATACCCCTCATCCCCTTTCTCTGATAAACAAAAACAAATAAAATAAACAAACTCACCTGAAAATCAATGTTGTGTCCATTGGTTGTCCCTACATGTTATGTGTTATTTCTCGAACATCTACTAATACACAATTTTCGATTTATTTTTTTTACAAAACAAAACATAATATCACATTCAAACACATGAGATGGGCCACCAGCAACACACCAAGAACGAAGCAGTAACAACAACACACCAAAGACTAAGATGTAACAACAACAACATACCAAGGCCGAAGATGTAACAACACCAACTACACACGAAAGATGAAACCATAACCCAACAACACATCTAAAATGAAATTACACATCCGCCAGTCACCGAAGAAACACATCGAGCCTACAAACTCCAAAAAACGATCGCAGAAAACATTAAACACAGCAATTAAACAATTCATCAATCCACCCATCCATCCTTGGGCCGGGAGCATGTTGCTGCACAACAAAACACCAATCAATACAAACACCTTGCACATCTGAAGTATATGTTTGGAAATATATAAATTGAGGTGGCATGGCGGCAGAATGCTATACCAAATGGTGAAACGCACATGCCCACCTCAATTTAACACATCTCACAAACAATCACATCTTAATTAAATATAAAAAAACACAAAATATAAAAATTAAAACACTTCAACTCTCACACCACATGACACTTGTAAACAAAAACATAAACTGTCAAATGTGCAAGCTAAATTTACAATCCACATCGCCAAACAAAGTCCACAACTGCAGCCTTGTCAACATCAAGCTGCAGCAACATTGAATTGTATAGAGTCACTAGGGATATGGGTCATCAACCCAATCCAAATACATAATGTTTCACAACATATATTGTACATAACAAAGCTGGAAACCAGCTGACCGAGGGTTTGCATTAAGCAACCCAAGGTACAATAATTCATTATTACACGAACAGCCAACAAGGGCACATTTATAACGTGGTCGCGTAATTACAAACAAAGAATCGAACATAGCATCTAAATTGTTTTACATATAACACACACAAAATATCAAAAACAAAGAACATTGCACAGCAAGTGGTTTTGCATATAACCAAAGGGGACAATAAGCTACAATTAGTTTCGCATACAACTAATAAGGAACAATAAAGAACAAATATCGACCAGCATATAACATAGAACAAAGGTGCGTTTTATTTTTCATTATACATATGTATATACGATTAAAAAACATATTTCTCGTTCGAGCATAACGCCGCGAACACATTCATTCATTCATTCATTCATTCATTTCATTCATTCATTTCATTCATTCATTTCATTCATTCATTTCATTCATTCATTTCATTCATTCATTTCATTTATTCATTTCATTCATTCATTTCATTCATTCATTTCATTCATTCATTTCATTCATTCATTTCATTCATTCATTTCATTCATTCATTTCATTCATTCATTTCATTCATTCATTTCACTCAATCATTTCATTCATTCATTTCATTCATTCATTTCATTCATTCATTTCACTCATTCATTTCATTCATTCATTTCATTCATTCATTTCATTCATTCATTTCATTCATTCATTTCATTCATTCATTTCATTCATTCATTTCATTCATTAATTTCATTCATTCATTTCATTCATTCATTTCATTCATTCATTTCATTCATTCATTTCATTCATTCATTTCATTCATTCATTTCATTCATTCATTACATTCATTCATTTCATTCATTCATTTCATTCATTCATTTCATTCATTCATTTCATTCATAAAGGTATTGCCAAAGGAAGTAACTGATTTTGAGCCAGACTATAACTTTGATAGTGATACAACGTTTAAAATGTTGGGAATAAAATGGTGCCCAAGCACAGACGACTTCCAATTTAAGGTCAATTTTTCGTCATTCAACACAAAGAGTACCACACGAGAAATACTGAGTGACGCTGGCAAAATCTTTGATACTTTCGGTTGGTTCTCGCCAATAATTATCAAGGCTAAGATCCTTATTCCCGGACTTTTGGGCATCGAAAGGGACGAGGATGCCAAAATGAGGAATAAAAATTAATGGAATGAATTCAAGACAAGACTATCATCATTCCAAAAAGTAAGAATTCCACGATGGACGCAGCAAATGAAAGGCGCTCAAAAAGAGCTACAAGGATTTGCAGATGCATCAGAATCAGTGTTTGCAGCGGTGGTGTATCAGAAGGTTATTTATCGTGGTTCTAATACAGTAAGCCTCATTGCGTCCAAGACGAAGCAAGTTTCATTAGCAAGGCTGGAATTATGCGCAGCAGCATTACTTACGAAACTAATGAAGTACATCAGAGAGCAATTAGAAACTAATTATACCAAGGTTTTCGCATGGTCCGACTCTACCATAGTATTGAATTGGTTAAAACAACATCCAGTGAAATGGAACACATTTGTCGCCAACCGGGTATCCTATGTGCAACAACATTTTAAAGGACAATGAAGGTTCGTTTCCAGAAGAGAATCCTGCTGACATACCGTCTGCTCTAGAGGGTTATTTGGATACCCTAGCTGAAAATTCAACATATTCAATTCCAGGGTGGTTGAAGAAGGATCAACAATACTGGCCAGCTGACAATTCCATAGAGGAAGTACAAGAAATGCCTGAAACTCGAAAATCTCACGCTTGTCTAGCAATGAATCCCAGCAATCCTTCCTTCATTTATCTAATTTTTTCATCACTTTCAAAACTTCAACGTTAAAATCCAATTGCCAAAGGAGCAAGAGACATGAACCATTACTTTATGGCAGGTTGACTATTAAAGAATTACTGCAAGTAGTTTTTCTGAAGATATAAAGAGTCTTATTGCAAATAAAACACTAAAATCGAACAGCAAGATATCATAACTGAATCCATTCATCGACGCCAATGGGATATTACTAGTGGGAGGTGGGTTGAAACATGTTCACTTATCAGTTGATCAGAAGCATCCTATGATTCTGTCATCATCGCATCCGCTAACAAAATAAATCATAATCAAGACCTATATCGATACGCTACACTGCCAAGGTCATAATAAATCAATGCATCAAGTGTTTCCGATACAAGGCTAAGGAATCATTTCAACTTATGAGATAACTTTCGAAAGCTCGAGTAAGGTTTTCATGCCATTTGACACATTGTGAGATAGATTACGTAGGCCCAATCAACATACGATGCTCGCAAACTCGAGGTGGGAAATCGCATAAAGCTTACATACCGATGTTTGTCTGCATGGCAACAAAGGCAGTGCATATTGAAAACACTTTTGATTTAACAACGGTTTATGGCAGCATTGCGACGTATGCTCAGCAGAAGAGGATCTATAAGCCATCTCTACAGCGATAATGGAACAAATTTTATTGGGGCAAAAAATATTATTGACGCATTATAATCCACGCTAGCCGAAAATGCGATTCAGTAGCATTTCATCCCACCGGGAGCGCCACATTTCGGTGGACTCTGGAAAGGGTGTTAAATCAGTTAAATACCATTTGAATCGCATCATAGGAGAGCAAAAATTAACATTCGAAGAGATGAATACCATCCTGGTGCAAATAAAAGGATGCTTGAACTCAAGACCACTTTGTCCATTAACAGACAATATTGAAGATTTAGATGCAATAACACCGGGTAACTTCATTATTGGATCATTATTAATAGCACCCCAACATGATGTCATTCTGGACATGGCAGAAAGCAGTTTAAAAAGGTGGAAGTTAATTCGAAAACAAGGTGCAACAGCGATACAGGTGGAAGCAACCCGCACAGAACTTGGAGCCTGGGCAAATGATGCTGTTGAAAAATGAGCTTCTGACACCAGCGAAATGACCTCTAGGGAGAATAATTAAAGTGCACAGCGGGATTGATGGGCTTATCAGAGTAGTAACAGTAAAAACAGAGAAGGGAACATTCAAGCGGTCAATAGCCAAGGTTTACGTGCTGCCAAACAAAGAAAGTACCGTGAAGTCTGACAATAACATATTGCATCCACGGGGCACCACGCACCCATGCCAGCACCTGCACTCGTAGTATTTAAGGTTGTCATAGGAAAGTTTAGTTTCTAGTTACTATCCAGTTGTTAAGGGGTGATGTTGCCCATTTGAAAAGAGAAATATTGTTTTTTTAAATCCTAAAGAAAGGACATTTGTAATTGTTGCCCGAGCGGGGACCAGTGGTGATCGCGACGCATAGTGTCTTTAAAGTAAATTCGGTGAATCCGTTGGGAAGAAGTGCCTCATGCAGCTTTCGTGCTCAAACCAATAAACAGAACGTGACGACCCTAAATAAAAGTGGATCAAGGGCGCTACCCACTGGTCCGTAATCCCACTGGTCCGAGAGTATCATAAATAGTGACAGTGAAAATAGTCGTAACAATAATGGAAAAAATGCTTATGCATTTTGTATAAATGAAAAATATGTATAGTGATAGAGAAAAGCACACAATAATAGTAACAGAACATAGTTATCAGAGGAAAAAAGGGAAGAAGGATGTGTAGTTCCTGTGCATCCTCTAGGGAGCGGTATAGTAAAACAGAGAAACCCCTAATGTGGCTAGAAGGTCCTAAGAACGCCTCTAGTTAATCGTGTAAGTGTGTGTCCGAGGAGCCCGAGTCACCGGCCCTGGAAAAAAGGGAACAATCCAAGGCACCAACATGAAGATGTTATCGGTCATAGCGTAAGTCGAAGAAAATAAGAATTGTCATAACGAATAAATGAAAACATATGAAAAAATACCAAATATTAAGAGTTATAAGTTAAAATATGAAAATATATATACATAAAAGTAATAAGTAAATATATGTATGTATGTATAGGAGGAAAGTTCCAAATATTTAAGGTTAGAATAGAAACCTAGAATGATACCATATCGTCAGTTATAAAAAAATAAAATTGTAATAATCAATAAGCGAACCTTTGAAAGCAAATTGTAGACACCCCGAAAGTAAGAATGCACAATGTTTCAGTGTAGGGGACCAAACCATAGTTCCGGAGTATCGCAATAGGTTAGAAGATCTCGACAAAGTTCCCGATGTGGTGCGATGCCAAAGGGAATTTTCTGGAAACGCTGGAGATTTCTCTTCCTGGAAGTGCACAGTTACGAGACATAAACAACATGAATAGGCAAAAATTTAACGTAGCCAGAGGACCAACGCAGCATGGTCCTTACTCAACCAGACCTACCATATTGAAGACTCCACCGACGAAATCGAACCCCATTTCCATAACTTGAGTATCAGCAACTATCAAACCGAAGGAGTACCACCCAGTACCTCGAGGATCAAATCGATAAATCATCGGTACCAGAACTAGAGCATTGATACATTGATACAATTTTTTAGGCTAAATGACTCTTTTTTGTAGTGCAAGACGAAGAGTGGTAATATGCTTAAATTCTTGATTGATACGGTTTCATCAAACAATATATACAATCATCCCTCGTAAAAAAACCATTGCCAAACGAACAATGTTTCTTAGTCAAGTCCGTCGCAGGACACACCAAAATAATGCATCACACTCTGATTAACCTCTTTAATTTGGATAAGTTCAAGTTCAAGTTCTTTCTTCTGCTCACTTTACACACTTTCCGTGGTATGCTTTATTTATTTATTTATTTATTACAACATTTCATCAAGCAGAGACACAGCTCTTATAGACTACTTAATATACTTAACAATAAAGAGAATATAAAGAAATAAATACTACCTAGCGAGGTTCAGTTTTAAATAATAACTTTTTTTTAAAACAGTCTCTACTTAGATATGAATTAAAATCGATCATATTACATAAAGAATTTGATTGTCTTAGACAACGAGTTAAGGGTTCATTAATTCCATAATTAACCCTATGAAAGGGTACACAAAAGAAACGATTACTACGTGTACCACGACTTGGAACATGAAAACTAACTAACGAAAGCAAATGAGGGCAATTAATTTTGTAATTAATTAAGTCCCTTACAAACATTACATCAAAATATGAACGTCGTGATTCTAAGGACTGAATGCCTAATAACAAACACCTCGTTTTATAAGTTGGCATATTAATATTCCATCGCAATATCCGAATTGCGATTCTAGTGAAGCGTTTCTGAATTCTTTCAATTCTCGTTGAATGAATACTATATATAGGATTCCAGACAGATGAACAGTATTCTAATATTGAACGCACATAGGAAAAATATAGTGATCTAAGAGTAAACGGATCTAGGAAGTCGTTAGCATGCCTAGTAACAAATCCAAGCATTGAACTGGCCTTTGAAATAATGTAATCAATGTGGTTTGAAAGCGTAAATTTTAAATCAAAGATCACACCCAGATCCTTTTTTTGAGTGACTTTGGATAAAGAAGATCCAATATCATAAGAAAATAATATTGGAGATGCACCACGGTAGAACATCATACTATGACATTTGGATACATTTAAGTGCAGATCATTATTAGAACACCAAACGGATAAGTTATTAAGATCATTTTGGAGGTTTATGCAATCCGAAATAGATTTTATGCGTATGAATAATTTAAGATCATCAGCATACATTAAGCAAAGACAGTCGTTAAAAATGCTCGGAATATCATTGATAAATAATATAAAGAGAAGAGGACCAAGGTGACTTCCTTGGGGAACCCCAGAAGTTACAATGACTGGGTTCGAGATAACGTTATTAAATCGAACGTATTGTATTCTACCGGTAAGATAAGATTCAAACCATTTTAATAGGTTAGAACGAAAACCTAAATTATGAAGTTTGGTAATTAATATTGAGTGATCAACTCTGTCAAACGGTTTACAGAAATCAGTGTATATAACATCACATTGATATCCTTGTTCGAGGACACCTAGTACATACTACATAATTACTAAAAACTGTAAGATTGGTCATAGTTGATCTGCCACCGATAAACCCATGCTGCAAAGGGGAGATTAATTCTTTCACTGAGAAAACGATTTTGCTATAAACAATTTTTTCAAATAATTTAGGAATGACAGATATTTTGCAAATTGGGCGATAGTTTATGACATCATTTCTTGATCCAGATTTAAAAACAGGATAGACATAAGAATTTTTCCATTGTTTTAAGAAGTATCCTTCTCGAAGAGAGCGATTAAAAATTATTTCAAGGGGTGTAGCTAGAGAGAGAGCACATTTTTTTAAAATGATGGGAGCAATACCATCAAAACCGGATTGCATTCCACCCTTTAATTTCGATAGTTCATCAAGAATATCGCTTTTCTCTACGTATAGGTGATTAAAATTGATTAATTCAGATGAAGGAGTAAACGGAGGGCTTATTTCAGAAGTTGTAGGTTTGAACACAGATCGAAAAAAGTCAGAGAAAAAGTTACAGATGGTTGACGGTTCACTAGATGTTTGCCCCATGTATCTGATTGACTTAGGAATACCTGTAGAACATTTTTTGTTGTTAATAAACTTCCAGAAACATTTACTATTCCTTTTAAGCTTTGATTCAATACTTAAAAGGTATTGATTATAAAGAAATTTGTTGAGAAAATTGAATTCACGTTTACATCGAAGATAGTTCGTATATACAACATTATCGTCTTTGGAATCACGGTAGAGTTTGAATGCCTTATTTTTTCGATTATTCAAATTTATTAGTTTTTTATTGAACCAGCAAGGCTTTGATTGAGATTTACTTAAAAATTTAGGAGTATTAGAATCAATTGCCTCATTTAATAAATTCGTTAATAAGGCAAAAGGCAAAAGTCTCTTCAATATCTATGTTATTAAAAATAGAGAGCCAGTTCCCTCTATTCAAAGAATTAGAAACATTAGCAAAATTACATTTATCATAGTTGAGAACATACCTAGTTTCAGATGTTTGCTTTATATATTCAAAAAATTCGAATGACATACAAAGAACTAAATGCTGATCAGAATTAGGTAAGGGCGGAGGAGTGGGACTGTCAATACTCACACCAAATTCATTATCAGTGAAAACTAGATCAAGATAACGATTTAAATTGTTTTGAAAACAATTGATCTGTTTGAGTCCAAATTCAGCTAGAGTATCAACAACCACACTCTCACAATCGCTACTAACATTGTACGGAATCAAACATTTGTCATCTGGGTCAGAAACCCAATTTAAATACGGTAAATTAAAATCACCTAAGATAATAATATGTTGATTTACTTTGAAATTATTCAAAACAAATGTACAATTATCAACGTGATTTTTATATATTTCTAAAGAACTTTTCGGTGGTATATAACTAATGATTAGAAAAACATCATGAGTATTATCAACGCTTAAACGAATAATTAATTGGTCAATGTTGATTGAAGAATTTGAAGAAGATGGTAACTCTAACTGCATGCTCCGCATAGAAGATTGAACTGCAACCAACACTCCACCGCCACGGGTCAGTCCAGTTGTATGAGAACATCTATCATTCCGATAAACATTGTACAGCTGATTGTCGAACATTTCGGAGTTGAAATGGTTCTCAGAGAGCCATGTTTCAGTTAAGGCAATGATATCAAATTGTTGGGAAGATGAGAAGAGAAGAATGTCATTCGTTTTAGATCGTAATCCACCAACATTGTGGTAAAATATTAAAAATTGAGAGATTTTTGAAGATCGGACGCGCATGTTGACAAGAATTGATTGCCATATAATTTATGTTGTTGTTATTGCTTCTTGGTGTTTTATGTTTTTTGGAGAATGATCAAACAATTTAACGCGTACAAATGCTGGCCATACTGTGGGTTTCAAAATAATATGCAATTTATCTTCAGGAACACTTAGCTTAAAATTAACAAAGCGCAATTCATTCAAAACAGCATCTTTTTTTGTTAATTTATAGCACTTAAATAATTGAGATGAGATTTAAGTCATATTAGATATATAATAATCAATAATTGAGTCAGGTTCAGTATCATTTGAAAAGCTAGACAGATGCACCCATTTATTATTAGGTATCACTTTAAGTTTACTTTGAGAATTTGTTCCATAGATAGGACCATTATTAACAGGACCGCAAGGGGGGTCTTTATTACTTTTCTTTTTGTTAACCTTCACAAGCGGAGAATTATTTTTATTTATGACATTAGAATTGATATTCTTTGCTTTTTGATAGTTTGATATAATATTTTCCCCACTCACTGCCGCACCCTGGATAACATTATTGGTGGTAGATGGATTTAAATTCACGCAGGGAGCATTAATTGATGGAGTTGAAGAATTTTTTTTTGGGAGATCAGTTGAAGATGGAGAGTTTTGATATAACATAGGTTTTACATGTACACTTTGGGGACTATGTAAGAACTCGCGTAATGAGCAAATTTCTCTTTTCATTTCACTAACACACTGTGTGAGCTCTGTAAATCTATCGAGAAAGTTGGAGAGATTTATAAGAGAACAAGTGTCACATTGCCAATTAAAATTTGGTTTTAATAAAATATTTGATTCTTCAGGAGAAATTCCGATACAATCCTTGTGAAAATATTGGCCACAAAACAACCGAAACACAATCATTTCAGATCGTTTAAGTTTATCGTTGCATTTGGCACAAGATTTCGACATTTTAGAGATTAATTGAACTACAATTCGCGAAAATTTATAAATGTGTCTAGAGAACACGATGTAGGTGTTGTTTCGACGACAGACCGATTGGAACTTCATTCATTCATTTCATTCATTCATTTCATTCATTCATTTCATTCATTCATTTCATTCATTCATTTCATTCATTCATTTCATTCATTCATTTCATTCATTCATTTCATTCATTCATTTCATTCATTCATTTCATTCATTCATTTCATTCATTCATTTCATTCATTCATTTCATTCATTCATTTCATTCATTCATTTCATTCATTCATTTCATTCATTCATTTCATTCATTCATTTCATTCATTCATTTCATTCATTCATTTCATTCATTCATTCATTTCATTCATTCATTTCACTCATTCATTTCATTCATTCATTTCATTCATTCATTCATTTCATTCATTCATTTCATTCATTCATTTCATTCATTCATTTCATTCATTTCATTCATTCATTTCATTCATTCATTTCATTTCATTCATTCATTTCATTCATTCATTTCATTCATTCATTTCATTCATTCATTTCATTCATTCATTTCATTCATTCATTTCATTCATTCATTTCATTCATTCATTTCATTCATTCATTTCATTCATTCATTTCATTCATTCATTTCATTCATTCATTCATTTCATTCATTCATTTCATTCATTCATTTCATTCATTCATTTCATTCATTCATTTCATTCATTCATTTCATTCATTCATTTCATTCATTCATTTCATTCATTCATTTCATTCATTCATTTCATTCATTCATTCATTTCATTCATTCATTTCATTCATTCATTTCATTCATTCATTTCATTCATTCATTTCATTCATTTCATTCATTCATTTCATTCATTCATTTCATTCATTCATTTCATTCATTCATTTCATTCATTCATTTCATTCATTCATTTCATTCATTCATTTCATTCATTCATTTCATTCATTCATTTCATTCATTTCATTCATTTCATTCATTCAAGGTCGTGAGAGAAATTCGAACCACTAACGACTCTTCGGTTTACAGCAAACACCCGTTTCTCAAAGGCGAAGTCGAAAGGGAGATCCGTAGTCTTTTAGCCGATAGAATCATTAGACCGTCTCGATCCCTCTATGATTGTCCCGTCTGGATCGTCCCGAAAAAACCAGATTCAACAGGAGCAAAGCAGTATAGAATGGTGATCGACTATAGGAAACTTAACAGTGTCACCATAAGTATTCCACCGAGGTATTCTCACATCTTGGTGAGAACAAATACTTCAAAGTCCTGGTCCTTAAATCTGGTTTTCATCAGATTCCTTTGAAGGAATCTGAAATAGAGAAGACTGTATTTTCCATAAACAACGGAAAATATGAATTCACAAGGCTTCCTTTTGGCTTAAAAAATGCGTCAGCGATGTTCCAACGGGGACTTATGACATCCTTCGGATTTACATCGGAAGAACTTGCTATGATATAGTCATATTTAGCAAGACATAAAGTGAGCATGCTCGGCATATACATACAGGGTGTCCCACGAGCAGTGTGCCAAAAAGCTAGAGCGTGTAGGTCTGGTCAAAACAAGAAAAAAATCGTATGGGAGGGGGAAGGGTCTATTCCCCCTCCCCCCCGTTTTGCCGGGAGGGGCTATTTTCTAAAAAATTGACTCAATTTGGAAAAAAAATTATTAAAAATCAACAGTTACATCCACAATGCCGTGATATACTTTTTTGTAAAGCCAGAAACCTCTTCTTTCATCTTGTTTTTAAACGAAGCTGTTTTAAGGAATAGTTTTTGAGAAATTAATTTTCAAACTCAAAATGTTGAAAAAAAAAATTAAAACAAAAAAAATTTCGAACTATTTTTTTTCAAAATTGTGTGTAATTCATCAATTCTCTTATTAGTTTTTAGTTAAAAACAGAAAACCGGATGCAGAAATTTCTTGTAGTTTTTGAAAAATTAAAAAAAAACCCGAACCATTTTTTTTCGAAGAAAAACCTTTTTTTTGGTTTTAACGCGGCTGGACTTGTAGGCAAATTAATGTATGAAACATTGACCTCTTTTTTATTATTTTTAAAAAATTCTGAGTTTTATAAGGATACAATAAAGTGACACAGTATTGGAATAACCCTGGACTAATCCTTTTTTTTCATTGATAACGCCTGAAAACTGACCTGCCAATTTCGTCTGGGTCCGCCCGCCGCCGAAGACAATAAAACCGCAATTTTTCTTTATTGAAAAACAGAATATTTGCAACCCGAATGTAAATAATAAATAAAAGGCATCGCATTTTTAATAAAAAAACATTTCCAAATTGGATGTTAACTCATCAACACATTAGGATGTCAAACTCATACTCTCGAGAAGAATTAACGGGCATGCACTTCTGCTACGGTTTAGCTAATGGTCGAGATCCTGAAGCCGAAAGACTCTACGCTGAAAGATATCCCAATCGGAGGTGTCCCAGTCGTAGCATGATTTCAAGAATCCACCGACGTCTGCGAGAGCAGGGAGTGCTAGAGCATCGAAGAAGCGAAAGATCAGTTACAGATGGATCAGGAATCTTAGTTGAAAGAATTTTGGATTTGGTCCGACGTAATCCCTCCCTTAGTACAAGGAGGATAGCTATTATGCTTGGAGTGCCCAAATCTAGAGTATGGAGAGTGCTTCATACCGAAAACTTACACCCGTACCATTTTAGGCCAGTTCAGAAACTCACCTCAAACGACAAGTTGTTGAGAGCAGAATTTTGTCGATCATTACTGCTTCGAGATGAAACTGAACCAATCCACACAACAAAAAACAAAATAAATCAAAACACCGCTTTAGCTGTAATGTTTGGCTTGGTATTGTTGGACAAACTGTAATCGGGCCCCGGTTTTTGAATAAATAATAATTGAAAAAATAATAAAAAAGAGGTCAAAGTTTCATACATTAATTTGCCTACAATTCCAGCCGCGTTAAAACCAAAAAAAAGCTTTTCTTAGAAAAAAGGGGTTCGGGTTTTTTTTGATTTCTTAAAAACTACAAGACATTTTTGTATCCCGTTTTCTGTTTTTAACTAAAAACTAATAAGAGAATTGAATTTTTGAAAAAAAAATTAGTACTTAATTACATACAATTTTGAAAAAAGAATAGTTCGAAATATTTTTTTTTTCAAAATTTTGAGTTTGAAAATTAATTTCTCAAAAACTATTCCTTAAAACAGCTTCGAAAAACAAGATGAAAGAAGAGGTTTCTGGCTTTACAAAAAAGTATATCACGGCATTGTGGATGTAACTGTTGATTTTTAATAATTTTTTTTCCAAATTAAGTCAATTTTTTTAGAAAATTGCTCCTCCCGGCAAAACGGGGGGGAATAGAGCCCCCCCTTCCATACGATTTTTTTCTTGTCTTGACTACACGCTCTAGCTTTTTGGCACACTGCTCGTGGGACACCCTGTAGAGAAGATATTCGAGACTCTCTAAGAAGCCAATATGAAATAGCACTCGATGGTTTGTCGTTGCTTTGTTAAAGAATTTGAATTTTGAATCTGAATTTTCGTCGGGTCAAACACCCCCATTTATTGAGTTTAATTCAAGCTATCTTAATCTAACTTATTAGTTAGGAAGAACGCGAGAGGTGGGCGGTTAAAAAGGCGGATTTTTAGGCATGGAGTGCTGAGATTGAAATCGAAGTGAGGATTCGAATTAACACTTCCCAGCATACGAGAAATGGGTTCATTGTAGCCATATGCAGTACGGGGGTGGGTAGATAGAAGAGACGGGGATTTCGTACATTGCGGGGGTTAGTGTGGATAGAGACAGAGTTGTAAAGGGTCGCGGTGTCAATGGTACCTGAAAGGAGCCGATGGATGAAAATAATGTCAGATACAACTCTTCTTTCTTCCAACGCGTTCATGTTGATTAGTTTAAGGCGGTTTTGGTAGGGTTGTAAAATCAAAGGATTGCACCAGGGGAGACCTCGAAGAGCAAAACGTAGGAACCGGCGTTGGATGCTCTCGATTCTAGAAATGTGGGTTTGTTGGTAAGGAGACCACACTTGAGAGGCGTATTCAAGAAGGGGCCGGACAAAGGCTATGTAAAGAGATCGGGTAACGTAAGGGTTCGAGAATTCTTTAGACCATCGCTACACAAAACCGAGTGCAGAATTAGCTTTAATGATTATCTCATCGGTGTGTGCGCGAAAATTTAGCTCCTGGTCACATAATATGCCAAGATCGCGAATGACCTGAGCAGTGGAGATGGGTTGATTATTGAGGAAGTAGAGACGAGGAGGAGGTTTGATTCGTTTACGTGAAAAGTTAATTGGTTGCCATTTGGAAATGTTAAGCTCCAAGCAATTTTTGGAACACCAGATCTAAAAACTATTGAGATCAAATTGAATAAGGGAAGAGTCATGTCTGGAGGAAATGGTCCTGAAGAACTTGGTGCCGTCGGCATATAGTGAGACGTGGGAATGTTTGATCACCATTTCAAAATAGTTTGAGTATATGTGACAGTTTGGCAATGGGACGATAGTTGTTAACAACGTTCTTCGGACCTTTTTTGTGTTGGTGGGTTCTTCGCAGCATTGAATATAGAGTCAAGCTGCTCGCAACGGATAGTCCGTCGTATCCTAGGAGCGGCTCCTATCTGGATCTCATGCTAATAGACTCTCGACTGAGACTGGCAGACACGAATGAATGGTCTATTAACTGTCTACGGACCATTGTATACGACAGTGACCATTGCGGACTATGTGCCGTGATCACAGTACCTGACGAGTTCGCGGAGATGGCAGAGTGTGTCCAAACGCACCCCTACGATTACAGTAGGGTGTGCTGGCCGCGCTTTGCCAATTCCCTGACGAGAGCGCTCACTTCGAGCGCCTCCTTTCCACCGACTAATAGGAACCTGTCAAACTACGAGATTGACAGGTATCTCAAACAAATGGACGATGCCATTAAACAGACAATGAACAGTACAATACCACGCCAAAGACAGCACGATACCACAAACGTATACCGAAACGCGACAATCGACGCACTGCACAGACAAAAAAGTAGACTCCTGACAAGACTCAAACTCTTGTACAGGCGGTTTACCGACAGACAAAACTCGGAGGTCAGGACACTGAAGTCACTGATTAAAAATATCCAACAGTTAATCAAGGAAAATTACAGAATATCTGTAAGTTTGCATTGGAACAACAGAATTCGTGCTGTAAAATCCAACAGCGCGAGTATGTTCCCGCAAATAAATAAAATATTTCGGAGAAACAATCAGAATGACATTCAGGATCTGAAACTTCCGAGAACGTCAGACAATGAACGCTTGCTACGAACAGTTAGCATCGATCCGGAGAGCGCCATCCTGGATGACGACTTCTTCGTGATCGAGGATCCTCAAGAGAAGGTGGCGACAGTGGGAGCTGTCTTCCAGGAAGTGTACAAGGTGAATGATAGTATTCGCCCGAACCACGACCTGGAAGATAGAGCCCTGCTTCATCATTTCTATCTTCGAAATGATATCGATCATTGGCGATCAGAGAACCGTGGTTTCACAAGGTTCAATGAAGATTTCATGGCAAACAATGTCATCGCCAATGAGGTGGTTAATACCCTGTTCATATCGACGGAGGATCTTCAGATGATCTTCGAGTCATTGAGGAAGAAAAAATCCGCGGGAGTCGACGGTATATCCAATGTTGTGCTTAGGCACCTTCCGCCAGTGGCTGTAGAGAGGTACACCATCCTGTTCAACAATGCACTGAATAATGCATATTATCCAGTGCACTGGAAGACAGCGGTGGTGCAACCAATTCCCAAGAGAGGTAAAGACACTTCTAACCCGGAAAATCTCCGGTCAATAAGTCTCCTTCCGAGTATCAGCAAGGTTTTCGAGAAGGTGATCCATAGGGCCCTGTCTAAATGGGTTGAGGACAATAAAATCATCCCGGATAACCAATTCGGTTTCAGAGCGGGGCATGACACTATTCATGCCGCGTCGAAGTTTGTGTCGGATGTCCAATGGAATAAATGCAAGAACCAATGCACGGGTGCCTGTCTGATTGACTTAGAAAAAGCCTTCGACACCGTATGGTTAGAAGGTCTTTATTACAAGCTCAGTCGGCTGGGCATAAGTAAACCACTGCTATATATGATTTTTGACATGTTAACAGGTAGAAAGTTCGTAGTGAAAATTGCCAACGTGACTTCTACCCAAACATTTGAAATCAAAAATGGACTGCAACAGGGTACGGTAAATTCGCCGATCCTTTTCAGCATTTACCTAAGCGATCTGCTAGTTTCTCTTCACCATTCAATAGCGTACGCAGACGACCTAATCGCGTACAGATCAGGTCCAACGATCGACGTCATTGTTACTCTTCTGCAGCGTGACTTCGAAAAAATTCAGCAGTATTGTGATGACTGGAAGTTGAAAATCAACTTCCAGAAATCAGAATCTATATTGTTCAGAACGCCTTTGTCTAGGGCCTCTCGGGACACTAGAAAAACTGGCGCAGGTTCTTAATTTTAGGACCGGACGGGCGTCCACTGGCGAAACAAAGTGTGGTCAGATATCTTGGGATCGTGCTGGATCAGTATCTATATTTTGACAAACATGTAGATGCTGCTCTGGCAAGGGCCCGGGGCGCTTTCGCTCTGACAAGGTGGCTGTTTCATAGCAGCCAACTTGATTCTAGGGTGAAGGTAATCTGCTACATGGCCTTAATAAGGCCCATTGTTGCCTATGGATGTCCCATCTGGTTCAATGTGAGAGCCAGCTTAATGGAAAGGATTCGGGTGTTTGAGAGACAATGTCTCAGGACGTGTCTGGGGCTACATAGGACACCCGAATCTGAGTACACGAAATTTTACCCGAACGAGGTCCTATACAATAGGGCCAGGATTGTACGGATAGATAATTTTTTGATCAAACTGATTCGAAGCCACGTTGCGAGAGCAATGACTTCGGTCAATAGCCTGATCTTCGGGGCTTACTAAACCAACGATTTATATCACGAGAGAGTGCGCCTTAATGGCTTTGTGCCGCCAGAAGCATTCCTCTATTTAGATAGACGTGGGTTGATCCAGGATAGATTGGCGGTACCGCTAATCTTCCACGTGGGTCGCAATTCCGTGGAACGGCGATTCCTCTACGAACCCGATGTCGCGCTCCGTGAGCCCGAGCGCCTCAGGTTCTGTAGATCGGTCTCACGCCGGGATCGAGGAGACGTAGTCCGACAGCATCAACGCTTTTGGTGGCTGGAGAGAGCTACGTCAGTGGACTCTTTGAGAGCTTCAGTCTCTTCAAGGCATCGCCTGCCTAACACCAATGGCAGGCTTACATAGGCTAGGGTAGGGTAAGGTAGGGTAGGGTAGGTAGTAGGTATATATACGTTAAAAAAAAAAAAAAAAAAAAAAAAAAGATATATATGTATATTAAATATATATTATGTATATAATTTATATATATATATTTTTGTTAAGGTAGAATAAGTTAGGTTTAGTTACATTAAGGTAGGCTTAAGTTTTATATATAATACAAATGATCATATGCTAAGTTTTTAATAAAAAAAAACATTTTTCTTAGCTTAAGCTAGATATAGTAATGTTAGTGGTAAGTTGATATAGTCGTCGAAAGACATAGATTTAAGTAGTTACGTCTATTTTAGAGTGTCCGCCTAGGGCCAGTAAGATATCTAGATTGTTAAGATAGTTAAGCTAGTTTTTAAGCATTTTTGTCTAGGGTAAGATAGATCTAAGAAGTTATGAATAAAAATGAATTAAAACCTAAAAAAAAAAAAAAACTAAAAAAAAAAAAAAAACCTTTTTTGTGTATAGGGGTGATAAATGAGGTTTTCCGTAAGCGGGGGAAATCACCATTCATAGACTGAAGATTTTCGAGAGAGGGAGAGAGGGGGTTGAGGAGCATTTTTTTAGAAATATGGCAGGGAGAACGTCAGGGCCAGGAATGAATTTATCAATAAGTAGATTTAATTTGTTTTTGATGACATGAGAATGAGATGACATGACTGTGTGAGGAAGAAATGGTCTAAGGGAAAATTCGGTAAATAATCGAAGTAAGAGAGGTCTGGAGCAAAGGAGTCGTCGGTGAAAGAATGTTTAGAAAAGGTGGCGATAATATTGGGGTCATTCGAGGTTTGATCATGGAAGGAGAGAAAGGTAGGATAGCCATCAGATTTTCTTTTGTAGTTAACAAACTTAAAGACTGTGATCTGCACAAGACGTGTTGATTGCACTGTGTCGTGATATACCGATCTCAAAATTACCAAAAGAAGTCGTTCACACTCGGACGAAGACATTTTGTCTTCTTCCAAAAATGGGATCCAGAAGGAATTTCTCTGCTTAGATGACTCGGAAAATGATACGGATCGCGAAAGTGTAAGTGACATGAACAAAGAAAAGAAATGTGCTATTTCACCTATTAAAGTTCTAAAAAAGAAAAAAAAAGAAAGAAAGAAAAGAAAAGAAAAAGAAAGAAAAGAGAAGAAAGGAAAAGAAAAGAAAGAAAGAAAAAAGAAAAGAAAGAAAGAAAAGAAAGAAAAGAAAGAAAAAAGAAAGAAAAGAAAAAGAAAAGAAAGAAAAAGAAATTTCCGTGCAGGGACGGTTTAAGAATATCTCTGCTTGTCGTAAAAGGCGACTAAAACAAAGGTAAACAAAAATCACATCTAGGCAATTTAGAAAACACCAAGATGAGCCTAGGGACACATATACCACCATTAAACTGCCCCACAAGTGTGCACTAAAATCAGTGGGTTGACATGACTGGAGATCACAGGTGTTGTAAGAGTAAGATCAAACAAAAAAATCTGGAGCATGCCCGGTGTCCCAAAAAAAAAGGCAGGCCGAAAAACAATTGGTGCAAACAAATGCAAAAACACCAGCATTTGCTTGGCCTCAGCGATGAAGTAATCCGAAACCGGGAAGCCTGCCGCTACTTTTTGAGGTCAAACCGGCGGACCCCACAAGCGGACCAGTAGGAATGCAGTTAAGTGGGAAGGTTATGGTCCTACACTTCTGACCATAACAACGCCGGAAAAAGGAAAAGAAGAAGAAGAAAGTTCTAAAAAAGAAAAACGAATTTGTTCACAAATTGTTAAGTTCAGTTAGCGTTGATAACTATTATGTGAAAAAAGATATCAATCGGTACCAAAATCGTTTGCAATGATTTACATTCTTATCATAAAACCATAGCCGCATTAAAATCTAATCAATGTCAGTTATTTTCTCATGACCTTGCAACTAAAAAGACATTCAAAGTTGTGCTTTACGGACTAGATGCCGTTTCGTGTGAAGTGCTAAAAAAAGAACTTATCTCCCTCGGCTTAAAATGCGTTGACGTCAAAATTATAAACAAAAAATCCGAACACTACGATGACACTTTTTACATTGTGCATCTAGAAAACAGCTCCACTCGTATGTCCGATTTAAAGAAAAACATTAAAACAATTTTTAAAACCCAAATGAGGTGGGATTTTCAACGCCGCCTTCCCAATAGAATTACTCAGTGCAGAAATTGCCAAATGTTTGGCCATGGTGAGCGAAACTGCAACCTTAAAACCTACTGCTCCAACTGTGCGGGTCACCACAAAACATCTGAATGCACATATCCCGAAAGCGTCCGATGCGCCAACTGCATAGGTAAACATAAGTCTACTGACATTTTGTGTATTAGCCGACAAAAATTTTTGGAGATGAAAGAAAAGCTTCTAGCAAAAGCTCACCTCGTCTCAATCTTCTCCATTTATATACTCGGTTGACAACTTTCCACCACTAAAAGCTCAAGTCCAAGTTCAAGTCCAACTGCCTCAACGAAAATTCAGGGGATCATCTGCCCGCCAGCCAACGTTGACTACAGTGACCAGACCTGGTGCGGCTGCTTCTACAACTAATATGTCAAAAGATGAAACAGAGCTTTTCTCTCTCGAGGAGATGCAAACTCTGTTCACTGGAATCACTTCCCAACGTAAAAGTAAATCTGAACAGTTTAACGTAATTGCTCAATTAGCTTTAAAATATCTTTATGTTAAGTAATATGTTAACTAGTTTAAAAATTGTATGTTGGAATGCTAGAGGCATTCGCAACAAGTCCTTAGAATTTTTTTCGTTTCTTGATAGTAACAATATCGATATTGGCCTTATTTCCGAAACTGGCTTAAAACCTGATACGTCATTTTCTAATTGTATGTATAAGTGTTATCGAGCCGATAGAGTGGATAGAAGGGGGGGTGTTGCAATAGTAGTTAAAAAAACTCTTAAGCATTGTTTATTGCCCGCTATAAAAACTAATTTAATTGGCATTCAACTTTTTTTTTCAAACGGAAGAAGGCTTTCAATTTTTCCTGTTTATTTCCCAGGAGCTTCTAACTCAACCAACAACAAAAATTTATTAAAAAGAGATCTGAGAACATTCATTAATCTTCCAGATTTATATTTAATAGGGGGAGACTTCAATTGCCGTCACCGAAATTGGGGGTGCTTAAGAGCAAACACCTGGGGGAACATTTTAGATTATCTAAAAAGAACTCATCAGTTTGAAATATTGTATCCAAATACGTCAACATATATTCCATATAATGCGAGGAGTAATCCCTCAACATTAGATATTTATCTAACGAATGTGCCACAAATATTCAACCAACCAACGGTTGTGAATGATATTTCTTCCGACCATCTCCCCGTATGGTGTAGTGTCTTCCTAAGACCTGATAGAAGTGATAAAAATTATATTTTTGATATTAAAAATTCTAATTGGAGAAGGTACAAAGAGGCAATTTGCACTAGGTTGACTGATCACGATATACTAACTAATTATGCTAGCGTCTCCATTGATCAGATAGACGAAAAAATACATGTTTTCCAGGATGCATTGGAGTACGCAATTAATAGATCCGTGCCTAAAAAACTCAAATGCATTCAGAATGCAACAACAGTAGTTAAAAAAACTCTTAAGCATTGTTTATTGCCCGCTATAAAAACTAATTTAACACTAGAACTACCGCACTTAAGTCGAAGCTATTTCTACCAAAACCAGTCAAAATGAATGGTCTTTAAAAAATACGTCATTTTCAGGGCTTATAAAACTAAAATCACAAATAATGCTTACATAAAGATTATATTTGTAATAATCTTCCTCACCTTATACTAATTGAAAAAAATGCCGTTTATTATAAATTATATAACTGTTCTATTATCATAACACATCCAAAGTCTCCAGATCTAAATGAACGACTAAATATATTTTCGAATGAATGTTGGCATGAATGCATTAGGTTTTGCATTAGAATTACGACCGATCAAGATGTTTCCTGATAATTATCATCATCATACTGAATGACACAAAATTGTAAGAAATTCTAAAAAGGTCTAAGAAACACTATGTAGTTATACAAAACGTGATCGGTAAGCAAATCGCAGCATGATTTTACATTTCAACTGGTAGCAGTCATTTTGACTGGTGCTGGTATAAGTACTCATGATGCGAAATTATTTTGTATTCGTTGAATAAGAGAAAAAATGCTATTTATTATACTATTTCTTAAGTTATCGCTGCAAAAGTCATGACATTGTTGAGAGAAAAAAATGTAACATGAAGGAGAAATTTTAAAACAAAACTACCACACCAGTCATTTTGACTGGTGTGGTAGTTCTAGTGTTAATAGAAAATATTGGCATTCAACTTTGTTTTTCAAACGGAAGAAGGCTTTCAATTTTTCCTGTTTATTTCCCAGGAGCTTCTAACTCAACCAACAACAAAAATTTATTAAAATGAGATCTGAGAACATTCATTAATCTTCCAGATTTATATTTAATAGGGGGAGACTTCAATTGCCGTCACCGAAATTGGGGGTGCTTAAGAGCAAACACCTGGGGGAACATTTTAGATTATCTAAAAAGAACTCATCAGTTTGAAATATTGTATCCAAATACGTCAACATATATTCCATATAATGCGAGGAGTAATCCCTCAACATTAGATATTTATCTAACGAATGTGCCACAAATATTCAACCAACCAACGGTTGTGAATGATATTTCTTCCGACCATCTCCCCGTATGGTGTAGTGTCTTCCTAAGACCTGATAGAAGTGATAAAAATTATATTTTTGATATTAAAAATTCTAATTGGAGAAGGTACAAAGAGGCAATTTGCACTAGGTTGACTGATCACGATATACTAACTAATTATGCTAGCGTCTCCATTGATCAGATAGACGAAAAAATACATGTTTTCCAGGATGCATTGGAGTACGCAATTAATAGATCCGTGCCTAAAAAACTCAAATGCATTCAGAATGCAACAACACTCCCAAGTCATATTTTGACATTGATTAAAATAAGAAATGCTTTTCGGAGAAATTGGCAGAGGTATAGGTTTCCTGTCTTCCTTGAGCATATCAAAAGTTTTAATAAAATCATTATAGAAGAAGTTCATCGTTTCCGCAATATTCAATGGAACTCAAGGCTCCAAGTTCTTGATAAGTGCAGCAAGCCCTTTTGGAATATTGCAAAAATTTTCAAAATTTTCTTCTTCAACTAGCACCGAAAAAGCTGAAATCCTTTCATCTTTTTTTCGTTCCAATCTCCTAATTTCTAATGAAATGGGAAATATGGAGACAGATACACTGGTATACAATGCCGTTTCGCAACTTGCATTAACGCCGGTTAACATTCAACAGAATATATACGCTACCTACGAAGAGTTACTGTATCATATAAAAAATCTAAAAAATAATAAGTCCCCTGGTATTGATAATATTAAAAATATTTTCATAAAGCAATTACCCAGAATCGGCGTAGAATTTATACTCTTCATAATTAATTCATGTATTCAATTGCAATATTTCCCAATGGGACGGAAAGAAGCCAAAGTCATTCCAATATTAAAGCCTGGAAAACCTGCAAATAATTCTAAGAGCTATAGACCAATTAGCCTTCTAAGTTCCCTAGGTAAATTATTTGAAAAAATCATCAAAGACAAAATACAGAAAGTATTTGATGAGAAAGGTGTCCTCCTTGATCAACAATTTGGCTTCAGACCTCATCATACTACCGTACAACAAGTTGACACTCAGTATATTCATAAGGGGTTCACTGCCAAAAAATCAACAGGAGTAATCCTCCTGGATGAACTTGCTTCTGTAATAGAAGTTAACCTTCAATCGGGGCTAAATACCACTGTCGAGTTTTGTTGTAAATGCAAAATTAAAATCAATGCTTCTAAGACGCAAGCTATCCTTTTCACCAAAAAAAGAAAACGATGTTTCTTGCCAAGCAACGATCTAATAATTAACAATGACGCCACATGACGGTCGGACAGTGTCAAGTATCTAGGCATCACATTAGATAAAAAATTAACATATAGTAACCACATTTTAAACACCATTGGTAAAATAAATAAGACTATCAAAATGATATATCCACTTATTAACAGAAAATCTATGTTAAGTCAGGAAAATAAACTTATAATTTTTAAGGTAATTTTTTGTTCCTTCATGTTTTATGGTTGTCCAGTCTGGGGAAAAAGTGCAATAACACATATGTATAAATGAATTGCAAATAGCTCAAAATAAATTACTTAAACTGATGCTTAAGCTACCTTGGTACTTTTCTACGCGTAAACTTCACAATATGGCCAATATCGATAGTGTTTCTACCAGAATAAGCAAATTAAATGAAAGATACAGATTAAATTGTCTGATAACATCCTTATTAATACTTTAATTGACAATACATACTAATTTAGCATCCATTTATTTATTTATTTATATATTTACTTATTTAAGTTAACACGATGCACTTGACCCTGAACTCAGCGCAGGGTAACAGACTGTACGGAAATTGCTGACACAGTTTTTTCAGGTGCATACTTGTTCCCACGACAACAGAGGTGCATTCCATCGCACGGAGATCACATTGCGACACGGCGGATACGCGCACTGACATGAAACTGATGAGTCTGCACACTGGACAATGGGAACCGCGGCTACCTATGGGAAGCGAATTAGATTTAAGTTTAGTGCGAGTTGGACAGTGACACGGTTAAGACAGAATAAATTGTATATTCAGAAAATAGAAGCGGTCTTTGATTTTGTAAGTCGAACAGATTCGTTAACTGGCGCCCGAGCAGGGACCGTTCCGTATACGCGATCCTTTCTTCCTGGCGATTCATCCGCTGTCCCTAAGTAAGGACACCGCAACGGTACGTTCTGTTGAACGGAGATAGCTGTACCCATGAGAACACAGCAATCATTCCGATGCGGCGGATAAATTTCACTGTACCCATGAGAACACGGTGATAATCGCAGAAGGTTGAAAGGATGCGTGTGAAGCCAATCGTGCTAAGTAGGTTGCGTGCACTTTAGTGTTCGCAGCTAAAAAGGGAAACACGATCCTTCCGAAAGAGCGGTGCCCAATAACCAACGGATTCGAGAGTTTAACTAATTTTTCGTATATCCTTTTTTTTCCGATCCAGTACACGAAAAACAGTAAAAAAGGCAACTAATTAAAAAAGAAAAAAAAGGCAACTAATATATAAAAAAGGCAATTAATATGTGCAGTGCTGTGAATTTCCTAATGTAAGGAATAGAAAAATAAAAAAATAAAAAAGCCAAAATAACTAATACGAAAAATGTAATTTAATTTAATCTATATTGGGTGGTGTCGGTGAGTGAACGAGTACAAGAAAAAATGCCTTAAATATATTTCACATTTGGCAACTTCCTCCAAGGTAAGAGATTGGCGCAATTAACAAATCTATAACTGATTTGACAGGGGCTGTTAATGCCATATTGGGCCAGATGAAGGAGATAGACACTCGGTTAAGGAGTTTAGAGACGAAATCGGCAGAAGTACCGGAGACCGTGGCACACAATGCAGAAATCCAACTCTGCGCTCCTAGGAGCGAGGCGGATTTGAGGGATATCTCTCGTCTGCCAGATTGTGTGAAGGAGCTACAGGTCTTCGATGGGAATCCGACGCAGTATGTAACATGGGTTCATACAGTCGAGGGGATTCTCAAGGACCTATATATAGGGCCATACTGCAACATATTAGGCAGAAGATAAGAGGGCCTGCCGACGCGGCCCTGGTGTCCGACAATATTTTTGATGACGATTGGCATGCGATCAAGCAGTGTCTCTCTCTGCATTATGCAGATAAGAGAGACATGAGGACGCTGGAACACCAGCTTAACCAATTGTCACAAAAGACCTCGAGATTAGACGAGTTCTATGCTGCTGTGAACCATCAACTATTGTTGATGGTTAACAAAATTATAACAGAGTCGTTCAGCGAAGAAATAGTTGCAGCACTTGCGGAGACCTACAGGAACAGGGCCTTAGATGTTTTTATTCGCGGCCTTAACAGCGACCTGGCTAGGATCCTCATAGTGCAGAGGCCCGGAACTCTACCCGAGGCTTACTCAGCGTGCTTATTGATCCAAAATCTAAATTATAGGAATCACATGATTCATAATTCAAGCGCGACGAATACGGTAACGGCACCCATCAATCAGATGTTTAAAAAGGAGCCGAGACCGGCACTACCGCAGAAAAGATTCTATTCCAATTGTCCACAACAACGTTTTTCACCTCAAATGGAGGGTGAAAAATAATATGTCCCTCGAAAGGTCCCTATAACTCAAAAAAACCCAAACCGTCCGGAGAGAAACAGTACCGGATGGTAATTGATTATAAAAGGCTGAACGCCGTTAATATTTCGGATACATACCCCATCCCAGACATTAACTCAACACTTGCGAATTTGGGCAGAGCAAGCTACTTCACGACAATAGATCTCACTTCCGGATTTCACCAGATCCCTATGAAATCTAGTGAGGTGCCAAAGACAGCCTTCTCTACGATGAACGGCAAGTATGAATTCCTGAGAATGCCCTTCGGGTTTAAAAATGCACCCGCTATCTTCCAGAGGATGATAGACGACGTGTTGGAAGAGTACATCGGGAAAGTGTGCTACGTTTACATCGATGACGTAATTGTCTTTGGTCATGACGAGGATGATCATCTTAGAAAAATTGAAATGGTGTTCGCAAAGCTCCAAGAAGCAAATCTCAAGGTAAATCTCGAAAAAACGAACTTTATGAAATCAGAAGTCGAATTTCTGGGTTATATCATCACCCGGGACGGCATAAGAGCTGATCCGAAGAAATTGGCAGCCATTGAAAAGCTACTCCCTCCTGAAAATCTCAAGGAGCTGAAGAGTTTCCTAGGCCTCACATCCTACTGTAGGAAATTCATAAGGGACTATGCCAGAGTAGCCAAACCCCTGACGAACGCTCAGATCAATGCGAGTCAATCTAGAAATGTGAAAATTACTCTCAATAAGGAGGCATAGCAGGCCTTCAACGACTTGAAAACCTTGCTAATGTCATCGGAAATTTTGTCCTTCCCCGATTTCGAAAAGCCTTTCAATTTGACCACGGACGCCTCGAATTACGCCACAGGGTGCTTTCTCAAGGAGACGCAGCCTCAGATCGACCAATCGCCCACATCTCTCATTCCTTGAGCAAAACTGAAGAGAATTATGCGACGAACGAGAAGGAGATGCTGGCAATTGTATGGGCGTTGGATAATTTATGATCATATCTCTATGGGGCAAAAAAGATCCGAATTCACACGGATCACCAGCCTTAGACTTTCGCTCTCAGTAACAGAAATTTTAACGTAAAGTTAAAGTGCTGGAAGTCTCGCATTGAAGAATATAATTATGAGTTGGTGTATAAGCCAGGCAAATCAAACGTTGTGGCGGACGCACTTTCCCGACTCAAAAGCAATGTCAACCATCTGACCGATTCATTGCTGGCCGAACCATCACGCAGTGTACATAATCCCAATGAGGACGCGCGGACCGAAACCGCCAGTGAGCATAGTAGTGTCCACACTGATACCGCTAGTGAAGCGGCATCATCATTGGGAAGTGCGCACAGCCCTGACCAGGATAACTCTGACCTTATACCACATGTCGAGGCACCGTTGAACGTGTTTCGAAACCAGCTTGTCGTGAAAATTGGTAAGGGCCTAGAAATTCTAGAGGAGCCACATCCGGGCTTTACTCGCCACTACTTTACTATAGACAACCAAGATAGGCGGCAGCTAATCGATTTCCTCAGAGCTAAACTGCGACCGAATATCATCAACGGTATCAAAATACCGGAATCGCACCTGCAATTGCTTCAGGAAATATTTCTTCAAAATTTCTCCAATTACAAACTTCGGATTACCCAAAGGATAGTTGAGGATGTAAGAAACGAGGATAGGAAGGTTGAGCTCATCATGAAGGAACATAAAAGGGTTCACAGAAATCCTCGAGAGAATCGGGAACAACTCCTTGAGAACTACTATTTCCCTAGCATGTCCAGCCTAATCAAAAAATACACGAGTGCCTGTGAAATTTGCAAATTGAGTAAGTATGACAGACATCCGAATACGCCCGAATTCCAACCCACTCCTGTGCCATCGTATGCATGCGAAATTCTGCATTTGGACATCATGGAGCTGCAGGGCGAAAAGAGTATCACTTGTATCGATAAGTTTTCTAAGTTCGGAAAGGTATTCCACATAAAAAATAGGTCTGCACTTTACCTCAGAAACAAGTTCACGAAGATATTGCATTATTTCACCGTCCCGAAAATATTGGTGACAGATAATGAGCGAAGTTTTCTGAGCCCTATTATCCTCAACTCCATCGAATTGTTGGGCATTAAGCACTATCAAACACCCGTCTATCGCAGCGAAGTCAACGGACAGGTAGAAAGATTTCATTCCACCATCCTAGAGATCTATCGCTGCCTGAAGAGGGAACATAAGGACTTACGCCTCAAAGAATTATTGAACATCGCAGTTGACAGGTATAACAACAGCATACACTCTGTCACTAAAAAGAAACCTTCGGACATCTTTTTTAATAGAACGCAGCGTATAAATTATCAGAACTTACTAGGATACCGCGTGAGGGTGAACAATGAGTTAAGAGACGAGATAGAAAGGAAACAAAGAATGAGCCTGCTTAGGTTTAATAAAAAGAAGGCTTCTCCGAAAAAATATAATAGAGGAGACATAGTGTACACTGCATGTAAAGGAATTCGTGCAAAAAAAAAAACCCTATACCGCAAGGAGGTTGTTGCCAAAGATAGCAAGGTGACTGTTGTGACGGCCTCCGGGCGTAGAGTTAGCTTAAGAACATTGAGAATAAGTAAGAATAACATTAAGATATAGTGTTAAAGATAGAAAATACATAAAATCAATGAACTCGCGGACATGCAACCTATAAGGTTATCGCATGAAGCAAGATGACATTGTTTAATCCAAATTATTAGATACCATGAAACAATATATAATATACAATATACAAAATATATACAATATAAAAAATATAGCACACTTGGGTATAGCACTACGAGTATAAGGAAATTTATTTTTTGTCTTATATAAATGACTATTAATAATCCTACCATATTGTTAATTATAAAAGCACACCTTGTAAGAGCACTTGTATGTATTATAGAATTTATATGGAAATTGAAACTCAAGATTTGTACTACTTAACAAAATTTTTTTAGTCGAACGCAAAGATCCAATAGGGCAAGCCTCTACTTGCATCCCTCTTTTCAGAACGGCAGTCATACTACCTTCCATCCTAGGCTACCAATTATTCAGTTATCACCCTCCGATTGTAACGATTAAGGGAGGCAAAGGGTGGATTGTCGATGGACATTTTAAGTTAGTGCACGTTGTGATTTTGACTCAATTCGAGGATCTGGTGCGAAGTGTTAATAAATCATTAACCGGGAAATTTTCAACCGAAAAACGGACCACGATTGGATTTTACCTCAACAAAGCAACCGACAGTTTGTCCCTACTTAGAGGCGAAAAGCATCGGATCACTAGATCTATCGACTGGATCGGATCGGCTTGGAAGTGGATTGCTGGGAACCCCGATGCTGCAGACTGGAATAGCGTAATCTCCAATGAAGAAAAGATTGTAGCCAACAATAACCAACAATATAAAATCAATACCCGGCTCTTTAGTACCTTAGAGGAGACAAGGAAGAAGCTTTAGTTAGGTTATCAAAATTGAGAGGGGCTTTTTTAAGGTATTCATTGATTATGCGAAATTTTGCTTTGTGGAAATCGGAAGAGGTCAAAACTGTAGGGGTTTGTTCTGTAATGGAGAATCGTGAAAAAAGGAAAGGGGGAGGGGAGGATGGAAGTTATCGATGGTTGAAAGGGAAAGGGGATAAAGTGAAACAGAAGAGTTGAGGGGATCGGTCGTGAATATGAGGTCTAGTTGAATACCCATGTAGTTTCGGACGCCACTAACTTGGCTTAGGTTTGAATCTGCTAGGCTATCCAAGAAGAGACAATCTTTGGCAGTAGTTGGTGGCAATATAAAACGATTGGGTCAATTTAAGATGAGGAAGGTTAAATTCACCGAAAAGAAGGATTTCATCCTGAGGGTCTCTTAAATCGGTTATTTGGTCAATTGTGTTAATGGCGAGTTGATGGGATTTAATAGGTTGTGAGAGCGAGATGTAGAAACAAATGATGTATATCATTCTGGATGCGAATAATTTATCCAATCGCGGTCGCAAAGAAGAGTTGCTGGAACGCATCACCAACCATACGAGTTCCGATGAAATAGATTCCGTCGAATTGCAAACCATCGAAGACGAATATGATGAAGCAACACCCGCCACGGACAATATGCAGCAGCTTGCAAGGGCGGTTGAAAATTTATCTCAACAATTTATTAATCTTTTAACCACGTTGAATCCCAACAGGTCCACTGCTTCGCCCACGACAAACGCCGAAAACCCAGCAACGAATTATTCAACGATTTCGCCAACAACGACAACGCCAACGATAACGCCAACGCCATCGACAATACCAACTTCCATCACAGAGATCCAAAACCTCATTCCCGAATACGACCCATCAGAAGATCTCTCCCCAACAGCCGAGCAATACGTCGCCCGAATTAATACCCTCATGCGATTGTATTCCTGGGGAGAAAGAAATGTCCTTCTCGTTACACAAACAAAAATGCGAGGCCCAGCGAAACCATGGTCCGACTCACTGCTAGGAGAAGTACATTCGTGGCAAGAGTTCTCACATCGACTCATAGAAGATTTCGGTAAAGACGAAAATGAAGCTGATATCCATCTTAAAATGGCTTCGCACACACGTAAGCAAGGTGAGAATGTCATCGACTACTTCCATCGCATGCGAGCGCTTGGTCAGAAATACAAGTTAAGTGATCCAGCTATCATCAAATACATTTGCCACGGGATGAACCACGGCGAATTGCAATCGACACTTGCAGCCATGCATCTCACGCAATCGAATGACCTCCGAAATACCATCGAGCGTTACTTCGCAAATCGTCCGACTACATCGTCAAACAGCAGCCTACGCACGGGGATTCCGAGACTTGAACAGTCGTCAAATCCTACCTCGTCAAAATACCAACAACATTCGAAAGCCGAGCAACCACTACAACTAGGCAACCCGCATCCCCTATCGTATGCTATAACTGCTCCGAAACGGGACACATTTCCATCAACTGCACAAAGCAGTTGCCAGAAAAGACCGAGATGTAATATCTGTAGGAAAACGAATCATTCCGGGAGTAGCTGTCCACAAGGTCACACACCAACAGCACAGACCAATGTTCTAAGTCAGCTATCACACGTTGTCTCACGAGTCATGGCTCTTTTTCGGATTCCTCTTCTCGATCCTATCCCGTGAGGCGAATGGTATCACACACTGGCTCGTGAGGCATGGGCTCTTTTTCAATTCCTTCTTTCTTCCTCATCCGCTATTTGACAGTTCGCTCATTTTTCGTTTTGTATCCGAAGTGCTCGTGTCGGGGTCTAGACTATCATCGTAATTTTTTAATTTGTTAAATTAGTGAACGAAAATGAATTCGCAAAATGTACAGAAATTACTAAAGTGTACGGCATTAGCCATTGAAAATATGGATACAGACAGCAGTGAAGACGAAGTAATAATTTCGAGATTAATCAATTTGGTAGGAGTTGCTTTGGAATCGAAAAGAAGAAAAAAACTATAAGCATGGGTTAAGCCGTGGAGAAAAGATAGGGGTGAACGAGGTTCATTCAATTTCATTACAAAAGAACTTCAACTAAAAGACAAAGCCTCTTTTTTCAACTACTTGCGCATGGAGGAATCCACATTTAAATTGCTACTGTCATTAATAGAATCCGACATCACAAAGAATAATACTTTAATGAGGGATTCAATTCCACCTGCGGAAAAATTGGCTGCTACTCTGAGGTTTTTGGCAACAGGCGAGTCATTGAAGAGCACCGATTATCAAACAAGATTATCGCAGTCCTTTTTAAGCGACAGTGTGCCCGAAGTTTGCGCAGCTATTTGGAAGAATTTAAGACGCACATATTTAAAGGTGGGTTCTTATCATTTTATTTTAACATTTTCTTTTAAAATAACTTTAATTCACAACTAACTTAAATCCATATCAGTCAAAAAAAAAAAAAATATAAAAAAAAAAACATAAAAAATAAAAATATAAATCACATTAAATAGTCGTCGCTAGAATCATTAAACTGCTCCAACAATTCGAAAGTCGAAGTGCTCCTTGCCTCATCTAACTACGACGATGGCGGATGAATGGTATCCACATTTAAGATATTCACTATCTGTCGCGACGATGTTTCTGCCGCCGATGATAGTGATGCAGAATACGACGTGCTTGGTTGTGGAGACCTTAACAGTGCCATATCTTCCCGAACATATTCCCTCAACACATCCTGTATCTTCCACACCGCTTCTCTCTGCAGTCTGGGATTCCGAATGGAGTCAATGTCGAAGACTACTTGCTTCCCCAACCAATCAAACCAGGATTTTTTTTGTTTTTTTCCCCGTAAGAGTCCGGAAATTATCCCCAACTCAGTATTTACGAGTTTGTCTGTGATCGATGTTTTTCGCTGAAAAAGAAATAGTTTATTTAATATATATTCTAAACATATTTTATAATACATGTATATATTATTATACTTTCAGTTTCCATCAACAAAACTGGAATGGGAGAGAATTGCGGACGAGTTTGCCATACGTTGGCAGTTCCCAAATTGTGTAGGTGCTTTGGATGGGAAACATATTCCATTTCGAAGTCTTCGAAAATATGGGTCAGTTTACTATAACTATAAAGGTTCGAATAGCATAATTTTGCTAGCCGTGGCAGATGCGAATTGCAAATTTATTTACGTAAACATAGGAGCCAATGGAAGGACCAATGATTCGGGTGTATTGCTTCAGAGCGACTTGAGAGACGCCATTGCAAGTACAGCAAATAAACTTCCCGACGACAAAGTTATAGGAAATGGAAGAACCCTCCCATTCGTCATTGTTGGCGACGATGCTTTTCCTCTACAAAAACACTTAATGAAGCCCAGACAATCCCCGTAAGGGTTTGGCAGAAAATATACGTCACAGCTTCGCAGAATATTTCACCCAGGAAGGGCAAGTAGAGTGGCAACATAAACAACTTTAAAAAATATACATGTACATACCCTTTTCCTGGGAATTGGTTCTTCGAAACTTGTAACTGATTCGTCTGTCTAAAATAAAAATTAAACAAATAAAATACAACAATATATGTAATTAGAAAATAAATGTCTTTACTTCTTGTATATTGGTATATTGTGGTGGGGATAGAAAATATGTTCGGAGGAAGCGTAGCTGGTCGAAACACCACAACTTTGGCTCATATATATCCTCCAAGCCAGATCCACTTTTTTTACTTTTTTCTAGTTCTTTTAGCTCTCTAGAGAACTGATTTCTTAGAGTGTGGATTTTCTTTTTTATCATTTCGATAGTCACCGAAGGAAAATCACTTCGGAGACTATCGAAAATTGCCTGGTAAGAATCCGACCTTTTTACCCTATTTAGGTACTCCCTGCACGTTGTAACGTACAAATTTGGATGCATTTCATATAAAATGATAAGTTGTGATGTTGCATCTCGTGTCCAAAAATTTTCCATAATTTTTAAAAATTTTGTGCTTGAATTTGAAATTTTAGTGCCGACCGATGTCCAACCCACGAGTAACGAAAATGAATGAGAGAAGATTAAGAAATAACGAACAAGAGAAAAGAGAAACGTCAAAATGAGCCAGAAACAAAATCGCACGCGACTCACCGGGAACTTTATTTTCCATCCCATTTCAGCTCATCTTCCTGTCCCTTTTACACTTGTGTGAGCCGTGAGTCGTGAGGCAACGTGTGATAGCCGACTAAGAATCGCAAACGAAGACGTCATCAATAGCCACCGAACAAAAGATGTGAAGATAAACGAACACATAGTGAAGGCGTTCATCGACCCCGGTAGTGATCGTTCACTCATATGTCAATCACTCGCAGGAATCGTCGGAAAAATTCAACCACACGATCCATTTACATTAAATGGGTTCGCCGGAGGACAATGACGCGGAAACAGCTGTGTTGTGGCGACGATACGGATCGATGAAATGGAAGAAGCGGCTCACTGCTTTTTGATTGTCAAGGACAAGTGGATGCCGCATTCGCTTCTACTCGGGTACGATATACTATCCAACAACAATAATCGACGATTAATCTTCGAAAAGAAATCGCGCCGACTCGAGGAAATCGCCAAAAACGAAATTAAAGTCGGAAACGGATTATCATCTGAAGAAAAGGACAAGTTGCATAAAGTCATCAGGGAGCACTCTGTCTGTTTTGGTGAAACACTAGAACGATTAGGACTATGCACAACAACTGCAATGAACATCAAGCTCACATCTGATATCCCGATAACGAGAAGACCATACCTCGTACCTTTTGCGAAGAGGGAGACCATTGAGAGAGCCGTTGAAGGGTTGGTTAAATATGACGTCATTCGACCTAGTACTTCGGTCTATTCATCCCCTGTCGTGATGGTGAAGAAATCGTCGGGAGAAGATCGTTTGTGCGTCGATTTTCGTGCTCTAAACGCCATTACCATGAAGAAACCGTACCCGATGCCGACGGTGGAAGTAATACTTTCGATGACTGCAGGGAAAGAACGTTTCACCGTACTCGATCTGATGTCTGGGTATTATCAGATTCCGATAGACGAGGAGTGTCGACATTTCACAGCCTTTATTACAAACGCAGAACAGTACGAATTCAATCGTATGCCGTTCGGGCTAATCAATGCACCAAGCGTATTTAATGAAGCAGTCTCCAAGCTTATCAAACCGATGAAAGGACGAGCCTTTAGCTATGTGGATGAAATCATCATTCCCAGCTGCAATGTCGACGAGGGTCTACAGAATCTAAAGGAATTCCTGCATATTCTGAAAGAAAGTGGATTAACACTCCGTGTTAGTAAATGCGTATTTTTGGCAACGGAAATCACTTTTCTCGGACATCGCTTAACCAAAGATGGGATCAAACCTAGCTACGAAAAAACATCAGCTATCGAAAATTTTCCGCAACCCACCAATGTCAGTGAAGTGAGAAGGTTCCTGGGCTTGGTGAGCTACTTCAGAAAGTTTGTTCAGGACTTCGCCATCATCGCCAAGCCGCTGACATCGCTCTTAAAGAAGGAAAGAGCCGAATTACCATTCCGTTGGCAAGATGAGCAGACGCAAGCATTTGAAAGGCTGAAGAAAATACTATGCGATGAGCCGATTCTTCAAATCTACGATCCCGGGAAAAGTCATGAAGTCCATACCGATGCCAGCTCATTCGGATTAGCGGGAATACTATTCCAGACGATCAACGATTCAACCGAACGAAAACCTGTGTTTTACTACAGTCGCACGTGCACAGCCGCCGAATCGAGATACTCGAGCTACGAGTTAGAAGTCCTTGCAGTGGTTGAGAGTCTGGAACGCTTTCGAATGTATCTTCTTGGCCGGAAATTTGTCGTCGTAACGGATTGCTCTGCTGTGAGTGCAATTAAGGAAACGTCTTCGCTTATACCTCGCGTAGCTAGATGGTGGTTGCGACTGCAGGAGTTTGATTTCACTATTATCCACCGAAGTGCAAATCGAATGGCGCATGTACATAGATGCGCTTAGCCGAATGCCTGTCGAAAATGAAAGGAACATGGACACCGTCGCCGATCGTGTCATGAGGATCAACATTTCGCAGAGTGACTGGATTTCTAGCATGCAACTCCAAGACTCAAGACTAGCGACAATCATCAACGTACTTGAAGGCCGAGAACAATCCGATTCAAAGCCGCAATTTGAAAACGAATTCACCTGCAAAAATGGACGACTGTATCGAAGGGATGATGGGAAGTTGAAGCTGGTTGTACCGTCGAGCGTTCGTTGGCGAATCGTCAAATGTTTCCACGATGATATGGGTCACTTCGGCGTCGAAAGGGTGTTGCAGCGGATCAGGGAAAAATTATGGTTTCGACGAATGAGAAACTACGTGAAGTCGTATGTTGCCGCATGTGTGGAGTGTTGCTTCCACAAGAGATCCCCTGGAGCCTCCGAAGGAAGGATGCACGTCGTTGATGTCATTCCAATACCGTTTCGTATTCTCCACATCGATCATTTGGGTCCTTTCCCGAGGACTCGTCGAGGGAAGGCTTACGTTATCGGGGTAGCTGATGCTTTCAGTAAATATGTCATCGTGAAAGCTGTGGCAAACACCAAGACCAGACCGGTTATCGAGATGTTAATGGATTTGACCTCCCACTTCGGTTTGCCCGATACTATAATTTCTGATATGGGAACCGCTTTCACCGCGACTGATTTCGAAAATTTTTGCAAGAGCAATGGTATACAGCACATCAAAACGGCCGTCAGAACACCGAGAGCCAACGGACAAATCGACCGTATCAACCAAACGATATTGCAATTCCTGAGGACTTCAGAAATCAAAATCAGCGACTGGGACTCAGAACTTCGAAAGCTTCAGTGGGCTATTAACACGCAACGCAACTCGACTACTGGCTACAGCCCGAATGAAATTATATTCGACTTCAAGCTGAGGGACATTTCGGTCAACCACTTCGTGCAGGCCGTTCAAGACGTCGCAGAACCCCAAGATGCTGTTGACATGGCCCAGCGGCGTGCAGATGTCTCCCAGCGCATAATGGAGGAGAAAGAGAAATGGAAACGTCGATTCGACGCAAAGCATAAAAGTCCCACAATGTACAACGAAGGTGACTTGGTGGTGATTGAAAGCGTGCCACTACCAACCGGCGAGTCCCATAAGCTGGAGCCCAAGTACAAAGGACCCTATGTCGTCAAGAAAGTTCTGCGCCACGACCGCTACATTCTCGAAGAACTCAACGCGAATCGGGGTAGAAGAACCTTTTCAACCGTAATGGCCAGCGACAAAATGAAACCATGGTGTTTGCTGGGACCAGAGCTCGAGGACGATGAAGATGACGAAGACGACGAAGACGGAGAAGAAACAACCCTGGAGCCGAGGTCGACTCCACGTCAGGAACGGCCGAGCTGTCAGCTGAACGCTGCCGATACCAAATAGGACACGTCACTTTCGGAACGTATCCTAAAGAAACATCAGGAGTGTCATAAGATTCGAGGCGAGAGAAACAACGGTAATTGGTAGCGAGCAACGAAACGACGCCGACACGATTCAACTGTGCGCTCTACGTTTTCATTTTAACGAATTCATTTTGTTCCTTTTAATTCATTCTGTTCTTTTTAAATAAAAAGTTAAATTTAGTTCTTGGTTATTTATTGATTTCGAACAAAACTGTCAACGTATTCCGACAATTGTATTAAGGACGGCTAGTAGAACGCCTCATCAGTGGGTCGGCTGAGTTCATCATCGCGATAAACATTAAAATTTGATGGGAACAGTTCGAGGTTACTTATGCTGGGGATCAGATTTGTTTCGGTCAAAGCAAATATTTCAAAGGTTGGAACATGTGACTGTTGGAAGACAGCTTGGGTTTTTGAACGAAGGCCTCTTACATTCTGATAATAGAAGGTAAGAGGGATATTTTGGCAGATTGAGCGGGTTGCTGGGAGAGAGAGACAATCAGGAACGAAAAAACTCGTCGTGGTCAGCTCTACTACGTTGAGGTGCGATATTTGTTTTGAATGAATGTATTGGCGGAAGGTATCAAGGTCCTTTGACACATTTTGGGGCGAAATATGGAAAAATACATGATATTTTATGAAGAGGCTCTTGAGGCTAGCGAAATCCGTAGGGAGACCTTCCTGTTGAATGGAGATCATGATGCTTGTGTTTGTCATAACAAACCGAGTCTGATTTATGGTGGAGGTAAGACAGAAAGAGACGAGTGTTCTCATACGTCTTTTTTATCTTTTAGTCGAGAAAGGGCGTAGCGACTTTGGCTGGGGTCAGCAGTTAGCTGAGTAAGTTTAACTGTAGGGGGCAGAAGAGGATCAACAAAGGATTGCGGGGTGGCAGAGGATTGGGTAAATGGGGCAGAAGTTGTTGGTATTGGGACGAGTTGGGTGAAAGAGTGGGGTTTGGGTTGGAGGTGTTGGGGAGATGGGATTTTGAGGGGTTAAGTATATGGGAGCTACGGAAATTAGGATACTTGGCTCCGGAGGTGAGGTCAAAGTTAGGAAACGAATTCGGGGCAGGTGATTGGGATGGAGGCGTGGGGATAGTTGTTGGGATTAGATTAAACGAAACCCGTTGATATTTGGGTTTTGGCGGAGCAGTGGGACGGATAAAGGAGCTTCGACAAAACAATTTGAACAAAGGAGCAAATATCTTTAAGATAGCCGCCCAGAGAAGAAGAAATGCTCAGGAGATTCGTTTCCCAAAGTTTATTAACAATGCTGAAGGCCAACTCCTTGTGGAAGACGAAAAAATTGTCCACAGATGGCGACAGTATTGCGAGGAACTTCTGAACGAACAGTTTCCCCGAGTGTACTTTCCAAGAGCCGCCCCGAATCATGCCGAAATACCCGACATCACAGTCGAAGAAGTTCGGTACGCGGTTAAAAACTCCAAGAATAGAAAAGCTGTTGGGCCGGACGTGATACCCTCTGAGTTCTGGAAAAAGATGGGAGACATCGGGTCTAGATGGCTCATGGTTCTTATCTCTAAACTTATGAGAGGCGACACTATGCCTAATCAATGGAGGGAAAGCTATCTTCTTCCAGTGCACAAAGGAAAGGGTGATACGCGAAATTGTGATAACTACCGTTCTGTCAAGCTGATGTCGCACACCATGAAGATCGTTGAACGGGTATTAGATAGCCGACTGCGGAAAATAATACGACTATCTGATGACCAGTGCGGGTTTGTCTCGGGTAAATCAACAACAGATGCAATCCAAAGTATAAGGATCATGATGGAAAAGCATCGTGATTCTTCAAAGGACTTGCATATGGTGTTGGTTGATTTCGAGAAGGCCTTTGACCGGCAACCAAGAGATCTTTTATGGGTAGCGCTAAGACAAAAAGGAGTTCCAGAAACCTACGTGCGAGTAATTATGGACATGTACGAGAGAGCAACGACAAGAGTAAGATGCACCGCAGGAGTCACCGAAGAATTCGCAATCAAAGTCGGTGTACACCAAGGGAGCGTCCTCAGCCCACTGCTTTTTATAGCAGTCCTTGATTGCTTGCTTGAAGGAAAAGTGACGGACCCCAATGTGCACCAGCTATTCTTTGCTGACGATGGGGCCATTATAAGTGATGATCAGGCGTCCCTACAACGAGCACTTGATGTGTGGGTGGACATTTTTGAGGGACACGGGTATCGTATTAGTTCAAAGAAGACAGAGTATCTGTGCTGCCCGTTCTCTGACCCTCATCAGCCTATTCCAGAAATTTACTTGAATGGAAGAGTGCTTCCCAAGTGTGAAAAGTTTAAATATCTGGGATCTATGATTAATAGAGAAGCAACTTGTGATGACGACATCAAACATCGCGTAAGCGTAGGGTGGATGAAGTGGCGGGAAAACTCCGCCATCTTCTGTGATCGAAAAATGCCCCCTAAGCTGAAAGGAAGGCTCTACACTTCAGTTGTACGTCCGGCGCTCACATACGGTTCACAATGCTGGACAATGCACAAAAAGTATGAGAGCAAATTAACGGCAACTGAGATGAAGATGCTTCGCATGACAGCGGGAGTAACAAAGCGTGACAGAATTAGAAGTTCAAAGATCCGAGGAAGCCTCCACGTAAAAGAAACCATCACAAGAAATATAGAGCGCGACCGACTCAGTTGGTATTGCCATGTTCAAAGGAGAGATCCTTTGAACCCCGTCCAAAAGGCGTTATCAATCAACATTCCAATTTCAACACGCAAAAAAGGCAGGCCGAAAAACAATTGGTGCAAACAAATGCAAAAACACCAGCATTTGATTGGCCTCAGCGATGAAGTAATCCCAAACCGGGAAGCCTGCCGCTACTTTCTGAGGTCAAACCGGCGGACCCCACAAGCGGACCAGTAGGAATGCAGTTAAGTGGGAAGGTTATGGTCCTACACTTCTGACCATAACGACGCCGGGATAAAAAGGAAAAGAAGAAGAAAGAAGAAGAAGAAGTGGGACGGATAAAGGTGAGAAATGGATGTAAAAGTTGGAAAGAGATTTGTTTTAAAACTCCAGTTATGATGGGATTTAGGTCGAACTTTGGGATGCTTATTGAAATTAGGCTGAGAATTGTTAGGTGGCTTGCTGTAAAAGAATGGCGGAATATGGGAGGTGTTAGACTTACGGCTAAGGTTATTATTTATGTTTATTTTAAGCCTATGTTATTATTCTTGTTTGGGACTTCTGGATCGGGTGATAACCATTTAGATATTTTAAGGTTACCGATGGTCAGGACAGGTTCGAATGGGTTACAGAAAAGCCATGCATACTTCAATGGATTGACAAATTTAAAGCGGCGTGGGCTATTCCGGTTATTATGCTGAAGTTCGCGGCACCGCACATCAGCTATTGAATAATGTTGGCAGAAGAAACTCTTTAGCCAAGAGATGTTGGCGTGCGGCGGGGTTCCTTTTAGGTAGAACTTGGAGACATTAATATTTTTGAGTTTTTCCACACGACTTGCTCATTCGTGTTCAGTCCATGAAGTTCCAAACTGGTTGATTAATTTCGAGAGGGCAGTAGAGGTTTATGGAGTTTAGAGTTGTTGCCAGATCGTCACTGAAGTCACTTAGCTTAGTTGTAAGTTAAACGATTAATGGGGTGTAGCGTTATTCCGAGGTGGCGACGATTTTGTGGAAAAAGGTCGTAGGAGACTGTCGAGATGGGCTCGTAAGGAGGTCATTACATTATTAATAGTGTCCGGCGTCTTCCGTGTAGACGCGATTAACGAATTTATATCGGCACTGAGCACATCAAGCCGGTTAGTGAGGTAATGGGATTCATTAGAATGGAGGCGATCTTTAATTGAGATTGAAAAGGTTATTGGCACTACGGAACTGTTTTTTTTGCGAACTCATACGAATTGTCCACGGCACTGAAAATATCATCAATATTTCTCGTAGCCACTTCGAAGCGGTTCGAAAGTTTTTTATTCGAAACTGCAAGACTGTTTAACGAGGCCGTAATGGTATCACACCCTGGCTATCATGACGTGTGATAGTAAAATTCCTTTACACTCTTCGCAAACGAATTTGAAGTTGTTTAGTAGTTCGGAGCATATTTTCGATAAGCCGATACAGGTGGGATGGAGTGCTTTACCACATAGCCCACTGCAAATAAGTAAGTCAGGGGCTTTATTTCCGTAAGTACAGTCGATATTACCACAGCACTTTTTCATTTTTTTCAAAGATTAGAGGGCAAGAAGAACTAGGCCACGAAGTGGAGCAATAATTTAATTGGGGTTATGTGGAGTGACTCGATTGCGTTTGCGACTCAATTTAATTTTTCTGTTTTATTATTGATTTTCTTTTTGTTTTTACGTTTTTATTTTGTTTAAACAACTGGGGATGGAGACAATACGAAATACGTCTGGAAGATAACTGTTAACTGTGAAGATTAAACAAAGCTGGCGAAGCCCCTGACATCCTTCTAATAGGGGAGGATGGACGATCGTCCAAATACCAATCCGCAAAAAAACAAATATTTCTCGACTCCGAAGCCGATCACGTTTATTTAGCGAACGCTAAACTCAACTAAGTAGAACTACGCAGCCAACGAGAAAGAAATTTGGGCCTTGAGCTCTCTGCGTAATTACGTGTACGGCTCTGCACGTATCCAAATTTTCACTGACCACCAACCCCTTACTTATGCTCTCAGTAGTAAGAACAACAACAGTAAGATAAAGAGATGGAAGCCAATTCTGGAGAAATACAATTACGAATTGCATTATAAGCCCGGTCGGAATAACATTATAGCAGACGCACTTGCTCGGCCTCCTCAGTCTTCGCAAGTAAACTCCCTAACGCCCACTATTCATGGCGACGAGAGCTCGTCGCAAAATATCATCCCAAGCGTCGAAGTTCCGATTAATGTGTTTAAGAACTAAATTCTGATCCAGGTTGGTGAAGTTTCCAATCTCAAATTTGAGATAGTTTTTCCTACCTACACAGGCATACAGTTGTCGAGCCGGACTTTACTGAGGAAAAGCTGAAGGCAATTCTGATAAAAATTCTTAATCCTTCCGTAGTGAATGCCATTAAAACCGAAGAAAATATACTCGTAATGGGTATCATTCAAAAATTGTATCCATCCAACTTCGAAAAGTGCAAAATCAGATTTACCCAGTTGCAGGTTGTAGATACCACAAGCGAGCGGGGGCAAGAAAGACTAATTATCCGAACCCATACAAGAGTCCTGGGGATTAACATGAAAACAGGACGCAAATTCTCAGGGAATACTACTTCCCAGCGATGTGGCGCAAAATCAAGAAAATAGATAGGATGTGCACGGTTGGTCGGAAAAACAAATACAACCGCCACCCAAATAAGCCTGAATTGAAAGCAACTCCATTCCCGCAATATCAGAGACATTTCAAATTATCAAAATTATCTATCAAATTTTCAAAGTGTGCTACTGTTAGAGTCCTGAAGTCCAAATCCATAGAAGATACAAGGCTACCGCTACGAGACATTTTCTTTTCATACGTTTTGCCCGAAATTGTTGTTGTTGATAACGAGAAATCTTTAAGTTCAACGTCAATCAGTTTTATGATGGAAAACGAACTCCATATAAAAGTATTCAAAACACCTCCCTACACGAGCACTGTGAATGTCAGGTCGAACGTTTCAATTCGACTCTTGTTGAGATAATGAGATGGCTGAAGACGGAAAACGTACATAGTTCCTTCACGGAGCTTCTAGGGAGAACTGTCCACGCATATAATTCATCCATACACTCCGTCACGAAGAAACGACCAATCGATATATTTTTCGGACGACGGGTTAGCCTAGACGCCGCGCTCCACGAAGAAGCATGGTCGAAAAATATGCAAAGGCTTATCCAAAAACAGACGGCCGATCTAGAATTTCATAATAAGAACAAGAAGCTATTAATAGACTACACTCCCGGCAACGTGATTTATGTCAAACAGAACAAACGTCACCAAACTTACTCCGCGGTTCAGAATGGAAATTGTCGCTGATAATAAAACTACAACTATTCTTACTAAATCGGGAAAGACAGTCCATAAAACCCACATCAAAAATATTGCTGAATGACATATAGTCGCTTCTAACCTCTCGTTTTAGCTTGTTTCTACAATTGAGTGCTGGATATGCGAAAACCGACATAATAAATTACTCTAATTCCCTGTTGGTGGCCATAGAGACAGGAACGGTGAAATTACAAATTGGGACGTTAATAGACCTGGAAGAGCCCAAACGACTGACAGACGGCATGGAAGCGGACATCGAAAAAAATCTTCCCAATCATCATTTATACCCTTACCTGTTATACGAAATCTCCCCATCCGAAACTATTAAAGGAAATTGGCATATAAGACCCTACATAAACGTTCACTAAATTTTATCAGCACCGCATGGAAATGGATTGCGGGCCATCCCGACCATGCGGACTTTCAAATTATATCTGCTAAAATCAATAATGTTCTAAGAAATAATAATAGCCAGGTAATATTTAACCGACTTATTTTGGATAAAATAGCGAAACTAACACGACGAATGAGATAATAAAGATTGTAAAAGAAAGCCATAATAATAAAAAGAAAATTGTAAACAAAATCAAATATAAGTTAAATATATTTAAGGAAGACCTAACACATGTAATTTATGCCTTGCATTTGTCAAAGGCAGGAATTGTTAATCCTTTAATTTTAAGTAACGAGGAAATAAACTTTCTAAAAGAAATACTGGGAAAAGAAAATAGAAATTTCATTAACCCATTTATTCCCATGGTTGCGTTAACACAACATTATTTTTTTTTGTTTCACTAAAATTCTGATGCATTTTCTATTGTTATTGCATTAACAAATGTCTGTAGTCGCATACAACTTTTTTGGTATGGCTAATAGTACTTGAAGTTTTGGTTATATGTATATACAATAAAATCGACAAATGTCCAAGAAAAATCTACGTACGTTTTAAATTTCATAATGCTAGTGGTACTAAATTGAACAAGCAGCAGACTTTGCAGAAACCAAAGTCGCTTCAAATTGCTCCTCAATAATATATTCTTCGTTCTCAACGACATCGGTAGCCACAGCCGCGATATTCTTGACCGAACGACCAGTCCGGTGGCAGCCACGTCCTACATGGTCTGCTATGGTTCCAGTTTGTTCAAGTCGAGTAGCTAAACAGAATGTTTGCCCAGTTGGCGCGACATGAATAGGATATCGACGTCGAAATTCACGAAATTCCACCGGCCAATTATTGGTCAAATAAAATCGACACAATTATTCCACACTCTTGCGAAGTGTAGCGCTCCATTGCTTATCTGTAGCCGTCTAGTTCTCTAATGCTAAATATGATTGAGATATGAAGCCATTTGCAAATTTTCCGATAGTGTGATTAATTTTGCGCCATTTAAAAGAGCTGAACGCCTGAACAAATCTTCATAAAATGTAGCTAAGAACTTGAGTTGGGTAGTTCCAGACATGAATAATTCCAGGAACTATGTCCTCAGTCGGAAACATTTCCGATCATTCCGCAAACTGAACGATAACATGTCCATAGTTCCATTCAACCTAGAAATTCATCAATAGCGACGTTCATATTGAATAGCCCAGCCAAACGTCTAAACGACGCGGTCGTATGACTATGTTGTATAACAATGTAATCACTAGGGCTAGGATTTCAATGCATTTGCATATTTTTTTTGAGACACATTCGAAGCACTAGGATAAGTTATCTTTCCGATTCATGTGTTATGAATCCAATCGTTAGTGCATATTTTTGCATATTTTACTGTAAATGTATATTTTGCATATTTTTGCATATTTTTAATAATAAATGCATATTTTCTGCATATTTCCGAAAAATTAACTCAAATTTAAAAAAAAACAAAACCGTAAAAGTGCACACGCACCATTAAATTTCTTATATTCTTCTTTCATTTTGAAAACCTAAGTTAAATCTTAAAGTAATGCTACTTTTATTATTTAATCGCACGATAATCGGACGGCGCAATATCTGGGGAATATGGCGGGTGGGGTAGGACTTCCAATTTGAGCGTTTCTAAGTAGATTTTAATGGGTTTGGCAACGTGAGGAAGAGAGTTGTCATGCTGTAGAATCACTTTTTCGTGCCTCTGCTCGTATTGTGGCCGCTTTTATCGCAGTGCCCGGCTCAATCGCATCCATTGAGTTCGATACCGTTCCCCAGTGATGGTTTCATTTGGTTTCAACAGCTCATAATAAATAACACCGCCCTGATCCCATCAAATACACAGCATAACCTTCGCAGCGTGAATATTCTGCCGAGCCGATGATTTTTTTCTCTTTGGGTTTCTTTAATGAATCCATTTTTCATCACCCGTAACGATGCGATGAAGGAAATCCTTCCTTTTTTAGCCGCTGGAGCAGTTGTTCACAGGCGAAAAAACGATGCTCAACGTCTCTTGGCTTCAAATCATAAGGAGCCCAAATTCCTTGCTCTTGAATCATTCCAAACGCATGCAATCGCTTGGCAGGTAACTCCTAATACTGATGCAAGCTCTTTTTGCGTTTGGCATGGATCCTCATCGAGCAATACCTCCAATTCAGCGTCTTCGAAGGTTTTTGGCCTTCCTTCAAGCGAACGGTCGTCAACATCGAAATCACCGTCTTTGAAACGACGGAACCAATCACGGCACGTTGTTTCACTTAGAGCAGCATCTCCGTAAACTGTTTCTAGTTCTCGATGCGCTTCTGACGCCGTTTTTTCGAATGAAAGAAGAGAAGTAGCACTTACCGCAAATGACGATTATTTGGCACAAAATTAGACATGTTCACACAATCAAAAATGTATGAGTTCTTAAAATAAAAAGACGACTTTTCCTAAAAACTAGATAACATGTTTTTTTGTTTTTCATTATAAAAATGACAAACTAAATTACAGTTTAATTGTTCGCTATAACCCACGGTCGTTTTGTCCCACTTTTAAAAAATAGAAAGATTACTTATACAAAAACCAACCACGTTTGGGAAAATTGGTCGTTAAAAGCGACTGGTCGTTATAAACCACGTCGTTATAGGTGACTTCGCCATGGTTTTAAGTGCATATTTAAAGTGCATACTTTCCATTTTTAAGAGCATATTTTACAAAACGAAAACAAAGATAAATGCAATCGAACATGTCTTATATGTACATATACTACGTAGTTTTCAAAGCAACCAAAAACAAAATGTGAATAAATGTCATGTACATTGATGTTGCGATAAGCTCGAACAGTTTGTGCACACTCACACACTGGAACTGGAAGGGCAGAAGGTTGATCAAACAATAATGTCCGCAAACATACTAGTACAGGCAATTCGTTCCGTGTTCCGTGAACGAATTATGTACATATGTATGCAAGATCGGATACGGTTCTCTCTTATCATGCTAATAGTTCCGATCAGAAACTAGAATGAGACTTGCGTCTTTTGTACGTCTTCCCCCGAAATTTTGAAAGAAGTTAAGGTTCGAAGTTAAGGTTGAAAGAAGTAAACGTTCCATGTTCGTTCCGCGGTTGGAACTATTTTGGAAATATACATATTTAGGGGTCGCAAGCTAACGGTTTCCGAGATATTCGCAAAAAACCTTTGTAACCCTTTCTTTCTCACCCCCCTCGAAAACATACACTCACACACATAAGTACATGATTTCAAAAACAAGTGCCTTGCACATAGGCGCCTGGCAGATAGTCGTGCACATACCTTTAGCGGAGCAACGAAATTGCGCGAGCGCCGAAACCATGAGGAGAGGGGAGGGAAAACCTATTTTGCCGCGAAGCGGCACACAGATCTCCTCCTTCCATTTAGTAAATGAGGGGTGTATTCCATTTCTCATGCAATCAGAGAGGAGCACAAATATACATATAATGTGACTGTCTGCGAAAAGGTACCGTTCGTTTACCGAATTGCAATTTGAGTGCGTTACATAATAGGTCTGTTCCCGTACTTTTTGGGCAGAAATTCACAGATTCTCATTTTTCCCAGAGTGGGGATGAAATTCTCTCAAAGAGAAGTGGAAACACAAAAAAGTACGGGAACGCGTTGAACCAAAAAAGTTGCACACATTTTAAATGTCAAAAACATATGTTTGAATTTGATACATTCTTGGATTCGTTAGCAGGTGCAATATACTAATTTGCAAAAACATACATATTATATTCAGATTACTATTTATTAGATGATTCAGCATATCCATTCATCATTTAATAACGCCATATAGAGACAATGCACATCTTAAAAATGCACAAAAGAATTTTAATATAAAATTGAGCTCTTGTCGTATGACGGAATGACGGAAATCAGCTGATTTCACAAAGCTGTGACAAACTACCCACATAAATTTCTTGGGTTGAAATTCGCAGCATGGGGAAATTTTTTACTCTCTCGAGAGCGCTCTCTTTTGTCCAAAAGTGTGAATTTTTGGAGTACGGGAACAGACTTTCGTAGTTTTTCGTAGTTTTTCGTAGATTTGGACTGTTTTTGTCAGGTACGGGAACAGACCTAATAGGTCTGTTCCCGTACTTTTTGGGCAGAATTTCACAGATTCTCATATTTCCAAGAGTGGGGATGAAATTCTCTCAAAGAGAAGTGGAAACACAAAAAAGTACGGGAACGCGTTGAACCAAAAAAGTTGCACACATTTTAAATGTCAAAAACATATGTTTGAATTTGATACATTCTTGGATTCGTTAGCAGGTGCAACATACTAATTTGCAAAAACATACATATTATTTTCAGATTACTATTTATTAGATGATTCAGCATATCCATTCATCATTTAATAACGCCATATAGAGACAATGCACATCTTAAAAATGCACAAAAGAATTTTAATATAAAATTGAGCTCTTGTCGTATGACGGAATGACGGAAATCAGCTGATTTCACAAAGCTGTGCCAAACTACCCACATAAATTTCTTGGGTTGAAATTCGCAGCATGGGGAATTTTTTTACTCTCTCGAGAGCGCTCTCTTTTGTCCAAAAGTGTGAATTTTTGGAGTACGGGAACAGACTTTCGTAGTTTTTCGTAGTTTTTCGTAGATTTGGACTGTTTTTGTCAGGTACGGGAACAGACCTAATGATATCCATATGTACTATGTAGTTTAATCTGTAATTCTTTGTGGAACAGATTAACTATGAAGTTACATGGCTTTTTGAATTTGTGCAGAAACAAGAGAAATCTTTTAAATTTTTTGATTGAACGCGGTATATTACTTAAAACACGTAAGTGCTTGACATGTGAAAGCGATGTGGAAATGTGTTTGGACAAATGTATTTCGGTGTCGACGCATATATTACGTTAAAAATAAAAACAAAAAACGTATTAGGCGGCAATGTAACACGAAAATTTTTCATGGAACTTGGTTTCAAAATATACATGTGAACATCGAGACATGTTGTATGTTTATCGGCTACCACATAATGTTAAGGCCTCCGCGTCATACGTTTTTGCAAAACGAACTCGAATTATCGTCGAAAACCGTTGTGGATTGGGCAAGTTTGTGCCGAGAAGTGTATGTTATGTGGGCAAGAAAGAATTCAACCCAAATAGGTGGCCAAAATGAAATAGTTGAAATTGATGAGGCCAAAATCGGCAGGCGAAAATTCAACAAGGAACGACTCCTAACAGGGCAGTGGATTTTCGGTGGTATCCAGCGTTCAACAGGAGAGATTTTTATCGAACCTGTTTCGGACAGATCGTCAGCAACTTTATTAGAGGTAATAAAGAGGTGGATTAAACCAGGAACTACGATCGTATCTGATTGTTGGAAGTCTTATTGCTTCAAAGACGAAGATTATGTTCATCTCCGGGTTAATCACAAAATTAATTTCGTAGATCCGAACTCTGGGGCCCATACACAGAATATTGAGCGCGAGTTACGGCGGCTACCTCTATTCCCGTCGCCCCTAACCTACCAATAAAGATAGTTCTGTTCCGGAGTGGAACGAGTATCTAAGTTATTTTCGAATACGCTGCAAAATAACTTACACGCACAACTAAATTCCACGCTGCACCTCGGACTCGTAATTAGGTCACCCCAAACAGCTGAATAAGTGTCTGGAACGTCGAAGCGGCGATCACTGCCACATGGTGACAAGTGCAGAGTTAGCAAATAAGATCAATAAATAGACTTAAGAAATCGATTGTAAGTTAGTTCTAGTTTGATACCGAATAAAGGAAGATAAGGCAATAAGCCTTAAAAAATATTTTTTTAAATTAAATAAACCTATCTTTCGTTAACTGGCGCCCAACGTGGGGCTGCGTGGTCGTGCATTTGTGTCGTGTTGTAGTGCGTTACCTAAAGCATAAGTGCGTGTGTGTGTGCAATAACCAAGCCACCCAAAAGGACGGACCATATAAAATAACTCATAACGCGCCGTGAACAAAGTACGTAAGTGTGTGCGATAACCAAGCCTCACAAGTGAACGGAAAGTGGAAAGTAACGCGCAGTAAACCAAAGGTGCGTAACGCAATAGTACGCGTAGTGCCGCGAAAAAGTTAAAAGTGGACACCAGGCCATTTAAAGACACAAGTGGAATTCAAGGAAAAGAGGCCCCCTAGTAGTTTCATAACCAAAGGAACAAACAGGAGTCAAGGGACTAGACCCTGACAGCCGCCTTGAGGACAACGATCAGCAGCACCAGAACCAAATTTGTTATGGAAAGAAAGGTATATATTTTCCAATTTATATTTTTGTAAGTTTATTATTTTACTGTCATTTGAACAAAACTATTAAATAGAAATTTGTAAACGCTAAAAATTGCTAGAACTCATTTGGTATATCATTATTGTAATCAAACCTAAGTCAAGTCAATTGTTTTTATAAAAAGTATGTCGAACCCAAACAATCTAATCAGGCCATCTCGGTTAGAAATGGTAACTGAAAACGTTTCCGCTCCCAGTACCTCCGCCTCTAATACTTCCGCTACTCCTGCCCCTCATCCTACAACACAAATCAATGACACGTTAATAAAGACCATTACAAGACAAGTGGCAGAAACATTACAGATCCAAGGGAGACAGGTTTTTAACTCTATAATGAATCCCGCATCTGACATCAACAACGATGTTGATGAACCGATTAACGTTACAAACGACAGGAATTTATCCGACATGAACAAAATGCCCGACGTCGTCAAAAGTTTACGGGAGTTTTCTGGACAGGCCCAAGAGTTTAACTCATGGAAAAAGAGTGTTGAAAGAATACTCAAAATCTATGAACATCTCAGAGGCATTCTTTCTGTATTTCTTTCTTCTGTAATTAGATTAGAATTATTCTTTCTGTAATTAGAAATAAGATAACAGGTCACGTAGACATAGCTCTGGAGTCTTATAATACCCCATTAAATTGGGAAAAAATATCCAAATGTCTGACGTTACACTACGCAGACAAAAGGGACCTGGGAACCCTTGAATACCAGATGACCACGCTGGTTCAAGGTAATAGCACAATACCAGAATTTTATCAAGAAGTATACCACCATTTATCCCTTCTTTTAAACAAATTAGGCTCACTAGACATGAGCCAAGAGTCACTTAACAATATGACACAATATTATAGAGACAAGGCTCTCGACACATTTGTCAGAGGGTTGAAGGGTGATCTGCCAAGACTCCTTAGCATAAGAGAGCCTGCAGACCTCCCACAAGCCTTACATCTGTGCTTAAAATTACAAAACGTCGATTTCAGAACACAATACGCAAATAATTCCCAAGCTTCCGCTCGAAAAATCTTTTTACCACCACCAGTTCCTCGTCGGAGAGTAAATCCACCTCAACCTACACCAATTCCCGCTCCCAGGCGAGAATTCTATCCGCATCTGTTGCACAATCCTCATCAGGCTCAACCTCCTCGTTTTTATAGAGAGCAGCCTCAATTCTATCATCAACAAAATCAACACCAACAACCACTTCCGAATCAACGACCTTTACCCCCAAAACCAATGGACATAGACTACCCTGTGAAGTCAGAGAAAGTGAATTATCAAAACAGACCACGAAATTAACCAGCTCCGACAAAGCGTCAACATTCGCAGCAAATTCATCGACCACAGAAGATGCAGCGAGTTTACTATACTACGGAGTCTACCCCAAACGAAGATGATATAAAGGAATATGAAAGCCTTGTAAACCAAGAATGCGAAAATTATACACCCACAGATCATGAGACAACCTTACATGAAGAAACCTATTTGGATGAACCACAACAAATCGACGACATCTATTTTTTAGATTGTTCACTCCCATATTTCGAGCAGAATCCTTTTCCGAATGAAAAACCATTTTACGCCAACTCTGTTGGAGGAAGTATCAAGATCACACACCATTGTTTTGTCCAATTATTTGACCCCAAAATAGAAAAACTGAAATTTTTTATACTCCCAAGCCTTATTTCATTCGACGGGAATGATACACTACAAAAATTAGGTGCTATCATTCACACCCAGGAGAATTATATGATAATCCATCCGAATACAACTATACCACTTAAACAACATCTTACAGAAACGGTTAATAACCTAAATATTAGAACTAACCATTTACCTAAAGAAGATTCTACAAAACTCATCAATATAATCCGTGCCTATCCAAACCTCTTCTCTGACCCAGATGAGAAATTGACATATGCAACTACAGTTAAGGGCGAAATCCGAACAACAACCAATCAACCAGTTTACTCAAAATCATACCCTTACCCAAGGGCTCTGAAAGAAGAAGTAGAGAAACGAATTAACGAACTTTTAAAAGATCATATCATTAGACCATCCAAATCACCTTACAATTCACCGGTTTGGATTGTTCCTAGGAAAATGGACGCCTCCGAGAAAAAGAAGTATCGAATGGTAATCGATTTCCGCAAGCTGAACTCAGTTACCATTCCAGACAGGTACCCTATTCCCGAAATCAACGAGGTCCTGGCCAACCTCGGCGACAATAGTTGGTTGTTTATATTAGATCTCAAGAGCGAATTTCATCAAATACAGCTTAGAGAGTCGGATATAGAAAAAACAGCATTTGCTGTCAATAATGGGAAGTTTGAATTCACCCGTCTTCCCTTCGGTTTAAAGAATGCCCCGGCTATATTCCAAAGAACTCTCGACGATATTCTACGAGATCATATTGGAAAGCGATGCCATGTTTATATCGACGACATCATCGTCTTTGGCAAAAATAAGGCTGAACACCTCGCTAACCTTAAAGCGGTATTTGAAAATCTTGAACGTGCGAATATGAAAGTACAGATGGACAAGTGTGAGTTCCTGCAGAAGGAAGTAGAGTTTCTAGGATTTGTTGTAGTAACTGATGGAATTAAGGCCAATCCAAAAAAGGTTCAGGCCATTGTAGACTTACCCGTCCCAAAAGCCCTAAAAGACTTACGATCATTTTTAGGTATGTCAGGCTATTATCGCCGATTTATCCGAGATTAAGCGAAACCCCTGACATCCCTTTTAAGAGGGGAAGAGGGACGAGTGTCCAAGCATCTTTCAAAAAATACATCGATTCATCTCGACACTGATGCCATCAGGTCTTTCGAAAACATCAAACAATCGTTGATTTCTAAAGAATTCGTTCTTTCACATCCAAATTACGAAAAAGATTTTGAACTCACGACTGACGCCTCGGATTACGCAATAGGTGCTGTTCTTTCTCAAGACAAAAAACCTATAACTTTCCTTCCAAGAACTTTAACAAAGACCGAAGAGAGTGATGCCACTAACGAGAAGGAGATGCTCGTCATAATCTGGGCTCTCAACTCGCTTAGGAATTTCCTTTACGGATCAAAGAAGGTCAACATCTATACAGACCATCAGCCTTTGACGTATGCGTTGAGCAACAAAAATACAAACCACAAAATGAAGCGATGGAAGGCTATACTGGAGGAGTACAACTATGAGTTGAAATATAAACCCGGAAAATCAAACGTAGTTGCCGACGCTCTTTCACGCCTCCCGCAAACTTCACAAGTAAATTCAATGACGATGACCGAACATAGTGACGACAGCTCATCACACAACTTGATTCCAACAGTAGAAACACCTATTAACGTATTTCGCAACCAGTTAATACTTAAAATCGGTAATGAACCTTCCCATCAATTTGTAATTACATTCCCGACTTATCATAGGCATATTTTTATCCAACCCAGTTATACCGATACCGACATTATTAACATATTTAAAAAATGTTTAAATCCTAGCACAATAAACGGTCTACTCACAGAAGAGAGTGTAATGGGCCGTATACAGGAAATTTATCCATTGCATTTCTCAAATTTCAAGATAAGATACACCCAAACAATGGTAGAAGTCCAAAATGAACAGGAAGAAAAAATATTGAAAACTCATAGAAGAGCACAAAGAAATCCGGAAGAAAATCGCAAACAACTACTAGAAAACTTTTACTTTCCGAAAATGTCAGCAAAGATCAAGAAACTGGTAAAGAATTGTGAAACATGCAAGCAAAACAAGTATGACTGACACCCTAACAAACCTATCCTCGAACCAACCCCTATCCCAAACTATCCTGGCCATACGGTACACCTTGATATATTTTCTACAGAAAAGATTCTAGTATTAACATCGATATGCAAACTTACTAAATTTGCGAAAACCAAGATAATTCGTTCCAGAGCAATTGTCGAAATATTGTCATCGACAACGAGAAAACTCTTAATTCCGCAAGTATCACTTCCATGATGGAAGATGAGTTAGGAATCCGCGTTTACAAAACACCACCGTATAAGAGTGAAGTAAACGGTCAGATTGAGCGTTTTCATTCAACTCTTTCTGAAATCATGCGATGCCTAAAAGCTGAGCAAACGCACCGATCGTTTGAGGAACTGCTCGAAAGAGCAAAAAATAAGTACAACTTTACGATTCACTCTACAACTGGAAAGAAACCGATTGAACTTTTCCACGGCCGATGTCCCAGAATAACTCCTGAAATATACGAGAAAAACAGACAAGAAAATATTAAAAAGGTAACGGAAAAACAATGTAAAGACATCAAATATCATAACAAGAAACGGGGACCGACTAAAATTTATAGTCCGGGTGACGTTATCTTTGTTAAACACAATAAAAGACTAGGTTCGAAACTAACGTACAGGTATCGGAAGGAAATAGTAAAAGAAAACCAAAACACTGTAGTTATAACAGAATCAGGGAAAACAATTCACAAAAGTAACATTAGAAACTGACACTAACCTTTCCATTTCAGAATTTTACTCCACTTCGTGGAAGGAGAAATACAAATTTTGGATTTCTCTAACTCTCAATTTATTTCACTGAACACCGGACAGACAAAGATTCAAAACGGTAATTTCAAAATAATCCACGATATCGACCTTGACCAATACGAACAATTTTTGACAAACATCACTCCGACGCTCGACCAAAACAAAAAGAAAAACGATCCTCTATTTCCTTACCTTTCCCATTAATATCAACAAATCCAAACACTAATCCATAATCTAAAACCAACGAAAGTAAAGAGATCACTTGACTTTATAGGATCTGCGTGGAAATGGATTGCAGGTAATCCAGACCACCACGATCTTATAACAATTAAAAGAAAAATCAATAACATACTTGTTAATTCTAATAATCAAGTTGTAATAAATAAAATCCAAAATGAAAGAATAAATAATATAACTAAGATTACAAATGAAATAGAAACAATTTTAAGAGAAAATTATAATGTCAATAAAGAAGTTATGTCAGAAATCCGATACAAATTCAAAATTGTTAAAGAAGAATTAGAAAACATAAATCTAGCCATACATCTGGCAAAATTAGGAATCGTTAACACCCTTATTCTATCAAAAGAAGAAATAAGTTTAGCCGTCAATGCATTAGATAAAGAAAATGTACCTTTCTTAACAATAGAAGAAGCTTTACATTTTGCAGAAATATGTAAAAATTATAACGAATTCAATTTCAATTTTATATATTATCAATCTCCCAATAACTGATTCACATATCTATGAAAAACTTTTACTAAAACCAATAAAAAGAAATGGTGTAGCAATAGACATTATTTATAAGGAAATTATAAAAAACGATCATGAAATTTATGGTTTAGTTAATAATTGTAAGTCAACCAATTTTGTTACCATCTGTAAAAGAGAAGATATTGTAAACTTAACTAACTCTTCTTGTATTCCAAATCTGTTTAAGAGTAAAATAGCTACATGTAATTTAATAAATAGCGAACATATTCCTACAATAGAAGAACTGACACCTGGCATAATATTGCTGAATGACTTCAATGGAACTCTTAGAGCTGACTCCACTATGAACCGAAATCTCACTGGCACCTTCCTTATAAAATATGAAAAAGGGAACGTTACCATCAACGACAGGAATTTAGCACATCCTTTTAGTCCTTTCCAGTCATTTGCGCCAAAAACCGCTTTGGATTTTTAACTTTGATACATTAGACTACACGTACAAAAAATTTAAAAAAAATCGGGGGTGAGTACTATTCGGAACTCCACCCAAACTTACGACCGGAAAGGACAAAAAGGATATTGGGAATTTTCCATCATAAAACATTGGAGGCCCACTCCTTGTATTTTTTTTTTGTATATTTAAGCAATAGTTTAAGACAATGTAATTGCCAGTCTCTTGCGGATTTTTGGAACGACAAGTTCATGATCCCTTTCTAAATGCTCCAAATTTTAGAATAAATAAATTATAACGTTTTTTTATATAATCTCGTCTTTTAGACGCATATAAGTGGCGCAGTCTGTAGGATCGGTGACGGTTTCTTTTTTAAATTAAATTAATAAAAATATATAAATATATATCTATACATATATGTATGTATGTATGTATATATAGTCATTTCTTAAACTGTGGGTTTTTACCCTTCATCACCGCCGAACCATTAAGTGAGCGATAAAACCAATAAATCATAACGAACAAATATAAAGTAAAAGAACATATACACTACAGTGTCATGTAAAACAAGAAACACCGAAAAGTGATCAGAATACCAAAATTATATGTGTATATGATAAGCAAAAAAAAAAAAAAACAGTGAAAAAGGAACGAATCAATGCGATCAAATACTAACAAAAACAGTGCAGTGAAGAAAAATACTAAAACACAAGAAAAAACTGAATGCAAAACTAACTCGAAAATAACAGTGGAAAAGGATCTAAACATCAGAAACCATCAGAAATCATCAAGAATCACCAAGGAAACAACATGATCCTCCTAGTTTTTGGGTGCATGTACATAAGTGATATAATTGTATTACATATTGATCATGGTACATAATTGCAATATAAGTTTAAATATAAGATTTACCTAGTGTCCTAGTGCCATTCTGTTCTATATATAATATATATATATGTGTAAAGTTAGAATTATATTTTCAAAAAGAAAAGAAGATAAACTAGCAACAGACCATGAAGAAATGTTAGCGGAAACCTTCATAACATACAATAATGCTATACATTCTATCACAAAACACACTCCATTTTTGGTAGACCATTCAAATTTTCCAGAACACTTACTACCTCCAACGAACACGAATATTTGAATAAACTAAATGAATTCCTAGACAACCTTTACCCGAAAATACAGGAAGAAGTCAAAGCTATCACCACACGTAGGATCGAAAGTCTAATTAAGAATAGGGAAGAACCAGAGGAAACAAAGGTCAACGATACAATATTTGGAAAAGAAGCTAGGCGTAATAAATTGACACCTAGGTTCTCAAAACAGATAATAAAAAAGAACAATAGGTTTACAATAATTACTCGAAATAACAAAAAAATTCACAAAAGTAAAATTAGAAGGAAACACAAGTCATAACTAACATTCTTTCCTATCACCTATCCACAAACAAAGCACACTGCTGAACCTTTACTGCACCTTCTTTCCTACTTCTTCATTTCTTCTGTATGAAAAAAAAAAAAAAACAAAAAAAATTATCAATATATGTATATGTATATAAAACGATAAAAAATATATATAATAATAATAATAAATAAGTAATAATAATAAAAAAAAAAGAAAACAAAAAAAAAAGGATATTTAAAATATATATGCAAAAAAAAAACAAAACATAATAAAATAATAATAATAATTTAAAATAAAAACATCGTGTGATTGTGAACAATAGCATGATTCAAATAAAACAAAAACAAAAAAAAATTAAAGACAGAAAAATTTAATGAACATGTAACCAGGGAATATGATTAGCATGATTCAAAAGAAACAACATTTTTACCTAGTACTAACAACATATGATTTAAATCAAGTCCATATACACATAAGTTAGCCAATAAGCATAAGTCAAAACCAAAAATCACCTATTCTTCTCTCCCTCGCTATAGTTAAATAACCTTCCATTCTAACACACTAACTTTACCTTCCTAGAGCTAGGAAAGAAATTTCGTGCGATACAGATGGATTAGGCTCCACCATTAAATTCATAACAGGAAATATGGACGCACAAGATGCGCAAAAAATAAACAGTCAAATAGAAACTATAAATACAAACATACAAAATTTCACATACATATATGATAGGAAGACAAGCCACTATAAATGTCCACATAATAGAAGGCTCAAAAACATAACGAACCACATAAACAATGAACAAAATACTATAAAATTCTTTTTAGAGAATACAGCAAACAAAGTAAAGAGAGAACAAGACATACTGACTGAAAATCAATACCGTAACCAAATTAACTTTAATATCGACTTACTGACAGACCACCTATCTGATATATCTGAGGCCTTAATCCTCAGCAGACTAAACATAATTCCAAAATGTTTGCTAAGCACCAAAGAACTAGAACTAATACAACACAAATTAATTGATCAAGACATTAAGATTACTTCCATAGAACAGTTATACGATTTATTAAGACTACAGCACAAAACGTCACAAAAATATAATATTTAATATACAAATCCCTAATTTATCAAAATTAAAATACTCCCTGTACCATATCATACCCCTTCCCGTAGATGAGACAAAACTCATAATAACAAAACCATTTATTGCATACAATGATCAATATGTACAACACTTTAATACAACTTGCCCCAAAACTGGAGAGACCTATATGTGGAGACCCGAACTGGTCGAGAAAACGCCAAAATCCAGATGCCTAGGGAGACTGTTGGAGGACCAACAGCTTCAACCTAATTACATACTTTCACTAATGCACCACAAGTCCTTTTTTTTACTCCTCTTGCAGCCCGAAAACAGGTACAATACAGGATACAGCATTGCTACACTTCCGAAAATGCAAAGTGCAGATCAACGGCATCACATATGAAGACGACTCAAACACCTACTGGGACGAAATACACATCCCACCACCACCAAACAGCATCATTAAACCAACCTCTACCAAGGAAGTCCTTAGTCTAGAGAAGCTGAAGGAATACAATTTCCAGACGGATGTCAATCTTACCAACCTAGGCATCAAGACTGAAGTCTTACACTATATTACCGCATCAACTACCACCACATTCACCACCATCATAATCATCATTGTAGTCACCATCATGATCACCAACAAAAGGAAACTCCACGGCACTTTAACTTTAACCCCAACACTTCAATCCTTCGCTCCAGCCCCAACGACGTCATTGCGGCCTTCGCTCCACTCTAAGGGGCGAGGAGTTACGGCGGCTACCTCTATTCCCGTCGCCCCGTACCGCTCATTATGATGGATATTTGGCCGAATTTTTGTTTCGAAGACGGTTTTCATATAATGTCCGCCTTATTACTTTTTTCAATATGATTGGTGAATGTTTTCCACCAAAACTTTAAATAGATGAATAAAACGATTATTATTGAAAATAGTGTTTCGTTTTTATTGTTTTTGTTTAGAAATAATCTAAACATGGTAATCTCGAGAAATGATGTACGAGATGTTGACAAGGAAGGAGAGCAGACGACGATCAGCGAACCACGATAAGGCAGAAGACAACTGATATAATTCAGCTGCGCTCAAATGTTCCCTGTCGAGGCGTCATTTGACACTTTCGTTATCAGCGGTCGAACCAACGCATCCTTAGCAGCAGCCTTATCTATGGTCTTCTATAATGTATTTATCTCGACTCTTGAGAGGGTCAGCCATCATATCTTTTATAATGTATTTATCTCGACTCTCGAGATAATGATTTAATGAAATCCACATGTTTGAAATAGTATACATATAAGCTAATCGTAACGTAAAATAAATTCAGTATCCTGCAAATACTCAACGATGTTATATCTCTTGACAGTTTTAAAATCCATACATGCACTCGTATATGAATTTGAGATTTCATTCTTGATGCAATGAATGCGTAAATACATATGTACATATATATGTATATCCATAACGTATGTATGTTTATATGGCATTTTGTTTGGATATAAATTAACAAATTATTAATTTATTTATATTAATTCCGCGTTAACTTATATCCATCATATGTATTTACATGCATTTGTACACGTACTGAATAACTATACATGTTTCATGTATGTATGTATTAATGTGGAGGGGAAATGTCGGCCAATAGGTTTTCACTACCCTTTCCACATGGTTTTGGCGCTCACGTAACTTCGTTGCTCCGCTAAGGGTACGTGCACGAGCAACGTGCCTATTGTAAAAAGTAACGGAACTCGAAAATCGCGTAAAGTAGATTCGCTGGCATCAATGAAAAGTTCGTTCGTATGTATGCAAAAGCATACGATGTTTATGTGCAGGAGAAGTGAGGAGGGGAATATGCGTCCCTTGTGTAAACATTTACCCAATTTTTTACTATAAATGAAATATTCATAGATGAGTCCATTACAAATAAGAATTCAAGTACATAGTTTGAATTTTATAAGTAATGATCGACAAAATTCTGCTCTCAAAAACTTGTCGTTTGAGGTGAGTTCCTGAACTGTCCTAAAATGGTACGGGTGTAAGTTTTCGGTATGAAGCACTCTCCGTACTCTAGATTTGGGCACTCCAAGCATAATAGCTATCCTCCTTGTACTAAGGGAGGGATTACGTCAGACCAAATCCAAAAATTGCGGTTTTATTGTCTTAAGGTCCTAGCCGGTTGAACCCATTGGCGGCGGGCGGACCCAGACGAAATTGGCAGGTCAGTTTTCAGGCGTTATCAATGAAAAAAAGGATTAATCCAGGGTTATTTCAATACTGTGTCAGTTTATTGAATCCTCATAAAACTACAAATTTTTTAAAAATAATAAAAAAGATGTCATTACTGCTTCGAAATGAAACTGAACGAAACAATTTTGGAAGGATATTCTGGACGGATGAAGCACAGTTTACCAGAGATGGGGTTACTAACTTCCACAATTTGCATCATTGGAGTAGCACCAATCTACACAACAAAAAACAGAATAAATCACAACCCCGGCTTAGCTGTAATGTTTGGCTTGGTATTGTTGGACAAACTGTAACCGGGCCCCGGTTTTTGAATGCCGTTATTAATGGAGAATCATACCTGCAGTTCCTACGAGACCTTTTGCCCGATTTGATGGACAACGTTCCTTTGGCCATAGCAGATAATTTAATCTACCAGCAAGATGGAACACCAGCACACTAGAGCTTACGGGTTAGAAACTGGCTGGATGATCATTTTAGTGACCGTTGGATCGGAAGAAAGGGCCCCACGTAATGGCCACCTAGATCACCAGATTTAACTCCTCTAGATTTTTATGTGTGGGGATTCATGAAGAATTATGTTTACGAAGTGGAAATAGTATCTTTGGAACGACTGAAAGCACGGATTGAAGTCGCTGGAGTCAAATTGTTTGACTTATGTGCAGCCATTAGAAGGAGATATAATCTTTGCCTTCTAAAAAATGGGGATCATATTGAAAATTGATTATAATAAAACTCCAATTTTTTTAAAAATAATAAAAAAGATGTCAATGTTTCATACATTAATTTGCCTACAAGTCCAGCCGCGTTAAAACCAAAAAAAGGTTTTTCTTAGAAAAAAATGTTTCGGGTTTTTTTTTAATTTCTCGAAAACTACAAAACATTTTTGCATCCGGTTTTCTGTTTTTAACTAAAAACTAATAAGAGAATTGAATTTTGGACAAAAAATTAGTACTTAATTACATACAATTTTGAAAAAAAATAGTTCGAAATTTTTTTTTTTCATTTTTTTTTCAAAATTTTGAGTTTGAAAATTAATTTCTCAAAAACTATTTCTTCAAACAGCTTCGTTTAGAAACAAGATGAAAGAAGAGGTATACACCTTTGATTTTTGTACGGAAGGCATGAGATCATGGGTGGATGATCGATGAATCATTGGTCGGGAGCACTTTGCACATTCGCGGTTGAGCAATATTTGAAAACGGGTGAATCTTTGGTTCGTGCGCGTCGCAATTTTTGTACTCACTTCAATTTATGCAGACAGAGTGATGTTATTTTGAAAAAAAAAATTATGGTTCCACCCATACAAAATTCAGATCATGCAAGGTCTAAAGGAAAGTGGCCATCCTTTGCGAGAAACCTTCGCAAGAACAATTTCGGACGTTTCCGAACAGATTGGCAACATATTGTTCAGTGATGAAGCACATTTTCATATCGACGGCTAAGTCAATAAACAGAATTTTCGTTAATGGTGCCCAAACTACCCTAGAGAACGCCATCAAAAGGTTAATATTGCCCCAAACGACGATATGGTGTGCCATTTCTGCTCGGGGGTTGGCCCTTATTTTTTTAACCAACAAGAAACAGTGACTGCTGAATTGTATTGCCGAATTATGGAAGAGTTTCTGTTCCTACAGCTGCAGCTGTTCCTTGGGCACAACAAAATAACGCTATTTCAGCAAGACGGTGCTACACAACACACGATTAGCACGGCTAAGTAAATAAACAGAATTTGCGTTAATGGTGCCCAAACAACCCCAGAGAACGCTATCAAAAAGGTTTATACTACCCCAAACGACGGTATGGTGTGTCATTTCTTATTTTTGTAGCCAACAAGAAAAAGTCACTGCTGAATTCTATTGCCGTATTATGGATGAGTTTCTGTTGCCGCAACTGCAGCTGTTCTTCGGGCACATCAAGGGAACGCTATTTCAGCAAGACGGTTCTACACAACACACGGCTAGGATCTCGGTGGAGAAGCTGAGCACTATTTTCCCGAACAAATTGATCAGCATCTATGGAGACCTCACAACATGCGACCTTTTCTTTACCTCCAGTAAATAGTTTACAATAATAATTCTCGAACAATTCGCGAAACTGTTGCCATTGAACCAGATCTTTGTTCAGGCGTTATTGCAAATGTGAGGGTCCCGCTGAAAGAGTGCCTGGAAAGAAATGGGCGTCTTTTGAACATATTGTTTAAAAAAAATTAAATCCACAACATGACTGTACCTTTTCCCAAAATAAAGTATTATCTATTATACAATTTTCAGCTTTTTATCTAGATATTTTATTTCAAACTTAAAAATTTTCCACTGGACAACATTTAGAAGGTCTAAGGCAAAATATCTCAATTCAATTCTACCCTTGAAACGAATAGAGATTATTTTAATCAAAGTACCTAAACATATAATAATGTATAACTAGTCGGCTTTATTTTAACAACTATAACTTTATTATTCTTTTCAATTATTTATACAATAGTTCATTAGATCAATATTAGATCAATTTCACAACTTCACCTATACTTGTGCTTCTCCTCAACATGTTCTTGATGATGGTCAGTAGATGAAAGAGGCCGAGAACTCAAGCTTAGTACTTAAGTTCCGTCTTGCTAAAGACGATGTTTAAAGAGAGCTTGACTATTTCCTCAAAGCCTTGCTATATAAATATTAAATACGGCTTTGACGAAAGGTTAAACTGTTGTTTATATTATTATATAATATAATAATATAAAATTGCATGAAAACATATGCACAATTCATCATGACTGTGCTAGAATTTTTTTTCACTGCCTCCCAGCCATAAAATGCATTAGTAATTACGTTGGCATTTAGGGAGATGGCCTCAACAAAAATGCCGCCATGTGTTCGTATATGCATATAATGATCGTCCAAGCAGACGTCACGCACGTGTTATAAGAAAATAATTTTTCATAGCCCCGACCATTAACTCCGATTTAATAACTTCAAAACAACTTCATTAGCCACCAACCGATTAGACACACATGCATGCGTTCTTTTACCCAGCAAGTCCAACTAATCATTTGTTACTAATATTTCAAACCTCCCCACCAGTTATGATTTATTAAGCTAGCTTAATGCCAAAATCACCAACGCCAAAGCACCAATGCTGGTACCAACACAGCACGGCGATGAAGTCTCGAACTCGATCCGATTACAGACAGCAATCGATACTTAGACACAGATGAAACGTGCAGCATCAAAATCCTCTGACTTTTCATACTAACCGCCTGAATCGATTACGACGATTTTGTTAGCACCACTGCGTGCATAACATGTCACTCCGCAGCTTAAAACGGTCATCTTGAGAGCAGCTGGGTGCGTCCCGTAACATTTCCTACGTCTCACGGAATAGATCCACTTGTAATGCAGGAAGACAGTGCTCGCGTCCATCGGTCATATGAAAAGTGTACGGCAATGAACGAAGTGCACATGCACGAAGCGTGTGTGCCAAGTTAGCAGTGGTTACTTGCCGCTAGTGGTTTTGAACCGAACTGAATGTTGGGAGGTCGGACGTAGAGTGCGAGAAGCGCACTTGATGAATGGAGGAAGTCTCAGTGGCTAATGTAGCAAAACCTGGTCAGATATCTGCACGGTACTCTTTGCTTCTATCTTTGTTTTTTTTTTGTTTTCTTTTTTTGTTTGTTTTTAAATTAATTTCTGGGTAGGAGTTCAGTGAACGCCATGCCATGGTATTTGAATGCTTTTAATACACGTTAAAAAAGCACCAATGGAAATTCATTCGCTATATCGTGCTGAGACAATGTAATTATTTCTTCTCGAAAACATCAAGTACGTGGATGCGGTATGGTTGAGGGGCCCTTAAGTCAACGAAGTCATTGTGTTCAGAACAACTTAATCGGTGGTGTGATAGGTTCTGTGACAGCATATTGAGTTGTGAATGAAAAACTAGAATTCACGTCTTCGGGTGCTATTTTTAGCATAAGAAAATGTAAATGTATGGTCATCCTCGTGGCTTTGAGTGCATAATAGTCGTCTACATGCTTTAACAACATCTACTTACATTGAAATCGCTTAAGTGGAGATTCCAAATGTTCTTCAACCAGCTAAATTCCATAGAATTACAAACAAGTGGCACTGCTTGGCATCAAATCAATTAAAAAAATTAAATGAGTCTTAGGCTCTTACAAGCTGATGTAGGTACCTGCCGAAACAGTTTAATCATTTATAGAAGGTTAAAATCGCAGAAGTATTGTGAGTTTTCTCTTTGTGACCCTACGTAGGAGTTTTAAGGTTTAGTTTATGTTTTAGAATGTAACAGAGGTTAACTAAGTTTATTTTAAAGTCTAAATATCAAACTTAATTTACTTAGCTACTAGCTTACAGAAGATTCCATTATTACTGAAAACTGAGGAGGATCGTACCGAAGAATTTCACCATCAAAAACAACATTAACGGCAAAAAACGATATTCCGCATGGAAGTGGACATTACCTATGTACCTCTCTCAGGGCAAGGAACGTCGCTACACAACAACAACCCCTTTTCCTTTCTTCCAAAATTCGGCTAAGGGCGAGAAGCGCCGCCCACTTGAGCATGAAGAGCGTGAACTACGAGTTGAAGGCCGTAGTGGATGGGCTCACAGTAGACAGTAGAGTTGCGCAAAATAGTTCCAAGCCCGGAACGAACATGGAACGTTTCTTTCCCAGTCGGAACCAGCGTTGCCACTTCAAAAAAAAGAGGAGCGCAGTAGATCATTAAAAAAAATGCAGTAGTAAACAAAAAGCAACAGATCAAACTTAATCTTAAAAATCTTCAATTAATCAATTTAATATTTTTTTATAAACTTTCCATCAATAAAATTAAAATTTTGAAAATATTCTAAAAGCCCAGGGGAGACTGAGGGTGTTCAGCAACCGTTGCTGATATTATTCATTTCCTTACAATAAATTAAATTTTCAAGAGTACTTACATTAAGTTTGTTTCGTAGTTTATTTTTTATTTGGCTTACAATCGAAAACTTTCGCTCTACAGCAGCAGGGAAAGTGAACACAAAATCAACATATACTCGCAAAGTTCGACATATATATTTTCCCCCCAGAGCTTTTTTTGTATCGAGTAAATTAAACCAAAATATTGAACAATCTAAAGCATCATAGTATGTATTTACATAAAGAATCTTAGTTCCCTAGTAAAGACCTTCACTGACTATTTAAATTTTCTTTATTGCAATTGATAAAGAGAAAGGAATCTAAAATAGGCAATATTGATGGTATAGCACCATCGACGACTAATTTAGCATGTTTGTATTTCAGTAGTTTACATTTTTTATCATTGAAATCAAAACGTTGTTTTATTTGCTCACAAATTTCTACATAAAAATTTAAAACATCCTTTTTTATTTTATCAGTTTCTTATTCATCGAAATTGTTTTCATTTATATATTCTTGAAACTCTATTGAGAAATATACATTTGAAAGAGATTGATGGAGGGAAAAATCGTTTAAATCAATGTTCACATTAACTATATCAACATTTATAAAATTCTTAAGAATATCTATGAAAAGATTGGAAATGTGTTGTTCAAGAAGATGTATTTGAATGTACTCTGATTGGAATATTTTATTTTTTTTATTTAATAAATTTAAAACATAGGAAAGAAAGAGAATATAAAGTTTATTTAAAGGATAAGCTAAAAAAGTAGTAACGTAATCACTACAGAATCTAAAATTTCAAAACTTAAAAGAGTGAAATAATGTTGTTATGGGTTACATTGCTCTAGGAGACGGTTAACAACACTCTCAACCGAAAGCCACCTAGTGTGCGAAATATTTAAGATCTTATGTTTTTTTTATGTTAAAATCTTCTTCAAATTCTTTACAGGCTTCACATCTCTTAGGGCTATGGGAAAAATGATGGTAAATATCTTTAATTCCCTTATCAATAAAGTTACGTAAACGTGCAGGGACGGGTTAAGAATATCCCTGCAGCGATACCTCTCGCTTGTCGTAAAAGGCGACTAAAACAAAGGTAAACAAAAATCACATCTAGGCAATTAAGAAAACACCAAGGTGAGCCTAGGGACACATATACCACCATTAAACTGCCCCACAAGTGGGTATGCAAATCAGTGGGTTGACACGACTGGAGATCACCGATGTTGTAAGAGTAAGATCAAACAAACAAATCTGGAGCATGCCCGTGTCACAAAAAAAAAACAAAAAAAAAAGGCAGGCCGAAAAACAATTGGTGCAAACAAATGCAAAAACACCACCATTCGATTGGCCTCAGCGATGAAGTAATCCCAAACCGGGAAGCCTGCCGCTACTTTCTCAGGTCAAACCGGCGGACCCCACAAGCGGAAAAGTAGGAATGCAGTTAAGTGGGAAGATTATGGTCCTACACTTCTGTCCATAACAACGCCGGAAAAAAAGGAAAAGAAGAAGATCAATAAAGTTACGTAGTTTTTTAGTAGCTGCTAGAGCACATACATAAATGCAATGAGTGTCATGTACATCCAAGATAAAACAAATTCTTATTTACATTTTGCATATTTGCCTTAACGCCATTTATATTGCCGCTCATTACAGATGCATTATCTGATGCCATTCCAATTATGTTTGTCATTGGTAAATTTTCTTTTTTCAAAAAAAAATTTCACGTTTGAAAAAATTTCATTCGAATCTGGCGACGAAAGTTCTATAAGACCAAAAAAACTATCTCGAATCTTCTTGTTCTGTCCATCGAAACAACGAGTAACTATAACTAAACATTTTCTAGTTAAAACATCTGTTGTTTCGTCTATTATAAGAGAAAATTTTCGAGTTCTCAAAACGCTACTTATTTGTTCTTGGGCAAAAGGCCTCATAACAAAATTAACCATGGAACTAGCTCTGGTATGCCCACACTTTTTACCTTTCGCGATGGAAGAATCCGGACATACTGCTTGCAAAAAATTAGGAACACTATCCATTAAAGAAAACGGCAAATTATGATTAACACAGTACGTAACACAAGTAATCTCTGCTTTAAGTTTTGAATTATTATTGTTTCTTGAGGAAACCTGAAGAAACAAATCTGGAAGAAGGTTTGTATTTTTGGACTTCTCCAAATGAAATCTGGATGCACTATGCCTTTCCAAATTTGTTTTGTTATTTTCAAGCATTTTCATTTTCTTGAATCGAATTAGGGTTTTCTTTTCTATTATTTAGTAAATAAAAAAAAAAGAAATTAAAAACTAGAAAACTAAACTAAAACAAAACACTCACGGGCACGATATTTGCATTTGGCAGATGAATGTCGGAACAATTTTACTTTTTTTTTTGGTTATCAATAAATATTTATCCATGTTTTTTTCTTTACAGCGGTTATTTTTATGCATGGTTTTTGTACAGCTGTACCTATACAAGAGGAGGTTTATCAATTAAAAAAGTGCAGTAGATTGGATTTAGTGGCAGCAGATTTATTTTTCGCGAAAAGTGAAGTAAATCTACTGCTATTGCAGCAAAGTGGCAACGCTGGTCGGAACTAGTTCCGAGAACTAGTTCCTGAAACTATCTCCTCGGAACTACAATACATAGTGTTTCTATTACTTGATGCAATGACACAATAGTAGTAAAGTGTTGCTATTTTTTTTTTGTTCAAAATACTTCTAATATCACTTCGGATCAAAAGTAACAGCACCTATAAAACATAACATAAAAAGTTGACAAGACCATCCTAGAATGGAACTATGAGATCCGGATCCGGATAGGGAACTAGCAACAGAATATGGAACTATCGGAACTGTCGGAGCTGTCGGAACTATCGGACCTGTCGGAACTATCGGAACTATCGGAACTATTAGTATGATAAGAGAGATCCATATCCGATCCTTCATACATAATGCGTTCACGAAACACGAAACGAGTATGATTGCGGACATTATTGTTTGATCACTCTTCTGCTATTCCAGTTCCAGTGTGTTAGTGTGCACAAACTGTTCGAGCTTATCGCTACTTCAATGTACATACACGGTATTCATTCACATTTTGTATAAGACATGTTCGATTGCATTTATCTTTCTTTTCGTTTTGTCTGTGATTAGTGATTGCGTTGTTCTACAGCAGCGCTGTCCAACTTATCATAGCCCGCGGGCCATAATTTCTTCACCAAACATTTCGGGGGCCAAGAAGGTTGATAAATGAAAAGTCAGTTTATGGTAATTAAAAAAATATTTTATTTATACAAAAAAGAAAACTTTAAAATATTCGTAATATATTAATGAGAACATTGTGGCCGTAATTGTTTAGCAACAATATCTTTTATGTCCACATCAATATTTGTTGTGGCAAGTCTAATTATATCTTCAAGAGTGGAATCTTTCAAACTATTTCTATATTTTGACTTTATATATTTCATATCGGAATATGCACGCTCGCAGATATACATATGTAGTACATATTATGTACTTCCGAACATTGATACAATTTTAAGTCCAAAATCTCTCAATTTTGGATATTTCTCTTTATCTAAAAACTTGAATATTTCTATTCCAGTTACTCCACGAGATGTAAAAAATGGGTCAGCCTGCAGGTCACATAATTCTATTTTATATTTAACATCAACGGAGTTGATATCAAAATTAATTGGATCACAAAATAAATCAATAGACGGTTTAAGATCATCAAATTGAGAAAATCTTTCATTGAAATCTTTAATTAGCATATCCAAGTTTGGTAGAAATATTTTAAAATTCGCTTCTATATTACATTCTTTCATTTCTTCATAGATCTCTTTGCAAGATTCAAAATGAAATAAATTATTTTGCTCCAAATTAAACTTAACAATTGTAATTGTTTCTAAATCCAGTAACATAATTATAAAGGCAACACACATTTTGATCTTGTCCTTGCAAGGATTTATTCAAAATATTTAAGTAATTTGTAATGTCCGTTAGGAAAGCAAGTGAATAAATAAAATTTTTATCAACTAAATTTGCTGTCAAATTTTCATCGACGGCAAATTCTGTGAGAAAAAGATGAACTTCTTTTCGAAATTGAAAGAATCTCCTCAAGCACTTTCCAGCACTTAACCAACGAACGTTACTATGTAAAAGCAGATCTCCATACTCAGTTTCCAATTCATCAAAAAATGTTTTAAATTTTCGGTGTGTAAGAGAACGATTTCCGCCGCGAATTAAATTAGTAATTTTGCAAACCTTGTCCATTACGTCTTTTAGTTGTAGAGATAAACCACACAATGCATCCTGATGGATAATACAGTGTAACATACGACATGTTATTCCTTCTTTTTGCAAAAGTCCCGCGAGCCCAATATTTTTGCCCTTCATAGTTCTAGCACCATCGGTTACAATAGCAGTGCACTTGTCAAATCCGCCATACTGCTCTACTGCACATTTTAATTGTTTGTAAATATCTTCACCTTTCGTTTTTCCGTGTAATGATTGTAATTTTAAAAGTTCTTCTGAATAATTATAGTTTTCATTTACAGTTCTTATAAAGATAAGCATTTGACTTGTATCTATTGATTAGGTTTTCTAATTTATTAGTGACATGCATGCTAATCTCGTTTACACTTCGGCTTACAGTCTGGTGAGAAAGTGATACTGTTTGAAATTTTCTTACCATTTCGTTGAGCTTGATTTATCGCACATTTTTTAATTAATTCTCCATCCAAAAATGGCTTCTTTGCCTTTGCTATTTCTAAACAAACTTCAAACGATGCAGCTACAGATGCTTCTTGAAATGTTGGTTCTTGATTAAAATAATTCGTTTGATGATCCAGCTGCTTTTTCATTTTTTCACTAGTGGTATTTTCATGTCTCGCGTGTACGAATGATACTTTTTTTCATGCATGGAAAGATAATGGCGCTTCAAGTTATATTCTTTACACACCGCTATGATCTGTGAACATTCCAAACACTGTGGTTTACCATTCTTATTCAGAATAAATAAATATTCTATCTCTCCGCGATGTTGAAATTCTCGATTTTCGAGGTCTATTTTTCTTTTGTTAGTAGCACTCATATTCAATAATTATTTTAATTAATAAATAATTAAGGTAATAATACCCAGTCAACCCTCAACAAATTTTAGACAAGACTGCACCCGCACGATTGCATAAATCAGAGACTAATAGCACAGAATAAATAGTATACAGAAGTTGCATCTCATACAAAGCAAATTTTGTTCTAGGGTTCCAATATTGGCACCCTATTGAACAGAGAGTACAAGCATGAGAACATGCGAGAGAGTATACAAAAAATTGAGAGGCTGGTGCGAGCGAAAGAGAGTTGCATGTGCGTTTTCGGTGGTTTTGTTTTTACGAGAGCAAAGCAGCTTACGATGTGTATGCAAGTGTGTGTGCGTGTGTATGCATTGATAGCTTCTTCTATCGTAAGCTTGCATGGTGTTGTATTGCTTCTCTTGTTTTCGATTGTGTGGATTGGATTCGAAATCACTTGGGAATTGTACTTTCATGCGAATGGTTGTGTTTTCCTGCGCTTATAAAGGGTCCGCCATCTAATGTTTTTTTTTTCAAGTAGTGCTTATTTCGTGAATGTTAACACTTAGCTCATGTCTGATTTGACAGATAATTAGTTGTATCCTTCCGCTGAACGAATATGGTTGTGTATACGCTTGAACAACGCTGGGAAATATTGCGACATTACTTTGAAAATCCGATGCCGATTTTGCCAAAAAAATCATCTTTTCAGATAAAGCTCATTTTGATCTTGGCGGATATGTAAACAAGCAAAATTGTCGCATTTGGGGCACGCATACATTGAAAAGCCGGTGCACCCAAAACGAGCCACTGTTTGGTGCGGATTTTGGTCCAGAGGCATAATTGGGCCATTTTTCTTCGAAAATGAGCAAGGAGTGGCCGTTACAGTCAATGGCGATCGTTATCGGGCCATGTTGAACGAATTTTTGTTCACAAAAATTGAAGAGGAGGATATTGGCAACAATTGGTTTCAACAGGACGGCGCTACGTGCCACACAGCCGAAGCTACACTCGATGTTTTGCGCCCTGTTTTTGAAGATCGCATTATCAGCCGCAGAGCTGATGTCGTTTGGCCACCTCGGAGCTGCGATTTGACACCGTTGGACTATTATTTGTGGAGTGCCGTCAAAGATAAGTGTTACGCCGACAAGCCAGAGACAATTGACGCTTTAAAGGACAATATTCGTGAAGCCATTGGTGAAATACAGCTGCACACAATCGATAATGTGCTTAAAAATTGGACCGATCGTGTAGGCTACTGCATGGCCAGCCGAGGCAGCCATTTGAATGAAATTATTTTCCATTATTAACCGGAAGGATTGTACTTTCAAAAAAAAAAGAAATTTGAGAAAATATTCAGTAGTTTTTTTTTATAGCATTTTCAAAAAAAAAAAATTATTTGGCGGACCCTTTATATTGACTCCATTTTTACTTTGTATTTTGATATTTAACTCTATTTTTGATTTTGAATTGTTGCTTTTATAATTGTTGACAACTTTGCATACGATTTGGATTATTCTTTGGACTTATTATTATATATTGATTGTTGAGGGGTTGTCATACGATTTTGAATAGGAAAAATGGATTCTGTACCGGCTGTTGGTAAAATTTTCCAAAAGTCCGGCATTCGATGCTGCATAAAAACATGCGGTAAATCTAGGCGATATGGTGAAAAGATAAGAATGTTTAAGTTTCCTCCCATGACTCAGCTATGGGTCAAATTTGGCGAGAAAAATGTAATATTCCAACAAAAGATTACACAAACAAATCACTTCTCAAGTTCTGACATTGGTAAAAAAAAGTTGAAATTCAGAGCTGTTCCGGTATTTAACTTAGAAGTTATTGAGGAAGATTACAAGTCGTTGGAGCTTGATTGTCCAGCTAAAAAGAGCCGAACAAGTGACTCCGTAGATGGATGTTGTAATGACTGTGAAAAATATCTGAAATCAGCTAATTTTTACAGAAAAAAATCTCCAAAGCCGCAAACAAATAGCAACAAAATCAAGCGTATTTCAAACCATCGACTCTTTTCAAATAAGCAAGGAGTCAAAAACATTTTGCAAACTTCTTCTTAGTCCACGACCTAAAGAATATAAGCAAGATGTAAAAGATTTGGTTCAAAACATTTATTATGTCTCACAGTCAACGTACCAATTTTTGAAGAATAAATTGCATCTATGTAAATTTGCCACATATCTCTACTGTTTATCGTTGGGCCCCTGTAAATTCCCTACAACCAGGTTTTAAAAATAACGGTTTAGAGTTAATAAAAAAGAAGTGCTTAGATTTGAACCGAAAAGAATAATATGATTCTGCTGATGGATGAAATGGCGATTAGAAGGGGATTGCGATACAATTCCAAATTAGATTTAGTGGATGGATTTGAGGAAAATGGGGTTGAAAGAACGAACCAGATTGGTGTGCGTTTTTATGATTAAATCAATGTTTTCCAACTGGGCGCTTACATTTAATTACTTTGTTGCAAAAAATGGACTTTCTGCCGATTTACTAAAAAAAGATAATATTACGAAATTTAGCAATTTTGAACAGGCATCATAGTTAAAGTTGTAATTTGTGACCAAGGGTCCTCTAACAGGAAGTGTTTCTTGGAATTTGGAGCTACTTTAGAAAAACCCTATTTTATGTATAATGGTAGTAAAACTTTCTGTGTATATGATTTTCCACATCTAATCAAATCATTAAGAAATGTTGGCTTCAATGTGACCTTACAACACCAAATGGAGTTGCTAGTTTTAAAGTAGTTAAGGAACTATGGGAAATGGAGTGCAAATCTAATACAAAAATGTGTCTTAAACTTACAAGCCAGCACATATTTCCGAACTCTTTCGAATAATGAAAGTAAAACTAGCCAGCCAAATTTTTAGTAGGACTGTTCAAGCAGCAATTAAAACTGTTATTGAGACAGTAGGCTTTAAAAGTTGCTCAAAAGAAGTTTGTTTATCTACGGCATGCTTCATAGGAAATATTAACAAAATATTTGACTGCCTAAACAGTGGTTCACTATCTTCAAAGAATTGTTATAAGTCTGCAGTTCAACTTAACAGTCCATCACACGAATATATAAAATTCTTCCTTGAATACCTCAATGAAATCTCATTTGTTCACAAAAAGAAAAAAGTATTTTTTTTAGATGGAATGAAATTTACCTTAAACGCTGTATTACAATTAGTAGACGAGCTATTTCAAAAAAAATACCAAATATTTTTGTTAATGACAAGAGCATTAAACCACGATAAGCTCGAAAATATGTTCTCGGTTCTAAGACAAAAGGGTGGAAATAATATTAACCCCTCAGTTGCTGATATTTATAAACACTTTATTGTTATTGTTGTTGTTATTGTTATTGCACGCTTAATGTCTGCAAATATAGTGCAGTTGAGTTCTTATAGTAACTGTGAAGAGCTGAGTGATACCACATTTGAAACGCTTTCAAATATTTTGTCAAATATGGACTTAGCTGATACAAATAATGAAGAACTCAGTCGAAACGAAAACTCTGAAATAGATATTAACATAGAAATCATTGATGATTTCGTATTAAATGATGACTTTCAGAATTGTTCGGAATTTAGTATCGATTTGGCGTCTTTAAGATACTTCATAGGTTATATCGTCTACAAAATGATACCGAAAATTAACTGCGATATTTGTGTTTCTATATTGAGAAAAGAAGACGAAGTTCCTAGTGAACTTTTCATATTTCATAAAAATTACAATTCTCTTAAAGATTTTGGTAACCTCGTTGCTCCTTCACAAATTTTCTTGGAAATTAGCAAGAAACATATTACAGTGTTTAGCAATATTTTTGACACACAACCACAAACTGTTGGTATAAAAAACTTGATAAAATCCAAATGCAAAAATGCCACACCGCAATGGTTTTCCACATGTTCTGATCATAAGGAAATAATATTGGACTTCATGATCTTAGTACTCTTGAGGAAGCATTGCTCGTGGGCTTCAGAGAAAAAAAATTTTACTAAAGCCCGCAAACTTAAAATCCTGTCGCACTAAAGTTTTTGGGTTATTCTTCCCTACATACATATATCAGATTGAAATTTGCACAAAAATCCCAAATAATGGAATAACGTTAATTGGTGTTACCCGGCCCTTTTAGTTTACATCGAAAAAGTACGCGTACGAATACCAAGCGCAACTTTCAACTGAAGAAAACTAAATATAGAAATCTAAAACTTGAAACAAAATTTTGTCAACACCACGTGCATTCACGACGTTGGATAGCAACACAATACACACACACACATAAACATTTTAAGATTGCTCTCTCGTTGATTCTCTCTGATCGTGGCTGCTCTCTGGTTGTTACTCTCTGATCATGCTTGCTCTCTCGTTGCTTGATCTTCCCTTCAGTTGTTCCGCCCGCACCGTAAGGTGAAAAATCATCGCAGGCCGAGATGCGACTTCTGTATACTATTTATTCTGTGCTAATAGAGACATCAAGGCATTGAAGGTCTTTCCACAATTTGCCTACAAGCTACTCATGTCCGAAAAATGTTCGAATTCGTCTAAAGATATGATAGTATGCGACTCAATTCGTCTTGGGAATGTATCTGTATGCGTGCTTGCGATAGATTAAGAATGACCGCCATAACTAAAATGCCCTCTTATTGGTTGCCGCCGACAGAATAATGTGTGTGGGGAACTATGTTCACATGTTTTTTTGAATTTGAATTGAACTAAGATTGTAACCGAAGAATAATTCGAACATATTCGAATATTAATTATTTATTTCAAATTTGTATTAAACGGATTGCTGCTGTATTCAGCCGGGTTAAGTGAAGTTACGCAAACTAAATAGTACCTACTTTAAATTCAAACTACATTTAAATTTTCACATAGTAAAATAATTTTAATATTAATAATAATAATTTAGTAACACAAATTTATTCATAGTAAAATGTACTCGCGGGCCGAAAAAATAATTTGGCGGGCCGCCAGTTGGACAGCCCTGTAGAATCTACAGCATAGTCGTATGACCGCGTCGTTCGGACGTTCGGCTGGGTTGTATAATATGAACGCCGCTATTGATGAATTTTTAGGTTGAATGGAACTATGGACATGTTATCTTTCAGTTTGAGGAACGATCGGAAATGTTTCCGACTGAGGACATAGTTCCTGGTACTATACATGTCCGGAACTACCCAACTCTAGCTCACAGAGTATGGCATAACAAAAACAACAACCCAAAAGCAATAGAATCAGCCACACAGGCAGCACCAACAACAATAGCCGCGATAATGGAACCTAAAACGTATGTACTATATTTTCAAAACACGGATTCGCGCAACACTACGATATCTTGTAGTCGGCAGTCGGTAGTGACGCGATTAGAAGTTTTGGTTTAGGACGAACTTTCCCCTATTCGAGGAAAAGAAATAGAAATAGATAAACATTGAAAGAAAAAAAAGGAAATGAAAAAGACTTTTATTTCTTAGTTTTAAGACGACCGAACTTTATTGAATCTTGTTTCAGATTGCCAATACAAATATCAATTTCGTTATCTTGTGTCTTCGCGTATCAGACTAAAAGTTCAAGGCCTGCACAGGCGATCGGGCGAATGCACTCCTTACAAAGTGCAAGGTTTGCACTGGCGATTGGGTGAATGCATTTCGAAACGATGCCGGGTGTCAGGCAGACGTCCACTCCGCATTCCGTTTTTTATCATAATTCGCATTCGCTCGGTCGCAAGTGCATTACACTCAAATTACTCGTATGTATATGTTTCTGGGGAGTGAATTACCTTTGACTGTAACTCCCCCACCGTTAGCATGAGTCTCAGCCGAAACATGTATGATAGGTACATATTATCTTTCGTCTTTTTTTAGGGCAATACAATACAAACATATGTAGTTATGGATTAGACTATCAATACATTATTTAATACTAACAATGTATATATCAATTTTGCTTCTATTTAACTTTTCGATTTTCTGTTTTCAAAATGTTTAAGATATACAGGTCTTCTAGTTTTATTTTTGACATTAATTTAGTTTCCGTTGTTTTTGTTATAAGGTTTGGTAGAATGAAAACATCATATATTTTCTGCTCAAGGTTTTGAAATTTTATATCCCAAACAGATATTTTACAGCTTTTGAACTTTATAAGGAAGTTGTCTTTAACATTTATTTTAGCTTCGTTACAATCATGTGTAATTTTGTTTTCATTTAAATTCTGTGTAAGGATTGAGCCTTTTACAATTTCCTGAACTTTTGTTAAATAATCTACAATACAATTTTTGGACACTTTGCTTCTTTTGAATGAATGATATTTTCGATACAACCGTCAGTAATTTGAATTAAGTTTTTCTTTTCTTTGGCAGGATATTCATAAGCATTATTTTTATCATCTATTAGAATTTTATTTTTCTCTATGAAAATAGACTTATTTTGACCGTCCGGAATTGGTTCAATCAAGATCTGAGAGTATATAGTTTCTGAAAATTTGGGTATGAGTAGGACAATTATTATTTGATCTCTATAGTATGCAACTGGTAATTTAACTTCACTAACATTTTCTATATCTGACATGTTTTGGAGTTCTTGCTTTCTTAATATGTATGTTTCTTGTGGGTACTCCTAATTTACTAGAGAAGAAGATTTGTTCAATGTCATCTACGTGACTTCTGAGAAGGAGGATGTCATGATTGTTTTGATACATATGTTGCATCAAAACAACTTCTTCCTCTAATGTTCTAATTCTTTGCTCTGGGATGTGGGTATTAATATAGGTTTCAATTATATTTTGTTGTTTACTTATGTAGATAGTTACATTTTTAATTTGATCGGAAATCTCCTGGTTTATTGATACATGACTGTTGCTTGCTGTAATGAGCTCATTATTTTTATCAAATAGTTCGCTCAGTTTGGATTTTATTTCTTGTTCGTCGTTGTGATCCATAGTCCCTGCTTAAGACCTGTTCCTTATATATCTATTAGGGATCTCTTTGTTCTAAGGCGTGGGTTTATGTTTTTTATTTTCGTTTCTGACAAGATGAGATTTTGATTGACTGTGTTATAAAGGGTGCGCCATCTAACGTTTTTTTTTTTCAAGTAGTGCTTATTTCGTGAATGGTAACACTTAGCTCATGTCTGATTTGACAGATAATTAGTTTTATCCTTCCGCTGAACGAATATGGTTGTGTATACGTTTGAACAACGCTGGGAAATATTGCGACATTACTTTGAAAATCATGGTAATGTTGCAGAATGTGTGCGAAAATTGCGTACGGATTTTGGAAGAAGAGAAGCACCGTCAGCTCCGTATGTTCGTTATCTTGTGAAAAAAGTGAAAGAAACTGGCATCCTCATCGATAAACCAAAGCGTGAAAAGCCAAAAACAGTACGTACACCCGAGAATATTGCTGCTGCGGCAGAAAGTGTGCGTGAAGCGCCATCAACATAAATTCACCGTCGTTCTCAACAATTGAACATTTCGGAGACATCATTGAGACGAATTTTGCATAAAGACCTTGGTATGACGCCATACAAAGTCCAATTGGTTCAGGAGTTGAAGCCAACTGACCATCCAATGCGTTTTCGCTTCGCTAAGTGGGCCTGCGATCGACTTACAGAAGATGCCGATTTTGCCAAAAAAATCATCTTTTCAGATGAAGCTCATTTTGATCTTGGCGGGTATGTAAACAAGCAAAATTGTCGCATTTGGGGCACAGAAAACCCGCACGCATACATTGAAAAGCCGGTGCACCCAAAACGAGCCACTGTTTGGTGCTGATTTTGGTCCAGAGGCATAATTGGGCCATTTTTCTTCGAAAATGAGCAAGGAGTGGCCGTTACAGTCAATGGCGATCGTTATCGGGCCATGTTGAACGAATTTTTGTTCACAAAAATTGAAGAGGAGGATATTGGCAACATTTGGTTTCAACAGGACGGCGCTACGTGCCACACAGCCGAAGCTACACTCGATGTTTTGCGCCCTGTTTTTGAAGATCGCATTATCAGCCGCAGAGCTGATGTCGTTTGGCCACCTCGGAGCTGCGATTTGACACCGTTGGACTATTATTTGTGGGGTGCCGTCAAAGATAAGTGTTACGCCGACAAGCCAGAGACAATTGACGCTTTAAAGGACAATATTCGTGAAGCCATTGGTGAAATACAGCTGCACGCAATCGATAATGTGCTTAAAAATTGGACCGATCGTGTAGGCTACTGCATGGCCAGCCAAGGCAGCCATTTGAATGAAATTATTTTCCATTATTAACCGGAAGGATTGTACTTTCAAATAAAAAAAGAAATTTGAGAAAATATTCAGTAGTTTTTTTTATAGCATTTTCAAAAAAAAAAAATTATTTGGCGGACCCTTTACATGGGAGTTACTAACGTGAATCTATTTCCAAATGATAGAATGTTGTCTTTAATACGGTCTTTCGTTATTTCCATTTCTGTTACATTTATTAAATGTAGTACCTTTATATAATCTTTAACTAATTTACTTTTACGTAGATTAAATGTTATGTAGCCATTGTTATTGTTCAAGTCTTGAGTGGATCTAGTCATCGCAAGTATTGCAAGTATCAGTAAGGTTCTCTTCAGCTTTGGTACTGTCATTTTTGCCGTCTGTTCCTGTAAATATAATTTATTTTACGTTAGTTCGTTTTATTGTCTGGTTTTTTGATTTAATTGTTGGGTTTTCGATGTTTTGATATTTTTTCTTAGCCTTTACATGGGTTCTATAATACATATATCCATTGTTAACGTCCCTAACATGGTCTTCGTCAGTTTTCTGTGTATTAAGTTTTCTGCACTTCGAGTGGTTTTTCCCACCTCTTACTTCTTTTATAAAATGTTGTTCATCATCTAGTGGAAGATCGTTTCTATTTCTATTAAGTTTTTCTAAGGTTTTCCGTTTTTTCTTTGAAATTGCTTCCCGAATTTCTTCGTATTAATTTTAGTGGATTTGACCGGTGGCAAAATGGATAGGTTTCCTGTTAGTTGTAGATGAATAGTGTTGTTATAGAAGGTAATTATTCGAAGGATCTTATCTTACACGGTTCCAACATTGTTTGTCGTCATGTCGTCACGTTTTGATATACGTATGTGTTAATTTATAGTATTATGCAATCGTTCGACATCAGATTTCGACGTATGATTGCTACTTGAAATGTAGTGAACTTCAACATTTAAATTTGCAAGAAATTCCCGTTAAGGGAGAGCCTCAAATCCTAGCTCGTTATCTACTATAATTTTACTAACGGTTCCAAATTGGCTAAAATAATATGAGAGAGCTCTTTTAAATTCGATCCAAGTTCTGCCTGAAATCTTAATTATACAAGCATGTTTGAAGAATTTATCTATTAGGGTAAGGAATAAGGAATAAAGAACACATCAATGTGAGTTATTTCCTGTGGTTTCGATGGCGTTTCAGTAATTTTGAAAAGAGGTTTCGGTGGGTTTCTTACGTACTTTTCCATATTGCATCCATCGCAATTGTTAATAAACTGAGTGACCTTTCACTTCAAGTTGGTGTTCAAATAATTTAGTGATAATTCCTTGAAAACTTCTTCAATACCTCTATGGTTGTTTCGCAAGTGTTCTTTTTCTATAATTTCGGCAAGTTGTTCTTCATTTTCAATATCTTCAAGCAGCCTAGTGCAGCGGATAATTTAAAATTTTTGACACTGTGAAAAGTATTTTTCGAAGTAAGTTTTGATAGCTGCAAAGAAATATTCGTCTTCTACCAGAATTGCGTTCGAAGTGAGTTTTAAGGAGAGTTATAGTAGTTTGTTCGTCTAATGTTTTGGTGTGAATTATTAAGCGATTCCTGTTGAATATTTTTAGTCTTTTTATCCTAAGTGACACTGAAGTGGATTTTATTATTACAATCTGATTTTTAAAAACATTTAAGCAAGATTTGCTAATTGGTATGTTATCCTCTTCGATCAAATTTACGCTAGAATTCGGTATCCGAGAGAGAAAGTCTGCATTGGTGCTTTTTTTATACTTGATCTCGTAGTCAAACTCAGAGAGATTCAACCTCCATCGAATCAACTTTGAATTTGGTTCTTTGATCGAAAAAAGCCATGTGAGTCGCTTATGGTCGGTTTCTATCACAAATGTTCGATCAAATAAATATGGGCGATAATAAAAAAAAAAAATTTACTTAGTTGCCCAAACGATTGCAAGCAACTCCTTTTCTATGGTGCTGCAGTTGATCTCATGTTTGTTCAGAGTGCGGCTTACATAGCTTTCTGGATGGTTGTCTTGCACTGCACCGATTGCATAAAGGCTAGCATCTGTAGTTAACACGAAACTTTTGTTAAAATCTAGGTATGCTAAAATTGGGTCGTTTATCAATAGCGTTTTGAGAGTTTCGAATGCCTTAACATATTCTGGATCTGAAATATTTATGTTAGCATTCTTTTTAGGTACACAGTCATGGTTTTGGCGATTTTAGAATAGCCTTTGATGAACTTTCTGTAGTACCCGGTTATGCCAAGAAATTGTTTAATTTCCTTGCAGGTTTTCGGAATTTTGTAGTTTTTTACACACTTTATTTTTTTAGGGTTAGGTTTAATTCTTGCGACCGTCACAATGTGACCAAGGAATTCGGTCTCTTTTTTAAAAAAATTCTGACCTGTCGAGTTAAATTTTTAAAATCACTTGTCTTAATCTTTCAAGGATTTTTTTTCGAAAAAGAGACATGCTCATGTAACGACGTGGAAAATATTATAATTTCATCAATATATCAATAACACATGGTTCATAAGGGGTTGGAATGTCGCGGGGGCTGTTTTCAGCACGAATGGCATACGTAGAAAATCATAGTGTCCATTCTCGACGCTGAATGCCGTCTTATGTATATCATATTCGTGGATTTCAATCTGATGAAATCCCTTCGCGAGATCCAGGGTAGTGAAATACTGGTATCTACCTAGCTTGTCGAGTATTTCATCCACGTTCGGGATCGGATATTTGTCGTCTACAATCACTTCGTTCAGCTTTCTTTAATCGACGACTACTCTCCACTTGGTTTTTCCACTAGCATTGCCCTTCTTAGGAACGATCCTAATTGGGGCCGAATATGGAGAATTGCTATGACGAATGATGTTATTGTTCAGCATCTCTTGAATCTGTTGTTCAACTTCGTGCTTGTGAACATAAGGGTATCTGTAGCTCTTAGTAAAAATTGGTATGTTATTAGTTGTCCTTATTCTATGTTTGATAGCGTTGGTCAACGATAGATTTCTGTTTTTTTGGTAAAATACATATTTGTATTTATTTAGAAGATCAGTCAATGCTTTTCATTCTTCAGAATTTAAATGATTTATTCTTAATTGTTCCTGCAGGTTTGTGTACTTCTTGTATTATATAAAAGTTGTGTTCATCAACATTTTCTATATCGGAATATGTTGTCGGTGTCGTTTTGTTAGTTTCTTCTCTAGAATTTATAGCCGTAATAGGCATTTCGTTGTTTACAGTGTTATATATCCCTTCTTCAATGGTTACTTTATCTGAGATTTTTTGATCCTTTATATGTCCTTGCTCTTGCAGGACTGAAATGTTCGTTTCACTCGTGGGACGACTCGTTTCGTTGTTCTTCAAGTATACGAACTTTTTCTCTTTTGTAGTTAATAAATTGTTTTTGAAAACTATACATACTCCTAGCTGAGTCAGAATGTTGTTACCAATAAGTCCGTCATATTCTGTGTGGAACTGGCGGACTAAAAACTCAACCTTTTGGGTTTTATCGCCTAGTTGCTCGAAGAGGGGTATGGACACTTTTTCGCTGATGTTAGTAGTATGGTTAAGGGTCTTAAGATTAAGTGACATCTAATTTTATGCTCCACTTAGGGTGGCATAACCTAGGGTTGATAATGGAATGAGTTGCTCTAGTATTAATTATAAATTTTAGGGGGGTTGTTTTGGAAGCTACAACTATATAGGGTAGTTCGCACCTGATGCTTGAGATTAAACATTTTCAGCTCGCTGGCTATGGTTTGGCCTTTGTTCTGTGGAATTTCTTGGTTGAAAGTTTTTAGGGGGATTATCGTTTCTATCTTGCTGTTGCGTACGATTCTGAAATGGATTTATATTTTGACGAGATGAAAACTGCTGAGACGAGAATCTTTGGATCTGATTTATATTTTGGAATATTGGAATACTACTTATTATTGTTGTTCCTTCTTCTATTCTGTAACATGTCTACCTCCATAGGTTCTACTGGGAAATGGTTATTGTCTCTGGGGTTTTCATTATTTCTATGTTGAAAGCGATCAATGGGGGGCCTAGTTACGGTATGAACCGATTGAGGTGGGTTTCGATTATAAAATTAATTATTCTTTCTTTGCGAGGGATTATAGTACGCATAATCGAATTCATAGAGAAAGTTCATTGCGTTTTCTAAACTGGTCGGATTTCTGCAATGAAACAAAGATCGCATTGGCTCCGGTAAATTATTTTTAAAGATTACCAGTGCTGACATTTTATTATTTGCTATGTTGCCGGAAGCAAGAACTGGGTCCGTCGATATTATCGTAGACATTCAGTCTACGTAGAATTACCTTGAGCTCATTATAAAAATCAACTTTATTTGTCAAAGAGTCAAAAAGCTCTTCGACAGTGAGTCGATCGCCGAAGTTACTTAGTAGTGTTTGTTTGATATCTTCCCATGACGTGACATGTGTATTAATCTCTATGACTTCTCTGACTTTTCCTTTGAGTTTGGCTTTTAGGTGGTCGGAAAAAATACTTTGCGATAATTCGTCATATTTAATTAGTACGGGATATATTTTGTCAATTAAGTCAAGAAAGTTAAGTTAAGAAATTGTTTACTTTCTTATAATCTCCGCTAAAATCTGGGAGTTTTGATATGTATTCAAGGGGGTCTAGATCGAGAATCAACATAGTGGGGTTGTTGAAGAAATTTCTTGTTAAGTCAGAAAGTTCTCGAGATCTCTCTTGAACCAAGTTTATCTGTTCCTCTAGCGTGTCTGATACTGACATGCTATATCGAGCACAGTAAAATATTACTTAATGTATTATTTTATGTCACTATTAAATTCAAAGTAACGATAATATTTCTATCTATAATGGCTTAATTATAATATATAACACTATAACAATAGCTTACTAAATCGGGATACGACCTTGTTGTTCTCGGGGATGTGATTGTTCCTCATGTTGACATGCTGCTTCTGCTGTTGCTTGTATTTTTCGTTAATCCTTGATTCTTTCTCCAGGGCTGGTAGTCACTTCCTTATTTTGAATACACCATTGTTGTAGTTCTGATCAGCGTTTTTACTAAAATTACCAGTCACTTAATAAAACTGTTTTCACTTTCTCCTCTTTCTATGTGTTATAAATCTTTTAATAATCGTTTCCACACTTTCTTGTATTTGTCACTTAGTATATTGTCATTTAGTAAAAAAAAAATTCTTACACGTGTGTTACTAATATATTAGTAACTATCTAGATCACTAATGACGATCCTTATCATCAAGATGTGTAGGATTTTTTAGTCAATTAACCGTTGAAACGGACACTCGAAAGATATCTTTTGACTATCCTATCGTCTGCGTCAGTTTTAGTTTAGGACTATTCGAGGAAAAGAAATAGAAATAAACATCGAAAGAAAAAAAAGGAAATGAAAACGACTTTTATTTCCCAGTTTTAAGACTTCGAACTTTCGACTGAACTTTATTGAATCGTGTTTCAGACTGCCAATACAAATATCAATATCTTATTCCTTCGCGTGGCTGCAAACCTTGTCGCGGTGCGTAGGCTCAGTAATTGTCAATGACTCTTGAGAATTAATTCTCCATGTTGGGCATGAATTCTCTATGACGAGACATGAAGCTAAGCTGCAGCCATCACCTCCTCCTCCTTTCCCCGGGTATCTCCTCCATTCCCCCCTCCCGTCCCCTGGGCTGGACTAAGGTGTTAACCGTACCGTGCCGAGAGTCAGCCAGGCTGGGGGCCCAGTCTAAATAATAGCCCAGTCGCTAACGGTGTATCCAGGATACCTGGCGCCCTCCTGGATCAATTAGCCTTGCCTGTATACTGCGAGGCTCTGTACAGGTCGACCACCCATTCCTGCGCGACTCGTGGGAACACGATAGAAGAAGAAAACAAAAATAGAAAAATGCATCCTCTGAAGAGGCTAACAGCACAGGTTGCCACCGCCGAAGGTGCGATCGATGCAGACAGCGTAGCCGGGGCTCTCCTTCAGAGACTACAGATTGGTACCGCTACCGACGATGAATCCTTGGCTTCATCACAGGTAAGCAACACCATGCAAGTGGACACTGAAACCGAGGCCCAGCTGCTGGAAGAAAAGGTCGCCCCTAAGGCCACAGGCAAACCTGTAGAAAAGAGTAAGATAAAAACACCGGCCCAAAAAGCAAAGAGTAGCTATAAGAGGTCGGTGCAATATATCAGGAAAATGAACGCAAGAGAACCCTCAACGCTCTCCGAGCGCGAAAAAGTCCTGATCAAGAAGCACAAGAAAGAGGTAGCCAAATTCGAGAAGAAATCGGCTCCCACCTCCACTCACGCTTCGAAAAAGGACACAGGGCGAGATAAGAAGCCATCGAACACGGCCCCTATCAAACCCAACGTCCCAAAATTGACTCGACAACTGCCAACACAACCGGCCACTGTCGAAAAGAGCGCACAGCAACCGGGCACCTCCATGAGACACACTGGCTCAGGATCGAAGCAGAACGTCAAGAGGGGGCGCTCCGGAGAAGAAACTCTTAGGGAAGCGAAAAAAGGCAAAAACATCAGCCCGCTTCAATCTTCCCTTGAGTCTACAAGTGGCTATTGTCGATCGTTCTAACCCGGATGGGAAGATTACATCCGACAATTGGCTAACGGTCGAAGCCAAAATATTGGAAGCGATGCTTGTCGCGGATAGCAGCGATGAGATTAACTTCGACGGGGCAGGCTGGCAGAAAGGAGTCAAAGTTGTCGGTTGTGACAATCAGAGGTCCCTAGACTTTTTAAAGCGCACAATCGACAACCGCGGCGAAATCTGGCAGAACGCTAAACTCGAGGTTATCCCTCGTTCGATGCTTCCATATGGATACCTCCACCGGTTCCTGAAAAGGACGAATCCATCTTGAAGCTAATTGACAAGCAGAATAAAGAGCTTGATACTCCCAGCTGGAGAATAATTTCTTCAGCCAAGAACAAGAACGGAGTGGGAAAGGACCTCATGGTTACCATTGACCAAAAGTCACTCGACCACATCCGCAGCAGATCTGGCAGCATCAAGTTCGGGCTGGGAACCCTGAAGGTAAAGCTCCCAATGAACGCGGCAAGTCAAAGGAGGTTGCTAGTGGTGCAAATTAATTTACACCACTGCAAAGCAGCCACCGACGACTTGATGATGTACATGCTGCAGGAAGATGTGGATATAGCCTTAATCCAAGAACCTTGGCTCCTTAGGAACAAAATTCAGGGATTAAGGTCTAAAGAGTATAATTTATACTATCCATATACCGAAGGTAAGCTAAGAACCTGTATAGTCGCCAAAAGATACTTAAACATGTTTCTCCTAGGTACGTACAGCAACGGAGACCTCACGGTGGTAACGTACGAACAACAGGACAAATCAATTTTGCTCCTATCGTCCGCTTACTTACCATACGATGAGGAGGATCCACCTTCAAACGCAGTCCAAACACTCGTGCGACACGCCAAGTCACGCGGACTGCGTGTATTGATAGGCTGCGACGCCAATGGACACCACACTCAATGGGGAAGCAGCGACATCAATAAAAGGGGTGAGTCCATTTTCGATTTCATTATCTCCACCAACCTCAATATTTGCAACAAAGGTAATACAACCACGTTTCGCAATCGGGTTAGGGAAGAGGTATTGACCTCACCTTACTAAGTGAGTCCGACTCCATCCGAGTAGAGGATTGGAGAGTGTCCACTAACTGTGGACCACAGCCGGATACTCTTCAACCTTAACGTCATTAAAGAAAAACCGAAACCTTTCAGAAACCCTCAGAGGACAGACTGGAATCTTTTCTCAAATCTAGTTGCCAACAGGTTAGAACCGCCACAAGACACCACTAATCCTGCTCCAACTTACATTGAGAATTCAGTCGAAAATCTTGTGAGAATTCTGAAAGCGGCTTTCAACAAATCCTGTCCTTCGCACCGTGCTCGCAGGAAGACCAGCGCAGTCTGGTGGACCACAGAGCTAAAGCAACTCAGGACCAGGACCCGAACTCTATTCAATAGAGCAAAGATCTCAAACAGAACCGAAGACTGGGATAAGTACAGGTCCAGCTGCAACGAATACAAGAGCAAAACAAGAGCAGCAAAATCTAAATCCTGGCTTAAGTTCTGCGAATCAATAGAGGATCTCAACGAAGCCGCAAGGCTCAGGAAGATCCTATCCAAGGACCCCTGCGTCCCGGGATTCATCCTTAAACCAGATGGTTCTTGGACAGAATCCAGTCGGGAATCTTAGAACTGCTGACTGAAACCCACTTCCCAGGCTGTAAAACCCCTGAAACCACAGTCTCCTTCGAGACGACGGTTCCTACGGTTCACACAACCGAAGAAGTGATAAACAAGATTATAACAGCGGATAAAGTATCATGGGCAATAAATTCGTTCAAACCCTTTAAATCTCCGGGTCCGGACGATATATTGCCAGCGATGCTTCAAAAACACAGATCCACACTGTACCCCATCTCATAAGCATTTTTTCCAATTGCCTGCGAACGGGGTACATCCCAACACAGTGGAGAGAAATTAAGGTAATTTTCATACCTAAGGCAGGTAAACCATCTCATACTGCTGCAAAGGACTATAGGCCAGTTAGTCTCTCGTCGTTTCTTTTAAAAACCTTGGAGAGACTCCTTGACCTATACATCAGAGGACTCTTAAATTCACGCAACTTATGCAACACTCAACACGCCTATCTCAAAGGCAGATCAGTGGAGAGTGCTCTGCATAGTGTTGTCCGTGAAATTGAGGGCTCGCTATACTTAAAAGAGTTTACAATGGCAGCCTTCCTCGACATAGAGGGGGCCTTCAACAATGTAAACACAGAGGCCATAATAACAGCTCTTGAGGACATAAAAGTAGACAAATCCATTGTAATCTGTATTGAGAATATGTTAAAGAACAGAATCATCAACGCAGACATTGGACACAGTTCTATAAGGAAGGTGACAACTAGAGGCACACCACAAGGAGGAGTTCTCTCCCCCTACTGTGGCTTCTTACAGTCAACAAGATCCTCAAATTCTTTATGGAAAAAGACACAAAGATCATAGCGTACGCGGATGACCTGGTTATCCTGATACTAGGCAGATCAGTATGCGCGGGCTTAACTCCGCTACTGAAAATTTTTGATTGAGCGAGCAAATTTGTTGTTTTATCAAATTACAATCATAACCAATACTCTCAAGTAAATACATATAGCTAAGTGTGATACATCAAATTAATTGTCTACTTGCAAGGACATTTTCGAGAAACGTGTTGTTCTGAAGCTTTGACCACATCTTTCGCACCTTTTGCCTTATAGGCTTTTCTGACGAAATTGAAAGCTCGTTGCATGCAATCTATGGATTCTTCTTGGGTACCTCTTAATAGTGTGATGATCCGATCAGCTTTCAATGCCTTTGCCAATTCCAGAGTGAAATTCCTCACGCCCCATTGCTCTCGAATACCCGGCGCATGGGGATCATATTGCGTCAACTTGTATTTGCCATTAATTTTATCCACCAATGCGACAATAGCGTGAAACGAAGGAATAATTAAGCCAGTGAGTGGATCTATTGCTCTCTTCTTTGTGACTTCAATTTCTTGAATGGAGAATACAATTACGCGTTTTGAAGAAGACTGAAAATGTAATCGGATCGCATTGACAGCTTGAGAGATTGTGGTCTTATATCCGAAACATGGACCATCTTTATCGACCTCCTTGTTTAAAATTCCAGTCCTTGCATCTACAATTAATTCTTTAGAACCAAATGACGAATAAAAACGCTGTTTCTCGAGTAATTGTTGATCTAACTTTACTTCGTTATTTCTCACTATTTTTCAATCAAACAATTTCATTTGATAATTTATGGCTCATCTACAGACCTAGATCTATTGAATGACATGCTGCACACATGTGTGGTTATAGCCGATATCTACATTTAGTGCGTACAAGATTAGTCCGAAATCGTTTTCGGACCACTATATTCCCCGTACATGCACGCGCTAGGCCAAAAAGTGGGTGATTGCTCTCGCTCCGCTACGCTCCGCTCGATCAAAAAGGTAAATTTCTACCAACTATCAGTGAACTAATGGAATCTGCGCTGAGTGAACTCTCCTCGTCGGCAAGACAGAACGGTCTGAGGACTGAACGCTTTTTATGCATGCAAAAAGACTTTCGGAAAAAGATGGGGCTTGCAACCGTACATCATTCATTGGATGTACACAGCAATCATCAGACCCATTTTAACTTATGGGGCCCTAGTCTGGTGGACTGCTAGCAGCATAAAAAGCTATATGAACATGCTCAACAAAGTACAAAGGTTAGCAGCTGTTTGTACAACGGGAGCCATGAGAAGCACGCCGCAAGCAGGGTTGGACATGATTCTTCATCTCCTCCCTTTGGATCTATTCATAAAAGGCTACGCCGCAAAGAGCGCTCTCAGACTAAGAGAGTCCTCTCTGTGGAAGCAAGCCAACTATGGACATGTGGCCATACTTAAGATAATAGACGACCTGGGAAGGAAACATGGTTTTAGTAGCCTCGCAGCTACGACCGACTATATTCCCCCCCAAAATGACTTCTCTCTCAGTATACCTATCCTTTTCCCCGACAGAGAAGAGTGGCTATCAACGCCGTAATCAACGACCATGAGATCACCCTCTTCACCGACGGATCGAAAATGGACACAGGCACTGGGGCCGGGTTTTACTCTGATACCCTACACAAACAGGAATCATTCAGACTCCCTGATATGTGTAGCGTGTTCCAAGCAGAAATCCTGGCAATAGAGAAAGCAGCCAAACACCTACAGGTAGCATGTTCGACATTTGGCCAGTGATGAATAAGTGCACAGCTGTTGCTAAGCGCGAGCTATTTTATGCGTGGCCATTTGGCTTAGCTGCTTGGTTAGCCGGGCTTATCTTTATTGATCGCGTACGTTCCGAGAAGGCTCGTGAAACACTCAACGAAGTCAATCGAAAGATAAAGAAACAAAACATTAAGCTGTGGGTTTACCCGGAAGGAACACGTCGAAACACTGGAGAAATCCACCCGTTCAAAAAAGGGGCCTTTCACATGGCTATTGATGAGCAAATTCCAATAATGCCGGTTGTGTTTAGTTCCTATTGTACGTTTTTGAACGACAAAAAGAAGATATCCCACCATCTGATATCACCATCTTCGTAGACAGCCAGGCTGCACTGAAGTCAATAGAATCCTGTATAACGAGATCAAAGGCTGTCAAGAAATGTCGCGACTCACTGAAGTCCATCAAACACCATAAAGTTAAACTCTGCTGGGTACCGGGCCACAGCTCAATCGCAGGGAACGAAAGAGCAGACGAGCTGGCCAGGCAAGGTTCTGAATTGGACATCAGCGAAGCGGACATGTCACTGCAACCACCGATCAGCGCATTATACAGGATCATAAACGACACAATCATCAAAGAGGCCAACTCGTCTTGGCTTTCAAGAAACGACAGCTACACGACAAGATCATCGTGGCCAGAGCTCAACGTCGGAAAAACAAAGAAGCTCCTGAGTGATCACAGGACACTGTCCCATTGGATCAATGCTCCGGAAATGGGACTCGGGACCCAGCGATCTCTGCCGGAGCTGCGGCGATGAGCAAGAAACTGAGACCATCCAAAATCTGCTCTGCAACTGTCCAGCTCTCCAGAATCGACGCCTAGTGTCGCTGGGCCAAAGATTCTTTACAGAGATTGCGGACGTGGCTAACGCAGATATATCGGATCTTCTAAGATTCATCAAGAGCACGGGGTGGTTTCAACCACCACGTGATAGGACAGGTTAATTTTATGTGTACCCACACAAACGAAGGGAATCACAATGGGGCTCTTGGCCTCCGAGTGGAAGTGATGTCCAACCATCACACTCCCCTTCTTTAACCTAACCTAACCTATGCCTTCGCGGAACAGACAAAAAGTGCAAGGTTTGCACAGGCGACCGGGCGAATGCACTCCTTACAAAGTGCAAGATTTGCACTGGCGATTGGGTGAATGCATTTCGAAGCGATGCCGGATGTCAGGCAGACGTTCACTCCGCATTCCGTTGTTTATCATAATTTGCAAGGTCGCAAGTGCATTACACTCAAATTATGTTTATGGTTCTGGGGGGTGAATTACCTTTGACTGTAACTATTAGCCTCAATGGAGTGTTGGTTTCCCAGTAATCCCAAATCTAATAAGCTTTATTCAAAATTAAAATTTATTCCACAAAAGTTCTGAAACCAGATGGTCCCTCAACAAAAATATGAGTTGTTTTCCACGGTTCACTAAAAGACTCGAAAGGACAATAGCCGACTTTTTATAGGTCCACCATTTTGCATGACTTGCTAGGTGATTTCATGTTTTGGGCAGCATCGATTTGTGTTAACCCGTCAGCTCCTTTTTTGTCGAAACTCGCGGAAGATCATCGTTTGACTTATTCGAATTGATTATTGCTTAACGAAGTCTACGAGGATGATGTAACGACCGATACAAATTCAGTCGAAAGACTGCTGGACTTCAACTTCGAAATTGGAGATCCAATTGTTGGTTTCTTCTCACAATACAAAAGGTTAAAAATTGCCAATTCTTCCATGTTGATGTTTGAAGTATTCTATAATCCTCGTGCTGACATGTTCTCCTATCAAATCGCCAAATCTACCCTGAGTTCCTCGATAACTAGAAGAAGCTTGCTCTCCGAAATCGCGCCTATCTTCGACCCTCTGGGCTTTCTTCCCCCATCGGTTGCGTTATTTAAAATTATATTTCAAAGGCTCTGGTCTGCCAAACCTAAACTGAGCTGGGATGATACACTGCCCCATTCAATCGCGGAAGAATGGTTGATTAGCCGCGAAGAGCTTTAATTTTTCGAGAGAATCCAGGTTCCGCGAAATATGTTCACATCTGAAGAAATCATGGAGCTCCACGGATTTTCGGACGCTTTGTTGCTCGCTTACGCTCGCTTATGCCGGAAATGGCATAAAGTGTATTTGATGACGTTACAGGAACGACTCAAGTCGCAATAATGAATTACCAGAATCAAGCCAGGGAACTTGGTATTCATCAAGGAATCGGATCTTCCGCCGACCAAATGGTTACTGCGCCGCATCGGATCCGTCAAACCAGAAGGTTCGAATTGCCAACGTAATAACTGCATTGGGAACAATTGTAAGCCCCACTGGACAACTGCACGCGCTTATCGCTTTTTTTTTTTTTTTTTTTTGATGCAATTCACATCAATCTAAATAGAGGAATATTTCTGATCGGACAAAACTTTTAAGGCGCACCCTCATAGATAACCACAGATCAGGTTATTTGCCTAATTTTTGCTCTTGTAACATGACCAGATCCTAAGGTATCTGACTATAATTTGTTTGATGACTTCCAGATATCACAATACTACTGAATTTTTTCACAGTCACGCTGCAGCTGAATGACAATAACGTCGATCGATAGGCCTGACTTGTACTCGAAGTCGTCCGCATATGCTATTGAATGGCGAAGAGAAAATATCAGATCGCTTAAGAAAAGCGGTAAGTTCACCGTAATTGCCAGCCAGAATGTATACGTTTTCTACCAATCGGAGAGGAATGCACACCATATTAACCTAGCATCTGAAACCTTCGCCCACTTCACCGTTTCTTCTTCTTCTTCTTTTCCTTTTTCCGGCGTTGTTATGGTCAGAAGTGTGTCAGAAGCGTAGGACCATAACCTTCCCACTTAATTGCATTCCTACTGGTCCGCTTGTGGGGTCCGCCGGTTTGACCTCAGAAAGTAGCGGCAGGCTTCCCGGTTTGGGATTACTTCATCGCTGAGGCCAATCAAATGCTGGTGTTTTTGCATTTGTTTGCACCAATTGTTTTTCGGCCTGCCTTTTTTTTTTTTTTTTTTTTGTGACACTGGCGTGCTCCAGATTTTTTTGTTTGATCTTACTCTTACACCACCGGTGATCTCCAGTCGTGTCAACCCACTGATTTGCATGTACACTTGTGGGGCAGTTTAATGGTGGTATATGTATGTGTCCCTAGGCTCACCTTGGTGTTTTCTAAATTGCCTAGATGTGATTTTTGTTTACCTTTGTTTTAGTCGCCTTTTACGACAAGCGAGAGGTATCGCTGCAGGGATATTCTTAACCCGTCCCTGCCCGTCGCCCACTTCACCGCTATAAATAATTTTATGCTTAAAATGATTTTTAATGAAGAACGCAACTTCCCCGCCTAATGTGGCGTTGGGTCGGTCCCTTCGAATTATTTTGTAGGAACTGTGTCGGATTTTGTGCTTCTGGTTTAACTTTGTCCACTGACCAAAATTACATCAACTGAAACAAAGTACGACTCTTCGCTCCATCCTAATCAGCGAATTCACATTCACGGACAGGATCTTTAAGCTACTCTCTGCCGGCCAACCCATAACGATTGTAGGTGCGCTAGGTCCGGCAGAAGCCAACAGATTCTATCTACTCTGGTCGCCTGCTCATGGATCGGGTGTTGGAGCTGGCCGATCTACTCTTGAATGACGAGCAAGATCGAACACAGGTCTACCTTAGCATCCGGTGTCTTGGTAATCTGCATTGGGCCTTTGAGAACAGCCACAGGCTTTTGAACCGTCTGCCGCCATTTGCACGTAGGTTATCTGGGTTGTAACGGCTGGTGTTTGTAAGCTGCCCGTGGGACGCTTCTCATACTTCTGCTTACGAGCCAAATTTGCTTTCGACTGCTTTGTTGCAACTGATTTTGATGCAGCTTCATCTATTGCGGCTGCTTCAGTTGCGATTATTTCTGTTCAGGCTGCAGTTCTTGTTTTCGTTTTTGTTGTTTTGTTGCGACTGCAGTTTGGCGCCCTCTGCTGGAAGGCAGTTGCATTTAATGTATCAATTACGGCCATGCACTTGGCACGTAGGACAAATTCGCTACGCTCCTCCTCCTTAGCTGAACATATTATCTTCCATGTAGCGACCTTCCTACCATCGGAGAGGTAGGCAATATCCGATTCCACGGGTGCATATATTTTTGTTGGCATTGAACCTTAATTGTGATGTTGATGGCGGCTATTTCCTTTCCGACCTCTTATGACGTACGGGTCTGCCCATGTCACCTTCCGATATCTTTTCCTGCTGCTTCTACAATAGTTTGATTTAAGAAGCAGTAGAAGGAATACAAAAAAAAAACATAAAAAACACGAAAAATGCTCTCCTAAACAGGAGCCGAGGCGGCGATGATCCTCTTACGGGTCAGGTACTGTACCACAGCGCTAATATTATTAAAGTTTTCAAACAAATCGAATTTCGATTGCAAATAAATAAAAATTGGGGTAATAATTCCGAGGCCGGGAGATCATAGAAATCGCTCAGTATTTTAAAGAACAACTCAACTCCGCACATAGTATATAGGCATATCTACTCGTACATAAGAATCACTACGAGTTGATATTACTAGACTACGCTATAAATGTATCATGTTTCAGTATCATTTAATCAAATGTGTCTTTATGGAAGTGTGCTATTCAATAGGTGTTTTTTATTATGCCACATGATCCACTCAGGATCACGAGACATAATAAAACACTACAGATCAACGAATAGCCAGTTTGACATTTCGCCTCGTTCAGTCCTGTCAAAGATCTGACATTTGAAAACAAAATAAACAAACAAATTGAAGATGAAAGCAGCTGCTATCGAGGTAAATTGCGTTTATTTGTTGAATTTAAATGGTTAATATTTGTATTACAGTGGTTATTGGAAAGTGACACGGACAGTGAAGAAAGCAGCACACCTGAATATTCATTGCTGCAGGAAGAAGTAACAGATTTCTCGGTTGAAATATAAATTAATATACATGTTTACCTTTTTTTGCCCACCTGTTCCATTTCCACTTCACAATAAAAACAATCTTTGAAATTTAAGTGTGGAATTGCCATATCAAAGAAAATTTTTCTTTTCATACAAATTTGATACGACCGATTTAAATGCTAATGATAATCATTTTTATCGATATACACCAATCGGGGGTAATATTTCCCCAATAGACTCAAGACTTTTAGAAATGTAAGATAATACACATATTATAGCATTTTGAGTACAATTACTCGATACGGAAGCGGAAACTGCTTAACCAAATCCTGGCCACAATTTTATATGTTCATCAGGCAATGATTCTCCTAATTTGAATGCGAAACCAGTGGGAAATAGTGTAAACTCACTTCCACTCAAACTCGGATCTTGAAACTGATCCAGATAAAGAGCTGGATCATGTGTTGTTATTGTAATACATGTAAACCATGATCCGGATAGGATCTGGATGGCATAATAAAAAACACCTAATGTCACTGATTCACATCTCGTGGCCCTACGCGGGAATATCAAAAGCGTTAAATGGAATTTGTTATTGATCGCGGAACTTTCTCTCTCCCTCTCGTACATACTCGTGTATCCTATACTAAAATCCCATGTTTTAATCAGTTTTGGTGTTTTTTTTTTTTACAAAAGCATTAAATGACAAAAAGTAAGAAGAAATAACTGGGAGAATGTAACTTTAGCATCTACGGGTAGAGTCATTAATCATTATTGCGAGCGTTGGCTTTTCGATTTGATCTCGACATATGAGAAGGGATTAATCATTGCGAGATCACGGTAATGATTCTGATATCGTTAATTCGGTTAATCCAAAGAAGCTTATCGAAGTCATCAGGCCGTCTCGCAATAAAAGCCTACGAGACGATTAATTCGTTTTTTCTACTTCTTGTTCTCTTCCTTCCCTTTTTTAGAGCAGTGAGCTTACATAACGAACGTACGACAATGAAAAAATTATCCATTTTGTTCAAGAACCTCTAATTTTTAAGCGACAGTTATCTAAAACAAGGTCTTGAGCTATGTTGTTGCTTAAAATAGAATTTCTGCGGCTTCTTGAGTAATATTGGTGATTACTGGTTTTGACCTCGATAGCATACCTACTTCGACTCGTTACTTATGAGCCTTTAATTAGTGATGCTAAATCGCAGATGATGTAATTTCGATGAAAGGCAATTAAGATACGTATCTGATAGTTTTTTTTTACATTTTTGGGTTTTGTGTTTTTTTTGTATTCATTTCGGCTTTCATTGTCATTAGGTTGCGGCCGTACGCTATTGTGGATTCAAAAACTAAGTTGATTAGTTTGTTATAACCTATCTTTGCTAATTGAAGGTTTTTTTTTCGTATTTTCCTTCTATATTTAATTCATAAAGAAACAAAATCAAATGCTTAAAAAATATTAAAGATGTAAGATACCATATACATATGTACATATGTTTGTATCGAATCTCTTGTTAATAATGTGCGATGGCAAAATATTGTAATTATTATGTGCGAATAAATATAAATCTTAATCTAATTAGTTTGTTACACATTTAATCATAAGTGAACATATGATTTACAAAAAAAAAAAAAAGAAGCTAAAGGCTAAATACTAAGTACCTCACAAAATTGAGCATACATCTATCAGATCTTCATATTTATGCTAATTCAGGACCATCCACTATTTTGATTTTATTTTTAAGTTTGCGTTCATAACTAAATACATGTTCTCAACACGGGCACACAGCAAATACATACAAAAGCGACCACATGTCGGTACTTTTTGCACTAAAAAGGAAACAACCCCTAAAATCAATGCACAAAATTGAGCATACAGATACACGTGTGCGTGATACACGAAGGTCCGCAAGATCGAAACATGGAAATTTGGTGAAGTATGAAAGCAATAAACAGTTCTGATGATCATTTCTGCATATTTATCTTACTGGAAGGACATAATTTTCTTGTTTGTGCGAAATAATGGAACGTAAGCGAAAACAAACCGACTTGTCAACAAGAATGCTTATTATTAAGCTATTTTGCGAGGGGAAGTCGATGCGACAAATTGGAGAAATTGTGGGGCGATCGCATGCAACGGTGCAATAAATAATTAACAATTATAGATATGAAGGGACACTGAAAAATAGAGCTGGAAGGGGAAGAAAAAAAATACTCTCAGAACAAAACAAACGGTATATTGTTCGGACAATCAAGTCTAATTCGAAAACCAGCGTTCCGAAGCTGGCGGCTGAGTTGTCATCTGCTATCAATAAATCTCTATCCGTAGAAACCGTTCGCAGGACCTTGGGAAAATTAATCTAAATGGTAGGATTGCCCGAAAAAAGCCGTACATTTCACCGACAAATAAGAAAAAGCGATTAGAGTTTGCTAGACAATATGTTGATTACCCTCTAAGCTATTGGGATGATGTCATGTTTTCAGATGAGACAAAAATAAACTTATTTGGATCAGATGGTAGACAAGTTGTTTGGAGAGAACCAAATACAGCTCTAAAAACAAAGAACATAAAATGAACCATAAAGCATGGAGGGGGTTGTGTGATGTTGTGGGGTTGTATGGCATCAAGTGGCTGCGAGAACTTCGAATTCACAGAAAATACCATTGACAAATTTGGGTATATGAATATTTTAAAAAGAAATTTACGGAGTTCAGCAGAAAAATTAAGTCTACCTTCGGATTTTTACTTCCAACAAGACAATGATCCGAAGCACACCTCCTATTTAGTGCGCGAATGGTTGCTTTATAATGCCCCAAACCAGCTTAAAACAATCGCCCGATCTTAACCACATTGAACACCTATGGCATGAGATAAAAATGAGGGTTAAAGAAAGTTCCTGCTCTAACAAGCAGGAGCTGAAATTACAAATCCAGGCAGCTTCGGATAGCATTCCACCATCTTTTACCGAAAAACTGGTAAAATCCATGCCCCGGCGGTTACAAGCTGTCATAGATGCCGGAGGAGGTGCCACGCGTTACTAAAATTTCATTTGTTAATGTTATGTTTTGTATTTAAGCCATAACCTTAATTTACTTTTAATTTTTTTTTAGTGTATGCTCAATTTTGTGTGTTAATATGAAGTATTTTTTTATATTTTGCTAGGAAATAGAGTGTTTTGTTAACTTTTTTGTTATTTTGATTTTGAATTTATTAAATGAAATATGTGCAATCAGAACTATATTTTTATTTTCTCAATAAGTTCCTTTTTTTGAAACGAAAAAACCGAAATTATGTTTCGGTGTATCGAAATATGTATGTATCGACCGCTTAAAGCGAACCCGGTTAAAGCGAACTTTCGGTTATAATGAACCATTTCATCCAGTCCCAATCAATGTCCCATAAGAACTATGGATTATAATTTCTCATATAACGAACGCGCTTAAAGCGAACTCTCGCATATAACGAACCCCTTTTGCGCGTTAAATGAAGAAAATGTCCGGTTATACCGAACCAATACTGTCTCACTTTACATCGTCATTTATGAAGATTTCGCCAATTTTTCGTGGCTTCCCCGAGAACTGTTCAGCTATACTTATATAATATGTACATATATACAAATGAACAATTTATTAATTTATTTATATTAAAAAAAAATTTTATTTATTTTTTCTACTAAATGGGGCAGCACTTCCCCTTACAACACGAACTTAATTCTAATCTAACAATTTCCTTACGCTACCTTAAATACTAAATTCTGCTGCTCGACGATGCTCCCGCCGGTGGATGGTGCGGATCGGATAACACGCTGTTCGTACAACGTCCCCATAGGTGGTTGGTACGGGTCAGATAGCAAGCCGTTCATACGATGTTCCCATAGATGGCTGGTACGGGTCAGGTGACAAGTTGTTCGTGGAGTTTTCTCATGCATCGGTACGTGATGGAATTTGGACGCATTGTCAGCAACCTTGAATGTGGTGTTTTGTGGAACACGGCGTGGGAGAGGAAATCATTCGGACAACGCGTGTTTAAGAAATAAACATTTCTGTTGTTAACTCCTCCCTCCTTAAGTTCGAACGCCCTCGTTCGACTAACAGCTTTGTTGCACTAAAAAAGTGGGATACAGCTGATTCTCGTTATGTTATCGGATGACGAGTTATGTTCTTCTGGACTGACAGAATGTGACCTTGATGTTGATGTCCTTGGTTCTTCTGCTTCTAACCCATTGACCTCGGGATGGACTCTAAGGTTGGTTTTCTTTGCTCTATGCCCACGATGGAAACAATAACGAGCAGGAAAATTACAGTTGTGATGGGGATGGTTTTACTTTTGATGTCCAGCAGTTCGATGAATTGGGTGTTATTTATTTGTAATTCTTTTATCATTTCTAACGATAGAAGTTCCTCGATGTCCGTTCTACCAGATGTAGGTTGTAGTATAGCAGGCAATGGTTTAAAGTTGGTGGTTTCCATGGAGGAGAATGTTTTGTTTCCGATCGTCATAGTTGCATTAGAGTACCTGATAATAAATGTCCCGTTTAGCTTAGTTATTTCCACTGTACCGTCGAATTGATTAAGGAACAGGATTCCAGGTAAGACTTCCTCAACTGTAGGTATATGTTGGTTGTTGATGACCGTGCAGACAGGAGGGAGACTGTTCAGTAAGTTGGGAATGCAGCTAGTGTTACTTATTTCTACCAATTGATTTCTTAAACATATTGCTAATTTATTATAGGATTTACATATCGAATTTATTCATTAGTTCAGAATTACATCTTATAACATACTTATAATCTATTTTATTTATGATTTTTCCTTTTTTTATTGCTTTTATTAATATTGTCTCGAAGGACTCTTTATTAGTTGTGGGGAAGCTTATACGGTTTATTACGGCTTATTACGGTTTTATTTGAGGCAATTTTCACCTCTGCAAAGTCGAATGACTCTTCTATATTCATAAACGGTATCTCTTCTGTATTAAGTACATTTTCTATTACGGTTATTTCTAAATTAGACAAAATATATGAGTTTATGATGTTAGCCTTAGCCCAATGTATTGCGTATCCTATGTTGACAATTTTTTTCTTAATAAGCTCTAATTTGTATTTTAGGTTTAACAGAAGTACATCTTGCAATTTCCCAGTTACTTTTATTGTTTTCAAGATTTCATTAGTTATGTTCGATATCTCATTATTTTTTCTTACAGCTAATTTGTTTATTACAATTTGTCTATTATTATTTTCAAGAACGCCATTTATTTTTTCATTAATAATATTGAGGTCATGGTGGTCCGGGCTGCCCGCAATCCACTTCCATGCGGTACCTAAGAAATCCAACGCTCGACCTTGCCTTGTTCTTGGTTTTAATCGATTCAGGTGATTTCTGATTTGGGATAATTCGGTTGATATGAGGGGGTAAATAGGATGGTTTGGGTTGGGGTCTGTTAAATTGTGTGAGGAATATGCATGTGTAGGAATAAATAAGGATGTAAGAAAGCGATCGGTTGTCACTTCAACCTCGGACTTGCGTGAGGACAGTCGTGATCAGCCGCTTTAATCGAATGTAATAAATTCTCTTTTCTGAATTGTGCGTTCTTGAGTTTTTTTTTTCTTTTGTTTTTAATAAGAAATTCACAAATATAGAATATGTCCTTTTATTAATTTAACAACTGGCGACCGTGACAGGACAGAAAGTGTTTTTTAAGGTTGTGAATTGTGTGACTTAAGAAAGTATTTTGTGCTCAAGAAAAAATGGAAAGATTGAAAAGGAAGAGAACTGCTCAACGTACTGCTTTTACTAAAGCTTTAAACACTTTTAACGATTCTGCTGCTGGTTCTACGGTGAATAAAAATGAAGTCACAGTTTTGTTTCAATTGTTAGAAGGAAGAATGAGTGAATTGAATGTAACTTCTAACGAAATTTTCGATTTGATATTTGATTCGGAAACAGCAATAGAACTAAATGTTCAGCAAGAGTACGACGATGCAGATGAATATAAAAATAAATTTTTAACGGCTAAACTCAAATATAATTATTTAATAACTCAACAAAGTGTAAGTGCGGTTCAATCAAATGTTTCACCTGTTATTGTGACTGATAAAAAGAAAACCATTAAATTACCGGAAATCGAATTGTATAAATTTAGTGGTGATATATATGAATGGTTAAAGTTTTGGAGTGTATTTAAGCAGATCCATGTAGATGTTAATATCACCAACGAGGACAAATTTCAATACCTGAAACAGTCTATGGTCAATGATTCTCGTGCGGCTCGATTAGTGAACAGTTATCCACCTACCAGTGATAATTATGATAAAGTGATTAAAAGCTTAAAAAATCGTTTCGGCCGTGATGACTTGCAGATTGAAGTGTGTGTTAGAGAACTTTTACAATTAGTGTTGCAAAAAGCAGTGACACCCTCCAAAAACATAGATTTGTCAGCCTTGTATGATAAAATTGAGTCTCATTTAAGGTCACTTGAGACCCTTGGTGTGACCAGTGATAAATATGCAGCAATGCTTTTTCCACTTATAGAATCGTCTTTGCCGGAAGAGTTATTGAGAGTTTGGCAAAGAAGTGCAGCAAAAAGTAATAGAGAAAATGATGAGGGCTCTGCGGCATCAGTATCACAGGATCGGTTGACTCAATTAATAGTATTTTTGGAAAATGAAGTTGATAATGAACTACGAATTTCTATGGCTGCGAAAGGTTTTGATTTAACTACTGATAGTGGACAATCTAATGCGGGAACAATTACAAGGTCGACAAATCGCGTTGATCGAGGTAATGTGCAAAAAAATGTATCAAGCGCGGCTGGTTTATTTACAAATAATAAATTAATTACGTGTGTGTTTTGCAATGTAAATAATCATGAAAGTGTAAATTGTGAAAAAGCTAAAAGTATGGATCTTTCCGCAAAACAAGATCATGCAAAAAAGAATAACGCTTGTTTTAGATGTTTGAGAATCGGACATGTTTTTAAACAGTGTCGCGTTAATGTAAAATGTTCTATTTGCTCGCGTAAACACGTGGATTTAATGTGCCGTGATTTTAATGGAAAGGAAAGTTTTTGTATAAACAATGAGTCAGTAAAAAATGAGTGTAATTTGGCTAGCATCTCTAGTGATCCAGAAGTATTTATGCAAACTCTTCGCGTTAAACTTCGTAACGGAAATCAAGAAATAATCATTCGTGCGATTATAGATACTGGATCACAAAAATCTTACATTACTAAAGAAGCAGCATCGCGTGTATTTTATGAGCCTTTCGCAGAACAATTGATGACTCATTCTTTGTTTGGCGGTGCGAAAACTGGGACAGTTCCGCATAAAAAATATCGAGTTCATCTGCGTAGCTTGAATAATAGCTATTCTTGCAATTTTGTAGCTCTCGATCAAAGTGTTATTTGTGAAGAAATTCCATGTATCCATGTGTGTGGTTCGACGAACTGAATGACTTAAATATAAAAATCGTGGACGGTTATAACGAAAATCGTGCGATCTCAGTGTTAATAGGAGCCGATATTGCTGGAAAATTATTTACTGGTCGGCTTCTTCGTTTGAAATGTGGCTTAGTTGCCGTTGAAACTTATTTAGGCTGGACATTAATGGGTAAAGTTCCCGGTACTAAGCAACGCGGCGATCCTGCGATAAATGCGATCTCGATGTTCACAAGAAGTGACAATATTTCTGACTTATGGAGTTTAGATGTATTGGGTATCAAAGATCCCATCGAAGTTAAAACGAAACGTGAACGCGAGCTGGAGATTAGCAAGAATTTTTTTAAATATGTTAGTATTAACGAAGACGGTCGTTATGAGGTTAAATTACCGTGGATTGAAAATCACCCAGTGATATGTGATAATAAAGAACTTGCCGCGCGACGTCTTCAATCTACAGTGAAAAAGTTAAACAACGATGAACTTTTTGAAAAATATGATGCAGTTTTTGACGATTGGATAACCGGAGGTATTATTGAAAGGGTACCCAAAGATGAAGAGGATAATTTTGGTTATTATTTACCACATCGTCACGTTGTCAAGGAGAACAGCACGACTAAGATACGTCCCGTTTTCGATGCATCAGCCAAGGACCGTCGAGGAACATCGTTGAACGAGTGCGTTGAAATTGGACCAAATTTAATTGAATTGGTAACTTCTACTCTACTGCGATTTAGAGAAGGTAATATTGGTGTTATTTCCGATATAAAAAAGGCATTTCTACAAATTAGCATAGACATAAAAGATAGAAATTTCTGTGGTTTGACAAAGACGGAAATAATGTAATATTTAGACATTGTAGAGTAGTTTTTGGTCTTTCTTGCAGTCCTTTTATTTTAGGTGCTATTATTTACATACATTTGAATAAAATTATTGACAATCTAGAAGATAATGTTAAATATAATATTTCTAAGGAAAACGTTGTAAAACTTTTAAATAGTTTTTATGTTGATAATTGTGTTACGAGCGTAAATTCTTTCAATGAGTTAAACAAATTTATTTATGATGCCAAAACGATGATGGACTTAGCTAGTTTTGACCTTCGAGGGTGGGAGTTTAATGGAGATAACTCTCACGAAAACCAAGCTGCAGTTTTGGGTGTTATTTGGAACAAACAACGCGATACCCTGTCATTAAATGTACCGAACATCGATGATACATGTAATAAAATTACAAAACGGAACATTTTATCACTCGCGCATCGTGTGTTTGACCCTCTAGGTTTTGCGAGTCCTGTTTCATTATGCCCGCGCATTTTATTACAAGAAACTTGGGCACAAAAGTTATCGTGGGACGAAGAAGCTGACGACGATGTCAAAAAGAAATTTTTAAATTGGGCCAAAGACTTAAAAAATTTAAATAAAATCGAGATACCACGATGTGTGTTAGGAGATGTTTGCGATAATGATCGTATAAGTATACATACATTTTGTGATGCCAGTCAAGTGGCATACGCGGCCGTTTGTTTTATTCGTATAGAGAGTGTAGGCGGTGTACGCATTTATTTCTTACAAGCCAAAACACGTGTAGCGCCAGCCAAGAAAAAGGGTAATGACTCACGACACAGTATACCGCGCTTGGAATTATTAGCCGCGACTATAGGTATCAGGTTGACGAAAGCAATAATAGACTTGTTAAGCATTAAAAGATACGATATTTTTTATTGGACAGATTCATCCACCGTTGTTGCATGGATTAAAAGAGAATGTAACTGGTCAATATTTGTTCATAATCGCGTTAAAGAAATTCGTGAATTTTCCAGCCCAGAACAATGGAGGCATGTACCCGGACATTTGAATCCTGCCGATTTGCCATCGAGGGGTTGTACTGTAGATCACCTGATAAATTCCAGATGGTGGGAGGGTCCGGAATGGTTACAACAAAAATCTGGAAATTGGCCTAGTTTCGTATCAAGTTTTAATGAAAGTGAAATAACTGTCGAGCTAAAAAAGTCCGCTCTAAAAGCGCAAACTAAAAGCATTATTCTATTATCTGCAATAAAAAGTGAAGAAATCAAAAAGAATAAACCGTGGTATGTTGAAAGGTTTTCTAAGTATAGCAAAATCGTACGTATATTAGCGTATGTTTTACGATTTTATAAAAAGTGTAAAGATAAATCGAAAGGAAATAAAGTATTTGAAAATATAGTAAATGCAGACGAACGAAATAAAAGAAAGGTATTACTATTTAAAGAAATAAAAAATGCGGATAACTTTCTATTAAAATTAGTTCAGAAAGAAAGTTTTATTGACGAAAATGATAAACAGATCAAACATTTTATGCCTTTCAAAGATAACGATGATTTAATACGCTTTAAAACGAGGATTACGTTAAGAGACGATTTATTTAATTTCGTGTGTCCAGTTGTTCTACCAGGTGATCATGATATTGTTCGTTTAATTATTAAAGAAAATCATGAAAATATGAATCACGCTGGAGTTGAAATCTTAATGAATGCTTTACGAGAAAAGTTTTGGATTTTAGGAGGCCGAAAAGTTATACGCTCAGTAATTAAAAGGTGCGTAAATTGTATTAGATTTGATTCTAAACCGTTAGAATCTACTCCTGCACCTTTGCCGTTAAATAGGGTTAGAGACGCGGCCGTCTTTGAAATCGTAGGTGTAGATTATACAGGCCCGATTTATCTTAAAGGAGGACAAAAAACGTGGGTATGCTTATTTACGTGTGCCGTATACAGAGCTGTACACACAGAACTGGTGACGTCACTCTCTACAGCTTCATTTCTAATGTCGTTGAGGCGTTTTATTGCTCGGAGAGGTAGACCGCGCGTTATCTACAGCGATAACGGCACAAATTTTGTCGGTTTGAATAACTGCATGAATCAAATAAATTTTGAAAAATTAGCTAAAGAAGTTTCAATTGAACAAATAGAATGGAATTTCAATCCACCCGCTGCAGCTTGGTGGGGAGGTTTTTGGGAGCGATTGAACGGTATTTTAAAAAGATTGTTAAGGCGTACGTTAAGAAGGTCTTGTTTAACTTATGAAGAAATGTTAACTGTTTTAGTAGACTGTGAATCTGTTATTAATTCAAGACCGATTACTTTTATGTCATAAAATGTACAAGATTTTATGCCCATAACTCCTTCAATGTTTTTACAGGAGATTAAAGAAATTGGCGTCGTAGATCTAGATAAAATTGAAACTACACAGTTAGATAAAAGGTTTTTATATAGACAAAAAATAAAAGACGATTTAAGGAAAAGATTTCGTAGCGAGTATTTAGGTAATTTGATATACAAAACATCGAAAAATAAAAGTACTAAAGAGATAAATGTGGGTGACGTCGTTTTGATTGAAAATGAAAATACTAAACGTTTTGATTGGCCTTTGGCGAGAGTAAAAGATTTAATTGTCGGGAAAGATAATAATGTACGCGTCGTGCGTTTAACTACAGCCACTGGTGAACTGATAAGGCCAATTCAAAAAATTTATCCATTAGAAATTCATTGTAATAATTATGTATGTGACTCTAAAAATGTAATAGTTAATAAGTTGAAAAATGTACGTCGATCGAGAAAACCGCATAAGCAAAGCGATAGTGTTAGTGTTGATGAGAAAGCACCGCCTGTGGAAACAAGAAGTGGTAGAGAAATAAAGCAACCAGAAAGACTTTCTTATCAGTAAATGAATATGTTTATTTTAATAATTTTTTTATTTCCTTTTCTCATTTTATTTTTTTATGTGTTTTGTACTTTTGTAATGTATTATTTTTCTTCTACATAGAAACATTGTTTTTTAATCGCATAGTATCTCAATTACTGTATGGATTGAGATGAACACTGTAAAGCTCATCTCAATGGTGGGAGAATGTTAAATTGTGTGAGGAATATGCATGTGTAGGAATAAATAAGGATGTAAGAAAGCGATCGGTTGTCACTTCAACCTCGGACTTGCGTGAGGACAGTCGTGATCAGCCGCTTTAATCGAATGTAATAAATTCTCTTTTCTGAATTGTGCGTTCTTGAGTTTTTTTTTCTTTTGTTTTTAATAAGAAATTCACAAATATAGAATATGTCCTTTTATTAATTTAACAGGGTCTGTATTGACTGCTGCTTCTATGTCGTCAATGGCCGTTTGGTAACACTCCAGGTCTACCACATGTATCAACTTGAATGTGCCTGTTTGCACCTTGGTGGTTCCGGTGTTAACCGTCACAAGCTGAGAGTTTGAGTAATCCAGAATTTGGATGTTGGCCTTCGCTGTAGCGAATTGAAACCTGAAATTGGAGGTTAGTTTCTTATATAAGACTTAACATATGTACGATTCTTCCCGATTCGGTTACTACTGTAGTTTTCCGGTTCCCCTTAACCGTTTCTTCCCTATACCTCTTTGACAATTTGGTCCCTAGTCTTTTATTTACTTTGACAAAAATCAATTGTCCAGGTAAGTATTCTTTTATAGCCTGGCGCTTCTTGTTGTGGTAGTCTATGTCCTTTTTTTGTTTATGGAGTAGTCTTTCAAAAGTAGCTTGTCTGGCCTTTTCGTAATCGTCTGGAGTGAAGCCGACGTTACGTCCGAAGAAGAGGTCTACTGGTCTTCCTTTTGTCGTGGAATGGATTGAAAAATTATATTCACTCACCGATCTCTCGAGAAGTTCTTCGAAATTTCGCTCGGTTCCATTCTCCTTGAGGCATCTCATCAACTCCGTTAGTGTTGAGTGTAAGCGCTCAATTTGGCCATTTACTTCACTCTTATAAGGGGGTGTCGTGAAGACGTCTATACCGAGTTCGTCCTTCAGCATAAATAATATTGAAGGCGAATTGAGCGAAGGTTCGTTATCGATGACAATCGATTTGGGTACGCCAAAGAAAAATATGATGTCGCGTAGGGGTCTTCGTATGTCCACTATGGACCGTGGACCGGCTTTTAAGCGGTTTTGCAAGTGCGTATTTTGTAAATTTGTCCAGTGCGGTAAGTATAATTTTTTTGTCGGTCATAAAAATGTCTAGGTGGACGGTATGTCCAGGGAAGGTTGGTAACGGTGTTTCGTTAATACTATATAACTAGATAAAAACGAGCTATGCATGGTTTGTGCATCTCTGGGGGGATTGTCCATATTGGCTATGGGGTTTAAATGATTTCTATGGAGGGGATTAGGTGGATTGGTACGTGGGTTGGATTCTGTTAGGTTCTCACCGCCGGGGTTCGTGGAAACACCTGATCGAAGGTCTGGCATAATTGAAATACATATATAAACTTTGTTCTCAAAATTCAAATTTTCGATTTCTTATTGAAATATTAATCAATTGGCTTAATATTCTAACACCTATTACTAAATTTACAACATTCGCTTTTAGTAGCGCCTTTTCCCTTTTCAATATAATTCTTTTTGTAATTGTAATAGCTTCCCCTTTATAATATTAAATTTCTCTTTTCGCAGTTCAGTTATTCATTAACTTGAAATTTGATTAATTTTTATTTCACAAATATGTATATGTATGTGTGTTATGTTCACTTGGCAAACTTTATTTCACAAATATATAAATTTAGTACTTAAATATTAAACAACTTACGATACTATGAATGTTCTGAGTTCCATTTTAGTCCTCAGTGTCTGGTGGAGCCGCTGATTCTTGTAAATCTCCCGTTTTTCCCTCGTTGGGGCCTACTTGGGGGCCTCTTTTCTCCACACTTATGACTTTCCCTTTTTGTTTCTTCACTTATTTCTCTTTTTAGAGTCACAAAAAAAATTTTTTCTTCGTTTTTCTTAGAGTCACCAATCACCATACACTATTCACCTTTCTTTTTAAGTCAGTTGGTTTTGTTTTCTTTGTGTACGGGGTAGCAGGGTTACGGGACCGATAGGCACAGAGTTACACGAGGTACTACGGCTTCTTGAGGCGTCTGACCTCGTTGTGTCGGTTATTGCTTGCGAGGGGCACGGCGGCTACTTTAGGCGACTGGCTTACGGAACTCGCGACGTACTGCGGCTACTTAAGACGACTCACGTTTACTCTATTAAACTACCGACACTTTTGTTGCACTACTACCGGTCCCTGCTCGGGCGCCAATTAACAATTTATTAATTTATTTATATTAAAAAAAAAAATTATTTATTTTTTCTACTAAATGGGGCAGCACTTCCAGTTGCAACACGAACTTAATTCTAATCTAACAATTTCCTTACGCTACCTTAAATACTAAATTCTGCTGCTCGACGATGCTCCCGTCGGTGGATGGCGCGGATCGGATAACACGCTGTTCGTACAACGTCCCCATAGGTGGTTGGTACGGGTCAGATAGCAAGCCGTTCATACGATGTTCCCATAGGTGGCTGGTACGGGTCAGGTGACAAGTTGTTCGTGGAGTTTTCTCATGCATCGGTACGTGATGGAATTTGGACGCATTGTCAGAAACCTTGAATGTGGTGTTTTGTGGAACACGGCGTGGGAGAGGAAATCATTCGGACAACGCGTGTTTAAGAAATAAACATTTCTGTTGTTAACTTACATACAAACATTCTCAAACAACAAAATGTTGTCCTTGAACAATTTTTTTTTTCGGTACTTCTCCCAGTTACTTAGTGTTTGCATCAAACGATAAATTTCAAAGGCAGCACAAATTAATTGAGTTCCAAGGTGCATAGAAGAAGGGTACCACGCGTTGGAATATCTAAATAAAATGGGAGATACAGTTTTAAATAAAAAGAGAAAATGTTTCTCATTAAAATACAAACACGACATAATAAAGTGTTACAACAAGGTGCAAGGCAAACCGATATATGTATGCATGGAAATGGGATGAAGTAAATCGATTGTGGGCAGAATTTGGAAGAACAGGGAAGAGATCCTGGACCACTTCAACCAAACAAATTCGAATTGAAATAAAAGGAAAAAAACCTACAAACGAAAGAGTGGATATTGGATTGGTAAAGTGGTTTTGCCAACAAAGGGCTAACAATGTTACTGTGAGTAGTGCCATATTACAAGAAAAAGCCGAAGAGCTTAGTCGAAAGTTTACCAATCAGGAATGCAATCTTAGCAAAAGTTGGCTGAATAGATTTAAAAAACGACATGATATTAGCACCGGAAAAATTGTCGGGGAAGCGGCAGCAGTTGACATGGGTATTGTTGATGATTGGTTGCAAAACAAATGGCCATGATTTAACGGAAAACTTTAAGGATGAGGACATATTTAACGGCGACGAGACTGACACCTAATAGAAACTTGCACTTCAAAGGAGAGATGTTCTTTGGTGGGAAATTATCCAAAGAACGTATAACCGTGTTGGTGTTGGCAAATTTTCTGGGGACAGAAACAAGAACACTGCACACAATGAATTACGTCGTACAAATAGAAAAATTCTATTACTGGTAGATAATTTTTCGACTCATCCAAACGTTAAGGATTTGGAGTCAATTAAGTTAGTGTTTTTACCTCCTAACACAAGCTCAAGGCTGCAACCTGTGCACCAAGGTGTCATTCATAGTTTAAAAAGCAATTATCGGCATTTGCTTCTCATGAAGATGATAAATTCAATTGACAAGAAAGAAGAAACCTTTACAGTTAATCTATTGGATGCTATAAATTTAATTCATATGGCATGGCAAAAAGTTACACAAAAAACTATTTTAAATTGTTTTCGACATGGCAGATTCATTAGAAATGTAGACAACTTCGATTTGGAGGACAGTATACCCTTAGTTGGCTGGCTCAGACTAAATCACGATGAAATCATATGATCTAAAAATACATTAACAACTGCCATCGATAGCGATGCTTTTGAGGAATATGTACACTTCGACGACAAACTTAGAAGTGTAGAATTTCTATTGCAATTGTGGCATCTGTGAATGGTAGTGAAGATGTTGGCGACAGTGAAAACGACGAAAAGAGTGAGAACGGGAAATTTGTAGCAGCTTCAGTATCTACATATGTACATACATCGGACGCGTTATTATTTAAAACAATCTAAAATTCACTTTTTTAAATAGAAATTAAATAAAAGTATAATGCTTGTGTACCTAAATATTGTTTTTAGTATATCTATTTATTAGTTTTCCTAATTTTTTTTTCCGAACAAATGTAGATGTTTTTTTTAGCATATCATTAATAACGAACTTCGGTTTTACTGAACTAATTTGGTCGGTCCCTTCGAGTTCGTTGTAAGCGGACACTACTGTCATTTTTTGGTTTTATAGGATTTTTCAAATAGGAAGGCTCTGGCTCTTAGTAATCTCGCAGGTTGATAAATTGGTATAGATATACATAAATGTTACCATTATAAATTGATAAGGACATTCAGCAGTTATTCTCCCGCCAATATCATACGATGAATCATATGTCTTGATCCTAACGATACCTATGAGCTTAATTTTGCGCTTATAGTCGGTGATTAGCCTTCGAAGCCCTATAGTCCATGTGACTTTTCAAAAGAAATGGCGAATGTTCTATGACGCCTAATCTTTAATATTACTAATGAGATATAAAACTTGATCTAATCGCAAAATTAAACAGATTTCTAGAATTGGATATCGCTTTAAAATTTATAATTTCAGGTTGACGTTTTGGCATGTGTTTGGTAGTGTAACTACGTGTCTGCTCTTGGGAATCTGCACATTAAAGGACTATAAATAAATAAATCCTACAACCAGTCTAGTATTTTAGATGACTCTAATTTAAAGAAAAAATCACAGAATCGAACGCTTTGTTGAAGTCAGTATAAACAGTATCTACTTGCAAGCACCGTGGCAGGTCATTCAATATATTTGGTCGTTCGATAAGAAAAACACTATTTGATGGTTTGAAATATATTTGAAGTGAGAATTCGGAAGACTGTCGAAATACGCTTCAGCGAAAAAGTTGATGAAAATCGTAATGTTTTGTCAGATTCATATGACTTTAAATCAGCGTTATAGGAGTATCTTGAAACTACGAATGACTTGACCCTCAAATTTTTTCCTGCATAAAAATACATAAAAATGTATATTTGATTTAGAGGGAGATGGGACTAACTTAGCAGGAGCCAGTAAGATTTTAGCAAAAAGTTCGAATAGTTTCTTAACAGGCGGTTTATAGGAAGTTGGTGTTGAAAGCTTCAAAATTCACTTCCGCAAGGTCGGAAAAAACCAAGGATTCACGTTTGAAGAGGTTACGACTCCTCTGTTAAAAATCAGGTGTTTACTAAGCTTCCAACCCATTCTTTTTGGATTGGGAAGTGTCAGTGATATAGTTCCTCTATCTTCAGAACATTTCCTTCGAAGTGGTCCTTTATTTTCTCTGTCTGAAGGTGACATCCACGAAAATAGGTTTCTTAATTGCAAATAAAAGATTGAAATCTTGCGTGCACAGTTTTGCAAATAGTGAAAACCAGAGTTTTTTTTTTAGAATAATTAGAAAGATATAAATAGTAATATCCTAATAGAGCTATCGTCATTAATGGGGTAGCGCGTGGTGGTGAAAGACTTAACCCGAATTAATGGCGGCTGAGAGGTGTTGTGAAGGTTAGTTGTATAAAAGTTATGTGCCATAACTAATGATTAATTTCTTATACGGATTGAAACATTCACTTACATTTATGCTATTGTATAAATTCAACTGTCAGTATTAAGATATATGTATGTAAACTTATTTTTTGTGCTTTAAGACATGAAGCTTGTTTGTAAATGAAACAAATACTTGGGTCACTTGGGATTGTTCGTATTTCATCGTTTGTGTGTTGTAGGATTTTGAGTCGGTGTTTTTTGCAACAATTTTTTGCTTGTTCTGTAACGGTTGCTAGGCGAAGGTCTTTGTGAATTTCGTCATTTGGTACATACCACGCAGCGTCAACGATAGTCCGTAGTACATATTTTGTTCTGTGTACGTTGTATTATTTGGATGTTAGAGATCTTGGCTGTACCCCATAGTTGTATTCCGTATGTCCATATTGGTTTTATCATTGTGCTTGTTATCCATTGATAGTCTCGAAGCCGAGCATCCAGAAACATTTGCGGAATTTATCTTTTATTTGGTTTCTTCTTTGTATTATGTGCTGTTTCCACGTCAATTTACTGTCAATAAACATTCCGAGATATTTAGCGCAGTCACTAGTTTGTATGGGTTTACCATTGATTGTTAAAGCGGGTATGTTGTTAATCCTATTTGTAGTATAGATCACCTGTACAGTCTTCTCTTCGTTTATTTGGATGCCCCATTTTGTAAACCAGTCAGATGTTGAGATGTCCTTTAAGTTTATAATTTGCGTTTGTTAGGTTCTTACGGCCTTGAAGAATAATGGTATCATCAGCGAATGTAGCTAGCATGGTATGTTGAGAAATTGGGTTTGGTATATCCGAAGTGTACAGTAGGTAGAGTAGAGGGCCAAGGACACTTCCCTGGGGAACGCCTGCTAGGACTGTAAGTAGCTTGGATCATTCATCCTTGTATCTAACATAAAAAAGTCGCTGCTCGAGATAGCTTTTAGGTATTGTATAGTAAGTAGAAGACTAGTGGTAGTGTTCTGTTTAGCTTATATAGTAGTCCCGTGTGCCATACCTTGTCGAAAGCTTTAGATACGTCAAGAAAAATTGCCGAACAATATGTTTTCTTTTCTAAATCATTCGAAATTTTATTTATAACCCTGTGTGTTTGCTCTATTGTTGAGTGTTGTTGTCTAAACCCGAATTGGTGGTTAGGTATAATTCTATTTTGGTCAAGTATTGGTTGTAGTCGTGCTTGGATAACTTTTTCTAGTAGTTTTGATATAATTGGTAGTAAACAAATAGCTCGATAATTATTAGTTTTTGTTGCGTCCTTGCCAGGCTTGTACGGCTTTCACTTCAGCAAACATTGATAGTCGAAATTCTTTAAGAATTGGACAAACACCAAGGAAATGCAAAATATCTTCTCTCTCTTTCATATTGCACAGGCAACAAAGTGTTGGTAAATCTGGACGATGTGGTATAAAGTTTAGTTGGACAAGTTCACCTCTCATTTTAAATATAACACTGTTAAGTGAGTGACTGTTAAAGAAATACGATTTCTCATTTAAAAAGTGGTTAAGTTTTCTATAATAGTTCCTATATAGCGATGATTCGGCTTCTTCTACATATTGATCATAGGTATGTCTACCAAAGTTCTCCAAAATTGCGTCGAATTTTTGTCTTAAAAGATGAGGTTGTTCGTTCGCTTGAACAGTCAGATTTATTCCGCTTTCTGCTGCCAATCTCTGCCATTCTTCACAAATTTTTCCATTTGTTCTAATTATACTTTTTAATACTATCATATGTTTGGTATTCTGGATTCATTCATCCCTAGTACTTTTAAGAGATAGTTGAAGTGCATTTTGAGAGTGTATAAGAATAAAGGCGGGGTTCCCGTTTCAATGTGAAGTATATTGTTAGGGGTATTTTTCGGTAACCGGAATATTCTCTTCAACAAGTACCGAAGCAGTTTTTTCCACCGCATCATAACCTTTGTAACCCCAGACTTGAGCATTATCGAGGCTGCAGTCGAGTGGAACAAGGTTTGCTTTGCACTTTGCAACACGTATTTGCTTTTGAAACAACGTTCCCAAATCGCACAGATAGCTCTTTTAGCATCAGCTAATTTTTCTTCAAAATATGTTTTTAAACTTAAAGATGACGATATCAGGATACCTAGATATTTGTATCTGGGTACTATCTCGATTTCTTCGCCATCTAACTTCCATTTTCCCAAATGGGAGTAGCGTCCACCTGTCTTTCCGAATACCATCATTTTTGATTTCTCAAGATTAACGGAGAGATTCCAGCATTTACAATATGCGCAAAGTCTGTTTATCATCAACTGCATCCCTTGGATAGAGTCACACAGAAAGACGATATCATCCGCATACATCAATGCAGGTATTGTTACACCACTGAACCTTATTCCACCTCTTACATCATCAGTTATGTCACTGATGTATAATATAAAAAGGAGTGCGCTTACAACACAGCCTTGTTTAACGCCCATTGAAGTTATGAACTCCTCAGAAATCAAGTCTCCATCCCACACATGTGCACTATTATTCTCATACAAGGCTCGAAGGATTTGAGTAATTTTGCTTGATACACCGATCTTGGACAGCTTGTATATAGAAGAGTGCTTCACGTGATATTGTATCAAAAGCAGCTCGGAAATCTACAAAGAAGGCGTACAACTTCTTTTTTTTTTACTCTGATAATATTCAGCGATATTTGTTAGGCAGAACATCTGATCGATCGTAGAATAACCTTTTCTAAATTCGGCTTGGAATTCTCTAAGAATGTTATGTTCTTGGACCCATTTGTACAATCTTTTACATATCAGGGTGGCTGAAGTATTTAGAAATGTAATCCCTCTGTTGTTCTTCGGATCTTTGTAATCGCCTTTTTTATATAGTGGGAAGATGATTGCTTTCTCAAATGCAACGGGGACATTAGCAGAATCAAATATTCGTTTAAATTCTATTGTTAGCGAATATATAAACTCGTTTGTGCAGTTTTTGTAGAATTCAAACGGGATGCGATCCATATCTGGTGCTTTATTTGATTTCGAGTTTTTTTTAACTTCTTTGACTTCATCCAGAGTAAACGCAGTATCTAATTGTTCGTCTGTGAACAGAGGGGCTGCATATAGAAATAGTGGCGAGGTTATTGGGGCATTAAGAAGCTTATCGAAGTTGGTCCTGAGTTGCGGGGCTTTGAGAGATAGAGAGATGTTAGTCGTATATCCGTTTATGTACTTGGCAGCTTTCCAAAACTGAGCTGAAGACCTTGTGGTGTTAATGAGCGCGATGTTTCGCTGTTCAAGAGTTATTTTTTTTATAATGACAAATGCGCTTGTATTCCTTGTTGGCATCTTGGTAGAGTATTTTAAAAATGGTGGCATTTTACTCCTCAAAAGTTTGAAAAATTTAAAGGACTGGTTTCTTGCTTTCAAACATTCTGAATCAAACCATTTTTGTTTATATGCTTTACTGGATTTTGGGTTCTTCTGTTGCGGAATAGATTTCTTTATGATTTCCGTTAAAGCTTCAATATTGACCGTATAATTCTGTGAGTGTAGTTCCATAAGGTGAATATTCATGTTTCGTTGGTAAGTCTCGAGTATTCGGTTGTTCCAAACAAATTTTGGCAAAAGACTCAAAGACTCAGTGCCTTCGTGTTAGCATGATTGCAACTAGCAGTAAAATTGACAGTTACTTCCAAGGGCATATGGTCCGAAAAAATCTCATTTCCAATTTGAAAACTGTCTAGGAACTTATGCCAGTTTCCCGAAACAAAGTAGTAGTCAATTACTGAGCGCGATGTTCCTCTGATAAAGGACAGTTCAACTTCTGGATCACCTTTGCAACTACCATTCAACAGACGCATGTCATACCCATAAGTAAGTTCAAGAATTTTTTCTCCTTTTCCATCACACATTTCAGATTGGGTCCTTGGATTTCCGATAAGGTTCTAGAAAACTGGTGTTGTATCCGGACGCGAAGTTATTTTGTGATAGTCCTACTCGGCCATTAAAATCCCCAATAAGCATAATATCCATAGAGTCTAAGGAATGCAGTGAGTCACAGAGCTTGTCGAAATCACGCAGCCAATGATTACAGTTTAAGTAGATAGGTACCAAGATGACATCAAATTTATTCGATTTTAAGTTAATGACATTTAATTCTCCAGCTTTTTTAAATTTAGTACAGATCCCTTCAAGGTTCTCTGGGAAACCGAACAGTGTTCCACCACTTCCTCTTCCATAAAGCGAAGTTTTTAAAGCAGGAGACCAAATTAATTCATAATTCGCAAATATGTTCTTAAATCTAATTTCATCGTTCGCTAATAGATGAGTTTCATATAATAGAAAAATATCAGAATTTTTAACATAATTAAAAAATGTTACAAAGTTCGTTTTGTTTTTTAAACCTGATACATTATAGCTTAAAATTTTTATTTTCTTACACACTAAAGTTTTTTCACCATCATTCTGGTACACTGGAACACATCATGCTTCGTTTAAGACCGCCTTAGAGCTTGTGGGCGGACCCAAGGATTTTTCGCCTACTGGCATTTTATTAAATTTGGCATTACTGCTGCGAAAGACATTGCATGTCAAATTTGAAGTTTTGTGAGGTTTATTTTCTTTCGTAGCTATTTTGTTTGTATTTTTAATTTCGGTATTAAAAAGTTTTTCATTTACTGAAATGTCTCCAAAAATAGATTTGATGACTTCAATCCCATTTTTTCTCCACATCTCAACCCAAGTGCAGAGTCCCAAGAAAAGACTTTGTTGGCAATATGCAGATGACCATCCTGCAAAGAAATCTTTATTGCAGCATCTTTTTGACGAAGTTCCTTCATAATTGGAATCATTTTTGCCCGACGTTGTCTGACGTTAAAATGCAAATCCTTTTGGATACTTATTCTGGTACCCTTCAACTTGAACGCATTCTTCATAACGTTTCAGGCAGACTCCTTGGATTTCATTTTAAGGATTATCGTTGATTTGTTAACCGCACGGGTATGTATTCTGTACGCAGACCCAACGACTTGGTTCGGAGTGGAGTCAATTAAACTGGCGCAAATAGCCTTTGTTTTCTCACTCATGTCCATTTGATCTTCAGCAGGCAGATGAACTACCAGATTTGCTTCAGTACTCTTTTGTAGAAGTCGGTCAAGCTGGTTTTCGAGACGCTTGTTATGTTTTTCCAAGTAGATAAATTTTTGTCCAAGTTCTTCTTGTCGCGCTGTCAAAGCAGAAATTTGGTTGAAGAAGATCTGCAGGTCTGCCTTTGAAGCTAGTTGTTCCATGATTTTTTTGTTATTTTCAATAAGGATTTCTTGTATTCTCTCAATACTCAGGCCGGAAGAAGAATCCATAGCGAATTTTGGTTCGATTGTGCTCAGGCTTTGGTGGCGTTTTTCGTTTCCTGGTTACTCTGGCGAGATGATGTTGGATATTCTTCTTTTAACCATTTATAGGTCATCTTTCCAATGTAAGTTTCTCTTTGTTTATATAAGCTTAGGAACTAAGAACTTACTTGAAATTTTATTTTATTGAAATAAAGTTTTGCTTAATGCCAAAATGAATGGGTTTTTTTATTTTATTTTGCACTTTGAACACTTTATTTTGCCTTTTTATTGCAGAGAAAAAATGTTTGCTTCCACTTTGAAAGATCGCGATTTGACAACCCCAACTAAAATATATATACAAAAATATATACATAGTATATAATCTATACTGGATCAGCTCACATTGGTATACCATCCGGGGTAGTAAGCCCCGGAGATCAAGTTATTGACCGGAGACATTTCTCTTGCAACGTGGCTTCGAATCAATTTTATCAAAAAAATTATCCACCCGTACAATCCTGACCTTATTGTATAGGATCTTGTTGGGGTAAAATTGCGTGTACTCGGTTTCAGGTGTCCCAAGTAACCCGAGACAAGTCCTGAGACATTGTCTCTCAAACACCCGAATCCTTTTCATTAATCTGTCTCTCGCATTGAGCCAGACCTGACATCCCTCGCAACCATGGACCCAATTAAGGTCATGAAGCAGATTACCTTCACTTTAAAATCAAGTTATGTCGATCGTTGGACCTGATCTGTACGCAATGTGGAGAGAAGTCATCAGATCACTGAATTAAATGGTGAAAATGATCGGCGTATGCTGTCAAGAATCGTAGTGGTTTACTTATGCCCAGGCCACTTAGCCACGTGCATTGGTTCTTGCATTTATTGCAATAGATATTCGGTACGAGTTTCGACTCGGCATACCTGCCCCCTTTTGGTATCCGGAATGATTTTATTGTCCTTGTCCTCAACATACAGACAGGGACCTCAGAAGGAGATTTATTGACCGGTGAGAACATTTTTTTGACATCTATGTGGCACAAGTCAAAGGGGCTGATAACTGTCTAGTCTAAAAACCCCGGATATGTATGTATGTATGTAAAAGAGAAAAGGGTTAGGTTAATCAACCCTTATGTTTTGTTAATTCAATGTCTTTCGATTACTAGATTAGTGTAAAATAAGAATAAGTAATTTACTCTAAATGGTGCTATAACAACGGTAAATACTAATGTGAACAAGAACAAGACCCGGCTTAACTTCTGTCCTAACTGCCACTCGACTACTGCTGAGGTTCACTGGCAATATAACCACAAATACTATAATTGAAATTTCTAAAGCAAACCTTCAAATAAATAATTACTGTTTTCCATAACTTATCTGCTATCAGGAGGTATTTTAAGGCGAATTGCATTCTAGAAGGTTTGGGTTTGGCGCTTCCTTAGGGCAATCCTGGAGCAATGGATGGATATACTCGAGGCTCGGAGTGAAAGTCGTAAGAGACAACTAATGGATCTATAGTAAATTAGGTAGAAATTAGTCGTGACAGGTTTTACACTGATAAATTTGAAAACTATAAACTGTAAACATCAAGTAAGAATGGGGACTTGTAAACAGTATCCTTAACAAACATGTGAATAACGATAGAATTTTTGAGATTGCAATTAATAATGGTAACACTTCTAATAAAATAGAAGTCGTTAACACCTTTGATAAATACTTTGCGTTTATTGCAATAGACTTGAAACCTTGTCTACCCCTTAAACATTGCAGATGTGACTTGTATTCGGACCTAGTTCCTACCGAAATTCAAAACAATACCTTTGTTTTCGATAATTTTATATCACGTGAAGTATGTACATAAAACTATAATCAACCTTGATAATAAGCGTTCTAGTACGTGCGATGGTATTACTTACTGCTTACTTAAACGTATTTCATGGTATGTCGCTGACGTACTAACTCATATGGCACTCAATATGAGTGCCAGTTGTGGTATTTTTCCCAGTTCGCTAAAACGGCTGAAGTGGTTCCGTTATTTAAAAAGGAGTCAATATGCCCATATATCTATCTAAATGATAGTGTAATCGCACTTGTAAAGGACACTGTCTACGAAATGGTCGAAACAATATGTATCCATGTACTTTCCAGTCACTATTTTTTTTTATCTATGTACATACTTTCTGTATACTAAAAAGATCGGATGATCCTCGCGTTGACATATGTAAATCGCTCTCTAATAAATAGAGCCGTGAAATATTTTTAGGCGCTCATTCCGTTGTTACCAATAAACTGTGGCGAATGAATTTCTTTGTGTTTCATTTTTTTAGTGCACCTACACTTATGAAGTGCCGGATAGTTTCCTTCCTGAAAAGAAATAAGTTTTTTTAGCAGTGAGCTATTCGGCTTTCGTGAGGGTAGATCCACGGAGGATGCGATATTGAAATTATGCAGTGAAATCTGTGAAGGTTTTAATAATAATAATAGTACATCAATAGCTTTATTCATCATCATCATTTCGAAGGCTTTTGATATGGTTAACCATAATATTTAGTAAGTTTAGTAAGCTAACATTAGATAAGCTTTACAAAACTGGGTTCTGAGGGTCGGTGTATAGTTGGTTTACTCCATATCTGGAAGACAGATCACGGGGGGTTAAACTAGAAAGGGTTCTTAGCGATGAATTAAAAATACATGTTGTCAAGGTTCTGTCCTGGGTCCTATTCTTTTTTTAATATATGCAAATTATCTATTTTGTCAAAATCTTAGAGGTAAAGTCATAATGTTCGCAGGCGACATTGCATTAACGTACGACAATAAATCTTTTTTTGAATCGTTGGCCAATTTGGGACACGACATACAAATTTTGAGAAAATGGTTCGCCAAACATGAGCTCCTTATAAGCGAAAAAACAAAGATTATGATTTGCAGCTTAAAAACATCCGACTTAGTTGACTGCATTATACGTTTTCACTCTGCTGTATGTGAAAAACTTTATTTGTTGTCTCATGTTTGTCGCAGATCCAATATGTACGTCTCAAATGCTGTTTATATGGCCAATTGTTTTATATGTAAAAAGTATAGATTTAGTAGAAACGGGCCGCTGTTTCATCAGCTCAATGTTTTATAGTTAAAACGTCTTTATAAAGTACTTTTCTTTTATGCGTCTTCCAGTCTTCCACTCTTAGAGGCTCAAAAATATATAGCTTGAAAATAAATAATAAGGCCTTCGTTAACTTACCAGCTTCAGTCAAAGCCCAGCACTCGAAATTTTTTACTGTAAAATTAAAAAATTGCTTTTTACAATGGATATCTCAGAAGTCAAAAACGTTCTAACTAATATAGAATAGTCCACTATTTTTATTTTTATTTGTTTTCTTTTTCGGATGCTATGTATACGAGTATTAAGTAATATTAAGTGATTTTTATTGGTTATGTTTGTTGTCATCACTCATAGTTCACCAGTCAAACTCATAACCCACAACCCCACAACCAAATAAAATTTGTGTAATTTGTTGTAAAAGTCGTTCGCCTCTAGTTGCTTTATAACTACAGAATTGACTCAACAGTAGTCTTTTCAAAATCATCATTTGTATGCAATTTATTTAAGATATGTGAAGTCAAAAACAATGTCAACTTCATGAAATTCGAAACGAAAAGAATAAAGCATAATAAATAATAATAATAATTTATCATCCAATGGCTGACAAATAGTTTGGGGCTTGTCTATAAATTATCTCGGCGTTCACCTTGACCCAAAATGAACTTTCAAGGAGCACATTGCAAATACTCTAAAAAAAGTAAATATAGGAGTCAAGCTCCTGTATCCTTTTATAAAAAGAAAATCTGAATTATCGAATAGTTATGAAATAATTATTCACAAAGCTATCTTTCAAGGTTTCAAGCTATTCTCCTATATGGGTGCTCAGTTTGTGGTAAATGCGGAAAATGTCAAATTAAGAAAAATAAAAATATCTCAAAATAAGTTGCTTAAAATTATGTTTAAACTTCCATGGCAATCTTCCACTAGAGACCTGCATAAAAAAACTGATGTTGAATTTATTTCTGCCAGAATACAAACTTTGTTGTAATTTTATGAATATGTAAATGTGATAGCTCTGACAATCCCTTGTTAATTGAACTTAATTCCAATCAAATATATAATATAATATTTTCAAAGTTTGTCTCACATACTTTTCTATTATAGGTACAGTCTTATCTGTTTATTTATTTCATTTGTCTCTTATACATACATATATAGGATCGCCATCAGTTCAATACATCTCTGCAGTTCGTTGTCGGCATTCACAGAGTACAGACGTTTATTTCCAACCTTATTATATTCAAATAAATGTCCACAGTAACATATTGTTAAATGCGTTGTTTCATTTCGTATAAGTTAACACAATTCCATTTTTGTTTTCTTAAAAAAAAATCGAACTTTATTCTTCCCTGGTTCTTTACAAACTTACTACAATAATATCTCACTTAAAAATACTTACAGCTACCTATCGTGAGCATTCATTCTCACATTTCCCTTTTTTCCCTTTTGCTATCGGCGACTTCCTTTACTGTTCCTATCGTGTCATCCGAAGCTTTTCCACCTGCAGTGCAATACGACCTCATGCAATGTTCTTGTCGCTGGGTGCGTTGGTGTGCAATGTACCTGGTACGATCGGTACAAGGAATTGTTTGTTCAGCAGATTTTGTCGCTGGACGTTGCATTAACTTACGAGTATAACTTAAGAATTTACTACTAGATTACTATTAAAAAACAATTTTTTTGGTTGATACTTTCAATTATGTTTCTATTTATGAGAACCTGTTTGTTATTGTTGGTCAGTATTTTGTTTATTTTATTCTTGACAATACGGAAGTCGTCATGGTCGGGATTTCCCGCTATCCATTTCCATGCGCTTCCTAAGAAATTCAAGGCCCTCCTAGTTCTTTTAACTGGTTTCAATCTATGTAGGAGGTTGTTTGTCTGCTGGATTTCATGATTTAGGAAAGGTTAGGAGGGATGGCTATTGGTTATGTTGTGTTCTAGTGTGGCGGATAATTCGTCGATAAGTTGTTGGCAAGGCTCCAAATCGATGACGTGGATTATTTTCGAACTTCCAGTTTGGATTTTTACGTTTTCTGGAGTTTTGAAGATGCGCTCGATGTTCGTCCTCGCTGAATATAATTATGTCGTCGATATATGTAGATGAAGCATATCTTTCCGATATACTCACGGAGTAAATCGTCGATCGCTCTTTGGAATATCGACGGGGCGTTTTTGAGCCCGAATGGCAGACGCGTAAACTCGTATTTCCCGTGGTTAACTGAAAAGGCAGTTTTTTCGATGTCAGATTCCTTTAGGGGAATCTGGTGGAAACCGCTCTTCAAGTCCAATACAGTTAACCACCTGTTCTTTCCCAGTTGAGAGAGAATTTCACTGATTAAGGGATAGGATATCTATCGGCTATAGTTACGGTGTTTAATTTTCTATAGTCGATAACCAGTCGATATTTCTTCTGGCCCTATGCGTCAGATTTTTTTGCACCGGACAGGTGATAGACCGAGCTCTTTGAACTTAACCAAAAATGGTTCAACGAGTTTCGGCTTATTTGAAAGCTTTTCTCCACAAATTTTTAGGTTGCGAATTCAATTTCGTTTTTTAAATTTTGACAACCAACCATTGCTGGTATTAAAGGATCCTGGTTTTTCCTTGATATTGTTGTACAGTTTAGAAGCCTGTGGTTTTAGAACTTCGATGGATATAGGCACATTTCGATATCGATTTTCCAGAAACCATTTGTACAAGGCTTTCTCCTTATGTGGAAACTCACACGCCCTCAAAGATACTCGTTTTCCGGGTTCACATTCAGAATTTGCAACGAATTTTGTCAGTGCTCCTTCTTTCTTCTTAATTCTACTTATACTGGACTTATTCACTTTATATTTTTCAGAAAGCGATTTAACAGTTACATACAACCTCATTTATTTGATTTAAAATTTCACTTTTTTGCTTTATAGAACGCTTAGGAACACTTTACACAATAGCCATAATTAATATCACACAGTAATATATATATGTACATACAAATAGCGAACGAAATAAGGGTTCATGATCATGAAACAATAGTTGCTTTATCGAGTCACCTTTTTTTTGAGGAGTTGCAATTACTGAGTCAATAATACAGTAGTACAATTTTAGGTGTTGCTTTTATCAAAGAGTTGCACATATTGAGGGTTGCTTTTATTGAGGTCGCACGGTATATATCAATCGATTTGTCGTGATTAGCCATATTACGAGTACATATGATGGCTTTTAGTATCCTAGGGTCTTAAAACCCATTTTATATGATTTTTTTTAACAGAAAAAAAAAACATTTTTTATACTTTACACACATACTAGTATTACTACAAAATGGTTGAACAGATTCGAATATGACTTTATTCTTAGATTAGTACATTTCCTGAAGAGATTGATGCATCAATTATTATTGTCTGATTCTTATAACGGTTGAGGTTTACATGTTTAACAGATATGCGTAAGTCATTGCAATAAACAGTTCACCAGTGGAGTTCAAGCACATTAATGTTTATCAAACAAACTTTTTTTTCTCTCTTCTTTATTTGGACTATCGTAGGTTTCTTATTATGTAAATATTTGCCTTACATAATTGTTTCAATGGAACAGCAACTGGTATAACAAGCACAGGTTATATAATATTGTATATCCATATGCACCTGCTTTATGCAAATACATATGCATTTATTAAAGGACCTAGCAAAGCGGGTACATCCATCCAGTTTATTTATAAATTGAATCAATAATTTGTTTATGAAACTCTTTAATAATTGGATAAATATCAAGATCAGCCATAGCCTTTTGGAATTTGTGTTTAAAGTGCTGGACAGCGTCATTATTAGAGCTGATTTTTTTCCGCCGATTGCTAGAAAACAAATTCCAAACCTAGCCTTAAATGTTTTAATTCATCCGTCACTCGCATAGAATGAATTTCTCACCTTGAAAAAAGGATGCAATTTTTTTCGGTATTCCGTGATTTATGTAATGCTTTTCGCTTTTCCGATCCAGCAATTGATGTTTTAAGCACTTTCGAAGTGATTGCCTTATTTAACTTAACTTTTCTTAACTTAACTTTTTTAACTTAACTTTATTTAACTTAACTTTTTTTAACTTAAAAAAAATGGGGGTCAGCGATTCCATATTTTTTGGCAATGTTTCGATAAGATTTTCCACTTTTTATCTCTTCTTAAACAGCACACTTTTGATAATGGCTTAAAAACTTTACTTTACTTTTGAGCGAAAGGTAACGCATCTTTCAAACATTCACATTAAATTGAAGAATTTACATGAAATGTCAGTTACACCACGCCCCAAAGAACCGCTCCCAAAAATTAATAATGGATCTGAAAAAAAAATAGCACCAGCAGTTTTTCGTCTTGGCTTTAAATAAGCCTATTTTAACAACTGCCCAAAGATCTTCGATGGGATTCAGGTCGGGCGACTGGGTCGGCCAGCCATAACCTGAACCCTATTTCTGCCAAAAATTAAATGCGGATAAACGTTCTGGTACCAGGAGCCCCAAATAACACAGTTTTGGACTCATTGGTCCATAGCATATTACGCCATTTAGTTGGCTCCCAATGCAATAGATCTGTTGCAAATTTCTTCCGTTTTTGTGAGTGGACCTTTGTCAGTAAGGGTTTCTTTCTGGGACTTTTTGCAGGTTTTTTGCATTTTTCTGCATTAGGTTTTTCCTTATTGTCGAAGTTGTCACAGATAGATTTAATCCCTCTTTTATTTTATTAGAGGTAATAAATGGATTTTGTTTCATTGATCTCGTTATGCGTCGTTCTGGTAAATACATTGCATTTATGAGATATTAAGTTTAAGTTATTTAAATAACTTACCTTTATATGGTTAAATGTAAACAAATATGTAAATTAGAATGTACACTATTAAAACTCTCAACAGAATGGCACAGTGCTATTTTTTTCACACATTTGCGTTTCCACAAATGTACCCTCTCAACGGTCAACTAGAATTTTTATCACAAATAAACGGAAATACTGAGAGTTTTGGCTAAATTTCTCTATTCATTATACAACTGAATGCAACAGAAATACTTTTCGGTAGATGCATTTCGGTATCAATAAAGAAGAACGGAATTTGTAAGATAAACAAATAAATTCAATATGGCGCTATTTTTCAATAAAGAAGAACGGAATTTGTAAGATAAACAAATAAATTCAATATGGTGCTATTTTTTTTACAGAATTGCCAAAGAAAGAAAAATGCAATAGGAAATAAAGCGTTCTTTTTTTTTGAGCACCCGAATTTCATCTTTTGGACCAAAAAAAGCATTCATCTTTCCGAACTATTCAAGTTATAGAACCGTTCATCTTTTCGAAATTCAACTGTATTTGCAAATTGTCAAATAGAAGGTTTTTGTTTTTCGTCGTTTCCCTTTAAACATAATAATTCTAAAAATGAAAATACATTTTCGAACACTTGATTACCCCCACTTAAATTTTTTTTCTAAATCAGAAAGCAGATATAATATTTCTTCGGACCCATTGTTAAACCTTTTATTTTCACTACCCCTTTGATACTTATGTATATATGTTAATAAAAATTTAAGGAAGTAAAGGAGAAAACCCCCATTTCCGTTTTTTTGCCTATTTTAATCTCGACACTTGATATTTAAAAAAGGACGAAGAGGAATGTTTTTGATTTTTTAATTTTTTTTTATTGGTAATAATTTGTAGGTCTTCCCTTATTGCGCATAACTTCTAAAAGCCTACTTTCTAACGATCGATATAATTTTTTGAAAAAACTTATCGGAATCTTATGAAAAATGTCTTCAATTGCCTTAATAAGACCTTCTCCATTTTCAAATTGTCTTCTTTCTACGAAAATTTTCCGTTACAGCTGACCCTAAATATTTTCAATAACGTTTAGATCGGTAGGATGAGGTATATGTATGTATGTATATACAGGGTGTATCATGCATGTGTTTCAAGCAGTATGCCAAAAAGCTAGAGCGTATAGGTCTGGTCAAGACAAGAAAAAAATCGTGTGGGGGGGGGGTCTATACCCCCCCCCCCCCCGTTTAGCCGGAAGGGGCAATTTTCTAAAAAAATTGACTTAATTTGGAAAAAAAATTATTAAAAATCAACATTTACATTCACAATGCCGCGATATACTTTTTTGTAAAGCCAGAAACCTCTTCTTTCATCTTGTTTTTAAAGGAAGCTGTTTTAAGGAATAGTTTTTGAGAGATTAATTTTCAAGCTCAAAATTTTGAAAAAAAAAATGAAAAAAAAAAATTTCGAACGATGTAACGAAAATTGTATGTATCATCATTACTGCTTCGAGATGAAACTGAACGAAACTATTTTGCAAGGATATTCTGGACGGATGAAGCACAGTTTACCAGAGATGGGTAAACAATTTGCATCATTGGAGTAGCACCAATCCACACAACAAAAAACAAAATAAATCACAACACCGCTTTAGCTGTAAAGTTTGGCTTGGTATTGTTGGACAAACTGTGATCGGGCCCCGGTTTTTGGCACACTGCTCGTGGGACACCCTGTATATATATATATTTATTTTAAACCATACTTCAGCTGACACATTTGTTAAGTATTTATTTTCTCAGTATTAATTATAAATTGTGCAATAGCGAGCATTGTATTCCTCTATTAAACGAAACTTGTTGAAGAGATCTTCAAAAGCATCTTTTTGTTTTTGCTTTTTACATGATTTTTCTTTAAGGTCAATGAGTAATAAGTCTTAATAAGTATAATACAGCAAATCCTTTAACGTTACCCAGAATGCAGCGCGAGGAGGTAGACTCTCATTGCACTCCATGTCCAGTTTGTATCGGTCAGTTAGTGTATTTTAAATAGTCGAGTCAATGTTTCACTTTTTTTAAAAATGTACCTACATATGTATATGTCACTTTTTTCAATGAAGTTATTATCTCTAGTTTCGTTTCTACCGAGTTGTGTTGGTGGAATAACATCCTCTAGATTTTCAGGCGGAAGATTTTCATACAATACATAGGTAATGTCTACTAAAAATTGTATAATTTGAGAGTCCAAAACGTACGAAGACATCGCTTTCAAGACAATATTTTCGGTAGAAAAAGAGACATGTCCTGTTGAAAGTGGTTCGTCTTTCTTCGACACATAATAGTTGCTTTCGGAAGCTTGTTTTGGTTTTCTAGATCGCTAATGGCGTTGTTTGTATCGGTTTCACTCACATATTCACCTCAACTATGGTTCCTCGTTTAATGAACCGTACAATCAGGGAATATAATCTCAACACCTATATATTGTCGAGCGCTTTTGGCAAAAATCCTGAAATTTTGGCCTAGTATTATATAAATTTACCCGAAAAAACTATGTTGATTGGCTTTTTAAATACGAAGATTGCCAACTCAAGTACTTCTCGGATCTCTAGCCGACATTGTTGCTCTTGGGAGAATGTCCCAATGAATGTGTTGATTGTTTTCCCACATGTTTTCACCTTTTATTTTTATAAACAAAGGGAATTTAATCCTAAGAAACGCGAAACGGAACCCCATCCAAGGTACAGTTGTCTCTTTCGAGAATCCATTTTATAGGGATCAAATGATATTTATTTAATAACACAAGAGAAAGAGCAAGTAAATTATACTTTTAAATTATTTTTTCTCAAAAAAAAAACTTTATTTATTCGGCCAGTACTTCTGCCTGCTAAAATTCAACTGAATACATTTTCTTCTTACAACTAGCTTAAATACCTAATTTCTGCTGCCACTGCACTTTGTCGCTTCTCCCACTTGGACGCTGATCTCGGGAATGCTGCTGACGCGGTGATTTGCCCAGAGGATGAATTATCCGAAATCGATGCGTGTTTACATTATGCTTTACTCAGAAGATGATCGGCGCGTACTGGATTCAGAGTCAAGTGTTTCCTGTCCGTTGTTGATATTAATGACATTATGCTTTACTCAGAAGATGATCGACGTGTACTGGATTCAGAGTCAAGTGTTTCCTGTCCGTTGTTGATATTAATTTCCGTTAACTCCTCCGCCCTTAAGAGTGAACGTCCGCGTTCACTTAGAGAATGATATCTGGTTAAGTCGGGAGGTTGTCGCTCTTGCCGTTGGAGAAGGTAATGGTATGGTCTCCTCTGTCTTTGGTGTTTCGTCAAGTGGGTGCGTATTGGTGGTAGTGACCTCTGTTGCCTTATTAACCTTTACGACTACATATTTGAAAGATTGTTATTATGATGATTAGGAGTAATAGACAGGCTCCGATGCTGATCATTATGCTGTTTTTCACCTTGGTCTTCAGGAGTTGGATGTAGTGTGTGTTGTTGGCGTGGAGCTCCTTTATCATTTCCAATGATAACATTTCTTCTACTTCGCGATTTATTGATGTTAGTTGTAGAATTGCCGGAAGGGGGTTGAAATGTGTCAGCTCAAGAAATTTAAAAATGCTTTTCCCGATCTGGATGCTGGTGTTGTGGTATTTGATCAGAAACGTACCGTTAAGAGCAACTTGGTTGTTATCGATTATTATTTTCCCATTGTATTGGTTTAGGAAGATGATATCGGGTGATATTTCCTCGAAGGCTGGGACGTGTTGGCTATTAGTTGCAGTGCAGTTTGCAGGTTTACTGTTTAATAAATTTGGGATACAAGTTGTGTTACTTAGGTTTACAATATTACTCTTAGGACAAATTGACAATTTATTTATTGTGTTACAACTTAGATCTACGAGTATTCCGTATGTTTCGTCTTTACATTTTATAATTTTATTAAAATCAACTTTAATTATTTTATTTCCTTCTTTTACTGGTCTTATACTTAAACTACTACAAATTTCTTCGCTTACAGTTGGTAGACTTACTATATATAAAAGAACAGAGTTATTAGAGGCTATTTTTATCTCGCAAAATTCAAGTGCTTCCTCTAGGTCTTTAAATGGTATTTCTTTAATACTTATTATTTTTTCTATAACATTTACTTCGGTATTTGACAGAATGTAGGAATTTACTACATTGGCTCTTGCCCAATGCAAGGCGTATGCAACATTAACTATTTCTTCTTTTAAAGTGTCAAGTTTATATTTTAGGTTAAATACAATTTTTTCCATTAAATTTCCGTTTCCTTTTACAATTTTACTTATATTGTTAGCCCTATCTTTTATATCGTTTATCTTATCAATAACAAATTTGTTTATTATAGTTTGTCTGTTATTATTATTTAATGAGTTATTAATTTTTTCTTGAATTATTTGGAGGTCATGTTTATCGGGGCTACCTGTTATGAATGAAAAATGAATGTCACTGAGTTCCACAACGTTTATTGTCAAGACAAGCGTTATCTCGGCGCATTCCTGGAGGGTTTCGTCGTATTCGGTCGGGTTGTTCATGTTTGCCTGCATATCCATATATTGGTCGATTTCTTCCTCTTGTATGGCGGTATTGAGTAAGGGAGCGCCGTGGCGCAGTGGGTAGTGTGTCGGCCGCTGACGCAAGGTGAGCGAGTTCGGATCCCGATAACACCAACGCCATCGAATGATTATTTCGCGGCGTCCCTCCTCGGCGGGGTACTGGCAAAACCCCCCGTTGTACACTTGCCTTGAAAAAGCTTCTCGGCTCTCGCCGTTCGGAATCGGCATTAAGCTTTAGGTTTCGTTCACTTGTGTGGAAAAACAAATGGCACACAACATAAGTGAATAAAAAGAAGCTTGGCTAACGCCATCTAAGGTGTCTGTCTGGCAGTACAATGGACCAGTGTTTGTGTCTGAGTGCTCTAACAGATAGCAGAAGCCTCCACCAAAAAAAAAAAAAAAAAAAAAAAAAGGCGGTATTGACATGGAAATTTCTTTGCATCTTGGTAGGGTGCATTTGGTGAGATTGAGGTACAGAAAGTCTTTTCTGGGCTGGGGGGCAATTTTTCATCTGGGGTCGGTTTACATAGTTGACCCTATCCGTCCGAATATTGTGGACGTTGTTGTTGGTGTTGTTGTTGATGTCGTTGCTCTGGCATAAACTGTCTCTGAAATTTTGGAGGTGGAATAGACCTCGCGTTGTATTCGAAAGGCATTTTTTGTCTAGGTGGTTGATGCGGATTAAACCAATTCGGGATAGAATGGTTGACGAGAAGGAACTGTATTGGGTTTCCTCTTGGTGGAATTAGTGGTGGTGGTTCTGGGTGTTTTATTCTCCTGTTCTGGCTGTTTGATATTGCGTATTGTGATCGGTAGTTTTGGTTTTCTAGCCTCAAACACAGATGCAGTGCCTGGGGCAGATCCACCGGTTCTCGCATTCCCAAGAGTTTGGGAAGGTCACCTCTTAATCCCCGAATAAATGTGTCGAGAGCCTTATCCCTGTAACATCCATGCATGAAATCTTGTTCAATATGAGCGAAAGATGTAAATACACGGCTTGGTAAAATTCTTGAATTGATGCGTTGCCCTGCACCAACGCCGCCATTTGGTACTCTAGTGTGCCCAAATCGCGTTTGTCCGCATAGTGCAAGGTTAAGCATCTGGAGATGCAGTTCCAGTCTAATGGAGTATTATATGACTCCAAGACGTGGTCTGCGTTTCCGGTTATTTTATTTCTGATTGTGTTTAGAATCCCGAAATATTTTACTGATCCTTTCATCGGTTCGTACATTTTGAGGATGCGTTCGAAGCTTTTACGCCATGAGCTGAATTCACCTGAAATACCAGAGAATTTTTTTTTTGTTTATTTTTTTTATTTTATTTACGAGCTGAATTCACCTGAAATACCAGAGAATTCGCGTAGGCTACGTACAGGTGTTATCACGAAAAGTCAAATTCCAAAAGCTCTAATTCCAGTAAATCTAAAAGTCTAATACTCAGAAAATCTAATCTCAAAATCTCAAAAATAATCTCAAAAAATCTAAATCCTCAGGAATGTTGTACATACATATATCATGTGGTCAGTGGCAAGTATTTTGGTATTTAAATGGCAATTATTCCAAGTGAACAATCATTTATTTCCTCGGTATTATAGTGGTTAGTATGGAGTCACCTATAGTATGGGTAGATTCCAACAAAGGAAATAAAGTGCCCACTGTGGATAAATTTCTATTTCGTGTGAGACGAAAGATGAATAATGGGAAAATCTATTGGAGTTGTTTTAAGAAAGACTGCAAAGTAACTCTGATAACATTGGATGGTGAATATTATTCATCCAATGGTCAGGAACATCAACATCCCAACGATGAAATGAAGATCAGAAGTAAAGAAATTGTGAACGAAATAAAGAATGAAATCAGATCGAACCCATTGGAATCTATCCCAAAGGTAATCCTCGGTATTATAGTGGTTAGTATTAACACTCTCTTTTAGGTACAGAATTTGGGTCTATCAGGACTGTAACTTTTATTTGACTTTTTGAGATTGATTTATATTATTTAGGCGAAAAAAGATTTGATATTTTGAAATTTGACTTTTCGAGATTTGACATTTTGAGATTTGACTTTTCGTGGTAGAACCTACGTACAACGTCAGGAATCTTATCGAGATCATTGCTATTCGGTTCGGGAGATACTGTTTGATCAATTCGCGTGAATTGATCTGCATACGGATTTAAAATAGAATGAATAAGGGTTCGGCGCTCAGTATCTAAGACTTCGCGTATCATAGAGCCTATGAGAGTCTGTAGTGGGGGATTTAAAGGATTGTCGTTAGTTCCTCTAGAAGGATTGGGAATTGCTTGGGAAGTTGACGCTGCTTGGGCAGTTTGCTCAAGAGCGGATGGTGGTAATATATTTTCATTAGGCATCTCCAAATAATTCGGTTCCTGACTTAAGTAGTTTCTGTGTCAATGTGACTTGTATTTTATAGAGTTTTATGTGATTTGTATATATATATATATATATTAATATGTAGTTTGTATTTATTAAAAATTATATGGTTTCTGTTTAAAAAAAAATTACTTATATGTATGTACGTATGTTTATGGAATTAATTAGTATGTTTGAATCTAATTATTCTCGTGTTTATATTAATATTTCTGTAACACTATTTAATTTTATATTTTTTGCTTCCTTTTTTAATTTTCTGTTCAATCTTAAGTCTTAGTTAAATATATTAATTCATTTCGTATTGCAAAGTAAATCTGTCTGTCTTAAATCTATTCTTACATTAGGATGATGAATCGCATCTTGTGTTGTTATATCGGCGTGCTGGTGCGGCTGGCTTCTGCTTCCTTTTTGCTGCTCGTGTTGCGCTACTAACACTGTAATGTCACAGATCGCGAGTCGCGGTAGACCACAGAAAGATTCGTACGCGGGGAATATGACACGGGGATCTAATTTTTTTTGCACTACTTGAGGGCTTCTTTGTAGTCCCCCTTTTGAACTAAATTTGCACTTCTTGAGGGCTTCGGTTAGCCTGTCACCCACTTTGCTAACGCGCGAATCCCGTGGTCCCTGCTCGGGCGCCAATTATACTTTTGAACTATTTTTTTTCAAAAAAAAATTCAACTGAATATATTTTCTTCTTACAACTAGCTTAAATACCTAATTTCTACCGCCACTGCACTTTGTCGCTTCTCCCACTCGGACGCTGATCTCGGGAATGCTGCTGACGCGGTGATTTGCCCAGGGGATGAATTATCCGAAATCGATGCGTGTTTACACGCACCCCCACTTGTGCAGGGACAAGTTAAGAATATCCCTGCAGCGATACCTCTCACTTATCGTAAAAGGCGACTAACAAAGGTAAACAAAAATCACATCTAGGCAATTCAGAAAACACCAAGGTGAGCCTAGGGACACATATACCACCATTATCTGCCCCACAAGTGTGCATGCAACTGGAGATCACCGGTGTTGTAAGAGTAAGATCAAACAAAAAAAAAATAAAAATCTGGAGCATGCTCGTGTCAAAAAAAGGAGGGGAAGAAAGAAAACGGTCAAACCGTAGCATTATGGAAAAAAAACCCTAAAAGGAAAAGCACTACCCCGCCAGGCACTACTAATGGTCGTGATCCTGGGACGAGCAGCAATGCTCGGGTCAGAGCTAAAGGATTTCCGGGGGATAGCAAAGTAATGCAACGGCGTAAGCCACACTTAAGAGTCGCGAGTTGGAACGTTGGAAGCATGAGTGACCGCAGCTATGAGCTTCGGCGGAAATGAAACTCAAATAGACTATCATTTGGTATCCAGTTTCATGAAGCCACGAGTTAAAGATTGCAAAGTGATCCTGGGAGACGCGATCGCCCCTCAACACCGTCTCCTCCTGACTGAATTTTTTATGGAGGCGAGTAAGAAGTTAGAGCAGCAAACAAGGGTGTCTGAGAGAATCAAGTGGTATAAGCTGGATAAAGGAAAAGGCGAAGCTTTTATTACCAACATGAAAAACTACCTCTCTTCCATTATCGATGAGGTCGGTAATGAGGAGTGCAGAGCACAACATGTGGGATTCCCTACAACAATCTGGCCTGGAAAATCACTGCTCGGAACATCTAAAGGCCCCTGCCAACACGCAAAAGAAACCTGGTGGTGGACAGACGAAGCCAAAGCAGTGATACACGAAAAGAAAATGGCTTTCCAAGCTTGGTCAAAGTGCTCTTCTACTGATAGAGAGGAAAAAGCTCGCCGTGAAAAGGTATATAGATATTGCAAAGGTATCGCGAAGAAAAAGTGCGCCGAATTCAAAGCGAAAAGCATGGAAGGCCTCTATCAGGAGTAGGAAGAAATATCGTCTTCCGCGTCTGACAGGAACCAGGCTACCCAGGAGCTTCGACAAAGCAATTTGAACAAAGGAGCAAATATCTTTAAGATAGCCGCCCAGAGAAGAAGAAATGCTCAGGAGATTCGTTTCCCAAAGTTTATTAACAGTGCTGAAGGCCAACTCCTTGTGGAAGACGAAAAAATTCTCCACAGATGGCGACAGTATTGCGAGGAACTTCTGAATGAACAGTTTCCCCGAGTGTACTTTCCAAGAGCCGCCCCGAATCATGCCGAAATATCCGACATCACAGTCGAAGAGGTTCGGTACGCGGTTAAAAACTCCAGGAAAAGAAAAGCTGTTGGGCCGGACGGGATACCCTCTGAGTTCTGTAAAAAGATGGGAGACATCGGGTCTAGATGGCTCATGGTTCTTATCTCCAAACTTATGAGAGGCGACACTATGCCTAATCAATGGAGGGAAAGCTATCTTCTTCCTTTGCACAAAGGAAAGGGTGATACGCGAAATTGTGATAACTACCGTTCTGTCAAGCTGATGTCGTACACCATGAAGATCGTTGAACGGGTATTAGATAGCCGACTGCGGAAAATAATACGACTATTTGATGACCAGTGCGGGTTTGTCTCGGGTAAATCAACAACAGATGCAATCCAAAGTATAAGGATCATGATGGAAAAGCATCGTGATTCTTCAAAGGCCTTGCATATGGTGTTGGTTGATTTCGAGAAGGCAACCAAGAGATCTTTTATGGGTAGCGCTAAGACAAAAAGGAGTTCCAGAAACCTACGTGCGAGTGATCATGGACATGTACAAGAGAGCAACGACAAGAGTAAGATGCACCGCAGGAGTCACCGAAGAGTTCGCAATCAAAGTCGGTGTACACCAAGGGAGCGTCCTCAGCCCACTGCTCTTTATAGCAGTCCTTGATTGCTTGCTTGAAGGAAAAGTGACGGCCCCCAATGTGCACCAGCTATTCTTTGCTGACGATGGAGCCATTATAAGTGATGATCAGGCGTCCCTACAACGAGCACTTGATGTGTGGGTGGACATTTTTGAGGGACACGGGTATCGTATTAGTTCAAAGAAGACAGAGTATCTGTGCTGCCCGTTCTCTGACCCTCATCAGCCTATTCCAGAAATTTACTTGAATGGAAGAGTGCTTCCCAAGTGTGAAAAGTTTAAATATCTGAGATCTATAATTAACAAAGAAGCAACTTGTAGGGTGGATGAAGTGGTGGGAAAACTCCGCCACCTTCTGTGATCGAAAAATGCCCCCTAAGCTGAAAGGAAGGCTCTACACTTCATTTGTACGTCCGGCGCTCACATACGGTTCACAATGCTGGACAATGCACAAAAAGTATGAGAGCAAATTAACGGCAGCTGAGATGAAGATGCTTCGCATGACAGCGGGAGTAACAAAGCGTGACAGAATTAGAAGTTCAAAGATCCGAGGAAGCCTCCACGTAAAAGAAACCATCACAAGAAAGATAGAGCGCGACCAACTCAGTTGGTATTGCCATGTTCAAAGGAGAGATCCTTTGAACCCCGCCCAAAAGGCGTTATCAATCAACGTTCCAATTTCAACACGCAAAAAAGGCAGGTCGAAAAACAATTGGTGCAAACAAATGCAAAAACACCAGCATTTGATTGGCCTCAGCGATGAAGTAATCCCAAACCGGGAAGCCTGCCGCTACTTTCTGAGGTCAAACCGGCGGACCCCACAAGCTGACCAGTAGGAATGCAGTTAAGTGGGAAGGTTATGGTCCTACACTTCAGACCATAACGACGCCGGAAAAAAAGGAAAAGAAGAAGAAGAAGAAGATGCATGTTTACATTATGCTTTACTCAGAAGATTATCGACGCGTATTCAGAGTCAAGTGTTTCCTGTCCGTTGTTGATATTAATTTCCGTTAACTAGTACGAGTAAATACCCTCAAAAAAAATTATATAAAAAGTAGTTTTGGTAATTTTTAATTTTCTCAAAACGCCCAGTCTTCTTTTCTAAAGAATCTCTTATTTCCTTACTTCCATCGAAATGTGCCTGTCTTCTACACCTGTCAATATTTTGCCTCACTCTTTCCTGCGCTTTTCTGAAAAAGTGATTTTTGTCCGATTATTCGTTGGAACCACTGTACTCGTATCTTATCCGCTAACCCTTCACTCTTTGAGTTAAAAGTTATATCTTTCATAAAGGTGACATCACGGGTTGTATCAAAAGTTATATCAGTAGTACAAAAGTTAGTATCAAGTTTTTAATGTATCGATAGTTCTGATAGGGGTATTTACGAGTATATTGCTTATATGGTTGGTTTCTATGAAGCTAAATTGTGTGATGGAATTTTGAAATTTAAAGTATAAGCTAGTAGCATACCTCATAATTACATAATTAGAAGTAAGGGACAACAAGATAACAAATAAATTTTTACTTAGTGGTTAGTTGGGGGTAAAGAAACCTAGGCGCTTGGGATTTTTTTGTTCTCTTAAATCATACATATTTTCACCGTTTTACTCTCCAGAGAAATAAACTGGATATATAAATATAAATACATTGAATATATTAAATATGTATTGAATATATTCAAATGTCAGTTGAAGTTATTTTAAAGACGAACAAAAGACAGATGCCTTAAAATGGTCTAATTTTTTTTGTTTCATTGAAAGTAAACCATTTGTTGCTCTACTGGCGTACAGCGGATTAATCTGCAAAAGGGGTTTCAGTAGGTAAATGTTATATGAAGGTCAGATGTTTAATATTATGGGCGTTAACATCAGGTGCTCGCATAATTATGAAATTTAAAAATAAAAAACCAAGGGTACATTTCGATATTAATTTATTTATCGATTAAATTTATTCCAGAATAAAAATGAGGTTTTTACTGATTGAATTTTTCCAAATGAGAGCAGATATAATTAAAAAGGTAGCTATGCCAAATTCCATTTATATTAATTTCCTTCATTATCAAGATGCTATGAGCGTCACACCAAGTAAATCCATTAATTTATTAGTTAAGATCGGAATGAATGGGTACACACGTATGTATATATTTATGTGAAAGGAAGAATTGATTATATAGCCTCTTTTCAAGCTACATACATATGTTTTTTAAGCAGCTGTTGAACTTAATGGCTAAAAAATGTACGTAGCACGAGCGTTCGAGCATTTAGATGCATTTGAAATTACAAATCAGTATCAGTGACAATTCCAGTTCCAGGTCCATGTATTAACTTACATACATACAGTTCAAAATATTAGCAGTGCAGTATCATGCCTACTGATTTTGTAAATAATGTCAATCCTAGGAAATCTGTTGCTTCCATCCAGTCTATGTTGTATTAATGCGAATGAACATTTTCTTGACGTTCATAATAATAGCGGTGGCCTTATTTTCTTGTAATCATTCTTCTTTGAAAATATATTTTTTTTAACTTTTAAAGTAAGAATGGAATTTTTTGATCTTATGAAAATTATCTGCAGAATTGGACGACTGTACTAAAGAAGAGCGATTTTATTCTAAGGATTATTTGCGAAGGGAAAACTGTCAAGGGAATTGGTAAAATCGTTGGTTTTTCCGCAATATTGCTTTCTAATTCCAAAAAATGTGAAGCAAAGACTGAAACTCAAATTCGAATAAAAGTTCCATTCCATGAATAAGCTCAGTGATTCAGCTACAGAGATAAAAAGGTTATTCAACATAGCAGTCGGTATTGTAATGGTGAGAAGATTACAGATAGAAAATAAGTACATGCTCGTAGTCCCACTGTTGAAGAAACAGTAGCAGATGCAATTTTTTGGTAAAAAAGTGACCAGCATTTATGTAAATATGTATATACATATGCTTTTATGTTATTATGTATCATTATGCTGAGTTTGAAAGGCATTTGAAATGGGTGTTTAAACAATATGACGATCCGAAACAGCGACCCAGAAAAAAGGAAGAAATTGGTTTCAAGAGAACATATTGAGGTCATGGGTTGGCCTACTCAATCCCTGATCTCAACCCAATTGAAAACCTTTCGTCAGATGTGAAAAAAGCTGTTTCCGAGCAAGGCCGCTTAATAACAACCAATTATTGGAAGTAGTAGAGGACTCATGAAAGGCAATACTGTTGGAGAGGTTCCCGCCCTTTGTGACTTTAATGCAAGGCAATATTCGAGTTTATAATCATCACTTAAACATTTCCGCTTTTACTTGCACCGCTATTATTTCATTTCTCAATTGAAAAGTTAGTTTTTTTTACTGAATATGTAAAGTTTTGTTTTTTTTTTTTTCATTTTAAGTTAATACCAATAAAGAAAAAAAAATTCTTTATTCAGGTACAAAAAATAAGCTTTTTTAAATTCAGTGTGTGTGTGTGCTATTTTTTTGAACGCTGCTCTATGTTTGTATGTTTATACATATATGTACATATGTACATACAAAAGTGGTAACGAGACCACAACGAATACGGAAAATGCTAATCGGATATATCCGCCGATCGCATTTCCATCTCAATGCGAAGCCCAGGCGCAAACAATCCATCCAAGGAAATTTGCACCCAATTACATCACATTTAGTAGCAAAACACTGTTACTAGTGTCCACTACCGCAGAAAGCAAATTGACCGTGCTTCTCTGTCTAGCGCTTAATATGAGTACACGTAAACGATTGCACCTTCATATGCGCACAGATAGTGCGGACATCCAAGGGTAACACTGACCACGTGCAACTACCTATTAGTTTTTCCGCAGTCTGCACGGATATATAAGCGACTAGACTTGAGATACAAAGAAAACAGTAATTCGTACTCCAGATACCGGTTGTGAGCACCGAACCAGCTGATGGCGGTTCATTTTCATTCATATTCATACCGATGTCTCTCCGGTATTCATCCGCTCGGCTGTTTGAGCAAAGAGAGGGTGAGAGAGATTCATTTTTAGCTCGATTGCTTGCCGCTTAGCTGGTAAAGTGGTAAATAGCAAGTAAGCCGTGAAATTAAAACCACCGTAGAAAGTTCCCTAGCTAGTTAGACGGCTCAGACACTCTAACCGCGCGGACGTGTATCCAAGGTGCTAAGGGAACTCTTCCTCTCTTGCTTTTATTTTAAAGATTATTTTCATTGTTTTCTGTACTCTCCATCTAGTTATTGTCGCGGTGGTTTCTGGTGTTACGGCATTCATCTATAGTAAAATAGATTTCTCATGTTTAAATTGTTCAAAGAAGTTTTCAGCTGGAGAACGGAAATGCATAAAACCTCCATCGTATTGGGTATCGAATATATCCTCGGTGACTTTCTTGTCTGTTTGATTTGCTGTACGTCTAACAACTATTATACTACTGCAGCTTAAATTGTGGCTTTGTTAAGTGTTGGTGGTGCACTCGATTACGCATTAAATTTCACGCACTAATAGTTTGCACTGTTGGTAAACTCATAAAAGCGCTCATGATTACCATTTCACTTTTTCCGAAAATGACTTTTATTTTATTTTACAATTATTATTAAAAAATCAACATTTACATCTAACCAGTGAGTACGTAAATAGTTTGTTGCGTTATTGTTCGCGATGGGAGAGTGAATTTTTTTTTGACATTAACGATCTTCAGAGTTAAAAATAAAAACCATAGCAGGCGAGTGCTTTGAAAGTGGAGATTCACATATGTATATACATATATATTAGGAGTCGGATCAGCAAATATTGTTTTTTTTAGCTTCACTTCGGCTTTTATATTTTTATTTGTTTCCTTGTGTCAACCTCAATCCATTTCCGGATGTACGTGTATCTGGTCATATACTTATTTGTGGAAGTGTAAATCAGTTTTACCTACAATTAAAAATTGTTTTCTTGGATATTTGGTAGTCAGAATGAAACTTGGAACTATGTATTTTTTGTTAATAGCTGCACTTGGAGCATTGGAATGTAAACCTACCACAGAGTCCAGTGTAGCAGCTGTCACCGGGATTGGTGAGTTGTTAATTCAGTTTAATTTTATTTTCTTTTTGTGCATCTAACCAAACTATAGTATCGAAACACTTGGTTGTTTTGAATCAGATTAATATCTTAACAACTTATTGTCATCTTTTGTTGTCTGCTGTCGACCTACTCTTATAGTTCAGTAAAAAAATCTTTTTTAATTTTTTGTATTTTTTTTGACATTGAATGTTCTCTTTCAGATAGAAATCGACAAGTATATACACAAGTATGATTAGCAAAGTTCATTAGATACGAACTATCGGAACAACTCTTTACATTCTTATGGGTTATGATACTACTAAGAAAAGAAAATCGAATATCGCCGAATATCGGATAACTCAATGGCCGATGTTCTAAGATTGTTAGTAATTAGATTTCCATATCTCAATCCATGTAAAATATGTATTTCCTTTCTATTCAAATTTCGTTTCTGGAAATTATTTGTTTACACTTGTGTCGATTGTGTTAGGTTAGGTTAGGTAAATAAGCGTTTTGTTGTCCTTGGCGATTTTTGGCTATTGAACAAAATGTATCAATCAATCCATATTCATTAATAAATAATAAGAATAAAATTAAGTGCTAAACCGAATTTCAAATTTGACTGCGGCATTTGCCCTCTCTGGACATTCCTGCACGTCAATATCGGATGAAAATGTTGAAACAGCGTAGAAAATTGTTATGGAAAATCGTCGAATCACTATCAGAGAAGATGCCAAGGAGATTGGGATGTTGATTGGCTCAAGCCTTGACTTTTTTTTTAGATATTATGGGTATGCAGATTTTCTGAAAAATGTCATCTTTGGTGGCAAACATGGACATATGGTTGGTTGTGACGAGCGGTTTTTCATGCACTTATAAACCCAACATATGAGCTTAAAAAATGCTCTTAAAAATGGGAAATATGCACTTTAAATATGGCGAAGTCACCTATAACGACGTGGTTTACAACGACCAGTCGCTTTTAAAGACCAATTTTCCCCCACATGGTTGGTTTCTGCCCAAGTAATCTTTCTATTTTTGAAAAGTCGGATAAAACGACCGTTGGCTATAGTGACCAGTTAAACTGCATGACTAGTTAAATTTTGCATTTTTATAATGAAAAACAAAAAAACATGCTATCCAGTTTTGAAAAATATTCAGTTTTTTTTATTTTAGGAACTAAAAAGCAATAATGTTAATTAAATATAAAAAAAAGTTAACGAAAGATAAAGATCTTCACTTGAAAAGTTAAATAACAGAAGTAGCATTATTTTAACATTTAATTTAAGTTTTCAAAATGGAAAATGATATAAGAAGTTTAATGGTGCGTGTTCATTTCTACGGTTTTACTTTTTTTTTAAATTTTGAGCTAATAATATGTCGAAAATATGCACAAAATATGCATTTATTATTAAAAATATGCAAGAATATGCAAAATATGCATTTATAGTAAAATATGCAAAAATATGCACTTACGATTGGATGCTAATTTAAAGGAAAATTAATGAATCGGAAAGATAACTTGTCCTATTGCTTTTAATGTGTCTCAAAAAAAAAAAATGCAAATGCATCGAAATCCTGGCCCTAGTTATGACTTTGAAACCAAAGATGAATCATCCCAATGGATGTGACACCAAGTTCGGTCAAATGTAAAAGTTTTGTTCATTGTTTTCTTCGATTACAATGACGAAGCTTAACACGAGTTCTTTCCGGAAGGTCAGTAAGGAATATTACCTTCAAAGTAATCTGTCATTTACTTCAAAAAACAATAACTGCAATAAATTTTCGCATTTCGGCTCTGTCAAATTTCTCCTTCCGCGAATTCTGCTTAACTTTTGGATGTAACGAGTTACTTTCAAATACAATGCACCATTGTACTAATTACTTCATCTCGATTGTTTCTTCCGTAAAGGCATAACTAACTTGCTTAACGAACCGACTAACGCATCACAAAACAGGTTTGCCCTCCTCTCCCACGACGAAAACTTTCAAGACCGACCAACAAAACCCGTTGATGAAACCCAGCCGAAAGCCTCGAAACCCTCACCTATACATACATATACATACATATATCCAAAGAGTAAAAGTTATAGGTATCCTTGTGAACTAACTAAATGAAATTGCGGAGGACAACTTTTATATGCAAGGGCTAGTAAACGAGGAAGTGACGGTTTAACTATGGGAGTCTCAACGTTATACAAACATTTTAAAAATGCTGCATCAAAAAAACACTAGATACTATACGTTTAAACCGAAAGAACAAAGGGGTTAAAAATAATCCTAGAAAAACATGCACCCCTCAGCCGATAAGGAAGAAATTCGAAGAGAACTCGCCAACAAGGGCCACAAAAGACACACTAAAGGACCTTTTTCGACGTTCTCAATCGAAATAGAAACCAACAAAAACAACAAAAAGATCTACGAGTATGAGATACACTATTACATTGTAAAATCACTTTTGAGCCTCCTCATATAAAGCGAGATGTAACACAATGTAATAACTGTCGAAAATACGGTCACACTCGAAAATACTGCACAGACTAGTCGATATGTGTTAAATGTGCCTTAAAACTTCAAAAATTCCCAGCTCTAAGAAATAAACAAATCCCAAACGTCCCAGAACCAACTACTTCAACGACTACTACTCGTATAAATGCAACTACTGATACCAAAACGATCGTCTCATATGCTGAACAATGCACAGTTGCTCCAACATCCACCTTCTCTATCATTATTTCAGCAACCATTCCCGATCCTCCGATAATCACAACGACACCTCAAGAACCCCAGAAAACATAATCCCCAAATTGCCTTTTGGAACTAAAATCCATGATACAACAACTTGCACAAATGGCAAATATGATGAATGAATACTCGAATAAAAATTTGCAAGCATTAGAACATGGACCTAATGAAAATTGTTTTATGGAACGCATACGGCGTACAAAGGCAATCTAACGAACTAATATACTTTACCAAAATTAACGCAATAGAAATTTTACTGATTTCAGAAACACATTTTACTGACGAAAATTACTTCGCGATACCTCAATATCATGTATATTTAACAAACCATCCCGATAAAAAGGCCCACGGCGAGTTGGCAATCTGAATAAGACAAAAAATAAAATCCATTGATCTCGAAAACTACACATTTAAGCAACAACAATACAAATTGAAGACGATTACGGTCTATTCACAATCTCAGCACTTTACTGTGCTCCAAAACACAACATATCGATAGAATAAAACACACAGTATCTAAATAAACTAGGTACAAGATTTATTGCAAGAGGCGACTTTAACGCAAAAAATACAGACGGGGGCTCTAGAATAACAATCAAAAAGGCCTCTACAGAACTAGGGGTACTTAATGTGAATGTGAATTCTAAGCACTGGAGAATCAACATACTAGCCCACAGATATGAACAAAACACCCGACCTAATAGGCTTCTGCATTTATAAAAATATTCCAAGAACAAACTTAACTCGATCTTTCAACTGACCATTCCCCCATTATTATTACTTACGAAAGGAAAGTAACTCTTACTGCCAACAATACAAGACTTTGCAACAAATTACAGATTGGTTGACCTTCAACGATATTATCACCTCAGATCTCTAACTCAACATCTCCCTTAAATCACCTGACAATATAAAAAGTGCAATGCACCTAAACGACACTATCTTTAACACAGCGTATAAATTCAAACCCAATGAAAATTCGTCTTCTATTCTCCAATACATTTTAAAGAAAATTAAACAGAAACGAAAATTGAGAAAACTAAGGCAAGCTAACAGATGTCTAGAATTAAAAGCTAAACTAAACAAGACTACAAAAGAATTAAAGGCAGTGGCGTAGCTAGCATGGGTGGCACCTGGGGCGGCAATTATGGTATCACCCCCAGAATGAAAAACAGTAAAATAAATGAAATTCCGCTATATATTATATTATGACTTTTCTATTTAAATTCAAATAAAAAAATAAAAAAAAGGAGAACAAAAATGTATACACATTATAGCCATAAAAAAAAGCAGAATAAAAATTAATATACACATATACACATTGTATAAAAAAAACAGAACAAACATTTATATAATATTATATATATATAATTTATTCATTTATAATATTTCTAGAAACTTAAAACGTCTTCTTTCTAGCTTTTACAGCAGAAAATTCGTTGATTGCGTCATCAAAGTTTATTTGCTGGTTCGCCTCATGTTCAATAGCTAAAATTCCCAGATTGTTGAGCCTGTTTTCCGTTATTGTTGCCCGCAAGTAGTTTTTAATTAATCTTAACTTACTAAAACTCCTTTCACATGATGTAACTGATACACATATTGTCATAAACATTTTTAATGCGACAATGAGATTCGGAAGAGATTCTGCAAAGCCCCATTCAACGATAAATTTCATAAAGTCTAAAGATAACCAATGAGATGTTGTCACTTTAGACGCTTTCAAATGGCTTCTCAACCTTGGTATCTCTGAGAGAAGTTCTGACTCTGAAACCTCATCATAAACACTAGCAAATTTTGAAACAGCTATTTTCAAATGATCAATGTTTGCTAAAAGCAAAGTATTCGCCTGTACAACTTCAAACAATGAAGCCAGCTCCTTAATAGACTCTGTTCTTGTTCGGAGTTCAGTGATGAATCGATCAAGGCACTCGAACATGTCTTTCCGTAGTTCAGCGCTCAGTGAAAGTCCTGCATCGGTTGCCAACTCACCAGCCATTCGCTTTTTACGACGAATTCTTCTTTCTGTTAGAATGTCGTATTTCTCCGATGTTTTCATACCAAGGTTAATTGCGTCTTCTACGATTTTCGCCCGATTTTCTTCAACGTAAATGCGAAGGGCTTCTATTTTTTTAGCCAAGTCGTCAACACTTAATCCCTTAGCTTGTAGTGCAATCTGAGTACAATTTATTTCTTTAAGGACATTATTCCAAAAGAAGAGAAAAGAAAGAAATGCGAAATCAGACATTGCAGATTTTAGGTTCTGTGCAGCACCTCTGGTTTCTACATTTTCTCTCGCATCACACAACTCTTCAACTGCAGCTAAGATTTCATCAAAATTTTCGGCCAAAACTTTCACTGCAGCATAATGAGCACTCAAACGCGTTGTTGAAAGTCTTTTCACGGTTGATTTGCTGTGCTTAAGAAGCACTTCCCAGCGATGAGTGGAAGCAGAAAAAATGTAAAAGTTGTCTCTACTGTTCCAAAAAATGTTACACAAGATATATTTTGAGCAAATGAATGTTGGCCACATAAATTAATTGAATGATCTATACATCCAAAGAAAATTGCTTTGTTGTTTTTTTCTTTAATAATAGCTTACACTCCCCCATGTACACCGCTCATAACAGCTGCATTGTCATAACCCTGAGAACGACACATCATAATATCTAAACCGTCGTTTTCAAGATTCTTAAGAATTTCTTCACTTAAATCCGCAGCTTTTTTTCCATGTAAAGGAAAAAATCCCAGGAATGCTTCTTTGATTTCTACTTTTCTATTATCAATTTTAACATAACGGATCATTTCAGACATCTGATCAATATGTGAAATATCAGGTGTACTATCAAACATAATTTAATATTTAGCTGATTTGATTTCATTGACAATTCTGCATTTGACTTGCTTCGCTAAGATATAAATGAATTCGTTTTGTATTTGTGGCGATAAATATGAGACTTTTTGTCATTTTCCTTGCTCCAAATTCAAGATGTGTTCTTTCAACACAACATCGTATTTTGACATAAGACTGACTAGTTCTAAGAAATTACCTTTATTTGAAATTTTCTATGTGTTCATTTGAAGTCTCATGATCCGGTACTTTGGGGTTCAGTTTCCACCATTTCTGAAATCCATTCATGAATGCTGTTTTTGTATCAACATTATTGGTGGCAGCAAATAAACGACAGCAAAAGCAGTACAGGCTATTAGTTATAGGAGAATATACCATCCATGATCGCAGAAACTTGTCCCCGTTAGGCAAAACTTTGTAAAACCATTCTTCTGTAAGATGACGAACATAACCTTTTATTTTTACCCCTGGTCTGGATACAGTGGTGAATGGTCCCTCCCGGTTTTGCAAATGTTCAAATCTTTTTTTGATGATTTCAATTCGAACTTTATCAGGAACGGGTATACTCCAATGTGAGATATTCTCTCATGTTCTGAAGTTCATCCGTGTAGGAATTCTCTTCAATACTTGATTCGTAATCAGTACCATTGCTGTCATTTTGAGTATTTTCGTTTGATTCGACTTCTTGAATTTTCAACACTGATTCTGTTTCTTGGCTGTTGCTTTCTGTACATGAGCTTGTATTTTCGGAATCATTCTCTTGATCAACGTGACTGTCATTTGCTTTTGACGAACTTTGGCTGTCGTCTATTTTTTTAACATATTTGAAAATGGATCCAGACATGCTCCGCAGAACGTTCATTTTAGCCTGTTTGGATTTTTTCTGCTGAGCACCACTCTTTCTTTTTGTTATATGAACTCCTCGAGGCATATTTCTCTTGTTTTGTACGCGTATTCTCAAAAATATATTGATCATGTAGGTATGCTTCGTCGATGTATTCTAAATATTTTTATATAAATATATACTTATTTAAATTGGAGTTGTCGTTAAAAAAACTTCATTGTAGATGGGCATAAATCAGGTCCAAATAATCAAAAACTTATTCTATATTTTATTCATACATATTTCATCCCTTTTTATACCCTGTAAACGATGCCTTAGGTTGTTATGATATCTTATTCAAATAAAAATGTATTCAATAACAATAATTATAGTAATAACATAGTACAAATAGTGAATAATGTTTAAATAATTTGGATCTGATTTATCCCATCCAAACATAGAAATCTAATTAAAACAAAAGGGCAAACCTAATAACGATAGTGTGCATTCATTACATACATTCATAAATGTTAACTACTAATACAATTAATTATTTACTTCTAACAATAGATATATTAAATTTAGTTATACAGTGTATCAAACTCATATTCGTACACCTGTCGCCCACAACTTTCAATTGCATTCTATCAAAAATCAATACGAATTAAATGATTATGGGGTAGTTTTTGATTAAAGCAAATCTCATAGATAATGCTATATCTAGTTTTGAAATTTATCAACCATCATGATCATATTTCATATTTTGAGCGGAAATACTCATTTTTAGTGATTGAAATTTTTTCACATATTTTGGTAACTGTTTTATTAAAATTAGTGTTAAAATGTCAAGAAAGGGTAGAGAAACATCGAATGAGCTTCGACAGTCAATAGTAAAGTACTACAATGATGGAAAATCATACAGTGAAAAGCTAGTTGAGTAAGCCGACCCAGATCAACAATACAGTCAATTATATATCGTTTTTAAAACGAACACCGAATCGAAAATAAGCCGCGAAATACCAATAGAAGAATTTTTAACGAACATGACAGGAGAGTTATAATTCGTGAAATCAAAATAAATCCTCAAACAAGCGCCCCAAAGCTTGCGGAAAACTTGAGCCGTGAATTAAATAAAGAGTTTTCCACAGAAACATTGCGAAATTGTATCCGCGAGCATGGGTATTATGGGAGAGTTGCACGTAAAAAGCCATTTATCAGTCCGATTAACAGAAGCAAGAGATTGGAATTCGCAAAACAGTACCAATTTAAAGATCTTGACTTCTGGAAAACAGTTATTTTCACAGACGAATCCAAATTTAATGTCCATGATTCTGATGGCCGGCAAATGGTTTGGCGAAAACCAAATGCAGAACTTTTACCAAAAAACACCGTTGCAACAGTAAAACATGGTGGAGGTTCTGTAATGGTGTGGGGGGTGTTTTTCTGCCGCAGGTGTAGGAAAGTTGCAGATAATCGATGGAATAATGAACCATAAGCATTACATCGATATTCTTAAAGAAAACCTAGCGGTGAGTGCTGTTCAATTGGGTCTGGAGAATAACTTTGTGATTTATCAGGATAACGATCCAAAGCACAAAGCCTATGCAACTCGTCAATGGTTACTCTATAATTGTCCAAAGGTGATGGAAACACCTCCACAATCTCCGGATATAAATCTAATAGAGAATTTGTGGAACGAGCTGGACAAAAGGATAAGAACAGTTGCCATAAGGAACACAAAAGACTTGAAAGAGAAGCTAATTCAAGAATGGGCGAATATTTCACCAGAAATTACAAAGACCCTTGTTGAATCGATGCCAAAGCGACTTAAACAAGTCATATCAAATAAAGGATATGCCACTAAGTATTGAAAGTGCAAGATAATTTGTGAAATAAGATTTAAAAACTGATGTACGAATATGAATTTGAGCACATTTTAGTTTGTTACTTTGCTTTTCTTCTGAATTATGAATTTATATTAAAAGTTTTTGGTAGAATTCAATTTTATGTTACTTTATTTAAATTAAGATTAAATAAAAAATATAATTTACGAAGTAGACGCCTCATTTTATTTAGTTATTCTTTAAATTCCTTCAGTTAGGTAGGTGTACGAATATGAGTTTGATACACTGCGTATGTGTTTCCGACAAAAACAAAAAATAAATTTAAGCTTATTTTATAAAAATCTTGATCTATGCAACTTACCTTGTTTTTTACAATATAAATTTTTCTTAATATATTTTCTTTAGCAGCTATTTCAATTTTTACAAGACATTATTTAAATAAAATATCTTAAAGTGAACCACAACTCACGAATGATTATACGAAATGACACAGGCAACTTCAGGGACCACGGATATAAGAACTTCAATAACAAATGCAAAACAATGTGCACGTGCAAAAATAATAAATAATAAAAGTACTCCAAAAGCTAGATGATAGAAATCGCATTAAAAAAAAACAGAGCTTAACAACCAACTAAATAGAGCAAAACAAAAAAACAAGTAAGACAATCGTTGACGGCGACCGACCCGACGGGACGATGGAAAGGATTTAAAAAAAAAAAACAAATAAGAGCATGCTTTTCACAACCGCAGTCCAAAGTTCGGGGAAAAACAGCGGTTTCTCTTGACTACCTATTGCAGCCGCGATTCACAACATCTTCATGATATCATATCATGATATCATATCCTCAGTAGAGCATGCTTTTCACAACCGCAGTCCAAAGTTCGGAGAAAAATAGCCTTTTCTCTTGAATACCTATTGCAGCGGCGATTCACAACATCTTCATGATATCATATCCTCATATAGAGTTTAATACTCTGCGATCTATGTATAAGGCCATAGTATATATACTCCTTGTAGTTTTGGGTGACACCCGGGACGCCCCCCCCCCCCCGCCCCCCATTTACTACGCCACTGATTAAAGGAACTACTACCAGATCACAATAATAAATGCCTTAACAACTGGAAAGAATATAAAAACAACACTCTTATATCAACCACCCATTATAAACGACAACAATACGCGGTGTACACCATATCTAGGAAAAGCCACAACACTAGCAAACTAAACCGCTACCAAAAGCTTTACAAATGTAAAAGATGAATACCCCCACCACCTAATCTTTGGAAATACAATCGAGAATACACAAATAAAATCAACCACTAAAGAAGAAATTAAGTACTTAATAAAACACAAAACAAAACCAAAGAAAAGTCCTGGTTATGGACAAATTCTTAAAGAACTACCTGACAATGTATTTACTAGTTGTACAACTTTGCTTCCGCCGTTTTTTTCCAATATTTGAGGCTTTAATGAAACAAATTGGTTACACATGTACATATCATTCAAAGTATTTTCCATCGCTGGCCACTACTTTCTCCCATCTTTCGGGCAGTGTACAAATCCCGCGTCGAAAAAATTGTTCATCTTTTGAAGCGATCCACGAATCGATCCAATTTGTGACTTCTTCACGAGATCGGAAGTGATGGTCAGCCAGGTCATGCGTCATTGATCGAAACAGGCGATAGTCAGAGGGAGCAATGTCTGAAGAATACGGCGGGTGGGGTAGGACTTTCCATTTTAACGTTTCCAAGTACGTTTTGACCTCTTTTGCAACGTGGGGTCGAGCGTTGTCGTGCTGCAAAATCACTATATCATGCCTCTCGCTGTATTGCGGCCGTTTGTCTTTTAATGCTCTCCTCAAACGCATTCATTGCGTTCGATAACGAGCATTTGTGATTGTTTCACTTGGTTTTAACACCTTATAGTACACGACGCCGAGCTAGTCCCACCAAATTGCAGAGCATGATCTTGGAGCCGTGGATAATCGGGTTGGCCGTCAACGTGAAAGCACGGCCGGGATATCCCCATGGTTTTTTGCGTTTAGGGTTATCGTAATGTACTCATTTTTCGTCCCCGGTCACAATGCAATGCAGAATTCCCTTCCGTTTTTGCCTCTGAAGCAACTGTTCACAAACACACAAATGCTGCCCAACGCCTCTAGGTTTCAACTCATACGGGACCCAAGTTCATTCTTTCGTTTCGAAATGGCTTGCTGATCGTGCCAATTCTTCTTGAGTTTGACGCGAGTTTTCACTCAGCAATGTCTCCAATTCTGCATCTTCGAAAACTTTCTCTCTTCCACCAATATGACACCACTATTATATTAGAAATATTTTCAACGCCATCTTCCGACACGAGTACTTTGGAAAGTAGCTGAAGTAAAAGCCGTACCCAAGCCAGACAAGGACGCAACAAAAACTAATAATTATCGACCTTATTTGTTTCTTCTTCTTCTTTTCCTTTTTATCCAGGCGTCGTTATGGTCAGAAGTGTAGGACCATAACCTTCCCACTTAACTGCATTCCTACTGGTCCGCTTGTGGTGTCCGCCGGTTTGACCTCAGAAAGTAGCGGCAGGCTTCCCGGTTTGGGATTACTTCATCGCTGAGGCCAAACAAATGCTGGTGTTTTTGCATTTGTTTGTACCAATTGTTTTTCGGCCTGCCTTTTTTGCGTGTTGAAATTGGAACGTTGATTGATATTGCCTTTTGGACGGGGTTCAAAGGATCTCTCCTTTGAACATGGCAATACCAACTGAGTCGGTCGCGCTCTATCTTTCTTGTGATGGTTTCTTTTACGTGGAGGCTTCCTCGGATCTTTGAACTTCTAATTCTGTCACGCTTTCTTACTCCCGCTGTCATGCGAAGCATCTTCATCTCAGCTGCCGTTAATTTGCTCTCATACTTTTTGTGCATTGTCCAGCATTGTGAACCGTATGTGAGCGCCGGAAGTACAACTGAAGTGTAGAGCCTTCCTTTCAGCTTAGGGGGCATTTTTCGATCACAGAAGATGGCGGAGTTTTCCCGCCACTTCATCCACCCTACGCTTACGCGATGCTTGATGTCGTCATCACAAGTTGCTTCTTTATTAATCATAGATCCCAGATATTTAAACTTTTCACACTTGGGAAGCACTCTTCCATTCAAGTAAATGTCTGGAATAGGCTGATGAGGGTCAGAGAACGGGCAGCACAGATACTCTGTCTTCTTTGAACTAATACGATACCCGTGTCCCTCAAAAATGTCCACCCACACCATCCATCAAGTGCTCGTTGTAGGGACGCCTGATCATCACTTATAATGGCTCCATCGTCAGCAAAGAATAGCTGGTGCACATTGGGGTCCGTCACTTTTCCTTCAAGCAAGCAATCAAGGACTGCTATAAAGAGCAGTGGGCTGAGGACGCTCCCTTGGTGTACACCGACTTTGATTGCGAACTCTTCGGTGACTCCTGCGGTGCATCTTACTCTTGTCGTTGCTCTCTTGTACATGTCCATGATCACTCGCACGTAGGTTTCTGGAACTCCTTTTTGTCTTAGCGCTACCCATAAAAGATCTCTTGGTTGCCGGTCAAAGGCCTTCTGGAAATCAACCAACACCATATGCAAGTCCTTTGACGAATCACGATGCTTTTCCATCATGACCCTTATACTTTGGATTGCATCTGTTGTTGATTTACCCGAGACAAACCCGCACTGGTCATCAGATAGTCGTATTATTTTCCGCAGTCGGCTATCTAATACCCGTTCAACGATCTTCATGGTGTGCGACATCAGCTTGACAGAACGGTAGTTATCACAATTTCGCGTATCACCCTTTCCTTTGTGCAAAGGAAGAAGATAGCTTTCCCTCCATTGATTAGGCATAGTGTCGCCTCTCATAAGTTTGGAGATAAGAACCATGAGCCATCTAGACCCGATGTCTCCCATCTTTTTCCAGAACTCAGAGGGTATCCCGTCCGGCCCAACAGCTTTTCTTTTCTTGGAGTTTTTAACCGCGTACCGAACTTCTTCGCCTGTGATGTCGGATATTTCGGCATAATTCGAGGCGGCTCTTGGAAGGTACACTCGGGGAAACTGTTCGTTCAGAAGTTCCTCGCAATACTGTTGCCATCTGTGGAGAATTTTTTCGTCTTCCACAAGGAGTTGGCCTTCAGCATTGTTAATAAACTTTGGGAAACGAATCTCCTGAGCATTTCTTCTTCTCTGGGCGGCTATCTTAAAGATATTTGCTCCTCTGTTCAAATTGCTTTGTCGAAGCTCCTAGGTAGCCTGGTTCCTGTCAGGCGCGATCAACTCCTGATATAGGCCTTCCATGCTTTTCGCTTTGAATTCGGCGCACTTTTTCTTCGCGATACCTTTGCAAAATCTATATACCTTTTCACGGCGAGCTTTTTCCTCTCTATTAGTAGAAGAGCACTTTGACCAAGCTTGGAAAGCCATTTTCTTTTCGTGTATCACTGCTTTGGCTTCGTCTGTCCACCACCAGGTTTCTTTTGCGTGTTGGCAGAGGCCTTTAGATGTTCTAAGCAGTGATTTGGCTTTCTCCAGGCCAGATTGTTGTAGGGAATCCCACATGTTTTGTGCTCTGCACTCCTCATTACCGACCTCATCGATAATGAAAAGAGGTAGTTTTTCATGCTGGTAATAAAAGCTTCGCCTTTTCTTTTATCCAGCTTAAACCACTTGATTCTCTCAGACACCTTCGTTTGCTGCTTTGACTTCTTACTCGCCTCTATAAAAAAATCAGTCAGGAGGAGACGGTGTTGAGTAGCGATCGCGTCTTCCAGGATCACTTTGCAATCTTTAACTCGTGGCTTCATGAAACTGGATACCAAATGATAGTCTATTTGAGTTTCATTTCCGCCGCTGCTATAAGTGATCAGGTGCCGGCTTTGTTTGACGAACATGGTATTTAGCACTATAAGACCGTACGACTTGCACATGTTTAGGAAATCTTCACCTGAAGAGTTCCTGGTGCCGTATCCTAGCCCTCCGTGGTAGTCCTCATATCTTCGCTTGTCTTTCCGACATGTCCGTTTAAATCTCCCCCAACAAACAAAAGCTCTTCCTTTGGGATGATTTTGACAAGGTTGTGGAAATCTAGCCAAAATGCATCTTTTTCTTTTTGTTCGCATCTTATTTGAGGGGCATATGCGCTTACGATGTTCCACACCTCACCATGCATCACCAATTTGAGAGCCATCAAACGGTCACTGGACTTTGAAATAGTTAAGACGTTGCCAAGTAGCTCTGCCGCAAGGATGATGGCGGTTCCGTTTTTTCCTTGTTCCAGTCCATAGTAAAACATCTTGTAGGCTTTTGTTTTAACGTCCGAGAAACGTGCCCGATTACCGGTGTTTCGCCATTTCGTCTATTGTACGCACAGGATGTCTACTCGCCTTCTAACCATCATTTCTTCAAGCTCATAGCTGCGCCCACTCATGCTTCCAACGTTCCACCCTGCGACTCTAAAGTGTGGCTTACGCCGTTGCATTACTTTGCTATCCCCCGGAAATCCTATAGCTCTGACCCGAGCATTGCTGCTCGTCCCAGGATCACGACCATTAGTAGTGCCTGGCGGGGTAGTGCTTTTCCTTTTAGCGTTCTTTTCCATAATGCTACGGTTTGACCTTATTTGTTTATTACCAATTATATCAAAACTACTAGAAAAAGTTATTCAAGCCAGACTACAACATATACTTGACCAAAATTGAATTACACCGAACCACCAATTCGGGTTAAGACAACAACAGTTAACAATACAACAGACACACAGGATAATTAATAAAATTTCGAATAATATAGAAAATAAAAGATATTGTTCTGCTATTTTCCTTGAAGTATCTAAAGCTTTCGACAAGGTATGGCACACGGGACTACTCTATAAGCTAAACAAAACACTACCACTAGACTTGTACTTATTACTTAAAAGCTATCTTGTGCAGCGGCTTTTTTATGTTAGATACAAGGACGAATGCTCCCAATTGCTAACGTTCTTGGCCTACTACTCTACCTACATATGCACATCAGATATACCAAACCCGACTTTACAACATACCATGCTCGCTATATTCGCTGATGACACTATTATTCTTCAAGCCAGTAAAAACCTAACAAACGCAAATTATAAACTTCAAAGACATCGCAGTTATGTATATTATCGAGTGGTTTACGAAATGGGGCACCAAATAACACTCTACAGATGATCTTCGAGTATACTACAAAAAAATAAAATTAAAACTTTTAAGTAACCCCGGACACAAAAAAAAACTCTAAAAAGTAAAAAAAAAATAAAATTTTCTCTCGTCCTTTTGACTTTATTATAAGAACCTATTAATATTTTTAAGATAAGCGTCGCCGCGTTGGTGGACCGGTAAGTGAAGAAGTAATTACTCGTAGTTATATCTATATATGTAGGTGTAATGAATAAAAAATATCTACCAATTTCGAGTTTTGATTTGAACTCATTTTTAACCCCGACGCAAAAAGAGGGGTGTTGTAAATTTGACGTGTCTGTTTGCCTGTGTGTCTGTCTGTGGCGTCGTAGCTCCTGAACGAATGGACCGAATGTAGATTAGATAAATTGACTGTAGAAATCACTCAGTCACTCTCAAACGGTGCCGGTTATTTAATAGACTTAGTTTGCCTTCGCCCAGCAGTCAGTCAGTCGTAAATTGAATTAATAAAGTAACAGACGTTCAAGTCAGTCAAGGGAAATAAAAACATCACAGTGGCGACGAGGTGTTGGTGATACGACTTATATTGTATTAAAAGACAAAAAAAAATAAAAAGTAATATATACGATGTTGGGTACAGTGCCTACATTTGATTACACATGTAACGATTGGTCTGTGTACATATATTGCAAAACTCGAACAGTTTTACATTGCAAATGAGATCCAAGATAAAGCAAAGAAGAGAGCAATTTTCATCAATTCTCTGCATGAACACACCCACAAATTATTAAAAAATCTTGCGCAGCCATGAGCCCCCGAAACGTCAACATACGCTGTTTTAGTTGAGGTCTTTAAAAAATATTTTAAAGCTGCGATATCGATATAAAGCAGAACGACATCGATTTTATGAAGCTGTAAAAAACACCGATGAGACTCTTCAACAATGGGCAGCTCGAGTTCGATCACTATCCTTGAATTGCAATTTTAACGCACAATATGGGGCAGAATACGGGTTTGCGGGACAAGTTCATAATGGGTTTGGAAAAGCGACCAGAAAAGGACAAGCTCTTCTTGGAGGATGTTAAAACCTTGACATTAGACAAGGCTATGGAAATTTCACAGTCAGTTGAATGTGTGAAGAAGCAGTGTCAAACCAATAATTCCATGGTAATCAAAAAGGAACCAGGGACGAGCGGGGGAGTTAACCCAAACGTATTTCGCATGGTGGGTTCAAGGTTTGATAGCGAATCACAACAAGGCATGCGGTAAAAAAGGTACAGCTATATTGTCAAGTACCGGTTGCAGGGTTTGCGGTTACAAGAATCACACGGCGCAACAATGCCGTTTCAAGGCGTATACATGCAAGAAATATTATCAACGTGGTCATCTCATGAAAATGTGTCCGGAAAATTCTAGAGTAGTATCTAATAGGCATAATTATATAGAATATTGTCATAATTCAGAGGATAGTGAGTTATCTTTATATTATTTTAGAATTCCGATATGCCATAAGCCATTTTCTGTTTGCGTGTCACTGAATGGTGTTCCGATGGAAATGGAGATAGACAGTGGAGTATCAATTCCGCCATATCATTTGATATGTATAAGAAATTCTTTGCGCAGTGCAAGCTCAAATTTAATTTGAAAAAATTATAATTGCAGTGCAATCAAACCACGTGGAGTTTGTAAGTTTTCTATCTTATATAATAATATGCATGAGCTCTTAGATGTTTATGTCATTGATAACGATGGTCCACCTTTGCTGGGTCGTAATGAGATGTATGCATTCAAAATAGAATTCAAACGAATCCATTTCATAAAAAATAAGTCTGATGATCAAGAGTTATTAAATCTATTGTTTCGATACTCGGAAATATTTGATGGAAGTTTAGGTACTTCTAGCAAAAACCACGTTAGACTTAATTTAAAGGAAAACGCAGTCCCTACGTTTTTCGACAGCTTCCATTGGCACTTAAAAATAAAATAGAGGAAGAAATTTCCAAATTAGTTAGCTTAGTTGTTCTAGAGCCAACCAATTTTAGTGAATGGGGTACACCTATTGTACCGATACTAAAGAAATCGGGGGAAATTAGACTTTGCCGGGATTATAAAGTCACCCTTAATCCGCAGCTGTAGGATTCCCAGTACCCCTTGCCTGAGATTGAAGAGCTATTCTCTTCTGTACGGTGGAAAAGAGTTTTCTAAGATAGATCTTTCGATGGCTTACCAGCAACTTGTTCTCGCAGAACAATCACGAGATTTGACAACCATATCGACCACTAAGGGCTTGTTTAGGTATACAAGATTAGGCTATGGTATAGCATCAGCACCAGCGATCTATCAGCGGACGATCGAGTCTCTTCTCGCGGGCATTGAAGGCGTGGTTGCGTTTATGGACGATGTTTTAGTGACAGCACCCATTTAAAACGCCTTTATTTAGTTCTTCGTATAATCAGAGGCTGGGCTGAAAATCAGTAAAGAAAAGTGTGAATTCTTTGTTGAATCTGTAACTTATCTGGGTCACGTCATTAATAATAACGGGTTACATACACACATGTCTCAACGCAATTTTAAAAACTCCTGAGCCCAAAAATGTCCAGGAGTTGCAATCGTTTTTAGGTGTTTTTAATTACTACTGAAAGTTTTTAGTGAACGTTGCAACAGTTTGTTCACCATTGTACCAACTCTTAAAGAAAAACGTGAAATATTTTTGGGGAAACGAAGAACAGATTGCCTTTGACAAAATAAAATAACTTTTATGTTCTTTTATTAATTATAATTATTATTATAAATTAAACTGACAGTTGACGCCAGTCCAGTCGGAGTGGGGGCAGTTTTGGCACACATGTTTGGCAGTGGGGTTGAGAAACCTATATGTTATGCTTCAAGGAAAAGTATTCGCAAATCGAGCGAGAAGCTTTAGCGATAGTTTTTGGTGGAAGAGATTCCGCCAATACGTATATGGTCGACAATTTACTCTTGTTTCAGACAACAAGCTCCTAATAACCATTTTTGGACCAAAAAAAGGTATCCGGACGATTTTAGCAAATAGATTACAACGCTACGCCTTGTTTCAAGCAGATTATTTGTTTGTAGCAGATTATTTTTCCCGCAATTCCAAACAGTCCAATGGATGTTCAAGACAACGTTGATGATGTATATGTCAGCTATATTACGGAAATAGAGTTGATGCCTATTACATTGAATACTATTACGAAATATACTCTTTCCGATGAATTGTTACAGGGGGTACGAGATTATATAATAAATGGGTGGCCAAACGAAAAATCGAATGCAAGTTTGCGTCCATCTACAATATAATTCGAAAAAACGAGCTTAGCGTACAGTTCGACTTTATATTTCGGAGATACCAGGTGGTAGTTCCAATTTTACTCCAAAAAACAAGTGCTAGAGGAACTTCATAAAATTCATATGGGGATCGTAAAGTTGAAGAGTATGCCCAGATCATACGTATGGTGGCCAGGTTTAGATAAGGATATAGAGAACATAACGTTGGCTTGTGAAAATTGCTTAGCCTTTAGGCAAAACCCAGCACATAAATCTTTGGAAACGTGGAAGTGGCCCAAAATCCATGGTCTCGGGTACATTTAGATTTTATGGGACCGCTATATAAACGCATGTTTTTAGTTGTCGTTGATACACATAGCAAGTGGTTGGAATGTGTGGATATGGGAACAGACATTACTAGTACTCATACAATCAAAGTACTTCAGCAGATCTTTGCTCAATTTGGTTTACCTGACAATGGCACTTCTTTTGTATCTAAACAATTTGAACATTTCTTAAAAGTAAATAAATTAAACATCTAATTACTCCTGTTGGTCACCCTGCTACAAATGGTCAAGCAGAAAATGGTGTAAAAATTATAAAGCTTGACCTATTAAATGACCTAAATACAATTTTAAATAAAGGGTCCGCCAAATAATTTTTTTTTTTTTGAAAATGCTATAAAAAAAACTACTGAATATTTTCTCAAATTTCTTTTTTTATTTGAAAGTACAATCCTTCCGGTTAATAATGGAAGATAATTTCATTCAAATAGCTGCCTCGGCTGGTCATGCAGTAGCCTACACGATCGGTCCAATTTTTAAGCACATTATCGATTGTGTGCAGCTGTATTTCACCAATGGCTTCACGAATATTGTCCTTTAAAGCGTCAATTGTCTCTGGCTTGTCGGCGTAACACTTATCTTTGACGGCACCCCACAAATAATAGTCCAACGGTGTCAAATCGCAGCTCCGAGGTGGCCAAACGACATCAGCTCTGCGGCTGATAATGCGATCTTCAAAAACAGGGCGCAAAACATCGAGTGTAGCTTCGGCTGTGTGGCACGTAGCGCCGTCCTGTTGAAACCAAATGTTGCCAATATCCTCCTCTTCAATTTTTGTGAACAAAAATTCGTTCAACATGGCCCGATAACGATCTCCATTGACTGTAACGGCCACTCCTTGCTCATTTTCGAAGAAAAATGGCCCAATTAAGCCTCTGGACCAAAATCCGCACCAAACAGTGGCTCGTTTTGGGTGCACCGGCTTTTCAATGTATGCGTGCGGGTTTTCTGTGCCCCAAATGCGACAATTTTGCTTGTTTACATACCCGCCAAGATCAAAATGAGCTTCATCTGAAAAGATGATTTTTTTTGGCAAAATCGGCATCTTCTGTAATTCGATCGCAGGCCCACCTAGCGAAGCGAAAACGCATTGGATGGTCAGTTGGCTTCAACTCCTGAACCAATTGGACTTTGTATGGCGTCATACCAAGGTCTTTATGCAAAATTCGTCTCAATGATGTCTCCGAAATGTTCAATTGTTGAGAACGACGGTGAATTGATGTTGATGGCGCTTCACGCACACTGTCTGCCGCAGCAGCAATATTCTCGGGTGTACGTACTGTTTTTGGCTTTTCACGCTTTGGTTTATCGATGAGGATGCCAGTTTCTTTCACTTTTTTCACAAGATAACGAACATACGGAGCTGACGGTGCTTCTCTTCTTCCAAAATCCGTACGCAATTTTCGCACACATTCTGCAACATTACCATGATTTTCAAAGTAATGTCGCAATATTTCCCAGCGTTGTTCAAGCGTATACACAACCAGTTCAGCGGAAGGATAAAACTAATTATCTGTCAAATCAGACATGAGCTAAGTGTTACCATTCACGAAATAAGCACTACTTGAAAAAAAAAAACGTTAGATGGCGGACCCTTTAGTTTCCTTCTCGACTATCGAAACACTACGCATAGCACGACAGGGCAATCACCAGCTCAGTTAATGTTTAGTCGACGTATTAGAACTAGATTGGATTTATTAAATCCATTAACGATAACTAAAGCAAAATCATGTAACTCAGATGTTAAAGCAAAAGCAATAAGCATGCAAAATAAGTAAAAAAAATATTAAAAAGGGAAGTGGAACAAACAATTCGAGATAGGAGAGTCAGTAATGGCAAGAGACTTTTCCATACTTGGGAAAGTTTCTTGGAGTAATGGTAAAGTTTTAAAAAGACTGGCAAAAGATGTTAAAACACCACAATTTGAAAGCTATCGTGATCGAGATGGTTCTTAGCTACATTTTATGAAGATCGGTTCAGGCGTTTCAAGGCCACCAGCTCTTTTAGGTGGCACAAAATGAATCACCCTGTCGGAAGATGTTATAATTTTTGCAAATGGCGTCCTACCTCAATCATATTTGAAATTACTGAACTAGACAGCTGCATTATACAAACAGATAAGCAATGGAGCGCTGCACTTCGCAAGAGTGTGGAATAATTGTGTCGGTTTTTTTTTACCTCTAATCGTTCGGTGGAATTTCGTGAATTTCGACGTCGATTTTTTATTCATGTCGCGCCAACTGGTCAAACATTCCGTTTAGCTACTCGACTTGAACAGACTGGAACCATAGGAGACCATGCAAGACGTGACCGCCCACCGGATTAGTCGTTCGGCCGAGAATATCGTGGCTGTGGACCCTACAGCGAATTTTAGTGAGAAACTTACACATGTTCCTGTACAAAGTACAAACAGTGCATCAGTTAATGCCTGCTGACCGTCAGTCGCGTGCGAATTACTGTCCAGCCATCCTTAATCAACAACGAAGAGGACGATTTTGTGTCGAAAATCATCATGAGCCTCATCAGGCGCATTTACACTTAAGCGGCTACGTCAATAAGCAAAATCTTCGTTTTCAGGGCACTGAAAATTCGCGTGGGAGGAGTGATTGGACCGTATTTTTTTGGGGACGCCATCGACAGTACGATCACTGTTACTGGTGAGCGCTACATGCTATGATAAAGGACTTCTGACTGCCGGAATTGGATGAGCGGGGCTTGGTGAATATTTGGTTTCAACAGCACGGTGCAACCACACACACAGCACGAGCCACAATGGATATTGTGAAGGAGAGCGTTTCCTGGTGGCGTAATCTCCCGTTTTGGCTGTATGGCACGGCCAGCAAGATCGCCAGATTTAACCATCCCAGACTTCTTTCTTTGGGGCTACTACGTTTGCAGCCCTTAAGAAGAATATTCGGCAAATGAGTTAAAACGGGTACAAATGTGGCGGTAGCCACTGGACGGATATCATCATTTCCCCTTAACAGAAAAAATTGTAAAGGTACAAATAAAGATTTCCATCACTCAAAATCATTTTTTTTATTTGGTAAAAAAGTTATTCAAAAACAAAATTCATGACAAATCTTGCGCTACCTTGTACATACAAGAAGCCCTATGCGTTGTTGCATAATACTTAAGCATAATGTAATTTAAGTAGTTACTTATCGCAGTTAGGGTCCGCGAGTAATTTAAAAATAAAACGAAAATAAAGCGTACAATTTGAAACTAGTAGATATTTTTTATTTATTACACCTATGTTGAAATAACTAATTATACTTCTTCACTTAGTGATCCCCTGACGCGGCAATGCTTCTCTTAAAAATATTACTAGGTTATTTGAATGAAGTCGAAAGACCGGGAGAAAATAATTTGTTTTTTTATAATTTTTAGATTGTTTTTTGCCGGGAGTTACTGAACATTTTTAATTTTGTCTTATAGTGCTTCTTGTACTCGTATGTATAGTACTTTGTTTGTAAATACGTGATTAATCTTAGCTTTTCTTTGAAATTTAGTTTGTATATATGTACATACATACATATATGATTGTTGGGGATTTATTACAAAGAGTATTTTTTTTTAGACAACACTCCTCAAAGGCAACAGGTTTTGTTATTTCAAACTACTCGAAAGGCTGAACTGCGCAGTCAAGAAAATCCATAAGACACACAGCGTCCTTTGAAAAGAGATGCTGCGTTGACTACGATTTTGAAGTAATTTAGAAAATCATATGTGCAACGTAGTTTACGTCAAACTATTGCAGTAACGAAGATTAAACAAACTGAAACATGGACTTCCGATACCATAGACTCAATTTTAATCTCAGGTGATCGTTTGTACACAAATAGTATACAATCTCGAATGATCTGGTGGAAGCTAATATAGAATATTTATGTGTTCAAAAATTACAAAGTAATTTTGAAGTTTTAAATCAGCCATGTTTAATACAAGTCAACCACGTTTCATTTTCAATTTGTGGCCATCTAACCATAAATAATCTAGATGCTGGCTTTCCAGGTCTAAAGAATGGTTTAGTGGAGTTATTTCAAGACTGTGATCTTGATCAAGGAACTCTTGTTACATGTAATGGCATATCTGTAGCAATTTGGAAAACTGATAACGTGTATTACTTGTTCGACTCTCACACAAGAGGACTAAAAGGTCGTACAGCTCAGAATGATGCAGCTTGTTTGATATCTTTCTCCGATGTTACATTGATGTGGAGAGTTCTAAAATCAAATATACCAAAATCACAGCAAAACAGACTAGACAATGACCAATATAGTATAAGTATAAAAGTTACCTTTTGTACATTTATTACATCAAAACGTAGATGAAACAGTTAATACCTATTAAATTAGAACAATTACCAATCAGTCGCCAGAATCATCCGACGGTTTAAGCATTGATGATATTGTTATTAGTTCATCAGTTTTACGTGCTATAGATCACCCTATTTTTGAATTAGGCACTGTTATCGATACGACAACTGTGTTCAGCTGCCAGTTCATCAACTGCGCAGAAATACTGAACCACCTTTATAAATATCGAGGGAAGGAAGAGCAGAGGAATTAACATGGTATCACTAGTTTCCCAAGGGTAGAAATGGATTACAAGAAAATCGGTCTCCTCCGATTAAACCTTTTTATTACTGTCAAGCCAGGGTAATGGGAGTTGATACACATTTTCAAAGGCAGGATTATGTTTTTTTATGCATTGTCGGTTATGGAGTTATATAGAGCTGAGTAAAATGTGGGAGTGGTTTAAAGAATGCATCAAGTAGAAAATCATCCAGAAAACTTAGTTGAAAATATTTACCTTAACATGCGGAACATGCAGGGACGGGTTAATAATATCCCTGCAGCGAAACCTCTCGCTTGTCGTAAAAGGCGACTTAAACAAAGGTAAACAAAAATCACATCTAGGTAATTTAGAAAACGCCAAAGTGAGCCTAGGGACACATATACCACAATTAAACTGCCCCACAAGTGTACATGCAAATCAGTGGGTTGACACGACTGGAGATCATCGGTGTTGTAAGAGTAAGATCAAACTTGCGTACGCAGACGACCTAATCGCGTACAGATCAGGTCCAACGATCGACGTCATTGTTACTCTTCTGCAGCGTGACTTCGAAAAAATTCAGCAGTATTGTAATGACTGGAAGTTAAAAATCAACTTCCAGAAATCAGAATCTATATTGTTCAGAACGCCTTTGTCTAGGGCCTCTCGGGACACTAGAAAAAACTGGCGCAGGTTCTTAATTTTAGGACCGGACGGGCGTCCACTGGCGAAACAAAGTGTGGTCAGATATCTTGGGATCGTGCTGGATCAGTATCTATATTTTGACAAACATGTAGATGCTGCTCTGGCAAGGGCCCGGGGCGCTTTCGCTCTGACAAGGTGGCTGTTTCATAGCAGCCAACTTGATTCTAGGGTGAAGGTAATCTGCTACATGGCCTTAATCAGGCCCATGGTTGCCTATGGATGTCCCATCTGGTTCAATGTGAGAGCCAGCTTAATGGAAACGATTCGGGTGTTTGAGAGACAATGTCTCAGGACGTGTCTGGGGCTACATAGGACACCCGAATCTGAGTACACGAAATTTTACCCGAACGAGGTCCTATACAATAGGGCCAGGATTGTACGGATAGATAATTTTTTGATCAAACTGATTGCGAGAGCAATGACTTCGGTCAATAGCCTGATCTTCTACCCCAACGATTTATATAACGAGAGAGTGCGCCTTAATGGCTTTGTGCCGCCAGAAGCATTCCTCTATTTAGATAAATGTGGGCTGATCCAGGATAGATTGGCGGTACCGCTAATCTTCCACGTGGGTCGCAATTCCGTGGAACGGCGATTCCTCTACGAACCCGATGTCGCGCTCCGTGAGCCCGAGCGCCTCAGGTTCTGTAGATCGGTCTCACGCCGGGATCGAGGAGACGTAGTCCGCCAGCATCAACGCTTTTGAGACGGTGGAGAGAGCTAGGACAGTGGATACTTTTATAGCACAAGCTTCTTCAAGGCAGGGCTAAAGTTCAGAAACTGTAACGATCTTTTTGGTGGAGTAAACATCCTATTTTTCGGAGATATTATGCAATTGCCGTTGGAAGAAATGGAACTTTCAAAAAAAATGTTTATAGAATTCGACGACAAATCAATCGGAGGAAGTTTTAGAGATGAACACGGATGGATTCCAATACAGTCACAAAGTTTAACACATCAAGGTCTTAGAGTAAGCGGCAATATAGAAAGAATAATGTTTCCTATCATTTTGATTTGGGCTATTACTATCCATAAATTGCAAGGAACCCCCGTAGATAAGACCGTAGTTTATTTGAGAAGAAGTACTTTTGTAAAAGGCCAAGCTTACATCGCTTGTGTGTCGTGTTCAAAAATTTGCAGGGCGTTGCAATTTGGGAACTTAATTAAGGAAAGTCGTTTAATAATCTTCATGACAAATCTGCTTTAGCTGAACTGCAAAGATCACGAAAAACATTACCGTAACTTTTCAACTTATTCTAGCATAAATCGTTTACGTGGTCTAGGATTGCCAAAATTATAAATGTTATCGGAAACGTTGTTTTTTTATATTATAGTCGCAAATTAATTAATTTCAAAGAATATCAAATATTAAACTAAAATTCCCAAGTCACGAAAAAACAGATCAGACGATTAAAGCGGTTTCGACCAACTGACTTAGTTCATAGATTATCCTAATATCTGGGGATACTGGTATCTCCCAAAAGGAATAAGCTTAATGCAAAAGTGAAACAAAAATAACAAAAATAGACGAGAACAACGAACGAAAAGGGGCGCTCCAACGTTTGTGCCAAGATACAAAAAATTAAAAAAAATAAAAAATAAAATGTTAAATACCAAACTATTGTAAAGGACATTGGTCCTACCTTGCACATTGTACATTGTACCTTGTATTTTGTTTAAATACTATCTAGATGAAATGTTTATAAAAAACAGGAAATCGGTCGATCGTGGTTTATTCGCATGACCTTGTACGTTACCTCTACGAAAGATAATCTTACCCTCAAATGGAGAATGTCAATCGCGGCGTTCGCTTTTTGGCACGTAGTGCCAACTCCTGCAACAAGGTCCATATGGTTCAATGTGGGCCATAGGAAATTGGTTATCATCACTCTGTAGAGCTCGTCACTGACGGTGACCGCCTCACCAACATCATTTTCGAAAAAGTACGCACAAATGACGCCGCCGGCCCAAAATCTACACCAAACGGTAACTTTTTGGGGATGCATTGTCACCTGGTGAACCTTGTGTGTTATTAACAGAGCCATTCAACGAAAAATGCGCTTCGTCGCTACAGATGATTTTTCAGCCAAAATTCCTCTTCCAAACGCTCTGAATTTTAGCTAGCGAAAAAAAACGGCGTTGTCAATGCTCATGAACTTTGAGCTCCTGGGTCTGTTGGATCTTGTAAGGGTGTAGGCCCAAGTCCCGACGCAAAACTTGCCAAAATTCGTCTGCGAAAGGTCGAGTTCTGGTGTACGGCTAGGAATGGATTGCGACGGAGTCTGCTGTACACTTTCACGGACCGCGGCGATTTTCTATTCAATAGTGTAACTTGCCATGGTGATTTGGCATCAGTAACTGAATAATAAATAACAGATTTGACAAGTTTTACCAAAACAACATGGCTGCCACAGGCACAACTCGAAAAACCCTTTACGGTTTGAAGTTTGTTATTTTGCGCACTAGCACGTAACCCCAGACGATGACACTTAGAAAAACGTCTGCCCTGTTGTGAATCTCTTGTCATTACTGTCAATGCAAGAAAATATCCATTCGCAACGTTTTTTATTTTATTTTATTTGGATCCATCTATTGTAGTTTCATTGGCAACATTTCTATTAAAGGACTACCAATTTATCTGGGAATGATATAAAAACTTCCGTTATAAGACGATAAAAATATTCCTGACCTCTGCAATGCCAGTTTGAGTTTTCAGATTTAAATTCATTTTTATTCATTGTTACTTAGATCTATCTTATCTTATAGGTAGACAAAAATGCTTAAAACTAGCTTAACTTTCCTTAGAAATTCAAATGTCTTACAAACAGTCTAAAACAAAAAGTACAACTTGAACCTATGTCCTTCGACTACTATATATAAACTTACAATTAGCATTTTTATAACTAACTTAAGCTATGAAAATGTATTTTATTTGAAAACAACTTAGTATATGATCATTTTATACTATTTCTATAAAATGTAAGCCTACCCTAATCTAACTATTCTTTTTTCCAAATTTTAATATATTTGTCATATTTTTTTTTGTTTTTGTCTTGTTTTATTCTGTTTTTGTAAATTTTGATTTTGTAATTTTTTATTATTATTATTTTTTGTGTTTTGTCCTAATATACCCTAACCCAACCTATCTTACCCTACCCTAGCCCTGCCTTGAAGAGGCTTGTGCTATAAAAGTGTCCACTGTCCTAGCTCTCTCCACCGTCTCAAAAGCGTTGATGCTGGCGGACTACGTCTCTTCGATCCCGGCGTGAGACCGAACTACAGAACCTGAGGCGCTCAGGCTCACGGAGCGCGTCATCGGGTTCATAGAGGAATCGCCATGGAATTGCGACCCACGTGGAAGATTGGTGGTACCGCCAATCTATCTTGGATTAGCCCACATCTATCTAAATAGAGGAATGCTTCTGGCGGCACAAAGCCATTAAGGCGCACTCTCTCGTGATATAAATCAGGATAGAGGAATACTTCTGGCGGGACAAAGCCGTTAAGGCGCACTCTCTCGTGATATAATTCGTTGGGGTAGTAAGCCCCGAAGATCAGGCTATTGACCGAAGTCAGTGCTCTTGCAACGTGGCTTCGAATCAGTTTGATCAGAAAATTATCTATCCGTTCAGTCCTGGCCCTATTGTATAGCACCTCGGTCGGGTAAAATTTCGTGTACTCAGATTCGGGTGTCCTATGTAGCCCGGGACTGGTCCTGAAACATTGTCTCCCAAACACCCGAATCCTTTCCATTATGCTGGCTCTCATATAGAACCAGACGGGACATCCATAGGCAACCATGGGCCTGATTAAGGCCATGAGGCAGATTACCTTCAATCTAGAATCAAGTTGGCTGCTATGAAACAGTCATCTTGTCAGAGCGAAGGCGCCCCGGGTCCTTGCCCGAGCAGCATCTACATGTTTGTCAAAATATAGATACTGATCCAGCAAGATCCGAAGGTATCTGACTACATTTTGTCTCGCCAGTGGACGCTCGTCCGGTCCAAAAATAAGAACCTGCGCCAATTTTTTCTGGTGTCGCGAGAGGCCCTAGACAAAGGCGTTCTGAACAATATAGATTCTGATTTCTGGAAGTTGATTTTCAACTTCCAGCCATCACAATACTGCTGGTTTTTTTCGAAGTCACAATCAGAAGAGTAAGAATAACGTCGACCGTTGGACCTGAACTGTACGCGATTAGGTCGTCTGCGTACGCTATTGAATGATGAAAAGAAACTAGGAGATCACTTAGGCAAATGCTGGAAAGAATCGGCGAATTTACCGTGCCCTGTTGCAGTTCACTTTTGATTTCAAATGTTTCGGAGAAGTCACGTTGGCAATTTTCACAATGAACTTCCTATCTGTTAACATGTCAAAAATCATATATAGCAGTAGTGCCCAGCCGACTGACCTTGTAATAAAGACCTAATCATACGGTGTTGAAGGCTGAAGGCGAAGTCAATCAGACAAGCACCCGTGCTTTGGTTCTTGTATTTATTCCATTGGATATCCGATACGAGTTTCGACGCGGCATGAATTGTGTCATGAAACCGAATTGGTTATCCGAGATGATTTTATTATCCTTAACCCATTGAGACAGGGGCCTATGGATCACCTTCTCGAAGACCTTGCTGATACTCGGAAGGAGACTTATCGACTGGAGATTTGTCGGGTTAGAGGTGTCTTTACCCCTCTTGGTTGCACCACCGCTGTCTTCCAGTGCACTCGATAATATGCGATACCCTCGGATTTTTTCCTTCTCAATGACTGAAAGATCATCTGGAAACCCCGTCGAAATGAACAGGGTATTAGCCCCCTCACTGGCGATGGAATTGCTTGCCCCTCTGCAATGCCACTTGCTTTCAGAAAGGATCTAACGTATTCCCTATCGTTTCGTCTGAAAGTAAAAAAGTTCTTATTTCATCCGATGTGTTCAGAGAAAACACTTACATATAAACATAATATTCTGTTGACTATTCCAAAAGTAAGTAAATTGTCAAATTATGTAGAAAATCCAAATCACTTTCGCGTTTCTAAAGCATATCACTGTTTAATAATATAAATATATCTAAGCACTTTAATAAAGCAGACAACATTGAATTCACAATTCGATCGCGAAAAATACTCGACAAAGACTCGTACTCGTACGCTACATGAATGTGTTCTGACAGAAGCGGGTTATCATTGGGTTACTCCAGGAAGTAGTGCCATATATACCTCATGCAGATATACTATAGGGTCCGCCAAATAACTTTTTTTTTTTTTTTGAAAATGCTATAAAAAAAAACTACTGAATATTTTCTCAAATTTCTTTTTTTATTTGAAAGTACAATCCTTCCGGTTAATAATGGAAAATAATTTCATTCAAATGGCTGCCTCGGCTGGCCATCCAGTAGCCTACACGATCGGTCCAATTTTTAAGCACATTATCGATTGTGTGCAGCTGTATTTCACCAATGGCTTCACGAATGGCTTTAGAGCGTCAATTGTCTCTGGCTTGTCGGCGTAACACTTATCTTTGACGGCACCCCACAAATAATAGTCCAACGGTGTCAAATCGCAGCTCCGAGGTGGCCAAACGACATCAGCTCTGCGGCTGATAATGCGATCTTCAAAAACAGGACGCAAAACATCGAGTGTAGCTTCGACTGTGTGGCACGTAGCGCCGTCCTTTTGAAACCAAATGTTGCCAATTTGTCTTCCAATTCCTCTTCAATTTTTGTGAACAAAAATTCGTTCAACATGGCCCGATAACGATCGCCATTGACTGTAACGGTCACTCCTTGTTCATTTTCGAAGAAAAATGGCCCAATTATACCTCTGGACCAAAATCCGCACCAAACAGTGGCTCGTTTTGAGTGCACCGGCTTTTCAATGTATGCGTGCGGGTTTTCTGTGCCCCAAATGCGACAATTTTGCTTGTTTACATACCCGCCAAGATCAAAATGAGCTTCATCTGAAAAAATGTACGCAATTTTCGCACACATTCTGCAACATTACCATGATTTTCAAAGTAATGTCGCAATATTTCCCAGCGTTGTTCAAGCGTATACACAACCATATTCGTTCAGCGGAAGGATAAAACTAATTATCTGTCAAATCAGACATGAGCTAAGTGTTACCATTCACGAAATAAGCACTACTTGAAAAAAAAAACGTTAGATGGCGGACCCTTTATATGCAACTAACTAATCCAATGTGCATCTTAGTCTCACCGAATACAGACTAATGAAATGTGTTAATTAAAAAAATTTAAAAAAAAATAACTAATTAATTATGCCTTGAATAAGTTCAAAAGTTTCATACCAATTGTATTCAAATCGAACATGCAATGAGTTTCTCGTGTGAGACAAACAACAATAAAAAATTATCTTAAAAAATCACAGTAATCTAAAAGAATTCCAAAACAACCGCTGAAATATGTTAACTTGGTGTATCTATTCGCTGGTTTCTGTTTGATTTTTTGCTTTTTAGAAAGTTGTCTTCTTTTACATGCGCACATGTATACACCCAACATTGCTCGACTGACTTAATGACTGAGTGAACGATTTTACACTATATGATATCATAACGACACCCTGCGATGCACGTATTGTTGCTGTCCCGGTTGCGTGGAAGTTTCACACAATGCCTTAGAGGCTTATGATTAAAAGAGTAGTCAGTGCTCAAGACAATTCTCGTCGATCCATTGTCATCCATAACTGACACCCTCACAATACAAACACAGTTACTCGCATCAGTCACAGATACTGAGTAGAGCAGTCACGGGTCGGTTAATGACGGTATGACATGCACAAGTCTAAAAGCTATACAAGTACGTGTAACTTGTCTCATTTCATAGCTACACGGAGCAAAAGTCGCACTGGGGCGTTAATTTCTATTTTTCAGTTAGTGTTCGATAGAAATAATTATTGGAATTATTGAGTAGAATGACGTGAACTATTAATGCTCATAAAAATTTAGCTCGTTGTTGTCAGTTGGATGATTCATTTTTTTTTTTACAAAATGTTTGGTTTGGCCTTCACCTTGGTTAGAGTTAACGTGACTCGTATTTGGATAATATGTCACACGTGTGTGTCAATGTGATCGTCAACGTGCAGATTGGTTGTACTTAGTATTGATAGTATTTCCCGATTCGATAGTTTGAAAGAGTGCACAAGTAAGGAACGAATGACCGTACAAAGAGTTTTGGTGGGGAAATGAGTCAAGAAACTGGGTGAGGTGGTATTTATAATATCCTAAGCTGAATGCAGATTTCTCTTTGTCTGCAGTCTGGGTAGTTTACTACTATCAAGTCAATACATCCAATACATCACAAGTGATCTATGAAAAACCAAAGATCGGCTCTGAGCTGTGAACCGACATGCAAAATATAAATGTATCTTTTCAATGTTCTACTATTTACTCGGAATAGCACTGTCTTGCATGTGACGGGTATTAAATCTCAGTATAAACTTTTTTGTGCCGTCAAGGTTAATTTGAACCGTAATTGACTTGCAATATTTTAACGTCTTTGTAGCATTATTTATTGTACATTGTATATATCTGTTTCCCCGCAAGATTGTCAATTCGTTTATTTTCATATATGTTTTCTACTTAAATGGGGAACACATTTATTGTAAATACTATAAATAAGTGTTAGGGAAAAGCCATGTCGACGAGACGCTTCAGTTGGAAACCTCTTTGATAAAAATACAGCAAATCAAATGATTGCAAACTTAAGAACGTAAGCCTTTGGAATCCATCATGTAACTGTTACAACTGTTTTCATCGTTTCTATAAACCCTCATGAATAGGCTAAAAGTAGTAAAGAAAAATATGCATATCCCAACCAATGGTATTCAGTGTAAGTGTAAATCATTACATTGAAGAAAAAGATAAATTTATCTAAATCAAAATCCTTATATTATGATCCATATATGTAAATATGACCGTAGTCCACTTCACTTCCCGTACATGCCGATTCACTTCAACTCCAGTTGAAGGAATAATAAGGCAACACTTTTAATGGTACTTGACTTCGAATTATCTACCTACAAAGGAGGATATAAAAAATGACAACTCTCGTCTTCTTTATCAGAGTAATTAAATATTAATCTACAGTGAAATGACGTTTGATAATTATAATATGCTTACACTGCTATAAGCATGATGCAATTAAATCATTGCAAATGTGACAAAAATTTACTAACATGTAATATCTGAATATGATTTCTACTGTCAGCTTAAGGGGAAATTTAATGCTTTCAAATGTAATGTCAACCAACACTGATGTTGATAATGAAGCAATCATAATATAACACATTTTATGAAAATGTTTAATTTAGGAAATATATAATTCGCTTTAATTGTTGCAGTTATGATGAAAGATATTATGAAACCCGGAGACTTATATTTGTTAAATTTGCTACGGCTTCGTAAAATAGATTAATAGAATTGGGTCCGAAATCTAAGAAGGCGTGCATACTGTCGTATTTTTTTTATGTGCGAGTCAATATAAAAGTGGTAAGGGGTAAAAAGACTTTATTTACCTTTCCCTCCTGGATTAGAGAGACTTACATTTTAATAAATTAAATATTATGTAGTAGTGGTTAGCAGTGCCACCGAAATTTCTTCAATGCCTTACAATATTTATTATTATTATTATTACCGACCAGAGCCTCGTTGACAACCCTTTTCACCAAACCACTCTGTTCCATTCATGTTCCGCTGTTCTATTTCATCTCGTCTAGGTCCATCATTATTGTCCTCCCATCTAAGACGCGGCGTTTTTCCTGTGGGTTTTCTAATTATTATTCTTTTGACGGTGTGTCGATTATTCATTCGTTGTACTTGATTCGCTCACCTCAATCTTCGCAATTTGATCGTATTACTCTGATAAAGCTTGGGGGTGACTTGGGGAGCACTTATTAAGTCCACTCCTCAGTCACGTAATTTGGATTTGGAATTCTGTAATTTTCTATCTCGTTGCTAGTCAAGAGTTTGTTGGCCATTTTTGATTTTTCCCTCTCAGACATAGTTGGTTCAAAGGACGCCAGACTTCTGAACTTAAATATTAGAAAGGATTAAAGAACATCGGAACGGTTATTAACTTTTTTCTTTAAAACTAAAAAAACGTATTAATTAGTAATTGTAAGCAATGTAAACTTGGTACACTCATTTAAATGACCATCCTTTGGATGATAGCAATCAAATGAATTGAATTTGAGGAATAATCTCCTGCAGATAAGCTATGTGGCTTCACAAGTAAGCAAAAAATATTGTATTCAATACAAGATACATGAAATAAAATAATTACAAAACAACCAAAATTACCAAGCATCCTTATCTAGTATACAAGGAAATTATGCAATACATCAAACTTTACAGTAGACTTTAAGTAGAAAAACACATCATTCAAAGAATTTCGTTAAAAAAAAGGGGGTTCACCAGTTGTAAGTGGGGGTCCACGAACATTTATCTGGTTTTTATAGTAAAGAACAATTTTTTTCGGTTATACTGGTATATGGATCAGATATCCTGTTTATTTAGCATGAATTCCCTTTTTAAGAAATTCAGCTACTGCTACTTGTGTACATATTTGATAATCAGTGTAACGCGTGTCGAGACTTGCAAAACGCCACCATCCCGCCCGCAACGATTGTTCAGACGTGCAAAGCGACGAAATACGACTTGTGCTGTATCTTGCATGAACTTGTCTGATTCCGCACCAATATAAATACGCTGCTTGCAATCTTGCATGAACTTGTCTGATCCCTCATCAATATAAATTCGAATGCTGCCAAGGACAAACGCTCATTGGTTTCCTTAATTTTGAAAAGAAAAGTGTGAGTGAATCGATGTCAGCGTTTGCCTGTGCCGGAAAAGATAAGTACCTGCCTATTTGTAATTTGTTATGTATACTTCTATTTTATATTGTAATAATATTATATTTGTTATGTTTGCGTGAAGTATGTACGTAATAAAAATTAAATACTTAACAGTGCCATTATTCGAAACTTATTTAAAAGAAGAGAAAGCCGAGAAAAATTGAACTTGTAGTATTATACTTTTTATTTTAAAATTATTTATTTGCCGACTGTGGCGATTCATCAAATTAATAAATAAATCATTGAAATCGTGGAGTTATGATGACGAAATATTCTTTAAAAGTACATAGATATTTGCTCTCGAATTAACAGAAATGTATCAAAATATATAATATTTAATAAAAAAATGTTTTATATTACATTAAAATAGTTCCAGCCATTTTGTGAGAACCTCTTTATGGGTCTTAACGGCTTATTGCTCCTATGTATTCCTATTCTGTTAAAAAAGCCATATTCTGGTAAAATCGTCTTATGATTGCTAAAACAAACATTTTTTTTCTTTACGGGTAGGTAACTGATATGAAACATGGCTGAATCTAAGATAAAATGTCGACAGTACAGTGTTGATTATTTGAAATTTGGTCCATCAAAGGCAGACAAACGATTGCCCATATGCCTTTTATGTAACAAAATTTTGAGCAATAAATCTATGAAACCATCGAAGCTCGAAGATCATCTAAGAAGATGTCATTCTGATAAAATAGGCAAAGATTTAAAATACTTTCAAACATTGAAGGAAAAATATGAATAGAACCAGACCGTGCACAATATGTTCGCTTCAACGTCTCAAAGTAATGATGATGGCTTGCGGGCATCTTACAATATCTTGTTGCTTATAGCCAAATCTGGAAAACCGCACACCATCAGAGAACAGTTAATTTGACCCGCCGTTGAAGAGGTTTTATTTTTATTCACTTTTGGAATCAGTCTTAGAGTTTCTGGAAAGTAAAGATCCAGTTTTAAAAAAAATCCTGATCAAATTGAAAGCTGACATCGCGTATTTGATAGATTTGTTCAAAAAATTCAATGACATTAACTTGCAGTTACAAGGGGACAGCCTAAATTTAATAAAAACAATGGGTGGAATTTCGGCTTTTCTTGGAAAATTTAAATTTATGAAGCAAAATATTGGTCGGCACGAATTCTCCCAGTTTCCAAACTTATCACAGGCAGAATGTCTTGATGTGAATATTCAGACATACGTTCAGCAGTTAAATGTCCTGCATAATGATTTCAAAAACAGATTTGAAGACATTCTCACGATGGAAATACCACCATGGATCATAAATCAGTTTGATGAATCGGAAGTGTCGAATGTGGTATTACAAGAGGAGGTACTCGAGCTTAATACGAATGAAGAGCTGAAAGTGAAATTTTAGTGTCGTTACAAACTTATTAACAAATAAAAGGAGCAGAATGAACATCACATAACGGGGAGATTTGCGGATATTCCTTGCCAGATGTTGATAATTTGCTGTCAATCCATCAAGTACATCCCATCCATTAAAATTTTGATTTTCTTATAATTTTTGATTTGTATTGTTGAAGTTACGATGAGTCATTAATGTTTAATTTTAGCTCTATGAAGCCTGTAATCGTATTATTTTAATATATAGAACATAAGAAAATATTTTATTCCGTGCAGGGACGGGTTAAGAATATCCCTGCAGCGATACCTCTCGCTTGTCGTAAAAGGCGACTAAAACAAAGGTAAACAAAAATCACATGTAGGCAATTTAGAAAACACCAAGGTGAGCCTAGAGACACATATACCACCATTAAACTGCCCCACAAGTGTACATGCAAATCAGTGGGTGACACGACTGGAGATCACCGGTGTTGTTATAGTAAGATCAAACAAAAAAAAAATTGGAGCATGCCCGTGTCACAAAAAAAAAAGGCAGGCCGAAAAACAATTGGTGCAAACAAATGCAAAAACACCAGCATTTGATTGGCCTCAGCGATGAAGTAATCCCAAACCGGGAAGCCTGCCGCTACTTTCTGAGGTCAAACCGGCGGACCCCACAAGCGGACCAGTAGGAATGCAGTTAAGTGGGAAGGTTATGGTCCTACACTTCTGACCATAACAACGCCGGAAAAAAGGAAAAGAAGAAGAAGAAGAAAATATACTAGTTTTCTTCTTATTTTCACCACTCCGAATTTAGGGTTGGAACTCAGCCGCGATGCAAATTTCCATCGTTAGATCTAATCTTCACATTTTTTGACGAGTTTTAGGAATATGGTAAAAATGTAGCAGCAGGCGTCCACCAAATAGCCATATAGCTCTCCAAGAAACACTAGAACCAGCGGAATGCACTCTTTGTCGTCTATAGGTTGACATTCGTTAAGTTTTGCCTTTAATTATCCTACAATCTCGGCAATAGCACTATTAACCCTATTATCACTAATGTCTGTGTTATGTGTTTTTGAAAACTTTTGAATATTTCAGGTTGAGGTCCGCTCATTTTCAATATTGTCAGAACGGCATTCTTCAATTTTACGTTTCATTTGCGCAGCTTTCTTCCTGAGCCCTTTTCTCTTCATCTCGAGCCAACTTTAGGTCAATTCTGGTCATAGAACCCAAACGACCTTTCTGCCTCTCTTTAAAAAAAGCCCTTATATTCCGGTTTCATAATAGGCTATTCAGAGAGATCGTCTATTTTGGGGCAAGATACATACAAGAAACTAAAACAGGAATATTTAAGTAGCCAGATAACGTACAATTACGTGTGGGCATGGTTACCAGCATTTCAAAACAATATCATATTATTGCTGAAAACGAAGATACATTAGTCGTGGGCCACACAATCATACAAAATATTAAATGATTGATTGCCATTCCACCATACAATGGTGCTACTCCCATTAATTGCATAATTTGATAGAGGAGCACACCAATTGAGCGCAGTTGTCGCCGCGAGCCATTCACAAGAGTATCTAATTGTCGAATAGTTTTAATGGAGAAAATGATATACTGACGGTAGCTGAATTATGGCATTGTGGAACTTACACTATTGAAAATTGAATGGTATAAGCTTTTAAATATGTTCAAAGTGGTAAACTGGGAGAATCATGTGTGAGAACACAAGCGTTGACCCCTAGACTCTGCTATATTCACCTCTTCTGTAGATCGATTATACCCCTGGCCTTACTGAAGTCAGTTGAGATAACATCGACTTCCTTGCCGTTTTCTAAGGCAGAAAGGGTCAAGGAAACGAATTCGATTAGGTTTGTGGCTACCTTTGAGGAAGCCGTGTTTTCTGGGGGAGATTAAAGACTTGAATTGAAAACTTAAATTATCATACAAAATACTTTCGAAGATTTTGGGTATATGAGACAGTTTGGCAATGGGACGGTAGTTGTTAATGTCATTCATTCGGACCCCTTTTGTGTATAGGTATTATAAAAGAGGCTTTCCATATCCGGGGAAATTCACCTTGAGAAAGGGATATGTTGAAGATTTTTGAGAGAGGTAGAGAAAGGGGGGGGGGAACATTTTTTTAAAAACATAGCAGAGAGGCCGTCGGGGCCAGGGGTGAATTCATCATTAAGTTGCTTTAATCTTTCTTCGATGATATCGGGGTCGACACTACGAGGGAGAAACGGTCCAAAGGAGAAGTTTGGTAAATAGTTGAAATAAGTAGGATCGGAGGCAAAGGAATCATGGATGAAAGATTGATTGAAGAAGATAGCGAAAAGGTTGGCGATGTTATGAGGATCATTGGAAGTTTCATTATTGAAGGAGAGAGAGTTTGGGTAGCCATCAGATTTTCTTTTGTAATTAACAAACTGAAAGAAGGACTTGGGATTACTTATAAGGTTGGTTTGTATCTCGACTAAGTTGTGTTGATAGAGAGAGTTATAAAGCTCTATAAAATGCAAGTAAGTACCGAAATATTTAGAGAAGTCATTTGGTGATTGAGTACGAAGGAAAGCTGTCCAGAGCTTGTTCCGCTTGTTTCTTAAAGAACTGAAAGAATGAAAGATAGGGGCAAGATCGTTTCAGAAAAAAAAACGGAAAGAGCAGGAGAAGTGCGAGGAGGTGGAGGGATACTATCGCTGGCGTTCATGACATTCAAAACTTTTACTGACAAGTAAAATGAACATGCCAAGCCAGTGCGAAATTCTGCAGGGATGAACGTAGACAGTTTCTATTGAGGTTAGAGTTGATCCTAAGTATTTAAGAAATACTACTTCTGCATACTGTAACTGTTAGTGAGAACGAAATATTCACACTGGAAGAAGTCGATCCGTTCACCCACTTTAGGTAAGGTTAAAATAACGATTTTAAAGCTGAAGTCAAAGTGAACTAAATATCTTATATACTATCAAGCTATTAACAGTACCTGGGTATAAATTTTCCGGGAAGATGCACCTACTTTTTTTATGATATGGTCAAAGGTAGGCAAACCTGACTGATGAACTTGCAGCATCATTTGCCCAGATGTTAATAGACTTCCCTAAAATGTGAGACTTCATATCAGCCTTATCACCTAAAGGTAAAAAGCTAAGCGAAAACTTCGAAAAATTAATTAAAAAATTAAAAGTTTTCCTTCAAAATATAGTGCCGGGCTAAGGTCTTCAATTACAAACCCAAACCGGGTAATAACCCAGTCGAAGACCACTGCATCAAAGGTGGTACGCATAGATAAAAAGGGACATCAGTATATTGGTTGGTACCCTGGTTATGAAATAAGTAAATATTTACCTTCGAGTTATGTAAGAACCGCGAAAAAGAGGTCATTATAATTTTATTATCACCTAAGTGGAATGCGAAGTTTATCAGAAAGATAATTAATCTCACACAAGACATCGCAAATCTTTAAGAAAATTGGTGAGCATAACTGGAGCGAATATTTGTCCAAGTCAAATTTAAAACAAACATCATCTGATTTCTCTTTAACTAAAGCAACAGTAATTGTCTTATTCTCCATTATATGACAACAAAAAAAAGCATCATGTAATGGACCCGAAAGGAAACAACCCCACCATGGGATATACATACCATGAAATACAATCTGTATCTATCCATATCTGCGAGTAACTATAAATTGAATCAAAATTCAATCTGCCACATAATACTGCATATTTTCTTGTTCAATCTAATGGCGGAACTTGTAGCTACCACCTAACCAGAGGACAAATGATTGAATACATTACACTTCTTACCAATACTCGTAAAACAGATCATTATCTGTAGTTGAAAATTGAGACTTCAAGTACTCGTATTTTGCTTTCGCATGATACAATTTTAGGACAACCTTTACAGCGGGCTCATGGATCATTGCAGAACAAGCACAACTGCGGTTGAACGTCGCACATACTTGTGAAACCGTGTGACTAACCCTTGGCACATGAACCGAATCGGGCTCGTCAACTGATATGCGTACAGTGCTATGACCCGAATAGAATATCTTCGCGGAGCCATGTGCTACGTAAATTGAAATAAATTATTCAAATGTTCCTCGTAAAGACAAACCTTCCATTGTCGAGCATAATTAAATCTAATTATATGTATTTGCGAAAGCGATACCTCGAGTAGACTATGCAAACTTCTTGCTATATGAGAGAGGAACGATTTAATTGTGCAACGTATCTTTAAATAGGTCATAAGCCAAGAAACATCACGATTTTCAGAACGATTCTAGAGAATGCCAAATAAACAATGCTTCAAGGTACGAGCAACATCGACTAACCGAGCCATCCCTGTGATCATCATCATCACATTCAACTGCTGCACATCTCATCACACCTTAAACCAATCGAAAAGGTTTTCAAATAACTCGCAACAATACAATAACTCGTCTTGGATCCATACCTAGCGTTCAATTCGAATACAAAGAACCAGCAGGCTGGTGATGCGGTATCAAGTCGAGCTGCATACGACAAGCACAGAGGTTCAGGCAACTTAGATTCGGCATTGACATTATGGCAACGAGCGGCACGGAATATAGCATGACATTTTGTCTGTATTAGTACATTGCTCATCCGATAACGAGAGACTCTCAAATCTGGGACATGCACGAAGCAAATCACGACTACCGCGAACGTCGGATAAGTTCAGGAAGGTCAGTACTGAGTTCTTGATTGAATCATAAATGTATGTATTGTATTTCATGATCGTTCAGCGACTTCTGCGGTTCCGCTAGATCCTCGAAATGAAATGTTACTAAAGGGCAAGTCACATAGAATGCGTGCTTGCTTGCTTGCGCTGACAACAAAGTAGAATACACGCATTCTTATGTGAGGTGGCACATAGCCGACGGAAGCACGCGCTTCGATAGACAAAGTAGAGCTACTTTCTACTTTTTGACGCGCTGACAGTTCATACATTCACATATCGGAGCTCACACATTTACAATTTGAAGTTCACATATAGACAAATTGAGAGTAAGCACGTTCATTGGTGGATGCTTTGAGAGAATGTTTAGGAACTCTCTTGCAGTGAGAGAAATTTCAAATTCGGTTGACATTTAAGTATTATTCTGTTTGGTGTCACATGCGAGGTACGTTTTGTTGGTGCAAAGTGAAAGAAATGTTTGAAGAAAAATTGATTGAAACAATTAAAGACCATCCGTGTCTTTATAACAAAAGTTTAAAGTGCTACAGAAATAAATCCCATTATTATCTTGTACATTTCAAATACTTGCGACAATATTAATATAGATATTATTACTGAAATAAAATCGTCCATATTTTTTAAGTATTAATTAACAAGTAACGAATGTTTTCTAATTGAACGCACAACACCAATTAATAAATGTCATTGAATGATTTGACATTCAATTTTGACAGATCAACGCACGCACGGATTCTATGTGGCTATGCATGTCTGCAATGCGTTGAAGGTCAATTGAAATTAGCGCACGCACGCAAGCACGCATTCTATGTGACTTGCCCTTAAGAAATCAAATGGACCTTGCTGCATCATAATCCATTTACCAAGCTGTTAATTTGGCATTCTGCTTATCTCTATATCGAAAACATCAATTAACGTAACTCGTTGACACTGAGTTGCTTCCCAATGCCACTTTGTACAACATCGACTCGGGTAATTGCCAGAACTAAATTCCCGCCTTTTGTTCTAACAACCGACATGTGATGAGAAGTCTTACAACAAACTTCGGATAATCACCACTCAGATGCAAGCATGATTCTACTTTTTATCACTAAACTACTATCCACGCATTTGAGGCCAAGTTGCATAGATTTGAAATGATTCTTAACTCGTTCTCAGTGTTGGACTTGGAATCTCATTCCTCACCGGCAAGGTTAAACTAATGAAGGTGATGTACTATTCTCGAACACTCGTGTGGTACATACAATATGTTGTGACACACAACTCCTTTTGTTGCACAGAACCTCTTTGTTGCTCACGCGAAACTCATTTAGACGACATTGACTGTAGTGTTGTCGTTTCTCGATTGGTAGATCTGCATCTAGTTTAGTTGGTAAAGTTCATGTCGTTGATTAACTTAAAAACTGAAAATGCTGACGTGACTTTATGTTTGAGTTACGGGTTGCCATTGCGAATGGAAGACTGTTTTGTCTAAATTGGTCTTTCGAGAGGGGTTTGCACTGTTGACAAGGTGATTTATGGTACTCGTAGTAAGCATCTTAATTATCGCAATTTAATGAGGCTTCATTTGTTCGATGGATTTATGCTTAACATTTGATTATTACATGATTTAAGGTTGATATTTGTCATGGGCCGGGCGATAAGAAATGATTTAAAAACAGCTTAGACTTGAAGGGCTAGGTCTTGAAATAATATTGTACATATACTCGTAGAGGAAGATGTTTAGTTTATAAAATGCGATTAAAGTTTATAAAATAACAAAAAGGCTTAAAGAAAGAATTGTGTTACAGATGGGGAGAAAAGGAAATATATACCCTTAAAACTATATTTTAGTTAAAATAGTCAAAATAGATATTTATATTCAAAAGGCTTGTAAGCCTGATACAAAAGGGTTTGAGTTACAAGACTACTAAAAGTGTCCCGCTATTGACTTAGTTTTCAATGAAATCAATCCATTTTTATTAATTGATTTGGATTTGGAATTATAGGATAGTTAGACTTCTTAGTCAATGATAATCAAAAATAAAGAGCTGATGTTCTATAATATAAATCATTAAGACTGAATATACCGATCGGAACTTTACTAGGGATCAGAGAATTAGTTGGCCTCAAAATGAACCCTGGGAACCAGGTATGAGCGATCATATTGTATAACACATCGCTTCAGTGAATCCAGTCGGTTAATTATTTGGTCGAGCTATGGTGTAATTGTACTCCTCTATATGTATATCACTTTAACACTAAACGTTCATACCCTCTTCCGTACTTTCATTTAATCTCGAGAGAGATAGAAAAAGAAAGGGAGAGAGAGAGAGGGTTCGAGTTGGTTTATGTTCTATCATATTGCAGACCTTGCATTAGTTTTATGCAAAGAGACACTCAGGATCTTCTGAAAATGCTACCCAAATTGAACTCGTTTCGAAGATAAATGTATCTAAATCTAAGAAAGTTAAATAAAAAAACAAGATAAATAAATATAGATAAATAAAAAAGTTCAAACATATTTTAAGTTTCCCTACCCATGTGCATAGTTATTTGAGGTATCCCCTTTCTGTTCTTGGAGACCTAATTCTCGTGTGTTTCTACGAGTTGGTGCATTTCGTATCAATAGGAATAAGCAGCAATGCTGATCAGGCTCAATGACATCTATCTCTGCATATTTACTATTTCCATCCAATTCATTCTTCAAACATATTTCCGGAATCATCAATTGAAACTAGTCAATCAGTAATTTTAATATTATCCTAACTTTACCATTAATAACGAATGCGGAAGTTGTTTGAGAATCTCAACGTTGACGTCTATAATGACATCAATAAAGGCTCCTATGCTTACTCGTATGTCTAACTCGAAAGTCAGCAAGAGCAAGTTCAGAACAAGCCAATCGATAAAAGATCGTCTATTCGTTCTCTCACAAAGCAACTATCTTTCTAACCTTAATTCTGTATACCGCTTCTGATCGCTATCCATGACTAATTGAGTTGACTGGTTTTGCCAACGATATGGATTTATATTTCTCGCGTGAATCTATGTTATATGCTCTGTGTGACCGGCAAGTGCTTTGTTTCTAGTTATACTTGAGCAGCCTGGTAAGTAGTAAAATTAATTGCCTGATGTGTTCAGAATCACTTGAAATTTACAATTCAAATCCTTTCCGCATTGTCAATCTTTAAAGGGCGCACGTGAGGAATTTCTTTAATCAGCATAGAAACTAAATGGAGTTCATAGTATCCAGGTTTAACGGTGGAATATACTTATATAACATTATATGTTGTTCAACTTATATGACATAATTTATTTTTTATTTGTAAGAGGTAATAGCATTTGTGTTTCAAAATTTTATTCACTGTTTGCAAACGGGAAAATACAATATTGCATATCTAATACAACTCGCCCATGATTTGTGCACCCTATTGTGATTTACTATCTTCTATAAGGGAGTTTCGACTTCAAGCTATTCATTCCGTTGACTGATTCTGGATCTTTAAGAACTTTTAAGTGAAATGATTAGTGACGATGACGAGAGAATTTAGGCTTCATGTGGTTATTAGTTTAATAGGGTTTATTCCGAACCAACGTGTTTATAATACACCATATAACGTCAGTTAAAAAAAAATTACAATCTTATAATACAATAGGATGAGTTCACAGTATGTATGAATAGAAATAAATCTGAGCACAGGGGAACCAACAGACATGAGCAAGGATCTGCCAAGGACAAGCGTAACCACAAAAACGTGTCTTGAACACTCATCTGACCACTCCTCTATCATTGTCACCTGCGAGACCAAAGCTACCAAGCTTACTCACAATACAAGGTTTTAATACTAGGCAGATCAGTATGCGCGGGCTTAACTCCGCTACTGAAAATTTTTGATCGAGCGAGCAAATTTGTTGTTTTATCAACCTTGCTCTCGCTCCGCATGGCACTTTTCTAAACTTTACTTCGTTATTTCTCACTATTTTTCAATCAAACAATTTCATTTGATAATTTATGGCTCATCTACAGACCTAGATCTATCGAATGACATGCTGCACACATGTGTGGTTATAGCCGATATCTACATTTAGTGCGTACAAGATTAGTCCGAAATCGTTTTCGGACCACTATATTCCCCGTACATGCACGCGCTAGGCCAAAAAGTGGGTGATTGCTCTCGCTCCGCTACGCTCCGCTCGATCAACAAAATAATTGACTGGCCGACTTTTAAAAATAGCATCTCTCTTACTAATAAAGCTATCTGGACTTACGGCATTTTTATGTAATAGATTCTATGTAAAAGACTCCATACTGCAAATGGTACGAGCTGGCGTTACCCAGGGTAGCCTATTAGGGCCACTAATTTGCACAAACTTTATATCCAACCCCCACAGCGCAACACTGCATGACAACAACAGTCAATTGAAATATATGAATGAAAGCTGCAAAACCACTGGACTCCAAAACTACTTAAACAAGAGAATGCAGTACTTCACTAAATGGGGGATCAAAATTAACGAAAAAACTATCCGGGTAATTAACACCTTAAGGAAAATCGAAACCCACTTATTATAAGAAATAAAATTACAAATTTTAAGTATCCCCCACAAAAAAAAAAACTTTAAAAAGTAAAAAAATTAAATTTTTCTCTGGGACTTCTCTGAAGCCTTAATGTTGGCCTATTATTATATTTTTAATATAAGCGCCGCCGCGTCGGGGGACCGCTAAGTAAAGAAGGGTAATTACTTATATCTACATATGTAGGTGTAATGTATTAAAAAAATATCTACTAATTTTAAATTGTTTTAAATTTATCTTACAAGTATATCTGCAGTGTTTCGATATTGTAAGACTTTTATATGAGGCGTTCGCTTGAGAGCCATGTGCGTTGCGTTAAAATATTGGATATGTCTGTTTTGGTACTTACTCGTACTTACGTTGTTTACATAGAGTAGGTCCTTTAATCCATACTTTATCATTCTTTTTATTTGTATTCTGGTTTTTTTTTAGGTACTTGGCAGTTCCCCGACGCGGCGGCGCTTACATTAAAAACATTAATAAGTTCTTTTAATGTCGACTTCAGAGAAGGCCCAGAGAAAATTTTTATTTTTTTTACTTTTTAAAGCTTTTTAGTGACGGGGGTTACTTAAAATAATTTAATTTAATTTTTACTTTATTCTTTTTAAATTACTCGCGGACCCTAATTGCGATAGGTAACTACATATTTAAATTACATTTTTCTTAAGTATTATGCAACAACGCATAGGGCTTATTGTATGTACAAGGTGGCGCAAGACCTGTCGTCCAATTTTGCTTTTGAATAACTTTTTTACCAAAAAAAATTACTTTGGGTGATGGAAATCTTTATTTAAACTTTCTTACAATTTTTTTGTTATGTGGAAAAGACGATATGTATCCGTCCAGTGAATACCGCCAGTGTTGACACACACGCATTTTCCATGACTTTTCGCAAGATTTCCGATGATAAATGTTCGTATTTCTGTCGAATATTCTCCTTAAGGGCTACAAGCGCGAACGTCCGAGGCTTGTTGGCATAAGTCCGCGACTTCAAGTAGCCCCAAAGAGGGAAATCTGGGATGGTTAAAACTGGGATCTTACTGGCCATGCCAAATCGCCAAAACGGGAGATTACGTGAACAGGAAACGCTTCTTTCACAATATCCATTGTGGCTCGTGCTGTGTGTGTGGTTGCACCGTCTTGTTGAAACCAAATGTTCACCAAGTCCCGATCCTAGTATGAAGTCGTTTAACATAGCCCTGTGGCGTCGCCAGTAACACTGATCTTATTGTCGATGGCGTTCTCAAAAAAATACGGCCCAATCACTCCTCCCGCGTGAACGCCGCACCACACAGTGGTTTTGAATGGGTGTAATGGCTCCTCGTATATCGTACGCGGATTTTCAATGGCCCAGAAACGTAGATTTTGCTCAACAAAAAATTGTCCTCTTCGTTGTTGATTAACTATGGCTTGACAGTAATTCACGCGACTGACGGTCAGCAGGCATTAACTGATGCACTGCTTGCATTTTGTACGAGAACATGCGTATGTTTTTCACTAAAATTCGCTGTAGGGTCCGTCTGGTTATGCCCAATTGCGTGGCCCGTTGTCTGGTTGATGTTGTTTCGTTCTCATCGACATCGTTAGCCACAGCTGCGATATTCTCGGCCGAACGACCAGTCCGGTGGCAGCCACGTCCTGCTTGATCCCCTATGGTTCCAGTCTGTTCAAGTCGAGTAGCTAAACGGAATGTTTGACCAGTTGGTGCGACATGAATAAAAAATCGACTTCGAAATTCACGAAATTCCAATACATTGGTCAGAAAAACCGACAAGTATAGCGCTCCATTGCTTATCTGTTTGTATACTTCACCTGTGTTTTTCACTAATATTAAATACTAGCTTTTGCCCGCGGCTTCGCTCGCCAATTATTTCTTTCAAAATCACGCCGACGTTCTGCTTGGAGCTGCACATTTAAATTTCTGAGTGCCTGTGCTTGTTCAAGTGTTTCAGCGGCTCTTAAAGCAGCTTGACGTTCTGCCTTTTCGAGTAGCGTTTGCTGAGTTCGAGCGGGTGTTTCAGAAGCTCTTAGAGCAGCATGACGTTCTGCATCGTCGAGCAGCCTTTGCTGAGTTTGAGCAAGTGTTTCCGAGGCTCTCAAAGCAGCTTGACGTCTTGCCTGTTCTTGCCTTCTCAGTTCAGCATCTTCAAGAGATTCTTGGGACTGAGCTAATCTCTTTGCTTGTGCTTGAGAAGACACTCTTGAAATGTTCGACTTGCGTTTGCGAGGCATTTTAAAAAAATAAATGCCAAAAAATATTGCTAACTCTGTCTAACTAAATCGACCTTTTAAAAACTCATATAAACACGAATAGCCAAAAATCTAAAGCAGTTAAGTCAATGTGAATCAGTAGTCAAATAACCGAGTATAGGTACCGTATGCACTATAGTGTGGAGCGCGGCCCAATGCCCGCACTTAAGTACAGATAGAGAGCACACAACGTTAGCGTGTTTCAGAAGCTTAGAAAGAGACATCCCTTCTCCATCCCATCCCATCTCCACTTAAAAAATCACGTCAATTCGTCGCTCTGTTTTGCTGTGAAAGACCGACAAACAGACACACACTTTCCCATTTATAATATTAGTATGGATGGATGGATAAAATGGATACATATTTACACACACAACTCACACACACACCACAAATTCGTATACGCATGGGTATAGTTTTCTTTCGCTCCGACCTGAAACCAACAATGAGGAACGTCATTTCAACCCTACCCTCCGCACAAAACCGATTTGTGTATGTGTGAATTCAAAGGCATAGGCATATGATTTCAATGCACTGTTCGGTCAAGCAGCGTGCTCAAAAATTTACAACAATGTGCGTATGCGCCTAATATTCTAAGAAGCAGCTACGTAATATATCGGCTTTATTTTGAGTGTAGATCTCGGTCGTTGGTGTCTGGTTCCAATCTAACGGAGAAAACTACACACAATGTTCGTTGAGTGAATTTGCTTTTATTGTGCGCCCACCACCCCAAAGCAGAAGAACGACCAAGAACAATCGTTGAAAAAAAAAATTAATCTAATCGTGCCAGATTTTGGTCTGTAACTCAGCTATCAGATGAGGCAGAAAGCTGACGGATGGCTTAAAATTGTAAGGAAAATGTTGGCTCTGCTACGGCTCTTATTTTTGATCTATTGATCAAGAACTATTAGAATTATAGCAGGTTAAAGTCAAAAAATTACTCAAAATATAAAACTTTTGGTTAAAACGCTCCCAAAAATTAACCTAGCCACCCCCCATTTTAGGGAAGTGGGGGGTTAGAAAGAGACAAAAAGTAGCCTATATCACTCTCCATCCCTTCAACTATCTCCACTTAAAAAATCACGTCAATTCGTCGCTCCGTTTTGCTGTGAAAGACCGACAAACAGACACACACACTTTCCCATTTATAATATTAGTACAGTCAGTCACGAAAGTCTACATATACCCCTGAAAAGTGCTAGATCAATGCTTGTAGACAAAATTTCAATATTATTTATTTATTAGATAAAGTATAACTGTTCAAAAACATGATTCAAAACAAAAAGTAGTCGTTTCTTCAGAATAATTCAACAAAAACAAGCAAAAACCATAAAAATCATCTCACGAAAGTCTACATAAAAGTTATTTACAAGATAAATGAATTCATAACAAAACGAAATAAAGTAAAATTAATATTTTGTTGGACCACCGTTTGCTTCCTGGACCGCTTTAAGTCTCTTAGGCATAGAGAGGACTAGATTTTCTGTCACGTCAGGGGTAATTGAAGCCCAGGAATTCAAAAGAGCCGTTCTTAAGGAATTTTTGTCCGTAATTCTGCATTTACGAACCCTGCGTTCCAGTTCATCCCAGATATGCTCTATTACATTTAGATCTGGAGATTGGGGAGGTGGATGAAGTTGTTTTGGGACCCTAAACACCAGCCACTCTCTTACAAGTTTTGCCGTATGCTTAGGATCGTCCCAAAACAACTTCATCCACCTCCCCAATCTCCAGATCTAAATGTAATAGAGCATATCTGGGATGAACTGGAACGCAGGGTTCGTAAATGCAGAATTACGGACAAACATTCCTTAAGAACGGCTCTTTTGAATTCCTGGGCTTCAATTACCCCTGACGTGACAGAAAATCTAGTCCTCTCTATGCCTAAGAGACTTAAAGCGGTCCAGGAAGCAAACGGTGGTCCAACAAAATATTAATTTTACTTTATTTCGTTTTGTTATGAATTCATTTATCTTGTAAATAACTTTTATGTAGACTTTCGTGAGATGTTTTTTTTGGTTTTTGCTTGTTTTTGTTGAATTATTCTGAAGAAACGACTACTTTTTGTTTTGAATCATGTTTTTGAACAGTTATACTTTATCTAATAAATAAATAATATTGAAATTTTGTCTACAAGCATTGATCTAGCACTTTTCAGGGGTATATGTAGACTTTCGTGACTGACTGTAAGTAAGTAAGTATGGATGATTGAGGTACGACGTCATTTGCAAAAACTATAACATCTACCGATCGGGTGATTCATTTTGCGTCACTTAAAAGAGCGCATAAACCTCATACTTAGTTTTGTTCAATCACCCTCAGTTTCCGTTAAACATCGACTAAATTGATTCGGTGCCGTGAAATAAAGCCGATTAAAAGAAGGCCGAATTCTCAAATTCGACATTATTCCGCGTTCATATAGGGAAAAAAAAAAGTTTGAACAAAAACTTAATCCGGTCGAAAAATTCGCATGGACATATTTTCGAAATACATATTGTTCGTAATTTTCTTGGAAACCACAGGGCCGAAAACTATAAAGAGTTGATCAGCAACTTCTTAACAGCCTACAAGGATATGGGATGTAATATGTCGCTCAAAATACACTTTTTACACTCACATTTGGATTTGTTATCTCACAATTTGGGGACCGTTAGCGACGAACACGGTGAGTGGTTCCATCAGCAAATATCCAACATGGAAAAACGGTACCAAGGCAAGTGGAGTCCGAACAGGTGACTAATGTTGAACACTCAAAAGAGATGCACCTCCCAGCAAAAAACATAAGTCTTATATAAGGCTTATAGCAATTGAATATAAGCCTTAGTATGTAAGGCGTATAATTCATAAGGAATCCCGACTACATGCAGTATTCCTTATTTCATACCTTATTTTTACATTGCCATGTCATTGGCCATAAGGCATATACTTGTTGCCTTATTTTATGCATTATTATAAGGAGTAAAATAAGCTTTAATTATTTTCTATTATACCTTAATATAAGGCATAAAATAAGCTTTAGTTACCTGATTTAGACCTTAGTATAAGGCATAAAATAATCTTTAGTTGCCTGATGTAGACCTTAGTATAAGGCTTATGATCCTTATATAGATTTTATTTTAAGGTGAAAGAAATTAAAAAATAATTTATTTAAAAAGGTGTGCTTAAAATATACATTAATTTTTCTAATATGGATATAAAATATACAATACATACTTTAATTTACTCTTTTTAATTTTCTTTGGTCGTCTATTCTTGCCTTTTTTTATTGCTTCCTTTATGTCTTCCACGTATTCTACGAATGTTTTATAATAATTGCCGACAGAACCTGAATCGGATAATAATAAAATATAATAAATCATTCTTTATACAATAGTTTAACAATAGTGAATTTACATACCATAAAGCGTCGATTCAAAAAATGTATAATTTTTTTTCGTCCATGCCAATTTATTTCTCCCAAGAAGTCGTCCGATATTAAGACGCTTAAGCATTTGCCCACTTCCTCTAAATTTGGATGAGAGAAATATTTTCTACAAATTTACAAACTTATTAAAACAAAATGTACCATTGAATATATATATATATATATGTATGTATATAATATGTATTTTACTTAGAAGTTTCCTGCTTTCTCCCATCGCGACATCGGATGTCCGGCACTTAATATTATTTACAAGCCGCTTATAGTGGCGTTTGGAGAACCCGGCAGTAGCAGCCATAATATTTTTTTTTTATACAAAAACACGTTAAATTATTATTTTTATTTACTTCAGTTTTGCTTCACTTCACTTTTCTATTAACTGTCTATAATAACTTTACTATTCAACTATTCTATTCACTTATTATTCGCACATCTGAATCGCACAAAAGTCTTCACGAAATGAGAACAATTACTCTGAATTGTTCTGTTTAACCCTAGAAAAACCAAAGTGGTCAAATGACCGCAATCTCATTTATGATCGAACATATGTGCATTTCCAGAACCCAGCATTGTATCCTTTTTATTTTATGACTCAATATTCAATTTTGTTTACTGATAATACGTTATTTGACCGCGCGCACATGGTCTTTCTAGGTACTTCAAAATTTCCGTCATGTACAAACATCCTTCCAGTATATTATTTTCGGCGTCATTATATACTATGTACATATATGCCTTATTATAAGGCTTAAGTAAGTCTTTGGAAACAAGTCCCTTATTTAAATCCATAAATAAGGCTTATATAACGGACATCTTTTGTGACCTTATTTATACCTTATAATATGGTTTATATAAACCTTATATAAGCCTTTTTATAGTTTTAAAGTAAGGTTTTTATTTTTCGTTTCCCTTATTTATACCTTAGCCTTATAAATTTCGATACAATTTTTGCTGGGTGACGCTACATATTCCCGAAAATCCTGAATAAAAGTAAAATATAAGTTATTTTTCTTCATTGGATATAATTCTTAACCATATTTAATTAAAAAGAAAATAGCTGCTGTTGCAAAAAAACTGAGGGTGACTGAATTTTTTTTAAAAAAATTCAGTGTCCATTCGCTCTGCATGGCCCAGCTATCTTAGACGTAACCGTCTGATTAGGACGATCTCGCTACACATCCCGCAAGGTTCTTGATTGAATTTTCTTCTTCACTCTTCATTTACACAAATGAGACTAAGGAATGCACACAGAAATTTTCTCTCGAAAGACCAAAGAGCCTTTTCATCCGCTTTTGATAATGTAAAGCCTCAGCGCCATATAGGAGGACTTTGATGATTACCCAAAAAAGCAGATTGGCAAGAGTTATTCTTTCGTTGCGGCTTGTCACTGACGGGCCAATGTAGACAAAGTCTTTGACTACTTCAAAATTATAACTGCCGAAGGTGACATTCTGACCAAAATGTCGGTTTTGCGCGTCTTCCTTTCATGACAGCATATTTTTGGTCTTGTCGAAGCTCTCGATTAGTTCATTACCGACCTTAATAGAGCAACGAAAATTCCTCATTGTCATCCTGCCTACTCTGTATAGCTCATCCCTTTAGACATTGTCATATGCGGCATTAAAGTCAACAAAAAGATGGTGTGTGTCTACCTGAAATTCGTAGGTCTTTCCCAAATCTACCGTAGTGTGATTAGTGGATTGGGTGGATTTTCGTGGTCTGAAACCACACTGATAGGGACCTACCAGATTGTCAACGAACAGCTTCATGCGTTCACACACTACGGCAGATTAGAGCTTTAATACGATGTTTTGAAGACTTACATATATTTCGTTAATTGATTCAGTTAAAGCGACTTCCTTTCTTATGGACCGGGCAAATGATGCTGAGATTCCATTCATTGGGCATGCCATATCTTGCAGATGAGTTGGTACGTGTTCGTAACCAGTTCTTCACCAGCAGCTTTAAATCGTTCGTTTTGATTATTATCACCTGTATAACGGCAGAAGTGGTCTTTCCATATTTCTGCTACTACTACAAGTTGTGCGTGCTCACCGCTGCAGGCTTCTGCTCTGGCTTTATAGCCTTGACATGATTGTTTTTCTTTTTGTTAAGATCACAGGTGCTGTAAGAGTAAGATCAAACAAAAAAAATCTAGAGCATGCCCGTGTCACAAAAAAAAAAAAAAAACGGCAGGCCGAAAAACAATTGATGCAAAAACACCAGCATTTGATTGGCCTCAGCGATGAAGTAATCCCAAACCGGGAAGCCTGCCGCTACTTTCTGAGGTCAAACCGGCGGACCCCACAAGCGGACCAGTAGGAATGCAGTTAAGTGGGAAGGTTATGGTCCTACACTTCTGACCATAACAACGCCGGAAAAAGGAAAAGAAGAAGAAGAAGAAGCATATTTCGTTTTCCTTCTTTTCTGTTGCTAGAACTCACGAGCAGCTCTCGTCCATCGATGCAGCGTAGCCATGTATGCTTCTTTACATTGGTCTGTCATCATAACAAGTGGCTTCTCGTTCAATGGTCTTCTTTGCAGTTCTATGGTCTGTGCAGATTGCATCGGGTCTCGAGAGAGCTTGAGGGAGATTTGACCGGCTTTATTATTATTTTAGACACTACAGATTTTAGAAAAATTAATCAACATAACGGATTGGCCAAGAAATGCATAAAAGGGTCATTCCACAGTAATTCGCTGCACCTATATGGAAAGCTCTGAATGACAGCTCTCCGATTCGCTTCTAAATTACTGACCTTCAAAAATTCCAATTTGATCTATTTCAAAAAATCATGATGAACAGATCCATCAGGATTTAGTAAAATATACCTTGAAAACGTGAATTATGTTTTAACATTATTACTAAAAAGATTTTTTTATTTTTTGAATTATATACATATACATATATTATAGAAAGACACATCTTCTATCTTTTTATCAAGTTTCAAGTTGAGATATCTATGAATTCGGCCAAAATGTTATAGGGAGGTTTAATATTCCGAAATAAATATTCCAATATGAAAAAAGTCACACTGTGGCCATAGTATCTCAAGGCCCTAGAAACTTAAAAAATATGAAGTGTATAGCTTACATATTATTCTGATTAAAATTAATTACACTTTGAGAAGCAGATGAAATATCATAAAATTTTCTCATTCCCGGAGCAATTTCTAAATTGGAAAATGTTGATTCCTTCAAAAGTTTTTCTATTCTTTATATTTTCAGTTGCCCGGTTACATAGCTGGAAAGAAGTTGCAAAGTGTTTCTTATACCGTCTTTGTAGCCCAGCTCTGGCACCCAGTCTTTTTACTGTGTCAACAAGTCCTATCCCGAGAAGTTACATTCAGCTTTCATTCTAAACTCCTCTCCATGCAGTGTTAAGAAAAAAAATAATTTTGCTATTGCACTGCAATAGCACTGCAAATGAAAATAAGGGTACTGCGGTAGTGTCATACTTTTGAAAACTTTCATTCTTACTTTATCGACCTGGTTCCGGTTATATGTATATTGAAGATAGCGAATTATCCAGTGGTATTCCTGCAGTGCATCTTGCACTACAAAACCATAATTTTTAGAAAATCCATTAAAACAAGTATGTCCATTTGCCTTAAAATAGTTAATGGACTTCTTGTGTGTATATGATTTAAAAGACGAAGCGTATTCAGAGTCTTTAACTTTTTGTGCGGGTCCATTCATAGTAAGTTACGTCTTCTCTGAAGTAAATATTAAAATGTCAAAATTTTGAATAGCTTGGGTTATTGCTACCCTCAAATATATCCCATATGATTTGACGGTGACCAAATTTTAAAAATCCGTTCTCATTATGCATTTCCTTGAACTTATAGCATTATATATCTCTCAAATTGTGGCGAGAACGGAAAGTAAGGATAACCGAACAAGTTTTGTATCCTTGTTTGTAGTTTTTTTTTTGGAAATTTTCTTATGTTTAGCCAACAAATTATTCTTTCTTTCTGAAATTATCTTCATCAAATTCAACTGCAACAGAGAAAGCTTTCTCGTAAATTTTCAATTTTGATTGTACATATTTCAAGCCAGTAAGTTTTCTACAATATGCTGCAGAAATTCATTGATCAAATTGAAGGCACCGTCTTTATCGTCGTATATTGCAATGATGGCGTTGTATTAGAATTTCGAATTTGACTAGTTTCTTTTTTCTGCGCGTAGTGACGTTTTTGGAAAAACAAAAAAAAACAATTATGTATTGTATTATACATACGTATGTATATACAAATGTGCACACATATTGACGCGGATAAGAAGTGTAAACTAGTAAACATTCACATTTTGGATTTATCCTCCTTCAATCAATTATTTTGGCTCCTCGTGCCCCTCGTGCAGGTTAAGAATATCCCTGCAGCGATACCTATCGCTTGTCGTAAAAGGCGACTAAACAAAGGTAAACAAAAATCGCATCTAGGCAATTTAGAAAACACCAAGGTGAGCCTAGGGACACCTAGGATGATCAGGTGCCGGCTTTGTTTGACGAACATGGTATTTAGCACTATAAGACCGTACGACTTGCACATGTTTAGGATATCTTCACCTGAAGAGTTCCTGGTGCCGTATCCCAGCCCTCCGTCATAGTCTTCGCTTGTCTTCCCGACATGTCCGTTTAAATCTCCCCCAACAAACAAAAGCTCTTCCTTTGGGATGATTTTGACAAGGTTGTGGAAATCTAGCCAGAATGCATCTTTTTCTTTTTGTTCGCATCCTACTTGAGGGGCATATGCGCTTACGATGTTCCACACCTCACCATGTATCACCAATTTGAGAGCCATCAAACGGTCACTGGACTTTGAAATGGTTAAGACGTTGCCAAGTAACTCTGCCGCAAGGATGATGGCGATTCCGTTTATTCCTTGTTCCAATCCATAGTAAAACATCTTGTAGGCTTTTTTTTAAAGTGTTTTAACGTCCAAGAAACGTGCCCGATTACCGGTGTTTCGCCATTTCGTCTCTTGTACGCACAGGATGTCTACTCGCCTTCTAACCATCATTTCTTCAAGCTCATAGCTGCGCCCACTCATGCTTCCAACGTTCCAACTCGCGACTCTTAAGTGTGGCTTACGCCATTGCATTACTTTGCTATCCCCCGGAAATCCTATAGCTCTGACCCGAGCATTGCTGCTCGTCCCAGGATCACGACCATTAGTAGTGCCTGGCGGGGTAGTGCTTTTCCTTTTAGCGTTATTTTCCATAATGCTACGGTTTGACCGTTTTCTTTCTTCCCCTCCTTTTTGACACGGGCATGCTCCAGATTTTTATTTTTTTGTTTTGATTGATCTTACTCTTACAACACCGGTGATCTCCAGTCGTGTCAACCCACTGATTTGCATGCACACTTGTGGGGCAGTTTAATAGTGGTATATGTGTCCCTAGGCTCACCTTGGTGTTTTCTAAATTGCCTAGATGTGATTTTTGTTTACCTTTGTTTTAGTCGCCTTTTACGACAAGCGAGAGGTATCGCTGCAGAGATATTCTTAACACGTCCCTGCACGGAAGGTCTTGAAAACTATGCTGATGCCTTGAAAGTCCACGTTTTCCTGATTGCAACAAGGTATAGTTTAGTATTGTAGATTCTGATGAGCGGTTTCAAAGGTATGATTTTCTGATACCTTGAACTTTAGATTTTTCCCCACTTTTGAAGCTCTAGTACATGTAATGTAATTAATGTAATTCTAATGAGTAATTCTACTAATTTTGAGTCAAATTGGAGGTGGGTCTATCCTTTGTGTGAGCCCATGAGAACTGGCTCCTGCTAAAATATTTTGATCCTCATCATAAAATATTCATGTTTCCAAAATGCATTCTTTTTGATTCTTTTTAAGAGAACTTATTAGACTTGATTTTTTAAATTATTTTAGTTTAATAATATATTAATATTGAGTATGACTCTAAACTTTGCTTCGGAAATATTTGACACTAAACTCCAACGTTGATATCCGAATATAAATGTAACGAAAACTCTGTCCATTAGCACTTGTATATTAGTCACTTGATAAGATACGAGTATGAGCATTTAACCTCAACTGACAAGCTATCACTGACACACTTTCGATTTTGCGCGCCTTTTTGCATTTACATAGGTACCCAACCGTACGACAAACTACGGCGCAATGTCATTGACAGCAGTCAAACTGGTATTTAAAAGTCTGCACACTAATCTCTGACTCTATTACTATTTTTCGCGGATAAGGTCATTGACGAGAAACGATGGCATTAACCACAACTTGTGCGACTTGTCACTTTAAGGATTTGCCTCCGTTCAAAATTAATAGATTGGAATGATTGGAATCAAGTCAATATTTTATAAGTTTGACATCATCTGTTTAACATCAGGACACAGAATGGATACGTCCATACGAGTGTGCTCTAAATTTTTATTTTCTCAATTAACAGTGTTTGCCAATATCTGGGCTTAATAAAAATATGGGGAAGCTTAGCGCTACGTAACATACCGTGATGCATCGTGCTTAGAAAGACAGTGCACTTATTTTTTTTACTAATGTATGAGACAAGTATTGTTGAGTCAGTAAAAGCTAAAGTGGTTTGGAACAGTGGTTGCCTTTTTTTTTAGAAAATATGTACTTCTCACATTTTTTCTCACAATGCCAACCATTATCAATTTCTTTTGTAGCAATTTTTGCGCTAAATCGTATGAGAAAATTAAGTTGTCCATTGTAATATTGTGACAGATCAATCAATATACCAAACGCTCGCCTTGATTTTTTTCAGCTGCAGAACCGACTTCCTTTCCTAAATAAGGTTGATCTTAAAAACATATGGAGCCCGAGCACAAGTGCAAACCCAAATCTTCAAGCTGTATTTTTCAGGTCTATTCAGCATGTATTCCTGAATGAGCAGCTGCCATGAAAGCCAAGCAATTGCCCTTCAACTGTTACGCATGAGGATGAATTGTAACATAGAGACAGCAATTCGACTTAGTTGTCCCATAAATTGCGAACAAGAGCAAATTGATTGTTTACCATTTGTTGAATTTGTTTACGATTGGAAGGGTCGTAGAAACGTAAAACTTGTCTAATATATTGAAAAATTTCTTTATAGGTCGACCGAAATTCTGTTTTTGATCTACAAAAAAACCAAATTCATTCAAAATCAACTTACTTGTAGACACGTAAAAATCGCAAAGAATCAAAACATCTAAAACTTGGAGCGACCAAAATTATTTCTGTTTTCGATTGTTATTTTTTCAATGTGGGGTGGAAAAAAATGTAAAAATGAATCCATCAAAACATCAACTCGAACAATAGCGTAACAAATTATAACTAGTTTGATACTTATTACATTTCCAAACTTGAGCCAAAAAGCACCAAATGAATCAGACAATATTACCAGATTGATTGACCAGAACTGGGCTCCAATTTGTATTGTTCTTGGAAACATCGTTGTCCCCTGAATTCCTAGACGCATTATCACTTTCGTTGTCTGATGCATTTGAATCACACACTACAAAAGCACTTTCAACTTCAGGCACAAAATCTTTATCACTACCCGAAGAAAAATCATCACTTGAAGAACAACTTGACATTTTAGTAAAACAAACTTTTTTTATTTTAACGAAAATGAATAACTGTACTTTTACTTCCGTTTGCTATGAAATCACAATGAAATTCTAATATAAATCGGTTCGGCATATAAAGGGTCGAGAATGACCCAGCTGACACAAATTCAAATAATGCAAAGCAATCTTGGTTTTAAAAATATAAAACGGTTCTATTTTGATAGCAACAAAGTCATGAAAAACAGCGTCAAACAATAATTGGCTTTTAAAATATTAGTAGTAAAAAAAAACGCAGGCCTACTGTTGTTTTTTCCTCCGAAGCTACGCGGGGAGGTGGCCATATAAGAACGTCCTTCTTTTTTTTTCTCTTATGCTACGTTTTACATTTCCTGTAATTTTTGTAATATATTTTCATAATTCATGATGCACAAGGATTTTTCCATACTTACATTTTGTGTGTCCTCCCCGTTCAAGCGTCGCTTCTAAAGTGCCGGAAAGTGTCAAACGAGATCCATTGGTCTTAAAACCATCGCGATCCACTGAACTTCAGTGTGGAACAATATGCCGAGTGGCTGCACTGAACGCTCTACTATTTTTGACACTTGAACAGAGAGGACACACACAGCGCTTACAAAGTTTTTTTGTTAATGGAATAGTTTTTCAGATTCCACAACATCCCGGGCAACGTGAATCTCGGACAACTTAGATTCACCAACATCTAGCTTGGCTAGTATATGCGCTGGTCGTTTGAGAACTCCGGAACTCGCCTTCACTTCCGCTGCTCGCACCTGTAGGTCCTTGCCAGGAAATGTTCGTAGAATCCTGCCCATTGGCCACGCCGATCGATGCAGGGCACTATCACACACCAGGACAATGTCGCCAGGGGTTTAACTGGTTGGTACCACTTCGTCCTTCGGCATAGGTCGGGAAGATATTCAGCAATCCACCTCTTCCAAAAACACTGGATCGTCTGCTGGACCTTCCGCCATTGCTTCCTGGTGGCGCGCAGCTTTTCTTGATGTGGGTGAGGTGTCTGTTCCGAGTTCGCTGTACCTAAGGGAAAATGGTTGGGTGTTAAAGGCTCGCTACCGATAGCGTCTATTGGAATGTGGGTCAGGGGGCGTGAATTGAGAATATTTTCAGCTTCACACATTAAGCTGTAGAGGCTATGTTCTTGCAGATTCTTGCTAAATAAGGCATGCCCCATCGCCCGTTTTACGCTTCGTACCAGACGCTCCCAACACCCGCCTACATGTGGGTTATGAGGACAGTTAAAGAGCTACTCGATGTTTTGGGTAGCAAGTACATCCGCAATCTTCCCGTGGTCAAAGTCATACTTCTGCAGTTTTAGCTCCCGATGAGCTCCGATGAAGTTCGTCCCGTTGTCTGATCTAATTCGTACGGGTTTTCCCCTCCTATTCATAAAGTTACGAATACATAATAAACACGCGTCTGTCGAAAGATCTCTTGCGATTTCCATATGTACCGCTCGCGTCGTCAGGCACGTAAGGAGCGCGATCCATCTCTTCTCGGTTCGTCGCCCTGATACGATCGTGAAAGGTCCCATATAGTCAAGGCCCGTATAAGAGAATGGTCTCACGTACGGAGTCAGCCTGTCCTCGGGTAACTGTCCCATGATCGGGGGAACTGGATTCGCCTTCCAATTTTTACACAACTGGCATCTTTTAGCTGCGCGACGTACTACCACTCTAATGTGCGGGATTCAGAATTTTCGTCTAATTTCAGCGATTAGTGTGTTCTCATTCTGATGTTTCCATTTGCGGTGATATAGGTCTACGATGAGCTCGGTAACGTGATGATCTTTTGGAATTATGATCGGCTTACGTGTATTGGGTTGTACTGCCATTGCATTGTTAATGCGTCCATCCAAGCGGATTATAAGTTACGGTTCCCACCACAATACACAAGAGAAACATAATTTAGAAATAAAAAAACAGAAACGTGTGACGCACAAGCGACAGGATGACCCCACGAATTGCAAGGTAATCGTCTACGGCACATCCGCCAGAACACAGAACGCGTATGCAATTCCTGGAATCACTGAGCACTTGTGCAAAAGAGGCAAGACGACGACCAATTTTTAAGTTACCTTTTAATTATTATATGACATTACAGTACAATTGTTATCGAAACTCAATAAAGTACGGACGAATTGTCCGCAAGAAAAGAAGTTGTGTTTTTTTTTCACAAAGGGAAACTCGAGTTGAATTTTGGCGCAGTCGGTAGGATCGCCAAGCGGGCATCGTTTATTGTAGTGTACTCCGCGTACGTTTCAACGTAACATGGCGAATAAAAAAAAAAAAAAAAAAAAACCAAAGTTCCCTTTTAAAGAAAGAGAACCTTGGAAAAAAAATCTCTACAAAGGTGTAAAGATTTTGTTAATTTTTTTTTGCAAAGGTGCAGTGACTTAACAAAAATTACAAAGGTGTAAAGATTTTGTTAATTTTTTTTTGCAAAGGTGCAGTGACTTAACAAAAATTACAAAGGTGTAAAGATTTTGTCTTTAATATATTATATTCTTTCATACCTATACGTATTTGTACCAGAAGAATTTCTACATATTTGTATGTATAATTAAACAACCGTTTGGCTTAAGTAAGATCCTTATGTCTCTAGAGGACCAAATAGAACCGTAAGAGAACAATCTAGGCAAATATCAGAAATAACTAACAATTTTTTTTCAAACACAATACCCGCAAACATGCTTACACTAAGTAGGTATCGACCCAATCAAATACCTCTCAAAGTTACCCGAATTCCATGGTGACTCCAGAGACCTCCAAAACTTCGTCGATTTGGTCGACAAGATATACTCACTAATGACACAATATGACGAGTTAGCTCAGAGCATTTTCTCAGATATCATCAAATCCAAATTAAAAGCAAAGGCTCGTGAAATCATCGAAATAAATAACCATATAACGAGCTGGTCAGAAATTAAGCAAATCCTTTATAATAACTTTGGGGATAGGCTAAACCTAGAAGAATTATTCGACGAACTAAGGTCGGTCAAATTCAAAACCAACGGCGTGACATTTTATAATGAAATAAAGACAATCTTACGCCGTCTTAACATTAAAACAAGACAAACAGTAACGGATCCGCAACTAGCGACGAACAATATAGAGAACAACAAACACTCAGCTCTAGTTATTTTTAAAAATAAACTCCCAGAACCTATGCGTTCGCTTTTGCACTGCAGAGCCCCTTCGAGTTTAGAAGAAGCCATAAATATTTTACATAAGTCAGGTTACGCCTACTACGGTAGTAAAGATAGCCACGCGGGAATACAACCAAGTAGTACCTACATTAGAACCCCATTTAATTACACAAGGACACGATTTAACCACCCCAATAGTTCTGAATCATATCGTCAACACCAAACATTTAACCACCCCAATAGTTCTGAATCATATCGTCAAACCCAAACATTTAACCACCCCAATAGTTCTGAATCATATCGTCAACACCAAACTTTTAATTCTAACCCATTTCGCCAACCACCACCACAGCCCATGGAAATCGGGCTAGCCGAAAGGAAGAGAAATCGGCGAAACATCTAAGTCGGGGAGCACTCCTCGCGCACTCAAACTTATCAACGGCGACAAAACGAGTCCCACTACCAAGGAAACCAAAATGGGCGATACCATCAGGTCCACAAGAAGCAAACCCACAATAATCAAAGACAGACCCAATCTCCAGACCATATTAATGAAGAAAATTTTCTTTTAGATGCCTCACCTCAAACCTACCATATATAATAATACAAGGCAAAGTGAGACCGCTCAAGTTTATCATAGACACTAGAGCGACTCACTCTATTCTTAATCCTGGTCTATGTTCACCAGACAAGATCAAACCAGTCCCGATCCCAATAAAAGTCAAAACACTGAGTAAAACGGTGGAAGTTACCCATAAAGCTGTATTATACCCTTTTAAGGAATTCGGCGAACTTAAAAACCAAGTCGAAATGTATATATACCCCTTCCACGATCGTTTCGACGGTCTTATAGGTAACAACATTCTCATCCCATCGAAATCTCAAATAGATTTAGAAAACAAAATACTCAGAATAGCAGGCAATCAATTAAAGATACGTTTTTACGACAAAGCCGTCACACATAACTATACCCCAGAAAATTTAAATTCCTCAAGTAGGTCTAAAACACCGAAACCTCACCCCGACAGCCTACTTCCCTCACTAGAACAACGAGCGAAAGACGAAACGACCAAGGTTGAAGACGTAGAATACGGCGTACAAGACTATAATACACCCAACCTTTCTGACTACAACGACCAATACTTCTATACAATCGAACACAACCCCTATAGAATAACTAAGACTAGACCATCTAAATAAGGAAGAAAGAGGCGAACTCATAAAGGTGCTCAGAAGATACGAAGATGTATTCTATAAAGACAGCGATAACCTTACTTTCACGAATGCCATAAAACACCGTATAAGGACGACTAACGATATTCCTATCCAAGCGAAAAGCTATAGATACCCTTATACGCACAAACACGAAGTCCAAAAACAAATTAAAGAGATGTTAGATAAAGGACGGCACAGAAATTCCCCGTATTCAGCCCCGATTTGGATCGTACCAAAGAAGGTCGATGCGAGCGGAAAAACTAAATGGAGTCTTGTCGTAGATTACCGGAAACTAAATGAGGTAACTATCGACGACAAGTATCCTATACCCTGTATAGACGAAATTCTCGATAAGCTGGGAAGGTGTCAATACTTCTCGACTCTCGATTTAGCTAAAGGCTTCTATCAGATAGAAATACAGAGCGAAGACATTCCTAAAACAGCGTTTAGCGTAGAAAATGGGCATTATGAATTCCTCCGTATGTCTTTCGGGCTGAAGACAGCTCCAGCTACGTTCCAACGCCTCATGAACGAAGTACTTAAAGAATACATTAATGTCAACTGTCTCGTGTATATGGACGACATTATTGTCTTCTCTACCTCCCTGCAGGAATACTTAGTTTCGCTGGCAAAAATTTTCAAGAGACTTAAGGCAGTCAACCTACAAGTTCAGATGGATAAATCGAAATTTCTAAAAAAAGAAACCGAATTTCTCGGTCATATTGTAACTCCAGATGGAATAAAACCGAACCCCAGGAAAATCAAATGCGTAAAAAACTACGAAATACCAAAAAATTGCAAGCAAATTAAACAATTTTTAGGACTTACCGGGTACTATAGGAAATTTATACGTGACTATTCTAGGATTGCTAAACCAAAGACAACATTTTTGAAAAAGGACACTAAAGTCAACATAACAGACCCCGAGTACATACATTCCTTTGAAACTCTGAAGACTCTTCTAATTAACGACCCGATACTAACATACCCTGTCTTTAACAAAACGTTTACTTTGACGACAGACGCAAGTCAATATGCTCTGGGAGCTGTTCTCTCTCAAGAAAACCACCCAGTATGCTATGCTAGCCGGACCCTGAACCTACATGAAATAAACTATAGCACAATCGAGAAAAAGTTACTAGCAATAGTATGGACCACCAAGTATTTTCGCCCCTACCTTTTCGGTCGGAAGTTCATCATCGAAACCGACCAACCGAACTAACGTGGCTTTTCTCTATAAAGGAACCCAACTCCAAACTTGTTCGATGGAGACTAAAGCTCTCAGAATTCGACTACGAAATTACATACAAGAAAGGTTGTAAGAACATGAATGCAGAGGCTCTCTCTCGCATCCCACACCCAGAAGTTAATTTAACAGAAGAAGAAGTCATCCCAACGAGCAAGAGTTGCATTAACATTTTTAAATACCAAGTTGTCATCAAGAAAACACATTCGGGATCACTTAAAGTAAAAAGAATGAAAGTATTCGACAAGCATCGTAAAATCATATACATCAAGCAGCTGGATGAGCAAACCGCAACCACACTTCTTAAAAATCATTTTAACCCAAACGCATTGAACGCAATTTTAGTAGAAGACGAACTAAACGAAGCATTTTTCAAGAATTTTAAAACAAACGGTAAATTTAAAATAATAAGATGTTTAAAATTGTTAGAAGATATAACGGACGAAGAAACTCTAGGCAAACATATCGAAAAAGAACACTTAAAGAACAATCATAGGGGTATAGACGAAGTATATAAGGCACTAACACTCAACTTCTATAGCCCGAAACTAAAAGATAGAGTTACCAAATTTATAAATAATTGCGAGATCTGTAATTTAGAAAAATACGTAAGAAATCCCCCAAACCCACTTTTTAAGTTGACCGAAACACCTACAAAACCCAGACAAATTGTGCACATTGACGTCTTCTATAGCCTAAGAAAAACACTCTTTCTCAATTTCATAGATAAGTTTTCAAAACACGCTTGCGCAATCAGGATCCTAGCTAGAACTTGGTCGGAATTCAAAAGATCTATTTCCTACTATATTGGACAATTCGGCACGTTCGACAAAATAGTAGTCGACAATGAATTAGGGTTTAAAGCTATACCACTTAAACAATTCTTAGCAAATTCCAATATCCAAGTACACTATACATCTTGCAACAACCACACTTCTAACTCAGCCATAGAAAGATTACACAACACCCTAAACGAACACATAAGACAACTCAGGCACGACGAAATAAACAACGAGGGAACAGTTGAAGAGAAAATCCTACGGATTATAACATTCTATAACAACACAATACATAGCACAACAAACCAAAAACCTATAGACTTCGTAAACGGCAAAATCCACGAAACCGAATACGAACAAATCCATAAAACTATGATAGAGAAAAAACAACACTTACTCCAGAAACAGAACAAAACAAGAAGGGATCACCCAATAGAAGAAGGCACCAATTTCATTAAAGAAGTAAGAGCAGGGAAAAATCACCCTAAATATAGGAAAATCGAAGCCGAAAAAATAGACGAAGACCATCTAAAAGACACCAAAACTCAAAACACTTACTATAGGGCACACGTTAAATCGAAAAAAAGGTTCCAAAATACAGATCATCAAAATTAAATTATTTGTTTTTTTGGCAGATCTTATCGCTGGTAATATTATTATTCACGGCAACAATCACAACCATAACGACACAAGACATACAACTGGCCGACTTAAATAACAACAATGGCTACATTACTCTACAATTAAACACGATCAAAATCAAGAAAGACTATATAAAATCCCTACACATTATTAACGTGACAGAACTTGATACAACGAAAAATCGACTAAAGGAAAACATCCTGGCATTTTCAAACAATTCAGCCTTAATTAAACCATTGTACAATACTGTTACCCAAAATATACGCTTACTAGAAGCCAAAATGGAAACTCTTAAACCACACTTTAAGAATAGGAGAGCACTAATAGATATTCTAGGAACCGGCCTTAAGTTCATTTCAGGAACCATGGACCATCAAGATGAGGTTGAAATAAAAAATAAACTAGATCAACTTTCGAAACAGAGTAAAGAATTTGTTGTAGGCAGTAACGGGCAAGTAATTATCAATGAACGAATTTCCGAACAAATTAGAAATATCACTTCACACATAATGAAAGAGCAAATGGCCATAGAAAGGTATCTTAATAATCAAAGTTTGATGGGAAAAATTAGAACATTAGAGGAAGAGGTAAAAACCATGTAATATGTCTACCAAATCAGTAGCGACATTATCCTTCTGAGAAACCATGTAGATGATATACAGCAGATAATATTTTCGAGTAAACTATGTATACTAACGCGAAACATTCTAGGACAAGAAGAATCCGATTTGATTGGCGATGTAAGCATGTTAAGCGAAGTTAAACTATCAGTTTCCTTCTAATGGGTCCGCCAAATAATTTTTTTTTTTATTGAAAATGCTATAAAAAAAAACTACTGAATATTTTCTCAAATTTCTTTTTTTATTTGAAAGTACAATCCTTCCGGTTAATAATGGAAGATAATTTCATTCAAATGGCTGCCTCGGCTGGCCATACAGTAGCCTACACGATCGGTCCAATTTTTAAGCACATTATCGATTGTGTGCAGCTGTATTTCACCAATGGCTTCACGAATATTGTCCTTTAAAGCGTCAATTGTCTCTGGCTTGTCGGCGTAACACTTATCTTTGACGGCACCCCACAAATAATAGTCCAACGGTGTCAAATCGCAGCTCCGAGGTGGCCAAACGACATCAGCTCTGCGGCTGATAATGCGATCTTCAAAAACAGGGCGCAAAACATCGAGTGTAGCTTCGGCTGTTTGGCACGTAGCGCCGTCCTGTTGAAACCAAATGTTGCCAATATCCTCCTCTTCAATTTTTGTTAACAAAAATTCGTTCAACATGGCCCGATAACGATCGCCATTGACTGTAACGGCCACTCCTTGCTCATTTTCGAAGAAAAATGGCCCAATTATGCCTCTGGACCAAAATCCGCACCAAACAGTGGCTCGTTTTGGGTGCACCGGCTTTTCAATGTATGCGTGCGGGTTTTCTGTGCCCCAAATGCGACAATTTTGCTTGTTTACATACCCGCCAAGATCAAAATGAGCTTCATCTGAAAAGATGATTTTTTTGGCAAAATCGGCATCTTCTGTAAGTCGATCGCAGGCCCACTTAGCGAAGCGTTGTTCAAGCGTATACACAACCATATTCGTTCAGCGGAAGGATAAAACTAATTATCTGTCAAATCAGACATGAGCTAAGTGTTACCATTCACGAAATAAGCACTACTTGAAAAAAAAACGTTAGATGGCGGACCCTTTATAAAGTTCAAATAATTATTGTGCTCTGTATCCCGAGATTCTCTGACCATAAGTATTCCCATGTTTTAATCGAACCCATACCAGACAACCAAAACAAATCCATTTTTACCCAAAACAACGAGATACTAACAGATCAAAGTAACCAAATCTACATGTACCCAGTTAAAGACTTTCTAAAACGAAATCTAGTACCCATAAATGATGACTGTATTAACAAAATCATGAATTCAAAACTAGCAATATGCGAAAAAATTATATGTAAAGAATAGCAAGTCAAAGAAATTACAACAGGTCAAAAATATTAACGAACAAAAAATAGAACATAATTGTAATAATCAAACTTTAGCTCTTAAAGGAAGTTATTTAATAAAATTTAAAAATTGTAAAATCAAAATTGATGATGTCATATATGATAACTTCGAAAGAAAATTGTACGATACTTTTATACTTCCTAATTTTATAACCAAAATTAACGAAAGCAAAGAAATACCCAATATCAAACTTGATGAATTATATATAGAACATGTTAGAAATAGAGAATTTATAAAATTATTGTCAGAAAACAGTAAGAATTCTAATGTATCTTTAGTAACCCTATACGTAGCGATTATTATTGTTATCATAATAATGCCAATAATTTTAAGGAACAATAAGAAAAATGTTAAGCTAAACATTTCGTCGGAGCCTCAATCCAACGGGGGAGGAGTTACGGTTCCCACCACAATACACAAGAAAAGCATAATTTAGAAATAAAAAAACAGAAACGTGTGACGCACAAGCGACCGGATGACCCCACGAATTGCAATGTAATCGTCTACGGCACATCCACCAGAACACAGAACGCGTATGCAATTCCTGGAATCACCGAGCACTTGTGCAAATGAGGCAAGACGACGACCCATTTTTAAGTCACCTTTTAATTATTATATGACATTACAGTACAGTTGTTATCGAGACTCAATAAAGTACGGACGAATTGTCCGCAAGAAAAGAAGTTGTGTTTTTTTTTTTTCACAAAGGGAAACTCGAGTTTAATTTTATTATACCCTCCTGATCCATGTAAGGTGTTAGTCTATATAGTTTACTTTGGCGCTCTATTTGTTCATTGGCCTCTAAGGAATGGTAATCGACAGGATAAGATTCCCTCTGTACACTACGGCAGATTGCCAGTTCCGCTTCATTGAGTTCCTTTATGCTCAATCGTCCCCACTCGCGATCAGCTGTCCTTTTTAAGCAGTTATCCCGGAATCGCAAAATCCAGGCGATCACCCTTTTTAATCTGAGGAAGCACGAAAATCTTGTGAAGATGTCGCGCGCTGTACTGGTGTGAATCAAGGCATATTTTGGACGAAGTTCCTCTGTTGTGTCTTCACTGAGCTCACCCTGAGGCCATTCGGCTTCTTCCTGGTGCAAGAACTTCCGACCAGATATCCAGAACGACTCTCTCTTCTTTAAATTTATGCGAGTCCCGAAATCAGCTGGGTTTAGAGCACTTGGTACCCACCTCGAATCGGATATTGCCGTGTTTTCTAATATCTCATTTACACGATGAGCAACATAAGGTTTGTAGCGCCTATGATCAGATTTTATCCAAGTCAGGGCTATTTTCGAGTCGCTCTACATGACGATCCGAGTTGGTGTTATGTATATCATGACTACTTAATATCAATTGACGAATCCTTCCACCCAGCACCGCAGACTGTAGCTCGAGACGTGGTATTGATGTTAGCTTCATTGGTGCACATTTCGTTTTCCCGAGTTTGAATGACAAGCTCGCCTGCGAAGATTCCGTATCCTTGACCCTCCCATAAGGAACCGTAGCGTACGCCAATTCACTGCCGTCAGTAAATATGTGTAACTCTGGCTGCGCCCTTGAGAAAGCCACATTGTAACATCGTGGTATGCTTAGTGGGGAATACACTCGTCCCAATCCACCTGCCTGCGCCAGGTTAGTTGTAGCAACAGCTTCGCCATCAGCGAGTACTCAGCGGCCAGGCCAAATAGATCGAAAACTGACATCATTATCCTTAGCACCTCATGTTTGGTGGGCCTCCTATCTCCCTTTAACAAAGCGGGATTTACTCTTCCGAAGCCTAGCACGAACTTCAGCTCATCTTGTTCCGTGTCCCAATGCATGCCCAGCACCTTCTGATTATTGTTGGCAATTCCTTGGTCCAAATTTAAAACGGTTGGCATAATCTGGCATTTGTTGAGCCTTTCGTTGACTATCATCGAGTTGGAAACGAATTTTTTCAGTTCAAACCCACCTTGAGCATGGATCCAAGCGACTTCCTTTGTAACCCGTATCGCCTCGCTTTCAGTGAAGAAACAATGAACATAGTCGTCGACATAATGATGGTGTACAATTGCAGCTACGGCCTCTGGATATTTTTCTCGAAAGTCTTTCGCATTCCGGTTTTTCACATACTGAGCCGAGCTCGGCGAACATTTAGATCCAAATGTCATCACAGTCATGACAGTCATGACATATGCCTCAATCGAGTGTTGCGGATCTTTTCTCCATAGGAATCGCTCTGCCATCTGATCAGCCTCTCGAATCCTGATTTGGTGGAACATTTGAACGATGTCAGCACAGACGGCTATCGGTTTCTGTCTGAACTTCATCAGTACTACCGCCAGTGGTTCGCCTAAATCTGGACCGGCAAGCAGTGCTGAGTTTAACGATGTGTCATCTACTTTCGCTGCAGCGTCGAACACCAATCGCAATTTGCCAATTTGCCCGGTTTGTTTGGGTTGTATACGCCGAAATGGGGTAGTTACCACGTTCGATCCCCTTTAGTTGCTGCTTCCGCTTGGTTTAGCTTCCTTGCATAACCTTTGTGCAAATATTCCGCCATAGTGCTTATATATTCTTGACGAAATTTCTCATCACGGTGGAATTTCTTTTCTAAGGATAAAAATCTTTTCTGAGCCATATCTTTGCTCTCAGGGAATGTGACACCTTCACATCTCCATAGTAGTCCCGTCTCAAACCGGGACCCCTTACGCACGGTGATATTTTCAAGCAACTGCCTTGCCCTAGCCACTTCACTAGGCTTCGCAAGTTCATTTACGACGCGTACCCCCAAACTTTCATTGGCAATATAATCCTCTACCAGCTGATTCAAATCACTGTCGTCTGTGGTGCCAAACTTCGCGAAAAAAGATTGATTTACCCTATCTACATTACCACTCGTTGTGGGACCATAGACCACCCATCCTAGCTTGGTAGAAGTAGCAATCAGTCCATTATTGCCCCTGGCGACGGCCTTCCGAGGTATGCCTAAGTGCGCGTTATCCAAGCCGATAAATAACTCCGGTGTGGCTGAGGTGTACATGGTAGTAGGAAGATTCTTGATATTATGGCGGTACTTTATCGGCAGGCAACTCATTCACGTTCAGAGTCTGAGTAGGCAGCCGTAGATCCTTCACAGTTCTTACTCCTCTGAGAGGAAACCTCTTTGAGTTTTCACCAACACCCGATATGTTCATGCTAACACGGCGCGATTGTTCCGTCGCTGTTCTGTCACCGAACCATTGTAATTTCAGATTTTCTGTCGGACCTTTCAATCCAAGTGAATCCGCTAGATCCTGTTCACTAGCGACACGGCTGAGCCTTCGTCGAAGAACGCATAACAACTCACCTCTCTACCGTTGGCATATAGCTTTACAGAAAGTATCTTAAAGAGGACGTTGGAAGTCTCCGGGTGGATGACGAACTTCTGCATACTCGTCGCTGTTGTTGCTGTATATTTTGGTTGCTGCTGATGTGCTCACGAGGGCTATGCAAGAGTTCGTGGAGCTTCTTAGTGCATTCGCTTTCATTGCATGTGTGTCGTTCTTCGGAATTGGTGTTCTTGTGGTTCCCACTCAAGCAATTGAAGCAGAGTCTCTTCTTGCGCGCGAGTCGCCATCGCTGTCTAATGTCTAATCTCAAAAATTGTTCACAATTCGAGATGCTATGCTTACCAGAGCACATGTTACACACTTGAAGCCTGCCATTTGCATTCGCCATATCAGCATGAAAAAATCGGGATCGCTGACGTGCGTTAGTCTCCTTCTGTGCCTGCGGTTCGGTAAAATTAACACAAATCGCACTTACCATGCTCGATAGTTCCTGCAGCCATGTAAGTGTTTTATTGTTGGCGTCGACTCAATTGTTACTGCGTATCGCGCCCAATCGAGTCTCCTCTGTATGGGCAGTTATAGCAACAATTCCTCCATCAGCGTAGGATTTGAAAGGTGTTCTCTGCAGTATGCGGCCTCCAAAAACGACGTCAGGTTCTGCACCTTGGTAGCGAAGGGAACTATTTGTTCAATGCGGTTTTCGGCGATAGGTACGATGCTTCTAATCCTAGCAATTTGGCTTTTTACTAACTGATCCGATCGTCCAAACCTGTCTTTTAAGGTCTTCATCACCTGCCTGACATTACTACTGTGGATCAGTAAACATTCTACCGCCTCCCTTGCCTTCCCTTTAAGGGTCTTTTGGAGCCGCAGCATGTTCTGCCTATCGCTGTAGAGATACTCCTCCGTGGTCATCTCGAATGATTCTTTGAACATTGGCCATACTTCGGGAGCTCCGTCAAACTCAGGAAGGTCGTACAGCTTCCGTTGTTGTTCCTGCCTTGGTGATGAAAGGGTACGAATCAACTCGCCTAATGCCGTCGCTACAGCGCTATCGTTCACGACCGCACTTGCCGCACTTGGTGCATCCCCACGTTGCGTTGAAGCCTGGTTGCCTGAAGATTTTGGATCATTTTCATCATTTCCTGAAGCCTTGCTTCGATATTTGTGCTTAGAGTTGGTGTCTCCGTGTCGCGCATCGTGGTGTTCATGACGTCTGAATTCTCACCATCGTCGCTATCTTGGCTTTCACCTATCTGTGCTTGCATTCTCGTTTTTGGTGGCATGCTACGCTATCCTAACCTCAACTACCCGCCAACGAATTTCCGATAGACACCCCGAACCAATAAACCCAAACAAATTCAAAAAGGTACTCACCTCGACACGCTGGTTATACTCGTCCTTCAGGGATGTTGCTTGGTGGTTGATTGCTGTCGATCACGACCTGATTAGCAAGATTCAACCCCTTATGCTGTTCCGATGATGGCTTCAAAGTTCTTCGCTTCTTAGACGTTGCACGTTGCACTTGCCCACGTGGCGATGACAAACTCTCGCATCCAAAAGGGAAAAATTCCGATGACACTTCAAAAAGTTCTTCGCTTCTTAGACGTTGCACGTTGCACTTGCCCACGTGGCGATGAGAAACTCTCGCATCCAAAAGGGAAAAGTTCCGATGTCACTTCAAAAAGTTCTTCGCTTCTTAAACGTTGCACGTTGCACTTGCCCACGTGGCGATGAGAAACTCTCGCATCCAAATGGGAAAAATTCCGATGACACTTCAAAAAAGTGAAATAAAAGATGTTGTTTTTTCCTCCGAAGCTACGCTGCCCACGTGGCGATGAGAAACTCTCGCATCCAAATGGGAAAAATTCCGATGACACTTAAAAAAAGTGAAATAAAAGATGTTGTTTTTTCCTCCGAAGCTACGCTGGGAGGTGGCCATATAAGAACGTCCTTCTTTCTTTTCTTTTATGGTACGTTTTATTTCACTTTGTGTGTCCTCCCCGTTCAAGCGTCGCTTCTAAAGTGCCGGAAACTGTCAAACGAGTTCCATTGGTCTTAAAACCATCGCGATCCACTGAACTTCAGTGTGGAACAATATGCCGGGTGGCTGCGCTGAACGCTCTACTATTTTTGACGCTTGAACAGAGAGGACACACACAGCGCTTACAAAGTTTTTTTGTTAATGGAATAGTTTTTCAGATTCCACAACACATGGTTTCAGTGTTCTATATACGAGTAAATAAATGTAATGTTTTCATGTAAATTTTCTGTTACAATAAGTTCTCTCCGGCATGTTTTATTAATTCTTATTTTATTAAGACAACTCCTCCGGCCTTGTTATTAAGACGGTGGATTGCTTCTTTCAGGATTTTTTCTTTCTTTTCTGAATTTCTGCTATCTGCTAACCATTTTCCATTGTTGCTTGCTCTCCATGTACACCCTCGATTGGGCTGCAACTTGTTTTCCGAAACGATCTCCCCATTAACATTGCGTACAAATCCTGATCTGACCTGGGATCCTGATCAATTCGTATAGTGTTTAGCCCTGGACACATTGCTCTCGTGTATGCCGCACATTCCTCCTGAATTTTAGCAAATTTCTTTTGTCATTGCCGTTTTTTTTCATCCCGAAGGAGACGGCTGACTTCCTTCCTTGATATCTTGATATCTTGTACGCATACTCTCTTCATTATTGTTCAGAATTTGAAATATTAGAACATTAGGGGGTATTAATTTTTCCTCACATTCACCGTCGAACCAAGGCTACTTTGTTTCCCGCTGCTTACTTAAAAATCATTTTTTTTTTACTGTCTTTACCTATCCTGTTCCGCCATTAGTTTCTATGCCATCTAGTAGGGTGAACCGATTATTAATTTCTTCTTGGTTTTGACGCTGAATGCGAGGCCGTTTTCAACGTTAAATTTTTGGGTGGTCAGAATCGCACTTCGCTTAAATGCTTAAATCTGGTTGCGCATAACTCCATCCGGTGATATTCATGTGGCCTTGTGTATTCGCATGTGTTTTAATGTTGTAGCTTTTACGACCATCATTTTTGAACTGGCGAAATTTATTGTCTTTAAGACATTATCGTTTAAGATCTTTCTTCTCCTACGGTTGGCATATATACCGCTTCTTTCCTATTTTCGCGTTGAAGTCCTCGAGCACCATTTTCACGTTGAAGTACGAGGAATTGTCAAATATTTCATCCATTTTTTTTTTGGAAAAACGCGTCCTTTAACTCATCATCTTTATCTTCCGTAGGAGAGATTACGTTCAGAAATATATAATTATAGCGGGGATGCCGGATTAAGATACTACGTTCTGCTTCTTTGATGAAAAAACATATTCCAAGATTGTGGGTATTCGCATCGTAAGGTAAACGAAAATACAGCCGTCGTAAGGGATGTTTCGTTTCAATATGAACTTCTTGTACCGCTGTGATATCCGTTTTATACTTACCAATTTCGTTGAGTACTGCACAACAGTTGGTAAGCACACAGTTTGTACAAAATTCGTATGTAATCCTGATATATCCCTAATTTTTATGCATTATTTTTTATGGATGTTCTCCCTCAGATTGTTCCTACACAGAAGACGGATAGAGGAACTAGTTACCTCAAAATATTTTAACCAAGGAAGACCAGCCATTTTTGACAAGTGTGTCAACGATTTTTGATGTTGTTTTCAGTTTTGTGTTGTAATGGTGTATTGTTGTAGCAATGTAAGTGTATGTAGCACAGAGTGTTAACCTCTGGGCCTACTTTTACCATTTGTTTTATGGGGCAGAGACCCCCAAATCATACACTTGTAGGATTCTAGTAAACAACTGGCATTCCGAGCTACATGTTCATTCTATATTTTTCATAAATCTGCCTCACGATTGCCGGTAAACCGGATAACTTTTAATAGAAAATTGATTTTACAAATTATCGACTACGAGCTTCGAAAATGGATGCCACATTATTCTTAAGCTAAATTCTAGCATAGCTGAAACTTTCTTATCCTCAAATACCTCAAGAGTTTTTGAGTTTGATTTTTTGTATCTGATAAACGCTAAACATTTTAGTAATGTTTTCTGTAGTCTTTATATATTACTTGAATATAATCCGCCATAGTCCAAACAAACAAAATTGTTTGTTTCCTGTGAGTTTTTTTTTTTGTTCATTTTGCCATTAAATATGGCAACAATGTTTCTCTAACAGCTTTGGTTTCGAGTTACAGCTAACTACTCTTATATACTATTTTTATTTAGATTTGCGTTTTTCATTGGACACTGAAATATATTTTGTTGTTGTTTTCGATATGGCTTCGTCAAGAAGATGTTGTGCACTTAATTCCGACTGTTTTTGCTATATTTGTGATGAATATGTATTTGCAAAATATCGAAAACCTATATCGGACGTTGAAAAAACTGCGTATCATCAATATTTCAAAATAAAATTCTGTAATCAGGACAAGCCATGGGTTCCTCATATTGTATGCCAGAAATATGTGGTATGTCTACGGTTATGGTCCAGTGGAAAAAGAGATTCAGTAATGTTCGTAACACTCGATCAGAAAGAACTAAATGACTTAGTAAGAGATCTGAACTTACCGAAAGAAGCTTCCGAAATATAAGCATCTCGATAAAAGAAACGAATTTGCTTACTGCGGAAACCAATATTATATTTTTTCGCACCCGAGAAAAAAATCTGTTACGGTATTTTTCTCAAGGGAAGGATTTAGTTTTTTGTAACGATGTTGGTGGTATTTTGCAACAGATGGGATTAAAAAAGTACCAACCTAGTGATTGGCGTAAAATCAATGACTGAAGTCGAATCCAACGCTTGGAATTCATTTGTTTTGGTTATGAGTAATTTCCTAGGTAAAAAGAAATCTGACGACCACGTCGAGCTTGTTGAGTCCATGCTATCGAACTTGCATAAAAATCCACTTTCTGCACTCGCATTTAGATCGATTTCCACAAAACCTGGGTGATTTCACTGAGGAGCAGGGTGAAAGATTCCATCTGGATCTTCGGACAATGGAAGAGCGCTATCAGGGGCGTTGGGACTCATATATGATGGCAGACTACTGCTGGAGTTTGCAACGAGATCTACCTAAAGTCGTTCATTCAAGGAAAACTTCATTTGATAGTGTTCAATAGAAGTTTTGTTAACATAATGCATTAATTTTCTGTATTTTTTTTGTCAAAATAATAGATAATAATATATATGTATAAAGATAATAGAAATTGACAATAACAGAAAAAAAAAAAAAAATTAAATAAAACTTGTGTTGACCAGTGTTATTTTCCCGTTGGGACATCTCCGAAAGCTATTTGCCAGCTTGTCACTTAGGTTCAATAGGAAGCTCCAAAATATATATATTTTATATATCTTGTACTCGTAGTATCCGTGTGTTGAACAGGTGCTCATTATTGCGGCATTAGATTCTGTAGTTTCTGCGGTGGGTGTTAATTAAGTTCCAGCTGCGGTTTTCTAATAGAATGATAACTAAATAACCTTTTTATATTGCACATATGGTATTCATATATGTATGTACAACTAACTAATATGTAACATTTATAATTTTGATGAGAATTTCTTTTCATTAAAGAATATGTGCAGAGATCGAAACAAATGATAATTTGTAGTCGCAAAGTCGCATGCATCAAAATTTTCCGGCCAAGCTTTCTACATTTTTGGTGCCTCATTGTGTCATGGTGGTTAAACGTTCTTCATTCCTTCTAGTCCCAGTATTAAAAAATCAAAAAGCAACAAAATATTATCTCTGCCTTACGTCGTTACGTCAGACTACAAAAAATGACGAATGGAGCAAGAAAGAAACTATTGTTTCTCATAATGTTAACGAGTCAAGGTAAACTAATTATGTACAAATTTACGACCTGCTACGATAGGCAATAATCTGTTAGGTTGTATGAACCATGATTTTTTTATATCCTCGTCTCTGGTTTCTTTATCCCTATCGCTTTTTCTTTAAAAGCTTTTTTATACCAACAATTTGCATCAGAACGATTATCTTTGAATCACCTGCCTCAACAACATGCCGCGCATTGACATAATACATAGCACACTCGTCGAATAACTCTCACTTTGGTCAGGGCATAATATCTCCCTTTTAATTCTCAAGTGTCTTTCCGTCATATCCCATCCCATCGTCGCCGAACCATCACAAGTCGCCTGCCGTCCATTGGTTATCGCTTTCACTAAATCAATACATTAGCAACTTGCTTGGAGCGCAGATATAACACGGCTTTCATGGCTTTTGACAGTCGTTCGTGACAAATTGTCTTTGCCTCTGGTCTTGTATCGCCTTTGGATACTTGCCGACTTGAACGTGGTTCACAGTACGACCGGGTTGGATTCTGAAACAACGAGCTTTACAACCAATAACTAAAACTCACGCGAAAATTAATTTAACAAAAAACTACTTTATGACGGTTGTTTCATTACAAGTGTTCCACACGTTTTCGTCATAATAATTTCTTCTTAGTGATTTTCGCCTTCCGCCTGCTTGTTGCTTGGATGATTTCGTTTGCAACGGTGCAGTTGTTACGTCGTCAACTGGGGCTAGTACTGATACGTGCTTATTGCACAGCTGGAGTAGCTCGAGTGTGCTAAGGTTATCATTTAGAAAACGTATTTCCTTTAATTTTGCTTTATCTTTCACCGCGTCGATAAGTGAGAATTTTACTTCTGATGGTTCTAGGTGCATACGACTTCGGTTTTGACTACGCAATTCGGGTTGGTCTTGGTGATGTGAGATGTACGAGAAACTCTCTTCATGTTGCGCTGCAACATCCTGGCGACTCCCAGAAAAAATGTTCGTTTGGGATGAACCTCTGCTGTTGTCTTCGCGTAGACCATGGGCTGGGTGTCTCGTACGTTTGTTGAACAGGAACCTCGTTCGAAGAAATGTTGACATGTAAGAAGAATGGGAAAATTCGGTGAGGGGTGTGTGGCAATATTAAGTTATACATAAGTGATACGTAATTTATATTTGTTTATTTAATTCATAAAGATCGATATTATTATTCTTCAACACGTTATTAAATTATTTGATTGTGTGTGTATGCGTGTCTCTGAACGTTTATTCATTCTTGATTGGTAAAAGACATATTTTGGCTACAGGCCGCTTGAGGGATGTGGTTGCAGTCTTGACTGTGACGACGCGGATTCTGCCATCAGCTCCCGGGTGCGTTTCGATAATTTTTCCTTACCGCCAGAGGGTTGGTGGCGTCTCATCCGGTAATATCACTAGTTGTCCGATTTTAACTTCATCGTTTGGCGCTAATCATTTCGGTCTCTGCTGTAATCGCGCCAATTATTCGGTCTTCCATTTTTTCCAGAAGTCTTGATGGATTTTTTGCAGTATCTGCCATTTTTGAAAATAGGTGGTCTTGAACTCCGTTAAATCTCTCTCCGGTACGGTGTGCATTGATGTACCGATTAAGAAGTGTCCTGGTGTCAGGTACGACAAATCCTCTGGGTCTTCCGACATTGGATACAGTGGACGCGAGTTAAGACACGCTTCAATTTGTGTTAATACGGTAGCATATTCTTCAAACGTGAGGCTGTGGTGGCCAATTATTCGCCGTAAGTGGTGCTTCATCGACTTTACTCCTGCTTCCCATAGTCCGCCAAAGTGCGGAGCTGCTGGAGGGTTAAAATGCCAGAACGTACCATTGGATTGCAGCGATTTGCCGATGTCATCGGCTACCTGTTTGGACATACATACATATATGCGTTATTTGATTTCAACGTTTTGGTAGCACCTTTAAAATGTGTTCCGCAATCGCTGTATAAATGGGTACAAATGCCGCGACGCGCTGTGAACCTTTTAAATGCTGCGACGAATGCCGTTGATGTGTAATCGCTCACTAGTTGAAGATGTACGGCCTTGGTGCTGAAGCACACAAAGATAGCAATGTATGCCTTTGCGATTTTGTTGCATCGCTCCTTCCACGCCTTTAATTGAACTGGCCCTGCGTAATCCACCCCAGAAGTTTGAAATGGTCGAGCTTGATTTACTCGCGGTGTTGGCAAATTCCCCATTTGTTGCTGCATTCCATTAGCTCTGAACCTAAAGCATTTTAAACATTTATGAATGCATTGTTTGATGTTGGTTTTGAGCTGCAGTACCCAATATTCCGATCGCGGTGGCGCCATTATCAGCTGCTGACCTCCATGCACTGTTTTAAGATGTGTCTCATGAATGATGAGTGAGGTAATTGGATTGTGTGAGGGTAATATTATGGGATGACGCTGTGAATATGGTAGATCTGCGTTTTCCAACCGACCTTCTATTCTTAAAACTCCGGTTTTGTCAAGAACTGGTGACAGGCACGCCAGTTTACTATTTCGTTGTACTAACTCACCGCGACATATCCTTGCAATTTCTTCCATAAACGTTTCCTGTTGTACTATTCTGATTAGTCGCATTCTCGATGCTTCGATCTCGTCTGGAGACAAATGTCCAGTTAGCCGAAAGTGGCTGCCCCTTACCTTATCTCGTAGGTTTGAAATAAATCGCCGCCAATATGCTGTAACTCGAAGCAATCTGTTAAGAGAAGAGAACCCCCGTAAAAGATTTCTGACTTGAAAGGTAGCGACATGGACGCAAAGATGATACAGACCTTTATATCGAAGTATGGGTGCAATCACGTATCCCTTCGGTTTTGCTGATTTCACCGTCTTTAACTCCATATCTGTTGTCATCATTTCTTGTGGCTGTTGTTGTTCATCATCGAAGCGGTCTAAAAAAAACTGGTCCATGCCACCATGTTTCATTGTTGACGAGCTCTTGTGGTGCTGCTCCTCGAGATCCGACGTCTGCGGGATTGTCCTTCGAAGATACATATCTCCAACACGCTGTATCCATCAATTCCTGAACTTCAGACACTCGATTAGCAACGGATGTTGTTCGTATATAAGGTGGAGATCTGATCCACGCTAGGGTAATTTCAGAATCACACCAAGCAAATATTTTTGCAGACAGAAATCTCATAATATTAATGGTGCGAGTTAGTAAGCGAGCTAACAATAGAGCTCCACATAATTCTAGCCGGGCCAGAGATTTGGTTTGAACTGGTGCGACCCTTGTTTTCGCGACGATAAGATTTGTCGTGATTAAGTTGCCGTGAACAACTCGAAGGTATATCGCTGCTGCATATGCTTTCTCAGAGGCGTCACAAAAACCGTGAAGTTCTACTTGCGAATTCCTGGTGGTCCTTGTCCATCGAGGGATTTCGATCGCATTAAGGGTGTGTAACTCATGTTTCATCTCGTGCCACGAATCGACAATAGGCGATGGTAACTCTTCGTCCCAGCCTTGCTTTTCCTTCCAAATTTGTTGCATGAGGATTTTACCTCGAATAACACAGGCTGAAATCCCATTGGGTCGTACAAGCTAGCAATGTCTGACAGGATCGTTCGCTTAGTAATCATCCTATTGTTTTTTAATGAGACTTTGAACCTCAGTTTATCTGTCGCGGGATGCCAGTGGATGCCCAACGTCTTAACGGCGCGCGTTCCGTTTGTCGAATGACAGAGGTAGTTCAACCTCTCTCTTCTCTTTGGGAATGAGTGCCAACAGCCTTGCACTGTTGCTGATCCATTTTTTTAATGGAAATCCTCCTCTGTTTAAGAGTTGCGTGAGCTGTGATTGCATTTCTATGGCTTTCCTTTCAGAGTCGGCCCTGTGAATTAGGTCATCGACATAAAAGTTAGTCCTAGCAATGTCAGATGCAAGTGGATAGTTGCATCTTTTATCAATCGCGAGCTGTTGAAATGTCCGGACCGCCAAATATGGAGCTGATGCCGTGCCGAATGTTACCGTGTTAAGGCGGTACGTTTTAATTTCACCTCCCTCTACATCTCTCCAGAAGACCAGTTGATAAACAGCATCGTCCGGCGATCCCCAAATTTGCCTATACATTTCCGCGATGTCTGCAGCAAATGCGATCTTGTTTTTCCGAAATCGCGCAATGTGATCCACAATGTCGTCCTGCAATCTTGGACCGACGTATAAATGGTCGTTGAGCGATGTTCCATCCGACGTTTTGCAGGAAGCGTCGAACACGATCTTTAGTTTTGTCGTTGAACTCGACTCTTTTATCACCGCATGGTATGGAACGTAGTAATGAGCATTTTTAAGGGTTGTGTGGTCTATTTTCGTCATATGCCTTAAAACCTTATATTCATCGAACACCCTTTTATACTTCTCGTAAAACGCCGAGTTGGATTGAAACCTTTTCTCTAATTGCAAGAATCTCACCAACGCCGATCGTTGTGATAACCCAAGCGCCGGTCGCACACCTGCCTTGAAGGGTAGTTCGACAATATATTTACCATCTGCATTACGTTGATGCGTTTGCGAGAAGTGGTTTTCACACTCCTCCTCCTCTGCCTTAAGCATCTTTTCCCTTCTGACTTCTTCCAGTTCCCAGAATCATTGAAGCATTTTCTCCAAATTTTGTTCCTCTATGGATGTATGGAAAGCCATGACTGTTGATTGAGGCTGTGATGAGACACTCCCTGAAAGAACCCATCCCAGCTCCGTCCTCTGTGCCATAGGGGTTCCTGTTTCCCCTCTTATGATCCCATCAAGAAGAATATGGGGGTAGACGTCGCTACCAAGTAGGACGTCGACCTTTCTAGGTTGATTAAATAGTGGATCTGCAAGATTGAGATGCTTTATGTGACCACATAGCATAATTTATGTTGTGTGATGGCAGCATTGCCGTTAGTTTAGGCGAAACCCAAGCTTTGACCTTCAGACTAAAACCTTCGTTTGCGCTGGAAAAAAGAGTAAAGCGTACTTCATGTTTTGCCGTGTTTGTGTTGTTTTCCCCTACACCGAAGATCCTCACATTACTCTTTTGTCTTTTCAATCGTAGCAAGTGTGCCGCCGACTCGCTGATGAAGGAACTCTCAGATCTGGGGTCTAATAGCGCTCGAAGCGTAATTGGTTGGCACTCGTTTGTCAATACCTTGATGAGAGCTGTAGCAAAGAGGACTGTTTTATTTTTGGCTATTAACGCGTTATGTGCCGACGCCGTTCCAGTTTTTGATGCTGTTCCTAGATGATCTGGTTGCTGACGGTGAATGGAAGGTGGGGTTGAGCCCACATCGACATCCGTTTCATAAGCTGTGTGTAGCAGTGAATTATGTTTTTGTTAGCAAGTCGAACACGAAAACTTACTCGTACAAGCCTGACTGTAATGTGAATTTGACAGACAATTGAAACAAAGCCTCTTCTTCTTCACCAATTCCTGCCTCTTCTTAACATCAAGAGCCTTGAATTTGTAACAAAGGCGTACTGAGTGGGCACCTTGACACATTGGACACGTAGCAGTGGTCGTATTGTGTACACGTAGCCCCCCTGATGCGTTGCTTCTGCTCATATCTTGAGTTTTATTTGAAGACGGTTGTCCGATGACCTCCAGAATCCTTGCTCTCATTAGGATAAAGTCTTCCAATACATTAAAGGTGGGGTAATCGGAATGGTTGAAGATATGGGCCTCCCAAAGAGCCCGGGTGGCCGTTGGAAGCCGCTGTACTACATGGTACACGAGTACATTCTCCCAGGCTTCAACAGGCACTCCGAGATTCTTCAGCGAATTTCTAGCTTCATTGGTGGTGTCCAATACCGTTTTTAAATCAAAAGCCGTTTCGTTTTCACATTTCGGCTGATCAAACAACAATTTGAATTTATTGCCTTTCAACAATCGAATGTTTTGATACCGCTTGAGCAGGTTTTGTTACAACTTTAAACAAATTTCTAATAAAAAGCAAGGTAAAGATATGGTTGGGTTGGATTGTTATAGTAATGTTATCACGATCGTGGGATAACCGAGGTTATTATAACAGTTGACCGTTGATTATTTTAAAACCCTTTAAAATCCTAAAATTATACTTTGAGAATAACTTTATTTCAAATCCGTCACTGAACAAATTGAATTATCCACACAGCAGCTGTATGGTTCCATTTTATTGCTACTCAAGAAAAATTTAGGCCCATTTGTGGTACCATTACATTGTACAGGTTAATATATTTGTCATATAAGCTTTTGCAATCAGATTTTACGGAAAGTCGTAGCACGCAACAAAACGTGAGTCACCGAGTTGCATGGAAATAAGAAAGCATATAGCAAATATTGAGACAAATTTTATTGTAGCATAAAATAAACATATAAAAAAGAACATTGCTAATTTTTTCGCCCTAAAGTGAATGAACACGTAGTCATTCGTTGTTCTGGAAATTTTAGATCAGAAATCGGAGTGGTCTTACTCGTTTCGATTTCCTTGGCCAAAAGAGCTGCTTCTTTTGTAATCTCAATAAGTTTCAATTTCTCCTTTCGAGCTATTAGGTCAAATTCGAAAAATTAATGATTTCTCCGTTTCTCGGAAAAGTTCGGCAAATTCCCCTTTGCCCTGTATGCTGGTCCACTATGTTTCTGAATATACTTTTCGTTTTCCTTCTCCATAGCTAATGCAATCTTGTGGTTATCGTCCTTTTGTTCACCGGCTTTAATCAAAGCCATGTATTCTTTTTCTGTTAGCAATACATTTGCATGGCCTTCTCTTTTCCTTTGCTTTGCTTCTATACGCCTCACAGGGTCAATGGGAGGCAAAGAAGCGAAATTTTCGGCGACGGTCATCATTTTTGCAATGACAGTGTAAATAGAACATAAGCGACTGAATTTGGCGCCTTTTTTTGTTATCGCATTTTCTCTGAGCAAGATTACTTATGTTTCTTTACGTTTATCGACATTTCATTAATTGATTATCGAAAAAAATGAATAATAAAATTAAAATTTGTGTGTTACTACCAACTATAGAAAGAAAGATTTAGCTAAAATGATTAATACAAAAATGATGTAAAAGTTTATAAATTTCTTAAAAGACGCAAGTAGTAAGTATTAATAAAAAATCTGTTGATTAATAAAAAATTTCTTGATAAACAATATTCTTTGTATAAAAGCCATCTTTTCCTTCGAATCGGCCTTGGCGAGATCCTTCGACAATTTGAACCTTGAACGCCGACTTTGAGCGTACGCGCGAACCAGCGACCTAAAACTGACCATGACCAAATACATGATCAGGTAAGTATAATCCAACACGCGAAAGGGTTTATCCTTGGCTCTTGTTAATTGTCATCGCAAATGCTACTCGAACCGGAAATTGTCGGCGCTTTAAAATAAATGGTAGATCACTGTCGGAAGGAGCTAGATCGATACGCGCAAGAAGGATTCTTTTGGCTTTAGCTTCTCCAGAAACGACGCGAAGATCGAGAGAGTGTTCGTGCATACGCACTACCACACATCTTGTGCCATTTACTATTCCAGCTTTCGGATCCATATTCCTTTGTAACATCACAACGGTATTTATCCTTAACCTTAATTATGTGGTGGCAGTCCTCCTGGTGTTTGCTGATGCAGGAATTCAATTGGATAGTTAATATGATCATCTGGATTTGTGCTCAAATCAGAATCAACGCTAATATAAGTCTTTTCTTCATATTAGAGTTTGTTTATCATCTTATTGTTAATGACATCACAGTCTTGTCCTATACAATAGGGCCAGGATTGTACCGATAGATAATTTTCTGATTCGAAGCCACGTTGCAAGACTTCGGTCAATAGCCTGATCTTCGGGGCTTACTACCCCAATAATCGCCGGGATCGAGGAGACGTAGTCCGCCAGCATCAACGCTTTTGGTAGCTGGAGAGAACTCCGTCAACGGACACCTTGATAGGAGCAGCCTCTTCAAGGCAAGGCCTGCCCAACACCAATGGCAGGCTTACATAGGCAGGTAGGGTAAGGTAGGGTAGGCTAGGGCAAAAACGACAAAAAAAAAATAAAAAGAACTTAAAACAAAAAATAAATAAATAAAAACATAAATATGTGAACAAAAAAAGATATATATAAAATATATATAATGTATATATTTGTGTATATACATTTTAGTTAAGTTAGAATAAGATAGGTTTAGTTAGGTTTAATTAGTTTAAGGTAGGTTTAAGTTTTATATAAAATATTTAAAAAAAAATGATCATATGCTAAGTTTTTTAATAAAAAAAAAACATTTTTCTTAGCTTAAGTTAGTTATAATAATGTTAATAGTAAATTCATGTTGTCGCGCGGACACTCAGCAAAAATTCAACTAAAAACAAACGATATCGCGAAACCGCGGGGATCCGACAAGAAATTATAACTTGGAAGATAGGAAAAGAAACACACTGACTTTTCTTTTCAACCTTATATATTTATTGTGTGTATATCATCACAAGGGAAGATTGGGAATGAACATTCAAATCGACATCCGGATGAAGAAAACTCGTCAGCTGGTGTCGCCGGTACCCAACTTGCAGATGTATAAGTCAATCATCTGGTTTTGCCGTTGACCTACTTTTCAGTGGGATTATCAGCCGATTTTTATGTGGTCATTGATCCCCACTGGCAGATCAATGCATATATGCATGTGTGTGGCTGACGAAAAGAGTATGCCATCTTCTCAGCTCTCCCACGATCGGCGCTTACATTGTGTGCAGTTGCTCAGTGGGCGGGGTCAAGTGTCACACTGCTTTCTTCATCTCTCTTGGGACGATGACAATTCGTATATGCGCTTTTTCTGCGCTCCCAATTCACATTTGCCGTCGGCAATTGACTGCTGTCGTGTTCATCATGTTGATATCATGGTTGCGTTGCAACACATGTAGACGTCGAAAGACATATGTTTCAATTGTTGATATAAGTTAATATGATATAAAAATTAATTGAATTGAATTGAATTGAATTGACATCACAGTCTTAATTTTTTGGACATCATATTGCTCGTTCAGCCATTTCATCAATGTTTTCTGTTGATAAAGATTCGTCATAGACCCAATCTGTGATGTCACCAGTGAAGACACATTCATCTGGAATCCTGATCATGTTTTCCCCAATGTCATCATATGTTTGTTCGTCTCCTTTCCCTATTTTCAGTAAATAACTTACGAATTCTTGTTCGTCTTGAGCAGTACGCATGTTCTGATGCAATTTCTACTTTTCGATGCTTGGCCACACACGTGATGATGGGAACGATAAATTAACAATCTCTTGTCTTGTTGCTCTTGGTATAACAGTTAGAGTTTGGGAAAAATCTCCTCCGAAAACGATTGTAATGCCCCCGAAATGTTGATCGTTTGATTTAATTTCCTTAAGAAGACGATCAAGACATGAAATCATATACGTTGTACACATCGAAGCTTCATCAAATATTATCAATTTAGCAGCACGTATAACAGATGCAGGGTAACTTGAGGGTTTAACATTACTAACAGAGTTTTCATGGATTGGGATTGGGAATTTAAAAGTACTGTGAGCTGTTCTGCAGCTATCAACTAATGTAGCAGCTATTCCAGTGCTTGCAACTGCAATGCAAGGTACTTCTCTTCCTCTAAGAATATGAAGCAAAGTCTTTGGATGAATATCTTGCCGCAGCCTGCAGCTCCATTTATAAAGAATGCTTTTGTTAAGTTTTCACATGATTCTACTGAATACAAAACTTTGTCCACGATTTGTTTCTGGTCATTATTAAGTAGATTATAATTAGTGATGCAATTAAGAATCTCATTTTCTATATTGAAACTCGGAGATGGCGTTGGCGATGTAAGTCTCTCTGGTACTGGCAAATTTTGTTCAGCGCATGAGGTTCCATTAGCCTGAAGAATATTTTCTATTTCTCTCAGGGCCTTATTCTGGCTTGTTTCTTCATCATTTGTTAGAAGAAAATCTTCCATCAAATGATAATGTCGGAATTCATCAAACAATGCCAAAGGGTATGCTGGCGTGCAATACACAATATTGAAAGCAAATTGTCTTCTCATTTCATAGGGCACTTGAAAACTAGCAGATTCACGAAAACAGTTCCGCCACTCTTCGTCATCAGCGACTAATCCCAGTGCTCTGGCGGCTTCTTTATAGCTTTCATATTGAATTCCATTTATTGTGCGAAGATGAGCAAATGATGTTGATCCACGGACATGAAGTAATAACAAACGCAAGTGGAATCGTTTTGTATCTTTCGGGTTCACGACATAAATCCGACCGCTGCTGCTGCTTGCGAAATTCGTGGAACCCATTTCTTGTTAACGAACCGATAATGTTCAGGGATTTCGTTGTAGAGATACTGGCTCGCCGATTCATCTGCGGCATTAAGTTTAAAAAACTCGGTTAGCGTTGTGTTTTGAACCATGTCATTGACCAATATTTGTGCTTCACGACCCTCAAAAAAAACCGCGAACGCCAGCCTTGCGGCTGGCCCAACTGTTCGACTTACAAATTAAAAAGCGATTTTCAATTTAAAAGGATTTATTTAATTAGATTTAACTATTCGGCTGCGAGTGTCACGACGAACTGCCATCCCAATCTGCCTGACTTGCGTTCGATGCTTCGCCTCCTTTCCCTTTGCTTGCTGACACAGGTGTTTTGTGCCTTCTCTGTTCGCTGTTCCCCAGATCGTATTCGGTGCATATTCCATATCCCATATCCGAGTGCTGTTATCTGATCGGGAACGCATCGTCGGCATGCTTTCGTATGCATTGGCTGATGCAATCCATGGTTCGACTGGCGTATATGCAAGCCTATGCGATAATTGCCAGACAGAATATGATCCCGCTGTACTTTTGGGAAACGCCTAAGGTGCTGGAAGGTGCTGATTCATCGAATCCCGTTAATGCGGGTGATCGACCTTTGCACTTGGCCTTGGTTGATGGTGTTAACTCTGAATAATACAATTTGTTGATTTTCTGCGTGAATAGCCAGATGAACAACAGCATGCGATGTTTTATGCCATGGAAACTCAAAAATTCTCGATAGTGCCTGTGTTGTACACATGTACGAACAATTCATATAATGTTCGACTTCGTCATACTCTGCCATTGGTCCTTGAGAGGTTACTACGATTTTTACAACCGCCATATCTTTTGGACCTTTATGAATATACTTGTATATGTACTTTATGCACTTAACTGATGAGCATAGTTCGACGTTAATGTGGCATTGCAAACGCTTTATCAACGACACCAGAAAAAATTGGCGCAGGTTCTTATTTTTGGACCGGACGAGCGTCCACTGGCGAGACAAAATGTAGTCAGATACCTTCGGATCTTGCTGGATCAGTATCTATATTTTGACAAACATGTAGATGCTGCTCTGGCAAGGGCCCGAGGCGCTTTCGCTCTGACAAGATGGCTGTTTCATTGCAGCCAACTTGATCCCAGGGTGAAGGTAATCTGCTACATGGCCTTAATCAGGCCCATGATTGCCTATGGATGCCCCGTCTGGTTCAATGTGAGAGCCAGCTTAATGGAAAGGATTCGGGTGTTTGAGCGACAATGTCTTAGGATTTGTCTTGGGTTACATAGGACACCCGAATCTGATTACACGAAATTTTACCCAAACGAGGTCCTATACAATAGGGCCAGGATTGTACGGGTGGATAACTTCCTGATCAAAATGATTCGAGGCCACGTTGCGAGAGCAATGACTTCGATCAATAGCCTAATCTCTGGGGCTTACTACCCCAATGATTTATATCACGAGAGAGTGCGCCTTAACGGCTTTGTCCCGCCAGAAGCATTCCTCTATTTAGATAGATGTGGGCTGATCCAGGATAGATTGGCGTTGCCGCTAATCTTCCACGTGGGTCGCAATTCCGTGGAACGGCGATTCCTCTACGGACCCGATGTCGCGCTCAGTGAGCCCGAGCGCCTCAGGTTCTGTAGATCGGTCTCACGCCGGGATCGAGGAGACGTAGTCCGCCAGCATCAACGCTTTTGGTGGCTGGAGGGAGCTGCGTCAGTGGACATTTCAATAGCTTCAGCCTCTTCAAGGCAGGGCTTGCCTAACACCAATGGCAGGCTTACATAGGGTAGGGTTAGGGTAGCATAGAACAAAAAAAAATATTAAAAACCAAAAAAAATTATATATATAAATATATTAAAACCAAAAAAAAAGATATATATATATATAATAATATACATATATAAAATATATATTTATATATATATATATATTAGCTAAGTTAGAATAAGATATGTTTAGTTAGGTTTAGGTAGGTTTAAGGATTATAGGAAAGAATGATCATATGCTAAGTTTTTTGAAAAAGAAAAATTTTTCTTAGCTTAAGTTAATTATAATAATGTTAATTGTAAGTTATTCAAATAGTAGTCGAAAGGCATACGTAAAAATTATACAGTTTATTTTAGAGTGTCCACCTAGGGCCAGTAAGATTCCTAAATTTGTAAGGATAGTTAAGCTAGTTTTAAGCATTTTTCTAGGATAAGATAGATCTAAGAAACTATAAATAAAAAATGAATTACAAAAAAAAAAAAAAAAAAAAAAAAACGCTTTATCAAAATCGGGTTAGTAGGTACAACAAATCGATTGTCAAGATTTGCGTTTTTCACTTTAACTGTCCTTCCATTGTCTCGTCTCCGATAAATGGGATAGCCATCGACATTTGTGTTAGTCTCATTTGCAAAATCTTTAGGAAAATTTTTGCTGCATTTGTCATAAACCATGCAGACGCTGTTTTTGTTTAAAATACTGTCTCGCCGAGGTCCGTGCATTTAGTGTTTTGCTATTAGATCATGTAGGATTGGATCTATGTCTGGATCAGGTAATTCGGCAGTAATTATTCAATCAATTGACTCAGCATCCCGGGGAATGTCCTGTTCGTCCATGATAAACAAAGCATGAAGATGAGGCATTCCACGTTTTTGGAATTCGATTGTGTATGTATAAGCTTTTACGGTGCCCAATATCTATTTGTTTACCATAAGATCCATGAACTCTTTAATTTGTAAATTAAAGACTCTAACAATCAAGTCAGGGCGATATTCAGCTTTCAGGTTTAGCCCTAAGTTATCCACTACTGCTCGTAGTTTTGGATTCATGGTCATGGTTATAAAATATGTAGGTCGGCCGAATCTGCTCACAACTGCCATAGCATCTTGATAATTCTGCTGATTCTCTCTTGCAGAGAATGGGAATTTTGATGGTAGAATCACTCTTTTTCCAATACCGAACGTATCACCCGAGCCAACCATATTTGACGCTTCTTGTCGAACGTAGTCTGTAAGGCCGGCATAAGTTTCTGCTCGTAGTTCACTTTGATTTCTACGGATCCAGTCGAGACGTTCTCCTTCAATTTTTGTAAATATGTCAACTGCATACTGCTGTGTCAGCTTTTCTAATGAGAGAACCAAACTAAGGATGCGGGTGACTCTGAAACGATATTGAGCGTGTTGAAGCATTGTAACTTTTCGTGAAGTTGACGTGTTTGTTTCAAAATTACGTTGAATCACATCTGTTTTGTAGCCCTGTTGAGTCCATTTTGTCTGTGGTGAATTAATAAATCTCTCTTGTCTCCTGGCGGTCGGCCATCGTCATCGACATATACAGCTGCAACTTCGGAAACAGTCGCGTCATTGAAAAGTCGTTGATCTTTAGTTCGGTCATGCAAAATATACATTTTAACTTGAATAGGAATTCGATTTTCTGCTGCTGCATTGACAGCCTCTTGATCTGAAACTTCTTTCATCATTCGATAAGCTGAAACAAAGGGATTTATTTCTTCAAGCATAAAATGTAGTTCGCGCATAAGATCTTCACGGCAATTTGAGTTTTCTTGTCGATTCAGTCTTTGATTGGTAGCTACTTCAGTGTCCATAATATACATTTGTGAATAGGCAGAAGCTTGTCCTTCGCATGTAATAAGTGAACCTATTTTGTGAGATACTGCACCGTGAACTTTAAAACAGTATGTTCCAGGTCCTGACATCTGCTCAATATTGGCACCAAACGAAGCAAAACCAAAGGCGCTGTTGTAGTTATTGTCAAGAAGGTTTCGTCTTTTTCTTGATTCTCCTGTTAAAACGCTGATCAAGAATGGCGGCGTTTCTAGATCTGGCAAATGGACCTTTCCATTTGAGCAGCACAGGGAGAAGTGCTCTCCAACTTTCTCGCCTTTGAAATGTAATGCGTGGCATTTACTACATTCCTGGTCGAGATTTCCTGGATCCCACGGCTCTATGTTTGCAGTAGGATTATCAAGCGCGATGCGTGGAGAAACTGGAACATAGCCATTTGTTGAGATATTAGGATTTGTAGCGGAAGTTCTTCTTGTTATGTTCCTTTCTCTTTGTCTATCTAGGCTGGCTCGAGTGCTTGATGAAGAATAGTTTCCTCTTTCTCTCGTCCTTGACATTTTACTATGATATCAAGAAGTTTGTATAGATTAGATTTTTAGCCATTGAGTTTAAAATACGCCCTCCCGTGCGAAATGTGTGGGACGAATGAAATTTTTAGCCTTTGTTTTAATCTTAACATACTTACTTTAAATTTTATATAAGACAATTTTGTAGAGACCTCGATGACCAAAATCCGTTCACGATTAAAAAAGCCTTAGCATGTTCAAAAAAACAGACGCGCAATTATTTATATAGCTAAATTTTGTTTGGCCACTAAATTGCAACCGCTAAACTTTCCCTGATTCTATTCTTAAACAGCACTACAGCTAAATGAGATTTTTAGAGACCTCGATGACCAAAATCCGTTCACGATTAAAAAAGCCTTAGCATGTTCAAAAAAACAGACGCGCAATTATTTATATAGCTAAATTTTGTTTCGCCACTAAATTACAACCGCTAAACTTTCCCTGATTCTATTCTTAAACAGCACTACAGCTAAATGAGACAATTTTTTAGGGACCTCGATGACCAAAATCCGTTTTATATAGATAAATTTTGTTTGGCCCACTAAATTACAACCGCTAAACTTTCCCTGATTCTATTCTTAAACAGCACTACAGCTAAATGAGACAATTTTTTAGAGACCTCGATGACCAAAATCCGTTCACGATTAAAAAAGCCTTAGCATGTTCAAAAAAACAGACGCGCATTTTATTTATATAGATAAATATATATGTATATGTGTGAAAATATTTTATTTTACTGCCTATGTTATATTTATAATGTAATGCCACACATCTGATCTTAAGCGTTGCTCCCACGATGGAAAAAGGTGTCGTCGATTGACTGGTCGTAGACTGGTAGATTCGTCGCTGTGTTGATTGAAGAATCAGCCTTGTTTTTGATTAACAGAACACTAATGCCCTTGCAAATTCACACGCGCAATCTACTCAAAACTACAACTTTACCGCCGCGCAAGTGACGTGTTTTTCAGCCGTTTTTCAGTAATTCGACTTCGAAGGACCAGAATGTATCGCCTTTGGATACTTGCCGACTTGAACGTGGTTCACAGTACGACCGGGTTGGATTCTGAAACAACGAGCTTTACAACCAATAACTAAAACGCACGCGAAAATCAATTTAACAAAAAAACGACTTTATTTGACGGTTGTTTCATTACAAGTGTTCCACACGTTTTCGTCATAATAATTTCTTCTTAGTGATTTTCGCCTTCCGCCTGCTTGTTGCTTGGATAATTTCGTTTGCAACGGTGCAGTTGTTACGTCGTCAACTGGGGCTAGTACTGATACGTGCTTATTGCACAGCTGGAGTAGCTCGAGTGTGCTAAGGTTATCATTTAGAAAACGTATTTCCTTTAATTTTGCTTTATCTTTCACCGCGTCGATAAGTGAGAATTTTACTTCTCATGGTTCTAGGTGCATACGACTTCGGTTTTGACTACGCAATTCGGGTTGGTCTTGGTGATATTCGGTGATGTCAGATGTACGAGAAACTCTCTTCATGTTACGCTGCAACAGGTCTTATTCAATTATATTGTATACTAATAGTAACAAATTTTCCGTGCAGGGACGGGTTAAGAATATCCCTGCAGCGATACCTCTCGCTTGTCGTAAAAGGCGACTAAAACAAAGGTAAACAAAAATCACATCTAGGCAATTTTGAAAACACCAAGGTGAGCCTAGGGACACATATACCACCATTAAACTGCCCCACAAGTATACATGCAAATCAGTGGGCTGACACGACTGGAGATCACCGGTGTTGTAAGAGTAAGATCAAACAAAAAAATCTGGAGCCCGTGTCACAAAAAAAAAAAAAAAAAAACGGCAGGCCGAAAAACAATTGATGCAAACAAATGCAAAAACACCAGCATTTGATTGGCCTCAGCGATGAAGTAATCCCAAACCGGGAAGCCTGCCGCTACTTTCTGAGGTCAAACCGGCGGACCCCACAAGCGGACCAGTAGGAATGCAGTTAAGTGGGAAGGTTATGGTCCTACACTTCTGACCATAACAACGCCGGAAAAAGGAAAAGAAGAAGAACTAATAGTAACAAATGTAACGGAACAGTCATATTAATACCATAGATCAGCCGTATTAATACCATAGATATGTGAGCTGAATACTTCTCCGGTCATTACTTCCCATGATTCACATACTCGTACATATGTATTTCAGTAATGTTTCTCGTCGATTGCTAATTATTTCTTCAGGGATTTAAGAAGATCCTTATACATACAATCAATAAAAATATCGGGAATCGAAACACAGAGAATTGGGAATTGAATTCCTGGTAACTGCATGTCGGGAACACCTCTCTCTTGCTGTGCTGTATAATTATTTTGAGGAGACAGAAGTCGATATAAAAGATTGTTGTACAATATATTGTACAAAAAATAAGATGACCTTTTTTAATTTTTCATATTATTAATTTTTTCTTATATGCGCTTTTAAGCTCTTTCAGCTTTTCCATCTCCTCTACGACCTTTCACAGGTTTTTTTCAGTTTTGGGTAAACATCTCCAGGGAGCCAAGTCCCGTGGCTGAAGTATGAGTATGGTGTTTGAAGATGTTTATGCCCAAAAACTATGCATTATTATGATACAAGAGCCTTGAATAGTTTTTCCACAAACCCGAACGTTTTCTTCGTATTGCTTTATGCAAACGGCGCAAAACTTTACTCCATTTCATGCTAAATGGCATATTTTTTTTCCCTTTTTCAATCGTTTCCTTTTTAGTGAATCAATCAACTAAAGCTTTGGGGAGAGTACGATAACTTGGCCGCCAAGATTTGATAACGGGATCTTGTAGAGGGGTCAAAAACAAGCACTTTTTACTATGGGAGGGGGGGTCCATCTCCCCCCGTTTAGGAGGTAGAGGGACTTTTAGAAAAAATGGTTTAAATTGAAAAAAAAAAAAAATTAAAAACGACGGCAACACTTACAATAAAGTGCTATACTGCATTTGAAAGCCAGAAGTTTGTTCTATAATCCTGCATTTAAATTAAATTACTCATGTCAATGGTTTTTGAGAAATTCGCATTTAAAGTCCAAATTTTGATAAAAAACCTGAAAAATAAAAGTTTAGACTGATTGCTCTCAAAATTGTGAAATGAAATTGTAAATTAGCTTATATGTGTTCCATGTAACTATCAATTCTTAATCGAACATAAAAAACCGCATGGTTCTATGTCTTCTAGTTTTTGAGAAAATCGAAAATTACCAAAACTACTTTTTTTGATTTTGGTGACGGTGATTCCATTTTAAGGATTAATGTTAATAGACATAATGTATCTTTGTTAGTTCAGTACAGCAATTCATTTAGCATTACCCAGAATGCACCACGAGGAGGTAGAATTGGAAGGCATTCCGCGTCTTGGTCAGTCATTTTGTCAGTTAGTCAGGAGTTAGTCAGTCATAGTTAGTTAAAAAAGGTGAAAATGTATTAAAAAGGTGTGTAAGTCTCGTCAATAAAGTCATCGTCCGTACTATTACTGTCGAGTTCGTTGAGTTCCTCGTTTATGGTGAGAAGCCGAGGATGTTTTGGCGGTAAAAAACTTTCTAAATTTTCGTTCTGAAGGGTGGGAGGATCGATGTTTTTAATTGTAAACCCTCACTTATATCACCATCGGTATAACAAGGGTAAACTTTTTTTATATCTAATAAAAACTCCATTATTTGCGAACCCAAGTCATCCTTATATTTCCTTTCTAGGCAGTATTTTCGATAGAAAAATATGGTCTGTTGTTTTGCGACATATAATGTTTTTTTTAAGAAGCTTGTTTTGGTTTTTAACATCGTTTATTGTGTTGGTCGCATCGGTTTTATCAACATATTCCCCTATGCTGTGGTTCGTCACTGCATGAATAAATAATAAAAATAATCGTGCCAAAGCTTTCTAAGAAACATGTTCTATTATAATTTTTTCTTCCCTTCTATTGTTCAATCTGCCGCCGTTTTTTAATTATGACAGTTGAAAGCAGAAAAAAATGTACGGAAAAATAATACGGATTGTCCGAGTGGATTACCGAGTGGAAGCGAGCACACCAACTGTATGTTGTTACATTTAATAGAGCATTTTGTCCGTAATCACCTTTTTTTTAACGGGATTACGAAGTGTTTTTGCATTTTGGTAGTAAAGTGAAATGATTTCTATTTTCAGAAATTTCACGCATTTTTAACACCATGACACCATTGACGAAAAATAAGACTACATAAAAATCGTAGACACAACTGGGGTCAACATGACGTAATCTGATGAGTGTTGCCCAAACACCATCTGCCAACAGATATTTCTCAATAATTTTTAACAACAAAAATATATTAAGTTGAGAAAACAATTCCAAAAAATCGAATAAGGGGAATTGGTGCAATTAATTTCTTATTAGTAAATAATAATAATATGAGTAGTTAAAAAAAGAAGAAAATATTTACGTAGACATTTAGGCGCAGATTCGGTAAGTTTTTAATGCGTCTTCCTCCCAAAGAGTGCTCAGAAATGGCCTCTTCTTTGCCCGGAGTTAAGGTTTATTTGTTTTATATAGGACCAAATATCTTGAATCGTATTTATATTGGGGTTTTGAGGTGGTATAAAAGGTATAAAATATATATGCGGGCAAAGAAATCACCCTGTTAAAACCTGGCCTATCATTCTGAAGAATGCAACGAAATTTATCTAATAACTCTCTCAATCTATTGCTCATATCAAAGACAAAAATTAAACGAGGGTCCATTACGGTAAAAGTTTGACCGTTCTGCCAAAATACTTACGAGTAAATATATGATATACTCGTGATGATATTGATTAAAACAAGGCTTCTATCTAAGTGATATAAGGAAATTGTTCATAATTACCTCCTGTGGGATAGGGATTCGAACACACTGGCTCGGAGTGTCAGTCGTAAGAGGTGACTAGATTTCTAATAGATGTCTGCCCAATGAAAAAAAGGACAGAAGTAGGCGTGGAGCTGATGACAACAGTACACCATAACAACACCACACTCAGAACCACATAAAAAATCGTTGACACAACTCACAACTGAGTGTTAATCCCTCCATCGGATCTCTGAGTAGGAACTATTCAACGGAGAGCCCGCGTTAGGTACGAATCTTGTACAAACAAGGTGGTTGGTACATATAAATTGGATATCAGAGCGGTACAAGAAGTTCGACTTTCAAGTGAAACAAGTCTTAGGACGGTTATCCGGATATCCACAATCTTTGAATTGGATTCTACATCAACAACAAAATTGTGCAGAACGTTGAGGACGTAGAATTTTAATATGATATTCCAGCACATATTTTTACTTCTGAACGTACACTGTCTTATGGATGATAATGATGAGGAGTTAAGAACGCGTTGTCCTAAGCAATGGATGAAATATTTGACAATTTCTTGTCCTTTGTCGTGAAGGACAGGGACAGAGGCGATATACAGACTAATAACAGGAGTTGGAGTTCGAAAGTTAAAAAAATATGGTCGTAAAAACCATAACATTCAAGCCCAAGAGAATAAACAAGGCTACAAGGATAACACCGGATTGAGTAAAGCGCAACCCAATTAATCATTTTCTGATAGATTGAAAACACCATACCAACGTACTCGACGATAAAGCATACAGGGGAGCGGATTGCGATTTGGACAACATCCTGATGATCGCAAAAAGTTAAAAGCCAAATTTAGATTCACAGAAGCGAAACACAGGAATGTACAATACAAGTAAACTTAACGTTGAACATTTAAAAAAATGCTAACATTTAGGAAGAATGTGCGGCTAAGAACACGAAAGCAATGTATGCAGGGCTGAACTCGGTAGGAAAAGGATTATTGCATTTACATTACCAGTCCAGATCGCGATTTATTCGCAACGATAACGAGGAGTTCGTTTCGTAACATGAAAGAGTTGCAGCCCTATGAACTCCTTAGTATAAATTAATTAATTTAATGTTTATTAATTTAAAAAAAAATATATTTCTTCAGTACAATTGGGCAGCGTGCCCTCTTACACTATCAACTTAAAATGTAACACAATAATTTCTACGCTACCTTAAATACTAAATTGTCGACGTTGATGTTGCGACGGTGAAAAGATCAGGTGACCTCCTAAAATACTCATAGCGGATGTGATAAGCTGTTCAGCCGATGGCGCGGCTCAGGTGTCGGCATAGTTGCCACGAATGTATGGAGTTGGAATGCACGGCTCGGGTGTTGACGTGTGCAACCTTGGACGCATGTTGGCGTAAAAGTGCATATTGGGCAAATTCCATCACGTAGAGATGTTGTGTAGGGATGTGTTTGCCGCAGACCGTGGGATACAACTTATTTGTCGTTAACTTATACATGGAGAGCCAACAGCAATGGATAATTGTGTTATCCACATAGTGGAGATTCAGATAGAACTGCCAACAATTGAGGAAGACGAAGAAGCAATTTATCGGTTTAAGAATAACAGGATCGACCTAATAATATCGGAATTAATAAAATATTCAGGAGAAGAATTAACAGAGAAACTACAACTATGTATATGGAGCACTGAAACCATCCCCGAGGAGTAGAAAAACATAGTTATCATTCCCATGTATTTTCACTATACGGCAGCGTTTAGAAAAGAAATGGGAATTCCACGAAACAGAGAATTGAGAGGGGAGTAACCATTAATGGAATCACATCGGCTTTAGCTTACGCTAACGATCTGGACCTGCTGGGAATGAGTGAGGAAATAGTTAAGGGAAACGTAGAATGTCTTATAATAGCAGGAAACGAAGTACGAGTGAAGGAATAGAAAATCAAATATACATATGATTGCTGATCGACTTGGATCGATTGCCTTAGATGGGAGGACTAGATAAAGATGATACATTTACGGGAAATACTCCACAAGATTTCCCAAACATATATCTAATGCTTCAAAGTAATCGATTGTTTAAGAAAGACAATGAGGCCATGGTTTTGTGAGTCATTAATTTATCACCTTCAGTTGTAGATACAGTTTTTAATTATTTTTTAGCTTAAGTGCTTCTGGTGGAAAATTATTTTAATATTAGTAGTTAGTGAAGGATTGTATATAAATTACGGAAAGATTTGTTTGTTATTTTTACAGATAGTTATATCAACTTTATAATTTAAGAATAAAGTCTCCTGTGAATTCGATAATCTCTAAAATGAAGGAATATAATTTGTAATTATACTCGTATATAATTTTCAGCAATGACAATCGCCGAAAAAAAGAAGTTTAAAATAATATCAAACCCAGAAGAGGATGAAATATATATTTTACTGTATTTGCTGTACGTAGTCTTATAAAAGGTGCCTAAGAATAACGTAAATGCAAGAGTAGGTTATTTGAGATTTTGAGGAACCCTTGGGAGCCAAGCGAAATGCGGTCAATTGTAAGAAAAATTATACTTTTACTGACTTAAAAATTAGAACCCATAGATTTAAGTCCGATCGTATGTACAATATATTTTAGTGATTCACATATTTATATATCAAACGAATTCTACTGCAGTTAAGTTTCCTCGATATGTTTTGTTTTTTTTTGTTTTTTCGCAACGTTTATTGATCTCATTCTCTATTTTTTTTTTGGCTACCATTATGTTGCAATATCATTAAAAAAAATCTATAATTTTTACATCCTTTGGAATGTTCAGGACTTTATCATGTATAATGTTATGGAACATAATTGTTTGCTTAAAAGCTTGTGAAATCTTCTCTATGACTTCTGGTTACACTTTATTGCTGTTTGCTGGGCCAAATAATTCGGACACAACTGTAGGCCTTTGTGAAACAGTTACCCTTGCTTCTCTAAATGGCTTATAACTATAAGTTTTCCAAGACTTTTCTTAGATTGTATTAATACACTCCGCTTCAACTGAATAGGTACAACATTTTTCAAAAATTTGGGATTCATTTCTGGCACATACTGTAAATGAACTGAATTTTTCATATTCAATGCTTTGCAAGACAGGGAAGAAATAACGGGGCTTTGTAAATTCTTTTTTCTGTTCTCATTTCCCAACATCATAGACTAACAGTTAGTAACAAAAAATGATTAGTTCATTTACAGTATGTGCCAGAAATGAATCCCAAATTTTTGGAAAATGTTGTACCTATTCCGTTGAAGCGGGGTGTATATCGCTTGTGAAGTTAATTTTCAGTATTGCTGAAATAGTCGTTTCAGTACATAACTCTCATCAGTATCAGTCGTCACTCTCACCGGGATATGTCGCAAATTCTACATAGATACTGGTCTTATTGCATCAACAGCCAAGAGCGTCCATGGATGATAGTTGTCGACCCTTAACTTGAGAATTAGTTCCATAAGTACTAACCTACTCCATTTTTTCGATTTGTTTGTTATCTTGGTTACCAACATTCTATAGTCTCTAACATTCTTCAGGAGCCCGTTTAATATACCGTTGCATTCCGCAAGAGTGTTGTCTGGAGATATATTTTTTTTTTTATTTTTTTTTTCAGATTTCTTAGAACTATCTTACGCTAGACAAAAATGCTTAAAACTAGCTTAAATAACTTAACTAACTAAATATGCCTTACTGGCTCTATGCGGGCACTCTGAGGTAAATAGAATGATTTAAACTATGCATTTCGGCCTTATGATTAACTTATCATGATAAATGGAAAAATACATAAAGCTAAGCTTTTTTTTTTTTTATTAAAAAAATTTAACAACAATAACTATATAACAGTGTTTGTAGATGTATATATTATACTTCTTAGCATTAAACTGTAGTTCCCGTTCACTTGTGTGGAAAACAAATCGCACACAACATAAGTGAATGTTGGCTCTGGCTCTTCATGAACTGTAACGCCATCTAAGGCTAAATGTTTCAGAAATGCCCAACAAAGATAATACTTTCTTTACTAAGCTACACATAATAAGTGGAAATCATCGTACATTCTCGCTACAAATGCCATGTAATTAAAACTCAAACTTTAAATTATCTAAAATTCTTACCATCAAAAAAACTGGCGCCAATGTACGATAGATGCGCAAGATACATACATACATACATATATCCTTCTCGACGAGGCTAATCAGAATTACTAGATTACATATTTTAAGGGTGCTTAAGGCAGATATTCGTTTGGTTATGTGGCATGCCTACATACCTCTCAAATGAGCTTTTCCTCTGATGAAGTGGTCAATGTAATAATTTTCGCTTTCATTTTTTTTTACACTTTATTCCGTTTGTTGTATCTGTTACCACAAAGCTCTCACATACATATGTACCTGTGTTTTATGTAAACATATTAAGCATTTGAACATTTGAAAATCGTATGTGCTCTGGGAACACGTCAGAGTCAAGAGCGCGACAACAAACACTTCATTTCGTAACCGGTCTAAAATCCAGTTTTTTTGTTTTTTTTTTTTCGTTTTTTCCACTAGAAATTGCTGCTGCACTTTCTTTTGCCCACAGCATAGCCCACATCAGATGTTGTTTAATCCGTAAATACTCGTAAATATTGTTGAAGTTCATTTAAAGACTGGGTGAAAGTTGATGTTACTTCTTTTGAAGTGAGATCCATGATCTCACGGATCGATTGCGAATAAGATGGAGGATACTCTTGAGATGTTTCGTTGGCACTTATCGTCAATTTAAGTGGATTGATAAGTGTCTTGTGTGCATGAAACACAGCTCTGAAACACAACACTGGGGAGATATTTTTAATCATTCGTCAAGTGTCAGTAGAACTTCTTGGATACTTTTATTTTTGTTATTTTCCTTTTTTTTATCTAGGAGATAGTCTTATATGGTTGATTTTCAATTCTAACACTATAAGCTTTTAATTAGAAACTAATGACACATTAAATTAGAAAGCCTTCTTTGAATTCCTAGAGCCTCATAATTTATAGAATACCTGATCATTACATTAAATATTATAATATTACTCTTTCCATCTTTTCAGACAAATTTCCTGAGGAAGACTCTGATATGTTAATGGAGCCGAACGACTTTTCTCCGGTGTCCGTCATTCAATCGCATGGTCGACAATTTTTTCCCTCAACAACTGCCATCTACAGAGACGAATCAGCACACACTGAAATCGACCCACCACATGCCGCACAGAACTTCTATCCGTCCTTCTTCCGAGATGTTCCGCCGCTTGGTCATTCTCGTCCCTATTTTCCCCCGCCGCTGCCACTCGACGGACCACTTCCGTCCCAAAAATTCGCCGCCACACATCCAACTCGAGGTTTTGATTCGTCCATCCTTGGCTCCGGAGACTTTGGTGTAATCCGTGGTGGAACATTCTACCCAGAAGATGAAATGCCCTATCATCCAGAGGAGAATAATGACTTTAATCAGTTTTACGGAGACAATTCCAACAACGGCCATGGTCGACCACAGGATGACGGATTCGTTCACAAATTCACATATCCTGAAGAACAATTTGCCAACTTCCGCGATTTCGCCGACATCAACACTCCTGCTGATTCTGCGTTCTCACAGTTTGTCGTAGTGTATGCAGCCAAAAATGCCACATCTGACTCCTCGGCACATCATCCCAGACCGAAAAACATCTTCGAACAACTGGAGCTTCTTGACAAGGAGAAAGCCTTGGAGGAAAAGAAAAGCCGTATCAGCAAATCTAAAGTCAAGCTGACTAGCACGAAGCTAGAGAAAAAGTACCAAAAGAAATCAACTCCGAAGGAAATAGACTACGAACCGCTGCTAGCACTAAGTTAAGTTTCTTGCACTAATGGCATACAGTCCAGACATATTCTCCTGTAACATCTCAGTGAAAAACCTAAAGAAACAAATCAACTTCTTTTCGCCATTAATTTATACTGTTTTTTTAACCATCATATACAATTGACGACATTCAATCATCAACGCAATTCCACAGCATCAGAATAATAGTAGCTTCATCGCAAATCCATACGATCACAATTCATTGTAAGCGACATTCTACAATACAAAATTCTAAATAAAACCTTACAAATACTCTTTTATTGTAAAGTAAATATATTAATAAAAAAAGATGAATTGAACTCAAAAGCAAATTCGAGGTCAGACCCGGACACCGCGGTTCTGCGCGTCGCACTATTTATTATTTCTAAGGAAATAAGTTATTCTAAGGCATTTAGAGATAGATTTTAATATATTAATATTATGACTGCTGAAATAAATGAATTATATACATACATATATGTATTTAAATGTATAATTTTTTTTTATACTCTATGGGTGCAACTCTTATGTATAAATTGTCTATCTAAAATATGTCATTCATTATCCAATCGCAGCTATTCAGGTATGTCAGTTACATAACTGCAACCATATGATTGTATCAATTAGAAGAATGGATCAGTATAGATTCACTATGTCGGTAGTATTTTACCAATTTCACCCCTGAATTCTGTCACTCAGTTTTATTTACTACTAGCTGGATGTCCCTTAATAGATTTTTTTTTTATAGGGTTCGCGCAGATTCAAGGGCTTTTATGGTGTTTGTCATACAACCTGGACAACTTGGGATTCGACTGAATTTGTCGCGTTGGTTGTAGTTCGCAGTAACTTATTTTATTTCCATGTCATTAATGTGTTATACATATAAAGGGTCCGCCAAATAATTTTTTTTTTTTGAAAATGCTATAAAAAAAACTACTGAATATTTTCTCAAATTTCTTTTTTTATTTGAAAGTACAATCCTTCCGGTTACTAATGAAAAATAATTTCATTCAAATGGCTGCCTCGGCTGGCCATGCATATTATATCGAGCACATTATATAAGCACATTATCGATTGTGTGCAGCTGTATTTCACCAATGGCTTCACGAATATTGTCCTTTAAAGCGTCAATTGTCTCTGGCTTGTCGGCGTAACACTTATCTTTGACGGCACCCCACAAATAATAGTCCAACGGTGTCAAATCGCAGCTCCGAGGTGGCCAAACGACATCAGCTCTTCGGCTGATAATGCGATCTTCAAAAACAGGGCGCAAAACATCGAGTGTAGCTTCGGCTGTGTGGCATGTAGCGCCGTCCTGTTGAAACCAAATGTTGCCAATATCCTCCTCTTCAATTTTTGTGAACAAAAATTCGTTCAACATGGCCCGATAACGATCGCCATTGACTGTAACGGCCACTCCTTGCTCATTTTCGAAGAAAAATGGCCCAATTATGCCTCTGGACCAAAATCCGCACCAAACAGTGGCTCGTTTTGGGTGCACCGGCTTTTCAATGTATGCGTGCGGGTTTTCTGTGCCCCAAATGCGACAATTTTGCTTGTTTACATACCCGCCAAGATCAAAATGAGCTTCATTTGAAAAGATGATTTTTTTGGCAAAATCGGCATCTTCTGTAAGTCGATCGCAGGCCCACTTAGCGAAGCGAAAACGCATTGGATGGTCAGTTGGCTTCAACTCCTGAACCAATTGGACTTTGTATGGCGTCATACCAAGGTCTTTATGCAAAATTCGTCTCAATGATGTCTCCGAAATGTTCAATTGTTGAGAACGACGATGAATTGATGTTGATGGCGCTTCACGCACACTTTCTGCCGCAGCAGCAATATTCTCGGGTGTACGCACTGTTTTTGGCTTTTCACGCTTTGGTTTATCGATGAGGATGCCAGTTTCTTTCACTTTTTTCACAAGATAACGAACATACGGAGCTGACGGTGCTTCTCTTCTTCCAAAATCCGTACGCAATTTTCGCACACATTCTGCAACATTACGACGATTTTCAAAGTAATGTCGCAATATTTCCCAGCGTTGTTCAAGCGTATACACAACCATATTCGTTCAGCGGAAGGATAAAATTAATTATCTGTCAAATCAGACATGAGCTAAGTGTTACCATTCACGAAATAAGCACTACTTGAAAAAAAAAAACGTTAGATGGCGGACCCTGTATATGCATACATATGGGACGTTTAGGTTTTCCGCTCCGAGATGTACCAAACAAAGTTAAACATGCCAACAGTAATTTAAAGTAATTCCATTTATTTTAATGAAGCTTGTAAAAGTTACTCCAGCAAAAATACAAAACCAAAATACAAAACCCACGCATGGGACGACCGCACTCGCTGCACTTCCAAGACCCACTGCCTCCGCCTTCTCAATTGTCTCCCACTCCTTCTTCTCTTCCCGTGTTATCGCCCTATCATATACACAAGACCACCGTTCCCTGGAATGACCTCTTTACTATTCAAACCCACCCACAGCAAAGCAACAACACAGCAAATCCAGAATATGTGCTGTGGAATGCGACGGCCGCGATGACCTGCTTCACTCCTACATTCGGCCATCCTAGAACTTCTCGATTACCCTCAGTCGAGTTCACTATCTTGCCCCTCCTCATCAGTTAGCCTCTCGTCTTCCTCCCCCGTGATCCAGGGCCTCATACAATCCGCTGCAGTTGACGTCGTGTTCGGCCCTTCATGCTGTCCCACCTTTTGAACGTCGTAGCGTTCATTTCCTTTTACCTTCACCACCTCATAAGGTCCGAAATATTTCGCGTGTAGTTTTAGACCCACGCTTAACTGCGTCCTCATCACAGCAACTAGATCACCTACTTTGTACTGCCTGGCTGCTTTTCTTTTTCTGTCGTACGTTTTGCGGTTTTCCTGCTGAATCTTTTCAATCTGCTCCCTCGCGGCTCCCCTAACCTCTCCTCGTTCACTCTCAAAGTCGTCCCTCATTATTTCCTCTAATAATGACCGTAACTCGTGGTTTCCTTCCGTTTTCATGATGGTTCCAAACATGAGCTGGAATGGGCTGCGACTGGTACTTCGCGAAACCGTTGAGTTGATCACCCTCTGCACTCTGCTGGTATGAGTATGCCATTTTTTAGGATCGTCAACCGACAATCGGCTGAGGATCTCAACGATGACCCGATTCATTCGTTCGATCTGCCCATTTCCCCTGGGCACGCCGGTCGTTGTCAGCACGTGATGGATGCAATTCCCTTCGCAGTGTTCCTTAAAGATGTTGGACGTGAACGCTGGTCCTCGATCAGAGATGATTCGCACGGGATTTCGAAATACCTCACTCTGGAACTCCAACTTCTTCGTGACCTCTTCGGCTCTAGTCGTCCTTACCGGGTACAGCCACACGAATTTCGTGAACGCATCCACTATCACGAAGATGTAGCTGTATAACTTGCTCGTCGATGGTAGGGGCCCAGGTGGTCCACATGGTAAGTGTGTAACGGCACGTCGCTCTTCTCGATGGGATGCAAGAAGCCTTCTGCCCTTCCGCTCTTCTTAGTTGCCAGGATGCACGCTACACAATTCGCGAGGACTTTCTCGACCCTACGCGCCAACTTTGGAATGTGGTAGTCCTGCTTGAAGATTGCCTCTACTCTTGTAGCACTGATGTGTCCCCGCTCGTGGATGCCTCGTATCAACTCTCTCTGCATAGTCTTGGGCACAACGAGTAGATGTGCCCCTTCCTCGAACTTATAGAGAAGACCTCCCCTCACCTCGTAGTCTTTATACATAGGTTCCACCAGCTGCAAGTGTACTCATTACTAATTGACAAAATTCATCTTTACCTTGAGCCGTTTTAATCCGGTGTAGGATGCTGTCCTCGATTCTTGCCATCGCCACTGGTAGGTGCCTACTCAGTGCGTCTACGTGTCTCATCGCATTGCCTGCACGATGTACTACCCTCATGTTGTACTCCTGTAGCATTATAGCCCACCTGGCTACCCTCGGGCGAAGATCTCTCTTCATCATGGTAGCTTGAAACGCCTTGCAATCCGTGACGATTGTGAACTCTGTTCCCAGGAGATAAACCCTCAGCTTCTTCAGACATTTCACGATGGCGAGGACCTCCAGCTCGTAACTAGTATAGTTCACTTCGGTTACAGTCGTCTTGAAACTCAAATAGAAAACGGGGTGGAAATGCCCGTCCTCGTGCTTTTGCAGTAAGACTCCTCCATAGCCAATTCGACGGTACACTACTGCGGTGATTGAGCTGAATGCTCCACGTATTCTTTCCACCAACTCGGACTTCAGATTATATCTGTAAGACAGATTCTTATTCTTTAAGAACTGCTGCAACTCACGGGTCTTCAAATTCAGTAATTCATCCATTCACTGCTGCGTTGCCCTCCGATGAAATCTTAGTTTTCCCGTAACTTCACTCACTGTCGCCTCTTATCAGTCCCAACCCGTAGTTTTCGATTAATACTCTTCGCCTTACTTATTTTCTTGAACCCGTTCAAACCGCTTGCAATCGCCACGCACTCCCTCTTTTCCTTCCGCTTTCCGCGTGGTTTTCAACACAAACGAAAAAATTAAACTCCCAAAAAAATTGCCCGTTATATCGGTGACGATGGTTGAGCCCCCAAATAAGGGACGTTTAGGTTTTCCGCTCCGAGATGTACCAAACAAAGTTAAACATGCCAACAGTAATTTAAAGTAATTCCATTTATTTTAATGAAGCTTGTAAAAGTTACTCCAGCAAAAATACAAAACCAAAATACAAAACCCACGCATGGGACGACCGCACTCGCTGCACTTCCAAGACCCACTGCACTGCAAGGCACTGGGGCCGGGTTTTACTCTGATACATACCCTACACAAACAGGAATCATTCAGACTTCCTGATCTGTGTAGCGTGTTCCAAGCAGAAATCCTGGCAATAGAGAAAGCAGCTAAACACCTACAGGTTGCCGATATCCCACCATCTGATATCACCATCTTCGTAGATAGCCAGGCTGCACTGAAGTCAATAGAATCCTGTATAACGAGATCAAAGGCTGTCAAGAAATGTCGCGACTCACTGAAGTCCATCAGACACCATAAAGTTAAACTCTGCTGGGTCCCGGGCCACAGCTCAATCGCAGGGAACGAAAGAGCAGACGAACTGGCTAGGCAAGGTTCTGAAATGGACATCAGCGAAGCGGACACGTCATTGCAATCACCGATCAGCGCATTATACCGGATCATAAACGACACAATTATCAAAGAGGCCAACTCGTCTTGGCTTACAAGAAACAACAGCTACACGACAAGATCATCGTGGCCAGAGCTCAACGTCGGAAAAACAAAGAAGCTCCTGGCGCTGGACCGTAACTCGATCCGTATGCTCGTCGGGGTGATTACAGGACACTGTCCCATTGGAGCAATGCTCCGGAAATGGGACTCGGGATCCAGCGATCTCTGCCGGAGCTGCGGCGATGAGGAAGAAACTGAGACGATCCAACATCTGCTCTGCCACTGTCCAGCTCTCCAGAATCGACGCCTAGTGTCGCTAGGCCAAAGATTCTTTACAGAGATTGCGGACGTGGCTAATGCAGATATATCGGATCTTCTAAGATTCATCAAGAGCACGGGGTGGTTTCAGCCACCACGTGATAGGACAGGTTAATTTTATGTGTACCCACACAAACGAAGGGAATCACAATGGGCCTCTTGGCCTCCGAGTGGAAGTGATGTCCAACCATCACACTCCCCTTCTCTAACCTAACCTAACCTAAGACCCACTGCCTCCGTCTTCTCAACTGTCTCCCACTCCTTCTTCTCTTCCCGTGTTATCGCCCCATCACACAAGACCACCGTTCCCTCTTTACTATTCAAACCCACCCACAGCAAAGCAACAACACTCCTACATACATATGTGCATAAAGTACGTGCATTTGGAACAAATAGCAAACAGAGAATAGAGAGAAACAAAAAAAAGGTCCATTAAGTGCACGTAAACATGTAACCAACTCCCACATTAACCGTTATATTATTGACAGCGAAAACTCGCGAGTGAATGTCATTTTTGGTTGATATAGCTTGTGCTTGCTATTGCAGTTGCTGTTTTATTGAAACAGTTGTTGTCGTATCACAATGTGGCGTTCGAGCGCTCGGGCTTTTGACAGCGTCAATGGGAACAATGAATTCATACAGAGTAACACGGAATGCAACCTCAGGCGTTGCCTCGGCTAATATCGTAAAGCTCGAGCTCAACTGTAGAGTAGAGCTACTGGCTATTCGGTCGTGCGTTTTGACAGCTGACAATGCTTATATAGGTTATTTCGTATACATACATATTTATAACTATAAAAAAGAAAAAAAAAAGTAAAATTTCAGTGTTATTTTCTATCATCTTCCCGATCTTTGAACACCCGAGTGCCTCGAGCTAATTTTTGTTCTAGAGATTCCTAGGTCGCGCATTTGACATTTGTACATACATAGGTTTATCGTAAGTCGGTACAACATCTCTCAAAAGCCCGAGCGCTCGAATGCCGTATTGTGATACGCCCATTATGTAAGACAAATATTAACATGAGAAACCTACAATAGTCCAAAGGAAGAAGAGAGAAGAAAAAAGTTTGTTTGATAGACACGAATGTGCCCCCCACTGGCGGACTGTATATTTCAATGACCTACGCATATCTGTAGAATATGTCATTCTCAAATAATCACATTTTTGCTTATTACTTCCGTTATAAGAATCACAGAATAATTATTGATACATCAATCTCTTCACCAGGAAATGTACTAATCGAAGAATAAAGTCATATTCAAATCTGTTCAGCCATTTTGTTGTAATATGTGTGTAAAATATAAAATAGGCTCTTTCTTCAGTTAAAAAGTCATATGAAATGGATTTTAAGAACTTAGGATACTAAAAACCATCCTATGTAATACGGCTAATCAAGACAAATCGATTGATATATATATATTGTTGAGGTACCGTTACGTACTCGCGGACAAACAGGAAAATACCTTATCTTTTATAGATGTAGAGATAGTTCGAGCCATTTTTGATAGGTGATAGTATTTTGATAGTATTGAAAGCGCTTTTATAACATAAGTTGTTACATTCAAGATATTTACATTGGTAAGTTAAAAATTGGTAAAATCAACTGTTATATTTATACGTTGCCCATTTGTTCATGATATTAGAGTTATACCTATATTGTTTCGAATTGAGTTGAAGTTTGAATAGATGTTGCCTTGTCATATGATAAATTTTAGCGTTAAAAAATATTTTAACATTTAAGACAAATTTGAATTTCGTACAAAATTTCATGGTTGCATGTGCCCTTCTGGAGAATAATACAGGGTCCGCCATCTAACGTTTTTTTTTTTCAAGTAGTGCTTATTTCGTGAATGGTAACACTTAGCTCATGTCTGATTTGACAGATAATTAGTTTTATCCTTCCGCTGAACGAATATGGTTGTGTATACGCTTGAACAACGCTGGGAAATATTGCGACATTACTTTGAAAATCATGGTAATGTTGCAGAATGTGTCCGAAAATTGCGTACGGATTTTGGAAGAAGAGAAGCACCGTCAGCTCCGTATGTTCGTTATCTTGTTAAAAAAGTGAAAGAAACTGGCATCCTCATCGATAAACCAAAGCGTGAAAAGCCAAAAACAGTGCGTACACCCGAGAATATTGCTGCTGCGGCAGAAAGTGTGCGTGAAGCGCCATCAACCTCAATTCATCGTCGTTCTCAACATTTGAACATTTCGGAGACATCATTGAGACGAATTTTGCATAAAGACCTTGGTATGACGCCATACAAAGTCCAATTGGTTCAGGAGTTGAAGCCAACTGACCATCCAATGCGTTTTCGCTTCGCTAAGTGGGCCTGCGATCGACTTACAGAAGATGCCGATTTTGCCAAAAAAATCATCTTTTCAAATGAAGCTCATTTTGATCTTGGCGGGTATGTAAACAAGCAAAATTGTCGCATTTGGGGCACAGAAAACCCGCACGCATACATTGAAAAGCCGGTGCACCCAAAACGAGCCATTGTTTGGTGCGGATTTTGGTCCAGAGGCATAATTGGGCCATTTTTCTTCGAAAATGAGCAAGGAGTGGCCGTTACAGTCAATGGCGATCGTTATCGGGCCATGTTGAACGAATTTTTGTTCACAAAAATTGAAGAGGAGGATATTGGCAACATTTGGTTTCAACAGGACGGCGCTACGTGCCACACAGCCGAAGCTACACTCGATGTTTTGCGCCCTGTTTTTGAAGATCGCATTATCAGCCGAAGAGCTGATGTCGTTTGGCCATCTCGGAGCTGCGATTTGACACCGTTGGACTATTATTTGTGGGGTGCCGTCAAAGATAAGTGTTACGCCGACAAGCCAGAGACAATTGACGCTTTAAAGGACAATATTCGTGAAGCCATTGGTGAAATACAGCTGCACACAAACGATAATGTGCTTAAAAATTGGACCGATCGTGTAGGCTACTGCATGGCCAGCCGAGGCAGCCATTTGAATGAAATTATTTTCCATTATTAACCGGAAGGATTGTACTTTCAAATAAAAAAAGAAATTTGAGAAAATATTCAGTAGTTTTTTTATAGCATTTTCAAAAAAAAAAAAATTATTTGGCGGACCCTTTATATCTATTTTGATCAATAAATCCAACCCTGTCGCACCTGAATGATTATTTTTAATTTGTTTCGAAAAATTTTCAACTTTTAGTTAGCAACAAAATTCATAAATAAAGTATCTTTTTAATATTATACGTAAGAAATAAGTTTCATTTGATTTGACAATTGAAACCTAATCAAGTTAGAGAACCCGCTAACTAATAATATTCATCATTAATTTGCATCCATTGTGCTCGTTCATAGGTTGTCTGCAATTTCCGCAAATCGCATACACCATTTTTTTACTTATCACATAACATATTTATATTATCACATTACAATGCCTCACAAGCGTGTGCGGAGAAAGAGGTGTGTTCTGTGAAACGCCCAGCAGACAACTTTGCTCAGTTTAAGCTAAACTGACTACTACTTTATTCTTACGCGTGTAGTATGTATGTGCCAGTGACGAAATCACTTAACGACACTATCTAAATTTCAACACTTGGTAATAAAGACAAAACGAACAATTGGAATTGATAACCACGGCAGGAGCATGGATGTAATCTAGGCGCGTTGCGCAGGGCTTCTTTGGGTTGCACCTTGTCATCGACATTTTCGTGTGCTGTGCGATAGCCACTCACCAACTTTTTCATTGGATTGGAGGTTTGAGTCATGATCACTAGGTAGACGATTGATGTTTAACAGCTGTTGGATGCCGGTGTTTGTTGCGACTTAGCTCATGGTCATTGGCTACTCGTATTCAGCCCTCAGATTCAAGTATAAAGACTTGCCATGAGTTGACCAATAAATTGGAACACTTATTGTATAGTGTATACATAGATAAGTATCCGTTGTAATTAATTCGGTTTCTTTGACCCCGTGAATATGCAGTTCAAATGAAAATCAGATAAAACCAGACTATTGATCGGCGGTTGGTGGAGTTATTCGCATCAGTAGCAATTAAGTGAAGTGCGGATATTTACACCATATCAATCGAAAAACCTTCGGTCAAGTATTATACATATTTCTGCCAGGATATGGGCTTTATTTTCTCGGAAATAATCGGATAATACCCGAATAATGTTCTTTGTTAATTTGCTTTTACAAATCTAAGGAGTGAAAGAATTGTTTGTGAAATTAATAAACCGGGCTCTTTGTATTTAATTCTTCCCAAATATAAATATTTTTTTATTGTAGTTTAAGTTTTTAATTCTTATCGTCCTTATTCTATTATTCTGATATCCTTATTATTATTCTATTATTGTTAAATGATTAAATTTAACTTAAATATTTTAATATTTAATGTGTCTTACTAGCTCTGTTCGGTGACTCTAAGTCTAACTACGTATGTGTTTTAATTAATAATGCATATCAGCTTAAACTTATCTATTCTATTTTTATATATACATTTTAAAATTAGACCTTTTACAATATCAAAAGTCATGAAAAACCTAGATCCATGCTTTTGTTTGTTTTTTTTTGTCTAGCCAAGTCTTAAATAAAATCAATTTGGCCAGCACTAGTGTGATTCGTTCCGGGTGCTCACCCTTCTGATTGCGTCTTTTAACGACCGGACTTCGTCATCCCGCTCAATGCCCGAGACGTTACCAGGGTAACAAGCCTCAGTCAGTTCTCAGGTTCACCTAGGCATAATGACCCGCCCGTCTCCAAGAGATCCCTTAGCTAACCCTAACTCATGACCTGTTTAGCAACATCCGCCATTGCTGTACTAAAACGAATGATTCCATAAGCGCCGTCAACGTGCCCGTCCCTGGTATCCAGTGGTGGTAAATTATAAGAATACCATCTCTATTTTGCACGAATCTTTCGGCATCTACATGAGGAAATGTTTCTGGGGGATAAAGCCCGATCGAGGTATGCTCTCGTTGTATCTATGATTGGGGTATAAAGCCCCGAAAATCAGGTTATTTTCGTTAGTCATTGCATTGCGTTGTGCTTTCGGATCATTTGATCAAATTGTTGATTATATTTAGGCCTGCTCCAACGAAGAGGGCCTTATTAGGGTTATACATAATAAACTGGGACTCTGGGCTTCTGTACATTCTAAGACGGACCCTAAGGCACTGCCTCTTGAAAACACGAATTCTTTCCATATAATATGGTGCTATCTTACACCACACCGAATATGCGATAATGGGCTTTATTAGAGTCAAGTAGAATATGATTTTTAGCCTGCTGTCAAGTTGACTGCTGTGAAACAGACTCCTTCTCATACCGACGGCATTCTTAGCTCCAACAAGCCTATTGAAATACAGATATTGGTCAAGCTAGATACCAAGATATCTAACCGCGTTTCTCACCCCTAATCGTTTTTCATTTTGCCCAATGATCGCGAATTTTCTTACCTTTTTGGTATCCCTTGAGGTCCTGGGCAATGGAGTTCTAAATAGTATCGTTTCCGACTTTTTGAAGTTAATTTTTAAATTCCAATTACCACAATATCTCTTAATATGATCGAAGTAACACTGCGGCGAAGGCCGATAAGATGTTAATGATGACATCTAGACATCTCAGCATGGTAGAAAACGTTGAAGCAGTGAAGAAAATTTTTATAGAGAATCGACGAATCACTATGAGGGAAGTTGCTAAGGATATACGACTAGTTATGACACCGAAATCAAGCCATTGGAAAAGACCAGCACCGGAAAAAGCACTCTAAGTGTGGCAAATGTAAAAGTTTTTATGCCTCCGCTACCCTATCCACCAGATTTGGCCCCTTGCGACTTTCTTTGCTCCCGAAACTGAAAGGACGGAAAAGTCGCACATCAGAAGTTTTTCGAGGATTTGCAAAAGGTCCACAAGTGTATTATATCCGAGGAAGATAACTTTGGAGAAGACAAAAAAGGTTTTGATGAAAAAACAAATATTTTTCGAGGAAAATAAAAAGTTACCTTATTTTTTCAATTGACTGCATATTGAATAATCTATAAAACAACTCCCAAACTTGATATTTTAGTCCAGGTTACACTCTTAAAGAGTAAACGAACGTCAATGTAAATGTAACAAAATTCAGTGTTACGCGATCTCTTTTAGTAAATTGTTTACACTCGTACATCAAACGGTAGTGCAACACTCCTCAATTAAAATTGCTACTAAAGCAATGAAATAATGACTGTATCTTTAAAAAAAAATTGACTGATTGAAGCGAAATTCACTTTACGCCGCGAAAACGCCGTAAAAAAAAATAAAGTGTCAATCAATCAGACCGTGTCTAATCGATCGTAAAAGTTGGTAGTCGAAAGGGGAATTTGTGGACGGGTGGAGTAGGACGTCCCGTTTCTATGTTTCCAGGTAGGTTCTACCCACTTGAACAATATGTCGCCATGCATTCTCGTGCTGCAAATTTTTGTCATTTTCAAGGTATTAGTTTCATTTGGTAGTGAGATCTCGTGATGGTTTCATCCGGTTGTAATAAATCATAATATACCACGTCGAGTTTGATGGACGTCGGTCGATGGATGTTTTGCTTGACCGTTGATGTTGATGCTTGACCGCTTTTTAGCCCCCATGCTTTCATTTGCCTTAGATTATCGTCAAGGAGCAACTTTTCACCGCCCCTGATAACGATAAAACCTTTTCTTTCTTGCCGATGCTGCTGCTCCCTAGTTAGAAAAAAAATTACCTAGGTCTTGGAATTAAAAGTTATAGCAGTACAACCTTACTCTGCAGCCGCAAACAAATGATTCTCTTTTTCATTGCTACTCTAGAGGAGATTATATGCATTCAGTTCAACTGGGAGGATTCTAACGCTGATAAAAACTCACAAATATAATAATGAGAATTATTGATTGATGCCCAAGCTTAGCATGCGATGTTTCTGATCTGATATTCCTCTACTGCTAGCGCCATTTATTGGAAAATGGTGAATTTTTGTTGTTTGTTTTGTGTTTTGATAATTTATTTTCATTGCCTCTCGAAGGGCTAACGTTCTAAAAGAAAATCAGAAGTTTTCTGTATATAATATTTGTCCTTCTCTCGGATCTTGCACTTTTTCACACATGACGTGCTAGATTGGCTATTAGGTCCTTGTAGCCTCTACTTACCATGTGGAGTTTGCGGTAAGACCCTACTGTCATTCACCCATGGGAAACATTCACGACTAAAGTCACTGTTTGTCACCATGAACTTACTATAATTAAAGTCCATATTGTCTAAGTAGTCTGTGCCCTTAAGCCATACGTTCTACTTATAATACTACTTCTTCTTTTCCTTTTTCCGGCGTTGTTATGGTCAGAAGGGTAGGACCATAACCTTCCCACTGCATTCCTACTGGTCCGCTTGTGGGGTCCGCCGGTTTTACCTCAGAAAGTAGCGGCAGGCTTCCCGCTTTGGGATTACTTCATCGCTGAGGCCAATCAAATGCTGGTGTTTTTGCATTTGTTTGCACCAATTGTTTTTCGGCCTGTCTTTTTTTTTTTTTTTTTTTTTGTGACACGTTCATGCTCCAGATTTTTTTGTTTGATCTTACTCTTACAACACCGGTGATCTCCAGTCGTGTCAACCCACTGATTTGCATGTACACTTGTGGGGCAGTTTAATGGTGGTATATGTGTCCCTAGGCTCACCTTGGTGTTTTCTAAATTGCCTAGATGTGATTTTTGTTTACCTCTGTTTTAGTCGCCTTTTACGACAAGCGAGAGGTATCGCTGCAGGGATATTCTTAACCCGTCCCTGCACGGAGCGTTCTTTTTATAATACTACATATATAATAAATAGCAAGAAGCATACATATGTACAATACATTTATTATGATATAAATGAAATTCAATAAACTGTTAAGCAATATAAATGAAATTCAATAAATTGTTAAGCAATGACCCAAACCTGTTCCAAACATACCTTACATCCAATATGCCGTCAACAGTAAATAGGGAATTATCATTATAAAATCCCACTCACATATATGTACTTCACAATAAAAAGCAAATACTCTATATTATATGTATATGTCTTGATCCCCATCTCCGAGTTGACTTCCATTTCCATTAGCTCGATTTCGATTAAAATGGCCGTGTCCAAAGCTAAGTGATCTAAACACCTTAAAGGTATTCTACTATGAATTGGCAATATCTTGAGTCATCGTGCCACCACCAAAGGTAATTTCTTTGGTTGCTTTCTTTGCCTAGCTAGAGCTGGAATAGTGGAACTCTCTCTCTATTATAATCCCTCAATGACTTAATTCAATCGCCAATCTAATTTCCTATTAGCTAAACTTCGTAGGATTTTAACGTTCTCGTCGAACGTCATAGTCAGCTATTACGTTGTAATGTCTTACTATACTAGGTTCCATTCAGATCATAACTATACAAGTATCCCAGTGATCGGGTCAGTCTGTATTACTGACATATTCACCTACTCCAAATCCTACGTGTGGCCAAGCGGGGCATGCCTCTCCTTACGCGTTTAAATAATCATACATGGAGTCATTCATTTTCATAATCTGCACCTTTACAGATTGGTACCAGATTGGTGCAGATTGTAACCCTCAACCCTTTTTTTTTTGCGAAAAATCATCTATTAAAAATTGAGCTATTAGATAGATAGAGATTTTATTTCGTATATAAATTTACAATGAGGTTGTCACACAATTTACATACAGAGATTCGATAACTTATTGTATTTCTTTCAGCTGAAACATTATCTTTTAAAACAATAACTAAAGTGGAGGAAAATAATATTGACTTTGAAGGAAACTACGATAAAAACCTTCATAGTAAGTGAGGTACATGAGAAATAAGTAACAAATGAATAAATAAAAATAGATAAATAAATAAATATATAAATAAATAAATAAATAAATAAATAAATAAATAAATAAATAAATAAATATAAATAAATATATAAATAAATAAATAAATAAATAAATAAATAAATAAATAAATAAATAATAAAATAATTGAATGAATAAGTTAGTAAATAAATAAGTATATATAAATAAATGAACAAAATAATTAGCTAAGAAATAAATAAATAAATATAATAAATCACTAAATAAATAAGTACAGAAAAAAATAAATAATCAGTTAAATATAACGAAAATATGTACAGAGATATTGATTAAGTATTTAGCTGGTTTATGAGAGGGTTGTCTGGAATAACAAGGTTTCGCAAAAAAGTGGACGTCAACTTAATGATTCTGTCGGAGATCAATTCAATATTCGATTGGAGATGAAGATCAGTGGTAGAATGGTATCTAGATAAGTCAAGCATCATTTTCAAAAGTTTATTTTGAGATATTTGCAATTTTTTTATATGACATTTTGCACAGTTTCCCCATACTTGGCATCCATATAATAGTATTGATTGAAATACTATTTTATGGATAATGATTTTGTTAAAGCTGCTTAGCTTTGACTTTCTATTGATAAAAGGGTAAAGCATTGTGATGGCAATATTGACTTTGTCGATGGTATTTAAGATGTGTTTTTTAAAAGTAAGTTTTTCATCTAGATGTATACCCAGATACTTTACAGTTGGTTTCCAAGCAACATTTACCCCACACACATTAAGTGGATTATGAGGAAGGTAGCAATTCTTTCTCTTTCGACTGAAAAAGATTGATTGCACTTTTTCAGGATTGATTTTTATTTTCCACTTATTAAAATAGTTGACAGATATTCCAATCGCATTTTGTAGATTTGTCTCGATATTGAGACTAAACACATGTGATGAGAATATACCTGTGTCGTCGGCGTAAATAGCTGTTTGACACTCAGGAAGCCGTGGGAAGTCAGAGGTATAAATATTGTAGAGCACAGGGCCAAGAACGGACCCCTGGGGCACTCCCGCATAAGGAGAATATAGAGATGATGCTTTACCATGGACGTAGACTCTAAAACGTCTGTTGGTCAGGAAACTTTGTATAGTTTTAACTAAATACAATGGAAAACCAAAGTTAATCATTTTATAAATAATACCATTGTGCCAAACGGAGTCGAAAGCTTTCTCAATATCTAACAAAACCAAGCCCGTAGATTTGCCCAGGGCACGGTATTGAGCTATTTATTGTCATTTTCAACATTAAAAAATTTTGCTTAGTTATGCTTTCCGCCCCAACATATATCAAAATAATCAGCATAATCACCTCTACAACATACTAATTTCATTTTATTGTACATTTCAAGGTCATCGACATGATTACTGATATTTTTTTATGAGGGTAGGTTAAATTCGTTTTATGAGTATCGTAAGCTCGTGTTCATAGTAGTGTGAGATTTCCACTCAATAAAAACACCTCCTTTCAAGCCGAATTTATAATGCAACTAAGTCATTTCGCTTATCTAGCAATATTCCGTTATCGATGTATTTGCATTTGTCAGACGACATTTCAACGAAGGTTCCTGGAATTTTCGCTATGTTCGTACGATTAAAGTTTATCGGGCTAGAGGCTTGAGAGGCGTCAAAGAATACACACGAACATGTCAGTTTGTGTTCGAGTGTTTTTTCTATTACATCAGTTATTCGATGTACTTGGCCAATAGTTGAATGCTTGCTTCTGAAACCAAACTGATGATCGATCTTAAGCGTTTAAGGGAAATTCGTTCATTTTATTTTTAAATATCGTCAACAGTGAAGTCGGACGATACGATTTCTTGTTCGTTAATGTTTTACAACGCTTTGGAACTATTGTATTATGACTTCTGCGACTTTCCACTGGCTCGGCACATATTCTAATCTAAGAATATAAATAAGAAACAGGAGTTTTAGCAAAGCCTTTTTTGGTAGAGGCTTGAGAACTTCTCCTGTAATTAGATCGTAGTCAGGAGCCTTGTCTGTTTTAAGCGATTTGACAATAGCTTTTAGTTCAGCGAACATTTCATCCGTCTGATAAAAAAAATAAAAATAATTATAAATCCTTTTGCTCCATTGAAATATGATAAACCAATCTCTAAAAGTACAAGAATTTCTTTATCTTCGTTTTTGACCAGCGATGACTAATACGAGAAATTTAGTATTCACATGCTCGTGAAAGTGTAGTTGCTCTATAAGATCAGTACTATTGTTATCGGCGTTAGAACGTAACAGACCTCAAGGACTGGAGTCGAGGCTTCTCTCCATTATTTATGCTCCGTGAGTTGCCAATATTTCCGATGCAACACCAATGTCATCAACAAGTTGCGGAGCCAATAAACGTGGGAGCATCGTACTGTCCAAAAAGGAGGCCAACATAAAATTATTTGTGATCGCATAAATTCGAAGACCGAAAGTTCATACCTTAGGAGTTTCATGCGTTCACCTCGGCGAATATCAAGATATAAATAAAGCACGAAAATCAACGTAATTATTAACTCAACTCCTACATAGTGAATCAATAGTTATAATTATGTAAAAGAGATGAATGGGACTTATTGCTTGTTGCCGATTCCGAATAACGCGCATAAAGACAAGTACACTACAGCGTATTTTGCCATTACCCGACTGAGGAGTGAAAATACGATTTTAATGAATTGGCTATTGCGGTATTCAATTTCACTGAGGGAAAACACAGACTTTTGCCAGTAACAAATGATTATACTCGTACTTTATTCATTCAAGTACTTTTAATTTGGCATAAATATTGATGTATTTAGCGATCTTGAGTCTGAAGATATCTCAGAGACTGGATGCCGGGACTTGTGCCATAAATTTTCTTGATGACAGTCGACTAAGGTATTTTAAACTTCTGATTATGTACTCAACAAATAATTCACATAAAAATATTAATATGGTATACAACTAAACAAAAATCAACGATTATTATCAGGTCTTCATAAAGAATTTATAATAAATACAAACTACGTATATATGTTAGAGTAGAAAAAAATAGTACTGTGTAAGAGAAAGAGAAACACTTAAAACCAAAATAAATAAAACGGCTTATCAAATGAGGAGAGTTGAGTGGAATCTGCGCTTGGGGAGTCATTCGAGGAGTGACGGTGACTCAAGGTGGACGCAAAATCGAGTGACGAAAAGAAAACTATCATCAGAAGTGGGATGGACCTTCATCGAGAATGACGAAGAATCGCAGGAAGGCCGTGTTAGAGTAGAAAAAAATAGTACTGTGTAAGAGAAAGAGAAACACTTAGAACCAAAATAAATAAAACGGCTTATCAAATGAGGAGAGTTGAGTGGAATCTGCGCTTGGGGAGTCATTCGAGGAGTGACGGTGACTCAAGGTGGACGCAGAATCGAGTGACGAAAAGAAAACTATCGTATATATGTATATTCAAATAGCCAACATTACGCTGCTGACTCAGCTTGTAAACACTTCTCAGGCAACAATACCGTCAATTATGCAAACAATCTGAAATTAAATTCATTGCAGTTAACTCGTTGATCGTGGCGTTTAGAACCTAGACTGCGAATGCTCACTTTGTAGATTGCACGAAACTCCGTACCGTGGAGGCAGTATAGCACTGACTATAAATCTATTTTGCAAATGAGTTGCATGGCTTGTCACTGATATACTTGATACAGCAGATCAACAGCATCCACGTCATTATCGTCGCATTTATCCAAGAGATATGCTAATTAATTGTTTAAATAGAATTTATGGATCTGCGGAAGTTTATCAAGGATGCTAGAGGCCGGAATGAAGAAGCAAAGAGGAGTGCCTCGTTTGATCACCTGCGAAGTGAAATGAATAAAATGTCACTACCTAGGGGACCATGTTTACGGCAACCTGTGGTGGTGTAACAAAAAGTATATTTGAAGAATTTAAAAAAAAAAAATATTTGCTCGTAGATATTAATCCCATTGTGACTTTTGTCTAAAATTAATGTGTATTGGCCATGTCCAAAGAACATTCAGCTAATTGACAAGTAAATGAATAGGTTTTTTCGCAACAAAATTCTCGTGGAAAGAACCGAGTGCTGTGGAAGCACGTTGCACGCTCTCGAGACCGACATGCATAAAAGGGTTAATGGCTGTGTTGACCCCCATTTATAGCCCGCTGCTGCAGAATTATATGCAATTTTTGGATGTGGCAAAGCGTTGGCCATTAACATTTTATTTTCGGGGATTTTGAAAATATTAACTTTATCTAGGTATATCAACATTTACTGTCAATTTATGTGGCCACAAAATTTGAGATACTGAATGTCATTCTGATTGTTTTTCCGAAATATTTACAGCCCGAATATCAATGCAAACTTACATATATTCTGTATTTTTCAGTGACTTCAGTGAGTTTCGTCTGCCAGTAGAACTTTTTTACAAGAGTTTGGATCTTGTCAGGAGTCTACTTTTTGTTTATGCAGTGCATCGAATATCGAGTTTAGGTGCACCTTTGTGATGTCCTGATGAATGCCAATCTCGATGTTGGAAAGGTTTCTATTGGATGGTGGCAAGGAGGCACTCAAAGTGAGCACTCAAGTCAAGGAATTGGCAAAGCGTGGCTAGCGCGATCTACTGTAATTATTTGGGTGCGTTTGGATCTACTCTGCCATCTCGGCGAATTGGCTGGTCCTGCGATCACGGCACTAAGTTCGAGTGAAATACGGAGCTTCCAGGTACTAGAGGTCTACCTTTTGTGCATTCTTCTCCGAAATGGAAAAGGAATGCGGCCTATCGCACCTAAGGTCGTGATGGGTACGGTGAATGTAAATTCACTGATGAGGATCGAGATACGAGCCGTACCTACTTTTTAACTTGTTGCAGGACGAAAGCCCCGATGTACTCTTGGTTAGCGAAACAAAGCTAAACCACAAGCACAAAATCCGGCACAGTTCTTATAGAATAATTAGATGGGACCGACCAAACGCTACTCAAGGCGGGGGAGTTGCGATCTTTCTTAAAAATAATTTTAAACATAAGGTCATATACATATAGCGGTGAAGGACGTTCCAGGTGCTAGAGGCCTGTATTATATGTATTCCTCTCCGAAATGGAAAGAGAATGTACATTGTATCAGCTTATGCACCTGAAGCACTTCAACCCAATATTTTTATCGCAGAGCTCGAGACACTCTTTCGATCTCTGCGCTTGAACTCGTTAGAAAACTTCTACATTCTGGCCGGCTATTTATATGCCAAACATAGTGATTGGGGAAATAACATTCCCAACACTAGAGGGAGCCTACTAAGCTCATAGAGTCAAGTTGCTCGCAACGGATAGTCCGTCGTATCTTAGGAGCGGCTCATATCTGGATCTCATGCTGATAGACTCTCAACTGAGACTGGCAGACACGAACGAATGGACTATCAACTGTCTACGGAACATTGTATACGATTCCAATTCCCTGACGGCTAATAGGAACCTGTCAAACCACGAGATTGACAGGTACTTCAAACAAATGGACGATATCATTGAACAGTACGATACCACGCCAACGACAGCCCGATATCACAAACGTACTGAAATGCGAAAATCGACGCACTGCTCAGACAAAAAAGTAGACTCTTGACAAAACTCAAACTCTTGTACAGGCGGTTTACCGACAGGCAAAACTCGGAGGTCAGGAGAAGTCACTGATTAAAAATCTCCAACAGTTGATCAAAGAGAATTAGAGAATATCTGTAAGTTTGCATTGGAACAACAGAATTCGTGCTGTAAAATCCAACAGCGCCAGTACGTTCTCAGAAATAAATAAAATATTTCGAAGAAACAATTAGAATGACATTCAGGATCTAATGAATGTTTGCATCGATCCAGACAACGCCATCCTGGAGACGACTTTTTGGTGATCTTCAGGAAAAGGTGGCGACAGTGGGAGCTGTCTTCCAGGAAGTGTACAAGGTGAATGATAGTATTCGCCCGAACCACGACCTGGAGAACAGAGCCCTGCTTCATCACTTTTACCTTAGAAATGTTTTCGATCATTGGCGATCCGAGAATCTTGGCTTTACCAGGTTCAATGAATATTTTATGGCGATGGCATTGCCAATGAAGGGGCTAATACCCTGTTCATTTCGACGAAAGATCTCCAGATGATCTTTCAGTCATTGAAAAGGAAAAAATCCGCGGGTATCGACGCTATATCCAATGTTGTACTTAAACACCATTCATGCACTGAATAACACATATTATCCAGTGCACTGGAGACAGCGGTGGTGCAACCAATCCCCAAGAGGAGTAAGGACACCCGTAACCCGGCAAATCTCCAGTCGATAAGTCTCCTTCCGAGTATCAGCAAGGTCTTTGAGAAGGTCTTTGATAGGGCTCTGTCTAAATGGGTTGAGGACAATAAAATCATCCCGGATAACCAATTCGGTTTCAGAGCAGGGCATGAAACTATTCATACCGCGTGCAACTCGTATCGGATATCCAGTGGAATAAATGCAAGAACCAATGCACGGGTGCCTGTCTGATTGACTTGGAAAAAGCCTTCGACACCGTATGGCTAGAAGGTCTTTATTACAAGCTCAGTCGGCTGGGAATAAGTAAACCACCCCTATATAATATATCATATTATGATTTTTGACATGTTAACAGGAAGAAAGTTCGTTGTGAAAATTGCCAACTTAACTTCTACCCAAACATTTGAAATCAAAAACGGACTGCAACAGGGTACGGTAAATCCGCCGATCCTTTTCAGCATTTACCTGAGTGATCTACTTGTTTCTCTTCACCACTCAATAGCTTTCTCTTTGACAAGATGGCTGTTTCATATCAGCCAACTTGATTCCAGGGTGAAAGTAATATGCTACAAGCCCTTAATCAGGCCCATGGTTCCCTATGGATGTCCCGTCTGGTTCAATGTGAGAGCCAGCTTAATGGAAAGGATTCGGGTGTTTGAGAGGCAATGCCTAAGGACTTGTCTCGGGCTACATAGGACATCCGAATCTGAGTACACGATATTTTAATCGAACAAGGTCCTATACAATAGGGCTAGGATTGTACGGGTGGATAACTTTCTAATCAAACTGATTTGGAGTCACGTTGCAAGAGCAATGACTTCGGAATACGGACCCGATGTCACGCTCCGTGAATCCGAACGCCTCAGGTTCTGTAGATCGGTCTCACGCCGAGATCGAGGAGGCGTAGTCCACCAGCATCAACGTTTTTGGTGGCTGGAGAGAACTCCGTCAACGGACACTTTACTAGGTGCAGCCTCTTCAAGGCATAGCCTGCCAAAAACCGATAGCAGGCTTACATAGGCTAGGGTAGGGTAAGGTAGGGTAGGGTAGGGTAGGTATTAGTAGGGTAGTATAGGACCAAAAAAAAAAACAATAAAAACAAAAAAAAAAAAAAGAAAAAATATTAAAATTCAGCAAAAAAAAGATATACAGGGTGTCCCACGAGCAGTGTGCCAAAAAGCTACAGCGTGTAGGTCTAGTCAAGACAAGAAAAAAATCGTATGGGAGGGGGGGTCTATTTCCCCCCGTTTAGCCGGGAGGGGCAATTTTCTAAAAAAATTGACTTATTTTGGAAAAATAATTATTAAAAATCAACAGTTACATCCACAATGCCACGATATACCTTTTTGTAAAGTCAGAAACCTCTTCTTTCATATTGATTTTAAATGAAGCTGTTTTAGGGAATAGTTTTTGAGAAATTAATTTTCAAACTCAAAATTTTGAAAAAAAATAGGAAAAAATAAATTTCGAACTACTTTTTTCAAAAATTGTATGTAATTAAGTACTAATTTTTTTTTCCAAAATTCAATTCCCTTATTAGTTTTTAGTTAAAAACAGAAAACCGGATGCAAAAATGTGTTGTAGTTTTTGAGAAATTAAAAAAAAACCAGAACCACTTTTTTCTAAGAAAAACCTTTTTTTGGTTTCAACCCGGCTGGACTTGTAGGCAAATTAATGTATGAAACATTGACCTCTTTTTTATTATTTTTTAAATTGGGAGTTTTATTATAAAAAATTTTCAATATGATCCCCATTTTTTAGAAGGCAAAGATTATATCTCCTTCTAATGGCTGCACATAAGTTTATGCTTGTCAAATTTTCCTGCAATTTGACTCCAGCGACTTCAATACGTTCTCTCAGTAGTTCTAAAGATACTATTTCCACTTCGTAAACATAATTCTTCATGAATCCCCACACATAAAAATCTAGAGGAGTTAAATCTGGTGATCTAGGTGGCCATTCCGTGGGGTCTTTCTTCCGATCCAACGGTCACTAAAGTGATCATCCAGCCAGTTTCTAACCCGTAAGCTGTAGTGTGCTGGTGCTCCATCTAGATTAAATTATCTGCTAAGGCCAAAGGAACGTTGTCCATCAAATCGGGCAAAAGGTCTCGTAGGAATTGCAGGTATGATTCTCCATTAATAACGTCATTCAAAAACCGGGACCCGATAACAGTTTGTCCAACAATACCAAGCCAAACATTACAGCTAAAGCGGTGTTGTGTTTTATTTTGTTTTTTGTTGTGTGGATTGGTGCTACTCCAATGATGCTGCACTTCGTTCTCTCGTAGACATCGGTGGATTCTTGAAAACATGCTACGACTGGGACACCTCCGATTGGGATATCTTTCTGCGTAGAGTCATTCGGCTTCACGATCTCGACCATTAGCTAAACCGTAGCAGAAGTGCATGTCCGTTAATTCTTTTCGAGAGTATGAGTTTGACATCGTAATGTGTTGATGAGTTAACATCCAATTTGGAAATGGTTTTTTTTATTAAAAATGCGATACCTTTTATTTACATTTGGGTTGCAAATATTTTATTTTTCAATAAAGAAAAATTGTGGTTTTATTGTCTTAAGGACCTACCGGGTAGAACCCATCGGCGGCGGGCGGACGCAGATGAAATTGGCAGGTCAGTTTTCAGGCGTTATCAATGAAAAAAAAGGATTAGTCCAGGGTTATTCCAATACTGTGTCACTTTATTGTTTTCTCATAAAACTCCGAATTTTTTTAAAAATAATAAAAAAGAGGTCAATGTTTCATACACTACTTTGCCTACAAGTTCAGCCGCGTTAAAACCAAAAAAAGGTTTTTCTTAGAGAAAAAATGGTTCGGGTTTTTTTTTAATTTCTCAAAAACTACAAGACATTTTTGCATCCGGTTTTCTGTTTTTAACTAAAAACTAATAAGGAAATTGAATTTTGGAAAAAAAAATTAGTACTTAATTACATACAATTTTGGAAAAAAGTAGTTCGAAATTTTTTTTTTCCATTTTTTTTTCAAAATTTTGAGTTTGAAAATTAATTTTTCAAAAACTATTCCTTAAAACAGCTTCGTTTGAAAACAAGGTGAAGGGAGAGGTTTCTGGCTTTACAAAAAAGTATATTACGGCGTTGTGGATCTAACTGTTGATTTTTAATATTTTTTTCCCAAATTAAGTCAATATTTTAGAAAATTGCCCCTCCCGGCTAAACGGGGGGGAATAGACCCCCCCCTCCCATACGATTTTTTTCTTGTCTTGGCCAGACCTACACGCTCTAGCTTTTTGGCACACTGCTCGTGGGACACCCTGTATATAAAATATATATTATATATATAATTTTATATATAAATATTTTATTTAAGCTAGAATAAGTTAGGTTTAGTTAGGTTAAGGTAGGTTTAAGTTTTATTATATACAAAAAAGTATAAGTTTTTTCTAATAAAATTAATTTTTCTTAGCTTAAGATATAATAAGTTTGTTTAAGATATTATAAGTTTACATATAGTTATCGAAAGACAGAGGATTAAGTTGTACTGTTTGTTTTAGAGTGTCCGCCTAAGGCCAGTAAGATATTTAAATTTGTAAGGATAATTAAGCAAGTTTTAAGCAATTTTGTCTAGCGTGAGATACAATAGTTATAATATTTTATAAATCGAATAAAAATGAATTTTAAATTGAGAAAAAAAGAACAATTGGAAAGGGAATGTTCTGATGGTAAATTTTTTAAAATATAATTTTTCTTAGCTTAAGTTGTTCATTTACCCGTACTTTGGTTATATTATATGTTAATCATAAGGCCGAAAGTCATAGTCTTAAGTTGTTCTATTAACATATATATGATATATATATATATATGTATGTACAATATATGTACAATGGACCAGTATTAGTGTCTGAGTGCTCCAACAGATAGCAGCAGCCTCCAACAAGAGAAAAAAAATATATCTGATAGTTTATGGTTAGTTGTTTTTAAAGTTCTTTTTTTCCGTGGATTTTTTTTCTTTCTGTATTAAGCAGGAAGAAATGTCGGAAGAAGGCGGGAGAAAACCCGTTCGTCTTACCATCCGTCGTCTGGGTGAGGAAAGTCATAAAGAGGAGAAAACGGCTAAACCAAAGGAATACCCTGATTAAGCACCCCTCCCTCACCACTCCGACCGAAAGCTGCGAGTTGAAGCGGGAGAAGAGCTAGCTAGCTAGCTCAAGAACAACAGCTATTCTACAACAGCAAGTTCGGCAACGGAAGAGGAGCGGAGTGAACTTGAGGACAAGAAACGTATACTACGTGCCAAGCTAAAGGCCGTAGTTGAGAGGCTCATGTAGATGCGGAAAAGAGTAAAGAAGGAGGCAACATCCATCCAAAAACAATTGCAACAAACAGTCGCAGGAAAAGCAGCCCCAGCAGAAGCAGCAGCCACACAAGCAGATACAACCACTGCCTTTTCTTACCGCGAACAACTCACCTAAACTTAAATATTCAAATGTTTTTTGACTCTTCACTAGAACCAAAACAGGTGCGAACACTTTGGTGATCTGCAATGGAATGAAAAATTAAAATACGCCTACACACTCCCATGGTCTGTGATCGAGTGATGAATAATATAATTAAACAGACGATGGATAGTACAATACCACGCCAACGACATTACGATACGACCAACGAGTACGGAAACGCCCTGTGCAGACAGAAAAGTAGACTCCTTTCAAGACTCAAACTCTTGTAAAGACAGAGATCAGGACACTGAAGTCACCGATTGAAATTCTCGAACAGTTGATCAACGCAAAACATCGAGTGTAGCTTCGGCTGTGTGGCACGTAGCGCCTTCCTGTTGAAACCAAATGTTGCCAATATCCTCCTCTTCAATTTGAACAAAAATTCGTTCAACATGGCCCGATAACGATCGCCATTGACTGTAACGGCCACTCCTTGCTCATTTTCGAAGAAAAATGGCCCAATTATGCCTCTGGACCAAAATCCGCACCAAACAGTGGCTCGTTTTGAGTGCACCGGCTTTTCAATGTATGCGTGCTTGTTTTCTGTGCCCCAAATGCGACAATTTTGCTTGTTTACATACCCGCCAAGATCAAAATGAGCTTCATCTGAAAAGATGATTTTTTTGGCAAAATCGGCATCTTCTGTAAGTCGATCGCAGGCCCACTTAGTGAAGCGTTGTTCAAGCGTATACACAACCATATTCGTTCAGCGGAAGGATAAAACTAATCTATCTAAATCAGACATGAGCTAAGTGTTACCATTCACGAAATAAGCACTACTTGAAAAAAAAACGTTAGATGGCGGGCCCTTTATAAGGCGAATTATAGCATTCGCCCGAACGACAAACTGGAAAGTACTGCTCTATCACTTCTACCTTCGAAATGGTTTTTTGCCTGCGAAAAACCTCTTCTTCTAGCCCGCCCCGTGGGCGCCCCCTGGAAATGACTAATCAGCGGTTAGTGTCAGCTAAGGTCTTACTTGCATGCATCAATCGTGCGCAGTGGACAATGGAAGTGGAGTGGATTGTGGAAAGAGGTAACAATAGACACATAACTCCGTGGTGGTGAGAGCGAAAGAACCCTGCCGAGGGATGGAAGGCTGGAGCTCTAATGAACTCCTTTCGGTGCTTTGGCAGAGCCCTTAATATACGTGCTTTACCACAGTAGAACCGGTAATGCTGTGGTGGACCTCATTCACATCGGCTTACTCGTGGGATCAAAAATAACCAAATGAATAAAAATAGCAACAAACAAAAACCCTCGGGTTTTACCTCCTTAAACACTAAGAACACTGAGAGTAAAAAAGCTTCGCAGGCAATGATATCGGTCCCAACGAAGCACATAAGAGCAAGCACGGCAGCCTACAGGAAGAGAAGTGCTGTTTATTCCTTAGCCGACATGAAAAAAAAAGGACAAGGCAAGACAAGGACAAGAAGGACGCAGCCTCGGGTCAATGGTCTTCAGGAACTGTAGAGGAGCAGAGGAGTCGGGTTCTTCCGTATCCGTTTCCAGAGCTAAAAGAAGTGGCTGGGCATCTAAAAGGCCTTCAGGTTCAGAGGCGGGCAATGGCTATGATTCTCACCACCTCAGCCTTCTTCAGAACATGGCAGGTATCCGATACCCTATCCTGTGGTTCGATCTGGATCCAATTCTTCCAATATCTCGGTTGCAAACTGATCGGTATCGGAAAGAGTGCCGTCTCTAATCTTTAACTTTTAAACTTTGGGATTTTGAGATCCCACCTAAAAAAAAAAATTCCTTAGGAACTCTAAACGCATCAACTGGTATAAATATGAGGTTACCCTTTAAGGCGTCCTTGACCCCGCTCAATTAAGTAACCCCATGTCGCATGCAGACATTGAACGTCTGGCGACTAAAGTTATACATAGGAACAATGAACAAATCCTTTCTAAAGTCTTGCCCAAGCAGTTGACCAGCAAAGGTCTAAAGGAAAGCAGGCGGCTTTCCAACTAAGCGAAAAATCAAAACGGACAGAGGATTTGAACTGTTACAAAAACAACTTCAGAGTATATACAATTGAGATAAGAAAGGCGCAATTAGAAGGAAAAAATGAGGCCAGTAGAGTGAGGAAGATACTGACAAGAACTCCAACTATAACCGCCCTAATTAAGATAGCAGATGGCACCGCAATGGTGACTAGCGAAGAGTCACTAGATCTCTTGCTCAATACACACTTACCCGACAACCCAGAGACTAGTAGCTACAATTTTGAACAACTCATACCTAGTCTTCCGTTCATTTCAAAAGAAGTAATAAGAAAAAGAAAACTGCAACGGGCACTAAATAGCTTCCTTCCATACAAATCTGCAGGTCTGGATGGAATCTACCCGGTAGAGAGGCACCGTGCCTACGACACTTTCGAACCGAGATTTTTGTTATTATTCTCCTCCAGCCTACTGGTAGACTGGGGCTACATGCCACTATCCTGGAGAGAACTAAGTGTTACATTTATACTTAAAATAAGAAAAACCTCTTACACAACTGCAAATACTACAGACCTATCTGTCAGTCTCTCTTCCTTTCTTGTTAAGACACTAGAGAAACTGGTGCACCAATACATTCGCGAAAGCCTATAAAAAAAAATGTTTTCGAAATCGCGACGTGCTTATTATAGGGGGAAAACAGTAGACACAACTCTACACACGATAGTTGGAACCGTTGAAAAATCACTTTCCAACAAAGAATTTAAATGATTGCCTTTCTCGATATTGAAGCTTTCAACAACATAAAACCATTAGCCTTCACCAATGCATTCAGCAAGCGAGAGGTTTATGGTAATATAATAATTTGGATCAAAAAAATGCTTTCAAACAGGTTGATTCATTCGAAATTCGCCTGCTACCACACAAGAAAGGGCAGTAAAACGTGGCATACCACAAGGAGGAGTATTATCGCCACAACTGTGAATGTAAGTTGTAAACGAAATACTCCCATCCTTGGAGGACAACGGGTGAAAAGTCATTGCGTATGCAGACGATATTGCACCTGCAGTCAACGGGAAACATCTCCCAACAATCAGAGATTTGATGGAAACATGCATAGACAAACTGGCCAATTGGGCAGAGAACTGCGAGCTTTTAATAAATCCCTCCAAAACGAAGCTAGTTTTATTCACATGAAAACGGCAGATTCGTCAAATTAGTTCACCAAAACTCAATAGGACTTACTTTAGATTCGCAGACCACCCTAAATACCTTGGCGTGGTACTCAACAGGAAGCTCAACTCGAAATTGAATGCGGAAAAATGCATCAACAAATTAACTGCGCTATACATTGCGAAAAAGTACCAGATGGGGTATCAAACCCCATATAACACACTGGCTGTACACTGTGGTTGTAAGACTCATATTACTTAACGGTTGCTTAGTCTGATGGCCGGTACTGTGCAGATCTAACTACGCCAAACTTTTAAGTAGAGTTTGTTTTTTTTTTTCAATTTTTAATTCATTTTTATTCGATTTTGCTTATTACTATCTTACGCTAGACAAAAATGCTTAAAACTAGCTTAATTATGCTAACAAATTTAAATATCTTACTGGCCATAGACGGACACTCAAAAACCAACAATACAACTTAAACCTATGCCTTTCGATAACTATGTATATATAAACTTAATATCTTAAACAATCTTATCATATCTTAAGCTAAGAAAAATTAATTTAGAAAAAAAACTTAGCATATGAATTTTAAGTAGAGTTCAAAGGATGGCATGCACCGCTATAACCGAGGCATTGCGAACAACCCCTAATATACTCGGATCTTTTAAGCAAGGTAAAGACAAACAAATCGGTGCTACGACTGAAGTAATCGTCACATTGGAAATTCTCCGGAATAGGGCACGCTGGTATTTTACGCCAAAGAAAAGATCTAAGTGAAGTCACGAACTACTTAAACCCGACCCCAGACAAGCTTCTTTATAAAACAACAATTCCCAGCCGACGACAATGTGAATTTCCAAAATAAGCAACTGCACCCCAACACCTCCAACCCAAACCTCACCCTTTCACCCTAATACCAACAACTTCTGCCTCATTTACCCAATCCTCTGCCTCCCCTCAATCTTTTGTTGATTCTCTTTTGCCCCCTACAGTTAAACTTACTCAGCTAACAGCTGACCCCATCCAAAGTCGTTATGCCCTTTCTCGACTAAGAGATAAAAAGAGGTATGAGAACATTCGTCTCTTTCTGGCTTACCTCCACGATAAATCAGAGGCGATATGTTATGAAGGTAAAACAAACACAAGCGTCATGGTCTCCATTCAACAGGAAGGTCTCCCCACGGATTTCGCTAGCCTCAAGAACCTCTTCATAAAATATCATGAATTTTTCAATATCTCGCCCCAAAAAGTGTCAAAGGATCTTGATATATTCATTCGTATATCGCATCTTAAACGTAGTATTGCTGACCACAAGACGTTTTTTCGTCCCTAATTGTCTCTCTCTCCAAGCAACCCGCTCACAGACACAAATCTGAATTCTCTCCATCAAAATTTAATGTTTATCGCGCTGACGATCTCAGCCGACCGACTGATGGTTGCCCTTGTCGAGGCGTTCTACTAGCCGTCCTTAATACAATTGTCTCTTCCCTTATTGCAATATTATCCTCCCCACTTCTCGACTTTGTTTCAATTAAGATTACTCTACCCCATAAGACACTATACATCATTTGTTTCTACATCTCGCTCTCACAACCTATTAAATCCTATCAACTCGCCATTAACACAATTGACCAAATAACCGATTTAAGAGACCCTCAGGATTAAATCCTTCTTTTCGGTGACTTCAACCTTCCTCATCTTAAATGGACCCAATCAATCGTTTTATATTGCCACCAATCCCACTACTGCCAAAGAATGTCTCTTCTTGGATCGCCTAGCAGATTCAAACCTTAGCCAAGTTAATGGCGTCCTAAACTACATGGGTAGACAACTAGACCTCAATATTCACAACCGAACCCCTCAACTCTTCTGTTTCACTTTGTGCCTTTCCCTTTCAACCATCGATAACTTCCATCCTCCCCTCTTCCTTTCCTTTTTTCACGATTCTCTATTACAGAACAAACCCCCTGCAGTTCTGGCCTCTTACGATTTCCACAAAGCAAAATTTCGCATAATCAATGAATACCTTAAAAAAGCCCCTCTCAATTTTGATAACCTAACCGTGCAATATTCATATTCTACAGAGAAATATTTAATTCTATCTCTCTTTACGTTCCCATTTCACAACGCAAAACTTTGTCCACCTCCCCACCCTGGTATAGGTACAATCGCAGGCTCCGTTCTATCTTACTCTCTCTCCTTCGATGATCAAACCTCGAATGACCCCAATATTATCGCCAACTTTTCCGCCATCTTTTTTAAACAGTCTTTTGCCGACGACTCCTTTGCTCCAGACCTCTCTTACTTCGATTATTTACCGATTTTTTCCCTTGGACCACTTCTTCCTCGCACAGGCGATTCTCATGTCATCGAAAACAAATTAAATCTACTTAATGATAAATTCACTCCTGGACCTGACGGTCTCCCTGCCATATTTCTAAAAAAAAATGGTCGTCAACCCTCTCTCTCCTTCTCTCCCTATCCCCAGGTGAATTCCCCGCTTATGGAAAACCTCATTTATCACCCCTATACACAAAAAAGGTCCGAAGAACGTTGTTAACAACTATCGGCCCATTGCCAAATTGTCACATATACCCAAACTCTTCGAGAGTATTTTCTACGAAACTCTAAGTTTTCGCTGCAAGTTTTTAATCTCCCCTAGACAACACGGTATCCTCAAATGCAGATCTACACCCACTAACCTTGTTGAATTTGTGTCCTTTACCCTATCAGCCTTAGAGAACGGCAAAGAAGTCGACGTTATTTCAACCGATTTCAGTAAAGCTTTCGATAAAATCTCCCACAGACTGATAATCTTCAAATTGTGCTCTCTTGTGGACATCTACTTACCTGGAAAATCGCTATTACAGTGTTCGTTTTAGATCTGCCTTCTCTAACCCCTTTTTAGCTTCCTCGGGCGTCCTCCAAGGCAGCCACTTCGGTCCACTTCTATTCGTTCTTACCATAAACGATATGGAAATTAGATCAAACATTCCCACATCTCACTATATGCCGACGACACCAAGTTCTTCAAGACCATTTCATCCAGTCATGACTCTTCACTTATTCAATCTGATCTCAATGGTTTTTCCATCTGGTGTTCCAAAAATTGCTTGGAGCTTAAAATTTCCAAATGCCAATCAATTACCTTTCCATGTAAACGAATCAAACCTCCTCTTCGTCGGTTCCTACGTTTTGCTCGAGGTCTCCCCTAGTGCAATCCTTTGATTTTACCACCCTACCAAGACCGCCTTAAACTTATTAACATGAACACGTTGGAAGAAAGAAGAATTGTACGAGTATCTGACATTCTTTTCATCCATCGGCTCCTTTCAGGTACCATCGACTGACTTAGATGTTTAAACAACCGATACTTATTCTAATTTTGTACATTTATTTATTGTGTCTTCAAAACACTCTGGAATTTTGGGTGAACAAACAAAAGTTTTACATTACAATGATTGGATTACGAGGTGTGAGGAAGTGAACAAACAAAAGTTTCACTTTACAATAATGCAACTTAGTTGCCAGGAATTCTGTGTAATGCTAAGAAGGAATTGGATCACAAAAATGCAAGATGTGCTTATGCTATCTTATATATAACATACACAACATACATATGTAACTTGCGCGACCCTCTACAACTCTGTGTCTATCAACACTAACCCCCGCAAAGTTCGACTAAAGATCTCCAGATGATCTTCGAATCATTCTTCTTCTTTTCCTTTTTATCCCGGCGTCGTTATGGTCAGAAGTGTAGGACCATAACCTTCCCACTTAACTGCATTCCTACTGGTCCGCTTGTGGGGTCCAATGATCTTCGAATCATTGAAGAGGAAAAAAACAACGGGAACCGATTTCGTTGTTTTTCTCATGCCAGTGGCTGTGGAAATGTTCACCATCCTGTTCAACAATGCACTGAATAATGCATATTATCCAATGCATTGGAAAACAGGGGTGGTGCAACCAATTCCCAAGAGGGGTAAAGACATCTCCAATCTTGCAAAGCTTCGCTCAATAAGTCTCCTTCCGAGTATAGGCAAGGTCTTCGAGAAGGTAGTCTATAAAGGCATGTCTAAATGGGTTGAGGACAATAAAATCATTCGGGATAACCAATGCAAACGTGTTCGAAGATATCCGAGGATTTGGGTTCGATGCGTTAACTTAAGCAAAGTAGCAATCAGAGCGGAATAAACCTCCATTTTACGAAACATGTCTATACTTATCGTAAATGATTGCATATCTTCTTCAGTAAGACAACAAACCAAAGCATTGTCGCACTGATCCGAGATATAATAGATCTAATTAAAATAATTTTTGTAACTTCTCTGGATAAACTATGCAGCAAAGTGGATGTCTCACGTAAAAAAAAACAGTGTCGACGAAGTTGTTAGCCTTGAGGTACACCTGTATTTTTCTATGAAAACCCACAAGCTATTACATGGTACCTTCATTAAAAATTGCTTCACTTTTGAAATCCTCCCTGTTGCTCGATCATGAAGAGGAAGTGTTCAGAGCAATTTCATTTCAACCGTTCGGAAAATATCTAACAATTCATGACGACAAACATGTCTAAATTAAACAAATTCATCAAAACACATTTCCTAGTAGCCTGTAAGATAGTTCATATATTGGCAGGCAGCGCTTTCACAACCGTGAATCCCTCATTAGGCCACAATGTAGGTCTAATAAATAACCTCACGTCTGATAAACTCTCTTTTGTACTCCACGCTAGCGCTTACGAAATTGTCTATGCTTTACGCAACTGATGAGCTCCAGTTTCCCCGCAGCCTCTTAACATCGACACAAGGCGGCGCAAAAGTTGATGATAGATACAATATACAGATGGTGGATGGCTACAAATAGCTGCGTGTATAATTCACTAGTTAGGGAGTAGAGAAAGAGGGCAAAAATCTGCAAGACAATCGTTCAGTGATTTTTTTTATTAGTTTCTTTCTACGACCATGTTGCGCAATCCAAGATCTTGCAAACAGTTTCCGATTTATTTTGTCCAATTTCTATTTTGCAGCTTTCCTTCTAACTCATATGGGCTAACATGAGAATAGATTAATACATTTTAAAAACCTGATGACCCGGAAGACGTTGGCTGTATCATAAGCTGGTTGTATGCTGAACTCCCATTAGTATAATAGACCATATTACTTCCGGAATTTCTGTGCCTAGCCAAATTTTGAACGGTATTGATTTAGGTAAAGATATCAGCAGAGAAGACAAGTGGTACCGCTTATTGATTTTACATGCCTGTGGATTATAATGAATTGGAAAAATAGAGCTTGGCATCTATTTCTCTTCATGAAAGAAATTCTGTATTTCACAGTACATTCAATAATGGGTTTGAGGGTATACTAATAGGCATTCCTAGCGAGGTGAGTATTGCCATTGGATTGTTGAAGGAGTGGAATGCAACTGGTGAAATGCAGTACTGAGAGCACCCTTCCAGATAAGAGAACTATATTTCAGAATGGGACAGATTAAAGGGGTGAATATACATATCAGTTGATCACAGACCGCGATAGTGAACAGTCGTGTTTCAACTTAGTGGTGTATAAAATAAATAATATTCAACTATTTGAGCCGCGCGTTTGGGCGAAGTGCTCCCAATAGTTAGAATAGCGCAGTGGTAGAGTGCCCGGTCCGGGTGCCGATCATCTGATTTCGCAACTCCGTCTGCCGTTAAAATGACTGACGTGATTAAAAGAAGACGGAGACTTAGAAATTGGTTAAGTGCCCCTCCCTCGCAACTTCGACTGAAAAGCTGCCAGTCGACATCAAAAACAGCAGCAAAAATTCAGAATCCACAACAACATAGACTCCCCGTGGATGTTGACGTTGCTTACCTTTCCGAGGGTAGGGATGGCCGTTACACAGGGAAAAATAACCCGTTTGCCACTCTTTCAAGTTCGGAGGCAGAGGAGGTGCGTAACGAACTCGAAGAAGAAACCAAACTAAAGGCCGTAATAGATAGGCTCAACGAGATGCGGAAGAACGAGAAAGAAGAAGCAACAGCCTCAACAGAAGCACAACAACATAGCAGCAAAGGGAAGGTGCCACCAATCTTCAACCATACCACAGCCCTACGCGAGAACATCGATTTATGTGAGTATGTCATTGGCGTAGGTAGTTTTATATTTAAAGGCTTAGGCCAGAACCGCTATGCTATCCACTGGAGCAGCATGAGCGGGTTAAGAACCCCTTAAAGCAGACCACGACGGAGTTCTACTCCTTCACCCCCAAGGCCGAGAGGTTGCAGACGATGCTTCTCAAAGACGTGTATTTGATCACGGACCCCGAGGAAATGCTCTCAGAGCTCAAAGTTTTCGAGAGCGTGACCTCCAGTTTGTGAGAGTCAAGTCGTTCAACACGGAGCGGGCCAAACGGGAGAAGCGAGTATTCCCCTTCTTCCTGGTGCAGCTTACACCCAACAGCAAACTGGAGAGGCTAAAGGCCGTTACTTCCTTAGTATCCCAGTCTGTAAATTGGGATATATTAAAAAGGCAAGGAAACATTTCACAATGTATCCGCTCAACAGGTTCGGGCACGCCGCGTCGAACTGAAGAACCACAAAAACGAGGAATGCGACCTGACAAAAGACAAGGTCGCAGACAGGGAGCAACTCGAGTGCGTGCTGTGTAACTATCAGGGATGTCCTAAGTTTCAAGACATTAAAAAATCAAAGCTGGCTCGTAAGCAGAAGGCTGAGGAGAAACATCCCGCAGGTCGCTTACAAACACCATCGTCAGACCTCAAATGACCTACGCCCAAATGGCAGCGGGTCTGGGGCAGACGGTACAAAAGCTTGTGGCTGCTCCTAATGCCCCAGTGCCTGTTACCAAGGCACCGGAGGCCGAGGTGGACCTGCTTTCGATCCTGCTCGCCATCCAAGGGCAGATCGGCAAGCTCCAATAGCAGATCCATGAGCAGGCGACCCGAGTGGACAGAATCTACTCGCTTCTTTCGGGCCTAGCGCCTCTTCAATCGTAATGGGTACGCCGGTAGAGAGTCCATTAAAGATCCTATTGGTGAATGTGAATTCACTGATTAGGGTCGAACGAAGAACCGTACTTTTTAACCTGTCGGAGGACGAAAGCCCCGATGTACTTTTGGTTAGCGAAACAAAGCTAAGCCAGAAGCACAAAATTCGGCACAGTTCTTTCAAAATAATCCGAAGAGACCGACCCAACACCACACAAGGCGGGGAAGTTGCGATCGTGATTTATGCAACAGTATTGTGATGACTGGAAGTTGAAGATCATCAGGAATCAGAATCTATTTTATTCAGAAAGCCTCTGTCTAGGGCCTCTCGGGACACTAGAAAAAAATGGTGCAGGTTCTTATTTTGGGACCGGACGGTCGTCCACTGGCGAGACAAAGTGTTGTCAGATATCTTGGGATCGTGGTGGATCAGTATCTATATTTTGACAAACATGTAGATGCTGCTCTGGCAAGGGCTCGGGACGCTTTCGCTCTGACAAGATGGCTGTTTTATAGCAGCCAACTTGATTCCAGAGTGAAGGTAATCTGCCACATGGCCTTAATTAGGCCCATGGTTGCATATGGAGGTCCCGTTTGGTTCAATGTGACACCCAGCTTAATGGAAAGGATTCGAGTGTTTGAGAGACAATGTCTCAGGACTTGTCTCGGGCTACATAGGACACCCGAATCTGAGTACACGAAATTTTACCCGAACGAGGTCCTATATAATAGGGCTAGGATTGTACGGGTGGATAACTTTCTGATCAAAATGATTCGAAGCCACATTGCAAGAGCAATGACGTCGGTCAATAACTTGATCTCCGGGGCTTACTACCCCAACTATTTGTACCACGAGAGTGCGCCTTAAGGGCTTTGTTCCACCAGAGGCATTTCTCTATTTAGATCAATGTGGGCTGATCCAGGATAGATCAGCGGTACCACTAATCTTCCACGTGGCCCGCAAATCCGCGGAGCTGCGATTCCTCTACGAACATGATGACGCACTCTGTGAGCCCGAGCGCTTCAGGTTTAGTAGATCGGTGTCGCGCCGAGATCGGGAAGACGTCGCGTCGTTCGTCAACATCAACGGTTTTAGTGGCTGGAGTGGACTTCGTCAGTGGTACCATTGATTCATATAGCCCCTTCAAGGCAAAGCCCGCCAAACGCTAGTGGTAGGGTAGGCTAGGGTAGGTTAGGTTAGGTTAAAGTAGGCTAGGGTGATGGGTAGCTTGAGTTTAGGTCTAGGCCAAAATACAAAAAAACAAAAAAAAAACAAAACCAAAAAAAAAAAAAAAAGAACAAAAAACAAAACACAAAAAGAAAACAAAACATTATCAACAGAAAAAAAGATATATGCATCTGTATATGTGTAATATATATTTTGTATATACGTATCTATATATGTATATTTTACTTAGGGTAGGTTAAGCTAGTTTTGGTTAGTATTAAGTTTTACTATACTGTACTATTTTTTTTTTCAATTATTTTATGTTAATCATTAGATCGAAAGACATAGTTTAAGTTGTTCTGTGTAAGGGCCAGTAAGGTATTACAAGTTTCTTAAGTCATTTAATTTTAAGCATTTTTGTCTAGCGTAAGATAGCTCTAAAAAAGTTAAATAAAAATTAATTACAAAAAAAAAAAAAAACAAAAGGGGTAAATATATCTAATAAATATTTCTTGGATCGTTTAATGAAACCTAGTCATTCCACAGCATTCGGGGCGACATCGAATATGTGGTCATTCCATTGGTTGCTAACACACATTTAACGTCTTTCAGTTTCATCAACATATGGTAAGTGGCAATGGCCTCCCTGCCCGAAAGGGGCGGCACGGAGCATCAGTCGTAAGAGGCGACTCCCTAATGGATATCTGCCTCATGAAAAAAATGGCAGATGAGATTCTGCACTGCGCATACTAGCATCACTACAACAATAGACCATACGAACACTTCACTCAAAACAACATCAAAAATCGTTGACCCACCGGGGTGTTATATACAGCAGATCTTAATTGGGTGAAACATTCCGGAGGTAAACTGGTACTCCTATCGGATCACCGGGTGAGAACTATCCAAGGAAGAGCATACGCGAAAAGAAACATACGTTCGTTGAACGTACGCAGACCGGGTGCTTTCCAAACTGCACTCAATGCAATTAGTGAGTATAATTTGGACATCGCAGCGGAACAAAAAATTCGACTTTCAAACGCAACAACCATTCATTTTCATTTGTGGCGGTATGGACACCCACAATCGTGGGATTCTTCATCATCCCAATATTAATTATGGCATGAAATAATTGACAATTTCTCATCCTTCGAAGGGAAAATCGTTCGAGGATTTAAATGTGAAAATAGGAGAAGAATAGGAGAAGAATACGAGTATGATGTATAGGGCAACCATAGGGGAATAAAGTCTTCATGTCTCATAAAACGATAATTTATACATTATACATATATCACCGGATAGACTAACGCGAAAACAAATCAATAATTTTCTGATAGATAGAAGACACCATACCAACATACTAGACTTTAAAGTATACAGAGGAGGGAATTGCGATTCCACATCCTAATCGTCGAAGAAATTTGAAGCCAAAACCAATTTCATAAAAGCGGACACAGCAATGTAAAGAAAAAAATTCAACGTTTAAAAGTTAAAAGACCTTCGTATGCAGCAACAATAGCAGGATTAAATCAACCGGTTCTAGATTGCACAGTAGCTAACGACAAAACAAGACAGGTAGAAGCAGTATGCTCAACAATAAAAAATGTTCTAAAGGAGGCAACGGAAAACGAACTGAGCTATTGCAAAGCATCCAAACTAAAGCCTTGGTCCGACCCATTCTTTTAAAAAGGATGACCGAACACAATGTAACAATTACCGAGGAACATCTCTGTTATCAAGATGTTTCAAGGTACAGTTAAATATTCTTAATTTTTAGTAGTTAATGAGTGACCAGATTTTCACTATGTGGCAGCTTTTAGGAAAGGAATCAGGATTTCACGAAAAGGTACACCAATTATTCATAGATTTTAAAAAGGCCTATGGCTCTATAAACCAATCGAAAATCCATCACGTCCGTGTAAGACTAGGAATCCCGAAAAAGTTGGTGAAACTCATACAAGTATGTCTAAAGGAAAACCAAGGACAGGTAAAGGTAGACATTCTCTTATTTGAAACATTCGAGATACTTGAAGGATTAAAACTAGGAGATGTCTTATCACCACTTCTTATGGTGCTGGAATAAGATCCCTTCAAAAAAATGGCACGAAATTTCAAAAACATAGGCTTAGAATGAAGAGAAATCCAGAAATATGATCACTGACCACGAACCAAACCCCGCATCTGACTATACTCGACAAACGCGTTGAGAAAGTGGAACTATACAAATACTTGTTTTTGACTGCCAACAACGATATAAGATAGAAGTTAATAAAAGCATGCTTATGGGCATCGCGTCCATATCCGCGATGAAAGAATTATTTAAAACAACTTTCTGTCCCACGATGTCAAAATCCGCATTTATAAAATCATAATAATGCCAGTAACACTTGACTGAATAGCGAAACATGGAAACAACGTACGGTAGGATGGCTGGGCGAAGGGTGACCAACGAGGCTCTGAATTTCCGAGTTGCTGAAGTCGTTGTCGTTGAAGTTGATGTCGTTGTAAATTATATTAGTAATAACGACTTTTATGTTTAATCATTAATTAAATTATTTAATTATCTAATAATGTTTCCTCAGAACTAAGAATTAAGGAAGGTTAATATGGCTAGCTTTATCGTATTGCACATTTTTTTTTTTTTTTTAAGACAGTTTATATTTTATATATAAATAGATTACATTAAGCATAAAACGTAGTTTTTTTTGTTGTTTTTTTGCTTTTTTATGTATGTCATTCAAGTATGTACATACAATAGAAATACAGATTTAGTTTAAATACAATATGTATGAACGATAAAGTAAGGATTAAGAACAAATATCAAATCGCTTGATCCGAAAGAGAGACGTGAGAGAGATAATTAAAAAAAAAAACCAATAAAAATAGGAAAAAAAATTAAACAAATCATAAAAATAATAGGAATTCATTGGCCGTCTTAAATTAACATGCACAGTTCACGTAATATTTAATTTTTTGTTTAATTTAATTGTTTTTAGTTTTTTTTTGTCAGTTTTTCGTTTTTTTTTTCTTGATTAAAATTATTCACAAAAAAATGTTTTTGTATAAGAAAGGGGTTTGAAAAAATAATTATAATTTTCAGTGCAGATTGTAGATTAAGTTGTTGGGTTTGTGTTTTAGTTTTGCCTGTGAATTTAATTTTAAGAGCAATTGTTAATGTTAATTTTAATTAATTTCACTTAACTGAATAGTTAGTGGTGAGAAGCTAAGTTGTGAATTTTTCATTTTAAACAACGTTTTGCCTCACATAGTCTTCAAGACCGATATTCCGATAACAAATCTCTACGCTTCCGGTCTGGCTTTATGGCTTTTATGTAAGTTGTTCTTTTCACATGCTAATAGGCGCAACAATGCGCTTAGTGTTGACTGCATACACTTCATGGAACCGTTGCTCCATGAACTCAATCCGACGCGTAATCAATGCAGTACACTTACCAATGTGACTCGAATATTCCTTGCACGAATAATACTCGTACAATCAAACACGACGGATTAAATACCTTCTCTGTCCACTAGCAATTGCTACGCACTAATGCACCGACCATCGGCCATTATCTCATTGCTCGTGACTCAAATAGTTGCCTTTTCTGATCGCATGAGCCACAATAATCTACTAGTATATATAGTCATAATGCAGATGTATCTTCCAATGGAAACAATTGATACTTTCCGAATCATCATCATTATTAACCCGAGCATGTTGTGAAACAGCAATAATCTGCAGTCGCAATTGGCATCGCCTGATCGACGCTCTATGCTAAATAACTCTTAACATTTACAGGTCTGCTCCTCCATAATTGGCCAACAGGTGAATGAGCTACAAGGCTGTGCTACGTTCTGATTTAGACGGAATCCGGAGCTGAAACGAGCTCATCGCTTTCGGCAAAGTATTAATATGCCAGCGAGAGAAAATTCCTCGCCCTTTCACATTTTCGCTTTTTAGCTTCTTTTGTTGATGTCCCGTGCCCGTCGAGGCAAATTACTCGAATATTAGACCAGTGTGAGCTGCAGGCGCCTTTGGAACTTTTGTGAGCGTAGAACCGTAGATCGTCGTTTCTTCTCTAGTATCCATATAATAAAAACCAACACCGCCAATATTGCGAGAACAATGAAGCCATAATGAATAAGTGATTGATCGGTAAAGATCCGTCGGAATGCTGCTGTTATTCTATGTTCGGCTTGCGGCGTTTTAGGGTGTGTACTACGTTTGATATACACACTGCGAACGTACCATATAATAAGGATTACTAGCATGTTGAATATGAGCTATTAAATTGGTATAAATATATACATATGTATATATATAGAATTATTAGTTCGCTTTTGAATGGTCGTGGAAGTTTTAGATATTTTTTTTAAGACGAGTGATAGCACACCAGCCGTTATGCAGCGGTTACAACAATAAGTTCTTGGTCAAGTTGTACACGTGATTTTAATGGTCATCAAGTGAATGCTGTTCGTCCGGGTAGCTCGTGGATCGTTTGGATAAATTATTTAACACATTGCAACGCACGTGATTACCTAACCGAGGGATAGTGTGTAGCACATGTAAGAGGTAATGCAGGAGAAATACTCGAAAGAACATATATGTATGTATGTATAATTGAAATAACGTGCAAAAATGTTGCTCATTAAATATGGTATTTGGTTTGACGCCAGGTACGGGGTCACAAGGTTGTTATATTCCTGAAAATGCTTTGATGATTAAGCGATGATAATCCGAAAATGGTGAAAAATTAGGGAATGATATCAATGCTTGGAATTTATATGAAGCAAATTATACATTTCTAGTGCTCAGATTGCATTTTGATTGTTTTTTCACACAACATATGTACGTTGTAGTATGTTAAGACGAATATACGGTTTGATATTTAGTATCGTAATATTAATTTTTCTATTATAACCTAATTGCAGCGTAAAAGGTTCATGTGTAACTTTGGATTTGGTTATAATTTTTTAAGTCATTCACAGTGGAGCGAGCCAAACAATAAAAATAAAATTGCCCGCTTTTAGTAATAGGACAAATGATGTCTTTCATTCCTTTTTAATAATCCATCAGAATTTACCTACCCTTGCTCCGTCACTTTTGAAAGCTTCTTATAGTATTAAGTTGGCTTTAAAAAATGCCAAAGAAAATTTCTGCATTCATTCCAAAACCACAGAAATTCACGAATGGAATATTTAAAAAATAGCCCATCGTTAAATCTTGCAAAGAACATACAATTAACTTTTCTTTTAAGCCCCTTGAGGCCCACGATCTGATAACAAGTCAAATTATGTACAATCTATCGAGTCAAATTATGTGCAATCTATCCAGAACAAATTTGTTTCAATGCCAAGCAACGATTAAGTCTGTCCTCGATCAGACCTATTTTTTTCAAAGCGTATTCTTCAATTATGAATGATATTGTGTGGCAATTAAGCCAATTAAGCAAGGATGTCCTCAATCTCATAATTAGGCTGAGAATTTATCTCGCAGGAACAAAGGTAACATCCTCAGAAGAGATAGCTTATTTCTTAAGATGGAAGAGGGCAAAACGTTTACTGAGATATCACCTCAATAGCGCAGTTTGCTGAAAGGAAAATGATACAAGTAATTTTCTTCGATTGAAGAAGTCCTTGGATTCTATTCCAGTGCGACAAATGTGATTTTTCCCAACTATCTAAGAATAATGTGATCTTAAATTTGGCAATACCAAGGAAAGCCGCATCGCTTATGAATTGGCCAAAGGAGCCCTTCGGGGCTATTCTGCCACCTCTTCATAAAACGCACTAAGGTCTGATTTTATTTTTCTTTGAGTCCTGCAGGGCATCATGGTAGTCCTTAACCATTTAATGCATGATTTTTTTATTTTTGACGAATTAAATATATGTTATATAAAAAGACAACCTGAACTCAAAAAAAAAATTTTTGTATAAAAAAAATCTGACGATTTATTTATCTGGAAAACCGATATTTCACTACGATGCAGATATGCAACGCTATGCATTTAGGATACATATACAATACATGAGGAAGTATGAATTTATAAAAATTAAAACCAATTCCTTTATTTTAGGAACTGAAACGTTTTTTTTTATAACTTTTATTAAAAAAAAAAAATTAATACAATAAAACAATCATTTCGAACGAAAAAACCCATTAACGTAAATAATAAATAAAATTTTATTTTTATACAAAAAGGAACATACATAAGTCTTCAAAGAAAATATACATACATATATTTATGTTCATTACGTAATTTAGTTATTTACCATTATTTCTTCATTTTTTTAATAGGAAGTGATAGTAACCTAAAGATGGAAATTCCTGAAACAGTTATTGTTTTTATTTAGACAGAGGGCTGTCACATTTCACAAATGTGTATCCACTACAATTAGGTAGCTTGCATCGATGTTTTTATTCCAAAAGCACTGGCCAATGCGAGATTTCCGCTTTTCTACTATTAGTCCTTGGAACATGCGGCTTTGGAAATTTCCTTTAGCGTTCTTGAAGAAGAAACTTCATTGTGAATCTCAACAATTTTGTTTATATAAAATGATGCGTTATATAATACATGCGTTTACGACAGTGATATCGACCAAATGGCAAAAGATCCGCATGTACCATTTGCGAGATTTAATTTTAATTCTACCTCGTCCAATTAACTTTCAGTATGGTCAACGCCAGCCATATATGTATTTATTGTACTGCTTGACAATGTTTGGACAATCCACGTCCAATATCAGAGCGCAATATCGCCGAATAATTGAAATATGAACGACGGACCAAAGGATGTAAATTCCCACTTTCTTATACGGATGCTTGTTAATAATGCAGGATATTATGTAGTAGTTACAAGAGAATACAAATTCAATTCTGCAATAGCAATCCATTCACCGGAAAAAAAAAATCAAAATGGTTTAATGCTGTCAAGCGTTTCAAAACAGTATCAGGTAATGAAGTCTCCCCTTTAAATGAATATAGTCCTTCATCAAACTGGAAATTCTTACCCTTCATGGATTCGTCTATATTTTCTTTTTAGTTTTTTTTTTTTTGCTTTTGCTTATCCTGCAAAATATGAACAGGTAAACTATAAAAGTCAACAATTCATTAAGTTTACCTTATTCTGTAACGTCCCTCTCCGGGCTTGTTAAATTTTCTAGGGTCTAACATATGCACCAGAGGCCCGTTACTCTCAAAATCATCTTCGCTTTTCACCCATTCATCCAAAATTTTCTCTAATTCCCTATCGGATAAAATTTTCGGCATGCTGGGAAACGATTATAGGCTCTAGAGAAAGTATGTAGTTCACATATCGAAAGACCATGTTTCACGTACGGTAAATGTATAATGTTGCAGATATGCATCTTCTTTTCCTTTTTTTCCGCCGTCGTTATGGTCAGAAGTGTAGGACCATAACCTTCCCACTTAACTGCATTCCTACTGGTCCGCTTGTGGGGTCCGCCGGTTTGACCTCAGAAAGTAGCGGTAGGCTTCCCGCTTTGGGATTACTTCATCGCTGAGGCCAATCAAATGCTGGTGTTTTTGCATTTGTTTGCACCAATTGTTTTTCGGTCTGCCTTTTTTTTTTTTTTTGTGACACGGGCATGCTCCATATTTTTTTGTTTGATCTTACTCTTACAACACCGGTGATCTCCAGTCGTGTCAACCCACTGATTTGCATGTACACTTGTGGGGCAGTTTAATGGTGGTATATGTGTTCCTAGGCTCACCTTGCTGTTTTCTAAATTGCCTAGATGTGATTTTTGTTTACCTTTGTTTTAGTCGCCTTTTACGACAGGCGAGAGGTATCGCTGCAGGGATATTCTTAACCCGTCCCTGCACGGAAGTTGCAGATATGCATCATACATAAAATATAAAAAAAAGTCTATCTTCAACCATTCTAAGTTTATAATTTTTTGCAGAGAATAATAAACTCGTATATACAACAATAAAAAATTTACTTATATGAACTAGTACACTTAATTAGTGCATTTTTTAATAAACAAAACTCACAAGATCTACTCACTTTTATCGCACTTCGTTTTATGACTTTTAGTGTGATTTTACGCGCTCAAACTCAAACTATTTTTAGGAATTGAAATGGATCGTCGAAACAGTTAGGGGTTAAAGGATAAAAAAATATTAAATAGCGGTTAATATTCTCTTACGAGAGGCGATATTCCCGTATGATGCAGATATGCAACAGTATGCATTAAGGGATCTTAAATTAACGCCACCTTGGCGCTTTGAGTGCTGCTTGGCTGTCAGTAAGTGTTCCCTTGATACGGAACTTAACAATTATGTCGCTCGGCTGCGGAATAGTCTCAATGCTTAAAAACGTTTCGCTTGACTCAAAACTGTTCCATCTGAAAACCATCTACCTACCATTAATCTACCATCTGACTTTTTAAAAAGGAATACAAATCTCTCAGGTTAAATAGATTGCAATCAATATCTCAAATTCTTTGGCGAAGAAGTACATTTATGCTAGGGTACACCATACCATGCAACTTCGGTCTCCAGAAGTTCATGAAACATAGGCATATGACTCAATAGTCTACACTGCATGCCGATGTGTTTTTTTGCGAGCACACGAATCTTACTACTTACTAAAATAAAACAGGCTTTTATAAAATTTGAGACGTTTAATTTCATGGTTTGAAGGGTAAAAACCTGAATAAAGGACACCCTTCGGCGCGTCCCCCGATGCAAGACAGCTTGAACGATTGATTCAAAATTATCAACAGTTGGTGCGAAAGATATAGTTATTCAAATCATGAAAGATGCGTAACTTTTTGGAACACCCGCACCTTCATCAGGCAGATTCACCAACATTGACTTTTGCCAACAAACATGCTGGTCGCTTGATAGCCCCGAAATCAGTCGCACATACGCTGCTCTTGTTTAAAGTTCTATTTAGGCATTCAAAACATGTTCGCAAGTTTTTTTTAAAGTTTTAAGCTCATTTATTTATATTACTCAGAGGTATCTTATGCATTACAAAAGTGCTTAAAACTAGCTTAAATATCTCGGCAAGGGTCTGGGGCATTCAAATCGAGATGAGGTTTTGAGTGTAGTACATACTCAGCAAGAGTACTTATATTGTCGAGTTATCAGGCACACTACTCAGCCACTGTCCAGAAAAGAAATACCAGAGTTTGGAAAAAAAATTAATCATTACAATTTGATAATCTGTGATGACCCTTTTTTTCGATTTATCTATATTATCGAACAACCAATTGAAGAATTTACCACTCTCTAAGAATTCAACATATTAAAATTGGTAAGAGGTTAATATTTGAAAAAATTGTAAGTATCAAAAATAATATGAAGAATTTACAAAATATAAAGTCTTATATTCGTAACATTCCATTTGGAGTTTATCGTTTGACCTGATCGTAGTTCCGTCATTTTACCTCTATAGTATAGAGGGTGTTAGTTACACATATTGCCCCACATTTTTTCCCGAATCCATTCCCATAAATTCTAAGGCCAAGCATTGACCCCCTAATCCACAAGCATTGCACTTTTCAAATTGCATCTTCAAACACATTCCCACAATACAATTGCCCCTGGATTTCACCTAATCTTTCCCGGTCACCGGAAACCCACTGTGCTGTTCGCAAGTATTCCCAGCCGTCGCTACAACCTGAAGTAATTCGACTCCCTTCATGTTCTCTTTTCTACAGTCGCATATAAAGGGTCCGCCATCTAACGTTTTTTTTTTCAAGTAGTGCTTATTTCGTGAATGGTAACACTTAGCTCATGTCTGATTTGACAGATAATTAGTTTTATCCTTCCGCTGAACGAATATGGTTGTGTATACGCTTGAACAACGCTTCGCTAAGTGGGCCTGCGATCGACTTACAGAAGATGCCGATTTTGCCAAAAAAATCATCTTTTCAGATGATGCTCATTTTGATCTTGGCGGGTATGTAAACAAGCAAAATTGTCGCATTTGGGGCACAGAAAACCCGCACGCATACATTGAAAAGCCGGTGCACCCAAAACGAGCCACTGTTTGGTGCGGATTTTGGTCCAGAGGCATAATTGGGCCATTTTTCTTCGAAAATGAGCAAGGAGTGGCCGTTACAGTCAATGGCAATCGTTATCGGGCCATGTTTACAAAAATTGAAGAGGAGGATATTGGCAACATTTGGTTTCAACAGGAAGGCGCTACGTGCCACACAGCCGAAGCTACACTCGATGTTTTGCGCCCTGTATTTGAAGATCGCATTATCAGCCGCAGAGCTGATGTCGTTTGGCCACCTCGGAGCTGCGATTTGACACCGTTGGACTATTATTTGTGGGGTGCCGTCAAAAATAAGTGTTACGCCGACAAGCCAGAGACAATTGGCGCTTTAAAGGACAATATTCGTGAAGCCATTGGTGAAATACAGCTGCACACAATCGATAATGTGCTTAAAAATTGGACCGATCGTGTAGGCTACTGCATGGCCAGCCGAGGCAGCCATTTGAATGAAATTATTTTCCATTATTAACCGGAAGGATTGTACTTTCAAATAAAAAAAGAAATTTGAGAAAATATTCAGTAGTTTTTTTTATAGCATTTTCAAAAAAAAAAAAGTTATTTGGCGGACCCTATATTAAGTTATTATTCAGTTAATTTTTACGTTCAGTAGCTGTTCGGAAGAGGTACAATAAATATATATTTTTTATAAGAAAAAAAAAGTCTGATGGTACCTTTACCGAGTCTAAAGCAGAAACTCTTAGTTTACTGTTTCAGACCCATTTTCCGGGAAATCAGACTGTCATCGGCTCGTTGCACACTCCCTCATTGGATACTGCGGCTGTAGCGATGAAAACAACTCGGCGTAGCTGGTATGTTGCGTCACGCGTGGCAACTACTGAGGCCATTGAATTTGCTGTGGCATCCTTCGATGGCTTTAAGTCGCCGGGCACTGATGGGATATACCCCGTTATGCCGCAAAAAGGTATAAGACAGCTGCTTCCTACACTGAAAAGAATTTTCACTGCTAGCCTGGCACTTGCCTACATACCTATCCCTTGGCGCGCGGTGAAAGTGGTCTTTATTCCCAAAATAGGAAAAGAGGATTACTCACTAGCCAAGAGTTTCAGACCAATAAGTCTAACATCATTCCTGCTGAAAAGCATGGAAAGACTAGTAGAGTTGCACGTGCGCAAGTTGCCCTTCGAATGCATCCTCTGTCGGACATGCAACATGCTGATCAGCGCGGAAAATCCTGCGAGACTGCGCTTCAAAACCTAGTTGGGAGAATTGAATGCGCTCTCGAAAGGAAAGAGTACGTACTAGGCATTTTCGTCGACATTGAGGGAGCTTTTGATAACGCTACCTTCGACAGCATGTGTAACGCTGCTAGATGGCATGGCGTAGATGAAGCACTGGTTTTGTGGATCAAAGCAATGCTTGTGCACAGGACACTGATCGCTGATACAGGCCTCGAACAATGTGTCAAGTCTGGAGTAAACAGGGGCTGCCCGCAAGGTGGCGTCTTGTCTCCGCTGTTATGGTGCATGGTGGTCGACTCTCTGTTAGATGCTCTCAATGCCTCTGGAATCTATGCCCAGGCCTATGCGGATGATGTTGCTGTTCTCTCTGTCGGCTCATGTTTAGCGAATGTCTGTCTCAAAGCGCAGGCGGCGCTAAACGTGATCGATGACTGGTGCACGAGAAATGGGCTGTCGGTTAATCCTCTTAAGACCGATGTCGTTCTCTTCACGAGAAGGAGGAAAACAACTGGCATTGCTCAGCTGGTGCTAAAAGGCATTCCCATCACTATATCCAAGGAAGCTAAGTATCTGGGAGTCATTCTAGATAACAAGCTTCTCTGGTCAAAACATGTTGAGTCCAAAACCACCAAAGCGCTGTCAGCTTTCTGGCAATGCAAAGGTGCCTTTGGCAAAACATGGGGCTTATCGCCGAAAAAGGTCTTTTGGATCTACACGGCAATGGTAAGACCGATAATCTCATATGCATCGGTTGTTTGGTGGAGCAGGCTGACACGAAAACACGTTGTGGCTTCACTCACCAAACTCCAAAGAGCGGTCTGCCTCAGTTGCACGGGGGCTTTCCCCAGCACACCGGGAGCTGCTTTGGATGCTATGATGAACCTTCCACCCCTTGACATATATATCAGAGGGTGTGCACTGAAAACTATTTCTCGCCTAAAGAGGAATGGTCTTTGGTACAACTCGCAGTGGAGTGAAAGTGTACTTGAGAGAGAAATATCCTACGATCACTGTCTCATGGATATGCCCTCTGACGCAATGACACCTGCCATCCTACTGCGCTGTAACTGCACAGTCACATTTCCTTGGCGTCAGGACTGGCTTTGGCCAGACACTGAACCTGGAATAGAATGTCTTCGCATCTTCACAGATGGCTCCAGGACTGATCAGGGATCCGGCGCCGGAGTTTTCTTCGAGCGCGAAAACATTCGACTGCACTTCTCGTTAGGAAAATATGCGTCTGTCTTCCAGGCGGAGATTTACGCAATCCTAATGGCCATGCACTATGTTGTGAAACACAGATGGAGGGGAAAGAGCATATGTGTCTGCAGTGACAGCCAAGCTGCACTCAAAGCTGTATCCAATCCTCTGTCCAACTCCAAACTAGTGCATGAACTCAAGACCTTCTTGAACAAAGTCGGAAGACTTAATTCACTTAGGCTTGTATGGGTTCCAGGTCACTCTGGAATCCCAGGAAACGAGATCTCCGATGAACTCGCTAGAAAAGGCTCAGAGGAGAGTTTCTCAGGGCCTGAACCCGCCTTAGGTCTACCAGCCTCAACGGTTAAATCTGACATCAATGACTGGGTCTTTAACGTACACAGTCGCAGATGGAAGGAATATCCAGGATGCAGGATGACTAAGCGCGTACGCCCTGACGTCTGTAAAAAGTCCGCAACATTCTTCTTATCCTTAAGAAGAAATGACTGCAGAAGGCTAACGGGCGTCATTACGGGCCATTACACTTTTGCCAGGCATCTTTACGTGCTTGGCATCAGTGAGACGCCTACCTGTGCTGCTTGTTGCGAGGAGGACGACACAGCGGAACACTTTCTCTGCGACTGTCCCGCCTTCGCTCGTGCACGGTGGCGCACCCTTGGGGCCGACGTGGTGGGTGCCGAATCTCTTAGCTCAACATCACTGAAGCCCCTCCTCACTTTTCTCCGGACAACGGGGAAAATACAATAAAGACAAGGTGTCTGTCTGGTAGTACAATGGACCAGTACTTGTGTCTGAGTGCTCCAGCAGATAGTAGAAGCCTCCAACAAAAAAAAAAAAAAAAAAAAAAAAAAAATAAGAAAAACGAAAAAACCGGCTGATTTTATAACTGGCTCCCAAGCAGGGACCGTCGCGAGTGTAACGAAGTAACGTAGTAACGAAATAACGAAGTAATGAAATAATATACATATGTAAGTAGTACAAATCGCAAGTGTTAATTGTTGGCAGTAACTAAAAGTGAAACTAAATGATTCCGCGACGGTTCCAAACCAAATAAAAAATTGTTATAGTGCACGGTGTTTCTGGACAAATCCACCCCAAGGAAAGAGGCACCTCAGTAGCGACAGCAAGCAGGAGCCAGCGACGATCTGGCAGCCACTTGGAGGGAATGCAGCTACTCCTACTACTGTAAAATAATTATAGTTTTATTTTCAAATTAACAGTAATAATATTGAAAAAAATAAGCAACCAAAATGAATAATTAAAATTTAAGAAAAACCGTAACTGACCAAATTAATTAGTATGTAGTTTAATAAATGCTCTATTGAAAAAAGATATACAAACAAAGAGAATAATTGAAATTTGAGGAAAGTCGTTATTGACTATAATTAGTAGGCTAATAATTGTTGTATTCAAAGCATATAATTGTTTTATTAATTTCATTTATAAGAGTTAAGTAAGTTTTGCAAAAGCATAATGGCTCGAAACGAAAATCTAATTCGCCCAGCACAACTACCCCACAATACAGATAACTCTAATCCCATAATCCCCCCCAGCCGAATCAGTTTCGCTACAAAATCAAATCCGACAAATTGTTTCGGTGGTCCTTTCGCAAGAATGCCCTCGTTTCATAAGCACTCTTCTTAATCCTAAAACGGACAAAAATCTCTATTATGATCAAGAAATCAGCGAAGATAAAAAAAAACAGATTTATCTTCCATGGACAATATTCCTGACGTGGTGCGGTGCATACGGGAGTTTTCAGGGCAAGGGGGAGAGTTTAGCTCTTGGAAGAAGAAGCGTCGACCGCATCTTCAAAATTTACGAACCAACAAGAGGCACGGCCAGATATTACAGAATCCTCAACATTATCCGTAACAAAATAGTAGGTCAGGCAGATATTGTACTAGAATCGTACAATACTCCCCTTAACTGGGAGCGCATTTCACGTTGTCTCACACTCCATTACGCCGACAAGCGCGATCTTGGTACTTGATCGCTGATACTTGAGTACCAGAATAAACGCCTTGTACAGGACAACACCACGATTCAAGAATTTTATCATTCTGTTTATCACAATCTCTCGTTGATACTTAATGGAGATGAGCGCCGAAGCAATGAATATCAGAACTTATAGAGCAAAGTCTCTTGACACATTTGTGAGAGGATTCAAAGGCAATCTATCAAGCCTCCTTGGTATGAAGGACCTCCCACAAGCCTTGCATCTGGTTTGAAATTTGAAAATTTAAACTACAGAATTCACATTACCAACTTCAATTTAAAAAGATTCCTTTCTATCCAGAATTACTACATGCTCCATAAAGACACCCTAAACCGAATTTTCAACAACTATTTGTTCGAAATCCTGAAACGCTTTTCCGAAGTCAATCACCTTTCAACCCACAACAAGTCAGCCAACCCCCGCACGTTTCACAACGCAATTTTCCTAGGCAGTTCCACCCAAGGACGTTCCAACGACCCACACATAGAAGTAGATCCCTCTGTACATATAAATCACATTAATTACCAAAATCGGCCTCCTCTAACGAATTGGCCACCTGCACCTAAGAGACCTACAACGGGTTCACAACTGCAAGTACCCCCTCAGAAGCTACAGAGAACATATCACAAGACTACAATGCCTGGTGCCATTTCTGAAATAACACGATATGAAGAAACAACTCAAGCCGAAGACAACAACAATGACCAGACTCTAAATGACTACTTATGAACATATAATGACGCGTTTGACATGTTTTATTATTACCAAGAACCAGAAGCTATTTCCGAAGATAGATAGTGTTGGAGATTCATGATATCCTCCCTGGCAACCATAACAACCCAGAACACGACAGTTGTCAGCTCTATTACATTCTTTAACTTCCTCGATAACTGCAGATAGATAGATATTTATTTTTTATTTCGTACACAAATATTTTTTTCAGAATTGTTGCTATTGCACATTTTACAGAGATTTGATAATTAGATATATTATCTTTCTACTGTAACATTGTGTTTAGTCCTATTGAAAGTGGGTGGAGGAAGAAAAAAAAACAATTCAAACTTTTGAAGGAAAAAGAAAAAAAACAGCTTCAATTAAAAAAAAAAAAAAACAATACATATAAGAATATGTACGTACGTAAAACAATGATAGGCACATAAATATGTGTGAATAAATAAACAAACCGTAAATAAGTAAAAAGTAAATAAATAAATAAATAATAATTTAAAATATAAATAGATAAATAAATAAATAAATCATGAATAGATAAATAAATTAATTATAAATAGATAAATAAATAAATAAATAAATAAATAAAAAAATAAATAATAAATAAATAGTATAAAAATAAATAGTGTGTAAAATTTCGACACATTTTAATAAAATAACTTATGCTAACTAATGTTAATAGGAACATTCGCTTACTTTTGTTTCATTATGTACATATGCATATTACTCGTGTAGTTGCTCTTGAATAAATAGTTCTTGAACGCTACCACTATTGGAACAAAATGTTGAGTTGGTGTATCATATACGTCTGACAAGAAGGCAAGGGCACCGGATAGGAGTTTTTTGAAAAGTCCAGCTCCCTGTCTTTGGGTTAAAAATAGCACTGGATTAAACAACGCGGGAACGATCATCATTTTCTATATAGTCACAATTAAACACGAAATGATCGAGATATTTTCTTGAAATTTTAAAAGCAAACTAGCTGATAGATTTTTCCCTTTCCTTTGTAAAAAAAAGTATCCGTTATATTGGAAAGTGACCCCACCGCTGCCACCAAATGTTTAGCTAGCAGGAACGGATCGGAAAGAATACACTAAAATAGTTTTTACTCGACTGCCGTCCAATCATTCCCAAAGTTTCGTCGAAGTCTCTGTTACGTCGTTTTTCCATTGTGCGCTCTACAGGTCATCAAAGTAATCCGATTCGTTCAACATATTCTTGCACTCGTTTATACAATGGTCGCAAGAATACGTTACATTTGTCATCGATACTTTCTGATATATTTGGTTAATAATTGCGGACACATGCTTGTCACCGCAGTAGGTCAATTGCACATTTGTTTGCACTGAAATTGGATCGTGTTTTGTGTTATGTGGGTTTGGAGCGCTGCTTGTGTGGACACGGCAGTGGGACGTAAATCTGTTTTGTCTACCGGAAGAATATGAACAAAGTTACATACACATTCGTATACTGCGCCATACAGTATTTCCTTGTCTGGGCGTGTCCTACCTCAAATATTTGTTTATTTGTACATTTTGACCCAGGGTTCAGAAGATGGTGGATGAGTACATGAAAAAGTATAAGAATAATGTGGCACCTCTTTAAAATCCGGAAACTCACTTCATCTTTATATGCTACTTTTCTGGAGGAATATATCAAATCTTATGTAGGAAAAGAAAGTTTTCTTCTTCTCATTGATTCTTGAGGAGGGCAAATAAAATTCGAAATGTACATATATGTACATACATATGTATGTATGTATATTGAAATTTTTCAAGATGATGAGAAAAGGTCTACTTGTACTATTAAAGCAATACCTGCAAAGTGTACTCCACTAGTACAACCTTGTGATGTTTACTTTTAAAGACAAGTTAATAATTTCATTAAAAAAAATAGTAATTGTTCATAATTAATTGAACAAAATCGAGAAACTAATCTCGTATTAAAATTCGATCAATCGTTCATCATCAACTCTCTTTATTATTATTAAGTATACCTGGTATAGATCAAAACTATTTAAACATCGAGAAATATTTATGAACATAAATTAAGTTTGTTTTAAAGAAGAAATTCTAAGAACCCCTTGCACCTGTAAAAAAGCTACATTTATTTTTTGCGTCTATTATCGAAAAAAATCAGTGTTTTTCTTGTTTTTTTATGATAATTGTCATTCAAATTCTTGTATTTCTAAAGTAAAATGATTGAAATAATAATTTCTAACGCTATCAACATTACATCTCATGCATACAATGCATTTTATAATATGCATACTTCTTTTCGAAAATAATTGATAATATTTAACAATTAAAAATTTTGTATTTTGTATGTGTTCTGTTTCAATTTAAATTTTTTATAAGTTTTCATTATCAAAAAGTTGTAAATCTTCAATTCGCTGTTCGATAATATACAGTAAGCATCAAAAGTGAGTAAGCAGTCATCTTGGTGAGGTTTATCCCTTTATTGAAATTTACCCACTCATACATCAAATCCCACAAATCATACTTTAAAATGTACTATATTCCATTTCATAAAACATAAACATAAAGTAACAAATTCAATTTATAACAAAAAAGGGTTAAAAACAAGATTCAAAATGAAATAAACAAGAGATTGATTTTAAAGAATTAATAATCAAAACAAAATGAAAATAGGAAATTAGTACATTGTTTGTCCACCTTTCGATTTTACGACTTCTTTAAGTCTACGTGGCATGGATGCTACGAGTTTACTTGTAACGTCGGAGGATATTTTGGACCATTCTTCAGTTAAAACTATAACTTTTTCTTGATGTGGGTAAAACTCCAATCGGTATATGAACAATCATCCAAAGCCAACATTCATATGTTGTTGCAGCGGTTTTATTCATTCGAAATGAGCCCCGAAGATGATATTGCATCGCACATCTCTAAATCGGAACACCTGATCAGGCAATTGAGCCTTGAGGGATATCGGGGAAGACATTTCTGAAGGCATGGTTATAACGAAAGTTCTCATGACACTTCCAGAAAGCTTTAAACATTTTTTCTCCGCTTGGGAATCGACGGCTAAAGAAGAGCAATTATTGGAAAACCTAACATCTCGTTTAGTTATCGAAGAGACCAGAATGCTTCCAAGCACATCGTTTCTAGCTCCTTCCTCAGCACTTCAGCCTTGATTGCGAAACAAAGAAACTGGAAGCAGTCGAAGTCAAAAACTTTCAAACCTGGAAAGTGTTTCACCTGCAATGAAATGGGTCACTGGAAAAGAGATTGTCCTAGGAAGCTCTCTTTCTGTTAGAAAAGTGGAATAAAAATTCAGGGGAAAAAGGGTGATGCTCTAATGTGTAATGCCGAAAATTCCTATGATCAAGAAAAAGTGAGGACTGGAAGTAAAGGTGAAGTAGCAGCGGAAAGTAAACTGATGAAAGCCAATAGTGACCGTACCGGGGCTGGAAGTGAAGATGAGGCAACAGGGGTAAGCTCAAAAGTGTTAAATGCACTACTGGTTAATAATGAATCGAAAAACGAACATTGGTGTCTTAATTCAGGAGCCAGCGACCACATGACATTTCAAAAGGATTGGTTCATAAACTATAAAAGTTTCTCCGATCCAATCGAGGGTTGGGAGTGGTCACAAAATATTTGCGCTGGGAATGAGTGATATTAACATCTTGTCATTCAATGGGGAACGGTGGATTCCAAAGCACTTGTCCAATGTTTTGTACGTACCCAAATTTTTTTTTATTTTTTTTTTTTATTTTTTATTTCCCAAAAACATATATGTTACATTACATCTCTGGATGACACCTAGTAATTGTTATAAGAGATACAGATGGGGATACAATGATATTTGTGGCCAATGCCTTAAGTTGGCTTTCTTTCTTTTAAATTTGAAGGTCCACTGGCTTGCGTCTTTTTAATCGTCTACTTGCGTTGATTTCCTGTTCTGGTAGATTTCGTAATTCGTTGTTCGAGTGGTAACATAGTGAGATTTGATGTTTTCTGCTTATTTTTTTGATTTCGTCTTTAACGGTGGTTATGTTGAGATCGCGCTGCAGGTCTTCGTTGGTAATGTACCACGGTGCATTGACAATCCTTCGTAGGATTTTTGTTTGTAGTCGTTGAATAATGTTTAAGTTTGTCATGCAGGTAGTGCCCCAAATTTAGATCCCGTAAGTCCATATGGGTTTTATAATTGTCTTGTATTGTATATTAGGAGTTTGTTTTCTGTGGATAGCTTGGAGTTTTTTCCAAGAAGCCAGTATAACTGCCTGAATTTATTTTTGATGACGTTTCGTTTGAATATTATATGCGGTTTCCGTGTCAGTTTATTGTCAATAATTATTCAATGGTAACAATTATTCAATCAATGGTAATTTCTTTGTTGTTTAGTTTGATGCTTTGTGGATCAAAGTTTCTTTTTGTCGTGTATATGACTTGTACGGTTTTGTTCTCTTGATTCCCCATTTGCGGAACCAGGCAGCTGTTCTATCTAGGGCTAAGTTAGCTTCTTGTGTAGCAAGTTTAATGCATTTGTTGGAAGATAGGATAACGGTGTCGTCTGCGAACGTAGCTAGCATGGAGTTAGTTGGCCTTGGTATGTCGGATGTGTAAAGAAGATAGAGCGTTGGTCCTAAAACACTTCCTTGAGGGACACCTGCGTCTATTTTGCATAGTTCGGAGCATTCGTCATTGTTTTGCACATAGAAGTGCCTGTCCTCTAAATAACTTTTGATTATTGCTAGGTAGTGTGGTAACATTTTATTAAGTTTAAATAAGAGTCCTTTGTGCCAAACACTATCGAAAGCCTTCGCAACGTCTAGGTAAACTGCCACACAAAACCTTTTTTTGTCCAGATCGTTTAGTATTTTGTTGGTAACTCGGTGAACCTGTTGAACTGTCGAGTTCTTTTGCAGAAATCCAAATTGGTGGCCCGGTATGAGATTTTTTTGTCTTACAACTATGTTAATACGGTCAAGTAACATCTTTTCAGAAATCTTCGATATAATAGGTAATAAGCTTATTGGCCTATATGAGTTGGTCATTGTTGGGTCTTTGCTTGGCTTGGGTATGGCTATTATTTTGGACACTTTCCAGACTTTGGTTCAATAATTTAGTCGGAGTATAGCATTGAAGATTTGTCTGAGGTATACGATGCCTTTTTCAGGAAGTTGCTTGTAGCTTTCCAGTGATCATGTCATATCCGGCGGCTTTTCTTAGGTTGAGTCTATCCCAAAATTTGAGTCTATCTAACCCAAAATTTCAGTGAAACTTTTTTCCCAAAGTAGAGCGTTGGACAAGGGACTGAAATTCGTCTCGGACAAAAACAGCTGTGAGTTTGCTAAAGTGGATGGAGGTGTAGTCGCACTGGGAAAACGTGAGGGGCAACTTTTCAAAATGTGTTTCCGCATTGAAGTTCCAGCAGAGGCGAAGGCAAACTTGGCGACCACAAAAATATTGCCATTGAAGGTATGGCACGAGAGGATGGCCCACCAGAACATCGCCTCACCTAAAAGAACAAAACATTCCCTTTATAGATACAGTAACGTTTACATGCGACGCATGTGTTTATGGTAAACAACATCGACTGCCATTTGAGAAGAGCACATTCGAAGCCACTCAATCAGGTGAACTTGTTCATGCAGACCTGTGTGGTCCTATGGAAGAAAAGTCGTTAGGTGGAGCCAAATATTTCATCCTTTTTAGAGAACACTTTTCACACTACAAAGTGGCGCGTTTCCTCAAGAACAAGTCAGAAGTTTACTCTTCTTTTGAACAGTTTCTGGATCTTGCTGCTTGTGAAATCGGACACCCAATTAAAAGCCTATGAACTGATAACGGATTAGAGTTTGTTAATGAGTCGGTCAAATAATTTTTCAATAGACGTACTGTTCGTCATGAAACTAGTGTCACATATACTCCGGAGCAGAATGGGTGCATTGAAAGAGAGAACCGCACAGTAGTTGAAGCTGCTCGAACGATGCTCAGTGCAAAGAACTTAGGCATACAGTTCTGGGCTGAGGCTGTAAACACAGCCGTATATGTTCTGAACCACACAGCTGACCGCGCTCTAGGTGTGGACGTAGGATGAAGGTCGAAAACTTCAAAATCTTTGGCATCGAAGCATTCATGCATGTCCAAACACAAAAACGAAAGAAATAGGACAGAAAGGCGGTGAAGGGATACTCTGAAGAGGTACTCTGACACATCAAAAGGCGTGAGGATCTGGATACCAGGTACAAGAAAGATAGAGACAGCCAGAGATATAACATTTAGAGAGGCTGACCATAGAACAAACCCATAGGGATTACTAAGGTGGGCAAGGAAGCAATTGACTTTCCTGTGGACAAAAGCAGTGAGTTGTGGATGATGTTACCAAACAATGAAAATCAACTGGGAAGTCATCATATTGAAAAGGATGCAAAAGAGTCAGTAAAGGACAGCGTCGAAGCATACAAACGACCTGAAGGGGAACATCAGTCACCTGTCGAAGAACTGGAGTCAGTGGAAGTGGCGGAGAACTGCAGCAACGAAACAAACAACAGCTGGGATTGTTCGGTTCCCTTGAAGTTCCGATTACGGAACAGGAAAGAAACTACATCGAGTATCTGCAACCTCATGGAGAGGCATGCATTTTTTATGCAAGAAGAACCACGATGTTACAAAGATGCTGTCAGTTGTAAAGAGGCGCCACACTGAAAGGAAGCGATGGGAGAAGAAATAGAGAGTTTGCATCGAAATCGTACTTGGGACGTACCTCGTCCTGCGGGTAGGAAAATCGTAGGCAACAGATGGGTATACAAACTTAAAGACCTAGGAAAAGAGAAAATATAAAGCAAGATTGGTTGCACAGGGCTACACACAGGAGTACGGTCGGAGTACGAGTCGGAGTATGAGCAAACCTACAGCCCGGTGGCCAAATTTACATCAATTCGAGCCATTCTTGCAATTGCAGCTAGTGAAGGATTGGTACTGACTCAGTTTGATGTGAAATCTGCCTTTTTACATGGAGATCTGGCAGAAGAGATCTATATACATCAACCTGAAGGTTTTACTGATGGTACAGGTATGGTATGCAGACTTCGGAAAAGTTTATACTTGCTGAAACAGGCATCTCGTTGCTGGAATCAGAAACTGACCGGAATACTTAAGGAATTTAAACTGAAGGCAAGTCAGATGGATCCTTGCATCTTTCTGTCGGAAAATAACGAAAGCAGAATTATACTTGCCATCTACATTGATGATGGACTGATGGCTACAAAAAACAAGGATGATGCTCTTCAACTGGTGAACTTCCTGCAGAAACAATTCGAGATCACCATTCTAGAAGCGAAACGTTTCTTTGGTCTGGAGATTTCAGAAGCAACTCAAGGCGGAATCCATGTGGGTCAATCACTTTATATTGAGCGGTTGCTGAAACGTTTCAACATGGGCTGTTGCAAACCAGTGTCAACACCGGCGGAAGCTTGTCCTTTGGTGGAGTCTGTGTCTTCGGAGGCCGTCAAGTTTCCTTACAGAGAAGCAGTGGGCTGCCTTATGTACTTAGGTACTCGTCCAGACATTGCTTTTGCAGTGGGAGTGATTTCCCGATATTTGGAAACTCCAAATAATACTCATGTCAACGCTGTAAAACGGATTCTGAAATACATTGGCGGAACCAAACAGATGGGTATAGTCTTGTTATTCTTAGGCCGATGAATTGTTTCTTGGACCTATATTCCATTTCTATTACTGCTGGCTTGCCATGTGCATTCAACAGTTTATCAAAATATGTTTCTTCACAGCTTTAGCGATTCTGTGGTGCAATCCTTCTACCATGGCCCATGGTCCAGAAGTTTCTATTTCTCTCAGCACTCACTTCGCTTGCCACTTCACTTTCACCCCTTTCCTTTGAATATGAGGAACAGTGAGGATCAACAGTTATGATAAGCTCTAACAGTTATCATACGGGTATAGTCAACTGTTACGATTTACTCTAACACGGTCTTCCTGCTTATTCACCGCTCTCGATGAAGTAAAACATGACATCCACTTTAAGCCATGACAATTCATTTATTCAGTAAACATAAACAATACTAAAAATCTTCGAATGTCAACATTCTTCATATTCTTTTTCTTTATTTCGATTTTCTTCCGCCAACATCGAGAAGCTTTCTGGCAACCATTTGGACCTGTGGACACAGACCTGATTAATTTTGACTCATCAAAACAACGCTTTAATGTTCGAGCAAAATAATACAATATTAAAAATAATATAGTGAAATAATAGAGTAAAATAATAGATTATAAGAAATAATATAGTGAAACAATAGAGTAAAATAATAGAGCGAAATAAAAAATAAGTATAGTGTGAAAAATAAGTGTAATCCATAAGCAGTAGTTAGTGTTCAAATAATTAACAAAGTAGACCGCATCCCGTAACTCCTTTTGCAACTCCTTGATCTTACATCCTTACATATGCCCAAACGTACTGCCACAATGACCGACCCAATCTTACGCCGACCGGTGCTAAGCACCGAGAATCCCATCAACCGTCAACTTCGAACGTCACTGTTAATGCCACCCCAGAATTAGAATCCCTGATCGCAGGAATTGCAGCTCGTGTCTGCATTAGCGAATGCAAGAATTTAGTGCAATCAATGGTAAACCCAGCAAATCAGTTCCATAGAGGAATAGATGAAACTATTCATGAACACCTTCGTGCGAATCTCAGTGATCTGGACAAAGTACCGGATGTCGTGAGATGTCTAAGGGCGTTTACCGGAACTCCTGGCGAGTTCAGTTCCTGGCGCAAAAGCGTCGACAGGATCCTTGGCATCTACGGCCAGTTTAAGGGTACACCGAAATACTTCGGTATACTAAACGTAATCCGCAATAAGATCATAGGGAACGCTGATGGAACGCCTGGAATCATACAATACCCCATTAAATTGGGAGTGCATATCCAAGTGCTTGACGCTTCACTATGCGGATAGGCGTGATCTGGGTACCTTGGAGTACCAGATGACGACCCTTGTTCAGGGTAATAACAGTGTAGAAAGTTATTATCAATCGGTATACAATCACTTATCACTGATATTAAACAAGATCTCGAGTATGGATTTACCACCTGACGCATTGCACCACCTAACATCATCGTACAGGGACAAAACTTTGGACACATTCATTAGGGGTCTAAGAGGTGACCTGCCTAGACTCCTAAGTATAAGGGAACCAGCGGATATTCCAACAGCCCTCAATCTGTGTCTAAAGCTCGAGAACCAACAATTCCGAGCCAACTATGCACACCATAACATCGGCAATAATAGGAGACCACCTCTTCCTCCTCCGATTCCTCCACGGAAAAACCAAGTACAACATCAATTTTATCCCCAATTGGCATACATGCCACAGACGCAACCACAGTCCTCTCTATATCCTCCACCACGTCCCATGTCTAATCAATCATTTCAACAATTCCAACCAAGTTACCGGCAGCTCCAACCACATAACCAACCTAATCAAAGAACCAATTTTGCACCCAATCCATTTAATTTACAACGCACAAACACCTACCATCCAAAGCCTGATTCCAGACCAGAACCTATGGACGTAAGCACCATACGGACGAACAACATCAACTATATGAATAGACCAGCAGGTAAAAAATGGCCACCGGCTGTTAAGCGTCCCATGCAACCTTCCCAACAGCATACGTTACCGAACAAGCTTCAACGTAATTTTCACTTCGAAACCTACGTAGAATACGTACCTCCCCACCGAACCCGTTTACTCCAAATCGTATCCCTATCCCATGTCCCTTAAACCCGAGATTGACAAGCAAATCAATCAATTACTTGATGACGGTATAATCAGACCTTCACGGTCACCCTACAACGCGCCGGTATGGATTGTACCAAAGAAGGCAGGCGCCTCTGGCGAAAAAAAATACCGCATGGTTATTGATTATCGAAAGCTTAATTCCATAACTATAAGCGACCGTTATTCAATCCCTGAAACAAACGAAGTCCTATCCCAGTTGGGAAAAAAACAATTGGTTCTCTGTTCTTGACCTAAGGAGTGGATTCCATCAAACTCCTCTGCACGAGGATGATGTCGAGAAAACTGCGTTCTCGGTTAACAACGGAAAATACGTGCCCCCTTTATATTTCAGCGAACCTTGGACGACATACTTAGAGAACACATCGGAAAGATCTGTTTCGTTTACATCGACGACATAGTTGTGTTCAGCAGAGATGTCGAAAGTCACATTCAAAATTTGGGAACAATTTTCAGAACACTTCAAGTTGCCAATCTTAAAATTCAATTGGATAAGTGTGAGTTTCTTAAGTCGGAGGTTGAATTCCTTGGATTTATTATCTCTTCGGAAGGTGTAAAGGCTAACCCCTCTAAAGTAAGGGCACTTGCAGAATTTACCCCCAAACGCTGAAAGATTTAAGATCATTTTTGGTCTGTCGGGATTTTACCGCAGATTTATCAGGGACTATGCTAAATTGTCAAAACCCCTGACAGCCCTTTTAAGGTGAGAGGATGGACGCATGTCCAAGACCGCCTCTAGCAAAAAAGCCATATACTTGAATGAGGAAGCAATGGATGCTTTTGAAAAAATTAAGAACACACTAATTTCAGAAGACCTTATTCTCTATCCTCCAGATTTATCAAGGGAATTCCAACTAACCACTGACGCATCGAACTATGCCTTGGGAGCTGTATTGTCGCAAGACGATAAACCAATCACCTTCATCTCGAGGACACTCACCAAAGCCGAAGAACACTATGCAGCTAACAAGAAGGAGATGTTAGCCATAGTGTGGGCCTTAAAATCATTGAGGAATTATTTGTATGGTTCAACCAAATTTAAGATCTTTACGGACCATCAACCGTGACGTATGCACTAAGTCATAAGAACGACAACAGCAAGATGAAACGTTGGAAGGCTATACTCGAGGAGTATAACTACGAGTTAAGATATAAGCCTGGAAAAGCTAACGTCGTCGCGGATGCATTGTCGCGGCCGCCTAGAAGCTCCAACATTAATTCCCTCACAGCCACGCAGCATAACGATTAAAGCTCCGGTCAAGATCTCATCCAATGTTCCAATACACCAATCAACGTCTACAAGAACAAAATTATTCTCAATCTTGGTGACACATCATCCCACGAATTCCAAATAATCTTCCCTACTTACCACCGCCATATTATAACACAACCTGAATATACTGAAGAGAATCTAATGGACATCCTTAAACAATACCTAAACCCATCTGTCATTAACGGAATCAAAACCGAAGAAAATATTTTAGCATAATTCAAGAAATATACCCGACTTACTTTAGCAAAATTAGAACGCGATTCGCAAGACAAATTGTTACCGACTTAACTAACGAAGACCAACAACAAGCCTAAATCATTAAAGAACACAATCGTGCACATCGTAACAGTATTTACAAAAGTTTTATTTTACAAAAGTTTTATTTTACCAAAGTTTTATTTCCCACAAATGAGGGCTAAGATAGAGAAAATTACAAAAACCTGTCAAATATGCAAAGAGCATAAATACGACCGGCATCCTAGTAAGCCAATGCTACAAGCAACACCGATTCTTCAGTATTCAGGCCGCATAATACATGTAGACATTTACTTTACTAATAAATACAAAATTCTCACAGCAATAGACAAATTTTCTAAGTATGCTCTAGCGAGGATACTTAAATCCAGATCATCAGAAGATACATATAAAACAACCACTTAGAGAACTCATCCTATCATTCGGGTTACCAGAAATTATAGTTGTTGATAACGGGAAATCGTTCAATTCTAATGCCGTCTTGTTTATGATAGAAAACTTCTTCAATATAAAGGTTTTTAGGGTTCCGCCTTACGCTAGTTCTGCTTAGATTTTTTGACTTAGAATACCATAATAGAGAAAAAAACCCTTTAAAAAGTTTTTCGGTAGGCGAAACAATATATGTCAAGATAAACCCACGAGTAGGAAACAAACTCACACCCAGATTCAAAAAAGAGATCGTAACAGAAGACAGGAACACTACTGTTATCACTCAATCAGGCAGGACAATGCATAAAGGTTTGATTAAGAATTAATCCCTATTCCCCCCTTTTCTCAACAGCCTACTACTGGCACCTCTGTGCATTGCGAACCTTCAGATATTCGATTACTCAAACTCAAAACTCATAAAAATCCATACAGGAAATGCAGTGATTCAGGGTGGAACCTTCAAAATTATTCATATAATCGACATCAATAAATATTAAGAACTTATCACCAACATCGAAGATTCATCGACTAAATATGTCAAACCCAAAGATCCTTCCTATCTCATCCTGCATTTCGAAATTCAAAAAATTATGAATTATATAGATAGATTAAAAATAAGTAAAACTAAACAATCTTTAGATTTTATAGGTAGTACGTGGAAATGGATCGCGGGAAACCCCGACCACCAATACGAAATAATGATGTAATAATAGAAATTAAATATAAGCTAGATGTAATTAAGGACGAATTAACAAATATTGCCTATTCCATACATTGGACAAAGGCTAACATTGTAAACTCTTTTATATTATCAAATAGTGAGATAAATATTACGAAACATGTTATGAAAGCTGAAAACATACCATATGTACACATTGACGAAGCATTAGAATTTGCCCATGTCAAAATAGCATCTAGTAAGGATAATTTGATTTATATAGTAAGTTTCCCTACAACTACTGGAGAAAAGTGTAACTTAACGATTGTAAAACCGATAACAATTAACAAGATAATAAATAAGATCGATTATGAATCGATAATAAAATGTAAAAACGAATTATGTATATGGAATAAGAGAAAATTGTGAAACCTTTAGTAGTTTAACAATTTGTAACAATGACAATATCGTAGATTTAAGAAACACCTCATGCATTCCCAACCTCCTACGCAGCGAAAAAGCAAATTGCACCATAATTAACAACGAACACATTCCCGAAGTCGACGAAATCTCTCCTGGCATATTGTTATTGAACCAATTCTTAGTTATTGAACAAATTGACGGACCTGTCACCATCAACGACGAAACCGTGATGCTTAATGGCACCTTTATAATCAAACACCACAACAATACCATCAAAGTCAATGGACGAGTCATAATGTCAAGTGAAATCACTCAATACCAGCCCCTATCAGCAATATTCCAGTCATCGATCAGCACTGATCACGTAGAGGAAGTACTATCCCTGCAGTTGATAAAAGACTTATATGTCAATGGGACCAAGAAGATCGATCTGTTGGAAACTAAACATCAATTCAATCTTACGCTTAACATCCTTCTTGTACTGGTACTTTTGGTCATCATCATACTCATATGTATGTGGAAGTCGAAAGGGTCACGGAAATCAACCCATTGCCAACATGAAACCGCCAACAGCCACAACTATTGGATTCGAAGACATTCCTCATTTAGTAACATCAATGACCTCGAACGAGGACGCTCGAAATTAAGGGCGGATAAGTTAACAGAAAATACGTTGAAGTTCACGAACGGAAAACGTGAACAAATTCCGTCAGCAATTTTCTGCAACACACGGCGAATGCCCAACACTACACCTGTGTCACTGGACACCGACAAACAGGTGAATTGCTGACGATCTGTCTGCTGCCCGGGACAATCGTGGGATCGAGCGAGTGCAGAGGTTTCTTAGGTATACTAAATTTAAGTTAGAGTGAGTCGTATTTTGTAAGTCAGCCGTGAAGGCAACAAGTGGGAAAATGATAAATAATTTTTTTAAGTAAAATAAATAAAATATAGTTTAATTTGCAGACGTAATGGAACGTACTCACCAATTTGCAAACAAAATCTTTTTTTTTCTTTTCTATTTTATACACGCAGTAACTAATATTTTTATATTTTTGTTTCTTTTTGTTTCTCAATTACCAGCTATAATATATAATGTTTTTTTTTATGTTTTTTTTGCAGTCATTAATATTTTTGTTTTGCTTTGCTTCGCCTTTCCATTGAAACGCACTTGGTTTTCTAAAATGCGTTTTTAACCTTTCTGTTACCAACCAAATTAATCTACACTATTGGCAAAACAGGGTACCCGGGTACCCATACATATATTAATTTGTAAGTAAAATTCCACTGTAATTCAAAATTATCTTATACATTAGATGCATAATGTTTCATTTATGGTTACTCATTATAGTTAAAGAAGATATTCAGTAAATACAGTAAACAAAGTCATAAAGTCATAAAATAAAAACGATTACAATGCCTTGGTTCTGGAAATATCTTCGATCATAAATAAGATTGCGGTCATTTGACCGCTTTGGTCTGTAAATGAAAATTGTAGAATTATATAGAAAAGTTTCTAATTACATATACATTTTTTTCTTTATAACCCTGTCCGGTTTAAATTTCTGCACTTGTAAATAAATATATAATAACGGAAATGAGGGTCTCTATATTCTTTTATACCAGAGGAGCATTGGAAACGAACATCCGCATTGGAAAAGCAGTTTACTTTAGTTCGTATTGATCCATCGAGAGGCGTGCAGCGTATAGCTTCGCACAATCAGTTAGTTTGAATATTTTCGTGCCGCTCAACGGTACTTATAAGCAGTTTCTTCAGTTCATTCTTTTTTTCAAGACTACAGTTTCAATTACGCTTTTTATACGGAATATAAAAAATGGAGGAGTTATCGAGAGCTGAATTTTTGAGGTAAAGTTCCCAGTAAAAATTTCGCTAATTTGAAGTTACACGAAACGATTTTTCGGCTAATGCATACTGATAAGATTGAGTGAGGCAGAAAAAGACGAGTACTTGAAACAGTTATTGGGCGAGGAAGACAATGAGAGTTGGCCTTCTGAGTTGGTGAAGACGACGACTGGCTTCCCATAGGTAATATGTCCCATGATTCTCGGACTAATGAATATCTCACCGCATCGGATAATGAAAACAGTCATGAGGAAGATTTAGTTGAGCACGCAGATCGTGGAAATGAATGTCAGATGCAAGAGCAAGTAGATGAAAGTCCAAACGAATCTGAGGAAGAGAGCGGAGATGCGGCTGCTGAAGTATCACAAGGTAATATGTTTTGTTATTACAGTGTGTGTATGTGTCTGTATGGATATAGTGCATATATTGGTGTAACAAAAATAATTTTTCAAGTAATTTTCACATCAAATTGTAATATGTTTCAGGCAGCACCAATACAACGTTTGTGGCTAAAGATAAAACTATTTGGAATAAAAGTATACAACGGAATCATCAAACTCCTTCAAGGAATATTGTAAGGCAAGGAGCTGGGCCTCACAGAAGTACAGAAATGTTATCGATTGCCGATACGTTCAAGAAAATCATGTCCATTGAAATTGTCGATATCATCGTACGTCACACGAACAAAAAAGCAGAACTGTATATCAAGAGTATAACAGTAAGTATCCTGAAAATGAGTCACGCACATGGAAGAAAGTAATACCGATCATGTACAAGATATGTGGAAGAAAGCATCATTCACTTTGTACCAGTTATGGGACACTTTTGTCGACACATCAAATTCCAACTGTTCGTGTGTCCAGCATCGCTTCTGTGTAAACGCGAATCAACACGTCGCAGCAACGCTATCATCAAATCGTTATCAACATATCAAATTTCATCTGTTATTGTCTCTAAGTTAGATGTAAGCTGGAAAGAAATTAATAAACTAGTTCATAGTAAACTCTCAACGAACGAAGTCGCTTAACTTATGCATCCATCGAGCGTGAAGTGTTGGCAATAGTATGGGCACTCCAAACACTTCGAAATTACTTATATGGAACTGGGAATATTACAATTTTCACAGACCATAGCCCCTAACATTCGCGCTATCTGATAAAAATCCCAACACAAAGCTAAAACGTTGGTGGACATTTATAGAGGAATTTTCCCCTACCTTTCAATATAAACCAGGAAAAACAAACATTGTGGCCGATGCGCTCTCCCGCTAACAAATGAATGCTTTATCAAGTAGAAACGAGACCGTCCATAGCGAATTATCACTTACCCAAACTATTCCTTCGGTGAATAATCCAATAAATGGGTTCCGTAACCAACTAATTTTGCATAAATCTGGAACAATTGGACTCAAACGCAAGATTCTTTTTCAAAAACTGATTCGTCACACTATTTACTTTAAAAATATTGATGATTTGATTCAAAAGAAGCAATTAATTTCATCAATTTGATTTAAAAGAAGCAATTAATCCTAACGTTGTCAACGGTATATTTTGTACTTTACCGGTATTGGCAGAAATTCAGGATGCAATAGAAAGAAATTTTCCAGGTATTAAATTCCGTCATACGAAAAAAATGGTTATTGATGTAACAAATCCAAACGATCAAATTGAGATTACAATTAATGAACAACAATCGTGCTCATAGATCTATAAACGAAAACTGCCTTCAAATTATAGATTCATATTATTTTCCGGAAAAACATTTGAAAACCATAACTCTTAACTGCAAGTCTTCAAAATACAATAGAAACCCCAAAAACCATAAAATTACGCCAACTCCCTTACCCATCAAAATTGGTGAAATGCTATATCTCAACTGGCGGAAAATACTTTCTAACATGTTTAGATAAACTCTAAAAGTTTGCTATTATAAAACCAGTAGCTTCAAGATCGATAATCGACGTAAAGGGTCCCTTAATGGAAATCTCAAGCTTTTATAAGGAACCAAAAATATTGGTTACAGACAATGAAAAAACTTTCTGTTCGCAATCCATTCGTTTTGTTATCGAAAACTACTTACGCGCAGAGCATTACACTGTCCCAACGCTTCATAGCGAAAGTAATGGACAAGTTGAAAGACTACTAATTTACGGTAACACTTTATTTCAGGTTTTTCCTTCCCGTTCTTGTGGCTTCAGAAATCATAGACTACACTTCTGCTCCCGTCATTCCCATAACAATTGGGAATGTAGCAATCCAATCAGGATCAGTATATTTGTGTCATTCAATACATCTTACACAATACGACCTTTTTCGTTATGAAAGCAATAGTCTTTTAGAACTCTTTAATGATGCAAATATTTTACCAATATTAAAAGACGATAAAATGGAGAAAATTAAAAAAACTTTTGGAGTCCTTAACCCGAATCCTCCTGGCGTTGCCATACAACCAACATCTTGCATGCAATTTCGAGCCTCTCTAACGGTAACCAATGGATACAGCTGTACATATTCGCACTTTTCTACAACGTAGGATATCTGCGTTTCATATTGGATAGTCGGTTTCAGTAGTGTGCTTAGCTGTTCATAGTGAGACCGTTTCAAATTTGATCGTAAATAAAAAAGGTGAAAAAATCGGAAAATGGCACAGCAAAATAAGTAAGTATATCAATATAATTGATAGTGTACACTATCTATAAATTATGAATTTTAATATTGCTAGTATTTTGTGTGTACGACGAGTAAAATAAATAACAGAGTCAAAAAAATATGTTTGTTATGCTTTTTTTCAAGAGTTTGACAGCTTGTTGCCATATGGCAACGCCAGGAGCGATAGGGTACAGCATTTTATTATTGATGTTTCTTGCTAAAACATGATTCTTTTTAAAGGAAAATGTGTTTTTATTATTATTTTTTTGATTAATATGGTCATCCAGAAAACTGACGCTGAAAGAAGTTCTCGATTACTTAGAAGAGCTTGGTTCAGAAGATGAAAGTGGTCTTTCAACTAACCTTCACGCTATATACATTCAATAACAAGAGAATGATGGTGATTTGAGTGGAGAAGACGATGCTGATGAACAAGAAAGCGGTATTCCAGACAATGTTTGTTGAGATCAAGCTGTGAAATTGCGTGTGAAAATGGCCAACATATTGAAGACTTTTACGCCCCGGTGGAGAATTTGGCGAAGTGCTTGAAGATAGTGTTTTAACGATGTCCTAAACAACTCATCTTTGAACTTAACTACTAGTTCACTAATAAGCATATCTCAAGAGCCACCTATATCCCAGTTGCGCCGTGTTAAGCAATCTACCTCCAAATGTCCTTTGCCAGCACCCAATCAGAATACTAATTTTAACTGGTCATAAGATGAATCTTGCGGAATGATACCGATTTTCCCACAACCCAACTATGAGGACTGCCATAATTTGAAACCTCACGAGCTATTCGAAAAATTTATAGATGATAACTTGCTTCAGCATATTTGCGATTGTTCCGAAATATATGCCACTTACCGAGAAAATAAAATTTCGAAGATTAACGTTAATGGTTGGTGGTAATATCCTTTTCACTCTATAGTGCAGCTAAGAACTAATATTTCATTCCAGAACTTCGCGTTTTTATTGATATTTTGCTTGTCAGTGGGTACACCGGACAAAGCAGTTACAGATCCATGTGGAGTAATGACAACGATTTACTAAATGATATGGTTTTTAATAGCATGCGTCGTAACCGCTTTGAGGATATTTTGCAGTGCCTGCACTTTGAGCCCAAAATGTATGCCCGACAAAATGGAAATGATAAATTGTGGAAGTTGAGACCTACATATATTAGATCACGTTAAGTCAAAAATGTTGGAACACTTCCACCCTGAACAGTATTTATCGTTCGACGAAGGTATGATCGCTTATTTTGGAAAGCACGGATGTAAGCAGTTCATAAAAGGGAAACCTATACGCTTTGGTTACAAGGTGTGATCTTTATGTACTCCCAACGGGTACATGGTTAATTTCGAAGTGTATCAAGGGAAGAATCCGCGATCAAACACACAGTATGAAGAACGTTTCGGCAAATGTGCGGCTCCTTTAGTAAATATGATCGACGATTTTTCTGAAAATATTCAACAATTACCGTTTTCGTTCTATTTTGATAATTTGTTTACTAGCTTTCCTTTGTTGACTTATTCGAAAAATCGTGGCTACAATGGAACAGGTACAATCCGGGAGAATCGAATACCGAAAAGTTGTCCCATCCCTCATAAAAAAGCGATGAAAGCAAAGCAACGTGGCTACTACGAGTCTATTAAAATGAATGAGACTGGGATTCATCTTACAAAATGGGTTGATAATTCCGTTGTCTGCATGTTATCCACTGCCTTCGGCTCCACACCAATATCTATTGCATCGCGTTATTCCAGAGAGGCTCAGAAGAAAGTGGGAGTCACTCGTCCGTGTGTTGTGTCCGAATATAACAAATGGATGAGTGGCGTCGACCGATTCGACCAAAATGTATCTTTATATCGCATCACATATCGTGAGAAAAAGTGGTGGAGTTATATTTTTACATGGCTTATCGATGCATGCGTCCAAAATGCATGGCAACTTCATCGGCATATCGATCCTAGTATGCCACAGCTACGTTTTAAACGCGAAATTGCAATTTACTACCGCAAACATTTCGGGAATCCATTAGGATTCGGGTTAAGAACGCCACATATATTGTCCCGCCGTTCTATAAATTTCATAGGCACAATATGGAGGTTCATCGTCGGCTCACCCGACCATGATGACTTCGAATTGCTAAAATCTAAAGAGGGGGCTTTAATTGACAATAATAATGAACAGATAAATATTAATTCACGAATTCAGGAAAGGCTCAATGTTCTGACTAAGAAATTTAATAAAATTTTGATTTTAAGGAAGTAGCTTTATGTAATAATATTTTCTATCCAGTAAACAATTGTTTTAAAAGTATTTCTAATAAAATATGTGAAGAACAAATACAAGCATCTTGCACTATCGAGCTCTTAAATAATAATATAGCCACATGTTCAACAACATCTGCATGGCACATCCCCAAGATAATAAATGTAAATGACGGGGTAATTATAATAAACAATGCCCCTGGTGTTATTACCGAAAAATTACCAAAATAACAATTAACGGGACAGTATTAATTAAATTTAAGAAAGATATTATTATTAATGAAACTAAATATTAAATCGAGAAACCAATACATTCAGAAGCATCGCCACCGAAACTTGTACTTTTAAACATAACAAATCATAAAAATATAATTTCGATGGATTATCTCAATGAAGCCAATATAAGCAATATAAAAAAAATCCAAGAATTGGGAACCACTCATGATACTAGTTGGTGGTCGATGTTAATCATATGCTCTGTCTTTGGTTTTGTTATAATAGGTATTCTTATAACGTGTAAGCGAAGAATATTGTCATAAAACCGAATGTACGGCCTATGGATGAAAAAGGTCACAGAGAAGAAATGCTTGAAAGAATTAATCGGCTGTACGAATTACACCGACAAAGACTACAATCCGGCGGAATCGAGGACGGTTCTGTTTAAGAAGGAGGGAAGTTATGGGACACTTTTGTCGACACATCAAATTCCAACTGTTCGTGTGTCCAGCATCGCTTCTGTGTAAACGCGAACCAACACGTCGCAGCAACGCTATCATCAAATCGTTATCAATATGTCAAATTTCATCTGTTATTGTTTCTAAGTTAGATATAAGCTGGAAAGAAATTAATAAACTAGTTCATAGTAAACTCTCAACAAACGAAGTCGTTTAACTTACCGTGCAACGATGGGACGACAACGATTCCAATCGATTATCAGGTTTATACGATTTGATGATCAGAATACACGTCGTGCACGAACAGCTAATGATAAAGCTGCAATTACTGATATTTGGAATATGATTTTATCCCACTTCTGATATTAGAGATAACACGGTTTCTTTACAGTTTTAGCGATATTATGGAGAGATCCTTCCACCACGGCTGTCCACAAGTTTTAACTTTTCTCAGCACTCTCTAATTCGTTTGCCGTCAAGTTCGCCTTAAAAACGGTCGCATCCGCCACTTCACTGGAAGCGAAAGAATCACATACCCCTTTCCTTTGAATATGAGGAACAGTGAGGAACAACAGTTATGATAACCTCTAACAGTTATCATACGGGTATACTCAACTGTTACGATATTCTCTAACATGTACGTACATATGTATTGCCTCCATTAGACTACAACTCTTTCATTGTCCGAAACAGGCTCCCATTATTGTTGCGAATAAAATCTGATCTGGCCTGGTATCCTTTTCGTAAAGCATTTAGCCCTGCATATATTCTTGCAAACGTTCTTTCTAAATGTTAGTAAACTTTTTCCTCTGCGATTGCTGTTTTTTATCCGAAATAGAATGGCTGTCTTCCTTTCTTAGGTTATGATATCTTGAGCGTGATTTCTTCGCTATTTTCCAGGACTTGAAGTCTTAAATCTTATCATCATCTAATAGGGCAAACTTTTATTAATTTCTTCCTGGTATTGATGCTGCATATGAGGGTCCTTTAACTTTTCAATTTTGTACATTGCTGTGCGCCACTTGTGTGACTTTGCATTCGGTTTTTAATTTTGGCAATGATTAATATGGTTACTGAATCACAATCCACTCCAATCCACTCCTATGTATGCTTCAACATCTAAAACGTTGGTGGGATACCTTTTATCTATCAGAACATTTTGTTTTTGATCACACTTTGCTCTTTTATTCAGGTAGCCCTGCCTATTCTCTGGTATTTAAATTTTGTAGTTTTCGCGATCATGTTTTTTGAGCTAATAAATCTTATTGTCCACCATTATGTCCACACCATTAGCGTTTGATGAGAGGTAAGGTTTCTCGTATTGTTGGCCTATATATTGCTTCTTTTCCTATTTTTGCATTGAAGTCCCCGAGGATGAGAAATTGTCAAATATTTCATCAGCCAACATTTTTACATTTACATTTTTAACGAAATAGTCTTCGCATACCTTGTCTTCGATGGTTTCATATAACTTGAAAAGAGGTTCTTTTATTTCTTATAGCATTCTAGCCTCTGTTGCAGAGAGGTCGATTGAGCTAGGAAAGAATTTCGTGAGCCCTTTTTTATAGGCTCGTCTGTTGGTCGCCCTTGCTGATAAGTCACTGCCTCCAGATTACATAATCTCAAGGAATACAGTTTTTCTTCCCAAAATAGTTATGTTTTGGACATACATCAACATTGCGCCTTAGTGCTTCAGTGTTGAGGCCTATTTCGGCGGATGTATCTAATAATTCCTTAATTGCTTCAGACTGTTCTTGCTGTTATCGACGGTTGATTGTAGAAACTTTTTTAATTTTGTATTCATCAGGAAAAGTTGATGGGTATACCTATCCTGTAAAATAGCGGCTTTTCATAATTCCCGTTTACAATAGGTAAATGCTTAAAAATTCTTTCTACCTGGCCCGACAAACTAGTTTTAAGGTTATGAAGCCTTTGGATTTCAGATACAGACGCATTATGATGAACCAGGGAAAAATCAAATCCCAAATTTATTCGAAAACATCGTCCAGCATTTCTTCTAACAGGGATAATGGTCATGACAAGTAGTTCGACGTCCTGGTTCCTTAACCAAATTTGTTTCTTGTTTAATCCAAATTTGAAGACAAATCTTCGGCATCTCGTGTTTTAGTGCTAGTAGTGTTGGGTATATGTAGACTTCTTCGATTTTACATACCAGTAACTTCTTCACACAGTTTACTTATTATATTAATTTTGGTCCTTGAACGTTATAATCAATTCTTAGTTTTTCTTTATTATTAACATCCTTTTGTGTGGAAGGATATATATATATGTATTATATTATATATTATTCAATTCAACGACATTTCATGTTTAGTGCGGTATTGTTATTTCGTTAAAGAAATGTTTGTTTTTAAAATATATTGTACGCGCCGAACACTGACATAACACACCTTCCCATTAGATTATTTTCAAACATACGAAGGGATGGAAAGGTTTACATTTTTATAAATTATTCTAAACTTTTCTGGTGTTTATATTTACGCTTCAATTGCTGGATAATATTATTTGGAATCTTTAACGGCTGCTTATCATTTTTAGACAAGCATGAAAATTCGGATAACAATATTTTAACTTCAGTTCAGACGTATTATGTTTGTACTTTGTACTTTTATAATATCAAGCATTTCATTTCTGTGCGTGATAACTACTAATATTTTGTATGATTTAACATCTGCCTCCTTAATTGACAATAAGTTAATATTTTTATGGTACATGTATAAGGATTTAGTTCAATTCAATTACGATGTTGAACTAGTGTGATATTGTCTGGTGTTTAGTTACGATAAATATTGGCATGAGTAGGTTTTAATCCACCCGAAACGTTGGGAGTTTTTTGTTCACATCAAGCGTCTCTTGTCGCTCGTTACAATTGCGGTAGTACCAAACTGCATTCTCATAAATTCGAAATTGCCAGTTTTGGTCAAAAGGGCAGTTTTGCCCTGTCTCATGGTTTCCTGTGTCAGGTTCAAGAGTGTACGGTCTTATGGTGTTTGTCACACAACCTGGACGGGGTGTAGATGGGTCGTCCTGATTGTGTCGAAGATGTTCGTTCACTACTCTCCGGTGGTGGTTGTCCTGGATAGGATTTTTTGAGAGATTCCATTAATTTGTCGCGTTGATTGTGGTTCATAGTAGCTATTTTGTTTCCATGTCTCCATGTCTTTAATGTTTTTTTTTTTTTTCTGTTTTATGTTTTAGTTTTTAATTCATTTTTATTCATAAGTTCTTAAATCTATCTTACCCTAGACAAAAATGCTTAAAAACTAGCTTAACTATCTTAACAATCTAGATATCTTACTGGCCCTAGGCGGACACTCTAAAATAGACGTAACAACTTAAATCTATGTCTTTCGACTACTATATCAACTTAAGCTTAAGCTAAGAAAAACGTTTTTTATTAAAAACTTAGCATATGATAATTTTTTGTATTATATACAGGGTGTCCCATGAGCAGTGTGCCAAAAAGCAAGAGCGTGTAGGTCTGGTCAAGACAAAAAAAAAATCATATGCGAGGGGAGGGTCTATTCCCCGGGAGGGGCAATTTTCTAAAAAAAATGACTTAATTTGAAAAAAAAATTATTAAAAATCAACAGTTACATCCACAATGCCGTGATATACTTTTTTGCAAAGCCAGAAACCTCTTCTTTCACCTTGTTTTTAAACGAAGCTGTTTTAAGGAATAGTTTTTGAGAACTTAATTTTCAAACCCAACATTTTGAAAAAAAAAATGAAAAAAAAAACCAACTACTTTTTTTCAAAATTGTATGTAATTAAGTACTAATTTTTTTTCAAAAACTCAAATCTCTTATTAGTTTTTAGTTAAAACAGAAAACCGGATGCAAAAATGTCTTGTAGTTTTTGAGAAATTAAATTTCTCAAATTTTTTTCTCAGAAAACCCTTTTTTTTTGGTTTTAACGCGGCTGGACTTGTAGGCAAATTAATAGTATGAAACAATGACCTCTTTTTTATTATTTTTAAATCAAAATCAGTTTGATCAAAAGATTATCTATCCGTACAATTCTGGCCCTATTGTATAGGACCTCGTTCGGGTCAAATTTCGTGTACTCAGATTCGCGTGTCGTATGTAGCCCGAGATAAGTCCTGAGACATTGTCTCTCAAACACCCGAATCCTTTCCATTAAGCAAGGCCCTAGACAATGGCGTTCTGAACAATATAGATACTGATTTCTTTAAGTTGATTTTCAACTTCCAGTCATCACAATACTGCTGAATTTTTTCGATGTCACGCTGCAGAAGAATAACAATAACGTCGATCATTGGACCTGATCTGTACGCGATTAGGTCGTCTGCGTACGCTATTGAATGGTGAAAAGAAACTAGCAGATGGCTTAGATAAATGCTGAAAAGGCTCGGCGAGCTTACCGTACCCTGTTGCAGTCCATTTCTGATTTCAAATGTTTGGGTAGAAGTCACGTTGGCAATTTTCACTACGAACTTTCTACCTGTTAACATGTCAAAAATCATATATTGCAGTGGTTTACTTATGCCCATCCGACTGAACTTATAATAAACCCCTTCTAACCATACGATGTCGAAGGCCTTTTCCAAGTCAATCAGACAGGCACCCGTGCATTCGTTCTTGCATTTATTCCATTGGATATCCGACACAAGCTTCGACGCGACATGAATAGTGTCATGCCCCGCTCTGAAACCGAATTGGTTATCCGAGATGATTTTATTGTCCTCAACCCATTTAGACAGGGCCCTATGGATCACCTTCTCGAAGACCTTGCTGATGCTCGGAAGGAGACTTATTGACCGGAGATTTTCCGGGTTAGATGTGTCTTTACCCCTCTTGGGAATTGATTGCACCACCGCTGTCTTCCAGTACACTGGATAATATGCATTATTGAACAGGATAGTGTACCTCTCTACAGCCACTGGCGGAAGGTCCCTAAGCACAACATTGGATATACCGTCGACTCCCGCGGATTTTTTCTTCCTCAATTACTCGAAGATCATCTGAAGATCTTCCGTCGATATGAACAGGGTATTAACCCCCTCATTGGCGATGACATTGATTGCCATGAAATCTTCATTGAACCTGGTAAAACCAAGGTTCTCTGATCGCCAATGATCGATATCATTTCGAAGATAGCAGTGTAGAAGTAGGGCTATGTTCTCTAGGTCGTGGTTCGGGCGAATACAATCATTCACCTTGTACACTTCCTGAAAGACAGCTCCTACTGTCGCCACCTTCTCCTGAGGATCCTCGATCACGAAGAAGTCGTCATCCAGGATGGCGCTCTCCGGATCGATGCTAACTGTTCCTAGCAAACGTTCATTGTCTGACGTTCTCGGAAGCTTTAGATCCTGAATTCTGATTGTTTCTCCGAAATATTTTATTTATTTGCGGGAACATACTCGCGCTGCTGGAATTTACAGCACGAATTCTGTTGTTCCAATGCAAACTTACAGATATTCTGTAATTTTCCTTGATTAACTGTTGGATATTTTTAATCAGTGACTTCAGTCCTGACCTCCGAGTTTTGTCTGTCGGTAAACCGCCTGTGCAAGAGTTTGAGTCTTGTCAGTAGTCTATTTTTTGTCTGTGCAGTGCGTCGATTGTCGCGTTTCGGTCGTTGGCTGTCGTTGGCGTGGTATCATACTGTTCATTGTCTGTTTAATGATATCGTCCATTTGTTTGAGGTATGTACCTGTTAATCTCGTAGTTTGACATGTTTCTATTAGACGGTGGAAAGGAGGCGCCCGAAGTGAGCGCTCTCGTCAGGCAATTAGCAAAGCGTGGCCAATGCGCCCTACTGTAATCGTAGGGGTGCGTTTGGACATACTCTGCCATCTCCGCGAACTCGTCAGGTATTGTGATCACGGCAAATAGTCCGCAATGGTCACTGTCGTATACAATAGTCCGTAGACAGTTAATAGACCATTCGTTCGTGTCTATCAGCATGAGATCCAGATAGGAGGCGCTCCTAGGATACGACGGACTATCCGTTGCGAGCAACTTGACTCTATATTCAATGTTGCGAAGAACCCACCAATGGCTTAGTAGGCTTCCCCTAGTGTTGGGAATAGTATTTCCCCAATCACTATGTAAAAGTTTTCCACCGAGTTCAAGCGCAGAGATCGGAAGAGTGTTTCGAGCTCTGCGATTAAAATATTGGGTTGAGGTAATTCAGGTGCATAGGCCGCTAAAATTGTCTGTTCATTACGGAGAGATAGATAGATAGATAGATAGATATTTATTCCGTAACAATATATTTACAATGATTTTAGTTATCGCACAGTATTTTATTACAGAGATTTGATATATTTAATATCTTACTTCTGAAAAACAAAATTTTATTTTTAATCTATATACAACTTGTAACATGTAATGCAAATATCTTTGAAGGAAAACCTTCAATATAAGAAAGAAAAAAAAAAAAAAAAAAAAAAAAAAAAAGGAAAACACAGAATGAAAATTTCATTACGGAGAGGAATGCACACAATGCAGACTTCTAGCACCTGGAACCTCCGCACTTCACCGCTATATATAATTTTATGTTTTATATTATTTTTTATGAAGATCGCAACTCCCCCGCCTTGAGTAGCGTTGGGTCGGTCTCTTCTAATTATTCTATAAGAATTGTGCCGGATTTTGTGCTTTTGGTTAAGCTTTGTTCCGCTAACCAAGAGTACATCAGGGCTTTCGTCCTGCAACAGGTTAAAAAGTACGGCTCGTCGCTCAATCCTTATCAGTGAATTTACATTCACCGACAGGATCCTCAAGGGCCTCTCTATCAGCGTACCCATCACGACCGTAGGTGCGCTAGGCCCGGCAGAAGCGAGCAGATACTATCTACTCGGGTCGCCGTCTCCAGGATCTGTTGTTGGAGCTGCCCAATCTGCCCTTGGATTGCGAGCAAGATCGAACAGACATTCACCTCGGCCTCCGGTGCCTTAGAGACAGGCACTGGGGCTTTAGGAACAGCCATGGGCTTTTGTACCGTCTTTCCCGAACTTGTCGCCATTTGGGCGTAGGTCAACTGGGATGTGACGGCTGGTGTTTTGAAGCGACCCGAGGGACGCTTCTCCTCGACCTTCTGCTTACGGGCCAGGTTTTCTCTCTTGTCCTGGAACTTAGGACATCCCCGATAGTTTGCAGGGTGCCCTCGGTTCCTACACAGAACACACTCGAGCTGCTCTCTACCCACCACCTTGTCTTTCCCAAGGTCGCATTCCTCGTTCTTGTGGTTCTTTGCACACTTAACGCATCGAGGCTGCAATTCGCAGTTCGACGCGGCGTGCCCGAACCTTTGGCAGCGGATACATTGCAAAATGTTTCCGCTCCTCTTTAAAGTTTCCCTTGTGACAGTCTGGGACGCTAAGATGGTGAGCTCGAGCTTGCTGCTGGGTGTTAGCTGTACCAAGAAGAAGGGAATAACTCGCTTCTCCCGTCGGGAGCTCACCGTAGAGAATGGCTTAACCCCCACGAATTTGAGGTCGTCACTCTCGAACTCTTTGAGCTCTGAGAGCATTTCCTCGGGGTCTGCAATCGATTCCACGCCTTTAAGGAGCATTGTCCGCAACCTCTCGGCCTTCGGAGTGAAGGAGAAAAACTCCGTTGTGGACTCCTTCAATAAGCTTTTTATACGCTTACGCTGCTCCAGTGTCTTGCATTGAACAGCATAGCGTTTTTGACCTAAACATTTGATTTCAAAATTGCCTACATTAATAGCATACTTACAGAGATCGATGGTCTTTCGTAGGGCCGTGGTATAGGTAAAGATTGGTGGCACCTTCTCTTTCTTAGGGCGTTGTTACTGCTTTTGTTTCTGCTGCGGCTGTTGTTGTTGCTGCTGTGGCTGTTGTTGTTCCTACTGCTTTTTCTGCGGCTGCTGTTGTTGTTGCTGCTTTTGCTGTGGGGCGGCTGTTGCCTGCTCTAACTCCCTCTTCTTTATATCCTTCAGCTTATCAACTACGGCCTGCAGCTGGGCGCGTAGGATACGCTCTTCCTGTTCAAGCTCGTACCCGCCGGAGGTTCGGGCTTTGGGGTGCACATCAATTGTGCCCTGAATACTCCTCTGGCGGAAAACAAAAGCAGAACTGTGACTAATTAATGGCTATCCCATCAATGGATAGTCTATTGATTATACATATAAAACGGCTCACATTTAGCTATTTAGCTGTTTAGCTTTTGCTATTCAGCTATTTAGCTGAATTTATTTCTCTTCCTATCATTTCTATAAGGCTCTCAGTTGGGGTGTAGGGTAACCCAACTGGGAGTAACGGATAACCGGAGGCCTAATTCTGGTACCACGGGAGACAGGGGCCCCCGGGACATTAGATAAAGAGATCAGATAGAGTAATGACAGTCCCGGCCTGTCTTGCGGTAGGCCCCCTTGTGGGAGTATCATGGGGGCTGTGGTTATCCCAAATCGCGGGAATTTTGAATGCAATAACGAACAACAGTAATTTTACTCAGTTGTTTGAAGGGCGCCGAGACCCTTAGATCGGTAACAGGTTTTAGGTAGGCCTCGCCCCTCACCAAGAGGGAAGTCATGGTCCTACACATGGCTTCGAAATGGTACTTGTAGCAAATAAGGACGTTGGTTGTCGTCCCAAAAACCAACCCCTTGTGGGAAGGCCCACCGTGGAATTAAGCCATCAAGGTAGCTGTCCACGTTAAACACATAGCGGAATCTGTTCAAGCTCGTTACGCTCTTCCCTCGTAGCCGAATATAAAAGGGAGGCGAAGGGGTTATTGTCCCCCATGTAGCGGCCTTCCCTACCATAGGAAAGGTAGGCAGCCTTCCCTACCATAGGAAAGGTAGGCAGTATTCGCTTCCACGGGGATCGCGGGTTTTAGTTGTTGTTGTCCAGCTGCTTTCGACGTTGATGGTGTTGGTGATGGCGCTCCTTTCCTCGCTTCGACCTGCAGCTTTTCATTCGAAGTAGTGAGGGAAGGGCGCTTAATTAGATTGCGCCTCGGATTGACCCTTTTGCGCCTCTTCATGACGACGGCCGGTGTTGCGAAATCGGATGATAAATCACCCGATTCCGACTCCGTACGACGTACGGAATATAATTTATGCCGAATACACGGCCATACCGACTCAATATTTTGAGTATGAGCACTTGTTTCAGAGTTCACAAACTCTGTCCGTGCGGAATAACAATAAGGAAAAACGCGCATGGAATTACGTCCATAAATTCCATCTCGCATCATCAACATCCATTCCATCAGTAGTACCAACATACTTTTCTATTTGATTGGAATTTCCGGTCTTTTTTTATATATATATATGTAATTCTGTCAAAGGAGCTCTCTTCTTTTTTTCCTATAAGCTGTAATATATCCATCGGAAACGATCACAGTTTTTTATTTAAAGAATACAAAAAGGCTTGTATTCTACATTTTCATGGTGACCCCGACGTGATAGCCAAGTTATTATTGTTGATTTAACAATACAAAAAAAAAAAAAACTTAACTCGTGTATACCCAACCTTATATTACAATGGAGGAAAAATCAAAAAAGGAGATCAAGAGGTTAGAAACGCTAAAGGTTCGACGCTCTATATCATGCAAACAGATGGACCGCATTGCTGAATTCCTGGACGTCATTGGGACGGACATCACTCTACCTCAAGTCGAATTGCGGACTACGGCATTGGACGACGGCTTCAATGCCTTCGAAAAGCTGCAAGCCGGTATTGAGGAGTTGGAACTTTCGGAAGTTGAGGCTGAAGACGACATTCGGGCTAAGTACGAAGAGCTGTATTATACACTCCGGCCGCAGCTTACGACCATCAAGCAAACACTTACCACGAAGGATAAACCAAAGAAAGTTGAATCCAAGACCAAACCCGAAAATATAAGATTACCAAAAATTAATTTGCCCTTATTTTCAGGTGAAATTACAGATTGGCTAAATTTCTATGATTCCTTTAATTCCTTAATCCACTCGAACCTTACCTTGTCCAATATCGCGAAATTCCAATACCTGAAGTCATCGATATCTGGAAGCGCCGCACGTGCTATTGAATCATTAGAAGTCAACGACAAAAATTATGAGGATGCGCTCAAAATCCTAATTAGTCGCTATGAAAACAAAAGGCTTATATGTTCGGAACATGTAAGGAAATTATTTGATGTTACACCAGTTCAAAGGCCTTCCGCATCAGCTTTACGCGAACTAGCCGACTGTATCAATAGCAATCTGCGTGCATTGGCTTCTTTGGGACGTCCTACCGAAGCTTGGGATGATCTTATTGTGCACCTGGTCACGTCGAAGCTGGATTCTACGACACGTACCAAATGGCAAGAGGAACATCCAGTTGGCGAATTACCTACTCTTAAGGACTTCATGAAATTTATTGACAAACGATGTCAGATCATGGACTGCACCGGCACAACCATCCAGGCGAGTACAAATTCTTTAAATTCAGCACTTAGAAAACCTCGTTCAAAGGCATTTACAATTACAAAACCTAAAGTACAATGTTCGTACTGCTCACGTGCAGGGCATTATATAAACAAATGTTTTAAATTTCTTAACCTACCTGTCATGAAAAGACAGTCCTTTGTCCAAGAAGCTAATCTTTGTACCAACTGCCTTCACGACGATCACATTTTAAGAGACTGTAAGGCTTCCGCATGCCACAAATGTAACTCACCCCATCACACCTTGCTCCACTCAGTTTCTACCGCAGCCCAATTAAATAAAAATGCACCCGTCTTTCAATCTGAACAACAACCCAGTGTTCAAAATGTTCTACAAATAGCCAAATCAAATAACCTCAATCACATGTTCACACTTTTAGCAACAGCGGTTGTACTAATAAAAAACAAAAACAATGATTATATTCCCTGCCGCATACTCCTCGATTCCGGTTCTCAGATAAATTTAATAACTAATCGGTTTGCCCACATGCTGGGCTCTCATCGGCTCCGATCACCTACAAACATATCCGGCATTGGCTCTAATAAGTCATCGTCTAAATTCAAAACAAATATTACTATCAAATCTCGTTTCAATGAATTTACCTTTAGTGTCGAAGCTACGATAATAACAAAAATCACTGATGTAATACCAGAAAGAACGATCGATGTAAGCAGCTGGCCTATTCCCTCAAATATCAAACTTGCTGATCCGTTGTTCGCGACAGCACAACGAATAGATATTTTAATTGGAGCGAGTCACTTTTTCTCAATGCTCTCAGTTGGGCAAATTAATATGATGAATGGGCTACCAACTCTTCAAAACACAGTTCTAGGATGGGTCGTCTCGGGTGTAGTGAGCGAAGCAAAGGCCCTCAAACCTGCTTGCAATCTCTGTGAGTCTGACGATGAGAGCATTGAGAACTTAATGCAAACATTCTCCAAAGTCGAAAATGTATTTGATGAACCAACTGATTGTGAGACAAAACAAGAAAGGGAATGTGAAGAATTATTTTGCTCCACCGTTGAGAGGCTTCGATGTGGGCGCTATCAAGTTCGCTTACCATTCAAGAGTGATGTCTCCGAATTAGGAGATTCTTATAAAACAGCATTGCGTAGATTTCTGTCGTTAGAAAAGCGAATCCACAGAGACTCAACTATAGCTGCGCAGTATATAGCATTTATGCGTGAATATGCTTCTCTGTCTCACATGCAAGTCGCTGATAAAATTGAATTTGATAAACCACATTACTTCCTACCTCACCATTGTGTAATTAAACCGGAGAGTTCAACAACGAAACTTCGCGTAGTGTTCGATGCTTCCGCCAAAACTGATACAGGCAAGTCCCTCAATGACATCATGTATGTTGGACCTATTTTGCAGTCAGATTTATTTACTATTGCAATCAAATTTCGTTACTATAAATATGTATTTACAGCGGACATTACTAAAATGTATCGCCAAGTAAAACTACATGATGAAGACACTAGATTCCAATACATTATTTGGAGAGAATCTCCTGAAGAAGACATCAAGATTTTTAAATTGAAAACGGTCACATACGGAACAAGTGCAGCATCCTTTCTAGCCACTCGTGTCTTACATCAATTGGCTAAAGATGAAGCCATTAGGTATCCATTGGGGGCTGCAGTTCTGAAATCGGATTTCTATGTCGATGACGTTATCACTGGAGCAAACACTATGAGAGAAGTCCAGCAGGTTAAAAAAGAACTCGACTCGATTTTACAAAGCGGTGGATTCCAATTACGAAAATGGTGCGCAAACAATGAGGAAATAATTAAAAATGTTGATGCCGCCGATAGAGAACCACTCTTCCACTTAAATAACAACAATGTCGTGAAAACACTAGGTCTGATCTGGGAGCCAAGTAATGACACATTTCAAATAAGGGTTCAGATGAATTATACTAACAAAATTACGAAGAGAGCGGTCCTTTCAGACATAGCAAAGTTGTTTGATCCACTTGGCCTAGTGAACCCAGTAATCGTCAGCGCCAAACTATTCATGCAAGAATTGTGGAAGGCCAAGCTGCATTGGGATGAGGCCCTACCACAAAGTCTTCAATACACTTGGCATTCTTTTCGAGCAGAATTACCACTTCTGGAAGGGATATCGATAAATCGACATGTTTTGCATGGTGGCATCCAAAATGCGGAGCTTCATGGCTTCGCCGACAGCTCGGAAAGGGCTTATGGCGCTTGTGTCTATGTCCGATCAATGTCGGATAATGGCCGTGTCACAACTCGTTTACTTTGCTCTAAGTCGAAGGTTGCCCCAATGGATAAAAACCGATTAACAATACCTCGACTAGAATTATGTGCCGCTGTAATGCTGGTGAGGCTGATTGAAAAGATTCGAGCTGCAACCCAAGTTAAGTTCAGCAACTACTATTATTGGACTGATTCAAACATTGTTCTGTGTTGGATATCATCAGAAACCCATCAATGGTCAACGTTCATAGGCAATCGCGTTGCAGTAATTCAGCGAATGTCTGAATCCAAACAGTGGTTTCATATTGATGGCAAAAGCAACCCTGCCGACATATTATCTAGAGGGGCAACTCCAAGTGAATTAACCGAAGCAGACGTGTGGTTTTATGGACCATCATTTTTACAACAACGGAATGATGATTGGCCAATATTTGCAACATCAGATTCACAATTCTCGGACGAAATCTTAGAGCGGAAAGGTAAGAAACAGAACGTCTTGTTGATTGAGGAAGAGAAGGAAATATTCTCAACGATCAAGTTTCAAAACAATTTTAAAAGGCTAGTTAGAACTGTGGCATTTGTATTGAGATGTATTCATAATTTGCGAGCGAATAAAATGAAAATGGAAAAACGATTCACTGAGTTGGACGCTATTGAGATCGAAAATGCAAGGATAACTTTCGTTAAGTTAATCCAAAAAAGGGCTTTCAGCAAGGAGATTGAGTTGTTAAGAAAAAATCACCAAATAAGTTCCCGATCACATTTGCGCTCGTTAAGTCCGTTTCTTGACGAAACCGGAATCCTGCGTGTTGGTGGGCGGTTGAAGCATGCAAAAATCTCCTACGAATTCAAACATCCAATATTATTGCCCAAGGATCATTTTTTCACCCAAGCTCTTATGATACATAATCACGAAAGGTATCATCACCTAGGAGCACAAGGCCTATTAGCTATCGTTAGACAAACATATTGGCCAGTACATGGTAAAATACTCGCGAGGAAGGTCGTTAGAGAATGTGTTCTTTGTTTTAGGAGTAATCCGAAGACGATTCACCCGATCATGGGTGATTTACCTTATGAGCGTGTTCATCCGTCTCGCCCATTTGAAGCTGTTGGAACGGATTTTTGCGGTCCGTTTTTAATTCATTTTAAACGAAGAGGCAGCATTCCGGCTAAGGTTTATATAGCCATTTTCATTTGCCTAAGCACTAAGGCAGTTCATTTCGAGGTAGTTGGTGATTTGAGCTCAGCTGCATGCATGGGAGCGCTACGCCGATTTTTTGGCAGGAGAGGGTTAAGCAGATTTATCTACAGCGATAATGGTACAAACTACATGGGTGTTAAGAATGAAATAAGCGAATTGCATTCACTCTTCAATTCCCAAGCATTCAAGGATACAGTAGTGAATTTTTATGGCGATGACGGCTTCCAGTGGCGTACTATACCACCCAGGTCACCACACTTTGGGGGCATCTGGGAAGCCGCGGTTAAGGCAGCTAAATACCACATGAAGCGTCTACTGCATTTGGCATATCTGACTTTCGAGGAATTCAACACTTTGGTAATTCAGGTAGAAGCGATTCTCAATTCCCGTCCTATATCCCCTCTATCCGAAGATCCCTCCGATCCTCAGCCATTAACACCTGGGCATTTTTTAGTGGGTGGTCCTTTATTGACTTTGCCAGATCATGATTTGACAGATAACAAACTAACTTATCTAAGTAGATGGCAGCGTGTGCAATGGTTAATGCAACAATTTTGGCGCAGGTGGAGTAATGATTATCTACACAGTCTTCAAGAAAGAGGAAAGTGGAGAAAGATGACAAAGGGTCCTCAATTAAATGATGTCGTTATAATAAGAGACGAAAATGTTCCACCACTGAAATGGAGGTTCGGTCGCATAATTAAACTTCATCCAGGGCATGATGGCGTTGCTCGCATCGCAGATATCCAAACAGCGAAAGGGAAAACATCAAGGGCGTTAACTAAATTATGCGTTCTGCCAAGGTTTGAAGAAGCTAATGTCCTTCAAGGCGGGGAGGATGTCCGTGCGGAATAACAATAAGGAAAAACGCGCATGGAATTACGTCCATAAATTCCATCTCGCATAATCAACATCCATTCCATCAGTAGTACCAACATACTTTTCTATTTGATTGGAATTTCCGGTCTTTTTTTATATATATATATGTAATTCTGTCAAAGGAGCTCTCTTCTTTTTTTCCTATAAGCTGTAATATATCCATCGGAAACGATCACAGTTTTTTATTTAAAGAATACAAAAAGGCTTGTATTCTACATTTTCAAACTCCTTGGAATGATTCACCGTAAAGTGCTTGTACGATGCTAGATTGTTCTTTAGCACTTAACGTAACGCTATTCGTAATGTATCCAGCATAGTATTGGTAGACAGTTTTTCGCCAGAATTGTTCTAGAGAATATCTTCCTTTCTACGTTTCTAACCTCCCGTGTTTTTGTAGCTAATCTCGAGCCTTACCTACCATGCTGTCTTTAATGTAGCAACTAAAAAGCCAATCCAATCTATAAAATCTATAATATACGACTCAATGCCATCAAATATTTTAAGCTTTTTTATTTAATCTAAGCTTAATTTAAACCTGTCCAATGCCGTTTCGACCTCCATTAGGACTTGGGAATTCCACAGAAAGGTTCGACACCTTTTTACTTTTCGCTGGAACCTTTTCTACCGAGTTGGTCGGCGATTTTGTGGTCCTTAATGCCCTTGTGCCCTGGCACCCACCAGAGTTTGACCTTGTTTCTTTTGGCTACGTCCTACAGGACATCGTGGTACGTTAATAAAACGTCTGTTCACTTTTTGATTCATCTAAAATTACCTTAACAAATTCTAATAGCATAACTAGATGTAGGTCCCAGGTGAAGAACGTGCTGTAAGGTGAGTAGGCGAAAGATTGGAAGTATGGAACATGGAAAATGAGATGAAGGTTAAATGAATTGTGTGCAGTAAAACAAGTATGTATATGAAAGCTCAGGAATGGAATGTGTGTGAAATGCTCTGTAAGCTTAAAATCTAAAGTAAAGTGAGTTTATGGTTTTAAGAAGAAATACATATAAATGAGGGAGTCAAGTTCAACTTCGGCTGTTGGTCTGGATGGCATGTGTTGTTAGCTAGCATTCCTTAAAGATGTTGAGTTCGTGTACATTAATGGTTATACCTTTTATGCCAGTCCCAGGCAGGTTGACGCACTACAGGTTGGCGTATAGTTTGGCGTTCCCAGAACCTTCGAGATTTTCCGATTTAGTCCAAGGATGCCAACGCATCTGGAGCCATCTGTGTATCACCTGAGGCCTATGACATTTAGCAATGGATCGGCGCTTTCCCAAACTGTGCGGTTCGGGATCAGTATCACTCTTGTGTACGTAAACGTGCGTAGTAATGCGTCCCAAACTGTGGCAATCATATCCAGCTCAGGAAGGTGTTGCAAGGTGGACATGTGACCCAATGGTCCACATGGTAGGTCTGTTTCTGAAAAATTCATTACTCCAATTCTAGGAATTCTAGGGAGAAGCCACGATATGGACTCGAGGTTTGGTTTTTTTTTTTAGAAATGCACAGTTAGAAATGCTATGAGCTCCAATAACACGCGAGATGTATTTGAGTTAGTTTATTAGTCTTTTTTTTTTAATATTTACTGCATCTCGTGTTTTATTGTTTTTTTTTTTTTGACGTGTAATGTACGATTTTTTGTGTTTTCTACGTGGTTACTTTTGGCTTCCCATTTTCAATTAGTCATCAAAAGAGGACGAGTCCGCAAGAGAGCTTGACGAATTTGTTTAATTGTGGGCGATTATATTACAATATAGTATTTATAAGATAATATTTCGAATATCAAGACATGCTTTTTTGTTCAAGCAGTTTAGCATAATTTGAGCTAAACATTTTTCTCAGTATGATTTCCTGAAAGTGTTGACAGTCAAGCGGGGACTCAAAATTAGGCTGGTATTACAATCAAATTAAATTTATCATATGCAATTAATTATGGCTTCAAATATGAATTATTGGCCCGGCGATTTACGAACAACAATTTGTCGTTGAATGCAATATCCTTCGATAATCGTGTATGCTACCGTCTAAAGTGCTCATCTAAGCCAATAGCACTACGGCTATTCTATCATCTGCTATGTGCAGCCAGCAATTGACAAACCCGGCGAACACGCATCTACATACAGGCAACATATGATTAAATAGCATCACATTACGGATGCGTTTCACTGATCAAGCGCCTGGGCAAACATCATAAATCAATTATATGGCACTTTTTCCAACGGCGTTCATCTATCACACACTTCAGTGATTTTTTAGTGACCGTTGGTTGCAAAAGCAAGTCATTTAAAAGAAAAATCGAGAGCTAAGAAAGAGCAGTAGTGCGTTGGCCGATTCCATGTTGTATTGCGGTGCTGTGTATTGCTTACAGAGACGACGTCAACGACACGGGCTAGCCCAGAGTTAGCAAAGTGGCAACCAGACAACGCAATGACTAGAGATTATTGAACCATTGAAGATGTTCAATAAAACTGGTAAGTGAAAGTTTTTCGCGTTTCTTACCGCTGTTTCGATCCACCATTGCCAATTGACCGGCGGTAGACAACTTCGGCACAAACCTGTTGCTTTATGCAAGTCACCAATTTTCGATGAACAGGAAACAAGAAGTGGACACGAATGAGTTGGAATTCAGGCGATGACTGGTAGATCGCGACTGGGAGAAGGGAAATTTAAATTCCAAAATTGATTGTTTCCTAGTATTTATGTATGTATGTATGTTCTTTTTGTTGGATTACTTCAAGAGATTCCTGATTCAGATGGATCAACAGTGAAGTGAATTCGCAACAAGATGTAACCAAGGGGAACATGGATTCACTGGCGCGTGGGAAAGACTTGTTGTGGATGAAATGCTTCAACTAGCTTGAATTGGGTATTTGACGTTGTTTAGTACTAATATGAACTTCCGGGGAAAAAAAAAACAACGGTAATTAAAGTCCTCACTTTTTAATAAAGGAAGGCAGTTTGAGTAAACTCTGTCAAATATTTTTTACGATGTAAAAATATTTTCACTATTTTGTACCTCCGTAATAATTATTAATTATGATGAGGGATCATCTTAATGATTGCCAGTATCTCACTTAGAATTCGCACAGACTCTTTGGATTTCTGTGTGTTCCATTCGGTTGGGTGCCAATTAAGATGCTTAGGTTTTGAATATTGTACAAATAGAACAAATTTTAAGTAAGATATCCACTTAAAACATTTTTTTTTTTGTTTGAAAGAACATTTTATACCTTAAGTAGATACCTCAGTTAAATTTCCGCCAAGGCACGATTTAGGTTCATTTTCAACTGCTCCAGAGCTCAATCCACAATAAATTTAACAGATAAGCAAACAAATATCGTTCATGCCCTGTTAAAATACTCTTTAAATGAAATGGATACTCGTAACCAAGCAAGGGCTTTTTCCAAGCTGTTCGGATATGAGTTTTTTTCGGTATAGCATTGAGCTCTTCCAGCAATCCGACCTTTATCTCCTCAATCACGAAAAATCTCCGTCCTTTGATCAGTCTTTTCAATTTTGGGAAGAGAAAAAGTTCCAAGTCCATTGAATTCATGATGACTTCATTGGTTGATGGTGGTGTATTGGTTCACGCAAACGGCGCATAGCTTCAAGGTAATATACCTTTCCGACCGTACGAGCTTTCAGCAAGAACTCACCTTGAACCACACCATTGTAATCGAAAAAAAACAATGAGCAAAACTTTTACATTTGAACAAACTCATGTGCTTTTTTCCGGTTTGAATCTTCATGATGTCTGCTCGGTTTCGAAACACCTTTTGCCGACAAAATGACGCCAGACTGTGGAAAAGGTGATAATCCGTTGGAGAAATATCAGGAGAGTACGGTGGATGCGGAAGAATTTCGAATTCCAACTGTAGCAGCTTTTGCACCGTTACGTGTGAGGTATGGGGTCTTGAATTGTCATGCAACAGGATCGGACCAGGCCTATTGAACGATGCAGGTCGCTTTTCAGCCAATTTCGTAGGCATTATCTCGATTTCCTCACAATGTTGGACTGCATTTATCGTTTCCCCTGATTAGAAAAATGAAAAATGGATTGGTCCTTTCGATGTCCAACAGATTGTCACCATAACCTTTTCCGGTTGAAGACCAAGTTCACCGCTATATTCTCAAATGCGTCATTTATGTTTTTGGCTGCTAGAGACGCATTATATCCCAGTTTGAACTTGTAAAGGAAAAGAGTACGAATTTGAACTGTCGGCAGAATGATATAAAAATTTATTGAAAAAAATAACGGCACGAGTACGATAACTTGGCCGCCAAGATTTGATAACGGGATCTTGTAGAGGGGTCAAAAACAAGCACTTTTTACTATGGGAGGGGGGAGGTCTATCTCCCCCCGTTTAGGAGGTAGGGGCACTTTTAGGGAAAATGGTTTAAATTGGGAAGAAAATATATTAAAAAACAACGGCAACACGTACAGTAAAGTGCTTTTCAGCATTTGAAAGCCAGAAGCTTGTTCTATAATCCTGCATTTAAATTAAATTGTTCATGTTAATGGTTTTTGAGAAATTCATATTTAAAGTCAAAATTTTGATAAAAAACCTGAAAAATAAAAGTTTAAACCGATTGTTCTCAAAATTTTGAAATGAAATTGTAAATTGGCTTATATACGTTCCATGTAACTATCAGTTCTTAATCGAACACAAAAAACCGCATGGTTCTATGTCTTCTAGTTTTTGAGAAAATCGAAAATAACTAAAATTACTTTTCTATGAAATTTTTATTTTTTGCTTACTTACATAAATAAATCAGTGCTAGCTTCCAACATTACAATATATAAAGAGTAAAGTATGTAAGGGGGGGGGCTGCCCCCCTGCAACCCCCCTGCTTGGCCGCTATAGGAATTGGGGTTGGTGCGAGGTTGGGTACATGCAAAGTTTATTTTGCATTCACAGAATCTGTATTTAAAAAAATTCAAATTTATTCTATTTATCTAATGTCCACTAAATACATATATATGAATATAAGTAGCCCAAAGTTCCAAACTTACAATTTTCAAATATTAAAATGTAATGCATTATGAAAAATTCATATAAACTTGGCACTACTGCTCGACTGCAGCAAATATATATAATTTCTTAATATCAATTTGTACCGTTGGTTTTTGTTCGTTAATGAAAAGGTGGTACTAGTTATTGTTTATTAAGGTCATTCGTTGTTCAACTTTTGTAGGAGCGAAGTGTTTTTTTTTCTCTAAATAAAAAATGGCGTTTAAACATCCACTACTCCATCCCAAATTGAATAATTTTTCAATATTTTCTTCTTTCGGTGATTTAGTGTCGACCAACGAAAAAAACATTACTTTTTTCGAAGAAATTGGTTTAATACCAAATAAAAATTCAACTCCCCCATTGTGTTGCAACATTCTTATGAAAGTGGAAAAAAATAATAGTTGTAAGTTTAATTGGAGGTGGCGTTGTGCACAAAAAACTTCTAAAAAAAAAGGTGACAAAAACTGTTATAATACAATAAACCCATCCATCGGCACATTTTTGGGCCTCATTGTCGATTTGAAATTCGCGAAGTGCTAGCTATTATTATTTCTTTTGTAATGAAAATACCTGTGAATACGGTTTTTCAGGTAAATAAATAAAATCTGAAAATTAGGGATTTTTTAATTGTTATTATTGTGTTTTTTTTATTTTAAAATTAGCATTTAATCACTTGGCGCCATCAGGACCAAAAATATACTTTAAGTAAATCTTCTCTTTTCACTTTGGGCTACTTCTCACGTTGAGGTAGACATTGGCGGCGAAGGCAAGACGGTACAAATTGATGAAACCTTTCTCACAAAAAGGAAATACCATAGGGGTCGAGTTACAGAACAGATGACCTACGTAGTGTTGGGACTATTCTGCAAGGAAGACAAGGTCGGGCGCTTTTTTAAAGTAAACACGAAATGCAAGCGAGATTTGTGGCCTTTCATCCACAAGTACGTAAACCACAACACCAGTCGCATTTGTACCGACAGTGCACGCCAGTACATAGGAGTTGAAAGAATGTTTACTGCTTCAACAATCCATGCAGTGACGAACCACAGCATAGGGGAATATGTTGATAAAACCGATGCGACCAACACAATAAACGATCTTGAAAACCAAAACAAGCTTCTTAAAAAAAACATTATATGTCGCAAAACAACAGACCATATTCACCAATACATGGCACTATTTTTCTATCGAAAATACTGCCTGGAAAGGAAATATAAGGATGACTTGGGTTCGCAAATAATGGAGTTTTTATTAGATATAAAAAAAGTTTACCCTTGTTATACCGATGGTGATATAAGTGAGGGTTTACAATTAAAAGACATCGATCCTCCCACCCTTCAGAGCGAAAATTTAGAAAGTGTTTTACCGCCTAAACATCCTCGGCTTCTCACCATAAACGAGGAACTCAACGAACTCGACAGTAATAGTACGGACGATGACTTTATTGACGAGACTTACACACCTTTTTAATACATTTTGACCTTTTTTAACTAACTATGACTGACTAACTGACAAAATGACTGACCCAGACGCGGAATGCCTTCCAATTCTACCTCCTCGTGGTGCATTCTGGGTAACGCTAAATGAATTGCTGTACTGAACTAACAAAGATACATTATGTCTATTAACATTAATTCTAAAATGGAATCACCGTCACCAAAATCAAAAAAAGTAGTTTTGGTAATTTTCGATTTTCTCAAAAACTAGAAGACATAGAACCATGTGGTTTTTTGTGTTCGATTAAGAATTGATAGTTACATGGACACATATAAGCTAATTTACAATTCCATTTCACAATTTTGAGAGCAATCAGTCTAAACTTTTATTTTTCGGGTTTTTTATCAAAATTTGGACTTTAAATGCGAATTTCTCAAAAAAACATTGACATGAGTAATTTAATTTAAATGCAGGATTATAGAACAAACTTCTGGCTTTCAAATGCAGTATAGCACTTTATTGTAAGTGTTGCCGTCGTTTTTAATTTTTTTTTTTTTTCAATTTAAACCATTTTTTTCTCCTAAACGGGGGGACTCTCCCCCCCTCCCCCCCCCCCCATAGTAAAAAGTGCTTGTTTTTGACCCCTCTACAAGATCCCGTTATCAAATCTTGGCGGCCAAGTTATCGTACTCCCCCCCGTAGTTATATTCAGGAAAAAAAAAAGGACTCAGCCTCATCCCGAATATCAACATAGCTCCTAAGGAAAAGGAGCCGAAGATAAGTTTACTTAATCTTTGGATAAAGCCTTCCAGAGCTTGTGTAAATAAATTGTAGGAAATAGTTGACAGATACCTACCTCATTTTGGCCCTATCAGTGCTGGGGAAAATTTAGACACATCAGGCAGAAATTAGAACAAAAACAGAACAACCAATAGTAAAAGCTTTCCCTACCCAGTTTGCTTGATAGAAATGATGAAAGAAGATATTGAATGACTTTTGGAAGGAAGGAATCATTCGTATTTCTAAAAGCCCAAACAATACTCTGGTCAGGGTTGCCCCTAAGAAACCCAAGCCCAACAGAGAGAACCGATATCGTATTGTAAAAGATTATGAACGCGTGACGCATGTAGACGAATACCCAATTCCAGATATTAATTAGACTCCCGCCTGCCTGGGTAAGGCAAAATTGGCTTGACCTCTGATTTGAACCATATTTGAATGAAACTTTAAGATATGCAGCATTATCCGCGATGAACGAAAAATATGAATTCTTGAAATTGTCATTCGGTTTAAAGCACCGGAATAATAGGTGACGTCTTTAAACCATTCATTGCCAAGATATGTTACAACGAGGAAAGTCAACTTAAGAATCGTAAAAAAAATCTCAAAAAAAACAACCTAGACTTAACGAATCGGGATTGAATGTGAACTTGGAATATACATTGTAGCAACTAAAGTAGGGTTTCTTGGTTAATTAGTAACATGTGATTTGTCTGATGGGAAAAAAAACGAGGCCTTTTAAATATCTTGCCTCCAGAAAACTTTTAAGATTTAAAGTCTTTCCTTGGTCTGACATCCTATTATCGGAAGATCATTAGAGACAGGGCTGTAAGGTACTTCAGTATTTCGGGACTTAAGTACTTGATAAGTACCTGGTACTTGTACTTGAAAAAGAAAAAGTACGTACTTGAATTCAATAATGTCTCAAGTATTTAGAAAATACTTACAAGTACTTTTCAAGTACTTTTAATTACGTTTCAAGTACTTTCAAGTACTTTTCAAGTATCTCAAGTACTTTCAAGTATCTCAAGTACTTTCAAGTATCTCAAGTACTTTCAAGTATCTCAAGTACTTTCAAGTATCTTAAGTACTTTCAAGTATCTCAAGTACTGTCAAGTACATTTTATTCTAAATATTTACAAAAATGGCAAATATTTCTATCATTATATTATTTGACCAATAAAAAACAAACCAATAAAACCCATTACAGTGACTGTTCTCCCTGCTTCATAAATATTATGTGTACCACTGTTGAATCCAATAACCTAGTAATTTGCAAATTAAAAGCTCAGAACTGTCAATTCTTTTCTCATGATTTGAAAAGTTCTAAAGCCTCAAAGTCATACTATACGGTATGGATGATCTAAATAGTGACTCATTAAAAAATGAATTAAATAAACTCGGACTGAAGTGCATTGACTTAAAGAAAGTTGTTAGAAAATTCGAACACTATAGTGACACCATTTATATTGTTTCCCTAGAAAATGGGTCGATTAAACTAAATAGCTGAATTAAACAAACAATATCGATCCATCTTCCATACACAAGTGAAGTGGAACTATCAGCGTAAACTGAAAGGTAAACCTACCCAGTGCAATAACTGCCAGATGTTTGGCCATGGGGAACGAAATTGTCACGTCAAAACTTATTGCTCAAATTGTGCTGGTGCACACAAAACCGCCGAATGCGAGAACACAACCTCTTACAAGTGTGCAAATTGCGGAAAAACACATAAATCCACTGATCCAACATGTGAGAGCAGAACAGATTATATTCAGCTGATGGGAAAATTAACAGAACGAAAGAGAAGACCATATGCTCAGCAAACCTTCCATGTTCCTGCTAACCCAATACACAAACCAATTTCGATCGCTTCTCTAAACGATTTTCCCTCTCTGCCAAGTCGCCGTCAGCAGTTCCAGGTCAACAATGAGAAAAGTAATATTACATCTCAACCACAAACAGAAAATAAGATGATCATCTACAAAGTTATCTTTCAAGCAATTATGCTATATGGATGCCAAGTTTGGGGAGACTGTGCACAATGTCATATTAAAAGATTGCAGGTATCCCAAAATAAAGTACTTAAAATTATGATAAATTTACCATGGCTTCACTCAACCATAGATGTTCATAGAAAAGCGAATGTTGAATTGATCTCTGACAGAATACAAAAACTGAAAACAAGATTTCAAAAACGCTGTAGTATTGCTGATAATCCCCTCATTCAAAACTTAACTGATACATAATCTCTGTTAATTGTACTGCATTAAATTATCTATTTGTTATACTGATTATATTTATTTAATTGTTTGTTCATTTTGTTATTTATTTATCTATTTACTTATTTTTTTATATATATATTTAGTTGTTTATATATACATATATACATATTTATTTATTTATTTATTTATTTATCTATTAACTTATTTATTTACTTTTTCCGTGCAGGGACGGGTTAAGAATATCTCTGCAGCGATACCTCTCGCTTGTCGTAAAAGGCGACTAAAACAAAGGTAAACAAAAATCACATCTAGGCAATTTAGAAAACACCAAGGTGAGCCTAAGGACACATATACCACCATTAAACTGCCCCACAAGTGTACATGCAAATCAGTGGGTTGACACGACTGGAGATCACCGGTGTTGTAAGAGTAAGATCAAACAAAATAATCTGGAGCATGCCCGTGTCACAAAAAAAAAAAAAAAAAAAGGCAGGCCGAAAAACAATTGGTGCAAACGAATGCAAAAACACCAGCATTTGATTGGCCTAAGCGATGAAGTAATCCCAACCCGGTAAGCCTGCCGCTACTTTCTGAGGTCAAACCGGCGGAGCCCACAAGCGGGGGGTCTTCACAAATTACATGTCATATAAAGTATACTTTTGCTCTGTTTCTGAGACAAAGTATTTGGAATGGTACAGTCCAGGATCTAAGTTAACACATCAGGTCATAATTTGCCCTCCGCTATTGATGTTGTTGTTCTTGTAAATACGGAAGTCTAGCCGACATTGCATCCGTCTGATAAGCATTTCCCGAAATCACTGCTCAAGTACTTGGAAGTTCTCTCAAGTACTCTCAAGTACTTTGAAGTACTCTCAAGTATGTACCTATAAGTCTCTCCAAGTACTTCTTAAGTATTTTAACATAATACTTAAGTATTTTAGCAGAAAATACTGGTGCTTGACTAAAATCAAGTACCAGTACCAGATACTGAAGTACAAGTACAAGTACCTGTTAAAATACTGGTACTGGTACTGGTACTTGATTTCATACAGCCCTGATTAGAGATTATGCTAAAATTGCCAAGCCTTTAACTAATCTTACTAGAGGAGAAAACGCACAAATCACGGTAAATGAGTCGAAACAAGTCAGCATAAGACTCGACGAAAACGCCACAAAAGCTTTTGAGGATCTGAAAATTCTCTTAGCTTCTGCTAAAGTTTTGTTCCATCCAGATTTTAGCCTGCCTTTTATCCTCACCTTCGATGCTCCAAACACGGCGATAGGCGCTGTTCTTTCTCAGTATGAGGTAGACAAAGCCAAGCTAATAGCGTACATCCGAAGAGGGATTCACAGCTAATTAAAAGGGGATGTTGGCGATTGTCTGGGCCCTGAATAACCTACACTTCTATTTATACGGAACAAAAAAGATCTGTGTGTTTACTGACCACTAGCCTCTCATTTACGTCATGAGGAACCGCAATTATAATGCAAAACTTAAACTTAAGACTTAAAGGATTGAAAAATACAATTGCGAGTTAAAATACCGACCGGGTAAATCCAATCTCTTGGTTGATTTCTCTGTCCAGATTAAAAATGAAGGGACATCAAATTACCGACTCAGCGCATGCTGAACCGGAATCCCAAGTGAATACTCGTACAACGCGGTCCTCTAGAGAAGAAGCATCCGAACTCGGTTCTATAACCGAAACTTGTTCCCATCTGCAAGCACGAGAACAGAGCTGAGATCTTCCACGAGTCCTACGCAAAAGGATAGCGGCACAACTGACACCGCAAGTGAAACCGTTCATAGCACCTCGCAGGATGCCACAGATCTTATTCCACAAGTCGAAACCTCTCTGAATGGCCATTAAAATAGGGAAACGCCTAGATATACATATGTATACATATAAGGAGTTTCATCCTGAATATTCTACACCATATGTAGCTGCGGACAGAGTTGATAGACATTCTTTGTGCACACGGTGTTATGACTACCCTTAAGTGGCAAGAAGACAAAACACAGCACGTGCCAAAGATAAGAGAGGGAAAGGAGATGCCAGTGCACATTGGTTTTAAATGCTTTGGATTGTAATAAGTGGAAAAAGTCGAGCTGGGAAGAGCATTCCATATTCGTGTGATTTGGCTAAAAAACGAGCCTCTAAATTTAACTGCGCATCCGAAGACAGTCTTGAGGGTGAACTGCTGAGTATTCCGGAACTGATGCAATTGCCTAGCTATAAAACAGAGAGAGGGACAGGACACTTTACGTCGATGTTCGAGTGAGTCGATCGCCTTCGTGATAATGTTTTATCTCTCGTTTTTGTATATTATCTAGCAGGTGCAAAGGGGTCTTGGGATCACCAGACCAGACATGAGTGAGTACTCAAACTTAAGATGGATATAGGCCTTGTAAAGCCTATAAATATTTTTGAAATATTTCTTGTATCGTTTGAGGAAACCAATACATTTTGCAGCGTTCTGGCGACCACGAATATGTGGTCATTCCAACTAAGAGTTTTATTAACACAAATATCAAGGATAGAAAGTTTTTCGGTTTCATCGATATATGCGCTATTCAAAGATAATGGCTGCTTATTAATGGTAGACAGAATTGTGTGTTGGAAGCATTAAATCTCACTCTTTTGTTTATACCCCATTTAATTATGCTATCAAGGTCAGAATCTAATGTGCTTAACATACGTTGCCGTTTCAGTTTTACGGCCGAAGAGCAGGACCTGCGGATTTGTGCACATTAAGATCCTTAAGTACTCTTGCAACTGTATGAGTGCGAAAGTGGATTTGTGCAATGGAAGATTCCATACTCTCAAGTACAACCAACAAAGTGCAATCTGGGGGCATTGAGCTGGCTGCAAAATGTGCGGCCAGCAAATTTTCTTTGTTTGAAGAGCTAACAGCGGGGATGTATTTGTAAATGAGCGTAGGGATTGAGGACGATGCAGAATACTTTACGTTTTTCACAAATGACCAAACGTTTTAGTTATCTTTGGGACAATTTAGTACTTTTTGCTTCAACTTTTGGTCATGGGAGAATTTGACACGTCGAATCAATGCACAACAGTCACTTCTGGTTCGTTTAAACTTATTCCGGTTTTCTTCAGAGGGGTTGGCTTTGTAAGTCGGGGAACTCAGCTCCTTTAACCGGATAGCCTCTGTACAGCTTAAGTCATATCACGCATTTGCTTTAGTTTTGATACGCTTCAATCATTGCATTGTTTTTCATTGCATTCTTCGCTAGATCAAACATCTAGAATAGTCTGCAGAGTCTCCTCGGTTCCTACAAAGCTCGTACTCGAGCGGCCCTCTGTACGCGATTTTGTTGCAGGTCACATTTCTCATTAACATGGCTTGAATACTGCATTTTGCAGTTCGACGTAGCGTGCCCGAACAGTTGGCAGCGTATATATTGTACCCTCCGAATGTTTTCCCCTTTACAGTCAGGGATGGTGAGAAAATGATGGGTCTTAGCATTTTCAGCTTGGTCTTCTTCTTCTTTTCCGGCATTGTTATGGTCAGAAGTGTAGGACCATAACCTTCCCACTTAACTGCATTCCTACTGGTCCGCTTGTGGGGTCCGCCGGTTTGACCTCAGAAAGTAGCGGCAGGCTTCCCGGTTTGGGATTACTTCATCGCTGAGGCCAATCGGCCTTTTTTTTTTTTTTTTTTTTTTTGTGACACGGGCATGCTCCAGATTTTTTTGTTTGATCTTACTCTTACAACACCGGTGATCTCCAGTCGTGTCAACCCACTGATTTGCATGTACACTTGTGGGGCAGTTTAATGGTGCTATGTATATGTGTCCCTAGGCTCACCTTGGTGTTTTCTAAATTGCCTAGATGTGATTTTTGTTTACCTTTGTTTTAGTCGCCTTTTACGACAAGCGAAAGGTATCGCTGCAGGGATATTCTTAACCCGTCCCTGCACGGAACCATTTTCAGCTTGGTATTGGGTGTTTAGTAGCACCAGTAAGAAAGGTTATACTTGCTGATTCCGTCAGGCTCACCCCGTGATGAACGACTTGATTACCACGAATTTGAGGTTGTCGCTCTCGAACTCTTTGAAGTCTGTGAGCAATTTCCCGGGACCTGTTTTCATGTAGAAGCCCTTAAGAAGCGTCGTCTACATCCTCTCGGTCTTGGTAGTAAAAGAGAAGAATTGCGATATCGTCTCCTTTAATAGATTCTTGACCCGCTTATGCTGCTCCAGTGCATTCTCTGGATAGTATAGGAGTTCTCGCCTTAAAAATAAAATTGCATGTGCATGTAAAATTGCATCTACTTATTAAAATGTATTGCCTCGCGTTGGACCATGGTTTGAATAAAATGGGTGGCACCGTCTTCTTGTCGCGGCTGTTGTTACTAAGGCTTTTTACTGCTATTGTTGGGGCTGTATCTGTTGCAGTTATGTTATGTTATATGCGGCTGCTGTTAATATTGTTGTTGTTGCAACTATACTTGGCCCCTTCCTGCTCTTTTTGCCGCATTTCATTGAACCTATCTATCACAGCCTTTAATTGGTGCGTAGAATGTGCTCTTTATCGTCTAGGTCGCTGCGCTCCTCTTTCGAACTTGTGAGTGAGAGGCGGGGGTTTGTTGTCACCCGTGTACCGTCGAAAAAGCACGTAACGTAAACTTTTATGGAAAGTCTCGATTGCTGTGGTTGTTGTTTAGTCATTGGTGCGGCAGATGGTGTTGCGAAATCATATGGATGATCCATTCATCCGACTCTGAGTCAGTGAGACGAAAGGGTCTGTTCCGAAATTGTTAAGTTTTGAATGTTGGCCAAAAATGGCATGAACATCGCTCAGCAGCTGTTAAATTATATAAACAGTCATCACTGTTTACGAAATATGGGTATATGGTTATGCCGGCAAAACCAAGGAAGCGACAAGAAGAGCAAAGACTGAATAAAATAAACCAAGTTCAGTCAAATGTGAAAGTTAACTTACTGTTTTCTTCGGTTACATGGCTTGGTTTATCATGAGTTTTCTTGCTGAAAGGTCGTACGGTCAATAAGGAATAATATCTTGAAGTAAGACAATGTATATTAGTCCACATTTGTGTGAAAAAATCCATGGCTGTTGTATCTCAAAAATTCGATAATGCACTCATGCTCACTCATCATTGCTTGTGCGTAATTTTTTGCCCAACAACATTATCGTAATCATGCCTCAGCCACCGTATTCACTAGACTTGAACCCTGCCACTCTTTTTCTTCCCGAAACTGAAAAGACCCATGAAAGGACTGACATTTACCACGATTGAGGAGATAAAGACCGCATCGCTGGAAGAGCTCAAAGCTATACCAAAGTGCACATATCAGAAGTGCTTCGAGAATTAGAAAAAGCGCTGACCCAAGTCTATCATAATAAGCCTGAGGGAGATTATTTTGAAGAGATAAGTACTGATGAATACATACATACAGATGAATAAATAAATATTTTTCGAGAAAAATAAAAAGTCGCGTTATTTTTTAACAAACCTCGTATATCTGTGTACTGGAATTTGCGCAGATATTTTTTGTTGCAAACAATATTGACCGTGTCGTTTGAAAACAGTGGCCCTTTCACTGACCGAATTATCTCTTAACAGAACTGTAGAATATTTTTAACTTGTTAGTCCCCTTCGAATAAGAGACTGGAACCACTGATTACTGTCGACCTATTATCTTCCCCTCTTACCCCTGCTCTTTATGAAAACGATGATCATCGTTATGCACGTACAATAGCTCATTTGGCATACATTTTTTTCTAATGATGTGAGTGACCAGCTGCACACTATAACTGTGTGTGCTGTGACGATGCAGTTGCATCAATTTGTCAATAAGTTTTTCTTTGTCACCACACACTTCTTGCGAAAGCTCCATCTGGTTTCTTAGCTTAAAATATTCATGCGTTAGTGGGTGATATCGCTGCATTGGTTGTTAGAATGTCCTGCAACTATACCCTTGGTGGTCGAATATTTTAAGCTTTAGTATGGGTGAGATAGTACCATAACCCTTTGGTTGAATAAATGCATGCCGCAAGCTCTCTTAACTTATAACTTTTTGATTTTTTGTTGCACTTTTGCAAAACGAACCTGTATTTTTGACATCGTATCTACCACAGTATTTTCCTGTTCAGCAATCTACTCTGGATTTTTGTGCATTTTCCCTAACCAAAGTCACGGAAATATCTTTTGCAAATTCCAAACAAAAACCAGCTCAACGACGAAGTCAAGCCATTTATCCTCTTCAGAGACTGCTACTACTAATCAGTGATCGATAAACTCGACCGAGAAATGCAAATCCGCAAACGTGATAAATCCGAAATGCACGGCTTGAACGTAAAGGTTGATCCAACACCTTGAACTCACTGTGTGTAATATATTACTTGACAATTGATCGCAATGTTTGATGAATTTTAATCAGTTTCACCTTCCTCCACATATAGATTACGCAACAGCATGTGATCTAAAATTCAATTCGTGGCTCCTGAACAACAATATCATGACAGGTGCCGCAGAAAATGCAAAATGATCTGGAAGCATGGTAGCAACTGAGCCAAGAGAATAAACGGGGTTTTTACTGTCATGTAGACTCATGTCTGGGTGCCACAGATAAAACCATTGCCGCGTAGTTGATAATGTCGATCACGTCGCACAGTAGTAAATCAATGGAATTCTGGAATCACGGGAACGATATCTTCCAAACGGATCTTCTACTGAGTATTTGACTATTAATGACAAACACACTTCATATGGTCATTTATTGGTAGTTGCAGGACGTGCTATGGGATGGTAATGCATGGGGAAAACCAAGCAGATTTGAGAATAAAGAACACTTAGATCGAGGTTTGAATAAAACGGCAATAGTGGCGACAAGGAAGGGAGTTAGAACGTTTAATGAGTTTGAAATAATTTTGAAGTGGAGGCACGATACTCCGAGTTTGGTGTATTGTCAGAAGCGACGTGTAACCTGATCTGTCTTATAGGTTGATATGCTGGCTAGATTAATTCATAAAATGATAAATAACGATGAAGTGCGGAGATTTCGGGTGGTAGAGGCCAGCATCACGCGCATTTCCCTCCGAAATCTAAAGAGAATATATAGGTACATTACAGCAGCATATACATAAATATTATAACAGCACCTCTATAAAATATATAAAGGTGCAATAAAAGCACCTCTATAAAATATTTTCATTGCAGACCTCGAAACGATTTTTCGATATCTGTGCTTAAACTCGATAGAAAACGTCTACATTCCATAAAAATAAAATTAAAAATTTTAAGTAACCCCCGACACAAAAAAACTTTAAAAAGTAAAAAAATAAAATTTTTCTCTCGGCCTTTTGACTTCATTAAAAGAACCTACATATTAATATTTTAAAGATAAGCGTCGCCACGTCGGGGAACTGCTAATTAAATAAAAAAAAAAAAAAAAAAAAAAAAAAAACATAAATAAAAAGAATATTATACAAAGACCTACTCTATGTAAACAATAAACCAAATCAACCATATCCAATAATTTAACGCAACGCACAAGGCTCTCAAGCGAACGCCTTATACAGAAGTGGTCCAATATCGAAACACTGCAGGAACTTAGTAGACCTTGTCCGAGGGTTATGGGACGGCTAAATCTGGCGATCTTGCTGGCCATGCCAAATCGCCAAAACGGGAGATTACGCGACCAGGAAACGCTTCCTTCACAATATCCATTGTGGCTCGTGCTGTGTGAGTGGTTGCACCGTCTTGCTGAAACCAAATGAGCACCAAGCCCCGCTCATCCAATTCCGGCAGTCAGAAGTCGTCTATCATGGTCCTGTGACGTTCGCCAGTAACACTGACTATATTGCTGATGGTGTCCTCAAAAAAATACGGCCCAATCACTCCTCCCGCGTGAACATCACACCACACAGTGGCTTTGAGTGGATGTAATGGCTCTTCGTGTATCACACGCGGATTTCAAATGCCCCGGAAAGGAGATTTTGCTTATTGACGTAACCGCTTAAGTATAAATGCGCCTCGTCGCTCATGATGATTTTCGACACAAAATCGTCCTTTTCGTTGTTGATTAAGGATGGCTTGAAAGTAATTCACACGCGACTGACGTTCAGCGGGAACATGTATAATTTTTTCACTAAAATTCGCTGTAGGTCTGGATATGCAAAAATTCCGTGGCCCGTCGTCTGGTTGATGATCGCAACCAGTTTAATTAATCGTTGACGTGGCCCCTGAAACAGATGATCTTTGAAGTTTTGGGTGGCTAAAGATGTGAGGTAAATGTTCTTGATTGATACATTTCATATTTTCTTATCTTTCCTTTTGTAGAGCATTTTCGTAGTTTACGGCTCCTAATTTCTAGCTAACAATGGGAGCTTGGATTTGCAACAAAGTGACGGAATTTCGAAAGTGTAGATAAAAGTCGTTTACGATATATTAGGCCAGAGAAAATATAATTTGTAAATTTTGTGTTGATTTGATTATAAGAATTAATTACTTCTTTGAACGCCTCGATACGAATTTTCAGTTCTTGGGGGGAGGTCTTTGCCAAATCAGAAGTTACGCTGTCCCCAAATTCGACCGATTTCTCAACATGGGAGATTGATACAATGCGCTTATTTTTTGCAGTAAGCAATACTTTAAGAGCTATTACTCACTCGTAGTTCCACTAGGAACATCGAATATAGCAAAAATACGAATAAAACAACGAAAATATTACGAATTACCGTCCAGGCAGGTATGTACTTAATAATGTTGTTCATAGACTGCTGTATTCAATAACCGTAGCAGAAGAAATTGTAAAAATTACCACCAAGTACAGATTATATAAAACAATAAAATACCAAATTTCCAATTGAGGAACGAACACAATGATTTCAATGAAATGACTTAGTTTAAAGTTTTTCATAAAAAATCGGCGCATACTTGAAAGCAGCATGAAAAGATTTGATATGTAGCCCAAATAACTTTCAAGCAGAAGGAATAGCAAAACCATAAGTTGCAAAAGGGGCCCCAACCATTAGGGTGTTTTAAAATCTACCTATACCAATGACCATTAACTGCGGAACACCAAACCCCTCAGAGTGCCAGTCGTAAGAGGCGACTAAATTCCTAATGGATGAAAAAAATGATGTAGGCGCAGAGCTGATGACTCTGGACTACCCACACTTACATCACTTAAACAACACCGCACTCAAAACAACATTAAAAATCGTTGACGCACCTGCTAAATATCACTGGTCTTCCATGGGTAAAATATTCCGGAGGTAAGCTAGCTCCACGATCGGATCTTCGGATGGTAGCTATCCAAGAGAGATAGAGGATAGGCTCGTGAAACATTTGCAGCTTGTACAGACCAGGTGCTTTTCAAACAGCACTGTTGAAATTAGTAAGTATAAATTGGACATTGGAGTGGTACAAAAAGTTTGATTTTCAAATGGAACCACTATTAAGGACGATTATGCTTTCGTTTGTTGTCCTATAGGAGATAAAGATAAAGAGGTAAAGGGCGCGTTTCTTGAAACAATGGATGAAATATCTGAAAATTTCTCATCCTTCGACGTGAAAATCGTACTCGGTGACTTCAACTAAAATCGATCAACTAAACCATAGGGAAAGAAAGTCTCCGTGTCTCATCAAACGTTAAGGGTTTAGGACAATAAGTTTCGCCAGCTCAAATTTATGTAATCATTGATACAGGATGAGCCAAATACAAGTTTCTTTTCAAATTTTCTTTTTTTTTTTTTTTTTATTATGGCTTTATTAGTAAAAACAAACATTCCCATTAATTGTGAAATACAGCGTCGTTCAAGAGGCTACCTCGGCTGGCTTCGCCGTAGCGCATTCTGTCACCCTAATTTTCCATACTTATGGATTGTTTGCATGATATTGATCTTAAGTGCTTGAATCGTTTCTGGATTGTTGGCTAACATCGATCCTTCAGGATTCCATACAGAAAAAAGTCCAAAGGGATCAAATCGCAGCTCCGAGGCGGTCAACTGACGTCGCCAAGACGGCTAATAGCACGATTTGGAAATTTCGTGTAAAAAAATTCTTTTGTGGCATGGGATGTGTGGCACGGCGAGCCATCCTGCATGAACCAGAGGTCGTCCAAATCCATGTCTTCAATTTCAGTAAAAAAAACGTTGTTCCCAACCTCATTTTCGAAGAAAAATGGCGTAATGATGCCCCCACTCCACAATCCGCACCAAACTGTCACTCTCAGTGGATGCGTTGGCTTCTGGACAAAAACGTGCGGGTTTTCCGAGCCCCAGATGCGACAATTTTGTTTGTTAAAATAGCCGCCGAGATGAAAATGCGCCTCGTCAGAAAGATGATTTTTCGCCCAAAGTCGTTGTAAAGTTCAAGCTGCTCTAAGGCCCAAACTGCGAAGCTATAACGAAGCGGATGGTCGCGCGCCTTCAATGCTGAGACAATTGGACCTTGTAAGCGAATAATCCGAGATCTGTGTGCGGAATTCTCCTCAGGCTCGGGCGCGAAATGCTGAGCTATAAGCGTTGTCCACTAGCATACCAGAGTCACGATTTTTTTACACAAACTTGAGTACAGCAGTCGCGGTAGGTGCATCATTTCGACCAAAACTCTTCTTTAAAAAGCGCACTATTTGGGTTACACAGCACTCACTCTCAATATTTTACAACGATGGGCAAGCGTAAAGCGACTCATTCCGTTCTGCGGAGGCATGGTACTGACTTTCTGTCAAGATTTCGAGCGGAAAACAGCTGTCAGTGTCAAAATAGCCTATGATTTAAAAAAAAAACACTAGATGGCCCTCCCTTTATAACTCCACGAGATATACTAATATTTCCTCCCATTAATATTAAACAAGCATTAATAATAAACACTGTCTTAGAAATTTTAGGACCAAAGCTCTTTCACTACGTCAACATGCGTGCACCCAACTTTAACTCTTCTGTTTGTATTATCCAGCTCCAAACAAATCATGTATTCTTTCCTTTCTTTCCTTTTTCTATACTGACTGACAGCGTGGACAAATACTACTAGTTAAGTACCGTTAACATAAATTGCATTTGGTTCCAACATTGCGTCATGGAACGTGTCATTTGAGTTTTTTGAAAGTTCCGCACTACCTTCTAACGAATATTCGTTTCGAAACCAAAACCACTGTCCAAAATTAATACATCCACTAATAGATTGAAATAAACTCATTAGGGAAACGTGCACAGCTCTTAACTGACGACATATTTACTTAATTCCATCTATTTCGAGTATCTAACACCTTCATTCAACTCCCAAGAACAGTGAATAATCAATTTTCCATCATTGCCTGTCAATATTTAGCAGTCGGTCTCATTTGTTTGCTGTTTGTTAACATCTTCCAGTTTTATCTGTCGTTGATACGACAACCCAATAGAGATTACAATATCTGATGATTGGGTTCAACGAATGCGCTCGTACACCAGTGGAAATATATGGACCAATTATTCACTAAGCGGAAACATAGGTGTGGATAGGCACTTAACCCACGCACTTTTTATATAGGGTACAGACAACTTCCATAGGAAGTGTTTGCTAACGAGTCTAACCATTATTGGGCAGTGCAAAGAATATACTTAAGAAAAGGTACGTTTTCGTTTCAATTGAAAACCTCTTAACAAAATTCGTATTTTGCTCCCTATCCCCATAATTACTGTGGTTGCGGCTGCTGTTGTTGTTATTATTACTATTGTGGTTGCAATAGTTAGAATCATCAGTACGGAGTTGAGAAACCTTTTGATGAATTTATATGAAATGGTAGCAACGCTCTGACGATGGAGGAGGGTTTTAGTGGCGAGCACATCACTTTAGATGCTTTGATAATTGCGTTGCACATATGCGCTGTTAACTGTAAATTGGTAAAATGTTATGAGATCTGCGCAAATGAAAAAGGGGAAAAATAAGAAATGGTTAGATAATAGGTGGCAGCTTGGATGTGCTCAGCGACTGCGGCAGTGTATGAGTATGTTTGCGAAAATGACCCGGGGGCAAAGGATGGTCGTTTATTACCCGTTTTTCTTGAGTGTGGGACAATTAAATTGAGGGTGCGCCTTTACCTGACAATCTGTATTTGTGCTTTCAAACTATATAGGTTTTAGGTTTATTGGCAAAGCAATAGTGGCAATATATCGTTCTCTCCAGTTCAAGAAGGAGAAATTATTTTTGTCTGTACTATAAAGACCGGAACACTGGTTGTTTATCAGGACGATTGGTTAGTCTATATGATGCCGGTTTTTCGCGAAAAATCAACTTTAATGATGAAGCTCATTTCACAGTGGATGGATTTGTCGCATATGGAAAGAAGAAAATCTTTAAATAATTTCAAAATACTCGTAATCATTATACATACGAGTATACATATACAAAAATTTACTCCTGACTATTTTTTTTTTATATTGTAATTCGTGCAGGTTCAAGAGTTACGCTCTTATGATGTTTGTCACACAACCTGGACGGGGTGCAACCCACTCTCCGAGGGTGGTTGTCTTGGGATTCAAGAGAATTTGTCACGTTGTATGTAGTTTGACAGTAATTTTTTTATTCCATACCATTAAGATGTTATATTGGAAATGCACACGCAGAGTATGAATTTTGAAGTGATCTTATACTGCGAGTGTTATGCCTTCGTCAGCATTTTATGATCATCTCTCATTCACAACTGGTGTTGTTGCACAGTTTTTTTTCCGTATAGGAATTGTTCTTGGCTATGGTCAAACTTGAACTATAGATCTTCCGCTCAACAGTCGGTGATGATTACCATTACCCCGTAGTTTTTTAACTGATGGAATCATTGGTAAATTTTCTTATAAGATACAAATAATAAAAGAACTGTTACTATCAATTGAGAACGCTATAAAAAAGTGACTAAGGAACTTCTTAGACCTCAACTGATGATTGTTATCTATTACAGGCTGGAACTACTAACCACACAGTCACACGTTCGTACGATTTTAAACATAAAATCGTACTATATTGTTATAAGTTTTACTTTCATCCCCAAGTTGGTGACCTCGGGAAATTACTTTGAAATAAAAGGCAGCAAAAATTTCTTTGGTAACAGTCCTTTATTTCTGCTCGCCTATTCTAGGCAAATAATTGTGCGGGCTATTGATTCTCTACAAAAAGTGACAGTTATCTCTTTTGATAACAATAGTGGCTAACTACGTGCGGTGTGTTCAGTTACGAGTAACACATGTATTACAATACGAGTATATAGCGATAAAGTGCTAGTCCAGGGATATGTGGAATTCCAGAGATATGTACTCTCCGAAATGTACATTATAGTAGCCAATGTACCTGAAGCACCTCAACCCTATATTTTCATTGCAGAGCTTGAGACCGTTTTTCGAACATCGCTGCGCTTAAACTCGGTAGAATACTTTTACATCCTTGTCGGCAATTTAAACGCCAAACATAGTATTCTATTTTGGGAAACAAGATATACAAGACAAGGGGGAGCCTACTAAGCCATTTGTGGGTTCTGTAGAGTACAGAGTCTAGTTACTTGCCATGGACATGACTCTAGAGTGAGACTGACTCGCAAACGAATATTCTACAATGACCACATGGACTAGTGCCGTGATCACAGTAACAGGCGAATTTGCGGAGATGGTAGGACAAACGCTTTGGCAACCACTGAGCACTTTCCTGACGAAACCGCTCATTACTAATGCCTACTTGCCACTGTTTAAACGATGAAAATGATAGGTACCTTAAACAAAAGGACGATATAATTAAACAGACGATACCACGCCAACGTCCTCATGATACCACGAACTTATGCCGAATGGACGCACTGCACAGGCGGAAAAATAGACTCTTGTCAAATTCCACTCTTGTACCGGTTTACCGACGGACAGAACTCGGAGAGCAGCATTCCGGACAATCAATTCGGTCGGCGCATAACACTACCCATGCCGCTTCGTAGTTGAAAATCAACTACTAAAACTACAGAAATCAGAAACTATTTTATTCAGAACGCCTTTTTCTAGGGTCTCTCGGAACACTAGACATAATTAATTCGCGCAGGTTCTCAATTCCTGGACCGGATGGCGCACCACTGGCAAAACTAAGTGCAGTCAGATATCTTTGGATCTGGCTAGTCAAGTATCTAAAATACATTTTGATAAAAATGCTGTGAAGTGGATTTTGATGCGGACTGGAAATAACCGATTATCATAACTTTTGGATTACTCCTCGTAGATGAAGCTCGGCTCTAGTCCTCCACATTACAGGCTGTAAAAAAAAAGAAAATCTTAGAAATTCTTATAAAAACTTTTTAAATTGATAGAATGATGGCGTGAACCAAGCTTACATTACCCGATGACAGGGAGAGAATGACAATGCTCCCAACTGTGCTAAATATACCTAAATCTAATCAGGATAGATGTTGCAACAAGGAAAAACTTGATTTGTGTTGCAGCCTCAACCAACGGAATTTATGAACTGACTTAGCTTAAGGCTCTAGTTATATTAGAACTAGAGTATGGAACAAAATAAGGAAACAGTTTTTGATTAAGTTCATTAAAGGTCAGACCGATAGTCGAAAGGATGTATCAAGTTATGGCATACCCATAGCACAACCGAGAAGTGCATACATTTCGTGATAAGGCTCTTGTACAGGTAAGAAAATGTTCATCTTCCGTTATATGTACTATACATTTACTTTCGATATCGCCGACTCCTCTCATCTATGTGCGCAGGTCGAGAAACAACGAAGAAGACTAAGTGTTGTCGACGGAGAATCAGTGACATCTCGACGCGACGCCTGCTTACCGCCTTTCTCTTTCGGTAGTTGATTTTCATCAACGCGATGCAATTTATTCCGAATGAATTTCAAAAAGATTCCTGGCCACAATCACATGGATACATACATTATGGGTTACATTGCATCGCTTCCGCGCAAATAAAATAGCAGAGGAGCTTGTTTGTCTGATGCAGCGGCACTGTGTTATGTCACAGCTAATAGGAAATCTGGTACCAAAAGAGAGAAATTTTTGCGGAGGGACAGCGATGGCTGGTGCAAATGATTGCAATTTGGAACTAGGCAGCTATAGAATGATAGTTGTCGGACGAGGTTTAGCACATCACCGGCTTGTTATATTTTAACTTGTGTTGTTGCATCGTAAAGTGCAATTAACTACCTTGGATGCGTAGTGGAAATCAGATACCCAATTGCACCACTCTCCTGAGGGACGAAATTACTCTTTTGAGTTATACGATCGTTTTTGGAAAAATCACGATCCGTTTGGTGTTGGAAAATACCACACATTAGGTAACGTGAACTTTAGATTATAGTATTTATTCGCTTGCATACACCTGTTTCAGGGGCGATGAGGGCTCAAAGATTAATATGTAATCTCTTGATGAGATCTGTTGTGGTAAATCTTAGTTAAACGAAGTACTCGTATTTATGAGCAATTCAACCAGGTTGCAGGTATTTGGGCAAATAATGTCGATGAATTTTTATTTATTGAATACATACATATATGGAGAAAATTTGTGGTTGGTATTCTTTATGGAGTCAGTTAAGATTTTGTATTGTACATCTCACGTTAGGAGCAAGTCTAGTGAAGCATTGTTTATATCACCTGTTGTGCAAACTTGTATAAAAGTGCTGGTGGAGAAGAAGAAGAATGGCATTTGGATATGACTTGGCATGAGATGCGTAGCGAAATTGTTGTAGAATTACAGTGGCATAACTATAATGTCTCCTAAAGGACCAGCCATTCATTCGAACAGTCTTGAGATTGAAAACATTATGTTTTGGAGCTAAATGTGTGGTGAAGAAAACACACACCTAAAATAAGCTTAATATCTTTTATGAAAGAAAAACTCAAAAAGAGGGTGAAATGTTGAGGACATTTCTAAGCAGAGATGGTGAGATGTAGATCGAAAGAAGTGGAGTTCGCGTCGCGCAGCATTCTAAACATTGGCTCATGATAACCATAGTTCGTTCGAAGGGAGTTGATGCGAAAGAGAAGCGTGGACCGAGGATTTTGGGGATTGCTGTTAAGCGGAATAATTTGTAGCAGTTGGGGCCAGTCAATATTACCGGTAAGTTATGTTCTAAGTTCTTCTAGTAAGAGGGGGACCAGACTCCAAGAAATGGTCTAACGAAGGTAGTATACTCCTTGGACTCATTGGATTGGTAAGTGGTTTTCGATCAAACTTTTAGTAATCCATGGTGTTTTGGGAGAAGATAGGCTTGCAATGATAAAATATTGTATCCTAGACCATAGTCTGAAAGAGTTTGTAAATGAAAGAGAATTTAGCAATGGGATGATAGTTGGACGCTTCAATTTTTTCTTCTTTTTCTGATGGACTGGGATATTGTAAGGAAAGCTGAGGCAAGAGTCCTTAGGAAATGGAACTTTGAAATAAGACCATACGGGGTAGGAGTATATGATTGACGTATTTTCTTTTTAAAACTTATTTTCTAGAAGACTAAGGCAGGAGTTATATTCACTGACGCTAGTGACGTCTAAGGGCGGTCTTACATATAATGAGAGTAGTCATGATCGGGTTGATGAACCTGTTCGGTGTAGGATTGGATGGAGAGATAGGCAAAAAAAAATTTGCAATTATTTTCGGATCATTACTAATGCCGAGATCAAAAGTAGAGGGATAATTACCAGCTTTGGTTTTTGCATAAGGAGGTAGAAGCGGAGATAAGAGAGGATTGCATTCGCTTTACGTATTGGAGGTTGAAATATTAGCTTCGCGAATTCCATATTTTCAGAGTGGAAGTGATTGTCGAGTGAATGTGTTCCCGACAATGGTGTATGGAACGTATCCAAGGTAGAGAGGAAGTTATGTCGTTGGTGATGTTATTGTGTTGGATGAGATCAAAGTCAGCGAATTTCCTTACTAGAAAAGGTGACAAAGTGATCCTTATCGCCGGACTTAGCCAATTTCAAGTACGGAAAGCTGAAATCAAAACACATAATGACAATATCATTGGGGTCAGCGATATAAAATACGGAATCTTTGAAGTCAATAACAATAACTAAGTTGTGAGGAACGAGGTTGTGGATATTTCGGAATCTTTAATCTGTTAATACACATACATATGTATGATCCATGGTGACTATGTTAAAACAATCGGCATGCTTCAGAACATATGGTTCAAGTTAAGATATTTGTTTCAATGGTTATAACACTCGGTATCACTTGGTATCGTATAATAGAACCGCGATTTGAAGGCCATTAAACATTCTGACTTAGCCTTCCTTATAAAATAGAACACAGAAAATTCCCATGAATATTGCACTCAATAAGTTTTAGAATGACATATTGATATCCCCATTATCTACAAATCCATATAATTTTAAAGAATAAAAAACCTTCAAATGATATACAGTAATGGGCAAAACTAAGGCACCCCCATGAACAAACTATTGATTTTGGTTACAATGGACGTTGGAGTGAAGCAGAAAAAAAAAAGATTTTTTACATTTTATTAAACGAAATATTAATCTTATAGTCAACAGGCGAGGTTCAAGACCTTGGATGAATTGTACAAGGCAGTGAAGGACGCTTGGAAAATCATGCCTATGACTGTGATAGGTAGCCCTATAAATTCTATGCCGAAAAGATGTATGGATATCATAAAGATAAAAGGATATGCAAATAAATATTAACCTATTCTTAACCTATATAATCTAGTAGACTGTTTCATTGATTTTTTCTGACTTTTTTGGAATGACTTTTAATTCTTTTAAGACGATCGCTGATTCCGTTCTTTAACTGGAAGTTGACCTAAATCCAAGTACCATTTTTTTGAATGTGTGACATTGTACAGTCTTCTAATTGCATCTTTTTCTTCAGCAACCTTTACATAATTGTTTTTTCTCTTGGAAATTTTTGTTTTTCTCTTGAAGCTTCATATTCACAGCGAGCAATTTTTGACTTCACATCATTTTCAAATTTCTTGATATCACACTTAGCAAGTTTCAATAAATCTTCTCCATCTAGTTTGTTGCGTTCTTGTTTGACTTTTTCTCGACGTTGATACTCTTTCGAATGTAATATTGGCATTATTTCACAATTTCTGACATATTTTCAAAACCTTTGTTTTTGTTTTTTGAAATCAGTGAAACTTTCTAACGCAAATTTGACGTTTTTTTGCTCCCGTGTTTTTTCGAGCAAATCTTGCAATGACTGATTAAAATATTAACTTTTGTCACGTATTCAAGTACATAAGTACATTAAGGCAAAGAAAATTATTTTCGTGATTTGAAATTCAATCGTCATCTGAAGCTTCCAAAAATGCCAGACAATGAACGGTTGCTACGAACAGTTAGCATCGATCCAGACAGCGCCATTCTATTGTAGATGACGACTTTTTCGTGATCGAGAATTTTTTTTTAATTTTTAAATTCATTTTTATTCACTATTCTTAGATCTATCTTATCCTAGACAAAAATGCTTAAAACTAGCTTAACTATCCTTACAAATTTCAATATCTTACTGGCCCTAGGCGCACACTGTAAAACAAACAGTACAACTTAAACCGATGGCCTTCGACTACTATATAGTACATATGTATAAACTTACAATTAACATTTTTATAACCAACTTAATTTGAGAAAATATATTTTATTCAAAAAAACTGGAGAAGCTGGCGACAGTAGAAGCTGTCTTCCAGGAAGTATATAAGGTGAATGATAGTATGCTTCATCACTACCTTCGAAATGATATCGATCATTGGCGATCAGAGAACCTCGGTTTTACCAGGTTCAATGACGATTTCATGGCGAATGGTGCCATCACCAAGAGACTTTTACCCTGTTCATTTCAATGGAAAATCTCCAGATAATCTTCGAGTTATTGAAAAGAAAAAAATTCTGCGGGAGTCGACGGTATATCCAATGTTGTGCTTAGGCACCTTCCGCCAGTGGCTGTATTCCATCCTGTTCAACAGTGCATTGAATAATGCACTGGAAGACAACGGTGGTGCAACTAATCCCCAAGAAGAATGAAGACACCTCTAATGCGGCAAATCTCCAGTCGAAAAGTCTCCTTCCGAGTATCAGCCACGTCTTCGAGAAGGTGTCCTATCCGAATAGGTTGAGGATAATCAAATCATTTCGGATAACCAATTCGGTTTCAGAACGGGCATGAAATTATTCATGTCGCGTTGAAACCCGTATCGGATATCTAAAGGAACAAATGTAAGAACCAATGCACTAACTCATTTCCCTTCACCATTGTATAGCTCAACATTACACAAACATTCTAAAAATGCTGCAACAAAAAAAAAAACACTAGGTACAAGCAGAAAGACCAAAGGGGGTTTAAGGTAATTCTAAAAAACAAGCACCGCTCAGCCGAAAAAGATAAAATTCGAAGAGAACTCGTTGACAAGGCACACAAAGTGACTAACATGATTGCTAACACGCAAACACGCTGTGGCTTCACTCACCAAACTCCAAAGAGCGGTCTTTCTCAGCCGCACGGGGGCTTTCCCCATCACACCGGGAGCTGCTCTAGATGCTATGATGAATCTTCCACCCCTAGACATATATATCAGAGGGTGTGCACTGAAAGCCATTTCTCGCCTAAAGAGAAATGGTCTTTGGTACAACGCGCATTGGTGTCAAAGTGTACTTGCGCGAGAAATATCCTACGACCTTCCGACGCAATGACACCTGCCATCCTACTGCGCTGTAATTTCACAGGCACATTTCAATGGCGTCAGGACTGGCTTTGGCCAGACACTGAACCTGGAATGGAATGTCTTCGCATTTTCACAGATGGCTCGAGGACTGGGCAGGGATCCGGCGCTGGAGTTTTCTTTGAGCGCGAAAACATTCGACTGCACTTCTGGTTAGGAAAATATGCGTCTGTCTTTCAATCGGAAATTTACGCAATCCTAATGGCCATGCACTATGTTGTGAAACACAGGTGGAGGGGAAAAAAACATATGCGTCTGCAGTGACCGCCAAGCTGCACTCAAAGCTGTGTCCAACCCTCTATCCAACTCCAAATTAGTGCATGAACTCAAAACCTTTTTGAACAAAATCGGAAGACTAAGTTCACTTAGGCTTGTATGGGTCCCAGGTCACTCTGGGATCCCAGGAAACGAGATCTCCGATGAACTCGCTAGAAGGGACTCAGAGGAGAGTTTCTCAGGACCTGAACCCGCCTTAGGTCTACCTGCTTCCACTGTCAAATCTGACATCAACGACTGGGTCTTTAATGCACACAGTCGTAGATGGACAGAATATCCAGGATGCCCGTACACCCTGATATCTGCAGGAAGTCCGCAACATTTTTCTTATCCTTAAGGAGAAATTATTGCAGAAGGCTTACGGGCGCCATTACGGGCCATTCCACTTTTGCCAAGCATCTGGGCGTGCTTGGCATCAGTGAGACGCCTACCTGTGCTGCATGTTGCGAGGTGGATGAAACAGCAAAAAACTTTCTCTGCGACTGTCCCGCCTTCGCTCCCACACGGTGGCGCACCCTTGGGGCCGACGTGGTGGGTGCCGAATCTCTTAGCTCTACATCACTGAAGACAAGGCGCACTTAAGAACCTCTCTCGATGTTCTCAATCGACATACATACATACGCTATTACATTCTAAAATCAATTTTAAGCCTCATCATATATACCGCAATGTAATAACTTTTAGAAGTACGGCCACACACGAAACTACTGCACAGACTTGCCAGTGTGTGTTAAATGTGCCAATAATCATAAGATAATTAGATGTCCGTCAAAAGAAAGTACTAACGAAATTAAATGCGCCCTCTGAGGAAACAACCACACGGCTTACTACAAAGGCTGTGATACTTATATGTAAGACCTTAAAACTACAAAGATTATCACCTCTAAGAAATAAATAAATCCCAACGTCCCAGAACCAACCGCTTCAATGACTACTATAAATGCAACTAATGATACCAAATCAATTGCCTCATATGCTGAAGCTGAAAAAGTTTCTTCTCAGACAACAAAAACACAAAAACAGGCATCAAAAAAACAACGCACATTTGCTCCAACGACCACACCCCTATCATTATCCCAGCAACCATTCTCGATCCCCCAATAACCACAATGACACCTCAAGAACTCCAGCAAGCACAATCCCCTAATGATATTTTGAAACTAAAATCCAAAAACTTGCGGCACAAATTGCAAACATGATGTGCTCACAATTCTCATAACAAAAAGTAGTAAGTAATGAAAATTGTTATATGGAACGCAAACGGCCTACAAAAGCAATCTAACGAACTAAGATACTTTACCAAGGCTAACTCAATAGACATTGTACTGATCTCAGAAACGCACTTAACTGACTAAAACAACTTCACGGTACCTGAATATAATGTGTAAATACACTAAAGAAGAAATTAAGTGCATAATAAAACACGAAACAAAATCGAAAAAAATATCAAAACTACTAGAAAAAGTTACCCAAGCCAGACTATATCCAATACTTGAGCAAAAAAGAATTTTACCTAACCATCAATTCGGGTTTAGCCAACAACACTCAACAATAAAACAGACACACAGATAAAATTTCGAATGATTTAGAAAATAAAAGATATTGTTCTGCAATTTTCCTTGACGTATCTAAAGCTTTCGACAAGATATGGCACACGGGACTACTCTATAAGCTAAACAAAACACTACCACTCGACTTGTACTTATTACTTAAAAGCTATCTCGAGCACGGCTTTTTTATGTTAGATACAAGGACGAATGACCCAGGGAAGCGTCCTTGGTCCACTATTCTACCTGCTATACATTTCAAATATACCAAATCCGACTTTACAGTATACCATCCTAGCTACATTCGCTGATGATACTATTATCCTTCAAGCCAGTAAAAACTTAACACACGCAAATTATAAACTTCAAAGACATCTCAACAATACTATTGAGTGGTTTTCACAATAGGGCATCCAAATAAACGAAGAAAAGTCTGTTCAGGTGATCTATACTACAAAAGGGATTGACAATACATCCGCTTTAACAATTAATGGTAAACTCATACAACTAGCGACTGCGCGAAATACCTCGGAATGTTTATTGACAGTAAATTGACGTAGAAACAGCACATAAGACAAAAAAGAAACCAAATAAAAGATATATTCCGCAAATGTTTCTGGATGCTCGGCAGAAACTCAAGACTACAATGGAAAACAAACTACTTATATACAAGACAATGATAAAACCAATATGGGCATTCGGGTTACAACTAAGGGGTACAGCAAAGATGCAGAAGAAGCAAAAAATTTTTGCAAAAAAAAAACACCGACTGGGGATACTGATAGGTCTCAAAATGTGAAACAAAAATAGGCGACAACAACGAGCGGCAAGAGGCGCTCGGAGTCAATATAACCCCTATCGCTTCGGGTTGACTAAAACCCACCTGTGCCAAGACACAAAAAAAAATAATAATAAATGAAATAAAATGTTAAACACCAAACAATTGTAAAGGACATTGGTCCTACATTGTAAATTGTACTTTATAAACAAATGGTATAACAAATAAATTCTGTAGCGCACGCAGACGATTTAATCGCGCACAGATCAGGCCCAACGATCGATGTCGTTGTTACTGTTCTGTAGCGGGACTTCGAGAGAATTCAGCAGTATTGTGATGACTGGAAAACAGAATCAGATCACTGACCTACTTGGATCCATCCAAGTCTCGCTCTTGACTCAATAAAAAAGTGGACGAGTTCAAATATTTGACAACCGTACTGACTGCCAAAAACGACGTGAAAATCGAAAGCGGTGGAAAACAGGACGAAGAAACAAGTGAATGGATGAAGTGAAGTGAATCAAGAACTCGAAGAACTCTATTCAGCCCCAAGCATTGTCCGGGTTGTAAAATCGCAAAGATTAAGATGGGTAGAACAGTAGAACAAATATACAGTGGGGGAATAGTTAAAAGAATAATGAATGGAAAACCCGTATGATAAAAAAAACCCAGGCAGATTTGAGGATAACATAAGGATGATAGAAGGACGGGACTGTACAACGAAAGATGGAAGCAACACAGTCATGACAGCAAAGCTTGGCGAAGGGTTATCAACGAGTTCCAAACGGTCGGTAATAATAATAATAATAACTAAAAATTGAAGTACAGCCCTGGGCATTGGAGACCTTATACTTGTTATTATATCTTTTGAAATTGCGTACATACATATATGGCTGCAACTCTGGTGGCCGGCTTAACTTGACAACTTTTAAATAAAGAGTTCTTCAATTGGTGCGGGTAGATTTTGGCGGCCTATGGGGGCCATGTTGTTTTGGTGACACCTGTAAAATCTGTTATTAGTCAGTTACTGATGCTAAATCACTATGGCAAGCAAAACGATTGAACAACACCTCCAAAAGATAAAACTATATTATCAAAATGAATGTTCGTCAGTGCAAACGTTGCGCATTGCACCCATTTGGCAATGTTCTGTTCAACGTTTGGTTGCCAAATTTATGACAACCAGTTCGGTAATCAATCAGCCAACCTTCGTATGTGAAAGGAACGTAAGATTGACCGAGAACATCGCCCCGGTCCGTAAAAGAGCAGAACCCGAAGCAGTCGATTCCTCCCCGTGCACAAGAACTCGACCATTCGTAAATTTCAATTTGGCGAATTTTGCGTTAGGACTCAAAGCTCTTGATTACACAAAAAACGCCATTTGTTCGCTGACTGGGCTTCGGAGCGTTTGGAAGAGGACCCCAATTTTGGCCGAAAAATCATCTTGAGCGATGAGGCGCATTTTTGGATTAATGCTGTGTTAGCAAGCAAAATTTTCACACATAGCTAAAGGCCAAATCCCCTTAAACTTTATTAAGGAGGAAGGTGTTTTGTTTTTTAGTCCCAAAAGATTTGTATTGATTTTGACTTAAAACTACCTTGGGCTAGACAAAAATGTTGAAAACAAGTTTAAATATCTAATCTAACTAATTTCTCGCGACTTTTTTATACGTATACATACTTAGGAGTTAACTTAACTTATCTAAGGCTAAGAGAATAAGTTTTAGAAAAACTTATCAAGAGAGGAAATGAAAGCGGGATCGCATAGCCATGACCTCGATCGACAATGAGACAATGAAAGAGACCGTGGGATCTCTACAACTCCACCTGCTAGATGGGAAGAAAACATACACATACATATATGTAAGAACCTGGAAATTAGAGGAAGAAGCGAGTATTATGTAATAAACTACGAAGCAATAAACAGCCGAAATTATTAATAGCCGCAATAATGACTTTTTTTTTGCAATTCGGCATTTTTCGATTCTAAAGGGTCCGCCATCTAACGTTTTTTTTTTCAATTAGTGCTTATTTCGTGAATGGTAACACTTAGCTCATGTCTGATTTGACAGATAATTAGTTTTATCCTTCCGCTGAACGAATATGGTTGTGTATACGCTTGAACAACGCTTCGCTAAGTGGGCCTGCAATCGACTTACAGAAGATGCCGATTTTGCCAAAAAAATCATCTTTTCAGATGAAGCTCATTTTGATCTTGGCGGGTATGTAAACAAGCAAAATTGTCGCATTTGGGGCACAGAAAACCCGCACGCATACATTGAAAAGCCGGTGCACCCAAAACGAGCCACTGTTTGGTGCGGATTTTGGTCCAGAGGCATAATTGGGCCATTTTTCTTCGAAAATGAGCAAGGAGTGGCCGTTACAGTCAATGGCGATCGTTATCGGGCCATGTTGAACGAATTTTTGTTCACAAAAATTGAAGAGGAGGATATTGGCAACATTTGGTTTCAACAGGAAGGCGCTACGTGCCACACAGCCGAAGCTACACTCGATGTTTTGCGCCCTGTTTTTGAAGATCGCATTATCAGCCGCAGAGCTGATGTAGTTTGGCCACCTCGGAGCTGCGATTTGACACCGTTGGACTATTATTTGTGGGGTGCCGTCAAAGATAAGTGTTACGCCGACAAGCCAGAGACAATTGACGCTTTAAAGGACAATATTCGTGAAGCCATTGGTGAAATACAGCTGCACACAATCGATAATGTGCTTAAAAATTGGACCGATCGTGTATGCTACTGCATGGCCAGCCGAGGCAGCCATTTGAATGAAATTATTTTCCATTATTAACCGGAAGGATTGTACTTTCAAATAAAAAAAGAAATTTGAGAAAATATTCAGTAGTTTTTTTTATAGCATTTTCAAAAAAAAAGAAGTTATTTGGCGGACCCTATAGCTAGTAATATTTTTTTAGTAGTAGTAGTAATATTTTTTATCGCTTTTATTGACAACGGGAAGACAGAAGCCGTTTACCAGGCTATCAATACATGACTTTCGAATAACTTTTCTCTATTTTCCAGGCCATATTGTGTTCCTCTTCACTGAAGGTACCTTTTCCATTTATTTGATACAATATGAAACCAACATGCTACTGGCATCCACGATCTCACATTGTACCGAAAAAGGCAATCACTTTAAAATTTTCGGCTAACGAAGGAACTATAGAAGATCTTCTTCTACTACCCTGCTCTGATATCTGTCAATAGTTTCCTCCAGTCAATCACTTCCCAAATTGCATTGAGCACAATAACATGTTCAAACAAAGAGAACGTACGCGACAAATCGTGACTGAGATGTTATGCAATGATGATTGTACAAAGCTCAAACATAGTAATGGGTTTACATTTCCATTGAACCTGTAGCCTATCCACACTACCGTCACCACATTTGCTAGCGCATTCACATTTGATAAGTGGATTGCAAAATGACAATTACATAATATAGCTTCCCAGCGAATGGATGAACGCCCACATCCATTCTCGACAGGAAAACATCATTGTTAATTATTAATTCTCCACTCACCTTTCAGTCGCACTTAGATGTGTCAGAAATGTTAAATACTTCTCATGGATTTCTCTAGTAATCACAGCCAACATCAGCTTGTGGCATAGAAAACTTTTCGACAGATATGCTGAAAACTACATCACATCTCAATGGCATTTCCAACCATCCCTATGAACGAGAGTTCGGACGGACTGCGACTAATCTATATAACTATTGCTACATTCGCCTGAAACCAAGTCACGCTTGGCCTTTTAACACCAACCAGTAGGAAAGCTGGCATTCGATGAATCATACTAATCACAGATCTTGGCGCATGAAGAAGCTCTACTTCTGATTTATTTTCGGATTCAATTATAGGTAGGGATTCTGCATAGAAAAGGTTGCCGCGTGGGCCTTCATTATTAATCAAGACATCACGTTGCATGTTTTCTTCTTTTGTTGTATTGATCAGATCCCAGACCATGACGAAGTGCATTACTCTGTATTGTATTGTATCATTACTTTGGATTACCAAATAGTGCAATAAAAAAAATTCTCCTAGTAGTAAAACTTAAGATTGAGGTCATACACCTATTGTTCCAGGCTATTAGATCGTATGGACACAAATCTAGCTTAAGCGCATTTGTAACGATTTGTCCACACCGTCATGGCGCTTACTTTATATTAAGAAGCATTCAAAATTATAACCACGAGTTATCGTTTCGTTACATAGAAAATCTATCAAGAACCAATCCCACCTACATAGCTAATCTTCGTGTACGAGTAGCTCAAATCATAATGGCAACTGCAACCGCAACCGCTTTGCTGCAAAATTGAATTTCTACCTTCTCAACTATGTCGCTTTAGTAACAGATGAACATTGTACTCGTAGTGTCACAACGTATCGTTCAACTAAACACTGACGGAATGAACTTTATCCAAAAACTCATTACCATAATAGCTTATCTTCCTGACAGCAGAGGTCGATTAAAGAAGTGATATACACGGCTGAGGCTATTCTAAAAAATGTAATTTATTCGTACTTATGGAAATCATAATGAAAGAATTGTTGGCTGTGCGCTTTGATGACTTGTCGACAACTGACTATGAACCACTCCTGTCGAATGGAATGGGGTCATAACGACTTGTTTCGGAGATGTGGTGTTCTTTAACTGAGTAGCAAAAAAAAAAGAAAATTGTAAGCGTTTGCGGCAAGGGAAACATATTCCATATATGACCTGGTAAACTTAATTGCTTTGTGTAACATTAATAGGTCGCAAATAATTGGAATTGAGGGCAGGATGATTTTAAAAAGTTGTCGATTTTGAAAACACAAACTTGATTAACTTATAAGGAAACTTTTTTTATTTTTTTTTATTTTTTTAGAGGAAGGGGAAATCTTAAAAAAGATACTGATGATCCGAGTAATCAGTATGCCGGGTTTTTACCGACTAAAACCGCCTCCCACATGATTGCAATCTAGTCACTTGGACTAATAAGCAATTTTAAGCTGATATATGGTATTTTTCGTTCCAAAAGTTCCGCCCATTAGCGTCTTTTGACAGATGATGTGATGTACTACATTTGCATTTCTTAGTATGGATGGTTCTTTTATCTATACCAATTCGAATGGCTTTGTCCTTTTGAGCCTTCTCACGATGTTTGCGTTGTCTAAGAGTTGTACTATCTCGGTGTTTGGGTGTACTACTAGTCTTAATTCGTGCCTTTGTGCATTTTTTTTAATGTCATCCGCGACGAATTCCACTCCCGGGTCCCTGTGAAGATCTTTGTTTCTTATGTACTATGGTGCGTTTACGATATTTCTTAACACTTTGTTTTGAAATCTTTGAATGATTTCTACATTGCTCTTTCTGGTACAACCCCATAGTTGACTACCATATGTCCATATTGGCTTTACTGACTGCTTGTATAATAAGAGCTTGTTATACACTGATAGTGGTGATTTCTTTCCTATCAGCCAATTTATTTTCCTGTATTTTATTTCTAATTCCTCCTTTTTCTTTTTGACGTGCTCTTTCCATCTTAGTTTAGCATCCAATGTCATTCCAAAATATTTTGCTGTGTTCGCAAACGGTACTACTTTTTGGTTGATAGTAATCGGGATATGTGCTATTGCTTTGTTAGTAAAGTTCACGTGAACTGATTTACTCTCGTTAAGCTTGATTCGCCATTTTGCTGTCCAATTAAAAATTTTGTTTATAGCTGTTTGCAGCTTCTGTGTTGATTCTGCGTTATCTTTTCCCACCGCAAGGATTGCTGTATCATCGGCAAAAGTAGCCAATGTGCAATGTGCTAGTTCGGGGATATCGCATGTATATAGAAGATACAGGATCGGGCCCAGTACACTGCCTTGTGGGACTCCTGCTTTAATTACCATTAGTTCGGAGTACGATTCTTCCTGCTTTATTCTAAAATATCTTCCGCTTAGGTATGATTCTAAGAATGCAGCGTATTGTTTTGGCAGGATACATCTAAGTTTGCAGTTAAGGCCTGCATGCCAAACTTTATCAAATGCTTGCGCTACATCTAGAAACACTGCAGAACATTTTTTTTTTCTAGCGCTTTTTCTATAATGTTGATTATTCGGTGAACTTGATCATTTGTTGAATGATGTCTCCTAAATCCGAATTGATAATTTGGGATGAGGTTTTTGCGGATAATAACACTATTAAGACGTTTGACAAATATTTTTTCGAATAATTTAGATATGACTGGTAATATTGAGATTGGCCTGTAAGATGTCACTTCGTTTGGTGGCTTTCCAGGCTTGGGGATCATTATTACTTCAGCCACTTTCCATAAGTCGGGGACATATCTCATCCTAAAAGCGGCGTTGATTAAATGCGTTAGTTTAACAACAGCTTTTCTTGGTAGTTGTTTCAATATCTCGCCGGTTATAAGATCATAGCCAGGGCATTTTTTCGGATTGATGTTGTTTCTGATTTCATTTTTTACTTCGTTTGGGGTCGTAGGTCTTATTTCTTCGCTTTCTTCTTCGATTGTTTCCACATGAGTCCATATTTCTTGCTCGCCATTTGGTTGAAAAACATTTTCTAAGTATTCTGCAAATATTCTGCATTTATGGTCGTTACTTCTAGCCCAATTTCCTTCCCTTGTTTTGATGGGTGGTATCGACATAATTGGTCTTTTGATGTTCTTCATTGCTTTCCAAAGCGAATAATCGGTTGCTTTTTCCTTGGTTAGTCCTCGAAGATAATTATTGATTGAGCCTTCTTTTAGTGCTCTTATTTCTCTTCTTAGCTGTTGGGTAAGGTTGTTCAGTTTTGTTTTGTCTTGAGGGGCTCTAGTCCGTTGCCATATTTTTCTCGCTCTTCTTCTATTTGAAATAAGTTCTCTGATTTTTACAGGGTACGTGTTTCCTTTAAATTTCCTTCTTGTTTTAGGCGTGTTTATCCAAGCTGATTGTTGAATATCATTAACAAGCTTGTTCACTTCTCTATCTAGTTGTTCAGTATTGTACATTGGTACACTTAGTTCAATCCTGTCTTCCAAGGTCTTCTTGAAACTTTCCCAATCGGTGCGTTTGTTTGCTAATGTTGGTTTGCTTTGTTTCTTAATTGCACTCTCACTTAACGTCAGTAGTATTGGAGAATGATCAGAGTTTAGGTCGTTGAACTCGTCTATTTCAAGGCAGCTTGCGGATATATTTTTAATTAGATAAAAATCTATTAGATCAGATATTTTATTTCTATCAGTGGGCCAGTATGTCGGTTTTCCGGTTCCATAGTTGCGTTGTATAATTCTTTTCCTCTCGTTGTCGTCAATCTTGATCCCCAGTGAATATGTTTCGCATTGAAGTCCCCTCCAATTATAAATCTGTTTCCCAGTTTTCTAAGCAGGTTCAGGTAATCCTCTTCCTTTAGCGAATGTTTTGGTGGGCAATAGATTGATACTATATTGAAGCAATATCTTTTCCCCTTTATATTTACAACTGTTGCTTGTATTTCTTTGGTTCTATATTTAAGTTGTTCGTGATGTTGGATGTTATTTCTTATTATAACTGCGCTTCCTCCTTTAGCCTAATTTTCGGGATGGGCAGTATGATAAATATTAAAGTTTCTAAATTTTATGAAGGATTGCTCAGTTAAGTGAGTTTCTGATATAAGACACACATCAATATTCTCTATATCAAGGACTGCTTGCAAATCTTGTTGTTGCAGTAGCCCGTTGGCGTTCCAAGTTAATATTCTAAGGTTACTGTCCATTTTTTGGTTTATTTTTTGGTTTAATCAAATCCTTATAAGGAAATGAGAATATGATGAGGATCGATTAACATATTCAAATGGAATAAAACAAGATGGGTGTGAGGTATTAACACATTTTTTCTTTCATTTGAAAAGCCCATATATGCCGATATGCATAAAATATCACAGCGTTTGAATGCCCGCCTCGGCTTCTTACGGTGGGACGAGTTAGGGTCGTTTAATTTTCAATGACTCGTCCGCGTAGGAATTTGAGCGATGGATAGTGTTGTCACTTTAAAGGCATCGGTCGATTGTGATTTATTCGCATAAGCCTGCGACTTCAGGAAACCCCACAAAAAAGAGTTTAGCGGGGTCCAATCGCATGACCTTGGCAGCCAAATCACGTCACCTCTGCGAGGGATAATCTTAGCCTCAAATAGTTCATGCAAAATGTCAATCGTGGCTTCCAATATATGGCACGTAGCGCCGTCTTGCTGGAACCACATGTCGTCTAAGTTCATATCGTCCCCTTTCTGCTTTAACCCCGTATGTACATTTTTCATGAAATTCGGTCTTTAATATAACATTTCTGGGAAACTCTAACAAAATATATAGAGAAAAGAATAAATGTCGAAATAAAACAATTAGCGCATTTCATAGTTCATTCTTCTTCCTCGTAACTACCTTCATATTGTTGAATTTCCATGAAAACCTCGGAAATACTTTTTGAAGGTTTAGCCGTCAGCTTTAGCAGCTAGTACTAATAATAATAAGTAATACCTTTTATGGTTTTTGTTACTAAGCAGTTCACCGTTTTTGCACAATCAACAATTGCAAGCTATAAATACCGTAGATCTGATTAATTGTGAAGTACGAGTAGTTTTACTATCAGGAATATTAATAACCTTGGGTACTGAAGTGTGGACAATTATTGAAAAACGTACTTAAATTTTTAAACACGAGTGTAAATATGAATTATGTACATCAATCTTAACATTCTGTTACCCGTATTCAAAGGGTGAAATTCCAATGGATTCACCATATAAAATCATGTGTTGTACTATATGTAATCCCGATTCAGTGTTAGTAAAAGCGGTTTTTTGCCACCTCCTTACAGCAGCGTGTTCATTCGAGCGTACGTGAGCTTTCAGGTTATACTTTATGAGACATTTCATAAAATACCAAGTACAAAACAAAACAAAATATAGATCGGTAAGCATAGTTACATTTTTCTATTCGAAATGCTCCCTAAAATGTACGTTAGGCCAAAGGGAAATTCATTGGACAAGGAATCAACCATTTTGATTCAAAGTACAATATTTTGGTGTTTGATGAAACCACTGGTGAATGTAAGATTATCGATTGTGAAGCTGAAGAAAATATTACTACATCAAATTACTCAGGTCTTATCTTAGATGATCAAAAAGGATTATTTATTTAGCAAAATAATTATCAGAATTCAATTAGTATTTTATCAAGCTGTTCCCAAGCCAATACTCAACAGAATCGAACTGTGATGATTCTAACCATTCTGTTAATCGAAACAATGAATTAGATGACGGTTCCGGTCTGATAACTAGAAGAAGGAGAAAGAAAAGCCAGGGAAACCAATATAAGTGGTAGAAAAATATTATAACAATAGCTAGGCAAAAAGGAAAACAATATTACAGTGTTAGAATAAGAAAAGGCCAAATAGTGGTAAAACCAAACAGAGAAAAATGTGTGCTTAAACCCAGTTGCAAGCAAGTGTAAAAAAAGCAATCATTTTAAATGTAATGGAATTACCGAATCACAAAGGAAACATCTATTTCATTATTTTTGGTAAAAATATGACATAGGAACAAAGTAAGGTGATGATTGGCACAATTGTAGAAAAGTGACATGTAGCTCGTCACACAAATAAATGCGATAATTCAGGACTTAACATATCTATGAAATGTCAGTTGAAAACTGAAAACGGTGTTTTACCCGTTTGTAAGAAAATGTTTTTGAACACATTCAGTTTAGGAGAATGGACAGTATGAAATTGGATTATAGAAAGCAGTAGTCATGGAATTCGTCAACAAAATGGAAAGTCAAAAAATAAAGTTTCCGCGATTAACGTAAAAAAACAAGAACATTTCAAATATTGAAGCTTGAATCTCATTATTGCAGGCAAAGAACAGATAGGCAGTATTTGGACTTTAATTACACATCTTTTAAAGATGTTTATAAAATGTATGAACAGTTTATGAAGGATGAAAACATACCACAAAATGAAGCCATCCTATTTGTTCTTCTTGAAAATAACACATTCTTCTAATATTGGTTTGTATAAATCTAAAAAAGATCAATGCGATTTGTGCTTTAGTTTCAAGAACGGAAATATTGACCAAGAAACATACAATGAACATATCTATATATAGGGTCCGCCATCTAACGTTTTTTTTTTCAAGTAGTGCTTATTTCGTGAATGGTAACACTTAGCTCATGTCTGATTTGACAGATAATTAGTTTTATCCTTCCGCTGAACGAATATGGTTGTGTATACGCTTGAACAACGCTGGGAAATATTGCGACATTACTTTGAAAATCATGGTAATGTTGCAGAATGTGTGTGAAAATTGCGTACGGATTTTGGAAGAAGAGAAGCACCGTCAGCTCCGTATGTTCGTTATCTTGTGAAAAAAGTGAAAGAAACTGGCATCCTCATCGACAAACCAAAGCGTGAAAAGCCAAAAACAGTGCGTACACCCGAGAATATTGCTGCTGCGGCAGAAAGTGTGCGTGAAGCGCCATCAACATTAATTCACCGTCGTTCTCAACAATTGAACATTTCGGAGACACCATTGAGACGAATTTTGCATAAAGACCTTGGTATGACGCCATACAAAGTCCAATTGGTTCAGGAGTTGAAGCCAACTGACCATCCAATGCGTTTTCGCTTCGCTAAGTGGGCCTGCGATCGACTTACAGAAGATGCCGATTTTGCCAAAAAAATCATCTTTTCAGATGAAGCTCATTTTGATCTTGGCGGGTATGTAAACAAGCAAAATTGTCGCATTTGGGGCACAGAAAACCCGCACGCATACATTGAAAAGCCGGTGCACCTAAAACGAGCCACTGTTTGGTGCGGATTTTGGTCCAGAGGCATAATTGGGCCATTTTTCTTCGAAAATGAGCAAGGAGTGGCCGTTACAGTCAATGGCGATCGTTATCGGGCCATGTTGAACGAATTTTTGTTCACAAAAATTGAAGAGGAGGATATTGGCAACATTTGGTTTCAACAGGAAGGCGCTACGTGCCACACTGCCGAAGCTACACTCGATGTTTTGCGCCCTGTTTTTGAAGATCGCATTATCAGCCCCAGAGCTGATGTCGTTTGGCCACCTCGGAGCTGCGGTTTGACACCGTTGGACTATTATTTGTGGGGTGCCGTGAAAGATAAGTGTTACGCCGACAAGCCAGAGACAATTGACGCTTTAAAGGACAATATTCGTGAAGCCATTGGTGAAATACAGCTGCACACAATCGATAATGTGCTTAAAAATTGGACCGATCGTGTAGGCTACTGCATGGCCAGCCGAGGCATTTTTTTTAGTCCTGTTGATGGTTACCGAGGTATTTTTTCAACAGATGCTTTAGGTCGCATTTATATTTGGTATATAACTTAATTCGTGCGGTTTTTTTTCAAAATTTGAACGTTTATTTAAGAAAAACATGTACAATATTATTATTCAAAGTATTGCCCATCTGAAGCTATGACTTTTTCCCATCTTTCTGGCAATTTGTGGATCCCATCCCAAAAGAACTGCGCCGGCTTGGCAGCCAAGAATGAATCAAGCCAATTTTTGATATTCTGCTCTGATGTGAACCGTATTTCAGTGAGGGCGTTCTGCATCGACCGGAACAAATGGTAGTCAGAAGGGGCAAGGTCTGGGCTATAAGGCGGGTGGGGTAAAACTTCCCATCCACTGTTTTCCAAATAGTTCTTAACCGGAATAGCAACGTGGGGCCGAGCGTTGTCATGATGGAAAATTATTGCCTCGTGTCTGGTTCAAATTCCGGGCGTTTTTCGGCAACTGCTCTCTTCAAACGGATTAATTGTGTTCGGTAGCGTTGTCCATTGATGGTTTCACCCGGTTTTAGCAGCTCATAATACAGCAACCCTTCTGATCCCACCAAATACAGAGCATTACCTTCGCGCCATGGATATTCGGCTTTGCCGTTGATTTGGCTGGTTGGCCGGGTTTCACATATGATTTTTTGCGCTTGGGGTTGTCGTAATGGATCCATTTTTCATCACCATTTTTGTGGCGTTCCAGCAGCATTTCGGACATGCAAAACCGCCTTTCGACGTCTCTCGGCTTGAGTTCACGTGGAACCCAATTTCCTTGCTTTTGAATATATCCAGCTGCTTTTAAACGTTTTGAAATGGCTGCTTGAGTGACAACAATCTTCATAGAGTAATGCTTCCAGTTCTTCATCTTCAAACCTTTTTGGCTGCCCAGGACGTTAATCGTCTTCCAAGCCAAAATCACCACTTTTAAATCGTGCAAACCACTTTTGGCACGTTCGCTCAGCTAGCGCATGTTCACCATAAACTTCCACCAAAATACGATGACTTTCGGCAGCAGTTTTCTTCATATTAAAGTAATGAAGAAGAACTCCCCGCAAAAACATTTTTTCAGGCACAAAGTTCGACATATTTGAATGAAAAAAAAATTATTGTTGTTTACGCTTCAAATGAATGACATATACTGAAATGACGTACAATGACAGTAGCTTTCCAACGCATGTTCCAATGGAATAATACAAGTTACGCCATCTCTTAGCAAACCGCACGAATTAAGTTATAGACCTAATAAATGTATGCCCAAATAATGTTGAATGCTTTTATTTGCGATTGTTGTTGGTGAACGTACGTGGGCCACAGTTATTTCAGGATTTAAGAACTGTTGATGGTGAATTGTGTGCAACATATCGTGATGCATGCCAACGGTTACGTTTGTTTGAAGGTGATACGCATTAGGATGCTACGATTCATAATGCATCAGTTTCAGCTCACCCAAATCAAATTCGTATGTTATTCGAAATAATAATATCAACATGTTATCCATCGAACCCACTTGAATTGTGGAATAAATATAAAGATTTCATGACTGAAGACATTTTGATTCGACTTCCGCATAACAACTTTGTTTAACAGCTTTATGAAAGTTATGTAAAAAATGGCTCGCGAAATGCAAAAAGATATTTACTTTACTATTTCCATTAATTTCATTCATCATCTAAACATTTTGAATATGTATAGGACACTCGTCCCCTAAACTAAAAAAATAATTACACAAAGCCTTCCAATTCAAAAGTATGTTGTATACACAAGGTAGCAATGAAAGCCACCTAGTACCAACATGTCGTTTCAGCTCATGCCATTCACCTTCAACAGCAGCAACACATTTTTTAAGCTCTTCTCTACGGATTGCAGAAACGGAGAAATGGCTGTACACTTTTAAAATTACATTTTCAACATCAATTCTTAAAAAATTCATTGCATGCTTGACTGTGTTGTGAACTATGTGTGCGTGACAATTGCCCTTCACCAAATTAGGAACTACTTGTTCAATATTTCTATAAAGAGAATGGTGAATACCAAAATTCGCATTGGTGTTGTCTGCACTCAGACCAGACACTTTATCAAAGGAAAGATTGTGGTGAGATAGTGAACTGTTTATAGCATCAAACATTCCATTTGCTGATTCATCACAATTTTCGTAAAAGTTTAATAATTTGTTTTGTATCCCATTCTCAATATTAAAATATTTTACAACTAAAGGAAATAGTTTAATATTTTTTCTATTGCTTGCATCAGTTTGCAAACAAAAATATAAATTAGGGACATTCAAATCTTTCAGCAAACTTTGTAAGGCATAAGGTCCTAAAACTTCGTTAACTAGTGCTTCCATTTTAGTGCGTCCTAATTGCATGTTCAAAGCAGTTTTAGAATCGACTTACATGATTTTGTTTAGTTTAACAGTACAGTCCATGCTGTTATAGGAAAGATTATGTTTTATAGCATGGTAGGTTAAAGCAAGTTCACTGGCTGATAGCTTGTCATCACAACTATTGGCAAGAAGAGCAGAAGTAGAAGAAGAGCCCGATGGAACAAAAAAGCTATCTAATGTAGAAGTTTTCTTGTAAAGTTCAACTTTGAGTTTATGGTGCTTTGTTTCACCGTGTTGTTTAATCTGAAATTAATAATAAAAAAAACACCTTAAGCACCCATAACCCATTATGCAAATCAAATCAGTTCACAATTTTATTGAGTAAAAACAAAACAAAAAAAACAGAAAAAAGAAGATGAAAGATTCTAACATAATCTAAAAGAACTCCCCTGGCCAATGCCACTTTTCCCGATAGAAAATGTTATGTTACATAGCTTACATTTTGCATTATAGATATTTTCGAAATCTTTAGTAATCCAGTCATGTACTCTTTCCCAATCAGGCTTATATTTTTGGAGCCTTTTCTGTATTTTTCGTTTAGCGGTGCACTTGAACTTGCCGCACTTTCGTTATCGCTACCACTTTTCATAACCAGTTTGTTTAGGAATTAAAGACTGACTTCTCAAAAGAAAGAACAATATCTAATTGCCAATAATTACTAAAAACCCAAAACACAAATAAAGCAGACTAATGACCAAACATTCGGTTGACTTTGCTAATTTGATATTCACAATCTGGGAACACAGTAAGATAGATACGTTCAGTTATGGTACACGCTATTGCATCAGTCAAAAGTTAATGAAAAGGCACGTTCATACATTTTTAAAATAAAAGATATGTTTCTTCGATTTTGGTGTTGAAAATGTAATGTAATAAAGATGTGAACGTGCCCTTTAGAAGATGTGGACTGTCACACCCAGGGGGCACTGTAGAGCTGGCCATATTGGAAAAGAGTTTTAGGTATTACCATACATACATATCAATTCTGACAGTCGATCGAGAAAAACGCGCAATAAAATTTAATTCGAAAATATCAAAGTTTATATTTTACTAAAATATAGCATTTTTGCGTACTATGTGTTTCTTCAACAGTATATAGTACGCAGACCGGAAATATAGTACAATACTATATATTATAGTACGGTTGGCAACCCTAAAATCAACAGTCGTTCGGCGGCTGCTATCTGGTGATTTTCGCCAAACATTGCCGTCATTCCCAGGTCAACCCCAGCTAATGAGATTAATGCTTGGTTGAAAAGTTCGTTTCTTTGGGGAAATGTACAGAGGTTATTGCTTGACATATGTAAATATGCATGTGCGTCTTCAAAATGATCCATCAGTACGTGAGTTTTCAAAGCAATTGCTGTAGATTGGCGATGGTAAAATTGCAAGTGATAAAAATGGCTTTATCACGTAACTTTTAAAGAAGAACTGATTGATGAGTTGAAGAATAAACAATGTTTAAAACTATAAAAATCATATCAATCTCGTAATCAATCTGGTAACCAAAGAGAACGCGGGATTTTAGCACCAAAAATGCAAATGTTAATAACATCAATTTTCAGATTCAACAGAAATTGCCAAGTGACTTGGTATCATACAAATCCATTAATACCGCCACGAATAAAGAAGACGCGATAAATTATCCGATTGAATTTTTGAATTCTTTGGAACCACCCGGTATGCCACCGCATCGTTTGAATTTAACCGTCTTAGTGCCAAGTGTTTTATCTAAAAGTGCCAGATGCGCGGTAGCGACTCACGCGTCAGTGTGTTTTTGAGTTCCGCCAGCGGCAGTCGTGTGCGTCAGACGAGTAATTTGTTTTACAATTTATGTTAAACTGTGTTCAAAGTTTTGTAAATATAAAAAAAATCTCATTTTTGGATAAATTTATTAGCAAAAAACTAACCGTAAAATGTCGGATGTCGATGACAGTTCAGATGAGAATATGGATGTGTGTTGTGATGAATTATGTGAAAATTATTACGAAACTGACAGTGGAAGTGATATATTAGTTCAAAAAAAGGGCAGGTTGCGAGTTTTGAGTGAAACTAGTAGTGATGGAAGTGATTCTGAGAATTTACGTGACCCCAATGACGAATCTGTGACCTTGAACCTTTTTACGCGTCTCTCACCAAATACACCATTTGAAACGCGATCTACTCAGCCATTTTTCGAATTGCCAGGACCTAAACATGCTCCACAAAGAAATGCATCACCTATTGAATATTTCAATTTATTTTTTACCGTTTCTCTATTTCAAAAAATCAGCACAATCGAAGAAGAATGGTTTCGGGCCAAAAATGTATCAGAAACACTTCCAACTATACCAACACCTACACCCAACTTTGGACTAGAAAAACTTCCTGGAAGGAAATTACGGCGATGCGTAGTATGTAGCAGTAAGGATCGCAGCGCCGTAAAGCGATCCAATTTGATTTGCTCACGGTGTAAAAGAGGCCTCCATGGACTTTGTATTGGAAGACATACATGTACTTTTTGACTTTTTCCATTTTCTATAAATAAATTGTTTGATTCTGTAAAAAATTGTTTGATTTTTGGCCTATATTTTCATAAAATAAACCAACTAGAAAATGATGTTGAAAAAATTTTGAAAATTGAAACATTTTTACAAAAGTTACACATTATTTTCTCTTACTCCAAAATTTCACAAAAAAGAGGGTAATTATTATTGGCATTTTTCACATATATTGCGAAAAAATGTATGGCACTAAGACGGTTAAAAGTTCGTTCATCGTTCATACTTGTTCGAAATCTCAATTCATCAAAACTTTGCAATGGAATGAGACTTTCCGTGAAAAAATTAATGCCCGATTTGATCGAAGCAACAATTCTCACCGGAAAACAAAAGGAGAAGTTGTACTGATACCACGAATACCAAAAATTTTCCATGCTTTTATCCTTTGCTATGACCGTTAATAGGACAAGAACAAGGACTCAAGGACAAACTTTTCAAATGTGTGGAGTGAATTTGGAGGAACTGTGCTTTTCTCACGGACAATTATAGGTAGCATATTACCGAAAATTTATTTATTCATGCGCCACACAATCAAACCAAAATTGTTGTATAACATACATTATGGTATTGAATTGATTAACTATTTTTTTTCTTTTTTTTCCAAATAAAAAAATAAAGAAAACCAATGAATTTGATTCAATGCTAATATTCATGCGTAGCGAATGACACCGGGATCCGCTTGGGTATACATACATATGTACATACATACATACATATGATTTTGATTTTTAACTATTATTGAACTTATTTCATTTTCAGTACTCTTAGTAAAAAACTGAATTAATTCTGAGGCGGTATGAAGTTCGCCAGGTCAGCTAGTTTATAATAAAAATAAGGTAAGGTTGGAGAAAGATACGGACAACACATCAGAAGTTTTTTGCTACGTGAAGGGACGGGTTAAGAATATCTCTGCAGCGATATATACCTCTCGCTTGTCGTAAAAGGCGACTAAAACAAAGGTAAACAAAAATCATATCTAGGCAATTTAGAAAACACCAAGGTGAGCCTAGGGACACATATACCACCATTAAACTGCCCCACAAGTGTACATGCAAATCAGTGGGTTGACACGACTGGAGATCACCGGTGTTGTAAGAGTAAGATCAAACAAAAAAATCTGGAGCATGCCCGTGTCACAAAAAAAAAAAAGGCAGGCCGAAAAACAATTGGTGCAAACAAATGCAAAAACACCAGCATTTGATTGGCCTCAGCGATGAAGTAATCCCAAACCGGGAAGCCTGCCGCTACTTTCTGAGGTCAAACCGGCGGACCCCACAAGCGGACCAGTAGGAATGCAGTTAAGTGGGAAGTTTATGGTCCTACACTTCTGACCATAACAACGCCGGAAAAAGGAAAAGAAGAAGACATTTTTCATATTAGCCCGCAGTTTTTTTGCATATTGTATTTTCAATTTATGTTCAATTCAATTTCCCACAGAAGTCAGCAGTTTCCCATTTCTGTTTTATTCTCTATTTATGTTCATTTTATTGGCACCATGTCCCGTCAAAGGAAAATCCAGCTCATGTGCTTTCACGTGGGATAGCACCTGAACGACTTAAAAATTTGTCACATTTGGTTCTATGGGCCAAGGTTTTTGCATGGGACCACCACATCTGGTTTGTATTTAACCAATTGATGAGGATCAGCGATTTGTGGGAACCGCTGGTCGTGATACACCCCCGTATAAGGGAGAATTTTAGCTATATTCAACCATAAAAATTCTTTTAAAAACGCGGTAAGAATAGTCGCCTACATATTGAGGTACATCCACAACTTAAGGCAAAGGGCCTTAATAACCAAAATTAAAAACAGCCAAGACTTCATAGCTGAAAAAATTGCATTAAGGCTGGCAGAAATCGAGCCGATGAATGGTCCTCTCTTAGCGGTGGAACTAAGCCAATCAAGGAAGAAAATATTCCAACTAATGCAGCAGGATAAATTCACGAATGAAATCGCCCATCTGAGGGCCGAGGGTGAAGTTCCAAATACAAATCCGTATAAGAGCCTCGCACCCATGATAAAGAATGAATCGCATGAATAGATAAAGAAGGGCTGATTCGCGTAGGCGGGCGCTTAGAAGCATCGTCTTTGCCATACGACGCGAAGCATCCCATACTTATACCATACGATCATCCATTCACCAAAATCCTATTTATGGAAATTCACGAGGACAACAATCATGTTGGGCCGCAAACCATGGTCTCAATAGCTAGGCAAACATTTGGCCTGTAAAAGGAAAGACTGTGGCTCGATCAGTTTTACACAAGTGTGTCGAATGTTCTCGCTCCACGCCCAAACTTTTAACTCAGCAAACGGCCAGCTAGGCCGTTCATCAACACAGGCGTCGACTTTTGCGGCCCAGTTTCAACACACTACAAGTTAAGAGGCAAACGGCCTCAAAAATCCTATATTGCAATTTTCTGTTGCTTTTCCACCAAGGCGTGTCATTTAGAACTTGTAACCGATTTAACGGCACGAGGCTTCATAGGGGCACTCAAACGATTAATGGCTAGACGAGGCCATTGCCGAAATATATATTGCGACAATGCTACAAACTTTGTTGGCGCCAAGAACCAGCTATCAGAATTAATGGCTTTCATGAAATCCGAAGCAGAAAAGGAAAAAATAACATCTTCATGTGTTGCAAAAGGATGTGACTTACATTTTATACCACCACGTTCCCCGCATTTTGGTGGACTTTGGGAGGCTGCGGTTAAGCCATCGAAGTATTTGCTACAACAAACTCTGGCAGGAGCATCCTTAACATACGAGGAACTTGAAACAGCTGTCACCCAAGTTGAGGCTATATTAAATTCAAGGCCCATAACTCCAATGTCCCATTCACCGAATGATCTCGCTGCTTTAACCCCTGGTCATTTCCTCATTGGAGAACCTCTCATCAGAAATGTCGATCCCGCGGCCGTACCAAATGATTCAGGGATACTTGCTCGCTGGAATCTGGTAAATCATCTCAAAAATTAATTCTGGCGCCGATGGTAACGTGATTACCTGAATTAGCTACAACACCGGTACAAATGGAAAGAGAGATGCCAGAATGCAGAACCCGGAATGATGGTCATAATCAAAGAAGATAACACACCAAGTCTAAAATTGCCACTTGGGCGCATCACGAATGTAATAACCGGAAACGATGGACCGGTTCGAGTGGCCGACGTACGGACGGCTAAGGAGACATTCCGTCGTGCCATACACAGATTGGCTCCACTTCCTATTTTAACACAAGATGATGAATTCAATCCAAAGACAGACATCGGAACAAATCACTATCCACCAAATTTGACATGTTCACGCAGCAAATCTGACGATAAACCAGTACAAGCTATTCTCTTGATAATTGCGTTGGCTCCCATTATAGCATGTACACCAGTCAAGGTTCAACCCTTTCAGTCACATCCAGGAATTTACTTTGAAAATGTCGGAGCCTCAGCCATAACTACCAGCAGTTGGAGCATAATAGCCTATTATGACATAGCCCCTTATTGGACCGAATACCACTCGATAATGACTTATACTAAAAAAAACTATCAGAAATTTGTCAACTATTGCCAAACAAAAATGAAACTTGCAAAGGGACCATGCTCCAATTTGATCGACTGCACGCAAAAATACAAAAGGATAATGAACTTCTCTCTATAACCTCGGTCACTCAGAGAGCTCGCCGTGGAGCTATAAATTGTGTAGGCAATGTGGCTAATGCTTTGTTTGGGGTTCTGGACGATGAATACGCCAACCACATGTCGCAATAATCAACACAATAAGACAAAATGAAAATCACATAGTTCGCCTTATTGGTAATCAGACCTCCATAATTGACGCCACCATAAATATTATCAAAGAAAGTGAGCAAGAGACAAATTTTCGTTTCGAAGAGATAGAGGAAAACTTTGAACAGCTCACAACTGTTATAAATGACATTAGACAACGATACCAACAGGAAAGATTGCGTCAGCTTTTTAACTCCATCGCTCTGCAGCTTATACTGGTCTCTTCACAGTTTCAAAGGACTCAATCCTCATTAATAGACGTATTGGTTGACACTCATCATGGAAGAATAAATCCTCAGCTAATTTCCGCTGGTCAGCTTAAACAGGAGATCACAAAAATAAAAGCAAACCTTCCCTTCTGCAGACAGGCTCCCAGTAGGACAAGATGAAATCCCGAAACTTTATCCTCTTATGAGCATTCATGGCAAGGCGCTAAAGAACACATAATCTTTAAGGTTGAATTGCCACTCCTAAGTCTTGATGAATTCGAGCTCTTAAAAGTGATTCCTGTTCCAGTCCGGGTGGGAAAATCATTTCTCACAATAAAACCATCAACCGAATACATAATGATTAATTTGCATCGTGATCAGTACTACCCCCTATCAACAGTGGAATTCCAAGGATGTTACTCCCTTACTGAAGAAAGACATATTTGCCATTTACAGCATCCAATTTATAGACGGGGATCAAAAGTAAGCTCCTGCGAAATCAACTTCTTAAATCATGGTCAACAATCTTCTGCATGCAACGTTGTAGGCGCAAATGATGGTCCCTATGGATCCAATTGCACAAGCCTAACGCATGGATATATGTTTTAAGGGTTAGAACCACATTAAATGTAGTTTATAATCACACCGTAGAACAAACCATTATGGAAGGCTCTGGAATCCTGCAGATTGAACCCGGCTCCACTATTAAAGATGACTTCATAACGTTGCGTGCCCACTTTATACACAGAACAATCTCAAGACTTTTTTTCTCTCCGGCAGTGAATCTATCGGATTATGCGCTACCAGATAATTTGACTACAGCATCTCATAAACCCTTGTCCTACAAGAAACATGTAGACGAATTGAACGCACTCAAGCAAGAGCTCATCAATATTACTAAGACAATGTCTTCTGTAACATATCGTAATGATGTGCACCAATTTACGGTGGGCTACGTGGGATTAATGACTTCCGCCATAATCCTCATCTGCGTGTTACTATGGTCATACGGCTACTGCTGTAAACGCAAGACAGTAGTCCCCAAAGATGAAACAAATTTCAGCATAACCCCGGTGGAGATCCCAAGTGACGGCGACAACAAAAATGAAGACCTTAAAGATAAAAACCCCAGCAACATTACCTTCGAAATGATAGTATGATTTCGAACATAGTTCAACGGGCGGAGAATGTATATTTTGATCCATCAGATTAAAATATACCAACATTTTCAGTAATTGCACCCAGCAACAGCTTTATTTTCGATTTCATTTACATTTTTCACATTAGCCCGCAGTTTTTTTGCATGTTGTATTTTCAATTTATCATCAGTCATCAGTTTTCCATTTCTGTTTTATTTTCTATTTATGTTCAATTCAATTTTCCACGAAGGCCAGCAATTTCATGTATATCATATTTCCTATTAATTTGTTATGTTTTTTTCTTTGTTCTTTTATATATTTGGTGTGATTTTGACTTTAGCTAAGTAAGCAAACTTATTGTATAAATATTATTGTAAGCCAATAAAATTTAATCATTCAAACAATCAAGGTTGTCGAGTGTTCTTACCCAGTAATTATTGGCTCTTCCCATCCGCAGTAGAGCTCAACAATACTAAATTGTCACATACCTATTGTGAACACACTTCGTGTACACTATAACATACTATTGTAAACGATTACCTAATTTCACGTTTTTATAAATAAATGGAGCATTCGAGAATTAACTTCTAAAGTGGGCACGTGTTCTTTCCTTTTTTTTATTACGGAGACAGGAATTTATCAGTGGCGCCGAGGATAAAAATATTAAGAAAAATCTTTGCGATGGCAGAAACTACACAACAAATAATACAGGCATTAACAAGTGCACTCCAGAATTTACAATCGGCGTCCGCAACCCCAAATTTACATTTCGAGCAGTACCACGAAAATGAAGAACCATTCCCCAACTACATAAAGAGATTGGAAAACTACTTAGCATTGAAAAATGTTACAGAACCTACAAAAAAGCGGCAAGTTTTAATAAATTGTATCGGTGCAAAATACTATATGCTTTTGTCAAACTTAACAGCTCCAGATGAACCAGATGCGAAATTCTACGAGGAGTTAATCAAGCTTTTGAAAGACCACCTCAGCCCGAAGCCGAATGAAATCACCGAACAGCATAAGTTTCTTTTGAGACTGCAACATGAAGGAGAATCAGTGGCCAATTACTTAGCAGAGCTAAAGAAATTGAGCACATACTGCAATTTCACATGTGAGGCGTGCAAAAAGTCAACCTTAAACACACACTTGCGTTCGCAGTTTATTCGGGGACTGGGGGATGCCGATATCAAAGAGAGACTGCTACGAGAAACCAATATGACGCTTGATAGGACAATTGAGAACGCACCAACAATGGAAGCATCCAAATCTGAAAGTCGCAATTTGCAGAATATTAACCAAGTACAGAAAAGGGGATCAATACAAAATTCACGGACAAAGAAAACTACAACAAATCTTCACGGCTCTAAAAAATAAATGCAAAGCAACCAATCTATTTTGTAAAAAGTGTCATAAGAGTGGCCACGTAACTTCAGTGTGTATTAAGTCACAATCATCTCACAGACCAACAAATATGCTTCAAATGTCCCCAGCTGACAGCGATGAGCCAGTTTCACGTAAGCTGTTAGAAACGGAGGACCGACCATACGAGTTAAACATGCTTATTATCGCAAGTGAGCGAAAGCGGAACTTAAATTCCATCAAATCACACCAAAATGTTAACATCCACACGCGTAAGTACTACCACAGAATAAATAGTATACAGAAGTCGCATCTCGGCCTGCGATGATTTTTCACTTTATGGTGCGAGCGGAACAACTGAAGGGAAGATCAAGCAACGAGGGAGCAAGCATGATCAGAAAGTAACAACCAGAGAGCAGCCACGATCAGAGAGAATCAACGAGAGAGCAATCTTAAAATGTTTATGTGTGTGTGTGTATTGTGTTGCTATCCAACGTCGTGAATGCACGTGGTGTTGACAAAATTTTGTTTCAAGTTTTAGATTTCTATATTTAATTTTCTTCAGTTGAAAGTTGCGCTTGGTATTCGTACGCGTACTTTTTCGATGTAAACTAAAAGGGCCGGGTAACACCAATTAACGTTATTCCATTATTTGGGATTTTTGTGCAAATTTCAATCTGATATATGTATGTAGGGAAGAATAACCCAAAAACTTTAGTGCGACAGGATTTTAAGTTTGCGGGCTTTAGTAAATTTTGTTTTCCCTGAAGCCCACGAGCAATGCTTCCTCAAGAGTACTAAGATCATGAAGTCCAATATTATTTCCTTATGATCAGAACATATGGAAAACCATTGCGGTGTGGCATTTTTGCATTTGGATTTTATTAAGTTTTTTATACCAACAGTTTGTGGTTGTGTGTCCAAAATATTGCTAAACACTGTAATATGTTTCTTGCTAATTTCCAAGAAAATTTGTGAAGGAGCAACGAGGTTACCAAAATCTTTAAGAGAATTGTAATTTTTATGAAATATGAAAAGTTCACTAGGAACTGTTAATACTTCGTCTTCTTTTCTCAATATAGAAACACAAATATCGCAGTTAATTTTCGGTATCATTTTGTAGACGATATAACCTATGAAGTATCTTAAAGACGCCAAATCGATACTAAATTCCGAACAATTCTGAAAGTCATCATTTAATACGAAATCATCAATGATTTCTATGTTAATATCTATTTCAGAGTTTTCGTTTCGACTGAGTTCTTCATTATTTGTATCAGCTAAGTCCATATTTGACAAAATATTTGAAAGCGTTTCAAATGTGGTATGTATCACTCAGCTCTTCACAGTTACTATAAGAACTCAACTGCACTATATTTGCAGACATTAAGCGTGCTAATAAAGTGTTTATATCAGCAACTGAGGGGTTAATATTATTTCCACCCTTTTGTCTTAGAAGCGAGAACATATTTTCGAGCTTATCTTGGTTTAATGCTCTTGTCATTAAAAAAAATATTTGGGATTTTTTTTTGAAATAGCTCGTCTACTAATTGTAATACAGCGTTTAAGGTAAATTTCATTCCATCTAAAAAAAATACTTTTTTCTTTTTGTCAACAAATGAGATTTCATTGAGGTATTCAAGGAAGAATTTTATATATTCGTGTGATGGACTGTTAAGTTGAACTGCAGACTTATAACAATTCTTTGAAGATAGCGAACCACTATTTAGGCAGTCGAATATTTTGTCAATATTTCCTATGAAGCATGCCGTAGATAAACAAAATTCTTTTGAGCAACTTTTAAAGCCTACTGTCTCAATAACAGTTTTAATTGCTGCTTGAACAGTCCTACTAAAAATTTGGGTGGCTAGTTTTACTTTCATTTTTTCGAAAGAGTTCGGAAATATGTGCTGGCTTGTAAGTTTAAGACACATTTTTGTATTAGATTTGCACTCCATTTCCCATAGTTCCTTAACTACTTTAAAACTAGCAACTCCATTTGGTGTTGTAAGGTCACATTGAAGCCAACCATTTCTCAATGATTTGATTAGATGTGGAAAATCATATACACAGACAGTTTTACTACCATTATACATAAAATAGGGTTTTTCTAAAGTAGCTCCCAATTCCAAGAAACACTTCCTGTTAGAGGACCCTTGGTCACAAATTACAACTTTAACTATGATGCCAAAACTGTTCAAAATTGCTAAATTTCGTAATATTATCTTTTTTAGTTAATCGGCAGAAAGTCCATTTTTTGAAACAAAGTAATTAAATGTAAGCGCCCAGTTGGAAAACATTGATTTAGTCATAAAAATGCACAATTGTTTACCAATCTGGTTCGTTCTTTCAACCCCATTTTCCTCAAATCCATCCACTAAATCTAATTTGGAATTGTATCGCAATTCCTTTCTAATCGCCATTTCATCCATCAGCAGAATCATATTGTTCTTTTCGTACTGGTTCAAATCTAAGCACTTCTTTTTTATTAACTCTAAACCGTTATTTTTAAAACCTGGTTGTAGGGAATTTACAGGGGCCCATCGATAAACAGTAGAGATATGTGGCAAATTTAGATGCAATTTATTCTTCAAAAATTGGTACGTTGACTGTGAGACATAATAAATGTTTTGAACCAAATCTTTTACATCTTGCTTATATTCTTTAGGTCGTGGACTAAGAACAAGTCTGCAAAATGTTTTTGACTCCTTGCTTATTTGAAAAGAGTCGATGGTTTGAAATACGCTTGATTTTGTTGCTATTTGTTTGCGGCTTTGGAGATTTTTATATTTTGCTACCATGTCGTAATATTTTTTTCTGTAAAAATTAGCTGATTTCAGATATTTTTCACAGTCATTACAACATCCATCTACGGAGTCACTTGTTCCGCTCTTTTTAGCTGGACAATCAAGCTCCAACGACTTGTAATCTTCCTCAATAACTTCTAAGTTAAATACCGGAACAGCTCCGAATTTCAACTTTTTTTTACCAATGTCAGAACTTGAGAAGTCATTGGCGCAAATCAACAATTTTTTTGTGTAATCATTTGTTGGAATATTACATTTTTCTCGCCAAATTTGACCCATAGCTGAGTCATAGGGAGGAAACTTAAACATTCTTATCTTTTCACCATATCGCCTAGATTTACCGCATGTTTTTATGCAGCATCGAATGCCGGACTTTTGGAAAATTTTACCAACAGCCGGTACAGAATCCATTTTTCCTATTCAAAATCGTATGACAACCCCTCAACAATCAATATACAGGGTGTCCCACGAGCAGTGTGCCAAAAAGCTAGAGCGTGTAGGTCTGGTCAAGACAAGAAAAAAATCGTGTGGGAGGGGGGGGTCTATTTCCCCCCATTTAGCCGGGAGGGGCAATTTTCTAAAAAAAATACTTAATTTGGAAAAAAAAATTATTAAAAAACAACAGTTACATTCACAATGCCGTGATATACCTTTTTGTAAAGCAAGAAACCTCTTCATTCATATTTATTTTAAATGAAGCTGTTTTAAGGTGTAGCTTTTGAGAAATTAATTTTCAAACTCAAAATTTTGAAAAAAAATTGAAAAAAAAAATTTCGAACTATTTTTTTTCAAAATTGTATGTAATTAAGTAGTCATTTTTTTTTCAAAAATCCAATGTTCTCATTAGTTTTTAGTTAAAAGCAGAAAACCGGATGCAAAAATGTCTTGAAGTTTTTGAGAAATTAAAAAAAAACCCGAACCATTTTTTTCTAAGAAAAACCTATTTTTTGGTTTTAACGCGGCTGGACTTGTAAGCATTAATGTATGAAACACCGACCTCTTTTTTATTATTTTTAAAAAATTCCGAGTTTTATAATAATAAATTTTCAATATGATTCCCATTTTTTAGAAGGCAAAGATTATATCTCGTTCTAATGGCTACACATAAGTCTATGCTTGACAAATTTTCCTGCAATTTGACTCCAGCGACTTCAATCCGTTGTTCCAAAGATACTATTTCCACTTCGTAAACATAATTTTTCATGAATCCTCACACATAAAAATCTAGGGGAGTTAAATCTGGTGATCTAGGTGGCTATTTCGTGGGGCCCCTTCTTCCGATCAAACGGTCACTAAAATGATCATTCAGCCAGTTTCTAACCCGTAAGCTCTAGTGTGCTGGTGCTCCATCTTGCTGGTAGATTAAATTATCTGCTATGGCCAAAGGAACGTTGTCCATCAAATCGGGCAAAAGGTCTCGTAGGAATTGCAGGTATGATTCTCCAATAATAACGGCATTCAAGAACCGGGGCCCGATTACAGTTTGTCCAACAATACCAAGCCAAACATTACAGCTGAAGCGGTGTTGTGATTTATTTTGTTTCTTGTTGTGTGGATTGGTGCTATTCCAATGATGCAAATTGTGGGAGTTAGTAACCCCATTTCTGGTAAACTGTGCTTCATCCGTCCAGGATATCCTTGCAAAATAGTTTCGTTCAGTTTCATCTCGAAGCAGTAATGATCGACAAAATTCTGCTCTCAAAAACTTGTCGTTTGAGGTGAGTCCCTGAACTGGCCTAAAATGGTACGGGTGTAAGTTTTCGGTATGAAGCACTCTCCATACTCTAGATTTGGGCACTCCAAGCATAATAGCCATCCTCCTTGTACTAAGGGAGGGATTGCGTCGGACCAAATCCAAAATTCGGGTAGAACCCATCGGCGGCGGGCGGACCCAGACGAAATTCGCAGGTCAGTTTTCAGGCGTTATCAATGAAAAAAAAGAATTAATCCAGGGTTATTCCAATACTGTATCACTTTATTGTATCCTCATAAAACTCAGAATTTTTTTAAAATAATAAAAAAGAGGTCGGTGTTTCATACATTAATGCTTACAAGTCCAGCCGCGTTAAAACCAAAAAATAGGTTTTTCTTAGAAAAAAATGGTTCGGGTTTTTTTTTAATTTCTCAAAAACTTCAAGACATTTTTGCATCCGGTTTTCTGCTTTTAACTAAAAACTAATGAGAGTATTGAATTTTTGAAAAAAAAATACTACTTAATTACATACAATTTTGAAAAAAAATAGTTCGAAATTTTTATTTTTCAATTTTTTTTCAAAATTTTGAGTTTGAAAATTAATTTCTCAAAAGCTGCTCCTTAAAACAGCTTCATTTAAAATAAATATGAAAGAAGAGGTTTCTGGCTTTACGAAAAGGTATATCGTGGCATTGTGGATGTAACTGTTGATTTTTAATAATTTTTTTTCCAAATTAAGCCAATTTTTTAGAAAATTGCCCCTCCCGGCTAAACGGGGGGAAATAGACCCCCCCCTCCCATACGATTTTTTTCTTGTCTTGACTAGACCTACACGCTGTAGCTTTTTGGCACACTGCTCGTGGGACACCCTGTATAATAATAAGTCCAAAGAATAATCCAAATCGTATGCAAAGTTGTCAACAATTATAAAAGCAACAATTCAAAATCAAAAATAGAGTTAAATATCAAAATACAAAGTAAAAATGGAGTCGATATATAAGCGCAGGAAAACACAACCATTCGCATGAAAGTACAATTCCCAAGTGATTTCGAATCCAATCCACACAATCGAAAACAAGAGAAGCAATACAACACCATGCAAGCTTACGATAGAAGAAGCTATCAACGCATACACACGCACGCACACTTGCATACACATCGTAAGCTGCTTTGCTCTCGTAAAAACAAAACCACCGAAAACGCATATGCTACTCTCTTTCGCTCGCACCAGCTTCTCAATTTTTTGTATACTCTCTTGCATGTTCTCATGCTTGTACTCTCTGTTCAATAGGGTGCCAATATTAGAACCCTAGAACAAAATTTGCTTTGTATGAGATGCAACTTCTGTATACTATTTATTCTGTGGTACTACATAACCCCAAAAATCAACAATAAAGAAATTACAATGGAATTTGTAGGGGCGGCCATATCTGTGATGAACTATAACACCTTTACTGCTCACTGGCCGAATGCAAAAATTACACCCACGAACATAGTGCTCAAAACGTACAATAATGCCACCTTACCCGTATTTGGAAAAGCTCAAGTAACAGTTGAATACAACAGACGGAAGGTCGTGTGCGACCTATACATAGTGAAAGGTCCGTTTGATACACTCTTGGGACGTGAATGGGTAAATGCACTTAACTTTTTACAAATTAATTCAGTCAATATATTTACAGAGAAAGACATTAACCGCTTAAAGAATGAAATCTTTGACAAACACAAACATGTTTTTGAGCAGAAAATTGGAACGATTCCCGGTGTCAAAGGAATATTAAAATTACGAGAGGGTACGAGTCCTATATTTGTGAAACCGAGATCAGTCCCATATGCAATTCGACCTATGATTGAAGATGAGATTACACGACTGGAGAAAGACGGCATTCTTGAGAAGGTTCCGCACTCAGATTGGGGAACATCAATTGTCCCCATCATAAAATCCGACAAATCGATACGCTTATGTGCAGATTACAAAGTGACACTAAATAAACTGATTGTGAATGACAAATACCCGATCCCCAAGATTGATGAGCTGTACCAAAAACTTAAACATGGTAAATACTTTTGCACTTTTGACATTTTTAAGGCATATTTGCATCTTAGCATGTCCGAGCAGAGCGCGCTTCTACAGACCATAAGCACCACAAAGGTCTCTATAAAGTAAACAAGCTAATGTTTGGCGTCAAGACCGCACCTAACATATGGCAGCAATTTTTGGCCAAGAACATCATAAACGATCTTGAAGGTCGTGGGTGTTGTCGTGGGTAAGACTCTTGAGCAAACCTTTCATAGATGCAATCTCCTACTCGATAAACTGCACAAATTCAACCTTCATTTGAATAAATCTAAATGCAAGATGTTTGAAAAAAGTGTTATACATATATTTAGGACACAAAATTGATAAGGATGGGCTTCATAAAACACCAGACAAAATAAAAGCTATTTCCAGGATTCAACCACCAACAGATGTTACCAAATTACGCCAAATTACATCCTCTATATCAATTACTAAGAAAAGATAAGAAGTTTACTTGGTCTTCGGAATGCCAGCGCTCCTTCGAATCGCTTAAGGAGGAAATTATGAATGAGAACTTCCTCATTCCATTTGATCAACAGCTGCCACTCATTCTGGCTACGGACGCTTCGCCAGTGGGACTTTCGGCAATACTTTCACATACAACTGAGAAAGGCGAAAGACCAATAGCTTTCGCGTCAAGGAGTTTAACGAGCGCTGAAGCAAATTACAGTCAATTGGATAAAGAGGCAACGGCAATTTACTGGGGTTTGCATAAGTTCTTCGATTATTGCTACGGGAGAGAATTTACGCTGATAACGGACAATAAGCCACTAATCTCCATATTTAGCCCAGAGAAAAATTTACCTGTACTTACAGCCCAGAGGCTGTTACGCTACGCTTTGTTTCTTAGTGGATTTAATTACACAATTAAGTACAAAAATACTAAAGAACATACTAATGCTGATTTTCTTTCCAGAAATCCAATGAAGATACAAGAAGATAATACAAAAAACATGAGATTTTTCAACTTTGGGAGGATTTTTTACCTGTCACTAATAAAGATATATCCAAGGAAACCAAAAAGGACAAGAAACTATCCTTACTTATAATCCAATTGCAAACAGGAGGACCTTTTTATTCGCCGTACAGAGGTATGGAAAGCGAACTGATGCTGCATGATGGTTGTCTGTATAGAGGAATACGCGTTATTATACCTTACTCACTACGTGGAAAGGTCCTAAACGAGCTACACTCTGCGCATATCGGAATCGTCAAGATGAAGGCCCTAGCGAGAAGCTAGTTCCAGCGCAACCTTGGCAGCGTTTACACGTGGATTTTGCGGGACCGTTTATGGAACGCTATTTACTGGTAGTTGTCGATGCAAAGACGAAGTGGTTGGAGGTATTCCCTATGAGCCGAATTACAAGCTTCTACACCATCCGAGCATTGAGGGAATTATTCGCAAGATTTGGTGTTCCACAAACGGTGGTTTCTGACAATGGCTCTAATTTTACATCGAAAGAATTCCGAGACTTTTTGAAATCCAATGGCATAATACATAAGCTTTCTTCTCCAGCCCATCCTCCAACAAACGGACAAGCGGAACGTTTCGTACAGATTCTTAAAAATGGATTACGTTCATCAGTCAATGATGTCGGAGACTTCCATACAAAATTACATCGTTTACTTATGCAATACAGGAAGACTCCATCTACAACTACAGGAAAAGGCCCTGCCGAGTTGATGCTGAAATTTAATTTTCGAACAAGACTGGATTTAATGAAATTTACAAATACGGGAGAGAGTGGAGAAATACCTGAGTGCAAGCGGAGTTTCGATGTTGGAGATTTGGTCCAGATCCGATATTACCAAAATAAAGAGTGTAAGTGGAAGTTCGGGAAAGTCACTCATCGAGATGGTCACTTGCATTATCTGGTTGATGTGGATGGTACCTGTTGTCGAAGGCATATCGACCAAATGAGATCAACGCTTTCGAAGGTAACGTTACTAACTCTCCAATAAAATTTGATAAATTGCCAACGAAGTCTGAAGAACCAGCTGGACAACACAAATTGGTCTCGAAAACGGAGAACTTAGGTGGTGAAGAAAAAGAAGCGATCGAGATAGAAGAAACGCAGGATACTTCGGCTGGAGTTGATTTCAACTGCCCTAGTATGCAATCGGGATCGCAGCCGGTAGTTGAAAATGACGACAGACCAGAACCAACAAGATCTAAGAAGATTCGTAAGGCAGTTGTGCCCTATCAAGTTAGCTAATTTAGTGGGGAAGACTGTCACAATACCTATTGTGAACACACTTCGTGTACACTATAACATACTATTGTAAACGATTACCTAATTTAACGTTTTTTTATAAATAAATGGAGCATTCGAGAATTAACTTCTAAAGTGAGCACGTGTTCTTTCCTTTTTTTTATTACGGAGTCAGGAATTTATCATAAGTTTAATTTCTACAAGTGTGCAAAGGTACAAAAACCTTTTGTGCAATATACGGCTGGTCAAGGTTTACGTACCCTGTCCACTAAGTCGGTTCAAAAAAGTTCCGACTTAAACAACCGTATAAAGTGATCTATGTAGATCACATATCCTTCAAAATCTTTTCGAGTATAAATTTTTATAAATCCATAAAACCAGGCAATAAAATGAGTGACCCGCAAGTTATAGATCTCGAATGCATAAAATATGATTCCACGGGAATGTACTATGAACTTGACTTTGACAATGATTGGACATTACCAGCCCAAAGAAAAGCGAATATAAGTATTTCGAAAATTATTTTAAAACCATTGTATGAAAATTCACTCCCTTTACCGCTTAAAAAATATAACGACCACGGAATTATTTTAAAGAAACTAATTCCAAAAGATTATCACAGTTTTTATGACAACCTAAGATTAAATTCTAGTACTGAATAGAAATATTTTGAGTATATTCTTTCAAAAATAAATGGTTTTTTCCTTTTTTTTTAAATTGATTATAAGTATAGAAGTATAGAACACCTGACTCTGGCTACACGAAATTTTACTCGAACGAGGTCCTATACGTTTTCGAGGACAATGACTTTGGTTAATAATCTGATCTCCGGGGCTTACTTCCCTAATTACATGTACCACGAGAAAGTGCGCCTTAGCGGCTTTGTCCCTCCAGAGGCATTCCTCTATTTAGATCATTGTGGGCTGATCCAGGATGAATTGGCGATCCCGTTAATCTTCCACGTGGCACGTAAGTCCATGGAGCGACGACTTCTCTACGAACGTGATGTTGCGCTCCGTGAACCCGAGCGCCTCAGGTTCAGTAAATCGGTGTCACGCCAAGATCGGAGAGACGTCGTCCGACAGATTCAACGCTTCTGGTGGCTGGAGCGGTCTGCGTCAGTGGTTAATTTTAATACGTCGGCCTCCTTAAGGCAAAGCCTACCACATGCCAATAGCAGCCTTACATAGACTAGGGTAGGTTCGAAGAGGTTAGAGTAGTTAAGGGCATGCTACGGTATTACAAAACAATAATGAAAACAAAAAAGATGTAGATATATATAAGTTAAAGGAAAATAGATCAAATTTCCGAATTCACTCGCGATTCATTCACCCGACCCAATTAACGCTCAAACCACTTAACAGACAGAATACCTGGAAAAAGGTACGATCAAAACACCTGATTAAACAATCCAATCAAATGCACCTCTCTCGGCGACTGAGCAATAATCAACAATAAATGCATGTGGAGTATTAGGTAGTCTTTAGTCTTAAGTTTACCGGTTACAATAAAGGTCAGGCAATCTGCCTAAAAAAATATTTTTTTTAATAAATCAATAATATTTTCATTAACTGGCGCCCGAGCAGCAGGGACTGTTGTGTTACACTGTTTGCGTTTTGCGTATACGTTATACTGCTAAAAACACATATCACAAAATAAGTTAACGATAACCAAGTTAGTGCGCGTTTTGGCTGACAATAACCAAGTCGGTTTGAGTAAAATCTTACAAAGTGCGTAAACTGAGTAAAATCTAACAAAGTGCGTGAACTGAGAACTAGTGTATGTGACTTTCGAAAATCGCGATAACCAAGCGCGATAGAAAATAAAAAGAAAGTTAAAAGTGGACATCAAGCCACATCAAAGCAGTGAAACAGTGTTGTGAAAGCGAAAAGAGGCCCCTTAGTAGCCCTGTAAAACAAGGACAAAAAGGAGTCCAGAAATCGTGGACAGCCGCCTATCCATCAACCAGCAGTTCCCGGAACCCCACATCGTTATGAAAATAGAAGCTACAACGTTCATATTTTTGTAAGCCATATAAACTTTATTATTTTTAAAGAAAAAACAACCATTGTAAACTTAGACTCATTTAAATTCACTTCTATTTGAATTTATCTTAACAAATACTTAAAACAACTGTGTCCCCAATAATATAAACTTTGAAGACAAGAAAAATTACACTTACATATATTAAATAATTCCAAGAAACTATTGTCTTAATCACCAAAAGTGAATTATTTGCTATCATATCCATATTACATTAATCGAATAAACTAGACCATTAAGTTGTCTCATTATCATTGCTACAATTGAATCTCAAATTTCGGTTGTCAATAAATACAAAAAAAAAAAAAAAAAAAAATGTCAAACCCAAATAGTTTAATCAGACCACCTCGTTTGCATGCACCTCAGGAAGATGCCAATCCACCTCCCTCAGTTTCCGCCTCAGTACCCAACCAACTTGACAATAACATGATACAACTAATTACAAGACTTGTAACAGAAACCTTACAAACACAAGGACGACAAATTTTCAACTCAATAATGAACCCCGCGTCCGATATTAATAACGACGTTGATCAAACCATCAATGTAATTAACGATGCGAATCTGTCAGACATGGACAAAATACCGGATGTCGTTAAAAGTCTCCGGGATTTTTCGGGGCAGCCTGAAGAGTTCAATTCGTGGAAAAAGAGTGTCGAGCGGATACTCAAGATCTACGATCACCTCAGGGCACTCCCAAATATTATGGCATTCTCTCAGTTATACGAAATAAGATAACAGGCCATGCAGACATGGCATTGGAATCTTACAACACCCCATTAAACTGGGAAAAGATATCCAAGTGCCTAACTTTGCATTACGCTGACAAGAGAGACTTAGGTACCCTCGAGTACCAGATGACAACTCTTGTCCAAGGACATAATACCATACCCGAGTTTTACCAAATAGTCTACCACCATTTATCCCTCATTCTTAGCAAACTTGGATCCATGACCATGAGCCAAGACTCATTAAACAATATGACCCAGTGCTATCGCGATAAGGCTCTTGACACATTTGTCAGAGGCTTAAAAGGCGACCTACCAAGACTTTTGAGCATACGAGAACCTGCAGATCTCCCACAAGCCTTGCATCTTTGTTTGAAGTTGCAAAATGTGGATTTCAGGGCTCAGCATGCCAATAAAAACCAAACTACTATCCAAAAAACCTTTCAAAGTGCACCACCACCCGTTCCTGCATGCAGAAATAACATACCCAATCCAATACCAATCCTTGCGCCCAGGCGAGAATTCTATCCACAACTCCTTCACAACTCTCGTAATCCTCAACCACTTCAAGTCTATAGAGAACCACATTTTCAGCAAAATTACCAACGACAGTTACCAGCTAATCAACGACCACTGCCTCCAAAACCTATGGACGTCGACAAATCACAGAAGGTAAATTATCAAAATCGACCTCGGAATCTTCCAATCCTCCAAAAACGCCAACACTCTCAGCAGGTCCATCAGCCGCATAAAATGCAACGGGTCTATCACATAGAAGAATCCAACCAGAATAGAGAGGATTTCGAAGAATACGAAACCATACTAAACCAAGAAGACCAAAATCATGAACAAACATTGACTAGTTACACCGACCCAGACGAAAATAACGATCTTGACCTACCTGAACAATTAGAAGACATTTATTTTTTAGATTAAAACGCTCTTCGCTTCCGTATTTCGAGCACGTTGCGAGGAGAGGACACAAATTTAAATTTTTAATAGACACAGGATCCAACAGAGATTATATTCAACCCCCGTCACGTTACCCACGACACCCCCTTCCGAATAACAAAAATTTTTACGCAAATTCTGTAGGAGGAAACATAAAAATAACACACCATTGCTTTATTCAACTTTTCGACCCCAGTATAGACAAAATAAAATTTTACATCCTTCCAAGTCTTATCTCATTCGATGGTATTGGTAATGACACGCTAAAAAAACTAAACGCTGTCATTCATACCAAAGAGAATTACATGACCATCCATTCAAACATAATTATTCCCCTTAGACAACACACTACTGAAACCGTTAACAATGTTAACATTAGGCCCTCCCATTTAAACAAAGAAGATTCAACCAACTTAATTAAGATAATCAAAGATTATCCTAACCTCTTTTCTGACCCTGATGAAAAATTAACCTATACAACATCAGTCAAAGGAGAAATCCGCACCACAAACTCCGAACCAGTTTATTCTAAAACATACCCCTATCCTACAGCATTAAGAGAAGAAGTCAACAAGCAAATCAACAAATTACTTGAAGATGGTATCATCAGACCATCTAAGTCACCATACAACTCACCTATTTGGATCGTCCCAAAGAAAATGGATGCGTCCATGGAGAAAAAATATCGTCTTGTCGTTGACTACAGGAAGTTGAATTCTGTCACTGTTCCAGACAGATACCCCATCCCGGAAATCAACGAAGTTCTCGCCAACCTTGGTGATAATAGTTGGTTTACCATAATTGAGTTAAAGAGCGGATTTCATCAGATTCCACTTAAGGAGTCTGATATTGAAAAAACCGCCTTCTCGGTAAATAATGGCAAATTCGAATTTACACGTCTCCCCTTCGGCCTCAAGAATGAAAAACCTTAGAACGTGCCAACATGAAAATCCAGTTGGACAAATGTGAATTTTTCCAACAAGAAATTGAGTTCCTTGGTTTTATCATAGGTAAAAACGGGATTAAGACGAATCCGAAGAAAGTGCAGGCCATTGCTAAACTACCAATTCCCAAAACTCTTAAAGACCTACGATCGTTTCTAGGCATGTCAGGCTACTATCGCCGCTTCATCAAAGACTACGCGAAAATAGCGAAACCTCTGACATCCCTTTTAAGAGGGGAAGACGGACGAATGTCCAGGCAGCTTTCCTAGAACAAAGCCATTGAACTCGACACAGATGCAATAAACTCTTTCAACAAAATTAAAGACTCACTATCTTCCCAAGAAGTTATTCTAAATTACCCAAACTTTAATAAAGAATTCGAACTCACGACTGACGCTTCAAATTACGCGATAGGCGCTGTCTTATCCCAAGACAATAAACCAATCACCTTTCTATCACGGACATTGACCACAACTGAAGAACATTACGCCACTAACGAGAAAGAGATGCTTGCAATCATTTGGGCTCGCAACTCGCTTAGGAACTTCCTGCACGGATCGAAAAAGGTAAAAATTTATACAGACCATCAACCATTGACCTACGCGCTTAGTAACAAGAACAATAACCACAAGATGAAGCGATGGAAAGCCATCCTGGAGGAGTACAATTACGAACTGAAGTACAAACCAGGAAGGACAAATATAGTCGCAGACGCTTTATCGCTACTTCCACAGACAACAGAGGTAAATTCAATGACAATGACAGTACATAGCAGTGATAGTTCGTCACATAATTCGATTCCAGCGGTTGAAACTCCCATCAACGTCTTCCGTAATCAACTCATTCTAAAGATCGGAGACGAAACTAGCCACCAATTTCTTATTCCCTTTCCAACCTATCATAGGCACATTTTCATCCAACCCAACTATACCGACACAGACATCGTTAACATATTCAAAAAATTCCTTAACCCCAGCACCATAAATGGCCTACATACAACAGAAAGCATTATGGGCCAAATACAGAATATTTATCCTCTTTACTTTACTAATTTTAAAGTTAGATTCACACAATCAATGGTCGAGGACGTTACCGATGAAACCGAACAAGAGGAAAAGATTTTAAAAATTCATCGTAGAGCTCATCGTAACCCAGAAGAAAATCGAAAACAGTTACTTGAAAACTTTTACTTCCCAAAAATGGCAGCAAAGATTAAAAAATTAGTAAAGAATTGCCGAACTTGCAAAGAGAATAAATATGAACGGCACCCAAATAAACCTACCCTTGAACCAACTCCTATCCCAAAATATCCTGCCCACATAGTACATTTTGATATATTTTCCACGGAGAAAGTTTTAGTTCTGACCGCCATATGCAAACTTACGAAATTTGCAAAAACTAAAATGATCCAATCAAGAGCTGTAACTGACATTAGACAACCACTTCGGGAAATGATTTTCTCAACGAGCTTGCACTCAATTCAGCAAGCATCACATCTATGATCGAAGATGAACTAGGTATACGCATCTACAAAACACCACCATATAAAAGTGAGGTAAATGGACAGATCGAGCGGTTCCATTCCACTCTTTCCGAGATTATGCGATGCATCAAAACCGAACAGACCTCTCGTTCATTCGAAGAGTTACTCGAAAAAGCAACTAACGAGTACAACTTCACAGTCCATTCAACAACTGGCAAAAAACCGGTTGAACTTTTCCTTGGCCGATCACCTAACACAACTCCCGAAGAATTCGAAAACAATCGCCAAAAAAATTTTACAAAAACAACAAAAAGACATTAAGTATCACAATAAAAAAACGGAAACCGCCAAGAACCTACAATCCAGGAGGCGTTATATACGTAAAACACAACAAAAGATTAGGCTCAAAATTAACGTTTAGGTACAGACAAGAAATAGTTAAAGAAAACAAAAATACAGTAGTGATAACAGAATCAGGAAAAACCGTACACAAAAGCCATATTAGAAATTGACTAACAATCCTACCCCTTCTCTTACTATTTCAGGCATTTACTCTTTACTGCAACAGGAGAAATTCAAATCTTGGATTTCTCTAATTCACAGTTTGTTTCATTACACACCGGACAAGCAAAAATACAAAACGGAAACTTAAAACTGATTCACGAAGTTGACCTTGACCTATACGAACAATTTCTGACCAACATCACTCCAACTCTAGAACAAAACGAAACGAAAAACGATCCCTTACTTCCTTACCTTTCGCATGAATACCAGCAAATACAGAATTTAATCCATAACCTTAAACCCCAAAAAAACCAAAAGATCATTAAACTTTAAAGGCTCTGCGTGGAAGTGGATTGCTGGCAATCCCGACCACGACCATTATATGACAATAAAAAGAAAAACGAATAATTTACTTGTAAATTCCAACAACCAAATCATAATCAATAGTCTACATAATGAACGAATTAATAATTTAACAAAAATTACTAATGAAATTGAAGCAATGATAAAAGAGAACAAAAATATAAATAGGAATATTATATCCGAAATTCAATATAAATTTAAAATTGTTAAAGAAGAACTCCAGAATATAAATCTAGCTATTCATTGGGCAAAATTAGGCATTGTAAATTCACTTATCCTTTCAAAAAAAGAAATAAGCATAGCCACAAAAAAATTAAGTAAAGAAAATATTCCCTTTTCTACTATAGAAGAAGCCTTAAATTTCGCTGAAATTAAAGTAATAACTAATTCAGTTTCAATTTTATATATTGTTAATATTCCAATAACAGACAATAATGTTTATGAACAAATTTTAATTAAACCTGTGAAAAGAAACGGAATAGCAATAGAAATTAACTATAAGCAAATTATAAAGAATAAAGATGAACTGCTTGGAATAATCCATGAATGTAAATCTGTAAACAATATTTCAATCTGTAAAAAACAATATCTTGTAAACATTAAAAACTCCACATGTATCCCCAATTTATTAAGAAGTAAAGAAGCATCATGCAATTTAATAAATAGTCAGCACATTCCCACTATCGAGGAAATATCACCAGGAATAATACTTCTAAACGATTTCAACGGAACTCTCGAAGCTGAAGCCGCACACCGGAACCTTACAGGCACTTTTCTAATCAAATACGAGAAAATCAACATCACCATCAATAACTGGGTATTCACGGCACAAGAAGTATCTACGCATACGATCCTCCCAGCAGTCTTGCAGCAAACTCCCAAAGAGAAAAAGTTGCATAAGCTCTTGTCTTTAGAAATGATGGGCGAATTACATATTAATAATACAAGGCAAATTGAGTTACTCCAAGATGAACGCAAAACACTGGCTTTCACCAGCTACGGGGCCATGGCTTCCATCGGAATTTTCCTTTTAATCCTAACGATTTATAAAATCTGTACAAGAGTAAAAAATACAAAAGTCATTATTCAACAACCACAAATAAAAGACGTCCAAATTCCTCCGCATTCAAAAAAGACACCAGCAACAGATGATCCTATCATTCCCCGAACAAGGTTCAACGATCTTCCATATTTTTAAGCGATTGAGGACCATCGCATTTAGAGGGGGAAGAGTTAACGGAAAATAGATCAAATTTCCGAATTGCACTCGCGATTCATTCACCCGACCCAATTAACGCTCAAACCACTTAACAGACAGAATACCTGGAAAAAGGTACGATCAAAACACCTGATTGAACAATCCAATCAAATGCACCTCTCTCGGCGACTCAGCAATAATCAACAATAAATGCATGTGGAGTATTAGGTAGTCTTTAGTCTTATCATCAATAGTCCTAAATCAATAATATTTTCATTAACTTATATATATTTTAGTTAAGGTAGGGTTAAGTTATTCTTAGTTATAAGTTTCTTTATAAAAAAAGAGGATCGGATGCTAAGTTTTTTTAAAATATCATTTTTCTTGGCCTAAATTATTTATTTATTTTAAGTGTTTTAATTATTACAAGTTAATCGTAAGGCCGAAAGGCATAGCCTTGAGTAGTTCTATTTGCTTTAGAGTGTCCGTATAGGGCCAGTAAGGTATTTTATGTCAGTTGTTGTTTAAGCTAGTTTTAAGCATTTTTGTCTAGGATAAGTGTGTTCTACAAAATTATAAAAACAAAAATGAATAAAAAAAAAAAAATACAATTTTATAATAAGATTATTAAGAATAAATAAACATATATCAGCCAAATCTTTGCATTATTATTTATAATATAATTTGACAGTTTGACTAGCGTAGAGGTTACAGTGTCAATCATTTAAAGGTGTTTCATATAAAAGTAAAAAACTCGTATCTGCTAAGTGCGTATCAAAACGTGTGAGATTAAAACTCGTAAATAACAAAAATATATATAACATATATGTATTTATATTTAAACCAGAATGCAAACTGTTAATTGCTAGCTAAAAAAATCAAGTTTCAGTATTATTTTCGATTGAAGGAAACCATTCGTTTTTTTTTTAATTCTTGAAAAAATGATGTTTTGTAGATACGTGGTCAACGCAGAAAGGGGTAGCACTCGCCACTGACGATGACCGCCACAACAACATTGTTAACGAAAAAGTATGGACCAATGACGTCGCCGGACCAAAATCCACACCAAACGCTAATTTTTTGAGGATGCATGTAAGTATACGGACATTTCGCTTGCTGCACAGCATTCATTCAAGTAGGCCCCTCGTCATTTCAACGAATATTCATTTTGATAATAGAGTTTTACCGTTTCGACGTGCTGTTCAATCGTGTAGCTTGCCATAGTGATTTGGCATCAGTAACTGAATAATAAACAACAGATTTTATCACATGTCAGAAAAAAGCGCGCTATTTGAAAAATCCTGTAGTAAGCTGATTTTACAGAACAGGCCAAACTGTCCATATTTCCGTTATAGTCTTAATTTTAGTTTCTCCAAATCAATGGATGGAAAAATATAAAACAGTATAAAACAGACACAACCACAATTAGCAACAAAATACATTTCTGTTAAAGATATTGTATAGGTACATATTTCACGACCGGTCTATTTCTCTGTCCCCATGGTTAAACGACTAACCCTGCCTGCCTTCGATCAATTATTTTGTTTTCGAATATTAGCAAGGTTTTTGAAAAAGTAGCAAGCAGAGTTCTGATCAAGTGGGTTGAGGAAGAGATAATAATACCGGACAACCAATTTGGTTTTAAGGCGATACATGATACCACTCCGTGCAGGGACGGGTTAAGAATATTCCTGCAGCCATACCTCTCGCTTGTCGTAAAAGGCGACTAAAACAAAGGTAAACAAAAATCACATCTAGGCAATTTAGAAAACACCAAGCCTAGGGACACATATACCACCATTAAACTGCCCCACAAGTGTACATGCAAATCAGTGGGTTGACACGACTGGAGATCACCGGTGTTGTAAGAGTAAGATCAAACAAAAAAAATCTGGAGCATGCCCGTGTCACAAAAAAAAAAAAAAAAAAAGGCAGGCCGAAAAACAATTGGTGCAAACAAATGCAAAAACACCAGCATTTGATTGGCCTCAGCGATGAAGTAATCCCAAACCGAGAAGCCTGCCGCTACTTTCTGAGGTCAAACCGGCGGACCCCACAAGCGGACCAGTAGGAATGCAGTTAAGTGGGAAGGTTATGGTCCTACACTTCTGACCATAACAACGCCGGAAAAAGGAAAAGAAGAAGAAGACATGATACCATGTACGCTGCGTCAAAACTGGTTTCTGACATTCGGTGGAAAAAACCAATGTTCTGGCCGACTTTGAAAAAAACATCTACACCGTATGGTTACAAGGTCTGTTCTACAAGCACATCATGATAAATCACCTTCTGTACATGATTGACGTAATGAATATGGGAAAGAAGCTTGTTGTTAAATGTGACAACGATACTTCGAGCAGGATCTCTGACATTAAAAATGGATTACCACAGGAAGCGGTTCACTCTCCTATATTGTTTAACATCTACACAAGCGATCTTATATGTTTTCTCAGTCACTCAGTAGAGTATGCAGATGAATTAGTAGCGGACAGAACAGGTCCAAAAATGAAGGTCATCAATTCAATACTGCAATACGACTTCGATCATATTAAAAGAATTGCGATGATTGAAAGTTAAAAATTAAAAGAAATTGGGCTCCATTCACATAATATGCTTAGAAGCAGTGAAGATGGGCTGATTGTGGAGAAGGTATAGCCGAGGAGGATTATTTGATGGGTTTCAATGAAAAATAGATTGATAGGGTCTTGGACATATTAAGCTCGAAGCATTTTTTTTTTGCAATTTGAAGAATTTAGTGTCTTGAGTGAGGAGTAGAAATATTCAATAACCATTTCAATATCGTTAGTAGTAGACACAAGCGTCCACAATCCAGCCTCTGTATAAAAACTCTTACTCTCACTTCCACGCGGTGGCTCCTGGGTGCCTAGTGGCTCAACTGCAGATCGACTAGACCGCTCTGTTAGGCTGTTGGTGACAGAAAAACAAGTAATTGGGGAAGTCTTCGCGATGAAGTCCCCTAGTACGATTTTCCCTTCGAAGAATGAGAAATTGTCAAATATTTCATCCATGATTTCATTAAAGACTTTCTTTACCTCTTCATCCTTACCTTTTTTTAGGATAGTGTACGTTCAGAAGTACAAAGCCATAAAAATGAATTAAAAATTTACTTGAATTTCTAACTATTTTTCCCAAGGACCATCGCAAAATAAAAAGAAAAAAATAAGTTGGCGGAAAAAGAAAAATTAACAACCTTAATTGAATGAAGAACATAAAACGAAAAGATATTCTTCTTCGTGGGAACGATTTTAATTTAATGTCGGTTGAACTCTGCGGTTTGAGCAGTGGGAAGACAATCATTGTGGTTTGTGTTTTTGCTATAAGGAAACCTCGGCATCTGCTGGTTTCGCCGTTGGCCCACATCTTTTGATGGTTTATCAGCTGTTCTTGCCGTTGACCATTGGACTGCGGTCATTGAACCCGAATATCATGCATTGCAATAGCATTGTAGCTCAGTGGACGGGGTCAACTGGTGATTTGTTTTTTTTTCAGCATTAGCTTCCCCACAATATAGTTGACTATTCTGCACTCCCAATTTTTCTAGCTGGGTCCGATGCGATCATATTTTTTTGCCGTCGGCATTTGTAGTTGGAATTGGTTTTGCCGACGAAGAATGTGTCGCGGGTATGAGGTCGTTGAACTCCTTGATGCTCCATGTTGGGTTGCAACACTATTAATTAAAATAATCTTCTGCAGGCAAGCCCTTATCTCTTCTCTTCTCTACATCTATAAAAGAATAGGGAGTAAGTACTTAGCGATACCACAACAATGTATATATCAGTCGATTTGTCGTGATTAGCCGTATTACATAGGATGGTTTTTAGTATCCTAGCGCCTTAAAATCCATTTTATATGACTTTTTAACTGAAAAAAGCCTATTTTATACTTTGCACACATTGCATTATTATGTTAATATTTGTCTTACATAATTGTTTTAATGGAACAGCAACTAGAGTAGCAAGCATACATATGTACATACGAGGGTTGCTATATTGGGTGCTTAAGATGAGTTATTAACACGTTGAATGCCATGTCGCACGTTTTTGTGCGACAGCTCAAAGTTCTCCAGGGGCCGCGTTGCACATTTTCGTGCGACACCTAATACTTGGGCTCAGGCCATGTCGTACGTTCTTGTGCCGTTGTGCGACAGTATATGGGATTCTCCAGGGGCCGCGTTGCACATTTTCGTGCGACACCTAATACTTGGGCTCAGGCCATGTCGTACGTTCTTGTGCCGTTGTGCGACAGTATATGGGATTTTATATGAGTTATATATTGTGTGGCCCCTGCTGAACATTTTGGTATGACTCTCGCGGCCCTAGGTTAACTTTTGAAGGAAATAAATGAAGCATAAGTTCCATGTTCGTTTTTGGGTTTATTTATAACTTTACATTCAAAAGAAATCTTAAAAAAAAAACAATATAATTTAATAAAAAATAGGATACAAAAAATAAAAAAAAAAAATCAGTTCATTATTACTTATTAAAAAAAAAATAAAAAAGGTGTCGGAATCCAAAAAAATGTTAGTTATTGTCTGTAAAGAAAGCAGTTTTATCTCACTGTATATATTTCGAAGAAAAATATAAGATATAATACCTGTTGGAATGTAAATACTTTGGGAAGCACGTTACACATAACTGGATTTTGTTGGGACATTGTGGACAGTATGTTATTGTCCTTTTCAAGTTGCTTCTTGCCATACCCAACAGAAACTCAATTGTTACTTACCTGTACCAATTGAGACCTCTTCTGAGTGTGGTCGCGTATGAAGCCATTTGATCAGAGAGATCGGTACCCGACTTTTCTTTATTATAGTCTAAGATAGCAAGTGGTTTTTCTCTAATTCCTTGCCGTCGTCGGATTGGTCTCTGGCCCCTACTTGTGGACGGTAAGTTTGGGTCAGATACCGAATTGTCGAACAGGACACAAAAAACTGGTGTATGTTTTGTCGAAAGCATCCTGACATCTCTGGTGTCCATCCACTTGAGAACTAAAATACCATTCGCTTCTTCACGGGATATCATTTTTCCTATCTTCAGCTTAGCAGACTTCTTTGGAGCATAATTTTTTGTTGGTGCGCACTGAGCGCGCCAGCTTATAACTTGTGTAAAAACTGTCAACATAAAGGGTGCGGACCGTCTCCTTTCAATAACGTGCTCAGTTCCTCACGCACGTTCTTAGCCAGACCAACTTCTCGGGCACCTGATCGAGCAAAGCTTGAACAATTTTACCCCGTAAAATCGGAGGAATTCCAAAGTTATAAATGTTTTTTTTCGACCAGTAGTTCTTCAAAAGTCCCACCTTTACAAGGCCTATCCAGAATAAAAGTCCAAGAATTTTTTTTATCTCGTGCTCGTTTATGGGAACCCAATTTTTTTTTCATGAAGCACGGGTTATTGGAACTCGATTTATTTGCTGCTGTGCGTACCTATTCGTTTCACGAACTAAAGGGTCCGCCATCTAACGTTTTTTTTTTCAAGTAGTGCTTATTTCGTGAATGATAACACTTAGCTCATGTCTGATTTTAGTTTTATCCTTCCGCTGAACGAATATGTTTGTGTATACGCTTGAACAACGCTGGGAAATATTGCGACATTACTTTGAAAATCATTGTAATGTTGCAGAATGGGTGCGAAAATTGCGTACGGATTTTGGAAGAAGAGGAGCACCGTCAGCTCCGTATGTTCGTTATCTTGTGAAAAAAAGTGAAAGAAACTGGCATCCTCATCGATAAACCAAAACGTGAAAAGCCAAAAACAGTGCGTACACCCGAGAATATTGCTGCTGCGGCAGAAAGTGTGCGTGAAGCGCCATCAACATCAATTCACCGTCGTTCTCAACAATTGAACATTTCGGAGACATCATTGAGACGAATTTTGCATAAAGACCTTGGTATGACGCCATACAAAGTCCAATTGGTTCAGGAGTTGAAGCCAACTGACCATCCAATGCGTTTTCGCTTCGCTAAGTGGGCCTGCGATCGACTTACAGAAGATGCCGATTTTGCCAAAAAAATCATCTTTTCAGATGAAGCTCATTTTGATCTTGGCGGGTATGTAAACAAGCAAAATTGTCGCATTTGGGGCACAGAAAACCCGCACGCATACATTGAAAAGCCGGTGCACCCAAAACGAGCCACTGTTTGGTGCGGATTTTGGTCCAGAGGCATAATTGGCCCATTTTTCTTCGAAAATGAGCAAGGAGTGGCCGTTACAGTCAATAGCGATCGTTATCGGGCCCTGTTGAACGAATTTTTGTTCACGAAAATTGAAGAGGAGGATATTGGCAACATTTGGTTTCAACAGGACGGCGCTACGTGCCACACAGCCGAAGCTACACTCGATGTTTTGCGCCCTGTTTTTGAAGATCGCATTATCAGCCGCAGAGCTGATGTCGTTTGGCCACCTCGGAGCTGCGATTTGACACCGTTGGACTATTATTTGTGGGGTGCCGTCAAAGATAAGTGTTACGCCGACAAGCCAGAGATAATTGACGCTTTAAAGGACAATATTCGTGAAGCCATTGGTGAAATACAGCTGCACACAATCGATAATGTGCTTAAAAATTGGACCGATCGTGTAGGCTACTGCATGGCCAGCCGAGGCAACCATTTGAATGAAATTATTTTCCATTATTAACCGGAAGGATTGTACTTTCAAATAAAAAAAGAAATTTGAGAAAATATTCAGTAGTTTTTTTTATAGCATTTTCAAAAAAAAAAAAAATTATTTGGCGGACCCTTTATAAGATCAATAACCTCCTCGTCAACGAAAAGCCTGAAAGCTTCGAAGCAGCTTATTGTTGAAGGGACGTCTCTAAGGAAACCGGATTTTCCAGTAAAAGCAAAAGATTTTTGGCGAGATGAAAACTCCGTCCAAAGTACAAAATTATTCGATTCTCAGTCGGTATTTCTTCAGCTTCTTCTGGATTCACTTCTTCGTCACTTTCTGCTTTTTATCCTTCAACTGCATTGGAATCTTCCACAACTGAGTCAATATCTGAGTTGGGGTCGTCATTTGAAATCCAATTGCCGTCGAAGTCCAAGTCATCGCTTGAAAAACTGTCACTCAAATCCATTTTGTTTTAACTTTTTAGAAACCTTTTACTGTAAAAATTTGAATAATATTGATCACCAGAAATCGCTTCAAATAACACGAAATAACACAACAACACGAAGAAACTACTGTCGCACTTTTTTGTGCGACATGACACCAGCGGAAAATTTTTCTATTACAGGGCCACGTCGCACAAAAACGTGCGACACACAAATGCCGTTATTATTTCACAATTATGGAGGCAAAAAAATGGGAATTCATTGAGAACTACTTTTCAGGCCCGGGGTGGTCCAAAATGGCTCGTCACTCAGTGTTAAGAAAGCAAGGACTTATTACACTAAAAGTAACCCCAACATCTTACAAATGTCGGCCTTTATTCTTAGAGTGATTGATTGATTTCTTTTAGCAATTTTCACAATCTCCTATAAAGTTTCATTTTTTTCTTGTTAAATCTGTCAGACAAATGAAAACTAAGTTTTTATATAGATTACTTCTGTAATGATTTACCACATCTCATTCGTGTTCCAAAACAGCTCAAAAATGCTGCTCGATGATTTGCAAATTAGGGCTAAAAAGGCTCCTAATCGATACATTTGTCCTTTCTGACTACTAGTGTTGTGTGTTTGAGGTCTTGTAATTAGTCTGTGCTTCTTATGAGTAGTTTGAAAAAAAGGCTAACACTTATTTCAGACAATATTTTCAAGACTCCTATTTGTTTTGTAAAATTATCAACTTTAGGTTCAAACGAGTTCGAATTCATTGAAGTGATTCGATTACCATGCCTCCACCAAATTTCGTTAACTAAGTTAACGTTTTACATTTACAATATGCTAAGGCAAAAATTGGAATAAAACCAGTCATTTTAAAACCAGTGCACCTCTAAACATACCGCTCAACATAAAATAGGCATTTAAGTCTTTGTTTCCGTGCCAGGCCAATGTCGCTATAAGACCCGTACAGATCGTGGATAGTTGAATCTTCTCCTAAATGGACTAATGAAAGATTGGGCGTGAATGTAAGCTTCTTCATTCGTTATTGATAAGATCCACACCTCTGCACGGTAAATCTATGCAGGGATGAATCAAATCTTAACCTATGTACCGTATACTACATAATCACGTTTTTTATTATTATTATTATTATCGCCCCTGCGAAACTCGAAAGTTCAGAGGCCCGTTGACAACCGTTCGCCAAGCCAATCATGAGTGTCTTCCTTCCGTATTTCGCTGGTCTATTTCATATCCTCTAGAAAGAAATATCATTGGCGGGACTAATTCTAAGTTTGATATTGGCGATGATGTCGTTATTATTGTCGAGCCATTGTAGAGGGTTTTGAGACGCATTTTGAATGCAACATAATACTGATCCGTTTCTGCTTCGAATGTTCGATCAGCCAGATGTAGGAAGAGTATTTGACGTGACAATGTGATCAATGGTTAAATGATCTGTTGACCGTTGAGTCTCTGAGCATATATTCTATAAGGAGTCAAAAAGAAGTTAGCTCTGATGTGAGTTACAGCCTTAATGCAAACGAAAGCTTAAGACCTGAGTCGAACAACAAACCCCCCTTATATCAGGCGTTTAGTATACGTCACATAAGACTCCATAAAAATATTGAACAAGTTTAATCAGTTATTTAAATTTTGAACAGTGGGGGAATTACCCCATAAAAAAATCTGTTAACAAGAAATAACACTCGAACTTTCTGAGACTAATACGAGTATCTTATCCGAAAATAATATATCAGAAAATAATAAGAAAATAAGCAAAGAAAATGTTTACATTGCTTGAAAATAATTACATTGCTAATTCGACACATTTCAATAAATGAGACTAAGAGAAATAGAGGCACATGATAACTGTTGTAATAAGGCTATTACTATGAAAACGTCAAGTGTCAGAGCATAGAAATGAATATTGTCTTAAAGATCAGTTTGTATGAGACGAGCACATACAATTCCATCTTATTCATTCGGAAAACGGATCCATCTTGACTTTTCAAATAAATTTAATGTACATAGGGAAAAGATTTTCCCGGCCAATAGCAATAAATACTTCTATTGGTAAATCAAATTATTATGCTTCTAATGTATTTCTTCGCATCAGATGAGAAGACATTTGTTATACCTGAATGAATGAAACGATAATTGGCAACATTCCAGACATTCGCTTTTAATTCTTTGTCCAAATACATATGTATTCACCAGACGTTTGAAACCCAACTATGCTCCATGATTAAAACTAACTAACTAAAATCTCGAGATTTTATGGTTCAATCTACTTAACCTACAAATCATATGAAACAAATTTTCCAGGTCATAAATATTGTCTATGAGATTGCCTGCCAATTTAAAGATAAAAAGTGGGTAAATGCATAAGGATATCAGATTTTCTTATAGTTGTTTGGCCGATTATTTCATTCATCCGTATTCGACTACTAGTGATCAAATTTTATTAGCGGTTTATATAAATTAATAGTGGGCTTTTTTATGATTTGATCTGCGATAGGTTGTCGTTGTTATTTTTCGTTGTCAATTTTCATTCAGTTCCCGTGGGCGGTTTGTATCTACCCATTTTGAGGGACCATCCCTTTTGATGGCGCATGGTCCGGGGGGAGCGACCAGAGCTCGACATGAGAGGTTCGACTTTGCGAGTAGTTCTTTACTTTATTTTTGGGGTTCTGAGTATATAAGGGAGAGCGGGCAAAGGACTTCGAGAGTGATTTTCGGTATGGGGAGAACTGCTTAGATATATCGCGCGATGGAAACACATAAGGCCAGAATCATGCCATGATCATCATCAGAGCCGTCTTTAACCTATTGGAGGCCCTGGGCATATTAGGATAATGGGGCCCTATGACTTTGACATAACACTATTTTGTTAAAATAGACAAAGAAAGTAGATAAACAAGGTTAAATATTTATTTTTATTAACAATCACATGAAACGAATAGATAAATGTAATATAGTCCACAAAAGTAACACTTTTAGCATTTAGAGGTTGGTGCTTAAAAATCTATGTTATTTGAAGAGGAACCCTTCTAGATTTCAGATGGGCAAAATCGTTTATCACTTCTTCAAAATCTGTGCTTTTTAGCACATCAGATTCTATGGGCATCAGCGAAAAACTGCTTAATCTCTCTTGAAGCATTGTACATCTCAATTCATTTTTAATTCTTTTTAATTTGGAGAAGGAGCGTTCCCCACTGCAGTTAGTTATCATCATGCTTAAAAAGATTCGCAAACCGATTTCTACATTTGGAAATGTGTCTTCAATTTTGTTTTCTTTCAAAAGTTGATATATTTTTAATATACAATCCTTATTTTCACTGTCAACGATTTTCAAGTATTCTGTTAAATGCAAACATTCTATTTCTAACTCTTTCTCATTAACATCTTCATAATAAAATTCAGCAAATTCTTTGCAACTTTGTCTCAACTCTTCAGAATTCAGAGTTTTCAAGCCAAAAAATAAATCAAAACGTTTACTAATATTCTTATACGAACTTAATCGCTGTTTTAAATGAACGCTGAGGGTATCAATTATGGGAAGAAAGGTTTCTATTTTAAATTTCTCTCTTCCATTCAATTGGACTGACGGCGCAGAGCCATCAAAAAAACTCTGGCGAGAACTTCTGCGTTTTGTTCTTTGAGATAGGTCCTTGTAGTCAGACTCCGGGTTTCTTTCTTTGGCAGACGATTCGAAATAGTCAAATTTATCCCTGAGGTTAATAATAAAATCATCAAGTGAAGTAAACATATTAGTTGCAACGTCCAGTGTTATTATTTCTTTCTGAAGATAATTATTTGTTTTGTCTATTCTTTCCAATATACAGTTCCAAATTTCCGTTAGTATAATATATTCTAGTTTTTCCATTTTCCTGGACAGACTAAGGGCTTCGTCTCTAGTTTCTCGTGCCTGCTCTGTATCTTTTGCGATGGATATCAAAGCTTCTATAACATGTTCATGACCTTCATACAAGGCGCTTACTGCATCTGCTCGGGCTGACCATCTGGTTTGTGAAAGATTTTTAACAACTTTTTTTGAACCTAAATGTTCTGTCAATATATTCCGTCGACGAGTAGAGCCTGAAAAAAAGTTGTACACTTTCTGAACCATTTCAAAAAACTTTGTTGCCTCCGAAACCCAGCAGCATGTACACCTACTAAGTTTAATGAATGTCCCGCACATGGTACAAAGGTGGCAAATTCACATTTCTCCTTGATTCTTGCTTGTATACCAGTATACTTCCCCGACATATTTGAAGCATTGTCGTAGCTTTGTCCTCTGCAATCTTTTATGGGAATATCATGGTTATCTAAAAAATTCAAGATGGATTCCGCTAAATACCCAGATTTATGCTCTATAATAGGTATAAACTTCAGAAACCTTTCAACAGGAACACTGTCATTCACGTATCGAATTGTAAAAGTTAGCTGGTCAACATGAGACAGATCGGGCGTACTATCAACGCTAATGGAAAAATATTTTGCTAATTTAACCTCATTTTTAATTTTTTGTAGAACCTGTTTTCCCATTACGTCAATAAACTCGTTACAAATATTCGCTGATAAATAAGAAATGTTACCTTTTCCAGGATTCCCAATTTTTTTTAAGTGATCTGCTATAAATGGATCGAATTCACTCAATAATTCCACACATCCCAAATAATTTCCATTATTGGGAGATCCTAGGATTTCATTGTCACCGTGAAACGAAAGCCCTCTCGATGCCAACAATTTTACAACAGCTACAATCCGTTTAAGTACATTTCTCCAATAATCCACTTCTTTTTGATGTTGAGATAATAAGTCAATATCTACTTTACCATCCGCTTTACTTCGTGCTAGATAAGTCATCATAGATTGCATATGTGCTGGGCTATTTTCATGTGCTAAAACTATGTGATTAATGTGTTTCCAATCATTACATCCACTCGAAGAGCATAGATTTACATCAGAAGGGTTAAACAAAGAGCATGAAAAACAAAATACAGACTTTTTGGATGGCGAGTACAACAACCATTTTCTTTTGACGCTTTCATTGTTCTTCAATTTGCGAATAAATAATGTTTTGTTGAAATACCTAGTTACTGATTTATTACCATCTTTGTAGGTTCTGTATGTATCGGAAAAGTCAGAATCTTTATTTTGAAAATATGCAGTTCCTTACGAATCAATATTTCGCGATTTTTTTCTGTAAAATTTTCATGAATATAATCGGCGAAATCGTGTGATATTTCTTCCGGGTTGGAAAACTGTTGTCGTTCTACTGACACAGTTGTCGCTATTTGTGAAATAACCGAATGTGTTGCTCTTTCGTCATAGGGACGGTCGCTTTCTGATTCAATGTTTTTTTCCAAAGTTGGTGGAAATTGTTGAAGAACATGAGGATTCAGAAATTCCCGCAATTTGTGAACGACACGACTCATCATGTGGAAGATTTTTGGTTTGGTTGCTACTTACAGAAGTTTCTCCAGAAGTAGTAGTTGTAGTAAAATATGATATTAATTTTGGTAAATTTTCAATTACTTCCTTCTGATGTACAGCTTTTTTCCTTTTTTCAGATCCACTAGGATATGACCGTTTCGACATTATATTATAATTCAGTAGGTATTTATTTTTACACCGAAAATAGTCGCTAACACAAAAAGAAACAAGAAAACGATGATTTAATTAAAGAATACCTCAGAACACAATCAATAACAACTTATTCTTTAAATGGAGCGAGTCACACTGATGAGTGTACTACTGATGATTTTTGAAGTTAAACTTCCTTACGCGCGCTAGGAGTAAAATTTCCAAGGCCGTGACATACGAGCTAGCGTCACGAAAATCCGTTACGCTATAATAGAAGCCTAGTAAATATGTATAGCCTTATGCTTATCCACGATAAATAAATTCAAGGTTCGCTAAATTTCGATCGCAACCACCGTTACTTGGGAACGACAATCGCAAGGGTTGCTCGATTTCATAGGTTTGCTAAATTTCGGTCGCAACCACCGTAATTTATGTATGTAGGTTCGATTTCTTGGAATTATATAAGTTTTTTTGGTAATAAATATTGGTTATCGTTTTTTGATCTGACAGGCGACATAGTTATAAAAACGAGGAAAATTAAAAATTCCGTGTATAAGGATAAGCAAAATAACGAAAACACTCGATTCTTCGTTTTTTCCCAAATATCTTTGTATTTTATCTGAGGGGGGCCCCTATCGATCGTGGAGCCCTGGGCACTTGCCCAAAGTGCCCAGTGGGAAAGAGGGGTCTGATCATCATGTGTCTTATATCATGTCCCTTATGTAAGTGTGCGTGCAGCAGGTTCTAGTCGGTCGATAGATGGTTTAGAGAGTCAGTGGATTATCGACAAGCAAGGAGAGGATTTTACAATGGAGCAGTATAATATAGTGATAATACAGGTGAAGAATTTTCATCATTGGAATGAGTTGTAGGTGGAGGTTTTCCTTTCCTCCCCTAATTTTGGCTGAAGCCGTCGCAGGGCAAAAGGACGTCCCCGAGAATGGGAGTACCGTCAACAACTGGCGTATGTGGTGCGTACATAAGTATGTATATAAATACCAGATTTTTTTAATAATTCGTGCAGGTTCAAAAGTTACGCTCTTATGATGTTTGTCATACAATCTGGACGGGGTACAGATGGTTTGTGTCGAAGATGTTCGTTCACTACTCTCCGGGGGTGGTTGTCTTGGGATTCGAGAGATTCGACTGAATTTGTCGCGTTGTTTGTAGTTTTACGATAATTTTATTCCATGCCATTAAGATGTTATATTGGAAATGCACGCGCAGAGTATGAATTTTGAAGTGATCTTATACTGCTGCCTTCGTCAGCATTTTTTTGATCATTTCTCATTCACAACTGGAATTATTCTTGGTTATGGTCAGACTTGAACTTCCTTCCGCTCAACAGACGGTGATGATTAACATTGCACCACTACCACCACTACAATCCGGACATCACGCCTATTACTAACGGACATGGACGCGGTCAACCTAGGAATCGTTAGTGGCGGTGCGGGTTAAATCGCTTACAGGATGCCTTGGGTTGTGGTTCAAATCCTCGAGTCACGGGCGAAGTTTTTTCTTTAGATACGATTTGTTTTTTTTTTTCTTTTTTGTCAATTGGATAGATAGATAGATAGGGTAGTTTAAGTAAAATTAAGAAATTAAAATTGTGGTATTACTACGCGTGATGCATTGAATATTCCGCGAGTCTCGCATCAAATTTGCTATCTTGTTGCGGGTAAGTTTTCGGAAGGACAATCGCGTGGCGCCCATCTTAACATCCAAATTCACGACCAGTCTTCGCAGCTGGCGAGCACCTTTGGTCGACGTCGTGGGCAGGTGAAGAGACGTTCGGTAACAGATCAAGAAAATATAAAACTAACCATGTACCAAATTAGATAGCTAGGCACACGATGCCATTATATTGTAAAGGATTGTGGCGGCTATGTTGTGACATCTGTCGAATCTTTTGTTAACGAGGTTCACCAGATGACCATCCTTAAAAGATTACCGTTTGGTGTGGATTTTGGGCCGACGGCGTCATTCGTACTTTTTCGAAAACAAAGGTAAGGTGATCACCGTCAATGGCGAGGGCTACAGAAAACGATGATAACCAATTTCTTATGGTCCATATTAAACCATATGGATCTAGACGACATGTGGTTCCAGTAGGACGGCGCTACGTACCACACAGTGGACGCAATGATTGACATTCTGCATGAACGATTTGAGTGGAAGGTAATCACCTCTCGTAGAGGTGATGTGAATTAGCCACCAAAGTCATGCGATTTGATGCCGCTAGACTTTTTCTTTTGGGATTTCCTAATGTCAGAGGTCTATGCGAACAAACCACAATTGACCGATGCCTTTAAGGTGAAGATAACACAGGCCATCACTCAAATTCAGCTGGATCTAAGCGTAAGAGTCATTGTAAATTGGACCACTCGGATCCGTGCAATCGTAAGAAGCCCAAGGAATTCGAACGTTGTCATAGCCCTTACATAATTACATACAGTGGCTTCTCAAATTAATACCTTACAGCTTGTTTTATTCCATTTCACCACCTACACGCCCTTATTGAAAAATTCTTTACAAAGGCTCTTACAAGTCAATTCATTTAGTCCCTTAGAAAACAAAGGACGAATAGGGCGTGTATTCGAGCAGTTCGAATCCCGTTGCTTGAATGGCAGCTATCGCAACAATGGCTTTGCGTGTTGGTGTGTTGTCCTGATGAAACATCACACCAGCTCGCAGTTTACTGCGTCTTTTTCTTCAGCGTCCCAAAATAATGGATGTCATAACTTTTCCCACCGAATATTATTTAATTTGAATTTCTTTGGTGTCAGTGAGGAAGCTCGCTTCCAAGTCATTGTTTGTTGTTTCGTTTCAGGATCAAAATGGTAGACTCAGATCTCGTTCATGGTCACGAAAAGTAACAAAAACAATTCCCGGTCTGCTTAGAACTTCTCGTTCATCCTCGAAATGTCGGTTCGTTTTTTCTTTAGCTCGCCGGTTGACATTTTCTGCACCCAACGTGCAGAGACTTTTTTCATATTCAATTCATTCGCATGGATTCTTTGAACACTGCCATATGAGATCCTTGTGACCTCAGCTATATATATGCCTGATGGTCACTCTTCGTTCAACCGATACAACTTTTTTCACGTTATCTTCAATGAGCGACGTGGACGGGTGTCCTTCGCGATGTTCATCTTCAGTGAATCTTCTGTCCAGTCCATCTACTGTCCATTCATTCTGCATATCCTGCATACTGCCCATCTTAATGTTTGCGATTTTCTTACTGGGACAATGCTTGGGGCTGAATAGAGTTTCTCGAAGGCTTGATTGTGTAGTTTTCTCCATTCACCTGTTGCTTCGTCCGGTTTTCCACCTAAGATTACTCTTAAGATCTTATTTACAAGACCCGATACCTACTTTCCTCTTTCTTAGTCAGAGACTATTTTTCACATCCGTAAAGTATCATTGGCATTATTATGGTCTTTCAAATACGGATTTCGACATTGCGGGACAAAGAGTTGTTTTGAATAGTCGTTTTTTAAGTTTTGAGTATGTCATTTTTAGCAGTCAATAAGATACCCAGATATTTGAACTCGTAGACATTCTCAAAGAGTTTATCGTGTATAGTCTGGTGCAAGGCGTGGATCAACCCAACTTGATCAGTGACCATATATTTGATTTTCCGTACACTTACTTCTATGTCCACTTCCTTTCTCGCCGTTATTGGACTTTCTGAATTTCTCTTGCCTCACTATCTCCAAACAGATCCTGGTCCGGAGTAAGCTAGAGGGGAGGCTATTCCCCACTCATTTTTCTGAAGATTCCAACATATTTCACCAAATTTCAGTCTCCTTGTTTTAATCCTCCACATACATATCTCGAAGGTTGTACGAAGGTCTCAGGAGCAATAAGGATTATTGCCCTGAAGAAGTTATGCGCCGTTCAGGTGAAGCATTACTCGTCGCTGCTTGTGCGTGATTTTTTGGCAATTTTTTTAAAGAATAAATATTTTTCAAAAAAAAAAAGTCACCTTATTTCTGATCCAACCTAGTATATTAAAGCAAAAACAAAATAAAACCAAGAACAAACGGAAATTCATCAATCTAATATCAATTGAAATAAATCAATTCCTACCGTTTCAAGTTAGATATCTTAGCCGGCAAAATGCAGGGGCCATCTGACAGAAAGTCTTAAAATTCTGGTAACAAAAATTAATTATGTATAACTATCAAGTTAATATTCCCTTGCTTTCTGATGTAAGTCATCTAATTGAAGACCCTAGGTCCAAACAGTCCATGAATCATTTCCAAAATACACAAAACGAAATATGATTACCAAAATAATTATAATAAATCAATAAAGCCCGTCGATATCAAATAACTTCTCATACGAACTTTGGTGTCCAATTTTACACGACACCGAAGGGTTGCGGCATCACCAAGTCAATCTAATCTGCACAGGTCTCGAAGCCTAGATTCATTGATAGCTACACACTGCTTGATAGTTTTTACTATACTCATACAAGTCGCACACTATCGATGGTAACGGTTAACTTTGTCATTAGGCCAGCAGAAGTTCTTCCTCGATGTTTCGATCTGTGCCACCACTATTTCTCTCATGACTATGTCTGTGTGCGAAAATGACAGTAAAGATGAGGATGATGAAAAATCTGTTGGTTGCGCAAATGTCGCCTCTAAAGGCATGAAGAAAATGGGTAGCTGACGTTTTCCGTTTAATTATGGGAATCTTTCCAGAAACACTATATGCATGGTATGGTATAGCGATTGTGAAGACAGACATCATGACAAGATGACACACACTCACTGCTGCTGGATAACTATCTTCCTCTGCGTGGCTGGGTGGCACGATTTGTTCCTTTTTCTTTTTGTTATGTTTTTGTTTACTGCTTAAAAGAAACAGAATTATGTGCAATTTGGCCGACGGGGAGGGATAGCTTTATTAAACATTTAGACATACTTGTTGGTACATATTCCTCATGGAATGGCATTTGAAGCACTGAACTCGAGTACACAAGGAAAAAGGGGTTTAGGTACGTAAACAGTTGATTGGGAATCTTAACGTATAATTGTAAACAGAAAATAAATCATGAAGTACGGACAACAAAAGAGGAATGAAAACGATAAGACAATAGCCGTGTTCAATGAGGAAAAAACCAGAACAGAAAGGGTCAAGGCAGGACAGCACAGATTCATGAAAACTATCAGATCAAGTTAGAACAGAAAAGTACAGCCGTCTGTCATTTGAAAAAAAAACGAATAACATCTTATTTGTCAGATTGTATTAAACATGTTTTAGAATTAAATAATAAACTAAAATATAAAAAAAATCAAATAAAATTGCCTTGGAAGAGTTATGGGTTATGGTGGGCACTGATAGTGAAATTAGTGTGATTATTGACTCGTCAACAACAGATTCCAGTGATGATATGTATGTATGTATGTTTTAGCCAGGATTGTGTTTTTTCAATGACAGCTGCTTTTGACACTTTTCACGAATGTGTTCTGACTCAAGAGTAGATGTAGAAAATCGTGCACTCCCGGACAAATTTTTTTCTCACTGAACAGCAAAATGTGTACTTTTCGGTCCGGAACAGTCCAGAAAAGCCTCATTTAACAGAACAAATAAGTTTCATGAGAGACTGTTGACAACCATAACGCACAACATTTAAAGACAGATCGTTAATAAGATTTCCAATTTATTTAAGAAAATTTGAGCCTGATTAGAATTTTAAATCTTTAAGAGCCATTTTTGCTTTCCTCCTCGACTTGGATTAAAAAAGTCGTCGCGATGATCTGGGTTTCGAGGATTGTTAAGATACAATATTAAAGCGAAGTCACAAACCTTTCAATGGAGAGTTCCAAATGTGGGTGCGTTTATCGCTGTGATATAAGCCAATTTCTTTAAAGTACTGCCTTATCACTGTTATGACATCAAGAACAGCATTTTTAAAGCGATGTTTTATGCTAACTCGTTGTATTATTATTATTATTTATTAATCATCACATAAATGTAATAAATTAATTTCTTAAAACTAAACAGCACTAGCAGCGAGGCTTTCGGCTGGTAACTTAAAATAATTACTGTGATACAAATTTGAAAAGTTAGAAGTCCAAAAAGTCAAGGGGAGCGGCCGAGAATGAACAGGTAGGGGGACAATTACGGCCCTACACTTGACACGCTCGTCCGCTCCCCCAGATAGAGTGGACATGGTAAGTAAAGTTATACAGGGTGTCCCACGAGCAGTGTGCCAAAAAGCTAGAGCGTGTAGGTCTGGTCAAGACAAGAAAAAAATCGTATGGGAGGGGGGGGGGGTCTACCCCCGTTTAGCCGGTAGGGGCAATTTTCTTGACCAGACCTACGCGCTCTAGCTTCTTGGCACACTGCTCGTGGGACACCCTGTATACATGAATCAAGCTTTAGTTCTTGTAAAATTTTAAATACAATCTTTACGTTTTTTTTTCAGTAGGTGCTGAGAGTAAGTTAGTAAATGTAGTATTATAAAGGTTTTTTATAAAGAACTTAATTGTAATGCATTCTACTGTTAAATGTTTGATTGATAAAATACTATTTGTTTGGCAAAAGTGGAAGATAGGCGGAGATTCCTTTTTTAGTAAGTGGCTATTAGTTATCCAAGTATGTCCAAGTTTCAATCTTGTAAAGCAAATGTTCATTTTTGTAGATGTGGTTGTGGGATAAAGTGGGGGGCGTACTTTCTGTGTTTATTGTAGAATAGTGGTGGGTGTTTTTTGATCAATACTCTATCCTCTTACGGCGCCAATATGCATCTATCATTTTTTGTAGGTCCTTTTTGGGTGGTGGGTGTTGGGTGATGGTTGTATTGAGGCAAGCAGAGATGATTTTCGCTTCTCGATCTGCAGATTCGTTCCCGTAAATGTTGACATGGCCTGGGATCCAGACTAGTCGTATTTTTTGACCCAGAGATATAATGTTATCACGGATTGCATTGATGAACGGTGTTCGGTATTTTATGTTTTTTATTGCATGTAATGTAAAAAGGCTGTCGGTGAAGATGATGGTATTTTTGTTGGTTGTCTTTGCTATGATTGTCGCTCTTAAAATTGCTAACATTTCTGCAGAGAAGATTGAATTTTTTTTTTTTTTTATTTCCCAATGATATGCAACAATTAGTTTTGGGATCAACATTTGGAGCCAGTTACCAATGTTCTATGCCCACTTTGTTTTAACACTACAATAATTCAACAAATAAAAGAACTAACATTTATAGGGTACATAGCGATGTACAGATTCCGTGCAGAGACGGGTTAAGAATATCCCTGCAGCGATACCTCTCGCTTGTCGTAAAAGGCGACTAAAACAAAGGTAAACAAAAATCACATCTAGGCAATTTAGAAAACACCAAGGTGAGCCTACGGACACATATACCACCATTAAACTGCCCCACAAGTGTACATGCAAATCAGTGGGTTGACACCACTGGAGATCACCGGTGTTGTAAGAGTAAGATCAAACAAAAAAATCTGGAGCATGCCCGTGTCACAAAAAAAAAAGGCAGGCCGAAAAACAATTGGTGCAAACAAATGCAAAACACCAGCATTTGATTGGCCTCAGCGATAAAGTAATCCCAAAGCCGCTACTTTCTGAGGCCAAACCGGCGGACCCCTAAAGCGGACCAGTAGGAATGCAGTTAAGTGGGAAGGTTATGGTCCTACACTTCTGACCATAACAACGCCGGAAAAAGGAAAAGAAGAAGAAGAAGATAGCGATGTACAGAAAATTTTGTCGACTAGTTATATTTCTAATGAGATGTCTGCTATCAGGTCAGTAGGTCTGGTTCTCTTTAGTCGTCGTCTTCCAAACATTTCTTTTATTGGCAGTGTGTTAACTTCGTTATTTGGATGAACTAATAATTTAAGGTGATGTCTTCTGCTTGCGGTTTGAATTTCTTCTGGAATTTTTAGGTCACGATGAATGTCGGTGTTAGGTATGTACCACTCCGCGTTAATAATTGTTCGTAGTATTTTTGATTGTTGTCTTTGTATTATAGCAATGTTTGTTTTCTTTGAAGTTCCCCAAAGTTGAATCCCATATGTCCAGATAGATTTGATGATGGCTTTGTAGAGTAGTAACTTATTGTTAATAGATATCTTTGGGTGTCTGCGAAGAAGCCAGAGCAGTTGATTATATTTTAGTTTTATTTGGTCTCTTTTTTTTTGTATATGGTATTTCCAGTTAAGTTTGCTGTCCAAATGCATGCCAAGATATTTAGCAACATTGACAATTGGGATAGTTTTGTCTTTTATTGTCAGTGGAATAGTTGAGTTGTTTAGTTTCGTAGTAAAAATAACTTGTTGAGTTTTTTCTTCGTTGATGTTTATGCTCCAATCGTCGAACCATTTTATCATTTTGTTGAGAAGTAGTTGAGCTTGAGATGATGCGGTGTCCAAATTCGGATCGGCTGTCAGAAGGATTGTATCGTCCGCAAAGGTAGCGGACATGGTTGCAGCAGCATTATTTTGAGGGATGTCGGAGGTGTAAAAGACATATAGGAGTGGCCCCAGAACAGATCCTTGGGGAATTCCTGCCTTCGTTTCTAGGATGTTCGATCGACGATCATTATATTTTACATAAAAGTGACGTTCATTAAGGTAGCTTTTAATGATAAGATAAAAGTCTGGTGGAAGTAAGTTTTGTAGTTTGTTAATTAGTCCTTTTTGCCATACCTTGTCGAATGCTTTTGCTACGTCTAGGAATATTCCAATGCAGTATTTCTTTTCCTCTAGGTCCGTTGTAATTTTGTTTACTACTCTGTGAATTTGTTGGATTGTTGAGTGTTGTTTGCGAAATCCGAATTGATGGTCGGGTATTACCTTGTTATTATTTAGTATAGGCAGTAGTCGATCATACATTAATTTTTTTCAAATACTTGAAAAATTAATGTATGAAACCGACTTACAGGTCGGTAAGATGATGGTTTTTTGCGTCTTTACCAGGTTTCGGGATTGCAGTTATTTGGGCAACTTTCCAGGTTTTAGGGAAATATTTCAGTCGAATTACTGCATTATAAATGTTCCGTATGTACTCTATGGCATATCGGTGAAGTTGGCTTAACACCTTTCCATTAATGGAGTCATATCCTGGGGCTTTCTTTTTATTAATTCTTATTTTAATACATTGTTCGATTTCATTTATTGTTGTTCTTTTTATCCTATGGGGGTGAATTTGGTCGTGGAGGTATTGTGGTATCGTTATCTTTTTCATTAGTGAATATATTTTCGAAGTACCTGGCTAGGAAGTCTGCTATTTCTTGGTTGGTCTTGGCCCAAGTTCCGTCTGATTTCTGTAGTGGAGTCTGATGCATAATTTTGTTTTTAAAGTTCTTGGTGGCTTTCCAGAGTGAGTAGTTGGTCTCAGAAGTTGGAGTCAATTTTTTTAAGTAGGTGTTGAGTTTATCGTTATAAATAGATTTAAGTCTCAATTTGAGTTCTTTGGCTGCTTTGTTGTATATCCTTTTGTCCTGTGGTAGTCTTGTAGTCTGCCATCGTTTTCTAAGTCTTCTATTTTTTTCTACCTATCTGTTGTCGAATTGATATTGGTGTAATGTCGTTCGTTTTTTTTTATTTATTGAATAGTGTTGCTTTAATTGCTGCAGTAGTTATTATATCATTAAAGTGAACTACAGCTTGTTCTATGTCGTCTTGTGTTTGTAGTTTTATATGCAGATTCAAATGTTGCTCTATATATTCCCGAAACGAATCCCAGTGAGTTCTTGCGTTGTAAAGGTGAGGTGAAAAAGTTATGGGGGTAATCCTAGAGAAGTACTTGAGGTGAATAGGAGAGTGGTCTGATGAAAGTTCTAGTCTAGATTTAATTTGTAATGTCTTTATGTGTATATTCTTAACGATACAAAAGTCTATAAGGTCAGGGGTTTTATTTGGGTCAGAAGGCCAGTAGGTAGGTTCGCCAGTACTGAGGTATTTGCAATTATTGTTTTGGATCGCCTTTAATAGATTTTTGCCTTTAGTGTTGGAAATTCTTGAGCCCCAGTTGTTATGTTTAGCGTTGAAATCTCCAGCTGCTATGAATCTGTGCCCAAGTGTCTTGATATAGTCTTCATACTGAAGGGTTGTTATTTTATGTTTTGGCGGACAGTATAGTGCTGAGAGAGATAATGGTCCATCTTTGTCTTCTATTTGAACTGTGGTCGCCTGAATGTGTTCGTGTTTGTATTGTTCTAGTTCAATGCAATTGATCTTGTTGTTTATTATAATTGCTGTGCCACCGTGAGCTGTTCCATCTGGGTGATATGTATTGGGGAGAAAGCTTTTACTTGTGAAATGTGTTTCTGCGATCATTAGTATATCAATGTTATTGTCTTTTATGAATTGTTTTAATTCCAATGCATGTCGGTTTAGACCATTTGCATTCCAGATGATTATATCTAGTTTATTATACATTTGATCCATTAAGTTTCGTAGTCAGAATAGTGAGAATTTGGAGCATATTTGCAATTTATTGTATTAGAATCTTCAACATTTCTTTTAGTTCAGAGAAGTCATCTTTGTCAATGTTAGTGCTATTTTGATGGGTTGTTTGTCTTTCTTTTGCGTCTTGCGTCGTCTTTCTTTCTGATGCTTGTGCTACTGATTTTACTTTGTTGGGTGTGTCAATGCCTTTAACTGGAACGCTGAGATTTCGGGGTTCATTGTATTGAGATGGTCCGTATGCAGCCGCCTGGGCGTAGGTTGTCTGACTTTCGGGGGTCCTTCAGTTATTTTTCCTTTTTCAGTTATTGGAAGATCCTTTTTCCGCATTGGGGGAAAGCGCTCTATTTGAAGGCTTTGTAAATCTCGCAACCTTTGCCGTATAACAACCGTTACATAAGGCGCATTTAACTGTACCTTCATTCAATGTCGTTTGGCAATCTAGGGTCTTGTGAGGACCCGCACATTTTACACATACAGGGTCTTGTACAGTAATTTCTAGTGTGACCATATCTTTGGCAGTTGGTGCATTGTGAAATGATTTTTTTTGTGGTGGGGTGGTTCGAAGGAAACTGTGCAATTGAGTAGATGTGTTATGTCATATATATTTTTGTTATTGTTATTCATGACTATATCAATAATAAAGAGATCCGATGGTTTTTTTATATTCCTCTGTAATATGTTATGTATATTCATAATCTTGTGTCCTTTCTCTTCTAGTTCTTTCTTGATGTCATCTGTGTGAGTAGAGTGGTGCATGCCCCTTAGTACGACTTTGAAACCTCTTTCTTCGTTTGGTCTAAATGTGAAGTACTTTGTGTAATTTTTTTGTAGCATTCTTATGATAGCCCTGTAGTGTGAGGAGTCTGATGGTTGAATTCGAACTTCATTATTTTTTAACACTTTCAATTCAAAATTACCCTTTGCGATTTCACTTAGTGCGTTGTAAAGTATTGTGATGTACTCAACACCTTGCACGTAAATTGGAGGAGGTTTGGTGAGCCTCTTAGATTGCTTTTTGCTAGGTTGATCGGTTGCTTCCGTTGTTTTATTACTTGCGTTATTGTTGTCGATGCATTCGTCATCCGTGCTAAGGATGTCAAAACGGTTTGATGTGCGTGGCTCCTGGGGCTTACTCAGCAAGTAGTTTAAAGTTGTCTGGTTTTTTGTTTTAGATTTCTTTGGAGAGTTATTGTTGTTTTCAGTTATTTTAGTTTGTGGGGATCTGTTTCGTTTTTGAATTGGAGGGTTGTGGTTGGCCGTTTTAGTCATATAGTTGGTAGCTTCAACGGGATTTGAAGAATTATTGTGTTGGGTGTTATTTGTCTTCTTGAGATCCATATGGATAGTAGAATAGGTTTCTGCATTTGTTCGGTAACTATGTAAGTGCTTTGTTGTTGTTTGTGTTATCTGTAGATGTTCTAAATGGTGTTGTTTTTGCTTGTTCTATATGTGTTGAAATAGGTGTTGTTATGATTTGTCCTATATGCGTGGTCATTGTTGTAGTGGTACTTGCAGAGGAAAGTGTTGTTAATACGCTGGTAGTTGTAGTTGTTGATGTTGTAGCAGTATAGTGTTGTTGTGTATCCGAATGGCCGGAAATGTATTGAGATCGCGCCCCGAAGGGAGGGATCGTAAGACACTCATCTTATTTTGCAAGTCTAGCCCAGAACTATGCAAAGAATGAGTGAGTATTGATTTAGAAGCTATAAAAACTTAGTTTAGGTTTAAACCTTTATAGCGTTAAGCTTTGGATTAAACCCTTATAGCGTTAAGCTTTAGATTAAACCCTTATAGCTTTTAGCTTTAAAGTTTGTAGCACTAATAAGTACTGATGTTTTGGTGTTTAAGATCCACACCTTATATAAAGAGCTTTGGTCGAGAGCAGCTGTCACCAAATACAAAGGTAAAGATCTTGAAATGAAAATTTACCTATTATTTGCAGATTAGCAGCTGCTGAGCTAGGATTTTGGTATCCAGCGGTAAGCAAACTTGGGTTGACGTGTTGGTTGACTGCCCTTTTGTTTTAGTGTGGGTTCATTAGGATGAAAACCCGAATTAAAATAGCACTCGATCTATCACACGACTTAATCACTTGGCGGTATTGCCAGACTGAAAAATATGTTGGTAATTTCTCGCTAAAGTGAACTTCACCATGCCTGTCGACAACTGCATACCCAGTACCTTCCATACTTTTAGAACCGTCGGTATAAAGTGCGCTCCAGGTGGTAGTTGGGTAGTTCTGCAAGAGGTTTAGGAGAAGTTGCATAAACTCTTCGTTTGGTGTGGAGTCTTTGGGATGTTTAGACAGTCGGGTGTCGATTGTGTCCAGAGGTAGTGTCCATGGTGGGAACTTCTCGATGGGTATACTTTTAACTACAGGATCGATACCAATGTCTTTACCAAAAGATAGGGCCTTGCAGAGTATTGAGGGTTGTTTGGGCAACTTTTTTCTTCGCAATATTTTATTAGCGTCTTTGTGAATAGGTGAGTTATATGATTCGTAAATTTTTGCAAAAAGTCTCGATATAAGGATGTCTCTCCTGTCATCGATTGAGTGAAATCCAGATTCCATCATCATGTTTTTAATTGGGGTTGTTCGAAAAGCTTTAAGGCTTGATCTTAGTGCTGCGTGATAAACTGGGTATAGGACCTTCAGGTTAGATTGGGCAGTTTTGCCGTATATTGTAAGACCATAATCAATTTTGGAGCAAAAAATAGCCTTAGTTATGGAAATAAGTGTATTGATGTGAATGTAACTGTTACGTGAGGATAGGTATCTTATTACATTAAGTCTAGATGCTAGACGCTTTTTTAATTCTAGACAATGATTTTTAAAATTAAATTTATTGTCAAATAATATACCGAGTATGTTTAAATAATTGACAGTTTGTATATTTATATTACCTATATTTATTACATGATTTGTACAATTTAGTTTTCTACAAACGTGTATATGCTTATTTTTATCTAAGGATATAATTGCGCCCGATTGAGCACATCAATTACTTATGGAATTTATAACTTCTTTAAATACATAAGTAAAATGTTCGTGACATATCGTTGCATCTTGCCATTAAGTACAAATGAATGATTAATTTTTCTGAATCTTATGATTATTTCGCTTACATCATTATAGGCAATTACAAAAAGGACAACCGAAAGGGGGGATCATTTCATTGTTTAAGGTGTGTAATTTCGAGAAAGTATTATTAGCTTTCGTTCTGAAAAGTCGGTCTTTAAGAAATGCCTTTATGAAGTTGTACATTTTCGTACCAATGTTCCAACTAATTAATTTCTTTAAGACAACATGGATTCCGATGCGCTCGAAGGCTTTTTGAAAGTCTATTGAAACAATTGAGACATGGTTTTTGCAAAATATTGCAGTTGCTATGAACTCGTCTATGTGGAGAAGCGAGTCTATAGTACTGCGGCCGTGCTTAAAAGCACCTTGGTAAAGGTTTATTAGATTATGCCTTTCGATATACCAAAGAAGTCTTTTTGATATTATTTTTTCCAAAAGTTTGCTTGTGCAAGACAACAGTGAAATCGGTCTATAGCTATTGGGATCAGTAAGTTGTTTGTTTGGTTTTGGAATTGGAACAATGGTGGCGGTTTTCCATGACTGAGATAGGATTCCTTGATCGTAAATATTATTGAACAGTAGCAAGATGCGTTTTTTTACTGGAGAAGTGCGTTTTTTAACATCGGATATGATATCCGATCGAATCCTGGGGTTTTACCTTTGACTAAACGTAAGCTGTTTTCTAGTTCAAGAAAGTTAAAAGGTTGTTCTAGATAATGATAAATTAAGAGAAATGGGGTTTTGCCTTAAAGCTAAACGTTTTGCTTCGCAAAATTGGGTGGGAAAATTCGAATCATTTGAATAGGTAGACCAACGATTAGCAAAGTGTCCAGCAATTAATTCTGAATCTGTTAGGGTTTCTGAACCTGTTTGTATAATTTTAATTAAGTGAGGAGTGTAATTGCCTGTAAGCGTTAGCTTACAAATAAAGCGTTAGCCTTTCGGTATTTAATAAGGTTTGTATCATTAGGGAATCTTTTAAAAATTTTCCAAAGATGTTGTTTGTTTTTGCGTAATGAAGCAAGCTCGGGATTCCAGGGACTATAGTTTTAACAAATTTATTTTTGGTTTATGGGATAGCAAGGTTTGCTGCAAAACGCAAACCTTTGGTGATGCTTGCTGCTTCTTTATTGATTTTTACGGATGGTGGGATCCCACTTAGAAATTGCAGTGCTTTTGTTTGGAACAAGTCCCAGTTAGCGCGGTCGGTAATTAATTTGGGGGTAGGGAGAGAGTATGGTAGTTGCTAACGCGTCTTAGGTTAATATTGGAAATTATAGGGAAGTGGTCGCTTCCATGTAGGAAGTTGAGTCTATGCCAGGAGATGTTTGGTATAAGTTGTGGGGATACAAATGTCAGGTCCACATGGTGAAGCTGTTGTGGGTTGAGAAGTGTGTGGGACTACCATCGTTTAGGAGGGATAAATTTGAGTTAATTAAAAGGTCTTCAACAATTTTTCCCCTTGCATTTGCGACTGGAGAGCCCCAAAGGGGGTTCCAGGCGTTGAAATCCCCTGTTATAAATAACGGGGGGCTAACAGATGAAAAAATGTCAACTAAGCAGCTGTGAATGACTGTGAAGGATGGATGTAAATTGAAAGGACGGTGATCTTAATGTCAAGAACGATTTCGACAGCTATTGCAGATATTCGATTTGAATGTAAAAATATAGTGGTACCAATTTATGTATAAGAAACCCAACACCCTGTTTTGCTGATGTTACTGAAGTTAGGTTGTGAAAATAAGGTGTGTATTGTTTTGGGGCTTTTATTGTAGTATTTGTAGGAACATGGGTTTCTTGAAGAGAGATTACTTGGGGTGAGTGTTCTTTAATTAAAAGTTCAAGCTCATGGTAAGTATTGAGGTATCCATTGAGATTCCACTGGAGAATCCTAAGAGAAGCTTTATTGATTATAGAGTGCTTTTGAACAGTATAAGGACAGCTATACTGTGAAAAGCCGTAGGTTGTTGTTTTTCTTTGGTTAGTAGTTTGACTCCGTCGCCCGGAAGCTGGAACAACCAAACTCCTAGAGGAATTTGAGTGTTCCAGCCTCCGACCGACAGAGTCGTTGATAGGGAAACCAGTTGTATGATTAGATGTTAATTGTTGTTTATGGTCGTCGATCAGCATGGGTGGGGGTGTTTTATATTTGTTTTAGAGAAAATTTGGGTTATTAATGTTTATTTTGGTAGAGAGATTGGATAAATTGGGTTCAGAAGTTGAGTTTAAGTGTGTGTGGATGGTGGGATGAGTGGAATTTGTTGTGTTCGACGATAAATTAGTGTTTGGTAATATGAAAGTAGAGGTGCAGTTGTATGAATCGTTGTTTGTACTGGGTAATGTGGTTTTTGTTGGAGTTTGGGTTGTTGGTATTACAGACGAGCCTTTGGAAAACTTGTTCGAGTTAGAAGCTTTAAGCGGAAAAGGGACAGCTAAGTTTGTAGATTTAACTTTTGGCTCTGAGATTATTGTGTTTGTTGTTGGACAGGTACTCATAATTGATTCTTTTGATGAGTGGTTTATGATTCTGTGTTGGACGCAGTGGGAGATGGGGAAGTAGGGAGAGAGTCACTTGAGGGTTTGTGAGAGATTGGTTTTAAACCAGTTTTGGTCACGAGGGAGTAAGAGGAGGAGGTAGAAGGGTAAGGGTTCTTAAGGCACTTATTAATTGTTTTAATTTTCAAAATTTCTTTTGCTTGAATGAAGCGTTTGCATTCTCTGGACGAAGCTGGGTGTTTTTTTGCTTAGTTAGTACAATAGGTGCGTGAACAGCTTTCAGACGGGTGTGGGGGGAGATTGCATGTAACATACGTTTCACTGCGGGTACACCTGTTTTTGGTGTGACCAAGAAGCTGGCATTTTTTACAGCGCATTGGGTTCGGGAAAAATTCTTCCACTTTGAGGTTGTACCATCCCATGACCGTCGTGAGAGGGCGGTAGAGGTCAAATGTAAAAAGTACTAAACCAGTGGGTACTTCTAAGTCTTTGTCGTCTTTTTTTATAATTTTTCTAAACTTATAAGATCTAGTAACCCCTTGGTCTTTCATCTCTTCTATTATCTCTTTTTCTAGCAGGTTAATTAGGCAGGGTGCATAAATGGTACCTTTGGAAGAGTTAAGTTGACTGTGGAGTGAAATTAAAACTGGGCAAAGATTGGACAATGTTTTCTTTGAAAGGAAAAGGTTGGCCACGTGTTGTGATTTTACTAGAATAAGTAGGTTTTCATCTTGAAGTTGGGTAATATGTTCATAAGATGTGCTAATCGCATCTATAACTTTTTTTAATAGAAAAATACTGATCGAGGTTAGAGGCTTAAGCGGGTCTGACGGAGATATAAGAATGAATTTAGGATTATTGGAGCTTGAGAAAGAAGGCAAATCAAAATTAGGGGTTGTGGTGGCATGTGTATTATTTTTTGTTTTGTTTTTTAGGCGGGTCGGTAGGCTGATCTAGCTCAGCAAACCGATTCCCCGCGAGCGTATAAGGCCCTGAGGCCATTTCACTATTTTGTACTGACTATGAAAATTGCTGGACACTTGCTTGTTTGGTGGAAAAAAGAGGTGAAGAGAGAAAAAAGAAAGGAGAAAGCGCGGAAGAGAAAAAAATCACAAACAACTACGGAAGAGCAGAGATAACAACGAATTTGATGTTGACGGCTCGAGGTATAGTCGGTGACTGTAACTCTTTGTAATACACTGTCCGTCTACTGGGTTGGTTTGCCGTTTCGTACTGAGCATATTTTCCTATCCAATGGATCAAAACAACATCAAAAATAGTTGACCCACCTGGGTGTTAGAATGGCCGGTCTTCCTTGAGTAAAATATTCCGAAAGTAAACTATTTCCCCGATCGGTGGGCATTATTCAAGGGAGAGCACACGTGAAAAGAAATGTCGGGCGCTTTTCTAACAGCACGCAATAGAGTTAGTAAGTATAAATTGAACATCGCAGCGGTACAAGAAATTAAACTTACAAATAGAACAACCGTTAAGGACGAATATCATTTGTGGCAAATGGTGCAGAACGTTATGGACGAAATATTTTACAACGACCGAATATCGATGGCCAAGACTGTCCTACGGAAGATAAGAATGAAGAAGAAAAGATGCGTTTTACTAAATAACGGGTAAAATATTTGACAAATTCTCATCTTTCGACTTGAAATTCGTACTCGGGGACTTCAAAATGGAAATAGGAAAAGTCTCGTAAACACGCAACCAAATTGATAATTTTCTGATAGATATTGTAGAATACCAACGTAATTGACGCCAAAGCATACAGAGGAGCGGATTGCGGCTCAGAGCATGTTCATTGCCAAAATTAAAAGCCGAATCCAAATTTACAGAAGCGGAACACCGCGACGTATAAAAAAAAAATATAAAATGAAAAGTTAAAGGTCCCTCATATGGGGCATCCATACCAGGACGAATTTAATAACCGGTTCGGCCTACTAGATGACATAGAAACTAACGACGAAACAAGACAGTTAGAAGCTGTATGGTTAGCAATGAAAAGTGTTTTAAAGAATCCAGAGCCACCAAAATAAGGCCTTGGTTCGACGAAGAATGCGAGGAAAAGTAAAAGCCGGTAATGTTCTAGGATTTCAAGTCCTGGAAAATAGCGAGAAGATAGCGCGTACAAAATATCAAGCCCTATGAAATGAAGTCAGCCTTCCAATGACATAGGAAAAAGTTTGCTAAAATTGAGGGAAAATGTGTGGCTGACTCGAGAGCAATGTATGATGGGTTGTACGAAAAGTATTCCAGGCCAGATCAGGTATTATTCACAACGATAATGGGGAGCTCATAACCTGCTGCACATGGAAAGCCAGCAGCAAAGAGAAATGGTACGAATAGAGGTTCAGGGAGAACTGCAAACAATTGAGGAAGTAAAAAAAGCAATCCAACGGCTTAAGAATAACAAGAATCGACCTAATACTATCGGCAATATATAGGAAAAAAAGCAATCAGAAAAATGGAATTGGAAAAACTGGACCATCATTTCCATATTTACAGAGTGACCGAATACAATTCAATAATTACCAAGGAATATCTCTGCTACTAAGTTGTTACAAGGTGTTCTCAAATATTCTTTTAAAGAGGCTAAAATCATACGCAAAGGAAATAATCATAGACTACCACTGTGGCTTCAGGAGGAATCGCCCGACGAGTAACTCATAGCACAAGTTAAAGTAGAAAATATCTTATCTGAAACATTCGAGATACGCGAAGGATTAAAGCATGGAGATGCCTTATCACCACTACTTTTTAATTTGGTGCTAGAATTCGTAAAAAGATCCCTTCAAGAAAGTGATAAGGGAATAACACTTAATGGAATCACTTCCGTTCTAGGTTATGCTGATGATATGGGCCTTCCGGAATATAGTGAGGAAACTGTTAAAAGAAATATGGAAAGTCTAATAATGTCGGGAAACAAAGTAGGCTTAGAAGAAAGACACCGAATATATGGTTACTAACTGACTTTGTTCGCACCTGACTGTACCAAGCGTTTTGAGAAAGTGGTTCAATTATCTGGGCACCATATTAACTCCCAAAAACGACATAAAGGTCGAAATAAATAAAACGCTGCATATGGGTGACGCGTGCTTCTTCGCGATGAAGTGACTATTCAAAACAACTCTTTATCTTGTAATTGTAAAACCATAATAATGCCAGTGAAACTTTACGGATGGGAATCTTGGTCTCCGACTAAGGAGAAAAAGAGATTTAGAAAACAATTTCTGAAAGAGAATATACGGTTGAATACTGGACCAAAAACAGGCGTCTGAAGAAAACTACACAAACAAAAACTCGAGAAATTCGAGGGTGATGTAAAAACAACGAGGCACTGAATTTCCGAGTTCCATATGGTCGCAAATAATAATAAATCTTTGCATTGCTTTTCTCCATCAGTTGCACCATGGTTGAATGAGAGCATCCTATTTTAGCCGCGATCTTACGAAAAGGTAACGCTTCCTCAACAACAGTCAGTATTTTTACTTTTTCGTTCCGAGTCAGTTGCTGATATTTACTGGAATATCACTTCTACATATATACTTACTTATTACAATCACAATTTAATTCAGACTGATTTTTTTTATTGGCACTGAAATCGAAGCCGAATGTCGCTGTGGAAATATGTACTGCATATAACTGTTAAAAAAAATCCCTTTCACGGCACACGAAACAGCTAGCCAAAGACCATGCTGGCTGGAGGCGTTTGTTGGCTGAGGCCCAAGCGTCACCAAAGAGGAAGAAAAAGAAGAATTGTATACGAGTATATTTGTTCAACAGACTAGGTACACAACTTATTAGGGCCATTATAAATCTGATGTTTATTCTCATTTGATTCCAATAGAGACTAAAAGGGCTATATCCGCTATATGTATCTGTGTTTCAATTCGATCTACGTGGCCATTGCAGTGTGAAAGTGACATACCAGACTATGAATCTCGTTCGATCAACGGCTTACCGTTAAAAAAATTAAAGCAGCATTGATTCAAATTAAATCGACTAAAGAAAAAGACTAAATTCTTCCTCCTGAATCTTAACTCGTTTTGCTATTTTCTCTTTAAAATTAGTACAATGGATTAAGATTAAAAATGCTTAAGACTATTTGTCCTCAATGAAAATAATTTGTTGTATTTTAACGAATAAAAACTACAATACTACGTGAATTAGTTTATACATAAAATGGTTAGGTTTTCATTGCTCTATCTTGTACGTTTGTTTCTAGCCGGATGTAGTGTGATACGAGAATAATATGAAATGGCTTTGAAACTAATAAAATTGCTTATTCCATAGCTATCTTGGAGAGAGGATGTTTATTAAGTGTATGTGTAGTTATTTTCTAAATAAGACCTACGATATTACAAATATAAACTAATTCTAGTTAACGATATAAATAGTTAAAGAGGGAATTTCTTGTAAAAGACCTGGCTAAATCTGATCCGGATTGGGGTTAGGTTCTATGTACAGAATAAAAATAGTTTGCTGGTTTTCTTCTAGTTTTAGGAATCGAGTGTCACTGCCTGGTTAATTTCATCATCATCGTCATCGCTGGTGTTCTTTGTTGTAACTTCTGCCTGTTTGGCCATGTCCGTAGTGATGGTCGTCAATGTAACCGAGCCCGGCCCGTTCAAAAAGTGACTAGTAACGTGTTTTTGTAGTTCTGTGGATGTTTCAAAGTACACTTGGCATAAATCGCACGCATATCTTTTTGCTTGTTCATTGCGCTCAGGAAAGTTTTCTGGTTCATCGTCTTCAGATGAGGAATCATCAGTGTCAGAACTCTGGTCGCTGGTATCATTGCTTTCGTCATTAGATTCTTGTCGTAGCCGTTGGTTGATTGATGATTGCTGTTCAGTATCATCGTCTTCGTTCTGTCCATCATTGGCGTTGTCGTCGTGGTTTACTGCATTTATGTCTATGTCGTCCTCATCGCCATCGAATTCTTCTTCTTCCTCCTCCTCCTCCTCATCGTCTTCCTCTTCAATTTGTTGTTGCTCGGACGTCTCTTGATGACCAGACGACTCGGAATCCTGAGAATTACTCTCACCTGGATAGTTTTCGGCCTCGACATTCGCCTGACCGTTTGTCTCTTTGATATGCGCCAACATGTGGTGTATGAGCTTTTCGCGACGAGATAAGTACATGCCACAGATTTCACAGCCCCACTGAAATGGACCAAATGGCTTGGCTGTCTTTGCCTCGTTTACTTTATGTTCGATCCAGTCTTTTTTGGTATCGAATTTTAAATCACATCTAGTGCATTGAAGGTACTTTTCGGGCTCAATTTTCGGTGGCTCGGGCCAATTGGACACTTCAGACTTGTGTAATTCAGCAATGTGACGTCGGAGATTGTTGGAACTGATGAAAGTTGACAGGCAGTAGTCGCATTTAAGTTCACGCTTTCGTTTCGTCGTCTTTGGCACGTTTAAATCGACTAGGGGCATCTATTGGAAGAGACAGACAATAACAATAATCAATAATTGGGTGTACGTGGAACAAGATAGAAATAAAATTCAAAAGCAACGAAACCAAAACATAACAAAAAAGCAAAATTTAAATCACAATGGACGAGCTTAAGCGTCACGTTTTGATTTTTACCTTTTCTCCTTTAAGTGCTTAAGCTCACCTGTTTGCTATCACCTCGAAAATGCCATTTGCGGTGAACCTTGAGTGCTGTCATCTGGGCGAACGTCTTAGTACAAACGTCACAAGCATATTCTCCATTATCATTGACTCGGTCCAAGTAGAATTGATTGGGATCGGCAGGACCGGTATCAAACATAGACGCCAACGGATTATCTGTGTACAACTCCATTTCGTGCATTTGAATGTGTTTAGTAAAGAGGTCCTGGTCGGTGAATTTTTGCGCACAGATGGTACAGGCAACTTCAGGCAGTTTGATTTTGAGATTTGCAGGATTTTCGCTGATTGCGGTTTCTTTTTGATGATGCTGCTCACTCACGTCCTCATCGTCACCTGTCTTATGTTGGAAAAAGTTGGTGATGGTTTCGGTATCGGGGGTTGCAATTGGTTCAACTCGTTTTTGAACACAAGACTGCAAGTGATTATTAAGCATTTGCTTATCAAAGAATATTTTTTTGCAGAAGCTGCACTCAGACGGATCAGCGACCGGTGGGTGCTTTTTGTAACGATGCACCCAAAGACTCTTTCTACCACTGTAGACATTACCACAATCCTTACAAGAGTAGTCATTAGAATCAAACTCATAATGGGAGTTTATGTGAATGGCTAGTTTCTTATTTGTATTGAAGTTCGAAGGGCAGTAACGGCACTGATACCAATAAAGGGGTGCTGCTGGTGATTCCATACCTTGATCTATGGATGGAGGCGGTTTATCCTCGGCTTGAGCACTCTCATTGCCGTGAACTGATTTTTTGTGTTGCAGCAATTGTTCTTCGGTTCGGTAAACGATGGAACAAATATCGCACTCGAATTGCTTCACGATCATTTCATCCTTTAACAATGTGTTGTGTATCTTAAACATGTGTACCTTGAGTCCTTTTTCGTAAGCGAATTCCGCATTGCAAAGCTTGCATTTAATGAACTGAACGTTACGAATTTGATGATCGATAAGCATATGGCGACGATAGCTCTTCTTAGAAGAGAACCGTTTTTGACAAATGCGACAACGCATACGACGGAATCGACGATCCGCCGCCAGTTCAAGACTTCTTTTGAATAAAGGATCAATGGGTTTTTTTTCAAAGTCGTCTCCCCGCTCGACCACGTCATCATCGCCCACTTCAGCTCCTGTTGTATGCGTGCGCATGTGGTTAGAAAGACCGATGTTATTGTTGAATACTGCACTACAAATGGGACATTCTTTTAGGTTTGCGGTGCCTACCGCTACCATCAGGCCACTATCGAGCTTTATCTTCTTTGGAGCACATGAATCTGATTGGTTTCCTTCGTCATCATTATCGTTTGCGCCATCATTATTGGACGTACCACCATTGGTAATTGACATTAAATCTTTCATTACATAATCGTAGCGCCCGGTGTATGCATCGGACCCTACCTTGTCTACTGTTCGGGCCATGCCTCCCTGTACCGTTGGCGAGTCGACGATATAATCAAAACTATTATTGCGTACTTTGTCTACTTTCATGCCGTGCACTTCGATCATGTGTTCTCGGAGGTTCATTAGACGGGGATAGCCAACCATACATCGGGTGCATTTGTAAGTCTGTGGCAATTGGTCAGGATGTTTGGATTCCATATGTCGAAGAACGTTATTATAGTTGTTATAATGCTGACCGCAAATGTTGCAACTTTGAGGTAGCCGTGAAAAGAATTGTGGCTTAGAAGGGGTTTCGGACTTCTTTGATGGCGAACTGTCTGTTGAGGTAGTTGACGAGAGCTCCTTCATTAAGTTGCTCTTCTGAGCTTCGTTGTTGTTTATCAAATGTTTGGAATAGACATGGTCAAGAAATTTTTGATGATTGTCAAACTTCTCTTCGCATGTTATGCAGCGCAGGATAACGATGCAATCCATATTGTTATAGTGACGTTTGCGCTCAAAAGGGTCTTCAATCTCCAGTCCACAAAAACCACAATGCCCAGGGGATACGTCCTTCTTTTGGGAATCACCGTGCTCTTCGTAGACATGACTTCGGAACTCTAACTTAAGTCGGAAATGCTTGGAACAGATCTTACACTCATAGATCTTATTGACCAGTAATTCTTTGGCGCGCAATTTGTCGGGGGAACAGCTTGGCGCATCCTTCTTCAGAACACCTGCTTCGATCAAACCATGATAGATCTTATAAAGGTTAATACAGTTCCGTTTCTTTAGATGTGAAATGAATAAGGCTTTGGAATCGTTTTGTTTTAGACACTTAAAACAAAGGTTACGTGGTAATGAATGGTATTTTTTCCGCATATGCGCCATGAAATTTTTGTAGGTAGAATGGGTGCGCAAACAACAATTGCAGGTCATGTTTTGGTACTGCTGAAGGAAGTCCTCATTTCGCTGCATGAATAGTATTTTGTCCTCGGTCAAAAGGTGTTGATATTTCTCCGGCTGATCATAATCAAAGAGTCCCATTTGTTCGGTTTTGATTGTTGGCCGAACTTGTCCCAGGGCGTGTGCACTCTTAATAGCTTGTTGTGTTGGTGAGGCTACACTCAAACCCTTGGTTGAAGATGCTATACTTGTGAATAAGTGCGGGTGAAGGTTGCGTTCGTGGCGGCGGGCATTTGCGCGGGTGGAAAATTTAAGGTTACAGGCTCGGCATGATGCTTCCTTGATCTCACTTGTTGTTGTAGTGATTTCTAGTGATCTATCTGTAGACGGGAGAGAATTCTTCTCCCCTTCAATATTGTAGTCATTCTGTATTCGAAAGTAATGAAGATGTTATAAAATGAATTAGTTTAGGAACACATAAAAATGTAATTAAAATGGAAAAGAGAAACAAAGAAACGCTAATTCGTCTAAATTAAGACAAGATTATCTAAATTATTTATTTATAACCCAGAATGGTTGAATGCAAACGTTTTGCATCTCACAAATGTGGAAACTTTACTGATTCAATGAACATGCATGATGCGGGGGTCGTGATGCGTCAAACATAACTTCTCAAACTCAAATGTCAACCTCTTACCTACGCATCCTGCTTATACAAAGGAGGCTCTGACGACCGTGTGCATGGCGGAATAACCATGTTAACATCTTTCTGGGACAAGAAATAGCCACAGATACTTCAAGACCTAATTACCAATCAAACGTAACGAAGGCAGCAGCCCTGTCACCAAACTAGGAAATAAAAAGCTAATAACCTATTATTCCTGAAAACGCTCACTGACGGTAAATGAGTAATATACTCCGGTATGTCTAACAATTATGATTCACACTTCAATGGATTATGTCTATACTTTAACCGCAAAATAAAAAACTCTATACTTGAACGGCGTGCAGTCTCAGATAGAATTATAATAGCGCATCTAAATACAAAGACGTGGAAAGTCACAATTCTACAACGCTATGGACCAACCGAAGAAAGTGGAGCAGCGAAAAAATAAAAAATTTTCAGCATGCTCGATAATGTACTCACACATGTAAACCGAAACGACTTTGTAGGGTGATTTTAACGTTAAGTAGTGATAATGCAAACATGGGATGGATGAATAGAACGATATAATTGACCTACTCATTGAAACCTGTTTTAACCATGGATTAGAGATTGTTGGCAATGTGTATACAAACCGATAAAGCAATCCGAACAGCGCCGAACTCAAATCTTACCGTACAATGTTTTCAGTTGGACCATATATGCATAAGTCAGGAATAGAGCCTCAGGCTGCTCGACGTTAGAACTGAACGCAGTGCAGAAATTGGCCAAGTTCAAAAAGGGGTATACCACTTAGAGGATAAAATTCAAAGTCGCCAGACTTCAGAATGACAATGTAAAGATCCTGTATGTGGAATCCGTATGTACGAAGCATAAGGAAAGATGAAGGTAAAATAACTCAAATGTGGAAACAACTGGATGCTGCTGAAGAAGTAATTGAAAACAAAACCAAGATTACCAGAGAATGGCTTTCGCCTATTTTTGACAACTGGCGCAGCAAAGGAGAGTCAAGAAAGATAAATGATCAATCAAATCAATAAGAGAAGCGCTTATGAATTGCGTAATAAAATATCGACACTAAGCAAAGCAAGCGAGGAAAGATAAAAGAGTTTACTATAAAAAAGCTTGCACAAGAAGCCGAAAATGTGGCCGAAAGCATGATCAAACTGGAAAAAATCAAATTTAGGACAACTCCCCAAGGTAATTATTCCGACTGCAATAATTGGAAAGGGATTTCGTTACTATCAGTAATAAGCAAACTATTTAATAAAATTATATTGGACCATATTGTAGAACCGGTTAATGCCTAACTTCGCAAGCAACAATCGGGCTTTTGACGAAATCGCTCTTGTACTAATAACATCAATACAATGCGAGTAATCAGCAATCCATTGAATTTTCTCCATACTGTATGCAGTATATGTAGATTATGAAAAGGCTTACGGTCCTGTTAAAAGCGAATGCATTTGGAAAGCCCTACAGAGGGTGCGAGTTCCACAAAAAATTGTATTGTATTGTATTGAATTTATTGTTAAAATATAAATATAATTTATATCTTAATCTAACAGTGGATATACACTAGCTATCAGGGCAATCGGCTAGAATTAATGAAATTATTCTGTATTGAATTTGATTTAGAAGCATAAGTGATTATAGTAATCTATTTACGTTTGGGTATTTGTGTGTAATAATAAGTCAATGAGTTTCTTATTAAAAAGTTCGTTACAATGCTGATTAACGGTCGGACAATCGTGTATGAGATGCTTGGCAGATAAATGAGCTCCTAGTTGGCAGAGGTGACAGGTTGGAGGTTTGCTTTTCATAAGAAGATGTTTGTGCGTTATTTGTGTGTGTCCGAGTCTCAGTCTCACAAAACATTTGTTCATCTTGAATGATGTATTTGTTGGGTAGGGGAGCGAGGGGCCGGATGGGTTAACCTCGAGTAGTGGTGGACATGCCGTTTTTTATATGCCAGTATGCATTAAGATGGTTCCACAAAAAATTATTAATTTGGTCAAAAACAGCTATGAAGGTACATTAAGCATAGTGGTACACAATGGTGAGCTCAGTGCATAATTTTTTACTAAAACGAAGTCAGGAACATGGCTCGTAACTGAAGTGACAATTGTTTATAAATAGATGCCTGTGAAGTACACTGCAGATTTGGTGCCCTAGCTCTATAACTAATAAGGAGCTATGGAGTCGAAGTATTTCCGGGCAGGGACGGGTTAAGAATATCCCTGCAGCGATACCTCTCGCTTGTCGTAAAAGGCGAATAAAACAAAGGTAAACAGAAATCACATCTAGGCAATTTAGAAAACACCAAGGTGAGCCTAGGGACACATATACCACCATTAAACTGCCCCACAAGTGTACATGCAAATCAGTGGGTTGACACGACTGGAAATCACCGGTGTCGTAAGAGTAAGATCAAACAAAAAAAATTGGAGCATGCCCGTGTCACAAAAAAAAAAAAAAAAAAAAAAAAGGCAGGCTGAAAAACAATTGGTGCAAACAAATGCAAAAACACCAGCATTTGATTGGCCTCAGCGATGAAGCAATCCCAAACCGGGAAGCCTGCCGCTACTTTCTGAGGTCAAACCGGCGGACCCCACAAGCGGACCAGTAGGAATGCAGTTAAGTGGGAAGGTTATGGTCCTACACTTCTGACCATAACAACGCCGGAAAAAGGAAAAGAAGAAGAAGAAGAAAAAGGAGTCGGACGAAGTAAAAAAACGTTATTGCAGAAATTAAGAAAATTGGGTTCAGCGATAAGTTTAATTTTGGGTTCAAAAGGTATATTGATAAGCAAAACCTAAAATCGCTAGTCTATAAAAAATGAAGAGCTATTGGAAATAAATAGAATTGATCATTGGGTCTAAGGACGCAATGGACTTGTATTAATCATTAAAAGACACAAATTAGAAAAATAGAGATCGACAAGAACAAAATAATTAATAAAATAAAAATAAACGTAGAATGGTGCATGTTGTTGAAATGAGGGCAATGTATGCATGTCTAACGGCTATACGAAATGAATATCAGGCCAGACCAGAATTTATTCGCAACGAAAATGTGGAGCTAGTTTCGGACAACGAAAGAGTAGCAACCCAATGAAGGAAATATTTCGATAAATTGCTGAATGTATATGGAGACCCAACAGCAATGAAAAACGGTGTGATCCATACAGCAGAGGTTCAGGTAGAACTGCCAACCATTGAAGTAAAAAAAGCAATTTATCGGCTTAAGGATAACGAGGCTACAGAATAATTTTTTTTTTTTACTTTTTTTTATTTTCCATGATTTATACAGCTATACAGCTGTCTTTCGACACTAAGTACATTTTATAACAATTTCAAGGAAATATTGTTGTCTGCGACCATTGTCATCAGTCATTTTGTTGCTTAGATGTGAGTTTTATACAGGGTGTCCCACGAGCAGTGTGCCAAAAAGCTAGAGCGTGTAGGTCTAGTCAAGACAAGAAAAAAATCGTATGGGAGGGGGAGGTCTATTCCCCCCCCGTTTAGCCGGGAGGGGCAATTTTCTAAAAAAAATTGACTTAATTTGGAAAAAAAATTATTAAAAATCAACAGTTACAGCCACAATGCCGTGATATACTTTTTTTGTAAAGCCAGAAACCTCTTCTTTCATCTTGTTTTTAAAGGAAGCTGTCTTAAGGAATAGTTTTTGAGAAATTAATTTTCAAACTCAAAATTTTGAAAAAAAATTTCGAACTACTTTTTTCCAAAATTATATGTAATTAAGTACTGGTTTTTTTTCCAAAATTCAATTCCCTTATTAGTTTTTAGTTAAAAACGGAAAACCGGATGCAAAAATGTCTTGTAGTTTTTGAGAAATTAAAAAAAAACCCGAACCACTTTTTTCTAAGAAAAACCTTTTTTTTGGTTTCAACCCGGCTGGATTTGTAGGGAAAATTAATGTATTAAACATTGACCTCTTTTTTATTATTTCTAAAAATTCGGAGTTTTATTATAATCAATTTTCAATATGATCCCCATTTTTTAGAAGGCAAAGATTATATCTCCTTCTAATGGCTGCACATAAGTCTATGCTTGACAAATTTTCCTGCAATTTGACTCCAGCGACTTCAATCCGTTCTTTCAGTTGTTCCAAAGATACTATTTCCACTTCGTAAACATAATTCTTCATGAATCCCCACACATAAAAATCTAGAGGAGTTAAATCTGGTGATCTAGGTGGCCATTCCGTGGGGCCCCTTCTTTCGATCCAACGGTCACTAAAATGATCATCCAGCCAGTTTCTAACCTGTAAGCTGTAGTATGCTGGTGCTCCATCTTGCTGGTAGATTAAACTATCTGCTAAGGCCAAAGGAATGTTGTCCATCAAATCGGGCAAAAGGTCTCGTAGGAATTGCATGTATGATTCTCCATTAATAACGGCATTCAAAAACCGGGGCCCGATTACAGTTTGTCCAACAATACCAAGCCAAACATTACAGCTAAGGCGGTGTTGTAATTTATTTTGTTTTTTGTTGTGTGGATTGGTGCTACTCCAATGATGCAAATTGTGGAAGTTAGTAACCCCATCTCTGGTAAACTGTGCTTCGTCCGTCCAGAATATCCTTGCAAAATAGTTTCGTTCAGTTTCATCTCGAAGCAGTAATGATCGACAAAATTCTGCTCTCAAAAACTTGTCGTTTGAGATGAGTTCCTGAACTGGCCTAAAATGGTACGGGTGTAAGTTTTCGGTATGAAGCACTCTCTATACTCTAGATTTGGGCACTCCAAGCATAATAGCTATCCTCCTTGTACTAAGGGAGGGAGTACGTCGGACCAAATCCAAAATTCTTTCATCTAAGATTCCTGATCCATCTGTAACTGATCTTTCGCTTCTTCGATGCTCTAGCACTCCGTGCTCTCGCAGACATCGGTGGATTCTTGAAAACATGCTACGACTGGAACACCTCCGATTGGGATATCTTTCAGCGTAGATCGTCTTTCGGCTTCACGATCTCGACCATTAGCTAAACCGTAGCAGAAGTGCATGTCCGTTAATTCTTCTCGAGAGTATGAGTATGACATCGTAATGAGTTAACATCCAATTTGGAAATGTTTTTTTATTAAAAATACGATGCCTTTTATTTACATTTGGGTTGCAAATATTTTGTTTTTCAATAAAGAAAAATTGTGGTTTTATTATCTTAAGGACCTAGCCGGTAGAACCCATCGGCGGCGGGCGGACGCAGACGAAATTGGCAGATCAGTTTTCAGGCGTTATCAATGAAAAAAAAAGGATTAGTCCAGGGTTATTCCAATGCTGTGTCACTTTATTGTATCCTCATAAAACTCCGAATTTTTTTAAAAATAATAAAGAAGAGGTCAATGTTTCATACATCAATTTGCCTACAAGTCCAGACGCGTTAAAAAAACCAAAAAACGGTTTTTCTTAGAAAAAAGTGGTTCGGGTTTTTTTTTTAATTTCTCAAAAACTACAAGACATTTTTACATCCGGTTTTCTGTTTTTAACTAAAAACTAATAAGGGAATTGAATTTTGGAAAAAAAATCAGTACTTAATTACATACAATTTTGGAAAAAAGTAGTTCGAAATTTTTTTTTTCCAATTTTTTTTCAAAATTTTGAGTTTGAAAATTAATTTCTCAAAAACTATTTCTTAAGACAGCTTCGTTTAAAAACAAGATGAAAGAAGAGGTTTCTGGCTTTACAAAAAAGTACATCACGGCATTGTGGCTGTAACTGTTGATTTTTAATAATTTTTTTTCCAAATTAAGTCAATTTTTTAGAAAATTGCCCCTCCCGTCTAAACGGGGGGGAATAGACCCCCCTTTTTTCTTGTCTTGACTAGACCTACACGCTCTAGCTTTTTGGCACACTGCTCGTGGGACACCCTGTATAATGCTAATGTTTATCTTAGATGTATTGTGATATATAACTAATGCTTGATGATTTGGCAATTGAATTAAGTTGTAACTGCTTTTTACATGTTAAAATTTAACTAATGAGGCCACCTGGTCGTCTTCTTGTAGTTTCGTCATCGAATAATGTGTTGATGTCATAGTTGGTATGCGAAAGATTTCTTAACAAATATCTCATGCTAGTTTTGATTATTTCTTCGTTGACTGTTGGTATTTTAAGGTCACGATGAATATCCTTGTTACATATATACCACTCAATCCTACGTAGGATCTTAGATTGCTTTCTTTGAATTTCATATTTTTTTTACGTTCCATTTTTTGAATCCATCTATTACTTCGTCAAGATATTCTTGTAATTGAGTTGTTGTAGTATGAAGGCATTTGTCCGAATTAACACGTTGACTGCCAACCACGATTATACTCGTAGTGAAGCGTCTGCTTCAGGACGCCACATACGAGTATACTCCTACTTTGTAGATGATTTTTCACCTGCCATTTTCAGAGTTGGCGTACAGTGTACGCACTAGTAAATCTGCCGTGGCAGTCAACATGTTAAGGAGAATCGTGTCGTCAGCAAACGTTGCAATCATAGAGGATGGTCTGATAGGTGGAGGAATGTCAGCTGTAAAGAGGACATATAGTAATACGCTGCCTTGAGGGACTCCGGCTTTGGCTACGTATAAATCTGAGGATTCGTCATTGTATCTTACGTAGAAATGTCGCTCGGTTAAGTAACTTTTGATAAGAAGGAAGAAGTCTTTTGGGAGAAGATTCTCGAGTTTGTATAGAAGGCCAGCGTGCCAAACCTTATCAAAAGCTTTTGCCACATCAAGAAAAACTGCTTCGCTAAGCCTCTTTTCATCCAGGTCTGTTGATATTTTGTTTATCACTCTGTGCACTTGTTGAATGGCTGAGTGTTCTCTTCTAAATCCGAACTGATGGTCAGGTATAATCTTTAGTTTAATCAGAATTGGTTCTAAGCGGAGAAATATATAGGAGAAAAATGAACAGAAAATTGGAAATGGGAAAACTGTGCCGTCAGTCCCTTATTTAAAAAAAAATAAAGTGACCGAACACAATGCAACAATTAGCGGGTGTAATCGCTGCTATTAAATTGTTAGAAGGTACTAGAAAGTCAGCCTCTTAAACAGACTGGCATCATACGCAAAGGAAATAATGGGATACTACCAGAACTGCTTAAGAAGGAATCGCTCGACGAGTGCGGCAGTTTTGAGAAAAGAAATGGGAATTCCACGAAATAATACACCAACTATTCGCAGATTTTAATAAGGCATTTGACCTTATAAACCGATCGAAAACGTATTCCGCCCTTCTAAGACTGGGAGTCCCAAAAAAGTTGATGAAACTGGTACAAGTTTATCTAAAGGGAAACAAAGGACAAGGAAATGTATCTGAAACATTCAAGATACGTGAAAGGTTAAAACAATGAGATGCTTTATCACCACTTCTTTTTAATTTGGTGCTGGAATTATAGTATCAGATCCCTTCAGGAAAATAAGAGGGGCTGACGATTTGGATCTGCTGGAAGTTAAGTTAGAAAACAATTAGAAGAAATGTAGAAAGTCAAATAATGGCAGGAAAGAGATGTTGAAGAGTTATCATTTATTTTGTTAATTTGTTAAATTGTTTAAAATTCTTAAATTTTTTTTGATGCTATGAATTTATCTTCTTCTTTTCCTTTTTTTTTTTTTTTATCCCGGCGTCGTTATGGTCAGAAGTGTAGGACCATAACCTTCCCACTTAACTGCATTCCTACTGGTCCGCTTGTGGGGTCCGCCGGTTTGACCTCAGAAAGTAGCGGCAGGCTTCCCGGTTTGGGATTACTTCATCGCTGAGGCCAATCAAATGCTGGTGTTTTTGCATTTGTTTGCACCAATTGTTTTTCGGCCTGCCTTTTTTGCGTGTTGAAATTGGAATGTTGATTGATAACGCTTTTTGGACGGGGTTCAAAGGATCTCTCCTTTGAACATGGCAATACCAACTGAGTCGGTCGCGCTCTATATTTCTTGTGATGGTTTCTTTTACGTGGAGGCTTCCTCGGATCTTTGAACTTCTAATTCTGTCACGCTTTGTTACTCCCGCTGTCATGCGAAGCATCTTCATCTCAGTTGCCGTTAATTTGCTCTCATATTTTTGTGCATTGTCCAGCATTGTGAACCGTATGTGAGCGCCGGACGTACAACTGAAGTGTAGAGCCTTCCTTTCAGCTTAGGGGGCATTTTTCGATCACAGAAGATGGCGGAGTTTTCCCGCCACTTCATCCACCCTACGCTTACGCGATGTTTGATGTCGTCATCACAAGTTGCTTCTCTATTAATCATAGATCCCAGATATTTAAACTTTTCACACTTGGGAAGCACTCTTCCATTCAAGTAAATGTCTGGAATAGGCTGATGAGGGTCAGAGAACGGGCAGCACAGATACTCTGTCTTCTTTGAACTAATACGATACCCGTGTCCCTCAAAAATGTCCACCCACACATCAAGTGCTCGTTGTAGGGACGCCTGATCATCACTTATAATGGCCCCATCGTCAGCAAAGAATAGCTGGTGCACATTGGGGTCCGTCACTTTTCCTTCAAGCAAGCAATCAAGGACTGCTATAAAAAGCAGTGGGCTGAGGACGCTCCCTTGGTGTACACCGACTTTGATTGCGAACTCTTCGGTGACTCCTGCGGTGCATCTTACTCTTGTCGTTGCTCTCTCGTACATGTCCATAATCACTCGCACGTAGGTTTCTGGAACTCCTTTTTGTCTTAGCGCTACCCATAAAAGATCTCTTGGTTGCCGGTCAAAGGCCTTCTCGAAATCAACCAACACCATATGCAAGTCCTTTGAAGAATCACGATGCTTTTCCATCATGATCCTTATACTTTGGATTGCATCTTTTGTTGATTTACCCGAGACAAACCCGCACTGGTCATCAGATAGTCGTATTATTTTCCGCAGTCGGCTATCTAATACCCGTTCAACGATCTTCATGGTGTGCGACATCAATGACATGAATTTATAATTTTGTTAATGTTTTAATCATTGTACTTGAGTCCACAATTTCTGCGAGTCACTGTCCATGAACCATCCATCCTCAACCGATGTTAATTTTAGCCAATACATGAGAAGCAAGTATCGTACGATCCTTATCCTTATCATGCAATTCAGATGCATCTTCATGCAAGTATTCTTGTTCGAATATGCGTGTGCGTGTGTGGCACAGTGACGTTCTTTTTATATTTATTGAAGTCTCGGTACTTGTATTCTGAACGCCGGGGCAACCACAAGTGATATCGATATATTTAAAATAAATAAAACTAACTTGTTTCGTATCCACAGTTTTAACAAATCCATTCCTTTGTCGTTGTTAGATATGCGTCGATTCATAAACAACAGTTTTAAAAAACATACTTCAAACTTTAAAAGAATATACATACGTGTAATAAGGTATCTGATCTGATCTAGTTTATCCGTTTTTAGGACATGATCTATTTGCCAAAATATCTTCAAGGCATAATAGCCATTAGAATCCCAAGGACATTAGAAGAGCTACAAAGTTTTTTTTGGAATTAATTAATTGTTAACCTTCGACGCAAAAAAGGAGTGTTATAAGTTTGACGTGTCTGTGTGTCTGTGGCATCGTACCTCCTGAACGAATGGACCGATTTTGTTGCTTTTTTTTGTTTGAAAGCTCTCGATCATGTGATAGTTCTTAGCTACAATTTATAAAGATCGTTCAGGCGTTTTAAGGCCATCAGCTCTTTTAGGTGGCGCAAAATGAATAACTTTATATTTTTATAATATACAGGGTGTCCCACGAGCAGTGTGCCAAAAAGCTGCAGCGTGTAGGCCTAGTCAAGACAAGAAAAAATTCGTATGGGAGGGGGGGGTCTATTTCCCCCCGTTTAGCCGGGAAAGGCAATTTTCTAAAAAATTGACTTAATTTGGAAAAAAAAATATTAAAAATCAACAGTAACATCCACAATGCCACGATATACCTTTTTGTAAAGCCAGAAACCTCTTCTTTCATATTGATTTTAAATGAAGCTGTTTTAAGGAGTAGTTTTTGAGAAATAAATTTTCAAACTCAAAATTTTGAAAAAAAATTGGAAAAAAAAAATTTCGAACTACTTTTTTCCAAAATTGTATGTAATTAAGTACTGGTTTTTTTTCCAAAATTCAATTCCCTTATTAGCTTTTAGTTAAAAACGGAAAACCGGATGCAAAAATGTCTTGTAGTTTTTGAGAAATTAAAAAAAAACCCGAACCATTTTTTTCTAAGAAAAACCTTTTTTTTGGTTTTAACGCGGCTGGACTTGTAAGCAAATTAATGTATGAAACATTGACCTCTTTCTTATTATTTTTAAAAAATTCGGAGTTTTATGAGGATACAATAAATTGATACAGTATTGGAATAACCCTGGATTAATTCTTTTTTTTCATTGATAACGCCTGAAAGCTGACCTGCGAATTTCGTCTGGGTCCGCCCGCCGCCGATGGGTTCTACCTGAATTTTGGATTTGATCCGACGCCATCCCTCCCTTAGTACAAGGAGGATGGCTATTATGCTTGGAGTGCCCAAATCTAGAGTATGGAGAGTGCTTCATACCGAAAACTTACACCCGTACCATTTTAGGCCAGTTCAGGGACTCACCTCAAACGACAAGTTTTTGAGAGCGGAATTTTGTCGATCATTACTGCTTCGAAATGAAACTGAACGAAACTATTTTGCAAGGATATTCTGAACGGATGAAGCACAGTTTACCAGAGATGGGGTTACTAACTTCCACAATTTGCATCATTGGAATAGCACCAATCCACACAACAAGAAACAAAATAAATCACAACACCGCTTTAGCTGTAATGTTTGGCTTGGTATTGTTGGACAAACTGTATTCGGGCCCCGGTTTTTGAATGCCGTTATTAATGGAGAATCATACCTGCAATTCCTACGAGACCTTTTGCCCAATTTGATGGACAACGTTCCTTTGGCCATAGCAGATAATTTAATCTACCAGCAAGATGGAGCACCAGCATACTAGAGCTTACGGGTTAGAAACTGGCTGAATGATCATTTTAGTGACCGTTGGATCGGAAGAAGGGGCCCCACGGAATGGCCACCTAGATCACCAGATTTAACTCCTCTAGATTTTTATGTGTGGGGATTCATGAAGAATTATGTTTACGAAGTGGAAATAGTATCTTTGGAACAACTGAAAAAACGGATTGAAGTCGCTGGAGTCAAATTGCAGGAAAATTTGTCAAGCATAGATATGTGCAGCCATTAGGAGAAGAAGGAGATATAATCTTTGCCTTCTAAAAAATGGGGATCATATTGAAAATTTATTATAATAAAACTCCGAAGTTTTTAAAAATAATAAAAAAGAGGTCAATGTTTCATACATTAATTTGCTTACAAGTCCAGCCGCGTCAAAACCAAAAAAAAGGTTCTTCTTAGAAAAAAATGGTTCGGGTTTTTTTTAATTTCTCAAAAACTACAAGACATTTTTGCATCCGGTTTTCTGTTTTTAACTAAAAACTAATAAGAGAATTGAATTTTTGAAAAAAAATTATTACTTAATTACATACAATTTCGAAAAAAAATAGTTCGAAATTTTTTTTTTAATTTTTTTTGCAAAATTTTGAGTTTGAAAATTAATTTCTCAAAAACTATTCCTTAAAACAGCTTTGTTTAAAAACAGGATGAAGGTAGAGGTTTCTGGCTTTACAAAAAAGTACATCACGGCATTGTGGATGTAACTGTTGATTTTTAATATTTTTTTTTTCAAATTAAGTCAGTTTTTTAGAAAATTGCCCCTCCCGGCTAAACGGGGGGGAATAGACCCTGTATACAGGGTGTCCAACGAGCAGTGTGCCAAAAAGCCAGAGCGTGTAGGTCTGGTCAAGACAAGAAAAAAATCGTATGGGAGGGGGGATCTATTCCCCCCCGTTTAGCAGGGAGGGACAATTTTCTAAAAAATTTCCTTAATTTGGAAAAAAAAATATTAAAAATCAACAGCTACATCCACAATGCCGTGATATACTTTTTTGTAAAGCCAGAAACCTCTTCTTTCATCTTGTTTTCAAACGAAGCTGTTTGAAAGAATAGTTTTTGAGAAATTAATTATCAAATTCAAAATTTTGAAAAAAAAAATTCGAACTATTTTTTTTTAAATTGTATGTAATTAAGTACTAATTTTTTTTCAAAAATTCAATTCTCTTATTAGTTTTTAGTTGAAAACAGAAAACCGGATGCAAAAATGTCTTGTAGTTTTTGAGAAATTAAAAAAAAACCCGAACCACTTTTTTCTAAGAAAAACCTTTTTTTTGGTTTTAACACGGCTGGACTTGTATGCAAATCAATGTATGATACATTGACCTCGAGATCGTGAAGCCAAAAGACTCTACGCTGAAAGATATTCCAATCGGAGGTGTCCCAGTCGTAGCATGTTTACAAGAATCCACCGACGTCTGCGAGAGCACGGAGTGCTAGAGCATCGAAGAAGCGAAAGATCAGTTACAGATGGATCAGGAATCTTAGATGAAAGAATTTTGGATTTGGTCCGACGTAATCCCTCCCTTAGTACAAGGAGGATAGCTATTATGCTTGGAGTGCCCAAATCTAGAGTATAGAGAGTGCTTCATACCGAAAACTTACACCCGTACCATTTTAGGCCAGTTCAGGAACTCACCTCAAACGACAAGTTTTTGAGAGCAGAATTTTGTCGATCATTACTGCTTCGAGATGAAACTGAACGAAACTACTTTGCAAGGATATTCTGGACGGATGAAGCACAGTTTACCAGAGATGGGGTTACTAACTTCCACAATTTGCATCATTGGAGTAGCACCAATCCACACAACAAAAAACAAAATAAATTACAACACCGCCTTAGCTGTAATGTTTGGCTTGGTATTGTTGGACAAACTGTAATCGGGCCCCGGTTTTTGAATGCCGTTATTAATGGAGAATCATACATGCAATTCCTACGAGACCTTTTGCCCGATTTGATGGACAACATTCCTTTGGCCTTAGCAGATAGTTTAATCTACCAGCAAGATGGAGCACCAGCACACTAGAGCTTATGGGTTAGAAACTGACTGGATGATCATTTTAGTGACCGTTGGATCGGAAGAAGGGGCCCCACGGAATGGCCACCTAGATCACCAGATTTAACTCCTCTAGATTTTTATGTGTGGGGATTCATGAAGAATTATGTTTACGATGTGGAAATAGTATCTTTAGAACAATTGAAAGAACGGATTGAAGTCGCTGGAGTCAAATTGCAGGAACATTTGTCAAGCATAGACTTATGTGCAGCCATTAGAAGGAGATATAATCTTTGCCTTCTAAAAAATGGGGATCATATTGAAAATGTATTATAATAAAACTCCGAATTTTTTAAAAATAATAAAAAAAAGGTCAATGTTTCATACATTAATTTGAGAGGCGACACTATGCCTAATCAATGGAGGGAAAGCTATCTTCTTCCTTTGCACAAAGGAAAGGGTGATACGCGAAATTGTGATAACTACCGTTCTGTCAAGCTGATGTCGCACACCATGAAGATCGTTGAACGGGTATTAGATAGCCGACTGCGGAAAATAATACGTCTATCTGATGACCAGTGCGGGTTTGTCTCGGGTAAATCAACAACAGATGCAATCCAAAGTATAAGGGTCATGATGGAAAAGCATGGTGATTCGTCAAAGGACTTGCATATGGTGTTGGTTGATTTCGAGAAGGCCTTTAACCGGCAACCAAGAGATCTTTTATGGGTAGCGCTAAGACAAAAAGGAGTTCCAGAAACCTACGTGCGAGTGATCATGGACATGTACAATAGAGCAACGACAAGAGTAAGATGCACCGCAGGAGTCACCGAAGAGTTCGCAATCAAAGTCGGTGTACACCAAGGGAGCGTCCTCAGCCCACTGCTCTTTATAGCATTCCTTGATTGCTTGCTTGAAGGAAAAGTGACGGACCCCAATGTGCACCAGCTATTCTTTGCTGACGATGGAGCCATTATAAGTGATGATCAGGCGTCCCTACAACGAGCACTTGATGTGTGGGTGGACATTTTTGGGGGACACAGGTATCGTATTAGTTCAAAGAAGACAGAGTATCTGTGCTGCCCGTTCTCTGACCCTCATCAGCCTATTCCAGACATTTACTTGAATGGAAGAGTGCTTCCCAAGTGTGAAAAGTTTAAATATCTGGGATCTATGATTAATAAAGAAGCAACTTGTGATGACGACATCAACCATCGCGTAAGCGTAGGGTGGATGAAGTGGCGGGAAAACTCCGCCATCTTCTGTGATCGAAAAATGCCCCCTAAGTTGAAAGGAAGGCTCTACACTTCAGTTGTACGTCCGGCGCTCACATACGGTTCACAATGCTGGACAATGCACAAAAAGTATGAGAGCAAATTAACGGCAGCTGAGATGAAGATGCTTCGCATGACAGCGGGAGTAACAAAGCGTGACAGAATTAGAAGTTCAAAGATCCGAGGAAGCCTCCACGTAAAAGAAACCATCACAAGAAAGATAGAGCGCTACCGACTCAGTTGGTATTGCCATGTTCAAAGGAGAGATCCTTTGAACCCCGTCCAAAAGGCGATATCAATCAACGTTCCAATTTCAACACGCAAAAAAGGCAGGCCGAAAAACAATTGGTGCAAACAAATGCAAAAACACCAGCATTTGATTGGCCTCAGCGATGAAGTAATCCCAAACCGGGAAGCCTGCCGCTACTTTCTGAGGTCAAACCGGCGGACCCCACAAGCGGACCAGTAGGAATGCAGTTAAGTGGGAAGGTTATGGTCCTACACTTCTGACCATAACGACGCCGGGATAAAAAGGAAAAGAAGAAGAAGAAGAAGAAGAATTTGCCTACAAGTCCAGCCGCGTTAAAACCAAAAAAAAGGTTTTTCTTAGAAAAAAATGTTCAATTCAATTCAATTTATTTATTAGGAGTACAAGTAAGACGCGAGTCTTTTATAGTGCATAATACAGATAGATTGATAACGGCAGTTACAAATAAAATCTTACAAATAAAATCTTAAACCTAAGATAAGGGAGGGGAAAGAAGGAAGTGGAAAGAAAAGGAAAAAAAAGATAGTTAAAAAGAATGTGTGTTGTTAACGCTGCTGTTTAAAGTATTTGTAAATTTCATTTTTAAAATGCTTAGTCTGGACTTGTCGCCTCACTTGCAATGGCAGTGAGTTCCAAAGTCTGGCGACATGAACAAAGAATAGGCGTGAAGTGTTTAAATATACCGATACTGGTGTAATAAGATTGAGGGTTCTAGGTGATTGTGCAAATTGAAGCTTATTAAATAAGTATGTTGGTAGTAGCTTCTGAATAATTTTGTGCATAAAAATGCAACATCTAGCATCTAAAAAGTCCTTAAGGGTAATTCCAAGGACAGTACGATCATAGCCTGTTATGTGATCATGTCTACGAAGTCCATATATATATCTAACCATGTCATTAAACGCAACAAGTAATTTATGCAGGGACCGAGAGTCAAGTTTACAGTAAACTACGGCAGCATAGTCAATTATCGGTAAGAGCAATATCTTGACAAGTCTTAGCTTAGTATCAATCGGTGTGAAGGCCGCAGATAACGAGAGCTTTCGTAGTACCCCGTAGATACGACCCACAGTGTAGTTAATATGCTCCGTGGCTGAAAGAGAACAAGTTATCTTAAATCCTAAGCTAGTTATTTTATTTACAAAATGAAGCTGCATGTGCGATATGTAGACAGGTGGTAACATTTCAGTGTCATAATATTGTTTCGAGATTGCAATACACCGAGATTTACTAGGATTAAGAGTGAGACCATTGTTCACTGACCAATTATGAATGTTTGATAGATCTTCGTTGAGTCTATAGACCAAGTCTTCGATCAGGCCAAATGGTCTGGACAAGTAGACTTGAGCGTCATCTGCATAGAGATGCAGTGATACATTTCTACACACTTTAGGAAGATCGTTGATATACAAGCAGAATAAAATTGGGCCCAAGATCGATCCTTGCGGAACTCCAGCTGACAAGTTGGAATACTGAGAGCAGCTACCCCCAATGGTGACTCTTTGCTTTCTGTTACTTAAATAATTTTTTATCAGACAGACCGATGCATCACTAAAGTCAAAATAGGATCTTAGTTTTTGACACAATATGATGTGATTTACCCTATCAAATGCTTTGGAAAAGTCAAGCAAACATAAAACTGTAACAAAGTCTTGATCGAATTGGGTCCTAATGTCATCAAGAACTTTAACAATTGCTGTTGAGCAACTGTGATGCTCACGGAAACCCGACTGTATAGGGGACAACAGGGCATGAGCCACAAGGTGTTTCGAAATTTGTTTAGCCATTATTCTCTCAAGAACTTTTGACAGGCAGGGTAAAATGCTAATTGGGCGGAAATCCGATGCAGATACCGGATGAGGTTTCTTAGGCACAGGGATAACTTTTGCTGTTTTCCAACTATTAGGGAAAGTGCAGGAGTATATACAAAAGTTGAATATGTGAGTAAGTGGAGCTATGATAGAGATAAGAATCATCCTGATAAAACGAAGCGGTAGTCCATCTTCCCCAATCGCTTCCGACTTTAGCGAACGGATATTTTCGATGACTTCAACCTCCGAGACCGTCCGAAAGTTAAAACTATTTACGTTCTGATAAATGAGCTGAGGATTAGGAACAAAGTTTGTGTTTTCGACATCAACAATAGAAAAGGTCTTGTTAAGTTCATTTAAATCAGGTGTCGTAGAAAAAGAAATATTTTTCCCAATACCAAGAGACCGCAAGTTGTTCCACAATCTCTTGGTTGGCAAGTTAGAACTTAGTTTCGAGAAATAGTATCTTTTTTTAGCCCTACGAGTAATGGCGGATGCTAGATTACGCGACTGGCGAAATGCTTCCCAATTCAAAACAGTGGGGTTAGTTTTCCACTTCGAATAGGTCTTCCTGCGTAACTTAATAGCATTATGTACATCCGCGGTAAACCATGGACAATTTTTATTACGCACTACAACACTTTTAAGCGGAACATGCCTATTAAGGAGATTAATTAATAAGGTTTGCATGTAATCCACTTTATCATTGGCAGTGGACATGTTATACACATATTGCCAAGGTACGAGAGTTATATCACTTTGTAGAGAGGTATAATCTATTGATGAAAAATCCCTGAATTGAAAAAACAGAGGTTTGGATGTGCGAGCAAAGTCTATGTCGTACGTACAAAAAATAAGATCGTGGTCTGACACACCTTCAAATGATAGTTGGTCTTGGAGCAGGACGTTCGAACGATCAGACACTATGCACAGATCAAGAAGGCTAGGAGAACAGTTCGGAGCGAAACGAGTAGCAAATCTATTGTATACAGTCAAACCAGTTGTAGCAATACAATCTAAGAGATGGAGAGCTCGAGAGTCACTCTTTAAAAGATCAGCATTGAAATCTCCGGAAATAATGATATGTTCATAGGATGATGAAACATTTTGAATAACCGAGAAAAAAGGTTCCGGAGAGAGATTTCGATTTGGATTGTAAGCAGTTCCTATGATGCTTTTAATACAACCATCAGAAACTTCAATAACAAGGAATTCAATGCCTCCACCTTCGGACTTTCCAATGATTTTGCAGTCAAGCGAGGTATTGCAATAGATTGCCACCCCACCACCTGTCGTTTCCGTGATTCTGTCATTTCGAATCAGAGTATACCCATTGATTTGATAAAAATGATCTGGTATATCAGGCCTGAACCAAGTTTCCGAGACACAAATTACATCAACACCCGAACCAACAAAAATATTACTCACATAATTTAGTTTAGAAGTATTTAAGCTACGCGCATTAAAATGACAAATCTTAAACCCTTCACAAGCGTTAGATAGTATTTTAATCATCGATCTCACGGAAAGAGAGTTCATACCACCAGACGAGAATCCAATAAAAGTCATTGATGATGACACGCAGTGAGGCCGACAAGTGGAGCACTAAATACGACAACTGATGATTAATACACAAATAGTACAAAAAAGAGAAAAAGTATAGGGAGATAGATAGAAAAGAGAAAGGAGTAGGACATATAGTAAGTGAATAATAATATAGAGAAAAAGTAATAATAACACAATTAATGCAGAAGGCACATGAACTAAGCAAAAACATTTTACGAAGAGTGTTGCGGATAATCCATGTATTGCTGTAGATGACATCAATGTTGAAGAAACGGCTGCCAGTAGCATTTAAGCAAAATTTGTCGTTGATGTTATTTTCGACTCTCCATCATCCTTACTCTTTTTTACAAAAACAGCCATTCTTTGTTTTCACTGAGAACAGCAATCCCTCTCTCCGCAGTCGCAGAGCATAGTTTAATAAAGAGCTATTTTCGCGAGTTAGGCTTTCGTTTATGTAAATTCGAGTATTGGAGATGTTGTTATCACGCATGGGTAAATTGTTGTTGATCTCCAGCTGAGATAATGTTAGCCCTTTATGTGCCCGGAAAGCTGATAACAGGGCATTTTGTTCAGCATGAGATGATAGCCGAATTAAGAGCGCTGGATTTCCAGATTTAGTTTTAGTCTTGAGACGGAAAGCTTCTATGTGCGGGGAAAGCGGTACTTGCAGCTTAGAGGCAATTTTTTTTGTTAATTCAATAGCATTTTCCCTTGCCGTAGATGGTATACCACGTACAATGACGTCACAAAGCCGCTCTTTACGTTGGAAGTCCGCTAGTCTCTCTCTTACTTTTTTATTTTCCTCTTTCAGCTCTAATATTTCTCTTTCACACTCTTGGACTTTTAAATTCAGACTGGATATTGTATCACTGATTTCCTTTTTGATATTTATTTCCAACTCAGATAACAGTGCGGTGAATTTATCCATTAGATTCGTCTCCATATCTCTGAGTTGTTCAGATACTTTAGGCTTTTCCTTGATGCTTGATAAAGCCTTATTGGATGTTGATTGTTTGTCCGGAGTTAGAACATTTTTCTCTTTAAGAGCCGCCTGCAGTCTTGTTGTCATGTTACAGGTTGAAATAATAAGCACAGAGGAAAAATATGTAATTATGAATTTAACGAATAATTCTTGAAATTATAGGAAAGATAAATTCCGTTGATTTATATAATAGTAAAAGAAAACCGACACAAATGCTACACAACTTTTTAACTTTAATTGATTAAGAGGATTAATGATGTCAAGAGCAATAAAAAACACGTCTATTCACACGATGACATTGACAAACCCGAATGTTTCGGGTTTTTTTTTTATTTCTCAAAAACTACAAGACATTTTTTCATCCGGTTTTCTGTTCAACTAAAAACTAATAAGAGAATTGAATTTTTGAAAAAAAATTAGTACTTAATTACATACAATTTTGAAAAAAAAAATAGTTCGAAATTTTTTTTTTAATTTTTTTTTCAAAATTTTGAGTTTGAAAATTAATTTCTCAAAAACTGTTCCTTAAAACAGCTTCGTTTAAAAACAAGATGAAAGAAGAGGTTTCTGGCTTTACAAAAAAGTACATCACGGCATTGTGTATGTAACTGTTGATTTTTAATATTTTTTTTCCAAATTAAGTCATTTTTTTAGAAAATTGCCTCTCCCGGCTAAACGGGGGGGAATATACCCCCCCCCCCTCCCATACGATTTTTTTCTTGTCTTGACCAGACCTACACGTTCTAGCTTTTTGGCACACTGCTCGTAGGACACCCTGTATATACATACATATATGTATGTATGTATATCTATAACCTTTTTTTATAATCAAAAACAGGAGTTTAATATGAACAAAAAACAAAAATGAACATCTTCATGGTCCATATAAGACAACTTAATCGGAACCGTTTATCACCATAAACAGAGAATTTATTCCGATTTGAAGCGAGTCGTTATATTTCCAGGTATAATGCGATTATCGTTATATTTCCAGGTATAATGCGATTAAATCGAAACTTCAGAATGTCAATTACTTCATGATAGTTTAAGGTTGCACACCATTGGTGAATTCTTTCGCACTCATCTCTTTGATTCTTATGCCTAACAGTCATAGTAAGGTCAATAATAATAGGTCAAAGTATCGACTTCGACTGAGTCAATTCAGTTGGAGAAAAATGAAAAGTTATAGTATTCAGCACAGCTTACGTCATTTGTTGTCGTCTAGGTGCTAAGCAAAATTGTAAAGGCCCATTATGATAGCTGCAGTCAATTCGCATTAATGATCTTGTAGCCGTCAGTGAAAACTTGCTACGGCGGAAAAGATTCATTACATACGGTTGTCCTGTTTCAAAGACTAGCCCACAAGATTGGGGCTTTGAAAATCACGTAATGTTCCGTATATTTGGCGAATTAAATAATGCCTTTCTGAACATGTTTGAAAGATACATCCAAACAATACTAATTTAATTACAAATGTTGCTATAATACCATGATTTGCAAATTTAACCCAATGAGAAATTTCAAAGCCTAAAAAAGCAAAACCATTTATAACCGACACCACACATGGAAGTTTTTTTTGAGAACGTTATTGGAAATTCAATAATGGAATTTGTTATTCAGTAACGTCAGAAATTACGCTTGCTGCTCGCTACCGGCAGTCTTGTGAATTAAAGTTGCAAAGCTCTTTGGCTTATAAACAAAATTTGTTTCGACTTGAAAACAGAGTAATTACCTTTATAATGCCTTACCTTTCTTAGAGAGAAACACATTTATAGTATGAATTTATTTCCCCGATCCAAATCAAGCGAATTGAACATCCGGTTAGCATTAAAAAATAGCGGTCGTCCACCCCATCTCTAAACGGCATAGAAATAGAACATACCCTGCGAATCTCCGGTCAATTAGTTTGCTTGCGAATCTTAGCAAGGCTTTTAAAAAGTGGTAAACAAAGCTCTGAACAAATGAGTTGAGGAAAAGAAAATAATTCCGAACAACCAGTTTGATTTTAGGGCAGAGGCCTTAGATTTTTAATATTCAGTGACATAAGACAAAAAACCAATGTATAGGTGTTGTCTGGTCGACTTTGAAAAGGCCTTAGGTCCCTTATGGTTAGAAGATATGTTCTACAAGCTTCTATAAATGATTTAAGTAATGACCATGGGGGGAAGTTTGTTGTTGAATGTGACAACCTTTGACATTAAAAACGATCTACAACAGGGAGCATTCTCCGATACTTTTTAAAATCTACACAACAGATTTTGTAGGTTTTCGCAGCCATTCAATGACGTATGCAAAAGACGTGCAGATCAGGTCCAAAAATGGAGGTCATCAATACAATGCTGCAATAAGCCTTCGATCATACTAAAAGATATTGCGATGATTGAAAGTTAAAAACGAATTACCAAAAATTAGCAAAGAATTATATAGTCTGCATTATCTTCATTATAGAGGGCTTCAAAGAAAGAATTGGAGGAAATTCACGAACATTGGGCAGCATGGACAACAATTATCAATGAGAAAAGAGGATAAATATCTTGGTATCAGTGTCTATATTTCAATAGACATATAGACGCTTGTTTTGCGGTAAGCTAAGCAATACACAGCAATCAACTTTACCGCAGTAGAAATCATATGCTACGTGGCCCCAATTAGGCCCATAAGTTCCGATATGGTTTAATGTAGCGCCATCTTATTTTGTTTTGGAATGCACCGAACGCCAGAGCCCAGTTCAATAGGTATTATCCAAATAAGGTCCTGTGAGGCGGAGCAGGCCTAAATAGAATCGACAAGTTTCTGTTAAAATGATTCTAAAGAAAATAACCTGACCTCCGGTAGATACTACGAATGCACGAATGCGATCGGGCTTTATACCCCCAGATTTACTTAATCACCGCCATCGGGGTGACAGGGACAAACGGCTCATCTGGGACGATTACGTTGACAGTGCTCATGAGCTCATTCATTTTATTACCGCATTGGCGGCCTAGGATCCCGTCGATGTTGCTAAATAGAACGCCGATTTTTTGTGGTATCAAAATAGGATGGATAAGTTTAAGCCGAAAGGAATTATTAGTTAAGAAATATATTGTAGTTACACTACAGTGCCCGAAAAGGCCCAGTAAGACACATTAAAAATATTTTGAAGTTAGATTTAATCATTTTTGTCTAAAATGAATTAATTTACTCTGATCTAAACCTATTCTACGAATTTTTATACAATAAAAAGGGTAAAAGATCATCTAAATAATCCAGAAAGTGCGTTCATTTGAATATGAACTTTCGAGGGGATAACATCAAAATTAAGAAAAACGAAATTACGAAATTGTCTACCAAAGATATGCACAGCGACTTAGTGAAAACATTTGCGGCCCCTGCTCCTGCATATTCCAAAGTATCACGATTGGCCCCGGGTTTTAACCTGGACAGAACATCCACTGAATTTGAACATCGCGAAGGACGTCAATCCACGTTGAAAATGTCGTGTTAAAAGATCGAAAAGTAACCATCAAGCATATAGCTGAGGTCACAAGGATCTCATATGGCTGTGTTCGAATTGCATATAAAAAGGTCTCTGCGTGTTGAATGGCGAGAGCGTTAACCGAAGAGCAAAAGAAAAAAACGACTTGACTTTTGAGGGTGAATCTCGAGAAGTTCCAAGCAGATCAGGAAATGGTTTTGTTACGTTTCGTGACCTTGGACGAGAGCTAGATCCACCAGAAAGACAGCTTCTTTACCGATGCCAAAGAAATTCAAAGTATCAAGTTCGGCAGGAAAGGTTTAGGTATCCATTTTTTGGGACGCTGAATGAATAATTATGGTGGAATATTTGGAAAAGGGAGGCACGAATTCGGGACCCTACTACGCAGACCAAATAAGAAGATGGTGGGCGGTCATTAAAAAAAAAAGACGCGGCAAACTGCGAGCTGGAGTGCTTATTCATCAAGGCAACGCATTGGCTCACAAAGCCGCCATTAAAGAAACGGGATTCGAACTGCTCGAACACCCGCCATATTCGCCAGATTTAGCTCCTAGTGACTTCTACCTCTTTCCTCGACTGAAGGAACTTATCCGAGGCAGGGAGTTTGAAGACCATAGCGAAATTATGGTTTAGATTGTTTTCTAAGGAAATTCTGGGTTTACTGTTAGATCATCCCTCGTTTAACTGTAGACGAAACATAAATACACGACTACACTGTCGAGACAGAAACAACCACATCAGTGAACATTTGTGAGATGACGCGGAATCATCTACGACGATTACTTAGATAAAGGACGAACAATAACTGTAAAATATTGTGCGTTATTCGAAAAAAATAGACTCTCTTCATGTTCACAATTAAAGCTGAATTATTACAACATCCAGTTATTTACCGAATTTGAATCCTTTTTGACTTTATTTTTATTTAAAACTCGCAAAAAAATCGAACAGATGCTTGAAGACTATCGGACATTCTACTTTCAAACAAAGAAAAAGAAATAACAGTGAACGTATTTACCAGGTAATGCAATGGATGCGCAGAAGTAGTAGTTGCTTGTTTCAAGCCCAATGACGCCAGGTGCTGCTCCTTTTGTGACAAGTGATCCGATCCTTCTTCTTCATTTCGTTCTAAAAACAATGTTGGATCGATATCTGACTCCTCAAGTTTTGTATCATAATCATCATCCAATGGCTCATCCTTAATATGTCCTGGAATGGGCTACATAAAAAAAATAATGGAAAAATCGTCTTTTAAATCGCCTTTAGATCTTATTAGAACCCACGTAGACAGTTAAAGAACGTCGTTTTTTCAGCGAGGAGATTCCCTCTAGAATTGACGAAGCCAGTTCATTGCCTTGTTCGCTACTTTCTCGAATTCCATCACTAGTCTCGCAGGTTGGAATGGTTGTAACTGAAACACCCGAACCAATTTGTTTCTTCTCTATCCTCATCGATATGTCTAGCCAGCTGCGTTGTTTATTCTGTGAGGCAACACAACGATTCTTGAAACTCTGCCATGAGTTCAAGTAACTTATGCAAGCGTGACATATTCGAAGCGAAAGTTTATCAATCGGCGTAACCTGAAAATAGATAATAATCAATTGAAGCAACTGTATTAAAACTTTGTTTTCTGCATTGATGCCTTAAAGGGGCGGTGATGGACACACGAGCACATAAGCTAAAGAAGAACTTGTGGAAATTGATGAGGGATTGGTATTGTGAAGAAGAGATATGAGATTTGAGTAGAATGGAAATTGGGAAGTGGCGGCCCCCTTCTTATTAATTAATGAGATGGTGGCGAGCGTTTGTGGAACGGGGGAGGGAAGATAAGCGTCTAATCCTTTGCCTATGTCATTACATAACAAATATGTTGAGTGGCTGACAATTGGTGGTGGCATCAGGTATTCGCAAATGTGCGTAAAACCCAATCGTACATATTGAAACATGCCTACCTAGCTTTCTATGTATGTATATATATGTATATACGAATTGCAATAATATATCGCCCCTAAGGGTTGAACATGCATGGATTCTATTTGCATTATTTGGGATGGAGGAGAGGAAACAAAGGCAAATGAGATATGTAGGTGGACAAACAAAACATCGCGCTATATTATCACAAGGATATAGGTACACAATATACTTTTATATGTTCCTTTGTTTAATTAAGCAGAATTGACTGCAACAGCATAATTATGATAATGAGATGGAAGTGATGATTATGTTTTGAATTAAAGCGTTGTTCAGCCCTAGAAAGCTTTAAGGTTATTGATCTCAGAAAAAAAGTAAAACATGGAATGCTTTGTAATGCTAAACAAAACAAGATATGAAACACTCCCAGAGAACTGATTTTCTGTGCAATGCTCAGCAATACACCACAATACAAAACAGCTTCAAGTGAGATCAGGTTTCTGGCAGAACACCATAGGTCTTACACTCAGCTTGTCCCAACTCAATGTAATGTCAAATAATTTGGAAATTAAGTGGAATCACTTATTCATTCGCCATCACTCTGACATTCATTCAAATCTGGCATAACCTGACCTAAAATGTAGGTGCAAGCGAGTGAAAAAAGCATTGCACAAAATGGTTGTCACATCGATTTTGTGGCTCCCACTAAGATAAGTGGTATTTCCCGTACTTCGTTGTCATCTCGTTACTGCATAACCATGTCAGTTGTATCCTAACCTAAAAAAAAAGTAAAACTAACGGATGGGCAAAAGAAGAATGTCAGCAAATGCATAATAACCCTTCTTCAAAATTGCTCAGGAGAACGATGTTACTAAGGGTGAACCACTTCCATTTGTCGAGCAAAGAAGGAAGAAAATCCAGTCAACGTATACACCACATTGAATAAACCAGAAACACACGACGACCAACGTACTATTTAAGCATACCTCTCGTACATCTGTTAGCCCAGAAGCTTCGACTTGGCAACGGCCATAACGAGAACCAGCTTGATAGTCAATCAACTGCTGCCAGATTCATGCTGGCGCTGCTGGTGCTGATGTGGATCTTAGCTCTGAACATGGGTATGTCCCATGACTTGCTGTCCATTGCTCAAATTCGTTTTCTCAAAGAGAATTCCATATCGAGACAACATGTAGTTTATTGGGAAGCACAGCAGATGGAACGGTACTAATGCACTGGGTTGGAAAAAAAAAACATGCAATCAATGAGCCACTCCACCCAGCTACAGAGTACATTAATTCGAAACCGCATTTTTGTTTTTTCGTTGGAAACTTCACGTAACACTCAACTGCTGCCATCGCAGTCGCCGTGGTCGTCGTCATCTCAAGCGCTGAGTGGACACATTATATAGCAACGAGAAAAAAAGAGATAGAAACATCCAGGATTCATCATCACTGTCGTCTCCATGATGATAGGCGGTGATACCAGCATTGGGCTCCAACATGCACTGAGGAACAATTTTTATGTTATGTTTGCCACTTCTTTTTTGGAAACGCTGAATTTAATTTTCACCTGGTTAACCATCTGCTGCGTCGTTCGAGGCGCGGTTTGGAACACCCAATCATCACGGAAAAAATGTCTACATATGTATATTGTTCAATCACATCATGGGGACACTTGAAACAGGAGGGACCACGGCGAGGACACATGTTACGAATGGAGCAGAATGTAGAGCCACAAAAACAAAACAAAATCCCATAAAACAGTTTCACTGACCTTAATATTGACGCAAGATTGAATTTTGGTAGCTAGGGGCTCCTTATCAGCCGCGTAACTGTTAAAAATCGAGATACATTCGCTGTCCGGAGCCAAGCACAAGCGACAGCAATTTTGACGTGCACGTAGTATTGATTCTTCTGTCATTCTTTATACTCCGAAATGGTTTCCTCTACCTTTCACACTTTCAAGAGCCCGTTCTCGTCGAATCCGTATCCCGGATTCTGAATCAAACCCCAACTTGAGTAACTTTCTATCTTCAAATAGACCACGTTTAGTTCGCCAGCAATTAGACTTGGTTAGAAAAACTGCCTTTTCATTTTTCCGTCCTGATTACGGTGTTATTTGTAATTGTTTTGATTTGTTTGGGTTTGTCTTCTTTTTTTTTATTCTATTTTTTGACTGCTTACTTCCTTTCCACCGTTTTTTAATAGAATGAAGCACACACACACGGTAAAAAACAACCAAACCGCACGGGAAATTAACTGACACTGAGATCGGCTAAAGTAATACAATGGAAAGTAGGACTTAAACCCGATTGGATACTGGAAATGTAAAAATTATGGAAGAAAAGTGGAACATGTGGAACGTCTTAATCGACGGATATAAATTAAAATATGTTATTTTGATTGCACGCCAAATGATATTTCCATCAAAAAAATCTTTTTATGGTTCTGTGATGGATAAAACGAATAAATAAATTCATTTTTATTTAAGAAATATTGAAGTCTAGTAGAGACATGCACCACATGTGTATTCCAATTTTCAAAGGTGACTATGTCAATTTGACAACCACACTTTATCCGGGGTCACGTGAAGAGACCATAGCTGTGTTCAATGAAGAAAAGATCAGATCAGAACAGGACAGGACAGCACAGATTCGTGAAAACTGTCAGATCAAGTTAGAACAGAAAAAAACAGCCGTATGTTAGTTGTCAAAAAGCGGAAAACATCTTATATGTCATATTGTAATAAACATGTGTTAGAATGAAATAATAAACAAAAGTGAATTCACATAAAAATGCTTTGGAAGAGTTGTGGTGGGCACTGATAGTGAAATTAGTGTGATTAGTGACTCGTCAACAACATTTTTCAGTGATGTTATGTATGTTTTAGCGAGGACTTTAGTGTTTTTTCAATGACAGCTGCTTTTGACACTTCACGAATCTGTTCTGACTCCAGAGTAGGTGCAGAAAATCGTGTTCTGAAGTGTCCGAAACACCAAGCAGAACACTTTCGGATAGAAATTTTTGTCACTGAACAGCAAAAGGTGTACTTTTCTGTCCGGAACAGTCCAGAACAGCGTCACATCTATGGTCTTCATCTATTGGTATCTGTTCAAGTACCCCATTTGTTTAATTCAGCCTATGTTCCTCAACTACCTTAATTCAATATAAAATCTTAATTTTGAGTTTTGGCGAAGTACGAGTATGTTTAAAATATTTGCTTTTCATTTGACATTCAACCCAAGGCAAATTTTGAATTAGTGACATTTACACTGTCTCAAAAAAATCTCCGTACACCATACAATATACAGGGTGTCCCACGAGCAGTGTGCCAAAAAGCTAGAGCGTGTAGGTCTGGTCAAGACAAGAAAAAAATCGTATGGGAGGGGGGGGTATATTCCCCCCCGTTTAGCCGGAAGGGGCAATTTTCTAAAAAATTGACTTAATTGGGAAAAAAAAATATTAAAAATCAACAGTTACATCCACAATGCCGTGATATACTTTTTTGTAAAGCCAGAAACCTCTTCTTTCATATTGTTTTTAAACGAAGCTGTTTTAAGGAATAGTTTTTGAGAAATTAATTTTCAAACTCAAAATTTTGAAAAAAAAATGAAAAAAAAAATTTCGAACTATTTTTTTTCAAAATTGTATGTAATTAAGTACTAAATTTTTGTCCAAAATTCAATTCTCTTATTAGTTTTTAGTTAAAAACAGAAAACCGAATGCAAAAATGTTTTGTAGTTTTCGAGAAATTAAAAAAAAACCCGAACCATTTTTTTCTAAGAAAAACCTTTTTTTGGTTTTAACGCGGCTGGACTTGTAGGCAAATTAATGTATGAAACATTGACATCTTTTTTATTATTTTTAAAAAAATTGTAGTTTTATGAGGATTCAATAAACTGACACAGTATTGAAATAACCCTGGATTAATCCTTTTTTTTCATTGATAACGCCTGAAAACTGACCTGCCAATTTCGTCTGGGTCCGCCCGCCGCCAATGGGTTCAACCGGCTAGGACCTTAAGACAATAAAACCGCAATTTTTGGATTTGGTCTGACGTAATCCCTCCCTTAGTACAAGGAGGATAGCTATTATGCTTGGAGTGCCCAAATCTAGAGTACGGAGAGTGCTTCATACCGAAAACTTACACCCGAACCATTTTAGGACAGTTCAGGAACTCACCTCAAACGACAAGTTTTTAAGAGCAGAATTTTGTCGATCATTACTGCTTCGAAATGAAACTGAACGAAACAATTTTGGAAGGATATTCTGGACGGATGAAGCACAGTTTACCAGAGATGGGGTTACTAACTTCCACAATTTGCATCATTGGAGTAGCACCAATCTACACAACAAAAAACAAAATAAATCACAACACCGCTTTAGCTGTAATGTTTGGCTTGGTATTGTTGGACAAACTGTAATCGGGCCCCGGTTTTTGAATGCCGTTATTAATGGAGAATCATACTTGCAGTTCCTACGAGACCTTTTGCCCGATTTGATGGACAACGTTCCTTTGGCCATAGCAGATAATTTAATCTACCAGCAAGATGGAGCACCAGCACACTACAGCTTACGGGTTAGAAACTGGCTGAATGATCATTTTAGTGACCGTTGAATCGGAAGAAAGGGCCCCACGGAATGGCCACCTAGATCACCAGATTTAACTCCTCTAGATTTTTATGTGTGGGGATTCATGAAGAATTATGTTTACGAAATGGAAATAGTATCTTTGGAACGACTGAAAGCACGGATTGAAGTCGCTGGAGTCAAATTGTTTGACTTATGTGCAGCCATTAGAAGGAGATATAATCTTTGCCTTCTAAAAAATGGGGACCATATTGAAAATTGATTATAATAAAACTCCAATTTTTTTAAAAATAATAAAAGAGATGTCAATGTTTCATACATTAATTTGCCTACAAGTCCAGCCGCGTTAAAACCAAAAAAAGGTTTTTCTTAGAAAAAAATGGTTCGGGTTTTTTTTTAATTTCTCGAAAACTACAAAACATTTTTGCATTCGGTTTTCTGTTTTTAACTAAAAACTAATAAGAGAATTGAATTTTGGACAAAAAATTAGTACTTAATTACATACAATTTTGAAAAAAAATAGTTCGAAATTTTTTTTTTCATTTTTTTTTCAAAATTTTGAGTTTGAAAATTAATTTCTCAAAAACTATTCCTTAAAACAGCTTCGTTTAGAAACAAGATGAAAGAAGAGGTTTCTGGCTTTACAAAAAAGTATATCACGGCATTGTGGATGTAACTGTTGATTTTTAATATTTTTTTTTCCAAATTAAGTCAATTTTTTAGAAAATTGCCCCTCCCGGCTAAACGGGGGGGAATAGACCCCCCCCCCTCCCATACGATTTTTTTCTTGTCTTGACCAGACCTACACGCTCTAGCTTTTTGGCACACTGCTCGTGGGACACCCTGTATATAAAATCCTATAAGGCGAAAAAAAAAGTTTTTTTGGTAGTTTTTGATCATATACTCTAGGATTTTGCTGAAAACAGTTGATGTTGACCCGAGCTCTTAAAAAAAAGGGAAAGAATACTCACAAAAGCATTCCTAGAGATATCAAGGAATTAATAGTAAAACTCTGGGGAAAAAGTAGGAGTTTGCGTAGTAATTACTGTCGACAGAAGACATTCGTCACTTCAATATGTGTACCTGGCAGAGGACGAATAAAGAAGTTGGATACCCAACAAGTTCAACGTAAAATATTGCGAGTAATAAAATCAAAAAATCCAAAACGAATGCTACAGAAATTAGTACAATGCTTAAAGAAGACTGCAATATTGATGTCAACCCACAAACAGTCAGAAATTTCTTGCATTCACATAACTTCAAGGCTTGTTCACTTTGTTATCCAAACGGAATATTCAAAAGAGATTGCAGTACGCTAAAACCATTGTCGATAAGTCTCTTGAGTTTTGGAAACGTGCCATCTTCTCAGATGAATCCAAATTAATTATGTTTGGTTCTGACTGGCGACATTTTGTTTAACTTAGAAGCGGAACAGCACTTGGCATTGACAAAATGAACAAATGAACTTTCAAGCACGATGGTGGTAGGTAATCAAAGGCAGCTTCAGGTGTGAGAAATCTTGTGTTTATAGAGTCGACTATGAACAAAATGCAGTATTTACAAATTTTAAAACACAATTTAAAAAGTTGAAAGAAAAATTGTACATTGATGATGAATATTACTGTGTTCATGAAAATGACCCTAAGCATTCGCAAATGATTGTAAAAGAATGGTTGCTCTATATTAGCATTAAAAAAAGACGATAAGGAGTAAGCAAGAACTTAAAATGGCCTTGGAGTGTGTTTGGTGGAGAATATCGCCAGAATATACAAAGAAGCTCGCTGTCATTAAAGCTAGAGGAAAATACACAAGTTAGTTTTACTTTTTATGCTATGTAACGCTTTGTTACCAAAAGTGTTCGGACAATTTTTTGATTATAAAAAAAATATGAAATCTCTTAAGTTAATGTTATTTATTGAGAGCTTTATATTTTAGTACTAAATTTTGAATATCTGTTTTTATATATTAAATTCCCTTTAATTTAAGGTATTTCTTGTTGAAATCGGATAAGTAATTTTGAAGTTATACTGTTTTGCATTAAAAAGTCAAGGGTGTACGGACAATTTTTTAAGACAGTGCAACCTGAAAAAAAAAACAGAACAGAACATGGCAGGACAGATTCGTGAAAGCTGTCAGATTAAGTTAGACAGCCGTATGTCTGTTGTCAAAAAACCAAAAACATCATAATTGTCAGATTGTATTAAATATATTATAGAATTAAATAATATAATAAAATGAATTCAAATAAAATTGTTTGGGAAGAGTTTCGGTGGTCACTGATAGTGAAATGAGTGTGATTAGTAACCCTTCAACAACATATTTCAGTGATAATATGTATGTATGTTTTAGTGAGGACTTTAGTGCTTTTTCAATGACAGCTGCTTTCGAGACTTTTCACATTCATCTGTTCTGACTCTGAGTAGGTACAGAAAGTCGTGTTCTGAAGTGTTTGGAACGTCCTCACTGAAGACAAAGCAAAACATTTTCGGGCAGAATTTTTACTCCCTGAACAGCAAAACGTGTACAAAACCCAAAACAGTCTATTGAACAGACTATTTTTAACACTTTTGACGAGTCTGCTCTGACTCACAGGTAGATGCAGAAAATCGTGTTCTGAAGTGTTCGGAACACACTCACTGAACACAAAGCAGAACACTTTTGAACAAAAACGTTTCTCACCGAGCTACTAAACGTACTTTTCTGTCCTGAACAGTCCGGAACAGCCTAATTGAACATCCTATTTAGCTATCTGCTCACTTTTTTCAGATGTATCAAAAACAAAAGTGACAGCAAAACTTTCCTCATACAGTAAAACATTTCCTTATTTCTGTCAGTCTCACATTTCTATTTACATCGTATTATTGTATTTCTATTACATCGCATCGTATTATCGTTTTTACGATAAAAAAAGGTTAAAATACAAAAAATGGATATGGATGGATCTAAAGTAGAACAATCGATAGCAGAAAAACTCAAAAAACGTAAAGACCGTCTGAAAAATTTACACAAACTTCGGCAGCAGGCCAGAAATGAAAACCATCAGGAGGTAGTAGCAGAAGATGCACGTAAAAAATTACCCAAGAACTGGGAGTCAAGAAAACGTCAAGCAGACTGGATTATAAGCGACACGAAAGCACGCGAAGAAGCAGAAGCTGCAGGAGTAGATTATGATCGTCTCAAATTATTGAAGGTATCAGCAATAGATGCTATCAAAATCGAAAAAAAGAAGCAGAAAAAAAATCCAGATGGGGGCTTTTCGAGTTTCGAAGCACAAACAGCTCGCCAGTACAATCGTTTGGTTAAGAATATTGCGCCTCTCGATGAGTCCAAGTACGAAAAGCAGAAACGCGAGCTTGGTGAGGAGGTATTTTACTGTCAATCCAAATATTCCATTCATCATCAGCCAACGGATAATCCCGATGCTGTTAATCGTATGGTCAAGGACTTGGGATCCCAAATTGAAAAGAGGAAGAAATATTCGAGAAGGCGAACATATAACGATGATGCCGACGTTGATTTCATCAATGAACGTAACTCCAAATTCAACAAGAAGTTGGATCGGTTTTATGGCGAATACACGTTGGAGATCAAGCAGAATTTGGAGAGGGGGACAGCTATTTAACATGGCATTTTCCCACTATATTCTGTTTTCGATTTAGTTTTAATTAAGCGTAAATGATAATAAAAAATTAAAACGATGATTGAGAGAATAAAGTAAAAAAAATCTGAATTAAATTGGTTCCAAACTAATTTATTGTGCGCGCATTTGCATTCAAGGAAGAGCACAACTCTCCAAGGATAGCTTTTCTGCATCTTTATTGATCTTCGCTACTGACTCTTCGGGTATTATTCGTACTGTAGATTCGTCGTTATCATTGTCATTGCCATCATCGAGCACACAAAGCAACCCATCATCTTCAAATGTCGGAAAGAAAAATTCGGGCTTATCCCATTGCGAACGTGCTCCTAAGCTATAGTGCTTCTCCGTAGTCATGTGTTTTAACAGCTCATTCATGTTATTATGTCGAGAGTTGCACGTCACGCATTTCAGCATATGGACTTGTCTTCGTGTGTAGTTCACTGCTTTGATCCTCTGGTAGAAGTTCAATCCTGAAATTTCAGCGGCAAAATTCAGATTATGTTTCTCGAGCATATGGTTTTTCAATAAACCAAAATCTGTATCAATTCGTGAGCAGAACAAACAAGCTATTGAAAGGTTTTCAATATCCCATTCACACCAGTCCGAGTCAGAGTTGTCGCTATTTAGGATCGATTTGCTTATCGCATCCGATTCTCTTGCCTCCTTCCGTTCTTTCTGGCGTCGAGCGCGATTGCGTCGGCTTTGTTCTAGGCTCGACGTGTGTTTTGGTTTTTCATTACGATAATTCACCAGAAAATATTTATCATAAGCACGGTTATTGGGGTTAATTCGTTTATGACCTTTCTTGCGCATGTGTTCCTTGAGCGTTACTCGGTCTTTGAATACTTTTTCGCAATAAAGACAAATAAGATTCTCTAAATTCGATTGCACCTTTTCGAGGAGCTCATCTACGTATACAAGATTTTCCGGTTTACCCAATTGCAAATAGTGTTTGGTGAAGAGGTGTTCTAAGAAATCGGAGCGTAGACCATGAATAACATCACGGCAGTATAGGCATTCCTTTGAAAACCCTCTGTCCGTTCGTTCGAATTGATGCTTAGCTAACGCTGTTTCTAAGCGATGTTGGTGTAATTTTGCCCGCAATTCGTGATCCTGTGGGAGTACGTCGCTAAGTAAGTAGTATTTCTCATTCTCTGATACGGCACCATCGGGCAGTTGATCCAGTAACATTGTGGTACAGTATTCTTCTAATGAGCTGTCTGGAATTTCAAAAATGTACATATGTACATACAACTAGTAGCCGGGGGAGCTTACCTTTGAATTTATCGATCCAGTATTTGAGGTATTCATGTAGATCGGCAATGTCATCGACATCTGCTATCACTAGTCTGTGGGAGCAAAACAAATGAGTCAAATATTCATCTTTTCCATTCGCTTGAAAAAACTTTAACTCCTGGTTGCATATTAAACACTTCAAATTTGTATCGCAGATTTGCTCACGTTGGATCTTAGGCGTAAGTTCAAGTGATTCGGGTTTATACTCTGGCAACATGGCAGGTTCCACGCCAAAAACAAACGAAGTTAAATGTTTCAAAACTTCCTCCGCACCACTAAACATTCCCACATGTCATCAAATCTGTTTTGGTCTTTGACATTCGTTTCGATATGGGTAGTAGTGACATTCAGATTGAACGCATCCAGCGAACAGCTAGCCGCCTTCAGTAATTTTAAATAAATTGGGAAGAACTAAAGTGTTTTTCAATTGGCACGGGAAGATTTTGGCGGCCTGTGGCGGATGTTGTTTTGCTGACATCTGTCAAATTTGTTCTTTATTATTCAGTTACTGATGCCAAATCACCTTTGCAAATTACACAATTGAACAGCACGGCCAAATGATAAAACCTTATTATCCAAATGTGCAAACGTCAAGCGCGTTGGGCCCATTTTACGGTAGATGTGATGGCCCTTCATAATCGACTCTTCAACGTTTGGTGGCCAAGTTTGAGACGACCGTATCGGTAATCAATCAGTCAACATTCTTACATTCAAAGAAACATAAGATTGGCTGAGAAAATCGCCGTGGTCCATGAAAGAAGAATAGAAGAATCCGAGGCAGTCGATTCCTTGTCGTGCACAAGAACTCAGTCTTTCGTAGACTTTATCTTTGCGAATTTTGCATCTTACCCAGGAGCTCTGACTTTTCTTGTTGGATTTCCTGAAGTTGTAAGTCTATGCAAATCAATTCATATTTCATATTGTATATATAATGGCACCCATGGGCCTTTCAAATAAAAAAATAATTTTGTTAGTACATACCTATCACACAGCTTGTTTTATTCCACTTCAACATCTACCCGCACTTATTGAAAAACTCTTTATATAAATATAGACCCAATAATTGCAGCAACGCAACAACAACTCTTTCTTCTCTTTTGTTTACAGTGAGTGAGATGAATATATGTACATAAATATCCAATCTTTGCTAAGAAAGATTTGTAACCAATTAATTACTGAATAAACAATTTACAAAAACAAAATATAGTTACAAATAGCTTTGGAAAATTCAGAAACAATCAATCCGAAAGAAGAATTAACACCATCGAGCAAGGCCAAGGGCAAAGGTTGATAAACCGTATTAACGAATAAACAAATGTATCATCACTTTGTTGCGGTCCTTGCAACTTCGCGTGTTCGTACCTGTTCGCGTAGATTCAAGTGCAGTGGGATCATGTTCCGTCTGAGGAAATCGGATGCATGCGCTGGGAGCAGCCTGGGGAACAACATCTAGCGAATGCCCGCGAAAAGCTTACGGTGCAAATTCGGCGTGAGCAAAGGGTTTCCTGCACAAAGCAGATTAGCGGATAAGTTATGTAGTTCTAAGTTAGAAGCGAAGAAATAAAATAATCTTTTGGTCGCAGTAAAACGTGTCTGAATTGTAAGTCGAACAGTTCGCGATTTTTTTGGATTCCCCTTATGGGGATCCTTTAACTGAAGTAATGTCTGAACTTCGAAACATATTATTATTAATATTAATATTACCGGAAGTTCAGAGCTTCGTTGACCATTTTCATCAAGCCTCCCAGTCATGAGTGTGTTCCTTCCATGTTTCGCTGTTCTGTCATATTTCTTCTAGATCCATCCTCTTATTTTTCTTCTATCTACGACCCGGCCTTAATTGTGTTTATTCCTATGGGCTTTATATCTTAGCCTTCGTAATTTAATTACGCGAAAAATGTTTGGGAGTAAGTTCTTCGAGTTCTGGATTGTGCGATTTTCCCCATTTCTTCTTCCTTTTTTCAACCTGCTTTCATCCTGTTTCACCTTAAGATCTTGTTTTTAAAGACCCGAAATCTCTTTTTCCCCTTTGTTAGCCAAAAACCAAGTTTCACATAAAAAGTGTTTGCGTAAAGTGTTACTGGCATTATAATTTTATAAATGTGGATTTTGACATTGCGAGACAAAAGAGTTGTTTTGAATAATTCATTTATCGTGAAGAAGCATGCGTCGTCGTTTGGCAGTCATTCGGGAATTTGAATTCGTTCCAAAGCTCTTTCGAGTACAGCCAGGTGCGAGGTTTGGATCGATCCAAGTCGGTCAGTGACCGTGTTCCCTTCATTTATTTCTAAGCCTTCTTTCTTTCCTGCCATTATTAGACTTTCTAAATTTTTGCTATTTTTCCACTATCTCCCTCACTAGGTCCAGATGGTCAGAGTTATTTCATTAAGAGTAATTTCCCTCCCATTTTCTTGAAGGGATCTCAGTATGAATTCATGAAACTAAAATTAAGTGGCGACAAGGCATCTCCTTGTTTTAATTCTTAACATATCTCGAATGTTTCCGATTAAACATTTCCTACTTTAACTTGTCCTTTGTTGCCCTTTACATATACTTATATCAGTTTCACTATCTTTTCCGGGATTCCAAGCTTTACAAAAATATGATACATTTTCGATCGGTTCATAGACTCATATGCCTTTATAAAATCTACGAATAATTGCTGTACAGTTTCGTGAAATTTCCATTTTTCAAAGCTGCCATATAGTGAAAATCAAGTCATTCGTTGAGTGATTTTTCCGATTATTTTCTTTGCCTATAATGTCGCTCTCTTTAAGAGAATATTTGACAGCACCTTGTAATAAATTAATAGCAGCGATATTCCTAGTTAATTGTTGCATTGTGTTCGGTCACCCTTTTTAATTATGGGAATGATGACCCAGTTTTTAAATTCCTCGGGCTTGAATACAATTTCTTCGGCTGGATATGGATATTATTAAATAATCTTTAAATTATCTTCCTTTTTCATAATCCCCTGGATTCTCACCAATGGACCGATGTGCCACCAAGTGAAACAGCCCCAAATATTTATCCCTCCTCCGCCGTGTTTCATTGTTTCCTTTATTTGATGCTTTTGGATGCACTCATGAGGTCCATGCCAATAGCATTCTTTGCCATCTGATTAGTACGTGTTAACTTTTGTTTCATCACTATAAAGTCCAATTTTTGTGCTCCTTATAGAACTTGAAGCGTCGTTGAACGTTTTGGCGACCAAACCTACACTTTTTAGTGGACGTCTAGCTGTCCATGTACTTTCATCTTTGTTTATAGCTTTTGCAGCATTTTTGGGTGATCGAATGTCCTCATTATATAGCAAACCTTTCATCCATCGAGCATCGCCATCAGAAATGATTCTTGGTCGATTATTTGAACAAATCACATTTCGGCGTTTTTTAATGTCATGATTTTTTGCAAGAAATTTACAACATTATTTTTTAGACCAATTATAATTCTCTTCATTTTCCTTTAAAACAACTACAAAGCAGATTGATAAATTATAAGTTAAGCTTAAAATACTGTATAAAAGGGAAAACTCTTACGGTACAAATAAAAGGAAAATATACGAATACCATAGGAATACCATTTTTAAATGGCATTCTCTTTTTAAGGTTAAAAGGCGCAAAATTAATCATCCTATCGGAAGATGTTATAATTTTTACAAATGGCCAACTAGACAGCTGCGGTTTACAAACAAACCAGAAATGAAGCGCTTTTTTTGAAGCATCTATTTTTTTTGACCAATAATCGGTTGGTGGCAACTGGGCAAACATTTCGGGACCTAGATACTAGACTCGAACAGACTGGAGCTACAGAAAGTTATGCAGGGCATGGCCATCACCGGACTGATCGTTCAGCCGAGAATATCGCGGCTGTGGTTGCCCATGTCGCTGAGAACGAAGAAACATCAAACAAACGACGGACCACGCAATTGGGCATCATTTCAGGGAATTTAAGTGAAAGACCTACACATGTTCTCGTACAAAGTGCAAGTAGTGCATCAGTTAATGCCTGCCGACCATCAGTCGCGTGTGAATTACTGTCAAGCCATCCTTAACCTCAACAACGAATAGGACGTTAAAAATCATCATGAGCGACGAGGGCCTTTCCACAAAATTTCTACAAAATCTTAGTTTCTGGGGCACTGAAAATTCGCGTGTGATGCACGAAGAGCCATTACATCCACTCAAAGCCACGATTTGGTGCGGCGTTCACGAGGAATGAGTGATTGAGGACGCCAACGGCATTATGGTCACTGTAACTGGCGAACGCTATAGGGCCATGATAAACGACTTCCTACTGTCGGAATTGGATAAGCGGGCTTGGTGAACATGTGATTTCGACAAGACGGTGGACACACACACACAGCACGAGCCACAATGGATATTGTGAAAGAAGCGTTCCTGGTCGGGTAATCTCACGTTTTGGCGATTTGGCATGGCCTATTTAACCATCCCAGAATTCTTTCTTTGGGGTTATTTGAAGTCGCGGGCTTATACCAACAAGACAGTTCAGACAATCGCAGCCCTTTAGTAGAATATTCGACAAGAGTGTGAACAGTTATCACCGGAAATCTTATGGAAAGTCATGAAAAATGCGATAAAACGGGTACTAATGTTACCTACACTGGCGGCAACCACTTTACGGATATAATCTTTTCCACTTAACAAAAAAAAATGGAAAGGTTCAAATAAAGATTTCCATCATTCAAACTCGTTGTTTTTAGTAAAAAAAAGTAATTAAAAAACAAAAATGGATGATTAATTTTGAGCCACCTTGTATAAACTTATGTATAGTTTATTTTATGATATAATATTTTAAGCTAAGAAAAGTTATTTGTTTAATAACGTGGCAACCGAACTGCTAATCATCGCCAGCTAAAATCATCGGGAGTTCGTCTAAATTATCTTCTAAAATCCTCGAACCTTCGCGGCTGTATATGAGTAAATGACGATGTAAAAACTTTATATTTTCTGTGACTTTTTGATTTGGTAAAATATACACAATGACAATAAGGAATTCTCTCTCATCATCCATTTTAACTTGAGATGCACATATATCACCGATAGTTGCTTGGGTGGTAACATTAAGTTCACGTGTATTTCTTATTGAAAGTTCTATATTATCCGTAGTAACTTGGGCTATGTTTTTGTTTTGATAAACTGCAACTCCCGCAGCTCTAACATCTTTTCGTTTAAATTAGGTATTTCAATAACTTTTTCATTAGAAAGCCATGTTTCTAATAATAATAAAAAGACAATTTTTTGAGTAACAGAATCTTTTATATCTGAAACATGTGTTTTTGATACTTTAAGTTATTCAAAGCAGGAATGATATTGATGACCTTTTCATCAAATATTTGAAGTGCGATTTATATCTGCGTCCCCAAAAGAATTCTTAAGAATTCTCACTTATCTAAATTACCTTAGGTAAATCAACTCGCTGAAAAGACAATGGCAACGATATCGCTGTCCTCTTCTGCGAATACAGTCAAAATATTATAAAATATTAATTTCAGAAGAGATATAAATATAAATATCGGAACAAATTGTGGGAAAAAAGGCTCAGTGAATTTGATAATGGCTCCAAACCCTTTTGGAACATCGTCAAGAACGTCAAAAGCAAGAATATGCGAATAAAAACATTAGTAGATTCCGTAAAAAACACTATTTACCTATGCTGAAAAGGCCACAGCTTTTGCATGCAATTTTAGTAATCATTCCACCTCAACCAACTTAGGAGATCCTGATACTGATAAAATCGTAAATGAGCTAAAAAACAGCGTACCATCAAGTGATATCGATGTACCCCGGAACTTATATACTTCTGTTCAAAGTATAGCTGATGTTGTACATTCTTTGTCTTTAAAGAAAGCCGGTGGTCTTGATTGTATTAGAAATGTGCACTTAAAGCAGTTGCCTAAAGCTGGTTTAAGACCCATCATTTTAATATTTAATGAGTGCCTCAAAGCTAAATATATGAATGCAAATAATGTTTTACCAAATGAACAGTTTGGTTTTAGAAGCCGTCATAGTTCTTCGCACCAAATTCTTAGAATATGTCGCCATATAAAATATAATAGCTTAAGTAAATCAACTGGATTGCTTTCGTTAGACATCGAAAAGCATTTGTTACAATGTGGCATGATGGGCTTTTATTCAAAATGATTAATCATTGTTTTCCTTTATACCTTGTTAAAATCATGTATTTTAAAGTCTTTATAAACAATTGTTTGTCTGACCCTCAGCAAATCCCTGCAGGCGTCCCACAAGGTTCTGTGCTTGGTTCTATCCTATATAACATATTCACTTCTGATCTCCCCAGTCTTCCCAAATGTGAAATCGTGTCTTACGACGACGGCCTGCTATCTTTTCTTCGCATCTGTATAGTCTTAATATTGAAACAAATATTCAGAATGCTTTTGATATATTAGACAAATTCAGTTGAAAATAAAGTTGAATACCCAGAAGATGTAGGCTATCTTTTTCACCCGAAAAAGAAAACAATGTGTTCGTCCAGGTACATTTATTTCTTTGAATGAGATCGATGTTGAATGGAAACTAGTTAAATAGCTGGGTATTTATCTAGATAAGAAATTTAGTGAACACGTATCCAAAACCATAAACAAGGTCAATATCGCCACTAGATTGCTCTACACGTTCATTATAATCAACTTATAATTTATAAAGTCATTTTTCAAGCTATTATGTTATATGGTTGTGCAGTTTGGGGTGATTGTGCCAACTGCCACTTGAAAAGACTCCAGGTAGCATCATGTTGAAAATTATGCTCAATCTTCCTTGTTATTACTCTACCATCAGTACATCAACTACTACATCAAGTAGCGAATGTTCAATGATTAGGGATAGAATTTCTTTACTCAGGTCAAATTTTCTATTCAATTGTCAATATGTAAATATCCCTTTAGTAATTCAGCTAAATTCTTTGTGTTTTGTTCCCTAAAACTTATTTAATTTAACGCTTGTATAATATATTATTTTGATTTTTATATGTTATTTATTTGTTTGTTTACCATCTCTATTTATTTATTTATTTTCTTATTCATTTATAGTTATTTATTTAATTATTTATTTATATGAATTTATCTAGTCATTTATGTATATTTATTTATTTTTTTAAACCTATTTATTTATTTATTTATTTATTTATTTATTCATTTACTTATTCTATTTTATTTTTCTTATATTGGATGTTTCTAACGTCTTTTCTCCGAAACATTTAATATTATTTCCATCAATATTATTTCTTCGTCCAAAAGGCGATATCAATCAACGTTCCAATTTCAATTTCAACACGCAAAAAAGGCAGGCCGAAAAACAATTGGTGCAAACAAATGCAAAAACACCAACATTTGATTGGCCTCAGCGGTGAAGTAATCCAAACCGGAAAGTCTGCCGCTACTTTCTGAGGTCAAACCGGCGGACCCCACAAGCGGACCAGTAGGAATGCAGTTAAGTGGGAAAATTATGGTCCTACACTTCTGACCACAGCGACGCCGAAAAAAAAGGAAAAGAAGAAAGAAGAAGAATATTATTTCTTCGTTATTAAATAATGCTTCAGTTGTATGATATTTATGTAAGTTCCTTTCAGAATCTGTATGTAAATTGTGTAATAGCAGAAATGTGTAATATATAATACTCTAGACGTAAATAAAATATCTATCTGATATATGAATTCTTCTTCCATGGTAAAATCCTAAATTATCAATTCAATTAATTTTTATTTCATATTAACTTATATCTATCTTACCCTAGTGTTCAAAACTACTGCTGACATCCCTGGTCAGCTCTGAACTTGCCGACCTTACCAACAGGCAAGTGTCAGACCTATCGCGCCATCTTAACAAAAAGCAAAAAAGGGCAGAAGCATCGGCAAAAAAAACGCCATACATTTTTCCTGGACAAAACGTGTACACGTGCCGAATTTTTGAATTCGTATTTTTTTTCAATCCACATCCATATTCTCTCTCACACATCCTGTTTTTGACCACGACCATAAGTGCTCACCAGTGTGCGGTATTTGTTGACAGTAAAAAATAAATTATTTATAATTAACATCCTTGAATATTATTTATCCAGCAATAACGTCAAACTTAATTTAATGTTAAGTTTTGCACATGGTCCTTCGAGCCGGATAAATAATATTCAAGTTAAGTTTTTTGTGCTCGAACATTAACCTTTTGTTAATAGTGTCAACTAAAGAATTCTGGTCACTTCGTGATAAAATTGACAATCAAATCATGTCTGAGGAGTCTCATAAATCCACAATATCTGCACGCTCAGACAAGTCAGCAGAAGAACAGCTGACTTCACACTTCGACGACATGTCACAACTCGACAAACAACTGGGACTGTATCATGGTATACCACATCACCAAGCACGTCGAAAAGGAAACGAAGGAAAAATGGGAGGAGCACATCGGGGACACTCCAGAGATCCCTCGGCTTGACCAACTGATGGACTTCCTCACGGCTCGGGTCAGAACCTTGGAGAACATTGAGGCTCCCACTAGACCAAGCACCTCAACACCTCAATCACGAGACGTCAAGAAGTCTACTCATCACGTCACGTCAACCAGCAAGCCCAAGCCGAAGTGGGTTTGTGATTGGTGCAAGAAGGTTGACGATCACTTCACGTCCAGCTGTCTTGGTCTAAAGAAAGCTTCTGCAGAAGAAAAGCTACACTTCGTGCAGAGAAATGACCTCTGCGTGAACTGTTATGGGCGTCATGACTCCCATAACTGTGGCAACAACAAAACCTGCCTAAAATACCACCAATATCATCACACTTCGCTCCACGATGACTTCGCTCCCAAACGCATCTCAAGAACCTCAAGACCTCAAACATCAACCTCGTCATCCACTTCAGAACCTCAGGAGAGATCTACTCCTTCCACTTCACAGTAGGAAATCGGTGCAGTCTCGAAACCGCCAGACACTTTTTCACTTCAAACTCCAGACACTTCTACACCTCAATCATCACATCAATCACCACTTCAAACTTCAAACTCTGTAACACATCAGCTGTCAGACACCTCACCGCCTGAGATTGGTCTTGTTGCGGATGGCTTGATCAGTGAGATGACCTTAGCACATGATGTGTCGGCATCAGGAGGGTTGAGGGTCTCATCTGGTCGGTCTGATGCACAAGTCCAAGACCAAGCAATACTTCAACAGCAAAGTTTCACATCGCAACATCAGGAAGATGAATCAACGTCTCACTATCAGCGATCACATCAATCAACACTCTTAGCAACAGCTCTCATGACACTCATCAAAACTTCAAGACAGAGCATTAATCGATCCTGGCTCTGAACACTTCTTCACTTCAAAAAACATCAAACAGCTCTGACAATCACTGTAATTGGTGGAAATAATCCAATTAAATCTAGGGGAATTATCTACTGTGAACTACAGTCACTACATTCAGCTGAACACATCACAATCAAGGCTCACGTTCTCAAGAGATTGACTACATTCCTGCCACCTGCCATCATTTTACACGTCAACTCCAGAATGGCCTCACCTCAATCAGCTACATCTGGTTGATCCAACTTACTTAACACCTCAGAAAATTGACATCATTATCAGAGCGGATCATTATGGCCAGATAATTAAGCCAAACATCATCTATAAATCTCCAGACACTCCTATGGCTCAATTATCTATCTTTGGTTGGCTTGTTCTTGGACCAGTTCAGCACTTTTCATCTCAAAACTTGCGCAAAACACTTCACGTAAAAATCAATCAAGATGATAGTGCAATTCAAACACTTCTAACAAAATTCTGGGTTCAAGAGGAAGTACCAGTCAAGCAAGAAACTCTACGGTCTCCAGATGATCAACATTGTGAAAACCACTTCAAGACAACACATCAACGTCATTCTTCAGGCCGTTATATAGTGAGAATTCCACTAAAATTTCCAACTTCTACACTGGGTGACTCATTCAAGACAGCACATCGGTGTCCCAAACACCAATTGAGGAGACTAGAGAAAGATCAACAACTCCACCAGCTCTACACTCAATTCATGACTGAGTATGAGCAACTTGGACATATGGCAAAGGCAACCAATTACACTTCGACTTCAGTTCATTACTTCATACCTCATCATGGTGTCTTACATAAGACCAAGCAGCACCACTACTAAACTCAGAGTAGTATTCAATGGCTCTAGTCTCACTTCTACTGGATACTCCTTGAATGACATCACCTATACTGGGGAAAAAATTCAACTAGACATCACAGATGTCCTTCTATGGGTTCGTCAACACAAATACGTCTTTACCAAGGACATTACCAAAATGTACCGACAAATAATGGTTCATAAGGACGATTGGCATCTCCAGCAAATTCTCTGGCTGGACACTTCTAACAACATCATCCCCTACCAGTTTACAACAGTAACATACGGCACCAGATCAGCTCCTTACCTGGCTGTTCGTGTGCTATTTCAACTCGTAGAAGATGAAGGACATAAATACCCTTTAGCTCCTCAAGCTATCACTAAAGGGCGATACGTTGACGATATATTCGGAGGAGCAGACAGTCCTGAGCACCTCAAACTTGTTGCTAAACAACTAATCGACCTCTGCATGGCGGGCGGCTTCCTTCTCGCCAAGTGGCATTCAAACGACACTTCTGTACTTGAAAACATCTTCCAGACTTCAAGTCAAGCAACTTCTATTCAATTCGATGACTGCAATACCAAAATTCTCGGATTAAACTGGAATCCTTCAACTGACAACTTCAACTTCACATCAAAATCATCAAATTCAGGATCTAAAATAACCAAACGCCTCATTCTATCTGACGTAGCTCAGATATTCGATCCATTAGGATTTGTTTCACCAATTACAGTGCGTACCAAGATGCTTTTGCAGGAGCTCTGGCTTCATAAACTGAGTTGGGACGAACAAGTTCCTCCTGCACTTCAAACACGATGGCTACACCTCAGAAAGGACTTGTGTAACTTAGGAAACATCACACTTTCACGGTGGATCAACACCTACAGCACTTCAACCTGTGAATTACATGGATTCGCTGACGCAAGTCAACTAGCTATGGCTGCAGCAGTTTATCTCAAAGTCACTTCACCGTCTACAGGGCCTAGTACAATTCTCATTTGTTCAAAAACAAAGGTAGCTCCTTTGGAAACACTCACGATCCCGAGGCTTGAATTAACAGCTGCATTAATTCTTGCCAAACTTCTTCACTATGTTCAAGCTACTCTCAATGTGAACATAGACTCTGTACATTTGTGGACGGATTCTTCAGTCGCTCTGACATGGATCAACTCTCATGCAAGCAGATGGAAAGACTTTGCAAAGAATCGAGTTTTGCAAATTCAAGATCTTGTGCCTAATGCACAATGGCGCCACATTCCGGGCAAAGACAATCCAGCTGACTGCGCTTCTCGAGGCATTAATACTTCACAGCTAACGAACAATTTTTTATGGTGGACGGGGCCCACCTGGCTTTCTCCTCGACAGGTATTCAAACATCTCTACACTTCTTCGAATCACTGCCATCATTTTCAAAGCCACTTCAAAATTCAAGAAAATATCTGATCCCAGCGATGGAATAACACCTCAAGATTTAGAAAAGGCACATCAATTTTGGATAAAGTCTACACAAGCAGCATACTTTACCCAAGAAATCAAATCATTAGCTGCAAATCAAAAAATTCCACCAAATCACGTCTTCAGTCGTCTCACTGCATTCATCGATTCTGAAGGAATCCTGCGAGTTGGAGGACGACTTCAACACTCAGAATTGGATCCTGAAACCAAACATCTTGCAATTTTGCCAAAGTCTTCACCGTTTACTACCTTGGTGATTAATGAAGCTCACATCAAGACACTTCATGGTGGTGTTCACTTCACACTAGCCACACTTCGTCAATCTTACTGTATAATTGGTGGAAGATATCCAGTAAAGTCATTCATCCTACGTTGTGTACATTGTGCTCGACAGAGAGGAGTTCCAGCTCAGCAACTCATGGGACAGTTACCTCAAGTCAGGGTCACACCATCCAGACCTTTCTACAATACCGGCATTGACTATGCTGGTCCAATCACTGTCAAAGCATGGCATGGGAGAGCCGCCAAAACTCAGAAGGATATGTGGATATGTGTGTTCGAGTGTATGGCCACTTCTGCGGTGCACCTCGAATTAGTTAGAGACTACACAACCGAAGGTTTCATAGCAGCGTACCGTCATTTCATCTCACGTCGTGGCAATTGCCACACCCTCTTCTCTGACTGTGGAAAGAACTTCATCGGTGCACAAAAGGAAATAAAGAATCTCTTCACCAAGTACACAACAGAATTCAAGACAATCTTACACTTCATCGTCAACCAAGGAACCAATTGGTCTTTCAATCCTCCGGCAGCACCTCACATGGGTGGCAAATGGGAATCAGTAGTAAAATCCATCAAATATCACCTCTCCCGAACGATCAGAAACCTCTTACTGACGTTCGAGGAATATACGATACTTCTGATTCAGATAGAAGCACTGTTAAATTCGAGACCACTGGAACCATTGAGCGATGACCCAGAAGACACCTCAGCATTGACTCCTGGACACTTCCTGATCGGAGACGCCTTGACATCGATGCCCGAACCAACGATTTCTGAGGAACGAACCTCAAGACTCAATAGATGGCAGTTAATACAACAACGAACTCAACACTTTTGGGCACGATGGTCAACGTCATACCTCCAGCATCATCTAGCAACTTCAAAGTGGTTTCACGAGAGGAACGACATCAAACCAGGATCATTGGTCCTACTTACCGACGAGAGGTTACCACCATCCAAGTGGCCCCTCGCTCGGGTTCTGACACTTCATCCTGGACCAGATGGGTTAGCCAGAGTTGCTACCATCAAAACCTCAACAACGACACTCACCAGACCTCTTGTGAAGCTAGCACTTCTACCAATTATCACATCAGACGTTAACCAAACTTCTCCTCAAAATGGAACACATCAACAAGATCATCCAGAAGACACATCCTAGGCACATTATCATTAACTTCGTTCCTGATGGCGGGCGGAATGTTCAAAACTACTGCTGACATCCCTGGTCAGCTCTGAACTTGCCGACCTTACCGACAGGCAAGTGTCAGACCTATCGCGCAATCTTAACAAAAAGAAAAAAAGGACAGAAGCATCGGCAAAAAAAACGCCATACTTTTTTTCCTGGACAAGACGTGTACACGTGCCGGATTTTTGAATTCGTATTTTTTTTCAATCCACATCCATATTCTCTCTCACCTGTTTTTGACCACGACCACAAATGCTCACCAGTGTGCGGTATTTGTTGACAGTAAAAAATAAATTATTTATAATTAACATCCTTGAATATTATTTATTCAGCAATAACGTCAAACTTAATTTAATGTTAAGTTTTGCACACCTAGTCAAAAATGCTTAAAACTAGCTTAACTATCTTAACAAATGTAACTATCTTACTGGCCCTAGGCGGACACTCTAAAACAAACAGAACAATTGAAACATATGTCTTTCGACGTCTACATGAATTTACTATTAACATTATTATAACTAATTTAAGCTAAGAAAATTTTTTTTTTTTTTTATTAAAAAGCATATGATCATTTTTTTTTTAAATATTTTATATAAAACTTAAACCTACCTTAAACTAATTAAACCTAACTAAACCTATCTTTGTTACATATTATTAGTAGTTGATCTTGTTTACGAGCCATGGTTTGTTCACATTAGCTCGTAAACGGGATTTAGCCAAATCGATTGTTGAAAAGTAACTACACTTTCCCAACTTGTCGAACAACTCATCCATGTTTGGCATAGGAAATCTATCCTCTATAGTTTGTTCGTTGAGCTTTCTGTAGTCGACTACGATACGCCACTGCTTTTGGCCATCTATGTTAGTTTTTTTGGGCACTACCCAAATAGGCGAATTATATGGGCTGTTACTGTACTTAATTATCTTTTGGCGAAGCATATCATCGATTTGTTTATCAACTTCCTCCGAATGAATTTCCGGATATCGATATAGCTTAGTAAAAACTGGAGCTTCCGTTTTTGTTTTAATCAGGTGCTTAATTTCACTTGTGAACGAAAGATTGTCACCCTCTTTGTAAAATACCGATTTGAATGAGTAAAGTAGGGATTTTAGTTTTAAAACGTCAGATTTATTAAGGTGTGTTGCGAAAACTTTATTTTCGATTTCGTTTTCAAAAGCATCGTGATGGAAAACACATAAACAACCAAAATCGCGTAAAGTATTTGCATACATTTCTTCTTCTCGATCAAAGTAAATGTGTATGTTACATGTTTCGGTACTGAGGCATCGAGTTTGATAATTAATAATAGGTTTAAGTTTTAGAAGAATATTGTTGCCTATCAGACCATCAAAGCAGTTATGGAACTCATATTCTAAGAATTCGATATAAACATTTGGAGCATTAAACTCTTCAAACAGTGGGATACTGTATTTAACGCGGGTTTCAACTTCGCGACCTAGAACCTTAAGTATTGTATTTTGAGAGGCGATTCTCCATTTCGGACTACAAACATTTTGATTGACGATACTATATTCCGCACCACAATCAATAATAAACCGCAAGGGTCTAACATTGTTTTTTATTATTATATAGGGTAATTGCTTCCTCCGTCGTTGTGAAAATTTTGGGCAATGTTGCAGTTCTTGCAAACATCGCAAGTGTCAGACTCGTTTAGCGTTATATCCATAGTTTCGTTGCTTTGCCGTGTCCTATTCGTCTGTCGAGATTGGTCACTAGGTCTGAAATAGTTTTGTCGACTTTGTTGGCTTTGTCTACTAGTACTTGGTTGGAATTCTAAATTTCTGTTGTTGGTATCAGTGCTATTCCTATTATTACTATACCTAAGAGAATTGCCATTAATGTTTCGGTACCCATTTCTTTGTAAATTGTCGTTGTTGAAATTGTTGTTGTTAGTGTTATGCCTACTATTGTACCGGTTGTTAATTTGAATATTGTTATTGAAATTTGATTTAAATGTACGGTTAAAGTGTTCGGTTTCGACTAAAATAAGTTGTGCCTCTCTAAAACTTTTAGGATTTCGGGATTGCAAAATAATTTTGGGTTCATACGGAAGTTTATTCATAAAAATCTTTAATGCCATTTCTTCGTTGCTTTCTTTACAGTACCATGAAGGTATATCTGTAGAACTGATTCCACATTTAATATTTAATTTTGTCAAAATAGCGACAGTATTATCAAAAAGTATATTTACTGATCCTTGAAACTTTAACAATTTAATTTCATTTACCAAGCTTTCAACACTTTCATTAATTGAACAGTTATTTTGTAAAATAAGTTTGACCACCGGCCAATCTGTAGGATTACCATTATTAATAAGAATGGTGTTAGCTTTTTCTTTTATTTTTTGCCTGATTTTTAATTCAAAAAAACCTTTAGAAAGAGCATCCAATTCAGAAATGTGGTTGTACAGAAAATCTACATTTTTTACAAAAATATCGAGTTCTTTGGGTAAACCCGTATAGTTATCAATCGAATTAATTAATTGTAACAAGTTATTCGCCATACCTCAATATATATAAAAAAAAAAGAATACAATTCTGCAATGGTGTTGATGATGAATGATTGAATGTTGAAACTTCGATGGATGTCTGGTGATGGTATTAATAAAGATGAAGCTGAGATGATGATTACAGTGAATAATTACGATGATTACAGTGAAATGCGGAGCAACAGTTTAATCACACACAAAAAAAAAAAATAAAAAAAAATTCGTATTGAAAGCACGTTATTTTATTTATTATAAAATTATTGTCTTTCGGTCGCACTTTAACTCACTTTTCTTTTTTTTTTATATTTGATTTTGAATAGATCTATTTAGGAATTATGAAATGATTTGGAATGTGGCCTTTTTTTTTTTTTTTTTTTTTTTTTTCCGACTGCGCCAGTAATAAAACGCGACACAAGTCTTTATTTAATCACTATCGTTTATTATTACCAATACTATACTAACTTATTGGTTAACAAAAATGGTCACGAACTTTTACGTTGCTTTACTAAGTAGCTTTTTCTCCGACAACCGATCCTCGACTGACTACTGATCAAGGGATCAGATCGCCTGTACTGCGATTTACTCTCATAGCTTGGTCTTCCGAAGAAGACGAAGATAGAGAGTAAACCTTGTTTACGCGCCAATATGTGATGATTGTGATGGCTTGTAAACAAGGTGCAGTTGGATACGCAACTGTGTCTTGTTTACGAGCTATTGTGGAGCTGCAGTTGGATACGCAACTGTATCCCGTTTACGAGCTAATGTGAACAAACCATGGCTCGTAAACAAGATCAACTACTAATAATATGTAACAATATATACATATATCTTTTTTTGTTCACATATTTATATGTTTTTGTTTTAAGTTTTATTCTTTTTTTTTTGTGATTTTTTCATTTTGTATTTATTTTTTTTTGTCGTTTTTGCCCTAGCCTACCCTAACCTACCATACCCTACCTTACCCTACGCTAGCCTATGTATGCCTGCCATTGGTGTTGGGCAGGCCTTGCCTTGAAGAGGCTGCTCCTATCAAGGTGTCCGTTGATAGAGTTCTCACCAGCCACCAAAAGCGTTGATGCTGGCGGACTACGTCTCCTCGATCCCGGCGTGAGACAGATCTACAGAACCTGAGGCGCTCGGGCTCACGGAGCGCGACATCAGGTCCGTAGAGGAATCGCCGTTCCACGGAATTGCGACCCACGTGGAAGATTAGCGGTACCGCCAATCTGTCCTGGATCAGCCCACATCTATCTAGATAGAGGAATGCTTCTGGCGGGACAAAGCCGTTAAGGCACACTCTCTCATGATATAAATCGTTGGGGTAGTAAGCCCCGAAGATTAGGCTATTGACCGAAGTCATTGCTCTTGCAACGGGGCTTCGAATCAATTTGATCAGAAAATTATCTATCCGTACAATCCTGGGCCTATTGTATAGGACCTCATTCGGGTAAAATTTGTGTACTCAGATTCGGGAATCTTATGTAGCCCGAGACAAGTCCTAAGACATTGTCTCTCAAACACCCGAATCCTTTCCATTAAGCTGGCTCTTACATTGAACCAGACGGGACATCCATAGGCAACCATGGGCCTGATTAAGGCCATGTAGCAGATTACCTTCACCCTGGAATCAAGTTGGCTGCTATGAAACAGCCATCTTGTCAGAGCGAAAGCGCCCCGGGCCCTTGCCAGAGCAGCATCTACATGTTTGTCAAAATATAGATACTGTTCCAGCACGATCCCAAGATATCTGACCACACTTTGTTTCGCCAGTGGACGCCCGTCCGGTCCTAAAATTAAGAACCTGCGCCAGTTTTTTCTAGTGTCCCGAGAGGCCCTAGACAAAGACGTTCTGAACAATATAGATTCTGACTTCTGGAAGTCATCACAATACTGCTGAATTTTTTCGAAATCACGCTGCAGAAGAGTAATAATGACGTCGATCGTTGGACCTGATCTGTACGCGATTAGGTCATCTGCGTACGCTATTGAGTGGTGTAGATCACTCAGGTAAATGCTGAAAAGGATCGGCGAATTTACCGTACCCTGTTGCAGTCCGTTTTTGATTTCAAATATTTGGGTAGAAGTTACGTTGTCAAATTTTCACAACGAACTTTCTACCGGTTAACATGTCAAAAATCATATATAGCAGTGGTTTACTTATGCCCAGCCGACTGAGCTTGTAATAAAGACCTTCTAACCATACGGTGTCGAAGGCTTTTTCCAAGTCAATCAGACAGGCACCCGTGCATTGGTTCTTGCATTTATACCATTGGATATCCGATACGAGTTTCGACACGGCATGAATAGTGTCATGCCCCGCTCTGAAACCGAATTGGTTATCTGGGATGATTTTATTGTCCTCAACCCATTTAGACAGGGCCCGATGGACCACTTTCTCGAAGACCTTGCTGATACTCGGAAGGAGACTTATCGACCGGAGATTTGCCGGGTTAAAGGTGTCTTTACCCTTCTTGGGGATTGGTTGCACCACCGCTGTCTTCCAATGCACTGGATAATATGCATTATTCAGTGCATTGTTGAACAGGATAGTGTACCTCTCTACAGCCACTGGTGGAAGGTGCCTAAGCACAACATTGGATATACCGTCGATACCCGCGGATTTTTTCCTTTTCAATGACTGGAAGGTCATCTGGAGATCTTCCGTCGAAATGAACAGGGTATTAGCCCTCTCACTGGCGATGGCATTGTTTGCCATGAAATCTTCATTGAACCTGGTAAAACCAAGATTCTCAGATCGCCAATGATCGAAATCATTTCTAAGGTAAAAGTGATGAAGCAGGGCTCTGTTCTCCAGGTTATGGTTCGGGCGAATACTATCATTCACCTTGTACACTTCCTGGAAGACAACTGCCACTGTCGCCACCTTCTCCTGAGGATCCTAAATCACGAAAAAGTCGTCATCCAGGATGGCGCTTTCTGGATCGATGCTGACCGTTTGTAGCAAGCGTTCATTGTCTGACGTTCGTGAAAGCTTCAATTCCTGAATATCATTCTGATCGTTTTTCCGAAATATTTTATTTATTTGCGTGAATATATTAACGCTGTTGGAATTTAAAACACAAACTCTGTTGTTCCAATGCAAACTTACAGATATTCTGTAATTCTCTCTGATCAACTGTTGGAGATTTTTAATCAGTGACTTCAGTGTCCTGACCTCCGAGTTTTGTCTGTCGGTAAACCGCCTGTACAAGAGTTTGAGTCTTGTCAGGAGTCTACCTTTTTGTCTGTGCAGTGCGTCGATTGTCGCGTTTCGGTATACGTTTGTGGTATCGTGTTCCCCTAGTGTTGGGAATGTTATTTCCCCAATCACTATGTTTGGCATTTAAATCGCCGGCCAGAGTGTAAAAGTTTTCTACTGAGTTTAAGCGCAAAGATCGAAAAAGTGTCTCGAGTTCTGCGATAAAAAATATTGGGTTGAGGTGCTTCAGGTGCATAGGGTGATACAATGTACATTCTTTTTCCATTTCGGAGAGGAATGCACACAATACAGGCCTCTAGCACCTGGAACCTCCGCACTTCACCGCTATATATGACTTTATGTTTAAAATTGTTCTTAATAAAGATCGCAACTCCCCCGCCTTGAATAGCGTTGGGTCGGTCCCTTCTAATTATTTTATAAGAACTGTGCCGGATTTGTGCCTGCAACAGGTTGAAAAGTACGGCTCGTCGCTCGATCCTTATCAGTGAATTTACATTCACCGACAGGATCTTCAAGAGCCTCTCTACCAGCGTACCCATCATGACCTTAGGTGCGCTAGGCCCGGCAGAAGCGAGCAGATACTATCTACTCGGGTCGCCGTCTCCAGGATCTGTTGTTGGAGCTGTCCAATCTGCCCTTGGATTGCGAGCAAGATCGAACAGACATCCACCTCGGCCTCCGGTGCCTTAGAGACAGGCACTGGGGCTTTAGGAACAGCCATGGGCTTTTGTACCGTCTTTCCCGAACCTGCCGCCATTTGGGCGTAGGTCAACTGGGATGTGACGGCTGGTGTTTGGAAGCGACCCGAGGGACGCTTCTCCTCGACCTCCTGCTTACGGGCCAGGTTTTCTTTCTTGATGCTCTGGAACTTAGGACATCCCCGATAGTTTGCAGGGTGTCCTCGGTTCCGACACAAGACACACTCGAGCTGTTCTCTGTCCGCCACCTTGTCTTTCCCAAGGTCGCATTCCTTGTTTTTGTGGTTTTTTGCGCACTTAACGCATCGAGGCTGCATTTCGCAGTTCGACGCGGCGTGCCCGAACCTTTGGCAGCGGATACATTGTAAAATGTTTGCTGTTGTTGCTGCTGCTTCTTCTGCGGCTGCTGTTATTGTGGCTGCTTTTGCTGGAGGGCGGCTGTTGCATGCTCCTTTTTTACAGCTCCTTCATCTTTTCGACTACGGCCTGCAGCTGGGCGCGTAGGAAGCGTTCTTTCTCTTCAAGTTCGCAACGCTCTTCCTCCGCAGCCGAACTTGAAAGGGCCTTCCCTACCATCGGAGAGGTAGGAAATATCCTCTACGGGGACCACTGGTTTAGGTTGTTGTTGTTGTTTTTGTCCAGCTGCTGTGGACGTAGATGTTGATGGTGTTGGTGATGGCGCCCCTTTCCTCGCTTCGACCTGCAGTGTGAGGGAGCGGCGCTTAATTAAATTGGGCCTTGGGTTGACCCTTCTGCGCCTTTTGATGACGGCGGCCGGTGTTGCGAAATCGGATGATAAATCATCCGATTCCGACTCCGTCTGACGAACGGGTCTCCCCCCGCCGTCTCCCAACATTTCTTCCCGCTTCTACTGCTACTAGTGGCACTGCAGCAGAAAGAGTACGCAAAAACTTGAAAAAAAAATTTTCCCTCTGACTGGGGATTTGATCTTCCTACCTTCGGTTCAAGGGTCCGACACTTAACCACGACGCTAATTTCCGATTTGGGAGTACTTTGCCCAAACGCGCACTTACACTTTTTTAATGTTGTTTGTTTCTATTGCAAACACGCCGAAACACCACCTTCCACTTCACTGGTCTGTGATCATTGATCCTAAATCTAAAATCATTTCTGTGACATATGAACAAACCTCCAATACTATTAACGCGAGATAATAATTGAATAGAATGAGATTTATAATACTCATAGACTAGCTATCTCGTCAAATGTAACTCCTTGAGACTTATGAATAGTCATGGCACATCCGGATATCATAGGAAAGTGATTTCTTTTTCCCACAATCGTATTGTTGTTGTTAAGATGAATACTTGTCGTTCGACGTATAATAGGAACGGCTCGTTTATCGATATTATGTTCTGTAACAAATTCAGCAGTTTTTTTTTTCCGGCAACTGTACCTACCAGTTTTTTTATCAAGAAAAGCCAGCCATACATTTTTGGTTTATTTCATTTTGTTCATTCTGTTCTATATGAACCAATGTCAATGCCGTCTATATTTGTTGTAATAATGTAAGGTTTTCCAATTACAAAAATAATTTCGTATGGCAATCCACCTGTGTCAATCGCTGTTATCTTATGTAATTTTTGCCTCACAAATCCTTCCTGCTCATGATTAGTTTTTCTTGAGCTTTTTGCAAAATAGATACGTTGTATTCATTGACCAATAAGTTTTCTAGAAATAATCGAACACCATCTGGGCAGCGCTTTGTAACTTCTTCTTTCGTAAAAAATCTTGACTCGATAATGGCCAATTCGTCATTATCCAAAATAGATTCATTACCAATTTTTGTAAGGATAGAAGCAAAAATTACATTAGTTTGTCGCATAACTTGAGTTAATTCGTAGAATTTTATTCCTCGCCAAAGCAAAGGCCTAATCTCGCACCTACTCCAAATCCAACAGTATACAGATATACATACATACATACATATGTATATGCATCTTCTAAACTATTGAAAACCGTATACTGGTAGGAGCTATATAACCTTTAAGTGAGAAATGTGATTATTTAAAATTTATTGCATAGTCCCAGGAAAAACTATGATTGAACTAAAATAAACCAAATCTGTATTTTGTATGGAAAATTCAAAATCTTATATCTTTGAAACTGAGAAAGTCTGACCTTTGTCAGGACAAAGCCTATTTTGGGCATATTCGAATTTCATCAAAATCGATGCGGAGGGCCTTTTTCCAAATAATTACCGATAATTTACTAACAATTGGTTTGAACCGAAACATTGTGTTCGGTGAAGTAAACGTTGTGGACGCGTTTTAAACATTTCACTGCACTCTGCACTTTGATCATCATTGGCTTTTTGTTCCTTTTTGGTCACTTGATCATCACTGTCACTCATATTTCGATTTGATAATATTATAGCTGATTCGAAATCCTTAAACGCTTTAAAACAATAATATTCTAAGGAAAAATATAACTCATGTATACAAATGGTATACGTACCTTTAAGTATACTACGCTATACATAGAAACGCAGCTTACACACAGAAGTAACAAAGGTGTATAGTATACGGGCGAGTTGCGACGTCCACCAGTCACCCCGTCGCAGCTCCGCGATCATAGCACCCCATATGTATAATTTTGACTGACCAATTACATCCATTAAAAGGTCAGAAAATGGTCATAAAAGGTCAATTAGTTTCATTAATTGGTCAGCGATAGAAAAAAAATTATTAACGGTTAAAGTTTTTCAAGGTCACCCAGAAATTCTAGCACCTCATCATCAATAAAATAAAAAATAATTACATCATTTAAAAGGTCAGAAAATGGTCATAAAAGGTCAATTAGTTTCATTAATTGGTCAGCGATAGAAAAAAAATTATTAAGGGTTAAAGCTTTTTCAAGGTCACCCAGAAATTCTAGCACGTCATCATTAATAAAATAAAAAATAATTACATCATTTAAAAGGTATTATTTTGTGAAATGTGTTGCATACTTTTTGGCTTATGTAAATAGTTCCTTTACAAGGAACAAGGATAAGCACATGCAATAGCGATATCCTTGATCGCTTCCGGGGCAATGTTCTGGAGGCCCCACCACTCATTCCTAACTCCCCGGCAGCCCGGATCTGAACCTAGAATGGATTGTTTTCTCATTTTTTCGGATGGCTCCAGGACTGGACTGGGGTCCGGCGCTGAAGTTTTCTTTGAATGCGGCTGCCCTTCTGGTTAGGAAAATAAACGTCAGCCTTACGGTTAGAGATATACTTACGCAATCCTAATGGCCATGTACTATGTTGTGAGTACAAGGAAAAAGCATATGAATCTGCAGTGAGAGGTAAGCTGTACTCAAAGCTGTGTCCCTCTACCTCTGTGACCCTCTATCTTTTTGAACAAAGTCGGAAGACTAAATTGACTAAAGCTTGTTTGGGTAGAAGGGGCTCAGACGAGAGTTTCTCAGGACCCGAACCACCTGTTTCCACATTCGAATTTTACATCATTGATTGGGTCTTTAATGCACACAGTCGTAGATGGAGGAAATATTGAGGATGCAGGATAACTAAGCGCGTACGTCCTGATATGTGCAAGATGTCCGCAACATTCTTCTTTTCCTTAAGGAGAAATTATTGCAGGAGGCTTGCGGGCATTATTACGGGCCATTACACTTTTGCTAAGCATCTCTACCGTGAGCCGCCTACCTGTGCTGCATGTTGTGAGGTGGATGACACAGGGGAACACTTTCTCTGCCTTTGTTAGCGCACGATGGCACACCCTTGGCGCCGACGTGGTGTGTGCCGAATCTCTTAGCTCTCCATCACTGAATCCCCTCCTCCTTTTCTCCGGACAACGGGGAGAATACAAGGAAGAGAGGTTTGTCTGGACCAGTATTTGCGTCTGAGCGCTCCAACAGATAGTAGAAGTAGAACAAGAAAAAAACCTTATACTTAAAGTTGATTTTAGTAGTATATTCGATGCAATTCATGTTATTACATTAATCCCAAATGGATACATAAATATACATATACATATACAAATATTCATTGAAAAATAAATATTCCTTAATCTATTCTTCCATTTTCTTTTGTTTCTTTGGTTGATGTCTTACAGCAGTATCTTCTATTTTAGTCTTGCATTTGCCGCGAATTGTTATGTGATAATTGGCAGATGGACTGTTATACACTTTGGCATTTTTAAAAACAAATGCACATCGAGATTCACTAACTTTGAAAAATTCTTCGGCTATATAATCAGTCCATCCCCATCGTTTTAACACAGTATACATAGTTGCGGCCGTTGTAATTCACTGCTTCAGCTTCACATAATATTTTATACATGTCTTCAGATAACTTAATTTCAAATGCATCTAATTGCAACAATGCTTCGTCTTCGTAATCATCATCATCCTCATCATCATTCTCATCATCATCACCATTATCATCATCATCGATCGTTGAATTCAATGTTAAATCGACTGAACGTGATAAATCAGTTGTTTCAAGTAACTCAGTAACGCTTGGTCCATTTTCTGGGTGCAATATTGTCCATATCTGCCGTCGATTTTCTTTGCATTCGCGGTAAACATCTCGAGCACTCCATTTTCCCGAAAAACGATTACTTATTTCTATCCAAATGGGTTGCGAGGGTCCAGGCAGATATTTTCGATCATCTGGCAATCTATCCAAATACTCTTTCAACACCGAAAGGCACTCATCAAGTGTCACCTTAGAGACCCGTGTAGGCTTTTCATGTTATTGAACTTTTTTTTTTTTAAAACTTATGTAAAATACACTAAATAAATCAGAAATAATTTTATTCCCGGAACACACCACTGGTCTTCACAGAATTATAAAAAAAAAAAAAAATATTATGCGTATTATCTTAACACAGGACTAATTTTCACAAAACAAATAAAAACGTTTATATAACATATATAACATAGATTTTAAGCAAAATCAATAAGGTTTATAGGTAACTCAAGAGCGATCGATCAATACTAGTAAGTATTCAGTTGAAACATGAGACTTATGAGATACAGCTTAGAAATATAAACATAATAATAAAAATACAATATATAAAAATAATAAAAGAATGGAAATTGAAACATAACACGATCGTCTAAATCGTAGGTTTACGATGTAAGATAGTACAAAATACCGTTATTTTGTTATTATAAAGGTAATAGTTTAATTATACACTTATTTACTCCACATTGTTTTAGCTATATACGGTGACGAACAAAGTTTTTATTGGAATTTATAATATTTCAATTAGAGCTCATGATATATAACAGATATAACGGTACCCGCATTTTTCGGGTATTACCCGGGTATGCGGGTACCCGGCACGATTACGATTTCCGTGGCGCCGGCTTTTGCAGTTGTTTTCCTATGGAACTCGGTGAAATAAACCAAAAAAATAAGTTTTTATTTTTATATTTTGCTTAGTTTTCGAGATAATGAGGTTTAAAGTTTTCAGTTTTTTTCACTGGAATTTTAATATAATTATTCTGAAATTTTGTTATGCTGTATACTATTGTGTTGCATACTTTTCAACTCAGAAGAAAAACATGTTATGTATAATTTTTGGTTTACTTTGTTATCAATGTATGATTATTTGCCAAAAAGTATGCAAGACTTTTCACAAAATAATACCTTTTAAATGATGTAATTATTTTTTATTTTATTAATGATGACGTGCTAGAATTTCTGGGTGACCTTGAAAATGCTTTAACCCTTAATAATTTTTTTTCTATCGCTGACCAATTAATGAAACTAATTGACCTTTTATGACCATTTTCTGACCTTTTAAATGATGTAATTTTTTTTTATTTTGTTGATGATGAGGTGCTAGAATTTCTGGGTGACCTTGAAAAACTTTAACCGTTAATAAATTTTTTTCTATCGGTGACCAATTAATGAAACTAATTGACCTTTTATGACCATTTTCTGACCTTTTAATTGATGTAATTGGTCAGTCAAAATTATACATATGGGGTGCTATGATCGCGGAGCTCCCCGTCGCCCCCCTGAATCATCCAACTAACATAAACGACCTCATGACACCAGATAGTCACGAGTTTCCCCGCAACACCTCACCATAACGATGACCACCGCCACTACCACCCTATACGCAACCATCAACCCACCGGCCCAGTGAACACCGTGGGACACACATCGACCGATCAGCGTTTTTCCTTGTAATTGCTCAAGTGAAACGATGATCTTGCAACGTCAACGTCTGTTCCACTTCCGACCCAAAATCCATATTGCAAGCTCATCGAATCACTTGCGCAAAACTGAATCTTCATTTGTACAAATAAATTAATATCGTAACAGTCCATTTGCGGGATTGAAACTTTTAACACCTAATAAAATTATAACGAATAACCTAAAGAAGTAAAATTGTTTTTTTTTATTAAAAGTATTAAAAGGCGGATTGGATAATCGTAATTGGCGCAATCGGTAGGATCGGTGACGTTACTAAGTTGTTTTTTTTTTTTTTTTAATTTATTTATTTTTATTGATTTCGTGCAAGATTGATTGTGTCGCGAGTTAAACTAAATTAATAATCGTATCATCGTATCGCACGGTATGAGTGACCAAAATCAGTGCCGAAACCAGACTTGGTACCGCGTACTCTGTTGGATTTTAACCCTTAATCACCGTTCGAACACAAAAAGCAAAAACAAAAAACAAAATTAATTAATAAATAAAAGTGAACTGAAACACTAAAGTCTCATCCAACAAACAAACACCAAGACATCAGCATCAACACCGAAACCTGTATGGACACTTGGACATCCACCATAATCTTCATCTTTAGGTGCATAATGTGCAAGTAAGTGGTGTTGTCGCTATAAATTTAAAAGCTATAAACAATAAATCAACAAAACTAACCCTACCCTAAAAATCCATCATTCGTATCAAATATATTAAACAAACAAAGAGAACTAGGACAAGCATTCCTACATTTTTTTTTCTTATTACCCAAGAATCAACATTGCTTTAAGGCACATTTTCTGAATGCCTAGCTCAAAAAAAGAAAAACCAAAAACTGCCTTTAATGCGTACCAACTAAGGAGAATATTGAAAAGCTTGACTTCCTGAGAGCAACACGATTGCCGCACCTCTTGATAACTATGATTCAAGCCCAGACACAATGAACCCTTCCGAACAGTCTCCTTCGAATCCGTCATCGAACCAGATGGACATCTTAAATTCACTACCAATTCCAGATGCTATTAAGGATCTCCCAAAATTCGATGGTAATCCCCGCCTTTTCTACGAATTCCTCAATACTTCTTTATATTAGGGAGGGAGACCGACAATACCCCGTATGGCAAAATTTTATTAAGAGCTATACGAAAGAAAATAGAGGGACAAGCCAATGAGATTTTAAACATGTATGGAAAACCTCTCAATTGGGATGAGATTAAAAATCTTAAAAATCCTACACTATTCCGATAAGAGAACGGAAACGTCTCTTATACGAGACCTGCACACTGTCAGACATTATGACAAGACGGTCGAATCCTTTTACGGAGAGATAATTGAGTTGCAGCCCGCCCTTTGCAACAACGTTTTAATTCAGGAAAAGGGCAGAAACGTGATAGAAGCAAAGAAGGAATTATATTCCGAAATGTGCTTAAATTCTTTTCTCAGCGGCCTAAAAGAACCTCTAGGATCCATGTAACCTAATTCGCCACCCATGGGCCTGACACATTGCATAAAGGAGCAGAATATTTCCTACCAGCGAATGTCACAAATGTCAAGGCCTTGAAACAACCTTTCATGCAAACCGTACAATAACCCTCGACATCCCAACAAAGAAACAGTCCTCCTGATGACCCAAATAATTGGCAGAGACACCCTCAAGGCCCATAGAACACGTTGCAAGCCAGTCAAACTCACAACGTTCAATCGAAACACTATTTCTAAACCCTATAATAACTTCAGACACCCAGGGCAGGATCCTACTCCTTCTACATCTAACAACCAAAACCAACCTAAGATTAAACCAAGCGGGAGCTACCAAACAAAGTTTACTAGGAATTCTAACTTTAACTAAGAAAACAATGCAGGAAAGGGTCACCAACTATTAGATAGATATTTCGAAAACGACCCTACTAATATTGACGACACACCAAATTTTTCCACACCAACTAATCGGATACGTAGACTCTTCGAACCACCCTTCAGCACTGCCTTACGTAAACATATCCTCTCCTTTTAGTAGACCACTCAGATTCCTACTAGATACGGACGTGTCCACTTCGTTCGTTAACCCCGAAGATATGTATTCTCCACACCAAACAAGCGAGCTGCAAACTGGTCACAATCACAACCGTTTTCAAAAGCTGTCAATTAACAAAACAGACAACACTACCTATCTTTTCCGAGTTTAATCAAGAAGGAAATTTGAAATTTTTAATCTTCAAATTTCATGACTTCTTCGATGGACTCTTAGGACTCGACGCTTTTCTTACTTTAGATGTGAAAATCGACCTCGAAAACAAGGTTTTAACTACAAAAAAAAGGCCATTATCCATATAAACATTCAACCCAACCACTCTTCAGGCATCATCAAAATTCCAGCAAAAAGTACTGACTAAAGTACCAGTAGATAAGGAATCTGGCAGTGTCTATATAAAGTCCGTGGAAATAAATCTTTACCTTCAAGGTTTTTACCAAGTTCAACACTGGCAAAAGTACAAAAAGAAGTGACCAATTATTCCCGGGAAGACCAACTCTTCATGTTAGAATCCCCATTATATGCCGAGATATATGTACACCTTCTGAGTTTATTGAATCCGAACATTGACTATTCATCCCCAATTGATATACTAAATTTACTAAAAATCACTCATCTTAACGATAGGAGCGCAAGGAACTGTTGAAAGTATGCAAAGCATACAGAGATATTATCTACAGGGAAAACGAAACACTTTCTTTTACAAATCAAGTCAAGCATAAAATATGTATATACCACCGATGACATATGTACATACCTATCTATACCAAGTCATATAGATACCCGTATGTAAATAAGGAAGAGGTACAAAAACAAATAAACAGAATGTTGGAACACGGTATTATTCGGCACAGCTATTCTCCTTGGAGGTCTCCCGTATGGATAGTTCCAAAGAAGCAGATGCCAGTGGCCGACAAAATTGGAGACTGGTAATTGATTACCGAAAGATAAACGACAAAACTATTTCCGACGGATACCCAATCCACAACATAAATGAAATACTGGACAAGCTCGGCAGATGCGTATATTTCACCACTCTTGACTTTGCGAGCGGACTCCATCAAATAGAGATGGATCCCAAGCATATTGAAAAAACAGCTTTCGCCGTGGAGGGTAGTCATTATGAATATACTAAGATGTCGTTTGGTTTAAAGAACGCCCCGTCCACCTTTCAAAGGGTAATGGATAACGTCCTGAAAGACCTAATAGGGAAAATCTGTCTCGTCTAACTGGACGACATCCTAATATATTCCACCTCTTTACAGGAACACCTCGAGAGCCTCACGTGTGTCTTCGAAAAGCTAAGGGAATCCGATTTTAAGATCCAAATGGATAAGTGGAATTTCTGAAAAGAGAAATCGCTTTCCTTAGCCACATCATCAACTCTGAAGGAATTAAATGTCTGAAGAAATGTGAGTCAATAAGAATAGATGCGGATTATATTGAGGCCTTCGTGACCTACAAAAACATGTTGGTAAACGACCCCATACTTCAACATCCAGACTTCAACAGACCATTCATCCTGACCACGGATGCAAGCAACTTCGCCCTCGGAGCTATTTGCTACGCAGCCGCACACTGTCGGAGAGCGAATGCAACTACTCTACCATCGAGAAAGAGTTGCTTGCAATAGTTTGGGCTACGAAATACTTCCGGCCGTATCTCCTTGGACGAAAATTCAAAATAGTTAGCCAAACTCAAAATTGATCAGATGTAGACTCAAACTAAAAGAGTTTGATTATGAAATTATTCATAAATAAGGTAAAGCCAATACGAACGCAGATGCGCTTAGCCGCTCAAAGAACTTCTTGACAAAATAAGGCAAGAACTTTTCACGAATACAATTCATAGTGCCGACGAGAACCTTAACGATGGCATCCCATTGTCAGAAATACCTCTAAATGAATTCAATTTGCAAAATAATTCTCCAAAAAAATTCCTAGTGGGTCCCCTATAGAAACCATCTTTAAAAATAAACAGAGAAGGGTCATTCGCCGAGACACATTCAGGGAGGAAATCATGTTAGATATTTTTAAGAAATATTTTTCCCCCAATAGAAAGATAGCCATTTATACCATTGATGATATCTTTTCAATCGATTTTTTTTTTATTTATTTAAGTATTACAATCTAGCCTTTAGACTACATATTTTGAAATATTGAACTAAGCTAATATTAAACTAATCTTGGTTTTATATACAAATTACAAAATTGAATACTTTATACTACAATAGTTCAAATGGTTTAGTTCTTTTAAGTCTTCTAACTAGATTCGAGTGTTCCAAGAGAGGTTTGTGTGGTGTAGGAGTCGTTCTTGGTGTATTTGCGCGAATCTTTGAATTTCACTCCGTACGTGTTCCACGCCGAGGTCTCTGTGTAGGTCATCGTTTCTGACGTAGAAAGGTGCATTAAAAATATTTCGTAACACCTTGTTTTGAAACCTTTGAATAACATCTAAGTTGCTTTTTTTTGGTACAACCGGAGAGCTGAATACCATAAGTCCATATGGGTTTAATGGTTTGCTTATAGAGTAAGATTTTGTTGTATGTTGACAAACTTGAGTGCCTTCCTAAGAGCCAAAGCATTTTCTTGTATCGGATACCAATCTCTTCCCTTTTCTTCTTTACGTGGGCTTTCCAGCGGAGTTTTGCATCTAGGGTCATACCTAGATATTTTGCGCAGTTTGCATAAGGTATTATTAGGTATTGACAAAAACTGGTATGTACTCTGTTTTTTTGTTTGTAAAATCGACATGTACGGATTTAGATTCATTTAAACGAATTCTCCATTTTTTAGTCCAGTTTTGAATGTGGGAGATTGCCTCTTGCAGTTTACTAGTTAAGTCCGCATTATTGTTTGCGACTGCCATTATAGCTGTGTCGTCAGCAAATGTAGCTATCGTGTTAAACTCTAGGGTTGGTATATCATGAGTGTAAAGGATGTAGTGAATACGCTACATGCACCCACTATCACGTACCAACACCACGATTAGCCAATCCATAACCACGATCAAGCTAAATGTCTATGCTCAGCACTACGCTCAGTGCTTTACCACTTGCTTCAACCCTGACCTACATATGTTACTCATCACTTTGCTTAGCAGTGACACTCTAAATAGCGTGCACTTAAAAGCAAAACAAATGCTATGTAAACAAACGGTGAAACCAAACGTAAACAAACCGAGTCGGTTGAATGGGTACAATGCTGACAGTGCGCTTGTGCCTTTGACCGGTTGCCCAATGTATTATGCGCCTGTGCCTTTGACCGGTTGCACAATGCATTGGACTAAATATTCAAAATAGCTGATCTATGGTTATGGGAATTTCGTAAGGCATGTACGTAATAGTGGGGATAGATTCCCTGTATAAAAGGAAAGGATTGAAAGGAAGGGGTAGAGAAAAGCATTACAGCAGTAAAGCAGTGTGGCAGTAAGGCACTAAATACAAAATACGAGTATATACAAGCTAAACGTGTAGTGTTTTACTCTCCGTGAGATACTCTTCTCCCTGACATTTAAAGGGAAAGCATGGTATATATCGCTCAACAATTGGTGGCAAAATCCACAAAAAAAAGATTCCGCTACCAAAATCGACGAGTTCAAAACTCGATGCGTTTCTGGAGCTATACACCAGAAAGTCTAGAGTGAAAAAGTTAAAAGTGACAAAGTGCTACAGTTAAAAGACCCAAGAACGTAAGACCTGGCGAATTCCTAAGTGGACGCCGGAGGCAAAGTTTGGGCAGTGAAAAGACCAGGGGTAACAACCATCTGTAGGGCGTGAAGCCTACCTGGCAATAACAGTCGTGACAGCAGCAGCAGGAAGAATATCAACCGACAGCAGCAGCAGAAATAAGAATATCAAACGACAGCAGCAGCAGAAATAATAACATCAATATACGTAAATATTGTCCCTTAGGTTTAAATATCTTATTGTTCTTCTTATTACCTACACTCTTAAATATCTTATTGTTACTTTTGACTCTTCACCGTCTGCGCGAACATTCTTAAACATTTTTACCCGACGCAACGCCCAAACTCTATTCAAAGCCCTACCCTTCTTTCTCCAATACACTGACCCCATGACACTTCCCAGCACATCCACTATGGAAACCAAAATTTCTCTGAGTGACGTCAATTCGTCATTCCTGCTTTTGATGGTAAGCCTGATGAACTATCCAAGTTCATTGAGTGCGGTAACACCCTCTTTTCCTATATAAAAGAGGAAATGCAGCACAAGCTATTCCTCAGAAGACACTATACATCATTTGTTTCTACATATTGCCCTCACAACCTATTGAATCCTATCAACTCGCCATCAACACAATCGACCAAATAACCGATTTAAGAAACCCTCAAGATGAAATCCCAAGGCCCTGCCTTTGAGCTGATAAGACACAAAGAACTGGCAACATGGAAGGATCTAGTAATTGAGCTGGAATCCCAGTTTAAAGAACACAGGTCCCGCACTTCGGCGCAGAACCAGCTTCTGGCAGTCAAGCAGAACACCAAAGAAACGATTAAAGAATATGGTGACAGACTCTCTTTATTACTTCTCGCGCTTGACTCAGCCACGTACGATAGTCCCAATGAAAAAGCCATCCAAGATTTCCTTATCCAGGAAAACCACAGACTTGCTTTGCAAACGTTTGAAGACGGAATTACGAATCCTAATATAAAATTGCTAGTAAAAGCCCACAAAGCTAATCAATTAAAAGAGGCTATATCCTACGCCATCGATCAATCTCTTCGCATAAGTCACGACAACCCTTTTTCTACACCTTCAGCAAGAAATAACACACCTCGACTCATTTGTCATTCCTGCAATAAAACAGGCCACACTTCGGCAACCTGTTATCGGAACACCAATTTGCCAAATTTCATCCCCCGTTCACCACAGAACCACCAGGTCTCTCGGTACTCTAAGAACCACCAACCTCACTTTCAAAACCGCAGTAACCGATATCCAGAGTACATAAATCGACAGGTTAACCTTCATCATGTACAACAACGTCCCAATCCACAAAACAATAATATGGGAAACGACCTCCGTCGGGAGGAGGAAAAACGGCAACTCGCCCCGACTAACAATCAAAGTCGATGTACATCCCCAACTACATTCTCAATAAAAATTCCCCTCGTTCGTAATAACAATTTGTCAATGATACGAGTCCCTTTCGAGGATGGAAAATACAGGGATCTAATCATAGACACTGGAGCCGAAATCAGTATCATACGGAGCTCCACCAATTCGCGAAAAGGTGATAAGTTCCAACATGACCACTGAAACCTTGCTTTTCCAAATGGAAGGAGATTCAATTAAAATATCACACCCCTTTCACATCTTGGGAACGACGAAATACAAATGTTACATTAACTACCGCGAAAATTTCTTAAAAATGAATCCCTTTGTACCAAATTCCACTGCCATTATTTCTGGACTATGAAAGGTATTCAATGGATATCCGCCTCCTCAGAATATCAGAAGGCAACTTATAATAACCTCTAAACCATATAAAGAAGTTAACCCCTTAAAGAAACGTCAAGAAGCCATACCTTCCGAGGTAGTACCTACGGGTAATGCTGAAAAATATGATATTAGTAGTAAACGGTGCGACCTAAGGCGACCAAACACTAATTCAATTACCGGCAAACTCCAGTTTACAACCGACGGGTCTAACCTAACAGATTTTTGTTCTACTATCAACACAGTGTACGGAGTAGAAACAAAATCAAAGTGGAAACCGACATCTGACTTCGTAACTCAAAACGGACCAGTAATCAAACCAAAGTACGCTGAGCAAACAAGGAGTAAACCAATTTCCAGTAAACTTCAAAATTTGACGAATAACCTAGACGGGATGATTCTTGTATCACCGGAGGAAACCTTATTAGAAAGCCCAGCTAAGACTAAGTTAAACAAAAGCTTAGCGGAAAATAAGACTGAGGTTATAAAAAATCCGGCAGACAACGAGACTAAGACGAAAGAAATCTTAGCAGAGCATAAGACCGAGATTAATAATAACAAACAAGGGAAAGTAAATAGATCCTTCGTTATTTTAAAACAAAGGAGCCAACAGGTAGTCGAAATTCCATTTAACCAATTAACCCCGTCTGAAATAATAACAAAGAAACAGGAAATAATTCCAGGAGTTTACCTAGGCGAGACATTAGCCAAACCTAACAACGCAAAAATTAAGGTACTTCTAATGAACAAATTGGAAACGGACTAAAGAATCAATATTCATACAATTAATTTAGAATGGGACGATCTTAATAATTTCGAGATAGTCAGAGACGAAAAACAAAAAAACTTCGTAACAAACCGACTAAGCAAACTAGAGTTACTAATTGAATTAGACCACTGCAATGCCGAAGAAAAAAGGTCGATCCTTAAAATCTGTCGTGAATATAACGACCTATTCCATATTGAGGGAGATCACCTGTCATATACAGACTCAGTACGACACAAAGTAATAACTGAAGAAGGTAAGCCACCTTTCACAAGACCCTATCGGCTACCAGAAAGCCAAAAGGAAGAAATTCATAAACAGGTTAATGAAATGTTGGAAGACGGGATAGTACAACCAAGTAATAGTCCATGGAATTCGCCCCTGCTTTTAGTCCCCAAAAAATCAGCCAAGGAGGGATCAAAACGTTAGAGGGTAGTCGTCGATTTCAGGAAACTAAACGAATTGACTCTTGGAGATGCCTATCCATTACCAAACATAACCGATATTTTAGATCAGTTTGGAAATTCAAAATACTTTCGTACGCTAGACCTAGCCAAAGGGTTCCACCAAATCCTAATGGATGAAGAGGACAAAAGTAAGACGGCATTCAGTACCCCGTTTAGACATTACGAGTACAATCGTATGCTCCGGCTACATTCCAGAGGTTGATGAACAATGTACTAATGGGATTACAAGGCATTGAATGTTTTGTCTACGTAGATGACATCGTCATCTATGGATACGATCTGCACGATCGCAACACACGACTAATTAAAGTTCTTAATCACCTTCGAAATTGCAACCCGAGAAGTGTCATTTCATCCGAAAGGATCTTACCTACCTTGGACACATCATTTCTGAATTAAACCAGATCCCGAGAAAATCAAGGCAGTAAAAACATTCCCGGTACCAAAGAAGCCAAAGGACATTAAATCATTCCTCGGTTTCGTGGGATACTACAGAAAATGTATTCCAAAGTTCGCAGATCTCGCCAAACCCCTAACAAAACTACTGAAGAAAAACGTTATTTTTAAGTGGGATGCCTTTTGTAATGAGTTGTTCAGGAAACTAAAAGAACAAATTATGAAACCCCCTATACTCACTTACCCTAACTTTAGCAAAGAATTCATTATCACAACCGATGCAAGCGACATAGTATTAGGAGCAGTACTCTCCCAAGGTCCAATAGGAGAAGACAAACCAATCTCTTTCGCCAGCCGCACCTTAAACGACGCAGAGACAAGGTACACGACTTCCGAAAAGGAGTTACTTGCCATTATTTATGCCCTAAAACAATTCCGGCCGTACGTTTTCGGAAAAAAATTTACTATATGCACTGACCATAAGAATTTATTATGGTTAATAGGACAAAAAAATCCAACTTCAAGACTTTTACGCTGGCGTATCTTGATGGAAGAATATGAGTTTAAAATTGTGCACAAATCAGGCAAAAGTAACGCTATAGCCGACGCTCTTAGTCGCGTACGATTAGCAGATGGAGATGAGAGCAAGGTACTGGTAACCACTACAAGTCAACAACAGGCTCTCAACGCGGAAAGCGAAGTCCCTAACGTAAACACGAATACTCAATTCACTTCAAGCTTAAATCTCATCGAAAAAACGGATTCAATATTTTCAAACAATAAGGCCCCATTCAAAATGATACTCCTTCCTCTTATAGAATGTCCTGATGAAGAAGTGTTACGAAAAAAATTTCAGGATTTCTTAAAACCTGAAATAGGACCAATTTTAACATTTCTGCAAACAAATTGTCATTATAATATAACCACTTTACCAATCCATCTAAGAGGCAAATCTGATCAGCAAGTCTCAACCAACTGTCTACAAACATCCCTCAAATATTGCAAAAAGAAAGGATTAAACTCATTAGCAATTTCTTTGCCGCCTAACGGAAACAACCAAAATGAACTTAAAACAACAATACGCAATACTTTCAAACAAGAACATATGACCATATACATACACATTGATACACGAATAATACTAGACAAACCAGAAGACATAGCACGAATACTGCACGAAAACCACGAGTCCGCTTTCGGTGGGCACCAAGGAATAACACGCACTATAAAACGTATAAAACAAACATACTACTGGCCAACCATCACACGAGATACGACAGAGTACATCCGAAAATGTGAATCATGTCAGAAGAATAAATCGTCCAGAAATACGAGAATACCTTTAAAATTGACAACCACAAGCAAGACACCTTTCGAGCGAATAGCTTTGGACATTGTGGGTCCACTACCTGTCAGTTACGACAACAATAAGTACATATTAACTTTCCAAGACTACCTAACAAAATTTAGCGAAGCCATCGCAATACCCAACACAATAGCTCGTATGCTAATAGAAAGAATAGTTTGTCGAGTCGGAATTCCTGATTCAATATTAACAGACCAAGGTACGAACTTCCTCAGCAACCTCTTCAAAGAAGTGTGTAAAATATTGAAAACGAAAAAGTTACAAACTTCCCCGTATCATCCTCAGACCAACGGCGCACTTGAACGCAGCCACAAGACATTAGCAGAATATTTGAGACACTATGTGAACCAGGACCCGCTCACTTGGGACACATGGCTCCCCTATTCCATGTTCGTTTACAACACGACCCCGCACACCAGCACGTCTTATAGCCCACACGAACTTTTGTATGGTTATCCCGCAAAAATACCCAGTTCACTCACCAGAAACCCCCAAATTTCGTGCAATTATGACAACTACGCCGACGAACTTAAAGCTCGACTACAGCATGGCTATAAAATTGCCCGAGAACAATTGCATGACAAAAAACAAAAGGTGAAGCTACACTACGACAAAACAAGCAAAACAAAGGTTTTTAACGTAGGTGACAAAGTTCTGATGAAAAATCAGACAAGACGAAACAAGTTTTCTACGTTATGGGAAGGACCGTACGAGGTAATCAACATTTTATGAGACGAAAACAAAGTAATACAAGTCGGTGTTGTATAAGTTTAGCTTACAAGTATAGCTACGCACTTGTACATATGTACATATATGAATTCAGCTTGTATACATGCGGGTATGCAACCATTGTAACTTAGATCTTAAGCAGCAGTCTGCATTCAGTGGTACAATAAACAACATTAAAGTACGAAGACTTCTTTTAATATATACAACATGGTGGATGTGTGTCATTGAGTCAAAGTCAAAGAAGTCGCGAATCAAACGTAGTTGGTTTTATTTTTTTTTATGTCTATTAAAATCGAACCGAAATACAGAAACGTAATGCTTGAAAGAGAGTCTGCCAGTTCGTCAATTGCTCCGTTATCATCAGTTCCACCTTTAAATTTAAAAAGCACTAATTTACCAGTCGCATGGAAAAATTGGTTAAATTTATTCAAAATCTACATGCGTGCATCTAATTTAGAGAGTCAGGACGATAGGAGAAAAGTCGTGCTACTCCTTCATTATATGGGATCGGAATGTCTAGATATTTTCTATTCATTTAATAAAGACTTGGATATTATCACCTATAAAGAGATTCTAGAAAATTTCGATACGTACTTTCTTCCAAAAGTAAATATTGTAATGGAAAGATATACGTTTTTTACTAGAAGACAAGGGCCAACAGAGTCAATCGATGAATTTGTCACAACTCTCAAAAATCTAAGTTCAACTTGTGAATTCGGAACTCTTCGTGACGAACTTGTGCGTGACATATTTATATGTGGTCTTAATAATAACTTAGGACACCTGAAAGAAAAACTGCTCAATGAAGGGAAAATAACGCTTGAAAAGGCCGTAGAAATTTCAAGAAGCATGGAAATTAATAAGGAACTTGTTCAGCTACAACAACAGCATTCAAGTAATAATTTTATTGGCGCTTTAACTTCAAGTTCAAACCAAGGTTATCATCGAAATTCAGCAGATACAAAGAGCAACATCACCAACTACCAACATTCACACACACAATCAAAGTCAGCGCCAGTACACTCTTATAGAGGTCATTCAACACATTCGAAAACCGATCTGCATTTCGTCAACGCACACCAAGCTTCAGCACAATCCAAACGTCATCACTTCAACAGTCCACCCACAACGTCATCATCATCTTCAATCGGCAACAACAATCTATGTAAAAACTGCGGTCAAAAGCACAAATACACTTGTCCGGCAATCGGCATTACATGCTATCAGTGCAAGGGAAAAAATCATTTCGCCAAGATGTGTAGGAAAAAAATGCATGTACGCAATGTTCAACTTCCCAATAGTTCCTCGGATTCAGAGTCAAATTCTTCAGTATTGTTTATTGGTACAATTCATCCAAAACGTTTGCATAATCAGTGGAATATCATTCTTAAAATCAACAAACGTGAACTATGTTGTCAACTGGACACAGGTGCCGAAGGAAACGTGATGTCAATTAAGCAGTTTCAATCGCTTGGCTATTGTGATAAGTACATAAAACAAAACGCTCTGAAACTTATTACTTTTACGGGGCAAGAAATTAAATCGATGGGTTATTGTTTTTATAATAATATTTGTTATAAATTAAAATTTATAATTGTACAATTTAATTGTAGAACAATTTTGGGACTAAGTGCATGCATGGAAATGGAATTGATTCGAAGAATGGATGATAATTATGTAAGTAGAAGCATAAATAACGTTGAAAAGTGTGAAGTTACCAATAACAATAACTTTCCTAGTTTCTTGTCTAAGTACAAAGACGTATTTGATGGATTAGGTTGTCTACAAGGCAAGTGTCACTTAACACTCAAACGTGATGTAGTTCCAGTTGTCGATAGTCCTCGTAAGATTCCATGCAGTTTAGTGTCTTCGTTGAGAAGCGAATTAAAACGCTTAGTGGAGTTAAAGGTTATTAAAAAGGTTACTGTGCCAACTGAATGGGTTAGTTCAATAGTCTTAGTTAGGAAATCGAATGGTCAAATTCGATTATGCCTTGATCCGCGCAACCTAAATAAAGCTATTTTACGTCCACATCATTCATTCCCTAGTATTGAAGATATCAAAGCCCGATTAAGCGGTTCCAAATATTTTAGTGTGCTCGATGCAAATTCTGGGTTTTGGGTCATACAACTAGATGATGAATCGTCGAAGGCATGTACCTTCAATACTCCATTTGGAAGATGGAGATTTTTGAGATTACCTTTTGGAATTAAAGCGGCTCCTGAAATTTTTCATGGTGAAATGAATAAGAGATTTTCCGGGATTCGTAATCTTATAATTTATATCGATGACTTTTTAATTTTTGCTTCAACTAAAGAAGAACATGACCAAATTTTGCAAGAAGTCTTGCAAAGAGCAAAAGATATAGGACTAAAATTTAATAAATAGAAATCAAAATTTTGTCAATCCGAAGTCAGTTTTGTCGGTCATATTTTTAATAAGGAAGGAGTCAGACAAGATATTTCTAAGATAGATGCTATTTGTGCAGTGCCTAGACCACAATCTGTGGCTGAGTTGCAACGTTTCTTAGGCATGGTCAATTATTTAGGATCATTTGTCAAGGGTTTGTCTTTCGAAAATACTAACCTCAGAAATCTCTTTAAAAAGGAAGTGCAATGGCATTGGTCTGAGCTGCACGAACTAGAATTTAATAGATTGAAGTCTCTAGTTTCAAATATCCCGGTTCTAACTTATTTTGATCCAAATAAACCTTTAACACTTTCAGTTGATGCATCGAAAAATGCCGTAGGTGCTGTTATTTGTCATGAGTCTAGACCTATAGCTTATGCATCTGCCACTCTCACGTCATCTCAACAAAATTATGCCCAAATAGAAAAGGAGCTTTTCGCCATTCTATTTGGTTGCACTAAATTTCATTCATATATTTACGGAAAAAAAACTGTCGTAAAAACTGTCATAAGCCATTGGTCCCTCTTTTCGATAAGCCTTTGCATAAAATACCCGCTAGGTTACAACGCTTCATGTTAAGGCTGCTTACATATGAGTTGGAAGTCACTTACAAACCGGGAAAGTATATGTATGTCGCCGATACATTATCTCGTGCTGCCTTCCCAAATGAGTCACTGGCGGACTTCGATAAGGATATCCGTCTGCATTGCAATTGAATTATATCTTCTCTTCCCATTTCTATGTCAAAGTCGAAGGAAGTAGAAATTCGTCTGGAGACAAAAAATGATTTAGTTTTGTCAAAAGTTCTTAATTATCATATCAATGGTTGGCCTGAAAACAAAAAAAGTGTAGGAGATTACGTAATACCTTATTATAACATTCGGAACGAACTTGAAGTCGTTAATAACTTAATTTTCAAATCAAATCGTTTGGTCATTCCATGAAGGTCATATGGGTATAGAACGATGTAGAAATTTAGCAAAAAAATCAATTAATGTTGATATTGCCAACATAGTAAGCAATTGTGATGTTTGCATACGTCACCGTTCGCAAAATCAAAAAGAGCCGATTTTGATGCATAATATCGTCGCTATTCCATGGTTCAAAATTGGGATGGATTTATTTAAATTCAACAAGAAAATGTATCTCCTCGTTGTTGATTACTTTACCAAGTATATTGAAATTGCTCAATTAAATAAAAACTATACAAGTACCATCGTTATTACACATTTAAAGTCAATTTTTTCTCGACATGGTATCCCTCAAATTATGATAAGCGACAATGGCCCACCGTTTAACTCAGAGGAGTTTAAGAAATTTGCTCTTAGTTGGTCGATAGATCATATTACTTCTAGTCCATATCTTCCTAGATCAAATGACTTAGCCGAACGTTCTATTCAGACAATAAAAAAAATGCTTAACAAATGTCTTGAATCAAACTCCGATCCTTATATCGCACTTTTACATTATAGGACCACACGGAAAGGCAATCTCGATTCACCTTCCGAGCTGCTCATGTCTCGTCAGCTGCGAACCCAATTGCCGTCATTGGCTAATAACTTGAAACCAATTCTAGTAAATGTGAAGGACTATTGTAAGAAACTAGAGTATCAAAATAAGAGAACAGAATCATATTATAATAAAAATTTGAAATTATTGTCACCTATTGCAAAAGACCAACAAATTTATTACAAAAAAACTCCTACATCTATTTGGCAACCTGGTACAATTTTGATGGAGTGTCAGCAGCCACGTTCATACATTGTTACAGGGGAAGATGGTTCTCATTATCGCCGAAATAGACAACACATTTTGGAACATATTAAGGATAAATTAGTTGATAATACTATGGAAAACCATAATGATATCCAAGAACAAGTTAATTTAAATATTAACAAAGAAACAGCAGAAAGAGGAGAATCAAACCAAGGATATGTAACCCATTTTGGTAGGCAAGTAGTACCTCCAGATCGTTTCACATACGACAAAGAGTGACACTTACCTTTCTGAATTTAGAGCATAAGAATTAACAATAAATCTCTTAAATTAAGGAACAGAATTAAATCTAGAAGTTGTAAATTTTACAAATGATAAAGCTTCACACTTACAACGTTTGAATGAAATTAATTTCAATCTAATAGATTCTATATAGGTAAATAGTTATATCTACTTCGATGCATGTAAGTTAAAACAAAAAAAAAAAAAAAAAATTGTATACATACATTTTTACTTACAAATAAAAGGGAGATGTTGTATAAGTTTAGCTTACAAGTATAGCTACGCACTTGTACATATGTATATGAATTCAGCTTGTATACATGCGGGTATGCAACCATTGTAACTTAGATCTTAAGCAGCAGTCTGCATTCAGTGGTACAATAAACAACATTAAAGTACGAAGACTTCTTTTAATATATACAACAGTCGGCAGAAAGTCCAAGGTCATGCACAACAACAACTTACAACTTCTACAAGAATAACACGAACCAAATAAAAGCAAACTATCAATGCACACTGTACACACTCAATTTACCACAAGATAACCACATTTAGTATTCCAACAGACGGTTAGGAGTATAAAAGATATGCACACACAAAAAAAAAAATAAATAAATTGTTTATGTCTTACCAATTAAGAAAAATATTTTGTGACAATAAATACATTCTTAGCATATACCAAAAATGATAAATATATCATACCAAACATATCTTGTTGATTAACATATATAACCTATATAATGTAATAATATAGACTTACCAAAAAAAAGCAAAACAATTAAACATATGTACATACATATTAAAACCTGGTAAGGATGCAATATACACATCGTCCTATAGACCAATAAGCCTGCTCCCAATACTAGGAAAAGTTTTTGAGAAACTCTTATACGTTCGATTGACTCCAATCTTGACTAACAGTAATTCTATACCTGACCACCAATTCGGTTTCCGCAGTCAGCATTCAACTATCCAACAAGTCCACAGGGTGGTAAATAAAATCACAACTGACTTTGAGGAAAAGAAGTACTGCATTGGAGTATTTCTGGACGTGGCAAAGGCGTTCGACATGGTTTGGCATAAGGGACTATTAAACAAACTTCAGACCATACTCCCACCAGACTATTATCTCTTAATAAAAAGTTACTTATCAGACCGTCATTTTTACATAAAGTTTAAGGACCAAACCTCGAACATACACCGATCGAGAGCAGGAGTACCACAAGGATCTGTACTGGGACCACTGTTATATGTTCTCTACACTGCCGATATTCCTTCTCCAAGGGGTTGTTCATCGATGATTGCTACTTTTGCTGATGACACCATTCTGATGACTTCGAACGAGGACCTTGAGGTAGCAACAAATCAAGCTCAACATATCTTGGATAATACAATAAAATGGTTTGACAAATGGAGTATTAAAATCAACGAGGACAAAACTCAACAAGTGATATTCACAACAAAACTGAACTACACTCCAATACCACTTAAGATAAAGGACAAAACTATACCAATTGACAAATCAGCCAAATACTTGGGAATACACTTAGACAACAAGCTCACCTGGAAATACCACATACAAAAGAAGAGAGATCAAATAAAAGTAAAATTTAGACAACTATCATGGCTCCTTTACAGGAACTCTAAACTATCGACAAATAACAAATTACTTTTATATAAGACTATCATAAAACCAATCTGGACGTACGGAATCCAACTTTGGGGGACGTCGAAGAAAACGAACACCGCAATTATTCAAAGACAGCAATCTAAAATCCTGCGATGTATTATCAATGCGGACTGGTATATTTCCAATTATGACATCCATCGAGACCTTCAAATACGAACAATAGAGGAAGAAGCAATAAATTCAGGCAGAAGACATCACACCAAATTATTAGTTCATCCAAACGACGAGGTCAACTCACTACCACGGAAAGAGATACTCGGACGAAGAAGACTCAAAAGAACCAGACCAAGTGACATGATAAGAGGGAGCTCACCATAACCACTAAACATATACATATGTACATATACTACATATACATGTAAATTGTTTTTGAAATAGAGACTGAATGACATTGGTCACTCAGCCTAGTATAAGTCCCACAATCTAACTGTAAAAAAATGTACCAAATGTCCAATTGGACAGATGTATAAAAATAAATTGGGAGTAAAAAAAATATGTACATACATATGTATATGTATAAGCCCTACCAATTATTCAAATGCTTTATACATATATGTATATAAAAACTAAATACAAAAAAAAAACAAATATACAAACATATATTCTTGTTAGCAATACAATATATGTACATAAGTCTTATAAATTAATCAACGAAAAAAGAAAAGAAAATTAACTATATGTATGTATAACTTTTATTAACTTTCCCTAATACAATACTTAAACTTGTATAACTTCAATATGTTTAATGTAACCAATATTTATCTATCTATAGTTAAATCTCAGCTAAAATTTTGTAAACTTCTCCTTTCAATCCTCCCTCCTTTTGTCGGAAATTCAATCTCTTCAAGGCATAATTTCCTCCCGTTAAGGAAAGCGGGATGTAGTGAATACGCTACATGCACCCACTATCACGTACCAACACCGCGATTAGCCAGTCGATAACCACGATCAAGCTAAATGTCTACGCTCAGTGCTTTACCACTTACTTCAACCCTGACCTACATATGTTACTCATCACTTTGCTTAGCAGTGACACTCTAAATAGCGTGCACTTAAAAGCAAAACAAATGCTATGTAAACAAACGGTGAAACCAAACGTAAACAAACCGAGTCGGTTGAATGGGTACAATGCTGACAGTGCGCTTGTGCCTTTGACCGGTTGCCCAATGTATTATGCGCCTGTGCCTTTGACCGGTTGCACAATGCATTGGACTAAATATTCAAAATAGCTGATCTATGGTTATGGGAATTTCGTAAGGCATGTACGTAATAGTGGGGATAGATTCCCTGTGACAAACTGTATAAAAGGAAAGGATTGAAAGGAAGGGGTAGAGAAAAGCATTACAGCAGTAAAGCAGTGTGGCAGTAAGGCCCTAAATACAAAATATATACAAACTAAACGTGTAGTGTTTTACTCTCCGTGAGATACTCTTCTCCCTGACATTTGAAGGGAAAGCACGGTATCTCACGCACAACAAGGAGATAGAGAATTGGTCCAAGTATATTTACTTGAGGTACACCCGCTTTGATTTCTTTTAGCTCTGAGTATGTGTCTTTTTCCTTTATGCGGAAATATCTATCAGTTATTAGACTTTAAGATCTCAGTTATTTCAATAGGTAGTGTCATTTTGAGTTTGTGGACTAATCCCTCGTGCCAAACTTTATCGAATGCTTGTGCTACATCGAGGAAGACGGTCGAACATACTTTTCTTTCTTCAAGTGCTTTTTGTATTACATTTGTTATTCGATGAACCTGATCAATCGTTGAATGTTTCATGCGAAAGCCAAATTGGTGTTCTGGAATTATATTTTTTCTTTCTATAATGATATAAATCTTTTTAAAAGCAATCTTTCAAAAATTGTTGACATAGTTGGCAGTAGAGATATTGGCCTATACGATGATGCTTCTTGGGGAGGCTTACCAGGTTTAGATATTATAATGACCTCAGCTACTTTCCACAGCTGTGGCACGTATTTTAATTTAATAGCAGCGTTGATGATGGAAATTAATTTAGAAATTGCTTTCGCTGGCAGGCTTTTGAGGATTTGGCTTGTTATCAGGTCAAAACCTGGCGCTTTTTTATCATTTAATTTTATTATTTCCTCTTTGACCTAGGCAGATGTTGTGAAGCTAATTTCCTCATTATAGTCAATGAGATCTTCAGTGGGTAAGTCATTCACACCCGGGTTTGGTTGAAAAATATTTTCAAGGTACTCAGCAAATCTTTCTGCTTTTTATTTGTCGCTTTTGGCCCACTTACCATCCGTTTTTTTTATTGGTGGAGTGTGAGCGATTGGGTTCTTAAGCTTCCTTGTAGCTTTCCAAAGCGAATAATCTGTGTTTCTGCAGTTACTCAGTTTCTGCAGAAAGGAGCTTATTTCATAGTTTTTATATTCTTTTGTTGACCTTCTAACTTATTGTACCAGGTTATTGAATATATTTTTATCCTGAGGAGCCCTGGTCATATGCCACTTTCTTCTTGCTCTTCACAGGGAGGGTAGGATTTAATGTCCAGTCTTTTTTTGATACTGGGAAAATTCCCAGGCTGATGCTTGAATGTCTTGTATAAATTGCTCAAGCTCAGAGTCAAGTTCATTTTTGGATTGTATAATTGAAAGTCGACCAGCTTTTTCTTGAAGTTTTAGTCTGAAGCTTACCCAGCCTGTGCGTTTGTTTGTTAAAGTGCATTTATTGTCGCTTGGCAGAAAGTTGGTGCCTAGGCTTAATATAATGGGTGAGTGGTCTGAGCTTAGGTCTTGACTTTCATTAACTTGCAGCAAGTTCCTCGCTACATTTTTAATTATGAAAAAATCGATGAGATCAGGGATTTTTCCTGGATCGGTTGGCCAATAAGTAGGTCTTCCTGTAGATACCGCTTCACACCCTTTTTCATTTAATGCCCGAAGCAGTTCTTTTCCCTTCATTGTTATCAGCCTTGATCCCCAGTATGTATTTTTTGCATCTCCTCCGATTATGAATTTTTGGCCCAAACGATCGAAAAGTTGAGAATATTCATTCGCATTAATCGAAAATCTTGGTGGGCGGTAAATACTAGCAATAACTATTGGGTACTTTGTTGTTATGACGGTTACAGCTGTTAATTGTATTTTACTTGTCTGAATTTTAAACTCCTCGTAGTGTTTAAGGTTTTCTTTTATTATGACTGCACTCCCAGCTCTAGCGGAATTTTCCGGGTGAATTGTGTGATCGATTTTATATCCTCTAAATTTAATATACGACTCCTTGGTGAAATGAGTCTCAGAAATTAGGCAAACGTCTACTTGATTCATGTCTGGGACTATCTGCAACTTATTTTGATGTTTCTGTAGTCCATTTGCATTCCAAGCCATTATTTTGAGTGACTTATTCATTTAGCTACTTCGGATTAGATTTAGGAGCAGCCGTTTTCACGATGCTCTCCATTTGGCTGACTCTCGTATTGAGATCGGAGACAGATTTTTCAACACTAGTTAGTTTTAAAAGGATAGCATGCATGGTTTGCTTTAGATCCGTATCATTATCTTGCTGTTCTGTGTTAGTAGCAGCAGTGCTTGAGGGACGGACAACATCAGCATACGATCTTGATGTTTCTAAATGTTTCTTTTCAGAAGTTAAATCATCTACTTTTTCTTGTGAGTTACCATTATTAACGGTTGGGATACGATTTTCAACATCTTTTTTTGTTTTGTTGGCTCTTAGCTTTTGTATCTCTTTAGCTACACTACATCCTCTATAGCTAGCGGGATGGGCCTGCATGCAGTGAATTAACCTTGGTGGCTCATTTATTGGCTTTTTACAGTCTTTGGTAAGATGATTTCCTGACGCATCTTGGATCTTTGCCGCAGTACTTTTGTGTATGTCCGTAGGACTGATCATTTTTACATTGCGGGACTAGTTGGGTTTTCTTAATGGTTCTATTTGCACATCGCAATGCATTATCCTTTTAACTTCATACATTTTATTTTACTTTCATTAGGATTGAATGAAAGCATGAACATGTCCAAGGGTTCTTTGGTCTTCCACTTGAGTTTGTTTACTGCATCGATTATTTGGAAACCTTGACTTTTTAAGTCATTCATGATGCTTTGTGGTTTACATGAGTGATGTAGGTTCTTGGCTATCACTCGTATTGGTCGCAAATGTTTGTTTTCATATGAGTACCAGCTTATTTTTCTTTCGTTCAAGATGTTGGTGATGGCTTTGTACGTGTCGACTTCCATTACATTGATTTTTAGGGTGTTTTTATTCAACAACTTAGTAGTAAAATTTTTTTCGGGTATACTTTTCTCAATTTTCTTACATAACTCATCGTAATCCGATATATTATCTACCATTATTGGTGGGGGTTTCTGTAATCTTTTTTCTTCTTTATATTGTACTTTAGAACCTTTGCTATCAGGTTCGATTTTATTTGGAGATCGAGAAGTAGATGGAGAAATTGGTTCTGTAGAGTTAGTAACTTTCCTCTTTTTACTTGCTCCTACTCTTTTTTTTTTGTTGCCCAGTCGGTTTCTCGTAGCAGTTCGTCCTCGTCTGTTGAGTAAACGTGAGTACTTATTTGTTCGTTTCCACTTATGTGGGTATCTACGATAACATCCATTGGGTTGTTTTTTTCTCTTTTTAAATTGAGTGCAGAGCAGTTCTAAATTTTCTTTTTCGAGAAATGCAATCTTCTAATCATTTTCTTCTGAATTTGTTTTAGATTTTATGTTTCCTCTACCTCCTGGTTTTTGAAAGAATTTTTTAATTTATTAAGATATATATTTATTTATTTTTTTTTCATTTATATTATTAACTTTGGCAGCACTATCGTGTTTGCGGGGGAGCATACTCTTAGGCGCAAACTTTAAAAACTTTAATGGCTTTTTTTTTTTTTTTTTTTTTTTTTTTTTTTTTTTTTTTTTTTTTTTTTTCAGCTTCTGAGTTTAGCTGATAGTTAACCAGACAAAGGGGAATGAAACAATTATTTACCTTCCTTGTTTGTAACTGCTGGCGATAAACTTCAGTTGGCAGCAGAAACCAGAATGAGGCGTGCGTCTTTCTTTCGTCCGTCTTCCCCCGTGACACCCTGAAATTTTGAAATAAGTTCAGGTTCCTAGCGACAAAACCCGTTACAAACAAACTCTATTCGTGAATACGTATGAGCTCATTTCATTTTACCGCAGTGTACTCCCGCCACACACACTCTTGGAATTATAACAATGTGCGTGATTGTTTACAAAATTTTGACAGCACTTGAGTTTCCCACGTGCTCACCCGAGCTTGTGGTTTCTGGTTGGCAGGGAAAACTTGGGCGGGGGCTCTTTAAGCAAATTACGCATTTATAGTTTTTATTGGTTATTTTTGATATTTTACTCTCACTCACAATTAGCACCTTGTTCACACTTGACAGGTAAGGAGGATGAACAGGAAAAGCTAATCCGGCACCACCATGAACGCGTGAACCACAGGGGAATCAGCGAAACTCTTTTGCACCTTAAAAGAGATTTCTATTTAACAAATCCCAAATATGTTGAACAAGATAACCAAAACAATTAACAATTGTGACAAATGCGAAATTTATAAATAAGACAGAAACCCCCCAAACTACAATTCCAAAATCCCGAAATACCTTTAAAACCGCTAGAAATTCTCCACATTGATATATGTACAGTGCTGTGCAAAATAATAAGAACAGGGAAGTAAGATACACTACCTTAGATCAAAAAAAAAAAAGTGAATGATACTAATATCATTATTTCTTTTTTATTTTATTTATGAATATAAATGAATTCAAATAAATATAATTCTGTGCATTTCAACAAAAGATATTAAAAAAAAAACTGAAACTTAACAATTATTCAATGCTTCGAGCTGTGCAAAATAATAAGTACAGTACAAAAAATGACGAACACTTTCTTAAAAACAATACAAATAAAAAAGTTAATTAATTAGGAATTTATAAATACTTTAATTCATTAATATTTAGTAGCATGCCCTTTGTTTTTCAAAACAGCGCAACATCTACGTGGCATGGAGTCTATAAGCTTCTGGCAGAGTGAGTTCGGAATACTGTACCAAATATTTTGAACATTTTCCCACAGCTCAATACTTAACAACACAAAATCAAAAAATTGATCAGAGTTAGTCGTATACGAAATGTTACTATCTCGAAATTGAACTTGTTCTTATTATTTTGCACAGCGTTAAAACGACCATCTGCTACAAAAGCTGCGAAATTACTGGAATGCATTCTGTTAAAGCAGCTGTGATGTCAAAACTTTACCGTTAACTTCCAAAGAAATCCGAACGCAAAAGATATTCCGTTGCTTTTGCAACTTTGCGAGAATAAATATGAGGAAAACATGGGCAAACCTTGTGTTCTTATTATTTTGCACAGCACTGTATGTATGTACATATATAGCATAAATAACAATCAAATTTTAACTTATACATAGATAAACTTTCTAAATTCGCCTGCGGTTACACTCTTCATTGCCGAAGTAGTAAAACAGTACTTAAATCTTTGAAGCAATATATAAGCCTATACGGCGTCCTAAAAAAGATTGTCTGCGATGAAGGCTCAGAATTTGTGGCCAATATCTTCCGAGACTTCTGCAAACAGTTTGAAATGGCGTTGCCAAGGGAAGGAACTGAATTTGAGCCAGACTATAACTTTGATAGTGATACAACGGTTAAGATTTTGGGAATAACACAGACGACTTCCAATTTAAGATCAATGTCTCATCATTCAGCACAAAGGGTACCAAACGAGCTATACTGAGTGACGCTGGCAAAATCTTCGATCCTTTCGGTTGGTTATCGCCAGTAACTATCAAGGCAAAGATTCTTATTCAAAATCTCTGGCTTTTGGGCATCGATTGGGACGAGGATGTTCCAATGAAGATTAAAAATGAATGGAATGGAATGAATTCAAGACAAGACTATCATCACTTCGAAAGGTGAGAATTCCACGATGGACGCAGCAAATGGAAGGCGCCCACATAGAGTTACACGGATTTGCAGATGCGTCAGAATCAGCGTTTGCAGCGGTGGTGTATCAGAAGGTTATTTATCGCGGTTCTGCTACAATAAGCCTCATTGCATCCAAAACAAGGGTGGCACCTGTGAAGCAAGTTTCATTGGCAAGACTAGAATTATGTGCAGCAGCGTTACTTACGAAACTAATGAGGTACATCAGAGAGCAATTGGACATCAATTATACCAAGGTTTTCGCATGGTCCGACTCTACCATAGTATTAAACTGGTTAAAACAACATCCAGTGAAATGGAACACATTTGTCGCCAACCGAGTATCATATGTGCAACAACAGTTTAAGGGACAATGGAGGTTTGTACCCGGAAAAGAGAATCCTGCAGACATTCCGTCCAGAGGATCGTTTGGAGATACCTTAGCTGAAAATTCAACATGGTGGACCGGTCCAGGGTGGTTGAAGAAGGATCAACAATATTGGCCAGCTCTCAATTCCATAGTGGAAGTGCAAGAAATGCCTGAGATTCGAAAATCTCACGCTTGTCTAGCGATGCATCCCAGCAATCCTTCACACAAGGACGACATTTATCTAATGTTTTCATCATTATCAAAACTTCAACGCGTAAGTGCATACTGTCTGCGGTTTAAATCCAATTGCCAACGGAGCAAGAGACATGAACCACTACTTTATGGCAGGTTAACCATAAAAGAACTACTGGAAGCAGAAAGAGCGCTTGTTAAGGGTGCTCAACGAAGTTTTTCTGAAGACATAAAGAGCCTTATTGCAAATAAGGCAATCAAATCGAACAGCAAGATATCATCACTGAATCCGTTCATCGACGCCAGTGGGATATTGCGAGTGGGAGGTCGGTTGAAACATGCTCACATATCAGTTGATCAGAAGCACCCTATGATTCTGTCATCATCACACCCGCTGACAAAATTAATCATAAACAAGACCCTTATCGATACACTTCACGGTGGAGTGAAATTAACTCTGAACCACATTCGGAGAAAATTTTGGATAATCCGAGGAACAAACACTGTCAAGGCAACAATAAATCAATGCATGAAGTGTTGTCGATTCAAGGCTAAGGAATCAAATCAACTTATGGGACAACTTCCGGAGGCTCGAGTAAGGTTTTCACGGCCATTTACACATTGTGGGATAGATTACGCTGGGCCAATCAACATACGATGCTCACAAACTCGAGGTGTTAAATCGTACAAAGCCTACATAGCGCTGTTTGTCTGCATGACAACAAGGGCAATGCATATCGAACTCACTTCAGATTTAACTACGGATGGGTTTATGGCAGCATTGCGACGTATGATCAGCAGAAGAGGATCTATAAACCATCTATACAGCGATAATGGAACAAATTTTATTTGGGCAAAAAATATTATTGACGCACTACAATCCACGCTAGCCGAAAATGCGATCGAGTGGCATCTCATTCCACCGGGAGCTCCACATTTTGGTGGACTCTGGGAGGCAGGAGTTAAATCAGTTAAATACCACCTGAATCGCATCATAGGAGAGCAAAAATTAACATACGAAGAGATGAATACCATTCTGGTGCAAATACAAGGATGCTTGAACTCAAGACCACTCTGTCCACTAACAGATAACATTGAAGATCTAGATACGTTAACACCGGGTCACTTCATTATTGGATCACCATTGATAGCACCACAGCATGAAGTTATTCTGGACATGGCAGAGAGTAGTTTAAAAAGGTGGAAGTTAATTCAAAAACTTAAACAAGATGTTTGCAAACTTTGGTACGAGGAATACATAAACAAGATGCAACCACGATACAAGTGGAAGCAACCCGCAAGGAATTTGGAGCCTGGGCAAATGGTGCTGTTGAAAATGAGCTTCTCACACCAACGAAATGGCCTCTAGGCAGAATAATTGAAGTGCACAGCGGAATTGATGGGCTTGTCAGAGTAGTAACAGTAAAAACAGAGAAGGGAACATTCAAGCGGCCAATAGCCAAGGTGTGTTTACTGCCAAACGAAGAAAACAACATGAAGTCTGATAGTAACATATTACATTCCTCGAATCATTCATCCAGCAGGCCCAAGAGGAAGCTGAGAGATAAAACCCAAACATCAAGCTTCTCTACTGCTCTTGTGATTCTGTCGTTATTCGCATCCGTCATGCCGGGGTCCACAAATTACACAATTGGACTGGATTATTTGTGGAACAAATTGGAACAGCCAAAATTCAACGAGGAGAGCTACGTACAAGCGTTCGATTTCCAATCACAGACATCTTACGGGATCAAGTTAATATGAACAAGACGAGAGATCAAATGGCTGAGTTGTGCAACAAGGCAAAATCATTAACAAAGGAGAGTCAATGCGATGAATTGATTCATCACATGGAAGAAGAATGGAAGAATGTACTTTCAATTTTTAATAGACTCCAAGTAACACCTTTGCGAAGGCAAAAACGAGGACTACTAGGAACCATTCTCACCTCAATATTCGGAGTAAACGATGAAGTATACCATGACATCGAGGACCTAGATAACAACCAGAAGGCCCTGATAAAAAGTAGCAAAACAAATAGTAAAATCATGTTGTCTACAATATCCAGTGTGAACGAGACGGAAGCTAGAATCAACAGTAAAATCAACAGCTTTACAAAAAAGCTGAATGCCGGTATAGAGGAGATTAACAAGATGGAATCTTGGTACAGCATTGTTGACGAGAATAAAATAAATATACATGCGATGAACGCATATCTAATTGCACTTAGCTACATGCGAGAAATCGAAACGAAATACAATAAGTTGCTAAATGCATATCTTAAACGTAGTCATTTGTTCGAGTTCTTATCACACAAGAGCATGGAGGAAATCATTAAGAAGTGCGCGGAGAGACTTGGCCCAGAGATGGAGGTATTACCAGATCCAATGGACAAACTAGAGATGTCCTCGACTTCAACAGAGATTTTAATAACTGGATACTTCATGATCAGTGATTCCAATGAATATGACCTGATTAAACCTAACACTGTTCCTGAAAGGATCGAGGAGCAGATATTTCGAGAAGTACAATTACAGCAGTCGGTGCTTGGAGTCAACCATAATCTACAGAGGTATTTCGAAATACCACTGGAAGATATAAGCAAGACATCAACTCTCAATGAAACAACATACATCCTCCGGCCATCAATATTTCACAGTATTGAGCAGAGTGAGGATTGTATTGTCCAGCAACTGTATAAGAAACTAGCTTTCGAGCAATGTTCATCTAGGACGCTAAGAATAACACACACTGTATGGAAAGAATTGTGGACACGCAATACCTGTGGACCTACTCGAGAAGAAGTGTTTGGTAATAACACGGGAATTATTTCCATCACTCCGGACTGCGTCATCCAATCCAAATTCATACGATTGGAAGCGAAATTAATCAAGGAAAGGAGAATAATGATGCACTTTAGCAAATCAATTACTACTATAAACACATCCGTATCAACTCAAATTCCGGTTTATTTTACAAATGAGACCGTCATCCCAATTAACAAAGATGTGACTGAAATTTCCAATTTCAATTATCAAGAAGCAGTCGAGGCACTCAACTGACTACACGACCACAACTGGAAGACCATCAAAGAGCATCGGTATTGGACAATTGGGCTTTGTTCAATGTTTGCAGCGGCCACTGTTATCATTTGCCTATTGGCTGTGGTCCTTAAGTACGGCAAGTGTCCAACTAAAAACTCTACCAACATCGAACTGGAAGATCAAAACCACATTCGGAGTAGTAATTTTGAAATCAATTGGGCAACAACATCGGAGGAGGGAAAATGTTGATTACATCAACAAAATACAAATTTATTTTGTATTGATTATTTTATTGCTTGCTCGTAGTTTGTTATTTTTGCTGTTGTTTGCCTTCGTCGATGACATCAACACACTTATTGCTACAATCACAGAATAAATAGTATACAGAAGTCGCATCTCGGCCTGCGATGATTTTTCACTTTATGGTGCGGGCGGAACAACTGAAGGGAAAATCAAGCAACGAGAGAGCAAGCATGATCAGAGAGTAACAACCAGAGAGCAGCCTCGATCAGAGAGAATCAAGAAATCAATCAAAGAGAGCAATCTTAAAATGTTTATGTGTGTGTGTGTATTGTGTTGCTATCCAACGTCGTGAATGCACGTGGTGTTGCCAAAATTTTGTTTTAAGTTTTAGATTTCTATATTTAGTTTTTTTCAGTTGAAAGTTGCGCTTGGTATTCGTACACGTACTTTTTCGATGTAAACTAAAAGGGCCGGGTAACACCAATTAACGTTATTCCATTATTTGGGATTTTTGTGCAAATTTCAATCTGATATACATATGTAGGGAAGAATAACCCAAAAACTTTAGTGCGACAGGATTTTAAGTTTGCGGGCTTTAGTAAATTTTTTTTTCTCTGAAGCCCACGAGCAATGCTTCCTCAAGAGTACTAAGATCATGAAGTCCAATATTATTTCCTTATGATCAGAACATGTGGAAAACCATTGCGGTGTGGCATTTTTGCATTTGGATTTTATCAAGTTTTTTATACCAACAGTTTGTGGTTGTGTGTCAAAAATATTGCTAAACACTGTAATATGTTTCTTGCTAATTTGCAAGAAAATTTGTGAAGGAGCAACGAGGTTACCAAAATCTTTAAGAGAATTGTAATTTTTATGAAATATGAAAAGTTCACTAGGAACTGTTAATACTTCGTCTTCTTTTCTCAATATATAATATAATTCTTTGAAGATAGTGAACCACTTTTTAGGCAGTCAAATATTTTGTAAATATTTCCTATGAAGCATGCCGTAGATAAACAAACTTCTTTTGAGCAACTTTTAAAGCCTACTGTCTCAATAACAGTTTTAATTGCTGCTTGAACAGTCCTACTAAAAATTTGGGTGGCTAGTTTTACTTTCATTTTTTCGAAAGAGTTCGGAAATATGTGCTGGCTTGTAAGTTTAAGACACATTTTTGTATTAGATTTGCACTCCATTTACCATAGTTCCTTAACTACTTTAAAACTAGCAACTCCATTTGGTGTTGTAAGGTCACATTGAAGCCAACCATTTCTTAATGATTTGATTAGATGTGGAAAATCAAATACACAGTTTTACTACCATTATACATAAAATAGGGTTTTTCTAAAGTAGCTCCCAATTCCAAGAAACACTTCCTGTTAGAGGACCCTTGGTCACAAATTATAACTTTAACTATGATGCCAAAACTGTTCAAAATTGCTAAATTTCGTAATATTATCTTTTTTAGTAAATCGGCAGAAAGTCCATTTTTTGAAACAAAGTAATTAAATGTAAGCGCCCAGTTGGAAAACATTGATTTAATCATAAAAACGCACAATTGTTTACCAATCTGGTTCGTTCTTTCAACCCCAATTTCCTCAAATCCATCCACTAAATCTAATTTGGAATTTTATCGCAATTCCCTTCTAATCGCCATTTCATCCATCAGCAGAATCATATTATTCTTTTCGTACTGGTTCAAATCTAAGCACTTCTTTTTTATTAACTCTAAACCGTTATTTTTAAAACCTGGTTGTAGGGAATTTACAGGGGCCCATCGATAAACAGTAGAGATATGTGGCAAATTTACATAGATGCAATTTATTCTTCAAAAATTGGTACGTTGACTGTGAGACATAATAAATGTTTTGAACCAAATCTTTTACATCTTGCTTATATTCTTTAGGTCGTGGACTAAGAAGAAGTTTGCAAAATGTTTTTAACTCCTTGCTTATTTGAAAAGAGTCGATGGTTTGAAATACGCTTGATTTTGTTGCTATTTGTTTGCGGCTTTGGAGATTTTTATATTTTGCTACCATGTCGTAATATTTTTTTCTGTAAAAATTAGCTGATTTCAGATATTTTTCACAGTCATTACAACATCCATCTACGGAGTCACTTGTTCCGCTCTTTTTAGCTGGACAATCAAGCTCCAACGACTTGTAATCTTCCTCAATAACTTCTAAGTTAAATACCGGAACAGCTCCGAATTTCAACTTTTTTTTACCAATGTCAGAACTTGAGAAGTGATTGGCGGAAATCAACAATTTTTTTGTGTAATCTTTTGTTGGAATATTACATTTTTCTCGCCAAATTTGACCCATAGCTGAGTCATAGGGAGGAAACTTAAACATTCTTATCTTTTCACCATATCGCCTAGATTTACCGCATGTTTTTATGCAGCATCGAATGCCGGACTTTTGGAAAATTTTACCAACAGCCGGTACAGAATCCATTTTTCCTATTCAAAATCGTATGACAACCCCTCAACAATCAATATATAATAATAAGTCCAAAGAATAATCCAAATCGTATGCAAAGTTGTCAACAATTATAAAAGCAACAATTCAAAATCAAAAATAGAGTTAAATATCAAAATACAAAGTAAAAATGGAGTCGATATATGTATAAGCGCACATACCATTCGCATGAAAGTACAATTCCCAAGTGATTTCGAATCCTATCCACACAATCGAAAACAAGAGAAGCAATACAACACCATGCAAGCTTACGATAGAAGAAGCTATCAACGCATACACACGCACGCACACTTGATACACATCGTAAGCTGCTTTGCTCTCGTAAAAACAAAACCACCGAAAACGCACATGCTACTCTCTTTCGCTCGCACCAGCTTCTCAATTTTTTGTATACTCTCTTGCATGTTCTCATGCTTGTACTCTCTGTTCAATTGGGTGCCAATATTGGAACCCTAGAACAAAATTTGCTTTGTATGAGATGCAACTTCTGTATACTATTTATTCTGTGCTACAATGCTTAGGTCAACGTTTTTCGGTTAACAATACAGTAGAATCTCGAAAAGATGAACGGTTCTATAACTTGAACAGTTCGGAAAGATGAACGTTTTTTCCCTTCCATTGAGGTGTTCCTAAAGATGAACGCGACGAAATTCGGGTACTCGTAAAGATGAACACTTTATTCCCTACTGAATTTTTCTTTCTTTGTATTAAGTTCTCGTATATGGCACGTTTAGTTCCGTTATTTATTTAAGTTACGGTTCTTCGGCACGTGGTGTAACTGGCATTTGACGTAAATTCTTCAGTTTAATGTGATTATGTATGTGTTTTGAGTGGAAAGGATGCCTCCAGTGAAAGGAAAAGTAAAGTTTTTAAGCCTTGAGCAAAAGTGCGCTGTTTTAGAAGACATAAAAAATGGAAGATCTTATCGAAACATTGCCAAGAAATATGGAATTGCTGCATCAACAATTGTTGGAATAAAAAATAAAGGTAAGGCTATCACTTCGAGAGTGCTTGAAACATCGAATGCTGGATCGAAAAAACGCAAAACATTGCATAAATCTGAAATGCCAAAAATGGAAGCCGCTTTGTATAGATGGTTTTTAAAGCAACGTCATCGCCATATCCCAGTGTCTGGTGAGATGATAAAAACCAAAGCCAAGGAATTGCACACTGTTTTCAAAGAGACAAATTCATTTTATGCGAGTGACGGATGGATAAATAAATTTAAGGCTAGGTTTGGAATTCGTCTCCTATCAATCAGCGGAGAAAAACTCAGCTCTAATAAAGACGCTGTCCTGCCCTTTAAACGCAAACTGGAAAGGACTATGGCTGATCTTGGTATCACTCGACAGCAAGTTTATAATGCAGATGAAAGTGGTCTGTTTTGGCGAATGGTTCCAAACAAAACATTTGTTCACTCTGGCGAGAGATCAGCACCTGGAAGAAAAATGGCAAAAGATCGCTTCACATTTTTGGTGTGCACAAATGGAACTGGTGAGCACAAATTAAAGCTTCTGACCATTGGAAAAGCAAAAAATCCCAGGTGCTTCAAGAATTTCAAGCCTCCAATGACATACGCCAACTCAAAGACAGCATGGATGACAAAAGACATTTTCAGGAACTGGTTTCATAAAGAATTTGTTCCTCAGGTAATTGCATATGATTTAAAAAAGGTAAGGATGCTTTAAATGAATTTAATTTTTGAAAAGGTAAGGGATTTTATGAAGAATAACAACCTGCCAGAAAAGGCCTTGCTCATTCTTGACAATGTTCCAAGTCACCCACCTGCAAATTGAAGTTACCTATAATTTATTATAAACAATCAAATTTTATTAAAGGGTTCAATTAACAACAAACGACGTAGAAAAATGGAACGAGGATCAGGCTTCTATTAATTCTGATGGTGAGAATGAATTGACCTCAGAAGAAAGTGTCATCGAAGTAGCCGAAACAATAAAGCCGGCAGAAGCCATTTCAGCTATCAATACATGCCTCAAATTTGCGGAACAAATGGAAGAGAAATTATCCACCCTTTTAATCTTGAAAGATTTACGACAAAAGGCAGTGATGAAGCTTCTTTCGGGACGACAGAGACAGTCAACTATAGAACAATTTTTTTATAAAAATTCCTGAATAAGCGCTTGTTTTTATTTCTCATGAAGTTATTCTTTTGTTTTTGTTATATTTATGTATATTCTTAATAAATAAAATGAATTGTTTTTTTTTTAATTGCAATGTTTTTGATGCATGGCTGTATGCCTTACTTTAAAAAATGTTCGATGTTCTGAAAGATGAACAATTCGGAAAGTTGAACGGGGCTTGTTTTATATCTGTTCATCTTTTCGTGATTCTACTGTATTTGTTATTTTGTTGTGCTGAGGCGGGCATTTTTTTGGTATAAAGTACAAGAATAAAATGTTCGTGGCATCAGTCCATTCAATTCAAGAAACCAAGCAGTTTGAATTTTTTACACATGGCATATGAGTGTTAACATGGTAGTAGAATCACTGCATATGATTCAGAGGCTACCCACTAGATTAAGCTAGTTTAAGGAAACCTTAACAAATATCATTGTTTTAGTCAGTAAGATATACATATTAAGAAAATTTTAGCTATAATTTTAGTAAGGTAAGATCTTAGTTAGCAATATAAAAAACAAACAGATCAAGGCATATAATCAACAAAATATCATCAATTCAGGTCATGGCATATGAAAGATCGATGAACAGAACACTTCTCAGCGACATATGTATGTATTCATTTCTCTCTTAGGTTAGGTTGGGTTAGAGAAGGGGAGTGTGATGGTTAAACATAATTTCCACTCGGAGGCCAAGAGGCCCATTGTGATTCCCTTGGTTGTGTGGGTACACATAAAATTAACCTGTCCTATCACGTGGTGGCTGAAACCACCCCGTGCTCTTAATGAATTTTAGAAGATCCGATATATCTGCATTAGCCACGTCCGCAATCTCTGTAAAGAATCTTTGGTCTAGCGACACTAGGCGTCGATTCTGGAGTGGTGGGCAGTGGCAAAGCAGATGTTGGATCATCTCAGTTTCTTCCTCATCGCCGCAGCTGAGGCAGAGATCGCTGGATCCCGAGTCCCATTTCCGGAGCATTGCTCCAATGGGACAGTGTCCTGTGATCACTCCGACGAGCATACAGATCGAGTTACGGTCCAGCGCCAGGAGCTTCTTTGTTTTTCCGACATTGAGCTCTGGCCACGATGATCTTGTCGTGTAGCTGTCGTTTCTTGTAAGCCAAGACGAGTTGGCCTCTTTAATGGTTGTGTCGTTTATGATCCGGTATAATGCGCTGATCGGTGGTTGCAATGACGTGTCCACTTCACTGATGTCCATTTCAGAACCTTGCCTGGCCAATTCGTCTGCTTTTTCGTTCCCTGCGATTGAGCTGTGGCCCGGGACCCAGCGAATGTTTAACTTTGTAGTGTCTGATGGACTTCAGTGAGTCGCGACATTTCTTGACACCCTTTGATCTCGTTATACAGGATTCTATTGACTTCAGTGCAGCCTGACTGTCTACGAAGATTTGGATATCAGATATCGACTACCTGTAGGTATTTGGCTGCTTTCTCTATTGCCAGGATTTCTGCTTGAAAAACGCTGCACAGATCAGGGAGTCTGAATGATTCCTGTTTGTGGAGGGTATCAGAGTAGAACCCGGCCCCAGTGCCTGTGTCCATTTCCGATCCGTCGGTGAAGAGGGTGATCTCGTGGTCGTTGATTATGGCGTTTGATAGCCACTCTTCTCTGTCGGGGAAAAGGATAGGTATACTGAGAGAGAAGTCATTTTGGGGGGAAATATAGTCGGTCGTAGCTGCGAGGCTACTAAAACCATGTTTCCTTCCCTATTCTATTATTTTAAGTATGGCCGCATGTCCATAGTTGGCTTGCTTCCACAGAGATGACTCCCTTAGTCTGAGAGCCCTCTTTGCAGCGCAGCCTTTTATGAATAGATCCAGGGGGAGGAGATGAAGAATCATGTCCAACCCTGCTTGCGGCGTGCTTCTCGTGGCTCCCATTGTACAAACAGCGGCTGACCTTTGTACTTTGTTGAGCATGTTCATATAGCTTTTTGTGCTGCTAGCAGTCCACCAGACTAGGGCCACAAAGTAAAAATGGGTCTGATGATTGCTGTGTACATCCAATGAATGATGTACGGTTGCAAGCCCCATCTTTTTCCGAAGGTCTTTTTGCATGCATAAAAAGCGTTCAATCCTTTTTTCATCCTTTCCTCCAGGTTCCTTTTCCAGGAGAGTTTTGAGTCGAGAATGATGCCTAGATATTTGGCTTCCGCTTTGAGCAAATATCGGAATTTTCCTTTTCCTGGTGTCTTGTTCACCTTGCTCGGTTTTCTGGGGGTTTATTCTCAGACCGTTCTGTCTTGCCCACAATGAGAGTTCTCTCAGCGCAGATTCCATTAGTTCACTGATAGTTGGTAGAAATTTACCTTTTATCAAGATAACCAGGTCATCCGCGTACGCTATGATCTTTGTGTCTTTCTCCGTAAAGAATTTGAGGATTTTGTTGACTATAAGAAGCCACAGTAGGGGGAGAGAACTCCTCCTTGTGGTGTGCCTCTAGTTGTCACTTTCGTTATAGAACTGTGTCCAATGTCTGCATTGATAATTCTGTTCTTCAACATATTTTCAATCCAGATTATAGTGGCTTTGTCTACTTTTATGTCCTCAAGAGCTGTTATTATGGCCTCTGTGTTTACATTGTTGAAGGCCTCCTCTATGTCGAGGAAGGCTGCCATTGTAAACTCTTTTAGGTTCAGCGAGCCCTCAATTTCACGGACAACACTATGCAGAGCACTTTCCACTGATCTGCCTTTAAGGTAGGCGTGTTGAGTGTTGCATAAGTTGCGTGAGTTGATGACTCCTCTGAAGGAGTCTCTCCAAGGTTTTTAATAGAAACGACGAGAGACTAATTGGCCTATAGTCCTTTGCGGCAGTATGGGATGGTTTACCTGCCTTAGGTATGAAAATTACCTTTATTTCTTTCCACTGTGTTTGTCTTTGCCTGTTCCGCGCGCAGGCAATTGGAAAAAATGCTTACGAGATGGGGTACAGTGTGGGTCTATGTTTTTTGAAGCATCAGTGGCAAGATATTGTCCGGCCCCGGAGATTTAAAGGGTTTGAACGAATTTATTGCCCATGATACTTTATCCGTTGTGATAATCTTGTTTATTACTTCTTCGGTTGTGTGAACCGTAGGAACCGTTGTCTCGAAGGAGACTGTGGTTTCAGGGGTTTTACAGCCTGCGGCTTCGTTGAGATCCTCTATTGATTCGCAGAACTCCCGCCAGGATTTAGATTTTACTGCTCTTGTTTTGCTCTTGTATTCGTTGAAGCTGGATTTGTAGTTATTCCAGTCTTCGGTTCTTTTTGAGATCTTTGCTTTAATGAATAGAGTTTGGGTCCTGGTCCTGAGTTGCTTTAGCTCTGTGGTCCACCAGACTGCGCTGGTCTTCCTGCGAGCACGTTGCAAAGGACAGGATTTGCTGAAAGCCGCTTTCAGAATACTCACAAGATTTTAGACTGAATTCTCAATGTAAGTTGGATCAGGATTAGTGGTGGCTTGTGGCGGTACTAACCTGTTGGCAACTAGGTTTGAGAAAAGATTCCAGTCTGTCTTCTGAGGGTTTCTGAAAGGTTTCGGTTTTTCTTTATTAACGTTAAGATTGAAGAGTATCCGGTTGTGGTCCGAAAAGTGACAGTTAGTGGACACTCTCCAATTCTCTACTCGGATGGAGTCAGACTCACTTAGTAAAGTGAGGTCAATTACCTCTTCCCTAACCCGGTTGCGAAAGGTGGGTGTATTACCTTTGTTGCAAATATTGAGGTTGGTGAACTTGATGTTGCCAGATCTGCTGCATATGTGGTCGAGTGACTTTTGGTCAATGGTAACCATGAGGTCCTTTCCCACTGAAGAAATTATTCTCCAGCTGTGAGTGTCAAGCTCTTTATTCTGCTTGTCAATTAGCTTCAATATGGATTCGTCCTTTTCGGGAACCGGTGGAGGGATATTGAAGCCAACGTGCGAAGCGGAAGCATCGAACGAGGGATAACCTCGAGTTTAGCATTCTGCCAGATTTCGCCGCAATTGTCGATTGTGCGCTTTAAGAAGTCTAAGGACCTCTGATTTGGAAGATCTTATCGAAACATTGCCAAGAAATATGGAATTGCTGCATCAACAATTGTTGGAATAAAAAATAAAGGTAAGGCTATCACTTCGAGAGTGCTTGAAACATCGAATGCTGGATCGAAAAAACGCAAAACATTGCATAAATCTGAAATGCCAAAAATGGAAGCCGCTTTGTATAGATGGTTTTTAAAGCAACGTCATCGCCATATCCCAGTGTCTGGTGAGATGATAAAAACCAAAGCCAAGGAATTGCACACTGTTTTCAAAGAGACAAATTCATTTTATGCGAGTGACGGATGGATAAATAAATTTAAGGCTAGGTTTGGAATTCGTCTCCTATCAATCAGCGGAGAAAAACTCAGCTCTAATAAAGACGCTGTCCTGCCCTTTAAACGCAAACTGGAAAGGACTATGGCTGATCTTGGTATCACTCGACAGCAAGTTTATAATGCAGATGAAAGTGGTCTGTTTTGGCGAATGGTTCCAAACAAAACATTTGTTCACTCTGGCGAGAGATCAGCACCTGGAAGAAAAATGGCAAAAGATCGCTTCACATTTTTGGTGTGCACAAATGGAACTGGTGAGCACAAATTAAAGCTTCTGACCATTGGAAAAGCAAAAAATCCCAGGTGCTTCAAGAATTTCAAGCCTCCAATGACATACGCCAACTCAAAGACAGCATGGATGACAAAAGACATTTTCAGGAACTGGTTTCATAAAGAATTTGTTCCTCAGGTAATTGCATATGATTTAAAAAAGGTAAGGATGCTTTAAATGAATTTAATTTTTGAAAAGGTAAGGGATTTTATGAAGAATAACAACCTGCCAGAAAAGGCCTTGCTCATTCTTGACAATGTTCCAAGTCACCCACCTGCAAATTGAAGTTACCTATAATTTATTATAAACAATCAAATTTTATTAAAGGGTTCAATTAACAACAAACGACGTAGAAAAATGGAACGAGGATCAGGCTTCTATTAATTCTGATGGTGAGAATGAATTGACCTCAGAAGAAAGTGTCATCGAAGTAGCCGAAACAATAAAGCCGGCAGAAGCCATTTCAGCTATCAATACATGCCTCAAATTTGCGGAACAAATGGAAGAGAAATTATCCACCCTTTTAATCTTGAAAGATTTACGACAAAAGGCAGTGATGAAGCTTCTTTCGGGACGACAGAGACAGTCAACTATAGAACAATTTTTTTATAAAAATTCCTGAATAAGAGCTTGTTTTTATTTCTCATGAAGTTATTCTTTTGTTTTTGTTATATTTATGTATATTCTTAATAAATAAAATGAATTGTTTTTTTTTTAATTGCAATGTTTTTGATGCATGGCTGTATGCCTTACTTTAAAAAATGTTCGATGTTCTGAAAGATGAACAATTCGGAAAGTTGAACGGGGCTTGTTTTATATCTGTTCATCTTTTCGTGATTCTACTGTATTTGTTATTTTGTTGTGCTGAGGCGGGCATTTTTTTGGTATAAAGTACAAGAATAAAATGTTCGTGGCATCAGTCCATTCAATTCAAGAAACCAAGCAGTTTGAATTTTTTACACATGGCATATGAGTGTTAACATGGTAGTAGAATCACTGCATATGATTCAGAGGCTACCCACTAGATTAAGCTAGTTTAAGGAAACCTTAACAAATATCATTGTTTTAGTCAGTAAGATATACATATTAAGAAAATTTTAGCTATAATTTTAGTAAGGTAAGATCTTAGTTAGCAATATAAAAAACAAACAGATCAAGGCATATAATCAACAAAATATCATCAATTCAGGTCATGGCATATGAAAGATCGATGAACAGAACACTTCTCAGCGACATATGTATGTATTCATTTCTCTCTTAGGTTAGGTTGAGTTAGAGAAGGGGAGTGTGATGGTTAAACATAATTTCCACTCGGAGGCCAAGAGGCCCATTGTGATTCCCTTGGTTGTGTGGGTACACATAAAATTAACCTGTCCTATCACGTGGTGGCTGAAACCACCCCGTGCTCTTAATGAATTTTAGAAGATCCGATATATCTGCATTAGCCACGTCCGCAATCTCTGTAAAGAATCTTTGGTCTAGCGACACTAGGCGTCGATTCTGGAGTGGTGGGCAGTGGCAAAGCAGATGTTGGATCATCTCAGTTTCTTCCTCATCGCCGCAGCTGAGGCAGAGATCGCTGGATCCCGAGTCCCATTTCCGGAGCATTGCTCCAATGGGACAGTGTCCTGTGATCACTCCGACGAGCATACAGATCGAGTTACGGTCCAGCGCCAGGAGCTTCTTTGTTTTTCCGACATTGAGCTCTGGCCACGATGATCTTGTCGTGTAGCTGTCGTTTCTTGTAAGCCAAGACGAGTTGGCCTCTTTAATGGTTGTGTCGTTTATGATCCGGTATAATGCGCTGATCGGTGGTTGCAATGACGTGTCCACTTCACTGATGTCCATTTCAGAACCTTGCCTGGCCAATTCGTCTGCTTTTTCGTTCCCTGCGATTGAGCTGTGGCCCGGGACCCAGCGAATGTTTAACTTTGTAGTGTCTGATGGACTTCAGTGAGTCGCGACATTTCTTGACACCCTTTGATCTCGTTATACAGGATTCTATTGACTTCAGTGCAGCCTGACTGTCTACGAAGATTTGGATATCAGATATCGACTACCTGTAGGTATTTGGCTGCTTTCTCTATTGCCAGGATTTCTGCTTGAAAAACGCTGCACAGATCAGGGAGTCTGAATGATTCCTGTTTGTGGAGGGTATCAGAGTAGAACCCGGCCCCAGTGCCTGTGTCCATTTCCGATCCGTCGGTGAAGAGGGTGATCTCGTGGTCGTTGATTATGGCGTTTGATAGCCACTCTTCTCTGTCGGGGAAAAGGATAGGTATACTGAGAGAGAAGTCATTTTGGGGGGAAATATAGTCGGTCGTAGCTGCGAGGCTACTAAAACCATGTTTCCTTCCCTATTCTATTATTTTAAGTATGGCCGCATGTCCATAGTTGGCTTGCTTCCACAGAGATGACTCCCTTAGTCTGAGAGCCCTCTTTGCAGCGCAGCCTTTTATGAATAGATCCAGGGGGAGGAGATGAAGAATCATGTCCAACCCTGCTTGCGGCGTGCTTCTCGTGGCTCCCATTGTACAAACAGCGGCTGACCTTTGTACTTTGTTGAGCATGTTCATATAGCTTTTTGTGCTGCTAGCAGTCCACCAGACTAGGGCCACAAAGTAAAAATGGGTCTGATGATTGCTGTGTACATCCAATGAATGATGTACGGTTGCAAGCCCCATCTTTTTCCGAAGGTCTTTTTGCATGCATAAAAAGCGTTCAATCCTTTTTTCATCCTTTCCTCCAGGTTCCTTTTCCAGGAGAGTTTTGAGTCGAGAATGATGCCTAGATATTTGGCTTCCGCTTTGAGCAAATATCGGAATTTTCCTTTTCCTGGTGTCTTGTTCACCTTGCTCGGTTTTCTGGGGGTTTATTCTCAGACCGTTCTGTCTTGCCCACAATGAGAGTTCTCTCAGCGCAGATTCCATTAGTTCACTGATAGTTGGTAGAAATTTACCTTTTATCAAGATAACCAGGTCATCCGCGTACGCTATGATCTTTGTGTCTTTCTCCGTAAAGAATTTGAGGATTTTGTTGACTATAAGAAGCCACAGTAGGGGGAGAGAACTCCTCCTTGTGGTGTGCCTCTAGTTGTCACTTTCGTTATAGAACTGTGTCCAATGTCTGCATTGATAATTCTGTTCTTCAACATATTTTCAATCCAGATTATAGTGGCTTTGTCTACTTTTATGTCCTCAAGAGCTGTTATTATGGCCTCTGTGTTTACATTGTTGAAGGCCTCCTCTATGTCGAGGAAGGCTGCCATTGTAAACTCTTTTAGGTTCAGCGAGCCCTCAATTTCACGGACAACACTATGCAGAGCACTTTCCACTGATCTGCCTTTAAGGTAGGCGTGTTGAGTGTTGCATAAGTTGCGTGAGTTGATGACTCCTCTGAAGGAGTCTCTCCAAGGTTTTTAATAGAAACGACGAGAGACTAATTGGCCTATAGTCCTTTGCGGCAGTATGGGATGGTTTACCTGCCTTAGGTATGAAAATTACCTTTATTTCTTTCCACTGTGTTTGTCTTTGCCTGTTCCGCGCGCAGGCAATTGGAAAAAATGCTTACGAGATGGGGTACAGTGTGGGTCTATGTTTTTTGAAGCATCAGTGGCAAGATATTGTCCGGCCCCGGAGATTTAAAGGGTTTGAACGAATTTATTGCCCATGATACTTTATCCGTTGTGATAATCTTGTTTATTACTTCTTCGGTTGTGTGAACCGTAGGAACCGTTGTCTCGAAGGAGACTGTGGTTTCAGGGGTTTTACAGCCTGCGGCTTCGTTGAGATCCTCTATTGATTCGCAGAACTCCCGCCAGGATTTAGATTTTACTGCTCTTGTTTTGCTCTTGTATTCGTTGAAGCTGGATTTGTAGTTATTCCAGTCTTCGGTTCTTTTTGAGATCTTTGCTTTAATGAATAGAGTTTGGGTCCTGGTCCTGAGTTGCTTTAGCTCTGTGGTCCACCAGACTGCGCTGGTCTTCCTGCGAGCACGTTGCAAAGGACAGGATTTGCTGAAAGCCGCTTTCAGAATACTCACAAGATTTTAGACTGAATTCTCAATGTAAGTTGGATCAGGATTAGTGGTGGCTTGTGGCGGTACTAACCTGTTGGCAACTAGGTTTGAGAAAAGATTCCAGTCTGTCTTCTGAGGGTTTCTGAAAGGTTTCGGTTTTTCTTTATTAACGTTAAGATTGAAGAGTATCCGGTTGTGGTCCGAAAAGTGACAGTTAGTGGACACTCTCCAATTCTCTACTCGGATGGAGTCAGACTCACTTAGTAAAGTGAGGTCAATTACCTCTTCCCTAACCCGGTTGCGAAAGGTGGGTGTATTACCTTTGTTGCAAATATTGAGGTTGGTGAACTTGATGTTGCCAGATCTGCTGCATATGTGGTCGAGTGACTTTTGGTCAATGGTAACCATGAGGTCCTTTCCCACTGAAGAAATTATTCTCCAGCTGTGAGTGTCAAGCTCTTTATTCTGCTTGTCAATTAGCTTCAATATGGATTCGTCCTTTTCGGGAACCGGTGGAGGGATATTGAAGCCAACGTGCGAAGCGGAAGCATCGAACGAGGGATAACCTCGAGTTTAGCATTCTGCCAGATTTCGCCGCAATTGTCGATTGTGCGCTTTAAGAAGTCTAGGGACCTCTGATTGTCACTCCTGATTGTCTGCTCCGTCGAAGTTGATCTCATCGTTGCTAACTGCGATAAGCATCGCTTCCAGTATTTTGGCTTCAACCGTTAGCCAATTGTCGGATGTAATCTTCCCATACGGGTTGGAACGGTCGACAATAGCCACTTGTAGACTCATGGGAAGGTTGAAGCTGGCTGATGTTTTCGCCTTTTTCGCTTCCCTTAGAGTTTCTTCTCCGGAGCGAACTCTTCTTTTTTAGTTCCCAAAACCTCTCTTCCCAACTAATTGAAATGTTTAACCTCCATAAAGACCGTAGTATTCTTTGTTTACGACTGGGAACTTCCCGCAATATATGTAGTTATGATAGTCTGATACGCATAGTTAACCTTGAGGATTACAGTGCCATTCACGCAATTAGTAACACACTCGATCTCTTTGAGAAGAGGGCACATAACAAAACTCAAACTCATCGAGCTCGAGAGGAAACTATACATTCTATACCCGTCTGGTAGAAGCAAACGATGTCTTTTTAACAGGTTTGGATCAGCTATAAAATGTATCACCGGCAACATGGATTTAAGGGACGCACATGACATTAACACTGAAATAGACCACATCAATTCCAACCTTAATAGCTTCGCAAACAACACATTAACACAACACGCAATTAACTACCAAATCATACAACAATTTAAAAATATTACATCCCACATAATTAAGGAACAGACGAAAATAGAAGCATTTTTAGAAAAAAAAACATATAACGTTGTAAAGAAAGAGCACCACATACTTAGCGAAACCCCGTACCTTAACCAGATGAATTTTAATATTGACCTACCAACTAACCATATCACGAATATCGCAGAGGCAGTGATACTGAGTAAACTTAACCTAATACCTAACCTCTTGCTGAATGCAGAGGAATTAGAAAATATTAAAAGCAAATTAAATTTGCAAAACGTAAATATAAAATCTTTCAAACAAATATATGAGTTCTTGGGTTTGCAAGCGTATTACAACAACAGTAATATCATATTAAACATTCTTATACGTGTTCTATCATCCCAAAACTATTCCTATTTTCATATTATCCCACTTCCTATCAACGACACTAAGCTCATAATTACTCACCTATACATAAGCATTAATAAAAACGATATACTATACAGTACTTTAACGCACCTTGCCCCAAGAAGGTTCTTACTACTGCTCGACTCCAATACATCAAGAAGAAACCGACAATTTCGATTGCATTGGGAAACTAATAAACAATGAAGCGGCCAATTGTCCACTCAGTGACGCGGGGAGAATTGAGACAATCCTACAACCAGAGCCTAATTTCCTTTTGTTCATAAATGTTCCTAAAATACTAATAAATTCTACTTGTAGTACCAAAATTCCAACCATAAAGGGCACAGCACTTCTCCACTATCAAAGCTGCAGCGTGGAAGTCAACGGCTTACTCTACTAACACAACCCTGATATACGTATTATGGGACGACATCCACATCCCGCCACTACGAAGTAGCGTTATTACATCAAACTTCACCCAACAAGTATTAAACCTGGAGAAACTGAAGGAATACAACTTCCAGACAGATGCCGAACTAAGCAACCTGGGCATCAAAACTGAGGTTCTGCACTACATCACTACGTCAACAACCGCAACATTTACCATCACCATAATCATCATTGCCATCATCAGCAAAAGGAAGTCCTATACCACCTCAACACAAACACTACAAACTTTGGCTCCAGCCCCAATGACGTCCTTGTGGCTTTCGCTTTACGTTAAGGGGGGAGAAGTAACGACGTCCACCAGTCACCCCATCGCCCCCTGAATCATCCAACCAACATACACGACCTCATGACACCAGATAGCCACGAGTTTCCCCGCAACACCCCACCATAACGATGACCATACCGGCCCAGTGAACACCGTGGGACACACATCGACTGATCAGCGTTTTTCCTTGTAATTGCTCAAGTGAAACGATGATCTTGCAACGTCAACGTCTGTTCGACTTCCGACCCAAAATCCATATTGCAAGCTCATCGAATCACTTGCGCAAAACTGAACCTTCATTTGTACAAATAAATTAATATTCTAACAGTCCGTTTGTGGGATTGAAACTTTGAACACCTAATAAAATTATAACGAATAACGAAAAGAAGTAAAATTGTTTTTTTTATTAAAAGGCGGATTTAATAATCGTAATTCGCGCGCGCACACAAAGGAGTCGACAGCGGTGGTATAGCGAGGGCATCGTGGCACGTCTTCATATCAAAAGAAGACTAAAAGAACATTGCATGAAAGAAATAAGCTACTTTTCGCTTTAAGTTCTTCTTCTTTTCCTTTTTTCTCCGGCGTTGTTATGATCAGAAGTGTAGGACCGTAACCTTCCCACTTAACTGCATTCCGACTGGTCCGCTTGTGGGGTCCGCCGGTTTGACCTCAGAAAGTAGCGGCAGGCTTCCCGGTTTGGGATTACTTCATCGCTGAGGCCAATCAAATGCTGGTGTTTTTGCATTTGTTTGCACCAATTGTTTTTCGGCCTGCCTTTTTTGCGTGTTGAAATTGGAATGTTGATTGATAACGCCTTTTGGACGGGGTTCAAAGGATCTCTCCTTTGAACATGGCAATACCAACTGAGACGGTCGCGCTCTATATTTCTTGTGATGGTTTCTTTTACGTGGAGCCTTCCTCGGATCTTTGAACTTCTAATTCTGTCACGCTTTGTTACTCCCGCTGTCATGCGAAGCATCTTCATCTCAGTTGCCGTTAATTTGCTCTCATACTTTTTATGCATTGCCCAGCATTGTGAACCGTATGTGAGCGCCGGACGCACAACTGAAGTGTAGAGCCTTCCTTTCAGCTTAGGGGGCATTTTTCGATCACAGAAGATGGCGGAGTTTTCCCGCCATTTCATCCACCCTACGCTTACGCGATGTTTGATGTCGTCATCACAAGTTGCTTCTCTATTAATCATAGATCCCAGATATTTAAACTTTTCACACTTGAGAAGCACTCTTCCATTCAAGTAAATGTCTGGAATAGGCTGATGAGGGTCAGAGAACGGGCAGCACAGATACTCTGTCTTCTTTGAACTAATACGATACCCGTGTCCCTCAAAAATGTCCACCCACACATCAAGTGCTCGTTGTAGGGACGCCTGATCATCACTTATAATGGCTCCATCGTCAGCAAAGAATAGCTGGTGCACATTGGAGTCCGTCACTTTTCCTTCAAGCAAGCAATCAAGGACTGCTATAAAAAGCAGTGGGCTGAGGACGCTCTCTTGGTGTACACCGACTTTGATTGCGAACTCTTCGGTGACTCCTGCGGTGCATCTTACTCTTGTCGTTGCTCTCTTGTACATATCCATGATCACTCGCACGTAGGTTTCTGGAACTCCTTTTTGTCTTAGCGCTACCCATAAAAGATCTCTTGGTTGCCGGTCAAAGGCCTTCTCGAAATCAACCAACACCATATGCAAGTCCTTTGAAGAATCACGATGCTTTTCCATCATGATCCTTATACTTTGGATTGCATCTGTTGTTGATTTACCCGAGACAAACCCGCACTGGTCATCAGATAGTCGTATTATTTTCCGCAGTCGGCTATCTAATACCCGTTCAACGATCTTCATGGTGTGCGACATCAGCTTGACAGAACGGTAGTTATCACAATTTCGCGTATCACCCTTTCCTTTGTGCAATGGAAGAAGATAGCTTTCTCTCCATTGATTAGGCATAGTGTCGCCTCTCATAAGTTTGGAGATAAGAACCATGAGCCATCTAGACCCGATTTCTCCCATCTTTTTCCAGAACTCAGAGGGTACCCCGTCCGGCCCAACAGCTTTTCTTTTCTTGGAGTTTTTAACCGCGTACCGAACTTCTTCGACTGTGATGTCGGATATTTCGGCATGATTCGGGGTGGCTCTTGGAAAGTACACTCGGGGAAACTGTTCTTTCAGAAGTTCCTCGCAATACTGTCGCCATCTGTGGAGAATTTTTTCGTCTTCCACAAGGAGTTGGCCTTCAGCATTGTTAATAAATTTTGGGAAACGAATCTCCTGAGCATTTCTTGTTCTCTGGGCGGCTATCTTAAAGATATTTGCTCCTTTGTTCAAATTGTTTTGTCGAAGCTCCTGGGTAGCCTGGTTCCTGTCAGACGCGGAAGACGATATTTCTTCCAACTCCTGATAGAGGCCTTCCATGCTTTTCGCTTTGAATTCGGCGCATTTTTTCTTCGCGATACCTTTGCAACATCTATATACCTTTTCACGGCGAGCTTTTTCCTCTCTATTAGTAGAAGAGCACTTTGACCAAGCTTGGAAAGCCATTTTCTTTTCGTGTATCACTGCTTTGGCTTCGTCTGTCCTCCACCAGGTTTCTTTTGCGTGTTGGCAGGGGCCTTTAAATGTTCCGAGCAGTGATTTGGCTTTCTCCAGGCCAGATTGTTGTAGGGAATCCCACATGTCTTGTGCTCTGCACTCCTCATTACCGACCTCATCGATAATGGAAGAGAGGTAGTTTTCCATGATGGTAATAAAAGCTTCGCCTTTTACTTTATCCAGCTTATACCACTTGATTCTCTCAGACCCCTTCGTTTGCTGCTTTGACTTCTTTCTCGCATCCATAACGCGATCGCGTCTCCCAGGATCACTTTGCAAGTGAAAAGGAAAGCTTTTCCTTTGGGATGATTTTGACAAGGTTGTGGAAATCTAGCCAGAATGCATCTTTTTCTTTTTGTTCGCATCCTACTTGAGGGGCATATGCGCTTACGATGTCCCACACCTCACCATGCATCACCAATTTGAGAGCCATCAAACGGTCACTGGACTTTGAAATGGTTAAGACGTTGCCAAGTAGCTCTGCCGCACGGATGATGGCGATTCCGTTTTTTCCTTGTTCCAATCAATAGTAAAACATCTTGTAGGCTTTTGTTTTAACGTCCAAGAAACGTGCCCGATTACCGGTGTTTCGCCATTTCGTCTCTTGTACGCACAGGATGTCTACTCGTCTTCTAACCATCATTTGTTCAAGCTCATAGCTGCGACCACTCATGCTTCCAAAGTTCCAACTCGCGACTCTTAAGTGTGGCTTACGCCGTTGCATTACTTTGCTATCCCCCGGAAATCCTATAGCTCTGACCCGAGCATTGCTGCTCGTCCCAGGATCACGACCATTAGTAGTGCCTGGCGGGGTAGTGCTTTTCCTTTTAGCGTTCTTTTCCATAATGCTACGGTTTGACCGTTTTCTTTCTTCCCCTCCTTTTTGACACGGGCATGCTCGAAATTTTTATTTTTTTTTGATTGATCTTACTCTTACAACACCAGTGATCTCCAGTCGTGTCAACCCACTGATTTGCATGCACACTTGTGGGGCAGTTTAATGGTGGTATATGTGTCCCTAGGCTCACCTTGGTGTTTTCTAAATTGCCTAGATGTGATTTTTGTTTACCTTTGTTTAGTCGCCTTTTACGACAAGCGGTAGGTATCGCTGCAGGGATATTCTTAACCCGTCCCTGCACGGGACACTTTTCGCTTTAAGTTATTGAAGTATTGAAGTTATTGAAGTAAACTCAAAAAACTACTTTAATAACCTTAAATAAGCAACACGCTACAATATAAATATGTATTATACAATTTGGGGATATGAACGTTAAAGTGGAAATTTCCCTTACGATTCTATATTTCGAGCTTCGAACTATCACATCTGCAGTCGTTTAGCCCACCTCGCTATCCGAACTTCCAGATCTACAACAACTATTGGAAAAAAAAACACATGATCTGTATCAAAACAAAGCGTTTCGTAGCCATAATCAATGCAAGAAGGTTCTGTCTGGTTACGGAGCAGCAAGTACTGTCTTAGATAGTACCAGTATAATACATAGTATAGATAGTAGGAAAGATACCTCTTAGTTGGTGTTTACCCGTTTTTCACAAATTCAACTTTGTTGGGATTCATTTTTAAGCTTCAGTCTTCGTTTAAAGGGCATATATTTTTTCTGCTTGAAATCAAGGTAAGTATTACACACACTTTTGAATACTTCCTTTAAGTTTCCTCTATGCAGTACTGGTATAAAAGTTTTTTTATAAACTGCCTCAGTCCATTTTCTGCCATTGAAGTCTTCTGGATGAATCTGCACTTGCCAATATTCGCTTTTTAGATCGATGATGGGCATCTATTGGGCTCCAGAGAAAGAGTAGGGTTAGTCTCCGGTAATCCACGCAGAATCCGGTGCAGCTATGAGTATGTAATTTTCTTTTTGACCAGTACAACAGGAAAGACCACAGATAATTTCAGAATTTCAGTGAATTCTTCTTTCTACATCGATGATACTATATCCGGAATCTCCGTCTGCTTTTCTAGTTTAACCATGCCTACATGGTGCTCCTATCTTCTGAAGCAAATTCAATAATCAATGCCGTCGCTGCTGTTGCGGATTTAGTTGACAATATTAGAGGATAATGTTCCGTAGGTTCGACAATCTGTATAAGTCAAGAACTCACTTCTCTACAATTATTCTTGCATTTTCACTTCCACTTGTTTAAGAGTGATGGACCCTGCTGTTATTTAGCTTTATTAGATTTTTTTTTCCATGGTGTAGTTCTGGGAATTTTTTTGATTATCATTCAGTAGTACCCGCCTAATTTGTTCAAATTATTATCTCGGAGGGTAGCACAATTTGGTTCTTACTGCTTACTGATTTAATATTTACTTTACCGATACCTCAGTACCTGCATTTTGGTGTCTAAGATGATCTCATGCGTTTTCATCCATTACACAGATGATGCATTCATCGTATACATTTGTGAGCACCAAGAACACGTGTGCGAAAGTTTAATCTGCCAGTTGTATCGTCGGTCAGATTTCTCCGTATCCTTTTGCTGATTCCTGATGTCGTGTGCCCAGATTCCTGGTCGATCTCTCTTCTTACAACTATGGCCTCGCGAAGTTGGCTCTTTAGCATTTCTTGATAGAGAACCTTGAACGGCAGGATGGATGCTATTTCCGTCGCGTGACTTGAGTATGTTAAACAAGTTTTTCTAAAAAAAATCAACTTTTTCTTATAACTATTCTAAATCGAGTTCCGCACATACATGCATTTTGTACGCTTAAGTTCAAGAATTAAGTGTGACACACAAAAGTTTTATGTACAATACATTATATTGATTGAGGTGATATACAAATTAAGACAGAATGTTAATAAATTACAAGGTATGAGGAATTCTATGGGAACACTATCGCTATAGATAGACAAATGAATGATTGGGTTACAAAAATTGCAAGGTGTGAGAAATTGTGGGAACTAGATAATACTAATAGTTTAACTGACTCTATCTTATACATAACTTATGCTTATTCATTTCGTTGTCGACTCGTACAATGTTTGTACGTGGCTCTGCACCGGTTGTATATGTTCAATTTTGTTGCGATTTCAGCAGCGAATCTGCCGTTATGCGATGTTGCTTCTGCACTCAGTGTCTACTTTCCGGTAGGGGAATCTTTCTGTAGCTGATAGTGATCTATTGATCTACTGCCTCCAAAGGCAAACCTTTAGCTCTGTTTTTTTTTCAACCATGCTTACAGCCTTTTGAAGATTTCCGTCAATAATGGCTTGCGATGAATGCTTCAGTCGCCGTCATCGCCGAATCGTCTTCACTACTAAGTCGTAGTCAAGTTTGTTTGAATTGAATCCATACGTAGTTTTTGCACTTAATGCTTTCAATCTTAAATTTTAAATCGTTCTTCCATTTCTATCTCCTTCTTTTCCTTTTTCTGTCGTTGTTATGTCAGAAGTGTAGGACCATAACCTTCCCACTTAACTGCATTCCTACTGGTCCGCTTGTGGGGTCCGCCGGTTTGACCTCAGAAAGTAGCGGCAGGCTTCCCGGTTTGGGACTACTTCATCGCTGAGGCCAATCAAATGCTGGTGTTTTTGCATTTGTTTGCACCAATTGTTTTCCGGCCTGCCTTTTTTTTTTTTTTTGTGACACATTTTTGGAGCATGCCCAGTTTTTTTGTTTGATCTTACTCTTACAACGCCGGTGATCTCCAGTCGTGTCAACCCACTGATTTGCATGTACACTTGTGGGGCAGTTTAAGGCTCACCTTGGTGCTTTCTAAATTGCCTAGATTGTGATTTTTGCTTCCATTTCTATCTCCTATCCACTAGAAACTAAGCCTGTTTCTTGAATGTTTCTGTTATCACTTTATTATGCGTCTATCGTCTGACGCCGAATATAGGGTGATTTTTAGAACAATAAAACCCGAAAGAAAAACTTTTACTTTTGTATTAACAACATACTGTTGTTTTTATTTAATCCTTTTACGAAACACTGTCGAAATATTTGAACCAAACATTTGAACGATTCAACATAATAATGATCTCCATATATTTACACCAAAACCGCGATTTTTAAATGTTCGCCAATGTATTCTCCTTTATCGCAAAGGAGAGGCAAGTTTATATAGTAGCAAGAAACTTCATATGAAACAAGTCACGGAGATGTACCCTGATAAGGGAGTTATACCCTCCCTCTACATAGAGGGAGCATTGATAACGCAACTTTCGATATCATGTGTAACGCTAACCGGCATGGCGGGGATGAAGCTCTGGTTTTGTGCATCGCAGGACATTTCAATGCCTCTGGAATCTATGCAAAGATCTATGCGGATGATGTCACCGTTCTCTTTGTCGGCTCATCTTCCGCGACTATCTGTCTTAAAGCACAGGCGACGCTAAATGCGATCGATGACTGGTGCATGAGTAATAGGCTGTCGGTTAATCCTCTTAAGGCTAATGTGGTTCTTTTCTGGAGAAGGAAAAAAAAATAATGACAAAATTCACCTTGTAATAAAAGTCATTCCCAACCTCAAGCTACGTGTAACTACCTGGGAGTCATCTCAGATAGCAAGCTTCTTTGGTCATAACATGTTGAGTCAAAAACCACCAATGAAAAGGTGCTTTTGACAAAATGTGGGGCTTATCGCCAATAAAGGTCTTCTGGATCTACACGGTAATGATATAACTATCGGTGGTCTGGTGGAACAGGCTAACATGCTAACACGTCGTAACCTCTTTCACCAAACTCCAAACAGTGGTTTGTCTCAGTTGCATGGTTGCTTTTCCCAGAACGCCGGGCAATGCTCTAGTTACTATGATGAACATTCCACTCATGAACCTGATATATTTATCAGAGGATGCACATTGAAAGTAATGCCTCGCCTTGAAAGAAATGGTTTTTGGTACAACTAGCATTGCAGCGACAGTGTACTTGCGTGAGAATAATCCCACGATCCCTGCCGTATGGATATGCCTTCCGACGCAATGAAACCTGCCATCTCATCGCGCTATAATTTCATAGTTATATTTCCTCGGCGTCAGGACTGGCTCTGGCCTTTTAACAGATTGCGCCAGGTCTGGGCGGGGATCCGGCGCTGGGGTTTTTTTTTAAATACGAAAACGTCCGTACTTTTCGTTCGGAAAAATGCGAATTATTGTGCAAACTCTGTTTTAACTATCATTAAAAGATAAAGACGACTGAAATTCTAACTGCCAAATGTTATACCCGTGTGCTTTTTAAGTACCAGCTTACAATTCAATTTGATTGCATAGAGTACCTGTTTTCCTGGTTGTTAATTGCCTGCAATACTCAAAAAAAAACACTTATCGGCCCTTCAACAATCTTCTACTTGCTTAATCAAAACGATCTAAAGTACACCTTGCATAATATGTAGAAATAAAGTCGACTACAGTAAAGGCAATGACAGCTATTCACTGTTATACGAAAAAAGAGGGAACAAGCTAGTGATGGTCTGTTAAACGATACATTGTAAAGTTGGGTACCATTTGAACGTGGTGAATTTGTTAACGGTGACTAATTTTAAAATATCACAATCAGATGCTAAGTTTTTGTATCTGTGAATTTTTTTTTTAGCTCTTATTATTCATTTATTTTAATTATGTTAATAATTAAGTCGAAAAACATAGTTATAAGGAGTTGCTGTATACTTAAGAGTGCCTGCACAGGGACAGTAAAGTAATTGTAATAAGTTAAGATAGTTAAACTATACTTAAGCATTTTTGTCTAAAATAAGTTAGGTATAAGAAAACACAAAAATTGTCTGAGTGGACCCGAAAAGTCCACTCGTCTAACTTCCCAGTGGAAAGAATAAATATATTTCTATAATGAAAAAATAGTTTTTATTATTATTATTATGAGCATTTATTGCTCTACTGTATTCAAACAACATTTGCAGTCGAGGCACACAGAATTATTATTGAGACTCACAGTGAACATGCACTATGGATGTCGTCAGAAAAAACTCAACGTCAGGAATTTATGGCTGTAGAAAAGAAACAGACATATGTGCATAAGTCAGACGGAAAATCAGACATCAAAATTTGGTACTAGAGTACTTGGAAGAAAAAGTATTGCTATGAGAACAATACCGCACCCCTGGAATAAACATCTAACATATAGTATAAAAAGTCGTAATATTATTACGATAGCAATACTTTACTTGTTGAAAAATACCGGTGACTCTAGCAGTTATCCAGATAGTTAGAGGTTAGAGGATCGTTTTTACAGTTCTCTTTTCTAGCAATACTTGGGACAGCTGCTAAAATTTGATCTGAATCGACAAAAGAAACGTTATCTTACTTATCATTAACCATGTTCCATTATTACTAACAATATTTGATTGTAAATTATAATGTTAAATTATTCACATTTTTATTATTCTGATAGGAGTTTAGGATTCTATTAAATATTCCTGTCTTTGTTTCTAACTATCTTCTTTTATAATGTTTTTTTTACAACATTCAACTTAAACACATAATAATAAAGGTATTACTTTAAAAATGTTTGAAATTTGCATAAATAATAAAAAAGCGCATTTCAACAGTTGTTATTCTCTTCAAAAAACGGATCGGTCGATTTTGCTGAAATCGTATTCAGGTTTAAATGATACAATTATGCGTGGAATGAAACCAGTCCCACGTCGATATCATTTTTTATTCATGAAATAATCGAGGCGAGAAACTCCGTACGCACATATATACATAACACACACACACATCAACTTAAAAACCATAGTAGGTAGTTTTTTTTTCTTGCTATCTGTTGGTGCACTCAGATGCAAATACTGGTCCATTGTACTGCCAGACAGAGACCTTACTTTATTGTTTTTTCCTCGTTCTCCGGAGAAAAATGAGGACGAGCTTCAGAGATGTAGAGCTAAGAGTCGGCACACATCACGTCGGCCCCGAGGGTACGGAGCGAAGGCGGGAGAGTCGCAGAGTATCTAGATGTTCTGCTGTGTTATTCTCCTCGCAAGATGCAGCATATGTACATAGGTGTGTCACTGATGCCTAGTACGCAGATATGCTTATCAAAAGTGTAATGTATATTCATTAAAGACCCAATCGTTGATGTAGGATTTGAACCGACTCAGGTCCTGAGAAACTTTCCTCAGCCCATACTACCAAGTTCATCAGGATCTCATTTTTTGGAATCCCAGAGTTAACTGGGGCCCATACAAGCCTTAGTGGATTTAGTCTTTCAACTTTGTTAAAAAAAGTTTTGAGTACATGTACTAAATTTGAGCTTGTTAAAGGGGTGGACACAGGTTTAAATGCAGCTTGGCTGCCACTGCAGACACATTTATTTTTCCCCTCCTCTTGTGCTTTACAAAATATGGCCAATAAGATTGCGAATATCTCTGATATTTCGAGTACGTAGTGACGAGAAATGAGTCAATTTATAAGCCCAAATTATTTAATTTGTATACTTTGTGTACTTAATATTGTGTAATAATGGGAAGGTTGTTTGTTTTAATTTACATATATTGGCACTTATTTAGTTCAAATTAGTTTTAATTTATTTTCTTTCGTAAATAAAATTCTTGGGATTATTAAAAAGTTCACCTGGCCAATATCACCCATGCTCTATTTGCCCCACTCGCAAAAACGCCAACTAAGGAGGCATATCCCTGCTAAATGTTCTCTACAAGATCCTATCCAGCACGTCTAAGTCTTTTTGCACCGCACAAATCGGTACATACCAGTGCGGCTTTCGCCGCGGCAAATCGACTGTAGATTAGGCATATCCTGAAAGAACAGCGAGTCTCAAATCGATACGCATCATCCCTTTATCGATTGCAAAGTTGCATGCGACAGCATTCATTGCACAAAACTCTGTAATGCGGTGGCCGAATTTTAGATCCCGGGAAAACTGATCGTGTTGTGTCGCAATACACTGAAAAACTCGCGATGCACCTCGCAGTTTGGTTCAACAACCTCAGAACTATTCGAAATATGCACCGGATTTCGGCAAGATAATGAGCTGTCGTGTAACTTCTTCAATCTGGGTCTCGCACAGAGTGCGCAGAGGACAAGTGTAAACCCGAAAGGCACCATTTCCTATAAGTCAGCCCAACTGTTGGGATACACAGATGATATAGACATTATGGCGTGCTCCCAACGTGATGTTTTAGAAACCTTCAAAGCGATTCAAGAGCAGGCGAAACGAACTGGCGCACAATTGGGGTAGTTAAGGAGTTTGTCTACGTCGGGGCAAACGTGAACTCCACAACGACATCATAGTGGAAATTCGTTGACCGTTATTATTACGGTCTGTCAAGATAGCTGGGGTCCAAACTCCTCAATCGCAGGACCAGAATCATGCTCTAAAAAACCCTCATCATGCCAGTCTTTCAATGTGGAGCTGAAAGCTGGACGAATTAAAGAACGGCAGAGTTGATTCTGGTCTCCTTCGAAAAAGAAAATCTGCGGCGGATATTCAGTCCTATCTGGAAAGAAGGCGAATACAAGACAAGACACAACCGCGAACTCTATGAGCTGTACAAAGATGTGGACGTAATCCGGAGAGCAAAGATTCGCCGACTACACTGGCTCGACCATATTAAGCGCATGGATACTAAAGCTAAGAGGGTCCTCGAATTCAAGCCTCCTGGTTCGAGAAGGAGGGAAGACCGAACCTCTAGCTTAAAGACCAAGTAATCACGAATGCAAGACGACTGAGTCTTGACAACTGGAAGCAGTACACCCGGGACCGTTAAAGATGGAAGGCACATTTAGCTCAGGCTCTGACCCTCCGTGGGTCGCTGATTTGATAAGTACATAAGTAATAGTAATTTACAGGTTTTTTCCATTTTTGAGGTCATACTACCGTATGTTACCCAACCGTGCGCGTTTTTATTTTAAACCAGTATCTACTTTCAAAGAAAATGCAGGATTTATTGCACATATGTAAGGTATATATTGGCAGCTGCAAGAAGATCCTATTTTTTTTTTTTTTTTTTTTTTGTTGGAGGCTTCTTCTATCTGTTGGAGCACTCAGACACAAATACTGGTCCATTGTACTGCCAGACAGACACCTTAGATGGCGTTGGAGCTCATGTGGAGCCAGAGCCAAGCTTCTTTTTACTCACTTATGTATGTTGTGTGCGATTTTTTTTTTTCATATACTAAGTGAACGGAACCTAAAGCTTAATGCCGATTCCGAACGGCCAGAGCCGAGAAGTTTTTTCATGGCAAGTATACAACGGGGGGTTTTGCCAGTACCCCGCCGAGGAGGGACGCCGCGAAATAATCATTCGATGGCGTTGGTGTTATCGGGATCCGAACTCGCTCATCTTGCGTCAGCGGCCGACACACTACCCACTGCGCCACGGCGCTCCCCAAGAAGATCCTATAGTCAGGTTTATATATGAGTGTATTATTTCACTATTATATAATATGATTTTTAATAGTGTATTAAAAAAAAGGGAAACAAGCAATTAATGCTCCACAACTGATATGGCTTCTATTTAAATTGCCATAATTTATTACGCTCAAACAATTAACATGTCAAATGTCAAAATGATATGTCAAGTAAATGATAAATGACTTCATTTTAATTTTAATTTGAACTAAAAATGTTTTATTCGACGTCTATTGTTATCTATATATGGAACGTTGCTATGTGTTTCACGTATTATATGGTTTCTTCACAATAAATCTGCTGTTTAACATTAGCCAGTGAGCATAAGTAAACTGCGGATAATATGGATTAAATATCCACGGATTTATGTTTAATTTGTTGTTCGGTCACAACGAAAGAAACTGCCACATAAAACCGGATACCCGCGTAGTACGAGTAATATCAACTATTGAATGTAAAAACACTGGCATGTTAAAGTGTGCGAACTGCAAAGGCAATCATAGGTCCACGGACAATGCATGCATCAATCGAATTAAATACATCGAAATGAGACATAAACCCTTGACTAAAACTAAGTTTTCAACATCACCAAGTGATGCTCCCTTGATGTCAATGCATGATTTTCCTTCTCTCTCACTACGCATTAATATGAATGTCGTTCAGAGTGAAAGTGAAAACAAGAGAGTTTCTCACCCGAGAATCAGAAACCAGAATGAGACGTGCGTCTTTCGTACGTCTTCCCCCGTGACACCCTGAAATTTTGAAAGAAGTTCAGGTTCGTAGCGACAAAACCCGTTACAAACAAACTCTATTCGTGAAAACGTGTGAGCCCATTTCATTTTACCGCAGTGTACTCCCGCCACACACACTCTTGGAATTATTACAATGTGCGTGATTGTTTACATAATTTTGACAGAACTTCAGGTTCCCACGTGCTCGTCGCAAACGGTGGCAGCCATTTTAAGTGGTACGTCTCATTGGTGGTTTCTGCCGACAATTCTAGATCATATTGTATTATACAGGGTCCGCCATCTAACGTTTTTTTTTTCAAGTAGTGCTTATTTCGTGAATGGTAACACTTAGCTCATGTCTGATTTGACAGATAATTAGTTTTATCCTTCCGCTGAACGAATATGGTTGTGTATACGCTTGAACAACGCTGGGAAATATTGCGACATTACTTTGAAAATCATGGTAATGTTGCAGAATGTGTGCGAAAATTGCGTACGGATTTTGGAAGAAGAGAAGCACCGTCAGCTGCGTATGTTCGTTATCTTGTGAAAAAAGTGAAAGAAACTGGCATCCTCATCGATAAACCAAAGCGTGAAAAGCCAAAAACAGTGCGTACATCCGAGAATATTGCTGCTGCGGCAGAAAGTGTGCGTGAAGCGCCATCAACATCAATTCACCGTCGTTCTCAACAATTGAACATTTCGGAGACATCATTGAGACGAATTTTGCATAAAGACCTTGGTATGACGCCATACAAAGTCCAATTGGTTCAGGAGTTGAAGCCAACTGACCATCCAATGCGTTTTCGCTTCGCTAAGTGGGCCTGCGATCGACTTACAGAAGATGCCGATTTTGCCAAAAAAATCATCTTTTCAGATGAAGCTCATTTTGATCTTGGCGGGTATGTAAACAAGCAAAATTGTCGCATTTGGGGCACAGAAAACCCGCACGCATACATTGAAAAGCCGGTGCACCCAAAACTAGCCACTCTTTGGTGCGGATTTTGGCCCAGAGGCATAATTGGGCCATTTTTCTTCGAAAATGAGCAAGGAGTGGCCGTTACAGTCAATGGCGATCGTTATCGGGCCATGTTGAACGAATTTTTGTTCACAAAAATTGAAGAGGAGGATATTGGCAACATTTGGTTTGAACAGGACGGCGGTACGTGCTACACAGCCGAAGCTACACTCGATGTTTTGCGCCCTGTTTTTGAAGATTGCATTATCAACCGCAGAGCTGATGTCGTTTGGCCACCTCGGAGCTGCGATTTGACACCGTCGGACTATTATTTGTGGGGTGCCGTCAAAAATAAGTGTTACGCCGACAAGCCAGAGACAATTGACGCTTTAAAGGACAATATTCGTGAAGCCATTGGTGAAATACAGCTGCACACAATCGATAATGTGCTTAAAAATTGGACCGATCGTGTAGGCTACGCATGGCCAGCCGAGGCAGCCATTTGAATGAAATTATTTTTCATTATTAACCGGAAGGATTGTACTTTAAAATAAAAAAAGAAATTTGAGAAAATATTCAGTAGTTTTTTTTATAGCATTTTCAAAAAAAAAAAAAAATTATTTGGCGGACCCTTTAGCTGGAACAACATAATCAACTCGTCATCAACATCATCAACTCATAACACTACTCTTAGGAATTGTTTTCTATGGATGAACTGAATTCGCTTCTCATGGAGATAATTGATCAGTTGAGTAATTGTAAAAGCAAAACTGATCAATTTAAGGTTATCGCACAATTAGCGTGTAAGCTTTTGTATAATAATAAAGATAAGTAATTCTAGTAAAAAAAATAATGTTATAACATGGAATGCAAGAGGTATTGCTAATAAACATGTTGATTTTTTTTTTAGGAATTTTTATTACGATTATTTGGTATATTTATTAATTTATGTTAGGTACTTATTTATTCGTTTATCTACATATTTATTTATTTATTTATATTTATATTTCATTATCATTTATTTATTTAATTATATATTAAAAGATATATTTATTTTTATTTATTTAATAATATAATATATATGTATATATGTATATACAGGGTGCCCCACGAGCAGTGTGCCAAAAAGCTAGAGCGTGTAGCCCTGGCCAAGACAAGAAAAAAATCGTACGGGAGGGGGGGTCTATTCCCCCACGTTTAGCCGGGAGGGGCAATTTTCTAAAAAATTGACTTAATTTGGAAAAAAAATTATTAAAAATCAACAGTAACAGCCACAATGCCGCGATATACTTTTTTGTAAAGCCAGAAACCTCTTCTTTGATCTTGTTTTTAAACGAAGCTGTTGTAAGGAATAGTTTTTGAGAAATTAATTTTCAAACTCAAAATTTTGAAAAAAAATTGGAAAAAAAAAATTTCGAACTACTTTTTCCCAAAATTGTATGTAATTAAGTACTATTTTTTTTTCCAAAATTCAATTCCCTAATTAGTTTTTAGTTAAAAACAGAAAACCGGATGCAAAAATGTCTTGTAGTTTTTGAGAAATTAAAAAAAAACCCGAACCATTTTTTTCTAAGAAAAACCTTTGTTTGGTTTTAACGCGGCTGGACTTGTAGGAAAATTAATGTATGAAAGATTGACCTCTTTTTTATTATTTTTAAAAAATTCGGAGTTTTATGAGGATACAATAAAGTGATACACTATTGGAATAACCCTGGATTAATTCTTTTTTTTCATTGATAACGCCTGAAAACTGACCTGCGAATTTCGGCTGGGTCCGCCCGCCGCCGATGGGTTCTACCCGAATTTTGAATTTGGTCCGACGCAATCCCTCCCTTAGTACAAGGAGCATGGCTATTATGCTTGGAGTGCCCAAATCTAGAGTATGGAGAGTGCTTCATACCGAAAACTTACACCCGTACCATTTTAGGCCAGTTCAGGGACTCACCTCAAACGACAAGTTTTTGAGAGCAGAGTTTTGTCGATCATTACTGCTTCGAGATGAAACTGAACGAAACTATTTTGCAAGGATATTCTGGACGGATGAAGCACAGTTTACCAGAGATGGGGTTACTAACTTCCACAATTTGCATCATTGGAGTAGCACCAATCCACACAACAAAAAAACAAAATAAATCACAACACCGCTTTAGCTGTAATGTATGGCTTGGTATTGTTGGACAAACTGTAATCGGGGCCCGGTTTTTGAATGCCGTTATTAAGGGAGAATCATACCTGCAGTTCCTACGAGACCTTTTGCCCGATTTGATGGACAACGTTCCTTTGGCCATAGCAGATAATTTAATCTACCAGCAAGATGGAGCACCAGCACACTACAGCTTACGGGTTAGACACTGGCTGGATGATCATTTTAGTGACCGTTGAATCGGAAGAAGAGGCCCCACGAAATGGCCACCTAGATCACCAGATTTAACTCCTCTAGATTTTTATGTGTGGGGATTCATGAAAAATTATGTTTACGAAGTGGAAATAGTATCTTTGGAACAACGGATTGAAGTCGCTGGAGTCAAATTGCAGGAAAATTTGTCAAACATAGACTAATGTGCAGCCATTAGAAGAAGATATAATCTTTGCCTTCTAAAAAATGGGGATCATATTGAAAATTTTTTCGGTATGAAGCACTCTCCGTACTCTAGATTTGGGCACTCCAAGCATAATAGCTATCCTCCTTGTACTAAGGGAGGGATCACGTCAGACCAAATCCAAAAATTGCGGTTTTATTGTCTTAAGGTCCTAGCCGGTTGAACCCATCGGCGGCGGGCGGACCCAGACGAAATTGGCAGGTCAGTTTTCAGGCGTTATCAATGAAAAAAAAGGATTAATCCAGGGTTATTCCAATACTGTGACAGTTTATTGAGTCCTCATAAAACTCCAAATATTTTAAAAATAATAAAAAAGATGTCAATGTTTCATACATTAATTTGCCTACAAGTCCAGCCGCGTTAAAACCAAAAAAAAGGTTTTTCTTAGAAAAAAATGGTTCGGGTTTTTTTTTTAATTTCTCAAAAACTACAAAACATTTTTGCATCCGGTTTTCTGTTTTTAACTAAAAACTAATAAGAGAATTGAATTTTTGAAAAAAAATTAGTACTTAATTTCATATAATTTTGAAAAAAAATAGTTCGAAATTTTTTTTTTTCATTTTTTTTCCAAAATTTTGAGTTTGAAAATTAATTTCTCAAAAACTATTCCTTAAAACAGCTTCGTTTAGAAACAAGATGAAAGAAGAGGTTTCTGGCTTTACAAAAAAGTATATCACGGCATTGTGGATGTAACTGTTGATTTTTAATATTTTTTTCCCAAATTAAGTCAATTTTTTAGAAAATTGCCCCTCCCGGCTAAACGGGGGGGAATAGACCCCCCCCTCCCATACGATTTTTTTCTTGTCTTGACCAGACCTACACACTCTAGCTTTTTGGCACACTGCTCGTGGGACACCCTGTATATGACTTTATATAATATATATATATGACTATATATATATGAGGTATTCTTTGTCAACTAGTGACCCCCCCTTGCCCAAAATTGGTTTGATCTTTAAGAGGTCTACCAGGGCTTAAATGAAAGGTATTAATCTCTAGTTTTTAATGCCGATGGGCATTTGTAGTGAATATATACTCTAGATCCAATATGGCCGCCTAAGCCACGTGACTGACCTGTTGTTTTACACTAAATCATATATAAAAGTAGCTGCACAATACCAATAGGGGTTTACAACGGCTTAAATGAAAGGACTTGACTCCCACTTTCAAAAGCCGTGAGGTGTCAGTTTTTTTGCGACCCTTAAATTCAAAATGGCGGCCTTAATCACGTGACATATGCGTTTTTTCAGTAAAATCAAAAGAAAAAAACTTTGTTGGTCCTAATTTTGTTTAAGATATTAAAATAACATAGTGCAAGCGGTACGGAAAAATATTTGTTTACAATGTAATATTATGTTTTTAATGCTAAAAAAACAGTCGACGTACGTACTTTTTTATTTGTATTCATTTATAGCATTGATAACATGATATTTCTATTATTATAACTAACATGATCATCAAATACCTGACATTTTAAATTTATTACAGACCTGAGGAAAAATTGGCTATCAAACTAACCTCACTTTCTTCTTCATTCTACATACCTGATTATAAGTTATTATAAATTTCAATTATTCATTTCTAAAAAATGTCTACGACTCGAAGGAAAACGTTCCAAAGGATTAGAAGTTTAAGTCATAGTGACAGATGTTGTAATCCTTATGATAAGAAAGGCCACCGAGGAAAAGATCTTAGGAGTGTGTCTGCTACATTTAGAAAATCATTTCCCGAAACACCTAGTTTTGCTAAAGTCTGTTCTGATTGTAGAAAAAAACCACCTTCTGAAATTTCATATTCTACATCTCATGAAGATGTTCAAATGAATGATACGTCTATCATAATTCCAGATTTATCAGAATCTTTCACACCTTCTGAGAGGCAAATCGAGCTGGAAAATATGTTACAAGGTCTAAAAGATAAATTTTCTTCGTTATCAATACACGATCCTCTTCGATTGCGCATTCTCACTATTTTACCAGATGCGTGGAGCCCAAAAAAAATTTCCGATGAATTTAAATGCAATTGGAATTATGCAAGAAAATCGAAAGATTTAAAGTCTACTGGTGGCGTCTTAGCAGAAACGACTGCTAAAGACGGTAAAAAGTTGACCAATAACGAGAAGCAACAAGTTCATGATATCTATGAAGAAAATAGCAGAATTATGGCTGGAATAAACGACGTCAAATCTGTTAAAACTGATGGTGGTCGAGTTTTAATGCAAAGGCGCCTCCTTTTACTAGATTTAAGAGGTCTCTATGCACTGTACCAAGAAAAAGTTGGACAACAAGCAGTAAGTTTTAGTACATTTGCTCAGCTAAGACCTCAAAATTGTATTCTTGCTGGAAGTAGTGGTACACACAGTGTCTGTGTTTGTACCATACACGAGAATGTCAGGCTTATGTTAGAAGCTGTTAATTTACCTAAAATAACTGCGAATTCCAAACATCCCATGAATACATATAAAGATTGTTTGCAAACAATAACCTGTTCAAACGCCACCGATAAATGCTTTCTAGGCAACTGCAATAAATGCCCTACTTTGGATAACTTTAAGAACAATTTACATGCATTATTAAATGATAGTAATATTTCTGAAATTCAATTTTCGACATGGACTGGAACTGACAGATCAACGTTAATGAAGCAAGTCTTAAATTCGGATGAATTTTTAGAGGATCTATGTGTAAGGTTATCACCTTTGAAACTTCACTCATTTATTGCAAAAAAGCAGACCTCTTTTTATGAGGAAAAGAAAAAAAATCTGAAGAATGGTGAAATATTAGTTGTTATGGATTTTTCTGAAAATTACAAGTTTGTAGTTCAAAATGCGTCACAAGCATTTCACTTCAACAACGACCAATGCACAATATTTCCAATTGTTTGTTATTACAAGGAAAAGTCAGAGATAAAACACGAAAGTTTAATATTCCTGTCTGATTGTACAAAACACGATACTGCTGCTGTCTTTACAATCCAAAAGCAACTGGTTCCTTATCTCGTGAAAAAGCATCGAGCAAAGCATTTAATTTATTTTACTGACGGTGCAAAACAGCACTTCAAAAATAGGTTCCAGATGGCAAACCTGGTGCAACACAAAACCGAATTTGATATTACTGCAGAATGGCATCATCATGCAACAGCACATGGCAAAGGTCCATCGGATGGTCTCGGCGCTGTGTTCAAGAGAGAAGCGGCAAGATACTGCCTCACGTGTAAACCGAATGATGCCATTTTAACTTGTAAAAGGCTCTTTGACTGGTCGAAAACAAAGTTTTCTGATAAAATAATAACATTTTATTATACCAAACAAGATCATCAGAAAGTAGTTAGGCATTTGAACAGAAGATTTGAAAATGCTCCAGCAGTACCCCAAATTTCAAAAAATCATGCGTTTTTGGTTAAAGAAAAACTATTGATAATTAAAAAATATTCTGATGCAAGTGAAAACACTGAACTATTTTATCAATAAAATAACCGTTGTAACCGGAAGGTTGTAACCGGAAGTCGTAAATATGCCCATCGGAAAGAGCAAGTAGCCTTACCCCTTAGACTATACTTAGTTTTCATAAAAATGTCTTTGACGATCTTTTGAAACAGTACATTTGCCATATCCGGTCATATGATGTTTTAATTGTCCTATAGAGGGCGAAAATAGCATTTCCACAAAAAAACTTTTCATACGATTGATGTTTATTTGTTGAAAAACAATGGTTCAAGCGAGTTTGAGACAAAATTAGGACCAACAAAGTTTTTTTCTTTTGATTTTACTGAAAAAACGCATATGTCACGTGATTAAGGCCGCCATTTTGAATTTAAGGGTCGCAAAAAAACTGACACCTCACGGCTTTTGAAAGTGGGAGTCAAGACCTTTCATTTAAGCCATTGTAAACCCCTATTGGTATTGTGCAGCTACTTTTATATATGATTTAGTGTAAAACAACAGGTCAGTCACGTGGCTTAGGCGGCCATATTGGATCTAGAGTATATATTCACTACAAATGCCCATCGGCATTAAAAACTAGAGATTAATACCTTTCATTTAAGCCCTGGTAGACCTCTTAAAGATCAAACCAATTTTGGGCAAGGGGGGGTCACTAGTTGACAAAGAATACCTCATATATATGACTATATATATATATATGACTATATGTATATATATATATTTATACAATATCTATCTATCTATCTATCTGTGTTTAATTTGTTTAGTACTCAGAGAATCAATACACGTTCGGGATTCAGTTCAATTGCAAATATAATACATTTCCCTTACCTATTCAAATATATGAGGTAACTATTTCACCACGATTTTTAGTAATTTTATTTGTTGATGTGAAGCGATTTTCAATAAGTGCAAGGGCAATAACACTTCCGCATAGATCTGGCTGAGTTTGACTGATAGCATATGTTGTTTTCACCTTAAGGGCCTCGGTCGATTGTGGTTTATTCGTATAAACCTGCGACTTCAGGAAATCCTTCAAAAAAAAGTCTAGCGGGATCAAATCACCTTGGTGGCCAATTCACGTTACCTCTGCAGAGATAACCATAACATCAAATCGTTTATGCATAATCGTGGCGTCAGCTGAGCGCCTTTCTGCTGGAACCACATGACAGCTAGGTCCATATAATTATGAATAAAAGAGATTTCCTCCTTTTATAAACACAACTATCAGCTCGCGAACAAGAAGGAAGGTCTTTCTACTTGGTCTTCGTACCTCATAAGATCAAGAGAGAGATTAATGTCTTTCCTCTTCGCTTCTCTGCGAGATCCCTTAGAGGACCTGCACTTAGGTTTCTAAGGTAGCACTTTTATATTACAATATGGTTCAATTTGAGCCATATTTTATATTATCGCTACTGACAGTGACAGGGGTCCTCTTCCAAACGCTTGGCCAAATTCGCCAATTTGAAGTCTGCGAAAGGCCGAGTTCTTGTTCATGGCGAGGAATCGACTGCCTCGGGTTCTGCTGTTCACTTTCACAGATCGCGGCGATGTTCTCGGCCGATCTTGCGTTCGAATTTGGCAGAATGTTTAGCGAACCGGTTTCCTAAAATTTAGCCATCAAACGTCTACCGTAAAATAGTAACAACGCGCGAAACTTGACGAACACTCATTTTGTACAGCAGCATCATGCCATCGCACCACCAAAGAATGGAAGGAGAGCAACGGAACTACCGAGGGCTGTTACACAAGAGCGACGCCATCATGTATCCGAGCAACACCACCGGGTGTAGAATCAAGACGATCCACCGAGGATCATAAACAAAAGGTTTTTTTTGTCTGAGCTATTGAACATTTCTGGTCCATCAAGCCGGATAGTGTTCAGTGTGCAGTGCAGTGTGTGCGTTATCTTGCGTGAGCAGTAAACACCTTTGTGCATAATCGAACACAGTGCGTGTCGAACAAAGGGTATTATATAAGTTAAACAAATTAAAAATATACTATTTTAAAACTGAACTTTATTCGACTAAGTTCACTTACGATCTATTCTTACAAAGCCAATCGCTACCCTATTTATACTCATGCTTAAGCCTATTGCGTCCAGTGCATCAACATAGAAAAGTGCATCGTTGCGCTTTTGTCCCTTCGATTGGTAATTGGGGTGATGACCGTTGTATGGTTAGTGCGTTGACCACTTATTGGTTCATGCGTTGTTCATTTTATGACCCATAAAGTGCGTCAGCAGAATCGAAGTATTGACTTGAGTGCGTTGCCCACTTGATGACCCATATTGAAGTAGTGTGTTGATTTGAGTGCGCTGCCCGCTTGATGACCTATTTTGGTGTGTCAGCAGAATCGGTGTAGTATTAATGAATTGAGTGCGCTGCCCGCTTGATGACCTATATTGGTGTGTCAGCAGAATCGGTGCAGTATTAATGACTTGAGTGCGCTGCCCGCTTGATGACCTATATTGGCTTTGTTATGAAGTAATTTTATTTGAAATTTTGTGTAGTGACTTTTGTAGTATGTTGTGTTAACTTATACACGATCGCTGTGATTTCCGAAGGGTCGACCAGAGTTACAGTTATTTTTCATAGTCTTACGGAAGAACTATCCAAAGACAGTTTTTTGGTGAAATTGGTGACGTAGTGCGAAGAGACGTTTTCCGTTCATTGCTCATGCGAATCCTGAAGAAGTTCACGTGCGAGCCCGAATTTCGTACCGCAGACGAGCCGTTGCTCAATGCAAAATTATCTGCGGCCGAATGTACATTTAAAAGATTGATGGAACAAAATTTGGCACTGGTGGAAGGAGCATCAAATCAGAGCGAGCTGGACGTGCATCATCGAAGTGCATATGTCATTGGCGAACGTAACCAAGATGTAAGGGCTTAAGCAAGCGCTAAAAGTTCCTCCGGCAGGCGTCATCAGCAGATGGAGAACAACCAAGAGCAGGTGCCTGGCAGAAACTAAATGAAGTGTTCGACAACGAGCAGAATATCGTTGACGCTCATTTAAATGCCTTGCATGCCAAATCCGAAGTTGAGCAAGGAATCATTCTTGGCCAACAGAATCAGAGAGGTGGTCAGCTTGGCCAACGTGCATTTGAGTTTACTCCGCGCTCTTGGTTTGGACGTGAGCACATGGGATTCTATGATCGTAAACATGTTACGAGCGAGGTTGCAGAATGAGCAGGGAAGACGTTTCCAAACTTGCTACTTTGACAGAGTTTCTGTAATTTCTAAACGCATATGACTCGCTGTTCTTCGATCAAATGGGCAAACCCATCGAGAAGACGAGAGAGAAGAGCAGCAACATTGCCCCACTGACAAACTGGGCATGGGGAAATTCGAAATATCCATTGTGCAAGGCACAACATCCTCTATATCGTTGTGAGGATTTCCTGTCGTTATCCATTCAATCAAGGAACGACAAGATCAAGAGCTGGGTTATGTGCGAACTATTTGAAGACCGGACACTTCACACAGAGCTTCCTACAGGATCATGCCTTCGCTATAATAAGAAACACAACAGCATACTGTGTAACGAATAAAGAGCCCCACGTGCGAAGGTGGCTGTAGTAGCTAAAACCGAGCCAGAGCAACAGACTACCTCACAGGTAGATGCATCGGGTTGAAGGACATGCTCGGTAAACGACTGGCTGAAGAAATAAGCAAAAAGTTGGCAACTGTTTTCGGATCGGATGTCAAGTCTGAGAATTCAGGTATTGGAGGTAGAGAGATGCAAATAGCTAAGCGAATTCATTATAAGGTTGTAGGTAAGTAGAAATGTTGGACCAGTGCATGATTTAAGGTAGCAGGGAGCGTAGTTTCTTGGTGCAGATGTGGTACAGTACTTTTTGACTAATGTAGAATGGCTAGGATAAGGCAACATGGACAAGATTATCATCTAAGAACATGTGCATGCTTGCGTTTAGGAAAAAGTCAAAGTAATATTGTTGACAGGTACAGGCAATGCGTTTCCTAGGAGTGGAGAATGCTGATTGGTTATTAAATGAAAATGTTCCCGATAATGGTGGATAAAGCGGTCGAGAGGAGATGTTTACTTGCGGAAATAACGCAATTTTCGGCATCAGTTGAGAAGATTAGGTCAAGTTGTAGATTCATGTAATGTTATTGATTTGGAAGAAACCAGAGTCGGAGGGACAATCTATGAAGAGGATTTCCTTACCAGACGAGGTGTGGTTCTCACCCTCGGACTTGAACTCAATTACGAAAAGTTGAAACGGCCACAGATGATGGTAATACTCGTATCACTGGGGTTAGCGATATCAAATATCATAGGATGGCAAGTTGATAACAATAAGTGTGTTTTAAGGGCCGAATGCAACAGTAGGTAAGATAGAGCTTCCGTTTCGGGAAAGTTGTCTAGGCGCTTGTAAAATTGAAATCAGCGAAGTTCAACGTTTTGAAGGGTAAGGGATCGTAGCGGCTGTGAGTTGCTACCAAAACACAGCATTGGCCGGATCGGCAATAATGTTGTGGTCATCACAACGAAACAGAGTAAAATCTTATAATTGGAAAGATTAAGAGTGGTGGAGGTGGAGGAGGTCCAGGAGTTTGAGTTTGTTTGAGTGCTCGTGAGTGTCGACATTACGGTAGAAATATCCCTACGAATCAATGTATGTAAGTATTGAAGAAAAGAGAGAGGGCTAATGATCTTCGTTGGCATTTTTTCAAATACTTATTAGGTTGTCATCAATTTTGAATTGATTCACTAATCCTTAAGAAGGGGAATTGCTGGTTTGAGGCGGAGTTTTTCACATTATTGGCATATGTTTTCACCATTTGGCTTGTCGTTCAGTAATTGGGATATTTTGCAGGCGTTGTAGCTCATCTGTGAGAAATTTTTAGAGAGCCGTTGCGCAGTGCCTAGTGAGCAAGTTCGAATCCCGAAACACCAATGCCATCGAATGTTTATTTCGAGGCGTTTTTCGTCGGCTCGATACTGGCACCGGCCGTAGCACACTTGCCTTGAAAAAGTTTAAAGATATGGCGCATCTTGGATTTCAGCCCGGCCTGAGAATCGCTTATAACGCACATTTGCTCATTATTGCCAACAGTATATTGTTTTATGGCAAACAATATGTTATATGCAATATGTTGGGAAACGAATTTCGTGGCGGTTCATAAATTAAACAAGAGACAAGGGACGTCCGAACTGGTTGAAGGTTGAATTAAACTTAATGGCCTCTTCCTATGGTAATTCCGTGCAGGGACGGGTTAAGAATATCCCTGCAGCGATACCTCTCGCTTGTCATAAAAGGCGACTAAAACAAAGGTAAACAAAAATCACATCTAGGCAATTTAGAAAACACCAAGGTGAGCCTAGGGACACATATACCACCATTAGACTGCCCCACAAGTGTACATGCAAATCAGTGGGTTGACACGACTGGAGATCACCGGTGTTGTAAGAGTAAGATCAAACAAAAAAAAATCTGAAGCATGCCCGTGTCATAAAAAAAACAAAGGCAGGCCGAAAAACAATTGGTGCAAAAAAATGCAAAAACACCAGCATTTGATTGGCTTCAGCGATGAAGTAATCCCAAACCGGGAAGCCTGCCGCTACTTTCTGAGGTCAAACCGGCGGACCCCACAAGCGGACCAGTAGGAATGCAGTTAAGTGGGAAGGTTATGGTCCTACACTTCTCACCATAACAACGCCGGAAAAAGGGAAAGAAGAAGAAGAAGGCCTCTTCCTATGGTACACCGTCCATTAAGTTGATTAGATCCTCTTTTTGGATACCGGCTTGATGGTCGGAACCTTTAAAAAGAACGGAGTTTAGTAAAATTCCCTTGATTTCAGCATCGCATCCCAGACAGTTCTGATTTTCCTGGTTTGTTAGAGTTTTCTAAGTGGAAAATCGGTAGGTACCACGACTGTTAAAAATCTTCGAGTACTTCTTTGGGTGTGATCTTACGGGCGTAGCCCTTCACAACATACCCTCGTGGTTTCACGTATCGGCTAGGCATTTGACGCATTCCCTATGTTTTTGAGAGGATACTAGGAATCTCCTCCAAATAGAAACTAACCGATAAGATTCCCTGAGTAAATCCGTACCTGACGCGGCAGGTACGTAATATCACCAGCCGTTATGATTTTTTGAGGGTTTCAGACTCCAAAATTGTCCTCCCACCTAAAGAACTCATTAGGCGATGTAGGTCGCTACACTTATAAATGTGAAAACTGCAGTTTATACCAGTGCCTCCTCTTTGTATCTTCAGAGGAACTTTGTATCTTCTGTATCTTCAGGGACTTCACGCTATACAAATTTGTTGTCGGAAATCTTTTCGCATAGCAAGCAACTCTAAATGCTTACGCCTTTTTTTTGCCTACCTGCTCATGAAGAAACACGGGTACGATTCAAAACAGTAGGAGAGAGGTTCCGTAGCTCCGAGTGTTAGGATTATTTTTCGTGTGCACTTTAATGTGTCTAGCAGTTGATGGTTGACCGATGTCCCTCTGATCCTTGTCATGTTTTAAAATGCCATCATTTATTCTGCAAAAGGGGTCCGAGTTGCACTTCCGCCTATTTTGAAATGCTGAAATTGCTTACAATCTGCCATCGATGCACAACTGCCTCCTCAACCTAGTTTCGTTCGCAGGTTTGATTTCGATGTTTTTTCTCCTCAGCAGACGTAGACGGAATCGAAACAAGAACTCGATTAGAACTCGATCTTGTATTAAGTCCAGAAGTTTCAATCGTAGCACAATAGTTCTGTGCTCAACACGATGTTCACAATTTGGCTGAATTAAGATGCTTTTTATCACTGCAAGCGCATCATCCTTCAGGGCCTTATGTACGACGTGGTGGAGTTTAGAGGAATGTCACACGTGCAGAACGTGCACGAGCATTCGTGGTGGACTGCGAACAGTTTAGCGATGGCATCCAGTTATCCATATTGGATCTTGACACGGTTGAACATTCTTCTGTCGCTACATCCCCATCATCGAATTTTGAAATCATTATTTGACTTTTTGTTTAAATATTCGCCGTATCATTTTTTTTAGAATTCCTCTTATTCTCGCGTTTCTCTTAACCTTCTCTCCTCCTCGAATTTGTGCTACTCCAGCTACTCCGAATAAGTGAACTAAGGGCGGGCCAACCAAACTCGTTATCGCAAAATATCGAAAAATCAAACTTACTGTTAAACCCTTATTACTTGACTTATTTGAGAACAAATTGAATGAGCGAAACTCATTATTTACATATTCAATTGGTAATCAGGCTATTAACAAATAGATTGACAACAAAAATTGACCTACAAAATTCAGAGATTCACAATAAACTTTTTTATGGAAACTATATCTATATTTTTCACTCAACAACATGTGAGTGACCTGCTCCATGCTCCAATTAACAAACGTGTGTCAAATGTATTAGTTAAGCATAATTTTGACTATTAAATTCAAACAATCCAACATAATAAATTCAACACTTTATTACGAACTCAATTCAACTCAACCGCTGGTAGAAATTTCACAATTTATTGATGAAGTTTACACCAGAACCGCAATTCTCAAACTGTTGCTAATAATGCAGTGATGGCGATATATCATCCACTGAAGTATAACTAGGGTGGTAGATCTCTGAATATTTTGACAGCTGTTGAACTACGGTAAACCTTTTCTCTCAACATGAAATGCCTGCATTTCATCACATCAAGTCGAGATCAAGCTTCTACTATGTATTCTCCTATGACGTCAAAGGAGAGACAAATTGAAAGAGTAGCAATGAATATCATCACAAACAGTTCATGGAGATACACCTTGATAAGAGTAATCATCAATGAATATGTTACACAATATACGCTTTTACTACAATATTCATTATTTAAAATAATTATAGAATAATAATATAATATTTTTTTAAAGTAGGTTAAAGTTATTATCTACAGCCATGGGCACATATATAGATAGCACAAACTAAAATGGAAATTGAAACGCATTTTTACCATATTATTGATATTATCCTTATCATGTTATCATTGCGGTCCTTTAGCATTTGTTGATTTTAGTATGTGAACTTGTTATTGTGGTTAGACGTATAAATTGCACAAAATGTGGGGGAGAGTACGATAACTTTGGCGCCGAAAATTGATAACGGTTTTTTTGTTGAGGGTTCAAAAACAACCATTTTTTACTTTGGGGAGGGTCTATCTCGCCTCGTTTAGAAGGTAGGAGGTAGAAAAAAATGATTTAAAATGAAAAAAAAAAACAACGGCAACACTTACAATGAAGTACTATAATGGTTTTGAAAGCCAGAAACTTGTTCTTTAATCTGAAATTCAAGTTAAATTATTTGTATAAATACTTTTTGAAAAAATCGCATGCAAACTAAAAAAATTTGATTAAAAAATTTAAAAAAAAAGTTTAGACCTTTTTTTTTTCAGAAGTGCTAAATTGGCTTCTTGTGGTCAATGCTCATATCAATTCTGAATCGAACACAAAAAACCGAATGCTTTTACGTCTTCTAGTTTTTGAGAAAATCGAAAATGTATTTGTTTTTTGTATTTACGGTGATAATACGTATGGGTGGGTATGCTGCCCCACCTCCCCCCTTCCTACTTCCCCCTTCCCCAATTCCCCTTATATGTATATTCCGCATTTTGCTATACAAAACTAGCCATAAATTTGAGGATTTATTTTATAGTTGAACTTGGCTTGCTTCGCGAATTTAAGGCATTTAAACTCTCATTTTGCATGTGGCAGGTCTCGCTCTCACAACTTCGTTGCTCCCCAAACAAACGTTACACTTTTGTACCGTTGTTGTTTTTTCATACACATGTGGTAAAGCGTTGATATTTACAAAAGTCATTCTGTGTTCAACCTTAGTGCGAATCGAGTGATTTTTTTCTGATTAAGTGATGGCGGCTAAGCATACTCTAATCCATCCAAAATTACAAAACTTCTCAATATTTTGTTCGTTCGCGGATTTGGTGTCGACCAACGAAAAAAGCATTGCGTTTTTAGAAGAAATTGGTATAATTCCTTCTAAAATTTCAACTTCCCCACTGTGTTGCAACTTACCTATGAAGGTGGAAATATGTAAAAATATTAAGTTCGGTTGAATGTGGCGGTGCTCAAAAAAAGCTTTAAAAAAAAGGTGACAAAAGTTATGGGAATGCAATCAACTCATCTATCGGCACATTTTTCCATGGGCCTCAATGTCGGTAAGCGATTCGCGAGGTGCTTGCGATAATTATCTCTTTTGTCAGCAAAATGCCTGCAAACACGGTTTTCCAGGTAATTTAGTTAAATCTTAACCTACAATTTTTTTTAAATATTATTGTAAATCATTATTTTAAAATTAGCATTTAACCGCTTGGCGCCATCACGACAATAAAGGCGAATTAAGTAAATCTGCTATAATAGATTACTTTAACTATTGTCGTGAAATAGCCGAAATAATAGCGTCTCACGTTGATATCAGCATTGGCAGCGAAGAAAAAACTGTGCAAATCGACGAGACTTTTCTTAGAAAAAGAAAATATCACAGAGGCCGTATCGTAGTATTGGGGTTGTTTTGCAAAGAAGATAAGGTCGGACGGTTCTTTAAAGTGAACTCTAAATATAAGGAAGATTTATTTATGGCCTTTTTCCATAAATATACGTTCACTCCAGGAACACCTGTCGTATTTGTACCGCCAGTACCTATATATGTAGGTGTTGAAAAAATGTTTTCTAGTTCTACGACCCATGAAGTGACGAACCACAGAAAAGGGGAATATATTGATAAGACCGATGCAAGCAACACGATTAACGATCTGGAGAATCAGAACAACTTTTTGAAAAAATCTCTTTTATGCCGCAAAACTACGCACCATCTTCACCAGTATATGGCACTTTTCTTTTATCGAAAGTACTGCCTTGAAAAATAATATAAGGACGACTTGGGCTCCCAAATCGTGGAATTTTTACTAGACGTAAAAAAATGGTTTCCAGGTTTTATCGATGGTAAAGAAAGTGTGGGCTTGCAACTGAAAGAATTTGACCCTCCCACCGTTCACAGTGAGAACCTAGAGGCTATTTTACCGCCAAAACAACTTCGGCTTCTCACTATCAGCGATGAACTCAACGAACTCGACAGTAACACCATGGACTCCCCCTTCCATAGTAAAAAATGCTTGTTTTTTGACCCCTCTACAAAAAACCGTTATACATTTTTGGCGCCAAAGTTATCGTACTCGTGCCAAAATTTGCAGTTTCTCGGCGAGCTACTAGTGCTTCAATTGTTTTTCTTTTTTTTCTGAAATTTCATTTATAATTATTTTGTGAGTGAGTAAATGTTATAATGGGAAGATGTGTACACTGCACTCCAGAGAAAAGAAAAAATATACTAAAAATATACGCTACAGAGACTTAGCTTGTAAACAGCTTGCAAAGGCATCCGGGGAATAACATCCGCCGACGGGTGCTAGTCCCCTAAAAAGCGAATACGAGTACGAGCCACACTGTTAGTTATGTCATATTTCCACCTCTTCGTGGTACCATCTACAAATTTCTTAGCCATGCAAATTACTAACGGAAGAGGGCAAACGGAGAGCATCCTGCGTCACATAACAGGGTTAGTGTCGGATGGGCTATGGCCTAAGCCTCGGATCAAACGGAGAAAATTTGTGCCGATGTCACACGCAAAAATAATAAAAAGAAAGGATATTGACTTTCGGATCTGCACGTGGAATGAAAGGTCCCTAAACAGACCACAACAGCCGAACAACTTGCGAACGCCCTAGAGCGGACTTAACCGCAATCCAGGAAATGCGATGGAATGGAGTTGGCAAAAAGCGGATGAAAAACTGTGATATCTACTTCGGCGTTGTTGTTGTTTGAGGTAGACCAAGGCCAAGACCGTCTTAAGCTTTCGGCATTTGTGCAAATGCCTCATAACGATCCGCATCAAAGCTACATTCTCCAATATCAGCCTGATCTGCGTTCAGGCGCCAATGGAAGACAGGGATGACTACGTCAAAAATGAATTCTGCATTTCCCTAGACAGATCGTCCCAGCTATGACATTAAAATTGTGGTAGGAGACTTCTGGGTGAAGCTGGGTAAAGCAAACATCTTTGAGAAAGTCATCGGCAAGCGCAGCCTGCAAAACACCACATCCGATAACAGACTCCAGTTCCCACTTTCCCCTCCTAAAAATATACAAAGGCATCTGGTGGTGGACAGGTCAATCAATCACCAACCAGATTGATCATATTGCGATCGACGTCAGTCACTCCTCCACTATGCTTGATGTTCCGAGGAGCTAATATTGACTGAGACCATTACCTTTTAGAAGCCAAGATGCGTCTACGGATATTAAGAACGCAGTGGAGTGGAGCCAGAACACAAAGATATGACGTCAGGAAGCTACTATCTCCAGAAATCGCTAGTGTTTTTGCCAATCGCGTCTATCTTAACCTCTCTTATGCACCTCCCTCCATCCCCCACTCAGTTATCAGAACAACAATGGAACCTTTGTAAGTAAGCCCTGGAAAGCACTGTCTCTGAAGTTGTGGCCTTTTACTACGAGGAAACAGCTGAAACGAATATGGCAAGGCTATAAAGCTAGATCAGAAGCCTGTAGAGACGAGAAAGGACACCTAGTAGTAGAGTCACAGTCGATGCTGAGAATATGGGAAAACCGCATCTGAAGACTGTGTTACGGCGACGCCAGTTAACATACCGATGTCAGGCAGAATATTTTACTTCTTAATGACGAAGATCGCAGAGAATTCCGTCCCCCTGAGACGAAGTTAAGACTCTCATATCTAAACTGAAGTCTAACAAGGCTGCTGGCGAAGACGGACTACCTTTAGAGCATGAAACAGCTCATCTGAAGGGTATGGTCAGAGGAAAGCATGGAATGGATTCTCCGATTCACAAAAAACTGAGATGCTCTTGAATGCGCCACACAAAAATTGATTTCTGAAAATAAAATAAAAAAAGGTGAAAACAAATTGTATACTTCTTCAGCGCTTTGTACTGCACCCCGAATCTTCTTTTAAATAAGTAAATATATCGATTCAACAAACTCCGACATCTTTCTTTTGGGAAAGACATCAACCAACTTTCCAATATGATTTTCTAGAGTTCATCCATATTTTTTAAGTTTTGCTGCCACAAATTTAGAGAACCAATATTTTTTATTTTAACCGAGTGCCTTAGATTATTATCCTGTATGAATATCCAATTAACTGGCATGAACTGGCGTATTAATACTGAGATTCGCCAACTTTTCCCAATATTTTTATTGTACTTTATGCCAGAAAAATGCACTCCAGACCATTATATGGCCACCACTATGCTAAATTTTTGCTTGAGTATATATATCTAGGATTAAGAATTTGGCCCGTTGGCTGGTGGAAAATTGTTCTGTCATCTGGCCAATTCTATTTATCTTAGTTTCGTCACTTCATACCACTTTTTTTTTCAGAAGTTGGGGGTTTTATTTTGATGAAGGTTAAGCGTCTTTCAATATTCTTTTTTGATAAGAGTGGTTTCTTTCTACTTATTCGTCCAAATAATTGAGCTTCATTTATCCTTCTTCTGACTAAACGGCTTGATACATTAAAACCGAATTCCTCGTTAATTTCGTTTCTAATTTCCCGAGATGACTTGAAAGGTTTTTTTATGCAATCTCGGACAATGGCCCTTTAGATAGAGGGGGTAGTTTTTCTTAGTTTAGGTCTGCATTTTTTGTTTTCAACCAAATGAACCAAACCGCCCTTTATCAGCTTAATCGCATTAACCAGTTTTTCGCCATTTTTGTAATAAATTATTATTAGAAATAAATGCAGAGTAAGCACGAATAGACGCGTTTTTTTTATCGTCCAGCTATACTTAATAAGTAAGGTGTGTTAGTCGAAACCAAATACTCTGAAATAGTGTAAAATATTAGTTACATATATGTACCTAGTGCCGGTCAGTGCATGCAAAAAGAAATTTTTTACTTGTGTTTCTTCACATTTGAGGTATAATTTTTCACCTACTCGTTTTATTCATTGCCACTGTCTACTTCTTTGTTTCGTTGCTGTTACATTGTCTTACTGAGCAAACTCTCTTTTTAACAATGTCTGCTCCGAATCTACGTTCAAGAGCGTGTCAACTACCATCTCCTGCAGTAGGTTAGGTTAGGTTTGAGAAGGGGAGTGTGATGGTTAGACATCACTTCCACTCGGAGGCCAAGAGGCCCATTGTGATTCCCTTCGTTTGTGTGGGTACACATAAAATTAACCTGTCCTATCACGTGGTGGCTGAAACCACCCCGTGCTCTTGATGAATCTTAGAAGATCCGATATGTCTGCATTAGCCACGTCCGCAATCTCTGTAAAAAATCTTTGGCCTAGCGACACTAGGCGTCGATTCAGGAGAGCTGGACAGTGGCAAAGCAGATGTTGGATCGTCTCAGTTTCTTCCTCATCGCAGCTCCGGCAGAGATCGCTGGATCCCGAGTCCCATTTCCGGAGCATTGCTCCAATGGGACAGTGTCCTGTGATCACTCCGACGAGCATACGGATCGAATTACGGTCCAGCGCCAGGAGCTTCTTTGTTTTTCCGACATTGAGCTCTGGCCACGATGATCTTGTCGTGTAGCTGTCGTTTCTTGTAAGCCAAGACGAGTTGGCCTCTTTGATGATTATGTCGTTTATGATCCGGTATAATGCGCTGATCGGTGGTTGCAATGACGTGTCCGCTTCGCTAATGTCCATTTCAGAACCTTGCCTGGCCAGTTCGTCTGCTCTTTCGTTCCCTGCGATTGAGCTGTGGCCCGGGACCCAGCAGAGTTTAACTTTATGGTGCCTGATGGACTTCAGTGAGTCGCGACATTTCTTGACAGCCTTTGATCTCGTCATTCAGGATTCTATTATTGACTTCAGTGCAGCCTGGCTGTCTATGAAGATGGTGATGGTGGGATATCGGCTACCTGTAGGTGTTTGGCTGCTTTCTCTATTGCCAGGATTTCTGCTTGAAACACGCTGCACAGATCAGGGAGTCTGAATGATTCCTGTTTGTGGAGGGTATCAGAGTAGAACCCGGCCCCAGTGCCTGTGTCCATTTTCGATCCATCGGTGAAGAGGGTGATCTCATGGTCGTTGATTACGGCGTTTGATAGCCACCCTTCTCTGTCGGGGAAAAGGATAGGTATACTGAGAGAGAAGTCATTTTGGGGGGGAATATAGTCGGTCGTAGCTGAGAGGCTACTAAAACCATATTTCCTTCCCAGGTCGTCTATTATCTTAAGTATGGCCGCATGTCCATAGTTGGCTTGCTTCCACAGAGAGGACTCTCTTAGTCTGAGAGCGCTCTTTGCAGCGTAGCCTTTTATGAATATATCCAGGGGGAGGAGATGAAGAATAATGTCCAACCCTGCTTGCGGCGTGCTTCTCATGGCTCCCGTTGTACAAACAGCGGCTGACCTTTGTACTTTGTTGAGCATATTCATATAGCTTTTTGTGCTGCTAGCAGTCCACCAGACTAGGGCCCCATAAGTTGAAATGGGTCTGATGATTACTGTGTACATCCAATGAATGATGTACGGTTGCAAGCCCCATCTTTTTCCGAAGGTCTTTTTGTATACATAAAAAGCGTTCAATCCTTTTTTCATCCTTTCCTCCAGGTTCCTTTTCCAGGAGAGCTTATAGTCAAGAATGATGCCTAGAGTTTGAGTGGGGTGCCCTCTAACTTTGGGGGAGCAAATATCGGAATTTTCCTTTTTCTGGTGAACAAGACCAGCTCGGTTTTCTGGGGGTTTATTCTCAGACCGTTCTGTCTTGCCCACGAGGAGAGTTCACTCAGCGCAGATTCCATTAGTTCACTGATAGTTGGTAGAAATTTACCTTTTATCAAGATAACCAGGTCATCCGCGTACGCTATGATCTTTGTGTCTTTTTCCATATAGAATTTGAGGATCTTGTTGACTGTAAGAAGCCACAGTAGGGGGGAGAGAACTCCTCCTTGTGGTGTGCCTCTAGTTGTCACTTTCCTTATAGAACTATGTCCAATGTCTGCATTGATAATTCTGTCCTTCAACATATTCTCAATCCAGATTACAATGGATTTGTTTACTTTTATGTCCTCAAGAGCTGTTGTTATGGCCTCTGTGTTACATTGTTGAAGGCCCCCCCTATGTCGAGGAAGGCTGCCATTGTAAACTCTTTTAAGTTCAGCGAGCCATCAATTTCACGGACAACACTATGCAGAGCACTTTCCACTGATCTGCCTTTGAGGTAGGCGTGTTGAGTGTTGCATAAGTTTCGTGAATTTGTGAGTCCTTTGATGTATAGGTCAAGGAGTCTCTCCAAGGTTTTTAATAGAAATGACGAGAGACTAATTGGCATATAGTCCTTTGCGGCAGTATGGGATGGTTTATCTGCCTTAGGTATGAAAATTACCTTTATTTCTTTCCACTGTGTTGGGATGTACCCCGTACGCAGGCAATTGGAAAAAATGCTTACGAGATGGGGTACAGTGTGGATCTGTGTTTTTTGAAGCATCGCTGGCAAGATATCGTGCGGGCCCGGAGATTTAAAGGGTTTGAACGAATTTATTGCCCATGATACTTTATCCGCTGCGATAATATTGTTTATCACTTCTTCGGTTGTATGAACCGTAGGAACCGTCGTCTCGAAGAGACTGTGGTTTCAGGGTTTTTACTGCCTGGGAAGTGGGTTTCAGTCAGCAATTCTGGGGATTCCTGACTGGATTCTGTCCAAGAACCATATGGTTTAAGGATGAATCCCGGGACGCAGGGGTCCTTGGAAAAGATCTTCCTGAGCCTTGCGGCTTCGTTGAGATCCTCAATTGATTCGCAGAACTCCCGCCAGGATTTAGATTTTGCTGCTCTTGTTTTGCTCTTGTATTCGTTGAAGCTGGATTTGTAATTATCCCAGTCTTCGGTTCTGTTTGAGATCTTTGCTCTGTTGAATAGAGTTCGGGTCCTGGTCCTGAGTTGCTTTAGCTCTGTGGTCCACCAGACTGCGCTGGTCTTCCTGCGAGCACGCTGCAAAGGACAGGATTTGTTGAAAGCCGCTTTCAGAATTCTCACAAGATTTTCGACTGAATTCTCAATGTAAGTTGGATCAGGATTAGTGGTGGCTTGTGGCGGTTCTAACCTGGTGGCATCTAGGTTTGAGAAAAGATTACAGTCTGTCTTCTGAGGGTTTCTGAAAGGTTTCGGTTTTTTTTTAATGACGTTAAGGTTGAAGAGTATCCGGCTGTGGTCCGAAAAGGAGCAGTTAGTGGACACTCTCCAATCCTCTACTCGGATGGAGTCGGACTCACTTAGTAAAGTGAGGTCAATTACCTCTTCCCTAACCCGATTGCGAAACGTGGGTGTATTACCTTTGTTGCAAATATTGAGGTTGTTGGAGATAATGAAATCAAAAATGGACTCACCCCTTTTATTGGCGTTGGCGTCGCAACCTATCAATAGACACAGTCCGCGTGACTTGGCGTGTCGCACGAGTGTTCGGACTGCGTCTGAAGGTGGATCCTCCTCATCGTATGGTAAGTATACGGACGATAGGAGCAAAATTGATTTGTCCTGTTGTTCGTACGTTACCACCGTGAAGTCTCCGGTGCTGTACGTACCTAGGAGAGAAATGTTTAAGTATCTCTTGGCGACTATACAGGTTCGTAGCTTACCTTCGGTATGTGGATATACTCCTTAGACCTTAATCCCTGAATGTTGTTCCTAATGAGCCAGGGTTCTTGGATTAAGGCTCTATCCACATCTTCCTGCAGCATGTACATCATCAAGTCGTCGGTGGCTGCTTTGCAGTGGTGTAAATTAATTTACACCACTAGCAGCCTCCTTTGACTTGCCGCGTTCATTGGGGAGCCTTACCTTCAGGGTTCCCAGCCCGAACTTGATGCTGCCAGATCTTCTGCGGATGTGGTCGAGTGACTTTTGGTCAATTGTAACCATGAGGTCCTTTCCCACTCCGTTCTTACTCTTGGCTGAAGAAATTATTCTCCAGCTGAGCTGAGAGTGTCAAGCTCTTTATACTGCTTGTTAATTAGCTTCAAAATGGATTCGTCCTTTTCGGGAACCGGTGGAGGGATCCATATTGAAGCCAACGTGCGAAGCGGAAGCATCGAATGAGGGATAACCTCGAGTTTAGCGTTCTGCCAGATTTCGCCGCAATTGTCGATTGTGCGCTTTAAGAAGTCTAGGGACCTCTGATTGTCACAACTGACAACTTTGACTCCTTTCTGCCAGCCTGCTCCGTCGAAGTTAATCTCATCGCTGCTATCCGCGACAAGCATCGCTTCCAATATTTTGGCTTCAACCGTGAGCCAATTGTCGGATGTAATCTTCCCATCCGGGTTGGAACGATCGACAATAGCCACTTGTAGACTCAGGGGAAGATTGAAGTTGGCTGATGTTTTCGCCTTTTTCGCTTCCCTAAGAGTTTCTTCTCCGGAGCGCCCCCTCTTGACGTTCTGCTTCGATCCTGAGGCAGTGTGTCCCATGGAGGCGCCCGGTTGCTGTGCGTTCTTTTCGACAGTGGCCGGTTGTGTTGGCAGTTGTCGAGTCAATTTTGGGACGTTGGGTTTGATAAGGGCCGTGTTCGATGGCTTCTTATCTCGCCCTGTGTACTTTTTCGAAGCGTGAGTGGAGGTGGGAGCCGATTTCTTCTCGAATATGGCTACCTCTTTCTTGTGCTTCTTGATCAGGAGTTTTTCGCGCTCGGAGATCGTTGAGGGTTCTCTTGCGTTCATTTTCCTAATATACTGCACCGACCTCTTAGAGCTACTCTTTGCTTTTTGGGCCGGTGTTTTTACCTTGCTCGTTTCTACAGGTTTGCCTGTGGCCTTAGGGGCGACCTTTTCTTCCAGCAGCTGGGCCTCAATTTCAGAGTCCACTTGCATGGTGTTGCTTACCTGTGATGAAGCCAAGGATTCATAGTCGGTAGTGGTACCAATCTGTAGTCCCTGAAGGAGAGCTCCGGTTACGATGTCTGTGTCGATCGCGCCTTCGGCGGTGGCAACCTACGCTGTTTGCCTCTTCAGAGGATGCACTTTACTAGTTTTATCAATATTTTCCATATGTGATCCCACGAGTCGCGCAGGAATGGGTGGTCGACCTGTACAGAGCCTCGCAGTATACAGGCAAGGCTATTTGATCCAGGAGGGCGCCAGGTATCCTGGATACACCGTTAGCGACTGGGCTATTATTTAGACTGGGCCCCCAGCCTGGCTGACTCTCGGCACGGTAAGGTTTACACCTTAGTCTAGCCCAGGGGAAGGGAGGGGGAATGGAGGGACTACCCGGGGAAGGAAGGAGGAGGTGATGGCTGCAGCTTAGCTTCATGTCTCGTCATAGAGAATTCATGTCCAACATGGAAAGTGAATTCTCAAGAGTCATTGACAATTACTGAGCCTTCGCACCGCGACAAGGTATGCAGCCACGCGAAGGATCTCCTGCAGTAAAGCAGCCCAACACCGACAACGCTCCTCCCACCGTCAAAATTCTAGAGGAACATCTCGCAAAGCAAGCGGAGTCTAAGCTGCAGGATGAATTCGTCCTCAAAATGGATGAAAAACCACCTGGGAACAGCGTTTTGAAGAGCTACATCATAGAATCACCAGCATAGTCGAGCACATTGATGGGCTAGAAAGTACCAGCGATTCAGCCAAACAAACATATATCGACTAAATCGTAGCTTTTCAATGGCGATGTGACTCTCTTGAAAGGAAGGAAGTAGCGTGTGACGCTGTACTCTTCGAAGTACCTGCGTTCCCGGTAGAAAACTTGAAACGTCTACTTAAACGTCTCTGCTACACCATAGACTGCAGGCCGCCACTCTTATTAAATATTTTTCAGACCAAAACATGAGACAACAACGCCAATAACATCGGAAGTTCACAAATTATCACGAGGAACAGCATTCACTGAATTGCGCCTCCAAGACCTAGGAATTGAATCAAGTAACAGCTGTTATCTTAATGAGAGTCTGACGAAACGAGCTCGAAATCTTCTGAACAGCGCTCTCGGTCTTCGGCGAGTTAACACGATCCCCGCAAATTCGTCAACATGACACCATATGACACCGGCACTCATGATCACGCCGGATACCCAACACCATGCACATCCCATCATAACCATTCATCACCACCAACCTGCCCCTGCACCTGAAACCGGCGTGCATTCCAACACGTACAACAATAGAATTAGAGGTTAAGATTAGGTTAACATTTTTTATGTTTTAGTTCGTAAGTTTAGTTTGGATTGAACGTTGAAATAAAGAGGAGCTTCTCCTACCGAAAAGATTTTTCTTTAAATTAAATAACTAATGAAAAAGTTATCTGGCGCCCGAGCAGGGACCCGGTTCGGATAATATAATTCGGTCGTAAAATTAAAATAGTGAATAGAAAGCGTCGGTCGTCCTTAAGTAGTTCGCCGCATGATCGTTTTAAACAAAATATGTAAGTCGACCTAAAGAAGCTCGCCGCGAGTGTTTAAATACGAACTAATAAACTACTAGTACACTGTTTTTCCTGTGCCGGGTCCACCAAATAAGTGTGTAAGAAACAAGAGGGCCCCTAAGCAGCCGTTAGCAACTAGGAATCGCAAAAGGAGGAAAAAGAGGAAGAAAGATTTCCAGCCGCTCAATACCAGATCAAAATAGTGGAAGATAGAATATACTTAAGGAAAAAATTAATAAAAAAAGAAAAGAAGTGAGTTATTTGAAGAAAAATATTAATAAATATACCTACGAAATAAATTCAGAAAATTAAATATTATTAATTACAAAAAAATAACAATAAAAGTTAGTGTTTTGGTTAAAAGCAAATATTTTTATAATATAAGACAGAAGGTAAATTAATTAAGGAATCCACCACTAGAAGAGTGAAAAAAGTAAATGTTACGAACAAATAAAGTTTTATGGAAAGTTTACTAAGACTGTAAAGAACGGAAAAGAAAAATCCATATTTGATATATTATGCACATACTTTTATGTTTTTATTTATTTTATTTGATTTACAATACAATATTATAATAATTTTGTTCATCAAAATCTTAAGACAATTCAAAAATCTCTGTTTAGCTAAAACTGTACTATATATAAATCATCGATTATCTTAGAATAATTTAAAAAAAAAAAGTGACTTTCAAAGAGTAATTCAAGTATTAATTCAAAGAGTAATGTCGGCTCCGTCGTCTGAATAAAACGCTTTTGATGCAAGAGCATTTATTCTCTACAACAAACAATTGAATTTAGTAGGCAAATGCTTACATATATACTCGTACTTACTTTTCGACGACTTATGTGGCTGCGTCCGGACTCGGCGACGGTTGGCTTCAATTTGAAGTAATGTTCGGTTCGAATTGTCAAACATTGACAATTGACAACGTCAACTACTATACATAGTGTACGTTCACTAGAGTCGGTCGCAGCCACATAAGCCACCGATTACATCGAAATCGTTTATACATTTTTAACATCCCACCCCCCCGTGACGCACTCGGATCTTCATCTGAGGGCTCACCAACCTTTAATACAGCCAGCTTCAACGCAGGTCTTCGCAGAGTGCCAGAGGACGTCCGAATTTCGGCTGATCGAACCTGCCCGTCAGACCCCGGGTAGACGTTCGTTATCCTACCTCGCAACCACTTGCTTCGTGGAACATCTACATCGCAAATGAGGACTAGATCTCCAATCTTCAGCGGCTTCACCCTGTCAAACCACTTACACCTATGGGTCAGAACGGAGAGATACTCCATCATCCATCTTTGCCAAAAACGGTCTTTGAGCTGCTGAGACACCCTCCATGGCTTCCTCAAGCAAAGCGCCTTATTATCAATTGGGCCCGGTGTTTGCGTTGAGTTTACACCACCTATGAGGAAATGGTTTGGCGTAAGTGGTTCTTCCCCCTCGGTCGTCACCGGTATGTGAGTAAGCGGTCGGCTGTTGATAATATTTTCGGCTTCTATGAGCGCGCTCTGCAAGGTCTCGAGCTTAGGTGACACCTCCGACAACATTCGAGAGAGAACACGCTTGACGGATTGAACTAAACGCTCCCAACAGCCTCCTGCATGCGGATTTGCCGGACAGTTAAAGGTCCACTCTATCACGTTCGCAGCAAGCTCCGCTTTCACTGCCTCGTTATCAAAAATTTGGCTGGTCATAAGTTCCTTCTTCGCGCCAATGAAGTTAATTTCGTTGTCGCTTCGTATTTGCCGTGGAACTCCTCGCCTGCTAACAAAGTTCCGAATACAGAGAATGCAGGCGTCCGACGACAGGTCTGCCGCTATCTCGAGATGTATCGCCCTGACGGTAAGGCAGGTGAAGAGAGCCACCCATCTCTTCTCCGTTCGGCGCCTACGGTAACTGTAACAGGTCCAAAATAATCCAGCCCAGAATACGTGAACGGCCTTATGTTCGGCGTAAGTCGATCAACTGGAAGTTGGCCCATCAATGGCGGAGACGGTCTGGCACTGCGGATGCGGCATAGCTGGCATCGATTTCTCACTCCCTTTACGCCATTCCTAAGGCCCACTATCCAGAAACGTTGGCGGATCTCGTTAACTACTGTATCGTCGTTCTGGTGGCCGTAACGTGTGTGAAAATGGTCGATGATCAGTTCTGTTACGCGATGCCCTTTGGGCAGTATGATGGGGCGTCTAGCTTCAAAGGGTATTGTCGAAGCGGCATCTATTCGACCTGAGGCACGAATGAGTCCACAGTTATCGAGGTACGGTGAGAGCTTGTGGATCTGGCTATCGTTTTTAACGCACGCCTCCCTGCGTAGTATGGCGATCTCGGTGATGAAGGCTTCACTTTGAACTTGGCGGCATATTAAACGTTCAGAGTTGTGAAGCTCAGAGGCAGTCATCTCACCTCGATCATTCTTTTTTCCGCGGCAGAAGGCGATAAAACGTAGCAGCCATCCGATGGTCCTTTGAAGTCTGGAATACCGGGAAAACCTCATGGCGTCGAAAAGATTTCCCTTTGCGGCTTCGACGTGCAGTGAATACCTCGGGCGCAGTTCATCCTGACACTCACCCGTAAAGATGTCATCCGGGAAGCTTTGCCATTCCGCTTCAAGTAGTTTTAAAAATGAAGGTCCCCTTATCCACTTGTTGTCCACTTCGAACTGGGGCGGGTATTTCGCTCTCGTAGCTTCGTCCGCAGGATTTTGTTTCGACGGAACCCATCGCCACTGGTTGACTCGGCAGCTCTCAAGTATCTCTGCAATCCTGAAGCCAACGAACTCTTTATGACGGCGTGGGTCTGATCGAAGCCATTTTTTTTTTTTTTTAGTTGAGGGGAGTGAAGGGAAGTTTATATAAGTTAACACCAAATAAATTAGATTACCACAGAAGCATACGTTCCCACAACATACAATGTCTCTATCAACAGAATAAGCTGACGCACTGTCTGGGCTAAACGACACCGCTACATTCCATCACGTACGGCAGGTGTAATACGAGTTCACCTGTGAGAACACTCCGTCACCGGATGACTTGCATTGCACTAGCTTTAGTATTTAGGGTATAAATAAGTCAGATTTTATGTTAGTATTAAGTTGATTTTGTTCGAACGGGGAACCTCTGCCCGACAATAAACTTTTTTTAAAAACCCAAAAATAATAATAATAGTTTAACTTATATGACCCCTCCCTCCTCAAGATCGATACTCTCCTGAGTATCTTTGGCTTGGTTCTTTATTGTTATACTCGTTTTTTTGTTCTGATTTTAAGAATTATAATAGCAATTAAAATAATTAAAGTTATTGTAATGAATGTATAAGATACAGCATGTTTTACATTGCTTTCGGTTTTTAGTTCGGATATTATCCTTCGATTTTCAATTTGTTTTAAACTTATTTCTTCTAATTCTATATTAGTGACCTTAGACGCTTCTAGTTCATTATAATTCGGCATTACAATAGTTTGCTTAATGGTAATTTCTTCGTTAGTATACGATGTATCGTTTATGCTAATTTTACACTTATTAAAATGTATTAAGTTATTCTTTGACAATTGGTACTTCAGGTTATTACATGTATTTGTTAAACTGGTCTTATATAAATTCTTTGTGAGTATTAAGCTATCGCTTAGTTCTATAATTTCTGGTTCCTTATTTATTAAAAATTTACATGATTCGTACGAGTTATTCAATAAATTTTGAAGACAATTTGCACTCTTTTTAAGTTTTTTTATGTACATTTCTTTGTTATTGTCGTACAGTCCATTATTATATAATATGTAATAATTTTCTAAAATAACAATTTCGTTCCCTTTAAGATTAGGTATTGGTAGCAACATTATTTTTTCGTATTATTATTATTTGAAAAGATTCGGATTCTAAGTACAAAAATGAGCTTGTTATTTGATTCAACTAGACTGCTCTTAATGTTCTCCAACTTCTTGATGTTTATATCAAATCTAATATTTTCTTCTTCCGTCAAGATATTTTTCCCTAATATTTCTAATTGAGAGAATACAATATTATCCTGCAATTTTTCGATTTCGTTATTGAGTAACAATATATCGGTGTTAATTTGGATTGACTGTAAGTTTTTTGCCAAATTCATTTGCTCTTTGTTTGTATGGTTTATAAAATTGTCCATTATTGTTTGATGTTTATTAATTCTATTAACTAAAATATTTAGATTGTTCTGTAGATCAGTATTAATTCCGATTTGTTTATTCAACTCGGATATAGAATTGTGGTTGTTCTCTTCTATAATTCTCAAATGATCCCACAACTCTAATCGCTCGTCGTCATCCATTACGCCAAATAAAAAATGTAGCCCCTCTCCTACTGCGTTAATCAAACCTCTTTTTTGACGTGGGTAAAACTGTATTGAGTTTTTTTTTTTTTTTTTTTTTTTTTGGAGGTTTCTGCTATCTGTGGGAGCACTCAGACACAAATACTGGTCCATTGTATTGCCAGACAGACACCTTAGATGGCGTTGGAGCTCATGTGGAGCCAGAGCCAAGCTTATTTTTACTCACTTACGTTGTGTGCGATTTGTTTTTTCACATAAGTGAACGGAATCTAAAGCTTAATGCCGATTCCGAACGGCAAGAGCCGAGAAGCTTTTTCATGGCAAGTATACAACGAGGGGTTTTGCCAGTACCCGCCGAGCAGGGGCGCCGCGAAATAATCATTCGATGACGTTGGTGTTATCGGGATCCGAACACGCTCATCTTGCGTCAGCGGCCGACAAACTACCCACTGCGCCACGGCGCTCCCTGTATTGAGTTTAGTACGTGTGTTATTGAGTGCATTGGTCAGTAATCTCCTTAATGTCAAGTCCCCAAAGTTCCTAAAGTTGTCTTCTATTGCCTGTTCTACTTGGCTGATAGCCTTGCGGTAGGTCCCTAGATCTACTACATGAAGAACCTTATCGTATCCTTCTATTAATTGTATCGATTCTTGTTTTATCATCGTGTAACCCGCTTGGGTGGCTATTTCCTCTAGTCTAAAATCAGCTCGATTTAATGTTACTAGGGCTAAAAGTGTTAATGTGAGGATAAATCCCATGTTTACTCTGTAAAAAAAAATAAATAAAAATAATTGGGACGTAAAATGTTAACCTATTTTCAAGGTTTGATTTGATTGTTTTCATTTTGTCGGTAATTTTGATATTTGTTTTTTCGCCTTACTTGACTTTTGTAATATCTTTTTTTTGGGTTGATACTGTTTACTAAATGATCTTGATGATTAATATAATTTTTAATTTTTGTATACTTGGGATCAGATTTTCCTCTTCTATTGTTAACAACATAGTCATTTTGAAAGTCCTTTACACATTCCCTATTTTTGTTCGTAAAATTGATTCTATTTAACTTTTCTATGTGAAGGCGATTGGAAATACCTTGAATGTCCAATTTATGATAAGCAGTTGTTTAGAAAGTCAATGGGTTTGAGTTTTGTCGCCGAATGTATGGAATTATTATAGTTCAGAATCGCTTTAAACACCTTTTCCTTTATATCATCCTTATTTGTTTTATCCGCATTAAATAATCGGACATGTTCATTCAATGTTGAATGCAATCTTTCTACATCCGAGGTATGTACCTGTTTTCAAATATGGAGTTGTTAAATGCATCGCAATATCGTTCTCAGCAAGAAATTGTTTTATTATAGTAGTCCCTAGTTCATTGTCGGTGACTATTAAATCTGGCTTTCCTAAGTATTGGAATCTGAATTTCAGAGCTGCTAATATTGATACCCATGATCTGTCTTTTATTGGATGTGCAGTTGCGTATTTTGTCAGTTTATCTATAGTAGTCAGATACATAATGTTTCGTTGGGAGAACCATATATCAACATGTATAATTTCATTGTGTTTTTTTGGAGTTACGGTTAGATTAAATTTGTGTTTAATCGGGTGCCTGTCAAATTTAGCTATATTACATATTTCACAATTATTAATAAATTTTTGAATTTCTTTTTGTAAGTTTGGATAATAATACTTATTTTTAAGCTCTCCGAATACCTCATTTATACCTCTGTGGTCATTCCTATAATGCTCCTTTTCTATAATTTTTAATAAGTTTCCTCTATCAGTTACGTCTTCTAAAAACACAGTACTCCTCAATATTTTCAAGTTGGTATTCCTTGCAAAATAATCTCTATAAATATCTTGAAATTTTAAGAATAAATCTATATCTGGACAAAATATTGCCATCAAACCCTTATCTAACAAAATGCCTTTCATGATATTTAAAAGATGACTTCCTTGGCCCACGTTTACAAGGATTCTCATTTTTTTAAATTTAATTTTTATTGTCACCAGTTCCTTGTTGTCTTTTTATAAAACTATTTGATTTTTAAAAATATTTAATGGTTTTTCGGTAATGTGAATAAAATCGGTGCTATCCTCATCCGCGCTGTGAATAGTGTTAGAGTCAAAAAGTTCATTGAGATTAATTATCACTTCATGTTCGTAATTCATTCTACTTAATCCATCAGCTACGACATTTTCTTTTCCTTTGATGAATTCTATGTCGAAATCAAATTCATGGAGCTTAATCTTCCATCGTTGTAATTTGCTATTTGGTTCTTTTAGCGAATTGAGCCACGTTAGGGGTCTGTGATCTGTTTTTAATGTAAATTTCCTGTCAAACAGATAAGGCCTGAAATACTTAGTAGCCCAAACCATTGCTAAAAGTTACTTCTCAATGGTACTATATCGCTGTTCGTGACCATTAAGGGAACCACTTACATAGCTAATTGCTCGATTATCCTGCATTAATACTGCTCCTAGGGCAAAGTTACTTGCATCCGTTATTAATGTAAACTTTTTAGTAAAATCCGGGTGAACTAAGATGGGATAATTTTTTATTAATCGTTTAAGTTTTTTAAAGGCTTCTATATAATCTTCGTCTTTAGAATTAATTTTTGCATTTTTCTTTAAATATTTGGTTAGGTGATGGGCGATTTTGGAGTAATCTTTGATAAACCGGCGACAGTAGCCAGTGATGCCTAAAAATGATCTAATTTCTTTTTGACTTCTAGGGAGCTTTAATCTTTCAATTGCTTCCACTTTCTTTGGATTAGTCTTAATCCCCTCTAGAGTAACAATATCTCCTAAAAACTCGGTTTCTTTTTTTAAAAAAATTGGATTTTTAAGTTTGCCTGATTTAACCGTTTAAGAATAAGATTTAATGATTCCATATGCTCCTCAATACTAGTCGAATAAATAAGTATGTCATCTAGATAGACAAGACATATTTTTCCAATATACTCTTTCAGTATATTGTTAATTAGTCTTTGAAATGTGGCAGGTGCGTTGCGAAGGACAAAAGGCATACGAAGAAATTCGTAATGTCCGTTCGCGGTGGAAAACGCAGTCTTATGTCTATCGCTAGGGTGCATTTCAACTTGATGAAAGCCTTTAGCGAGATCAAGGGTGGTAAAATATTGGCATCTTCCTAATTTGTCAAATATCTCTTCGATATTTGGAATAGGAAACCTATCTTCTATCGTAATCTCATTAAGTTTACGATAGTCGATAACGATACGCCATTTCTGCCTGCCAGTAGCGTCTATCTTTTTAGGGACTACCCATATCGGACTATTATAGGGACTATGTGACTCCTTAATTATCCCTTGTTGGAGCATTTCCTCAATTTGCTTATTCACTTCATCTCTATGCACCTGTGGGTACCTATATAACTTTGAATGGTCCGGTAGCTCATGTTTCGTAATGATTCGATGTTTGACTTCGTTCGTAAAAGTCAAGTCATCATTTTCCTGATAGAAGGCGTTTTTGTTTTGTCTTATGACTCGAAATAATTGTTTTTTTTCCTCACAACTAAGATGGTCAGTTTTGATAAAATCAAGCAAATTATTTTCAGTTATTTCACTACTAAACATTTCAATAACATTATCTTTATAAGCATTACTTTGGTACTCTTCTTCCTGTTTGTTAAAATATAAATTCTGAACGGCATGTCTTGTTATCAATTGCTTGCTAGGGTAATCAACAACAGCATTAAGTTTTCGTAGGATGTTGTTTCCTATGATACCATCAAAGTTATTGCACAAATTGTATTCCAAAAATTCACCCAAAACTTCTTCGTTTTCGTTGAATTCTTTGAATATGGGAAATTTGCATAGTGCATCAAGGCAAAATGTATTACCCATTGCTCTAATTGGCACCTTAACCTTCGATTTCCATTTAGGATGGCATATGTTCGGATTGACGATACTGAATTCGGCTCCAGTATCGACAATGAAGTATAAATTTCTAATATGTGTGTGCATTTTTATATAGGGAAGCTGTTTGAGGCTGCTTCCGAAAAATTTCCTATATCCATGGGTTCTAAACTACATACTCGCGTTACTGTTCTGATTATTTAGAAAATTTCTGCTACTACGGCTAACAGTACTATTCAGACTATTCCTAGTCCTATATGTATTTCCAGATCGCTGATAATTCTGGGGACTATTTATATTATTCTACTGCATTTGACTTCTATTTGAATTATAAGTTACCTGATCTCTAGCTCGATCTCTAGAGTATTGCATGTTTGCGTTAACTTGGGGGCTATAAAAAAATTGACTGTTTCGATTTCTAGTATAGTTTGCATTTCTATTTCGATATTGGTTTTGAGTAGGATTCGGATTAAAGCTAGTTGGTCTAATGGAACTTTTAATCGTTGGGCCATATAATGTATAATTTTGATGCCTGGCTTCTAAAATAATTTCAAAAACATCTTCCAACTTATCTGGATTTCTGCTGAAAATCATCGTCTTTGTGGGTTCAGGTAAGTTTTCTCTAAAAATCTGCAAAGTTATTCTATTCACTTCCCCAGTTGTGAATGGTTGATCACGGTTCGTCAATATTCTATTGTGTAATCTAGCAGCTATTCTTTTTATATCTGAATAATAATTTTCTATAGTGGATGATATCCTACACATTTTCAACCTATCCATTAATTCTATACTAGTCTGTTTTTCTCCGAAATTCCTAATTAATATGTCTTTAAGTTGAGTCCAGTTTGTCACCGTTCCGTAACTATGCAACACTGCTCTAGTTTTCCCAACACATTTGTTTCGCATATAATCGAAAAGCATGCGTTTTGTATTTTCATCGAAATGCTGTTGTTGGAGGAGGTTAACATTTTCCATTTGGTGAATGAAATCCGGCAAATGATTTTGATCACCATCGAAAGGTGTAACATTTTGGATGCAATTAAGCACGAAATTTAATGCTCCGATTGTTGCCTGGTCCATATTTACTCTTAATATCTAACACTTCTTTTTTTTTTTTTTTTTGACAATGATGTGATATTATATACATATATCTTAAATTTAAACTAATTAATTAGGGAAGCACAAACGTAGATACCTTCACCTTCTTCTTCTTCTTTTTCTTGTTTCTCTGGTTCACTGTTTTTTAAGTTTTGTTGTTATTTTATTCTTCACACACTTTTAGTTTTCTTGATTTTATCTTTCTTTCTTTTTTTTTGTACTTTTGTTTTCTTCACTATTGGACTTTTACCCTCGTCGCCAGTAAAATAATACAACACGCGTTTATTTACTACTTTACATAAATTTATTAAATTTTAACTATGTATTCCCAATCGGGTTCCTCCGCGAGAGATCACCGTAACTGAACTAAGTTTCCATCCTTCGAAATATCAGCATGTACCCGAGTGTAAAAGTGGTGTCATCAAATGTTTGCAGGAATGCAGCGGGTTGGAGGTGTCGTTTGTCATCTCTGTGCATTTCGGTGCACGGAATGTGATGACTGCATGACTACCTATTGGCCTTGATGTAGCACTCGTGGCTCGTGGCGGATGTGGGTACATGTATGCGCTGAGTCGGGTGGAAGGTGATCGGATGTCCAGTGTGGGAATGGAATGCTGGTGATACGGTGATTTCTCGGATGTGGTGTTTTAGTTGAGGGGAGTGAAGGGAAGTTTAATATGACCCATGGCATCTGGGAATCCTTAATTGAGTCAACGCTAGTAATTCTGTCTTCCATTGCTTCCATTTCTCGTACAACGCGTTGGATATTGGCTCATCCCATGCGGTTCCAAAGGTCCAAATGGAGCGAAGCAGCAATTTGAGATATAGCGTGAAGTTGGCGATCATTCCGAACGGGTCAAATATTGACATCGCGATGCTAAGGAATTCCCTCTTCGTCGGGCATATATCTTCTTCCATTATAGCTTTGCTGATGCGGGGAAACTTAAGTTGGAATAGAAACGAATCTTCTGTACTGTCCCAACACATGCCGAGAACCTTCTCTGTACACGATAGCGCTTCAATGTTCATGTCGATTGTACGTCCTGGGCGGCAGTCTTCCACGCTGGCATTGACTTCTTCAGCATTTTCCTCAACTCGAATCCGCCGCTTCGATGAATGGCTACAACTGTTTTTGTGACTTTGATGGCTTCTGGGATGCTGTCAAAACTATCGACGAAATCATCTACGTAGTGGTTGGACTGAATGGCTCCGACGGCTTGTGGCTTTTGCTGTGAGAATCTTGTGGCATTATAATTCTTAACGAAATTGGCTATACAAGGCGAACAGCTGGCCCCGAAAGTCGTAACTCTCATTACGTACTTCTCGATTGGCTGGTCGATGCTATCTCGCCAAAGAAACTGCTGCGAGTCCTGATCTTCCGGACGAATCATTACCTGGTGAAACATCTCCTTGATATCCCCTATGACTGCTATGGCCCGCAATCTTAAGTTGAAGAGGACTGCTACTAATGATCTGTAGTCGTCGGGCCCTTTCAAGAGAAAGGAATCTAATGAGAAGCCATTTACTTCTGCCGCCGCGTCGAAAACCAGGCGAGTCTTTTCAGGTTTGTGCGGATTCTTGACTCCGAAGTGGGGTAGATACCAGGTTCTTGCATCGTTTTTCATGGTTCCTCATGGTTCAGTTTTCCTGCATATCCTTTCTTGACGTAGTCGGCAATCGTCTTCTTGTATGTGGCGGCAAACTCGGGATCCCTTTGCATTTTTGCTTCGAGGCTAAGAAGTCTCCTTTTTGCAAGCTGGTCGACGAGTTTCCAGGCAAATCGACGAAATAACGAGAAACAGTAAAGTAGCGGGACTTTCGGTGACTGGCTGTTAGCGGGCTGTGCTAAACTAACAAGCGAGGGAATATGGTAACGGGAACTGTCCGTAACTGGCTGTTAACGGGCACGTGGCTGGCGGCTGAGTTCCCAGGCAAATGAACGAAAAAGAAGAAAGATGTAGCGAGCCCGGCTCCGTCGTCTGAATAAAACGCTTTTAATGCAAGAGCATTTATTCTCTACAACAAACAATTGAATTTAGTAGGCAAATGCCTATATGTATATGTATGTACTCGTACTTACTTTTCGGCGACTTATGTGGCTGCGTCCGGACTCGCGCAATTGGCTTCAATTTGAAGTAAAGTTCGGTTCGAATTGTCAAACATTGACAATTGACAACGTCAACTACTATAGTGTACGTTCACTAGAGTCGGTCGCAGCCATATAAGCCACCGATTACATCGAAATCGTTTATACATTTTTAGCAAGTAATTTTCAAAGAGTTTTATAACATTCCTCATCATGCCCATTACGCGAGCTAGTGAAGGTAACCCACCTGTTTCGATTCGTCCTGTATCAACCAATCCTACGGTAGAAACCATTACGGTTCCTACTCCCATTACTTCCCCAGTTTTATCTTTGCCATCAACAGCACGAGACAGTGATGTCCACAACTTCTCTATGCAATCCTCGTCATCTCAAGTGGGCCAACAAATGAATATTGGCATTAATTCAACACCCGAGCTAGATGCTTTGATTTCGGGAATTGTAAATCGAGTTTTGGAAAAACAGGGTCCCACCATGACCCAAAATGCCCTTAAGCCAAATGTTGATCAGTTGGCTGGTGAATATCAGACAATAACATCCGGATTTAGACAGGATTTTTCCGATCTAGACAGAATACCCGACGTGGTTGAATGTCTCAGGGAATTCTAAGAAAATCCCGCAGTATTCATCTCGAGGAAGCGAAGTGTGGATCGAATCTTCGATCTAAATGAGCCACTACGAGGTACTCCCAAGTATTTTGGAATTAAATTGGAATTGTATTTCCAGATGTTTAGTCATATATTATGCTGACAAGAAGGACCTAGGACCCCTCGAGTACCAATAAATATCATTGGTACAAGGAAACGGGACAATACATTTGGATTAGGCAGCTCTTCGCTGCCATATGAATTCAAGGCGAAGAGCGGAATGTTATTAAAATTCTTACTGGATACAGGTTCTAATAAGAACTATATCCAACCCTGTTGTATTAGAAAACCAATTCCCAATAATACCGCCTTTTATGCAAATTCTGTTGGTGGGAAAATTAAGATCACACACCATGCAGATCGCGAAATGCTTGGTCCAGAAGTCGGAAAGATTAAGTTTTTTTATCCTTAGCGGTCTCGAATCATTTGATGGTATCATTGGGAATGATACTAAAAAATCTGCGTGCAGTTATCCACACATACATTACTCCCCAATGATACAATAATAAATCCAAAAAAAACAGGATGCGTCTGGATTGAAGAAATTTCTTTTAGTTGTTGATTATCGAAAACTAAACTTAGTCACAGTTCTGGATAGGTACCCTATCTTGTATAATCTGGGTACATGTAATTTCTTTACAATCATCGATTGAAAAAATGGGTTCCATCAAATCCCTTTAAAAGACTCAGATATAGAAAAAACAGCTTTTTCTATAAATAATGGAAAATACGAGTTTACCCGTCTTCCATTCGGGCTGAAAAATGCCCCATCTATTTTCCAACGTGCTATATATTGTGAGAACATATCGGCAAATGTAAAGGTTCAAATTGATAAATTTGAATTTTTAAAGTAAAAGATAAGGCTAGAGCAGATTTTCCCCTTCCGAGATCTACGTTCTTTTCTCGGAATGTCAGGACACTACAGGCGATTCATTCGCGATTATGCGAAAATTGCAAAACCCTTGACAGCTCTACTCAGAGGAGAAGATGGACGAGTATCTAAGTCCCAATCCAGATTCAAACCCGTTCATCTAGACGCTTCCGCACTAAAAGCATTTACAAATATAAAAAATACCCTTATTTCTAAAGATGTCATGCTATCCTATCCCGATTTTAGTAAACATTTTGAGATTACTACTGACGCATCAAATTCCGCTCTTGGAGCTGTGCTAAGTCAAGATGGGAAGCCTATCATGTTCCTATCCAGAAGTCTGAAAAAGACCGAAGAATCATATACTACAAACGAAAAGGAGATGCTATCGATAATTTGGGCCTTAGGGTCTCTGCGCAACTTCCTATACGGATCTAAAAGAGTAATTATATGTACTGACCATCAGCTTCTAACCCAAGTTTTAAGCTGAAAAGTAAATTAGAGGAATATAATTACGAGCTGAGATACACTCCAGGAAAGTCAAACGTTGTAGCAGACACGTTATCCCGTCCTCCACAATTTCTTTCGACTTTGTTGGAACATATGACCTAATATGTGACTTTAATATTTTTATTTCGTTAACATATGTAAGTAGGAACCAAAAACATCAAAAATAAATGGTCACTATTGAAGACGCATGACGAAAACACAAAATAAAAATAAAAATAACACAAAATTTTACAATTTTTTTAATTACGAATATATTCGTCATAAACAGTTAACTGGTTAAGTACTCCACCTCCTAACCTTAACGTAACATCAACAATGCACATTGATGAAAGCTCATCGCTCAACCTTATCCAGTTTATCGATACCCCAATTAACGTTTATAGAAATCAGATTTTCCTCAAAATCGGAAATACCTCTAATCACGAATAAAAACACCTTTCCCAAGGTTTAATAAACACATTATAACCGAACCATCCTACACTAAAGAAAACTTATTAGGAATTTTTAAACGTTTCCTCAATCCAACAATAGTTAATGGTATATTAACGACAGAAAATGTTATGGGTTTGATACAGGAAATTTATCCCGCTTATTTCAACAACTACAAGATCAGGTTTACTAGAGTAGAAGTCGAAGATGTCCCATCTGACGAAAGACAGAATAAAATCATATTGGAAACCCATAATAGAGCACACCGTTGTGCTGAGAATCAAATAATGCAAAACTACTACTTTCCACAAATTTCCAAAAAAAAAAAATAAACAAATTACAAAACTCTGTGGAGTATGCAAAAAAGGGAAATACGAATGTCATCCGGATCCCAAGTTAGAAAAAACTCCAATGCCCATCTATCCTATACAAATTGTGCATGTAGACATATTTTCCACCGAAAAACACATAGTGTTAATCGCAATAGATATATTCACAAAATTCGCGATGACAAAACCCATACAGTCAAAAGCAATAGAACATGTGAGAACCCCACTCCGTGACATCATTTTTCGTTTCGGTGTCCCCGAACACATTGTTATAGGTAACGAAAAATCTCTTAACTCAGAGAGTATCTTGTTTATGCTTAGGCTTGAACTTAATACATATAAAAGTCTACACGACGCACGCCCCCATATAAAAGTTCTATTAATGGTCAAGGAGAGAGGTTCCACTCTACCTTAACTGAAATAATCAGATGTATTAAGACAAACGCTTACAACAACAATTTCGAAGAGCTCCTAGAAAGAGCAACTAACGAGTATAACCATTCTTTCCATTCCACTACGAAGAAGAGACAAGTGGATCTATTCTTCGGTAGGGTAGTCCCTTTCGGACCAGATGATTACGAAAGAACTAGACAAGACAATATTGAAAAATTACTGAAAAAACAGGAAAAGGACTTACAGTACCAAAACAAAAATAAACAAGAGACTAAAGACTATAATCCAGGCGACCATATTTACATAAAAATAAACAAAAGAGTAGGATCAAAGTTAACGAGTAGATACAAAAAGGAAATAGTACAAGAAAATTATAGGACAACAGTCAAAACAAGACCTGGAAAATAGTACATAAAAGCCATATCCATACGTAACTGACATGTTCGTTTTACGACATAATCTATATTTGACACTGACTGACTTTATCTCACCAACAGAATTTACTTAAATTTAATGTGGAAATTAACATACGGAAAAATGCATATATGTATGTACTAGACTATTTATACGGGAACACACATGGTGGCCCGGGACCGACAAAAATACAAGAGGAAGATTTGAAATTAATTCACTTTATTAATATCGACCAATACGACAAGATTTTAAATGAGGTCAACCATCAAATTGGTGACTTGATTCCCAAATCCAATCCACTTTATCCATTGCTAACTCACGAACTCCTCCAAACATAAGATATCTTAGACACCTTTCGGCCAACTATTTTGTCAAAAAGCAAAAGGGTATTAAACTTTATTGGTAGATACTGCTTGGAAGTACATTGCTGGAAGTCCTGATCACCAAGACTTCGAGATCATTAGTAACCATATAAATAAGGTCATAGATAATAGCAATAGACAAGTAATAATAAATAAAGCATATAATGACAGAATAAATAATTTAACTAAGATTACAGATGATTTGCTAAATATTTTTAAAAAAGATAGTAAAGCAAATAATGAGATAATATTAAGTATTCTATATAGAATAAGGCTAATAAAAGAAGAAATTATAAATGTCAAATTTGCCATACAATGGGCGAAAAATGCTCTTATTAACTCTATGTTTTTATCTAAGAATAAATATATTAAGTAGTATACCAACAATTTTCTATATAATAAGAATTCCACTAACCACAAATATCACTTACGAAAAAATGTTACTGAAACCGGTTAAAAAATGCAATAAAGCCATTAACTTTTCATTTGACCAAATTCTTAAATACCAAAATAAAATATATGGAATACAAAGTAATTTTAAGGAAATTAATAAATTATCAGTTTGTAAACAGAATCAATTGATAGATGTAAGCAATGATACCTGTATACCTAATATATTAAATGGACGAAACTCAACTTGTTTGACAATGAATGGCACACCACATCCAATAGCAATAGAAGAAATCGAATCCGGAATCATCATGCTAAATCAATTTGAAGGGAATGTAACAGTCAACGAAGAACCACCGAAACTTAATGGTACCTATCTAATTAAATTCAACAATCAAGATAAATAACCAAATCTACAAAAACATCGAGGCACCACGACTACAAATAAAACCGCCCACTTTTCAACCAACTCCTCTCGTGACAAAAATTCATCAACATACTATCTTTAGAAGCGCTTGAGGAACTTCATATAAAAAACACTAAGGAAATCAGCCTGATATCAAGCGAGAAAAGAACGCATCAATGGCTACTCTATGGTGCGATAGCCATTCTCATCATCTTTGGAATATTAGCTGCAAAGCTCAGAAGAAGCAGAACAATAGTCATAGAGAAAGTACCAAACCAAGACATTCCGCTTAACATCAAGGCAAAAATTCATCAAGACATTGACCCCGAAATCAAAGACTCAATTTCCAGATGCCGGACCTTTCCCAACATTTATACTGGTCATTATTTTTGAATGAAGACATTCAAATTTGGGAAGAGTTAACATGATCCCCACACATTCATCAACATGGCACCATATGATACCGGCACACAGCGTCCATAGACTCATGATCACGCCGGATACCCAACACCATGCACTTTCCTCATCACCATTCTCACCATTATCTTCTACCCCGGCTTTCCGCGCCTGCACCTGCACCTGACACCGGCGTGCATACCAACACGTACAACAATAGAATTAGAGCTAGATTAAAATAGAAATAGAGGTTAAGATTTTTCATGTTTTAGTTCGTAAATTTACTTTGGATTGAGCGTTGAAATAAAGAGGAGCTTCTCCTCACAAAAATAATTTTTTTTAAATTAAATAACTACATTAAATATAACATCCGTATAATCATATGAATATAAAAGTCTATGTTAAGAAGTCGGTTAGTGAAAAAAGCTTTCTCATTGAAAGCTCTGATGATCTACTTGCAGCTGCGACGTATCAATGAAATCTATAAATTACGTAAGCTTTTATAAAAAGTAATTCTGTTGTTTTCTCTCCTCTGTCTTACTCCCTCTTCCCCTATTAACCCTTATTTATCCTCCCTCAATTCAGATTGCACTTTTTCTTTTTTTTCTTTTTAATGGACACTGCTGGGTCAATATACATATATGTTACTACATACGTATGTATGTAGTTTGAATGGATAAATACGACGTATGCTATGATAAATATTCTATGCGCGTAGCTTAAATGAAACTTGATTACTTGAAATTTTTATTTTCAAAGTCAAGTGTTGATGTCATCTGTGTGAGTGAAACCTGGTTTAAGCCAAGCGTGCGGGATTTATCCTATAATATAAATTAAACTTTTAAACTATTTTCTCTCAAAAAAAAAACTTTTCGGGCAGCACTTCTGCCTGCTAAAATTCAACTGAATACATTTGCTTCTTACAACTAGCTTAAATACTCCCACTCCCCACTCACACTCGGACGCTGATCTCGGGAATGCTGCTGACGCGGTGATTTGCCCAGAGGATGAATTATCCGAAATCGATGCGTGTTTACATTATGCTTTCTTTACTCAGAAGATGATCGACGCGACTTATGTTATTTCAAAGAACACAACGCTTCTCGCGAAAAAACACTTTATTGATTCATGACTACACACTGAATGAATTAAAATCTAACTTAACTTACGATTGCAAGTTCGTTGCCATCGTCGACCTTTCGCTGACGCTGTAACGAATTGCATTACAAAATTATTGACGGAAATGCTTCGTCATTATTAATTAAAATACAGTTAAAATATTTTCGATGACAATGACCGAAGGTTCTTCGGTTGGGTCATCGGTGTCGTATTACATATAACTCCTCCCCGGTCAGAAAAAGAACTCTCCTGAGTTCTATTACAACTATTTTCCTTTGCTACAATATTAATTTTTGTTTTTGAACTTTTGAGTTTGACAATAATAAAGATTATTACTATTAAGATAATAACGAGGAGAGTCATATCCATACCATAAGATAAGTTCTTATGAAATCTAAGTTCCTTAATTAGTTTAAGATTTTTAAAATCATTGTTGCTTTTTATTTCATCAAATGATACTAATTTAATTGTAGTGTTTGAATCAAAACTATTACTTGGATAAAAATATTTGACTTCTATATTAATTTTATTGTTTGTAAACGTTTCTTGGTATAAACTAATTTGGCAATTATAAAAATTAATCAGGTAATTTCTTGTTAGCGTTATGTTTCTGTCATCACAATTTTGAATAAGTTTTTCGTTTAAAGCATTTTTTACCAAAATGGTTTCGTCATCAATTATTTCTATTTTTGTTTTATTATTGACTTTATAGTTACAATTATTTTTGAAAATGCAATTCTTACTTGGTTTTAGGTCCTTTAAAATAGTATCTTGCTTAAAAGTTAAAATATCGTTATTTATTTTTACAATGTATTCATTGGTTTCATCAATTTCGACATTATCTTTATTTGACAACGGTGTTATTAATTTTAAGTCTGTTTTTACATATGAATTTGGAATTTTTAAAGCTATAACAATAGATTGTTCTTTGTATTTTAAAACTCCCATCTTAATCAGTTTTAGCTTATAAAAATCAATTTTAAACATTTCTATTTCTTCAGTTGTTAATATTCCTGGATGAATCATGTTATTTTTTGCTGAAGCAATATTATCTTGAATTTGGTCGATCTTATTTTCCAAATATCTAAGTTTTAACATTTGATCGAAAAACATAGTTTGTTTTTTTATTTCATGATATTCTTCTTTAATAGTATTTAATGCACTTGTAATCTTACTTCTATCATTTATTATAGCATTTTTTAAAGTACTTAATGTGTCATTAAAGTGGGTATTAATTAAAATTTGTTGATTTAAGTTTTCTATTGCATGTTTATTGTTTTCTTTGTTTATATCTAGGTGTTTTAAAATTTCTATTCTATCCTCCTCATCCATGGTTCCAAACAACCATTTCTGAGCTTGACCTACAAAATTAAATAATCCTCTTTTTTCTCTTTTAACATTTGGCATGATTGATTTAATTTTAGCTTGTATATTTATGATAACATTGTTTAGTACTTCTTTACCATGTAGTTCAAGACTATCAATATTTGTTTTTATTTCATTTAACATGATCGCCATTTCTTGAGGGTTGATTATATGTAAGACCATATTTGTTGTATTAATAATTTCTACTTCCTGAATTTTTATCATCGTATATCCTAATTCTTCATTTATTTGATCTACTTGTAGTAGTCCCTGTGTCACTGGGGTCAGCAACATTAGAGCTGCTAGTGTTAATACCTGTAATTTTGAGAGGGCGTTTTATATTTGAAAAATGTACATTTTGAAGAGGGGCTAATTTGTAATATCGTTCGTCCTTATGTCTTAGTCTTTTGTAATTTCTAATATGACCTCTCGATCTGGTTTCTTCATATACCTCCCTACCAAGATTTCTTTTTGCAATTACGTGATTTTTTACTTTGTCAATTCTTGTCTGAAGGTCACTAACGCTTACTATTTCCTTAGCTTGTCTAGGTGAACATTTTATGGTGGAGTGATACCGATCATTATAGTTTCTTATAACGATTTGTATCTTCATTTCGACTGAAAGTTCATTGTCCTCAATTCCTGTTATTTTTTCTAACAAGGTTGAGTGCAATCTTTCAATATCGGCGTTACCTGTATGGCTATTGGGCTTTGTAAAATGAAATTCTACATTTTCTTTTTGTAAAAATTGTATTACTTGCTCTGACTTAAATTCATTGTCCATGATAACTTTTCTGGGTTTACCAAACTTTGTAAATTGTTCCATTATAATAGTAATTTTAGCTCTCCAGTTTCTATCAGTGATATTATAAGCTGCTGCAAATTTTGTTAATTTGTCTATTGTTGTAACAAATGCATGTTTTTTAAAATGAAATATATCTATATGAATGGTGTCGTTTTTCCCTTTTGGAGTTTCGGAAATACAAAATTTTGGTTTAATAGGTTTCCTATCGTATTTAGTTTCACGGCATTTTTGACAGTTGTTTATTATATGATGGATATGCTCTCTTAATTTTGGGTAGTAAATTTTATTTTTTAGGCTATTGTAACACTCATTTATGCCGCTGTGCATAGATTCTTTGGTATGGTATAAGGATAGCTGTTTATGTAATTCTGTTTCTGTCTTTATTTCCATTGCTCTTTTGGTGCACTTTATAAACTTTGTTTTCTGGTCAGATGAATAAAGCGAAATTAAAATTAACTGAATTTTATTGTAGTCTGATTCTGATACTTCGGAATAGATCCCTATATATCCCTTAATTATATAACGTTTAAGTATCATTTCTATTTGATTTTTATCTTCCAGTGGGTTAATTTGAATAATTGTTCTTTTATGTACAGTTTCAACTTCTTCACCTAGACTATAAGTTAAAATAATTTGAATTTTGTATTTATTAACGATATCGTCCTTGATTCCTATGTGATCAAGTAGTTGTTCCTGAACTGAATGTTGGGTATCCCGATCAGAGAGTGCAAAGTTTGAACCTTCTTTATTACAATCATTAATCTTTTGTGAATTTTCTAATCTACTTAGGTAGTCGGCGACCTTATTTTCTCGTCCTTTCAAGTACTCTATTTCGTAATTATATTCCTGCAATTTTAAGATCCATCTCTGATGTTTTTGCGAGAATTCTTTTCCTTTGAACTTAGTATTTAGGTATTTTATTGGAACATGATCGGTAATGATTTTAAACCTATTGCCATATAGATACGGACGAAAATAATTTACAGCATAAACAATAGCAAGAAATTCTTTGTCAGTAGTGCTGTAATTTATTTCATGGTTATTTAACGTTCTAGAAACAAAACATACTGGGTGGCCCTCCTGAGACAGAACAGCGCCAATAGCATAATCGCTGGCATCTGTTGTCACAGTAAAAGGTTTATCGAATTGGGGGTACCTTAGTATGGGATGTGTAGAAATCAGACGTTTTAAGTTTTCAAAAGCTGCTATGTACTGGGGGTCTTTAATATTAATCCTAAATCCCTTTTTCAAATATTTTATCATCGGATAAGCTATTTTCGAATAATTCTGAATAAACTTTCGATAAAATCCTGTAGCTCCCAAAAATCCCTTTAATTGCCTTTCTGTTTTTGGAATTTCTATATTCTGAATATCTTTTATTTTATTCGGATTCGGTTTTATACCATCCTTTGTTAAAATATGACCTAAAAATTTCGTGTTCTTTTTAAGAAAACTGCATTTGTCTATTTGTATTTTTAAGTTATGTTCCTGTAGTCTAGCAAAGATCTTTGTTAATGAATTTTCATGTTCTTCTAGCGAAGTTGAAAAAATTAGTATATCATCCAAATATACTATACAAATTTTATTAATAAATTCTCTAAGGATTTCATTCATCAGCCGTTGGAAAGTTGCCGGAGCATTCTTCAATCCAAACGGCATTCGAACATACTCGTACAGACCTGCTGGGCTAACAAAGGCGGTTTTTTCTATATCCTTTTCCGCAACCATTATCTGGTGATAGCCTTTAGCAAGATCAATTGTACTAAAATACTGCGCCTTGCCTAATTTATCAAGTATTCCCTCAATATTAGGCAAAGGGTATTTATCATCGACTGTTACTTGATTCAGTCTTCTATAATCGACAACTATTCTGAACTTTTGGATGCCTGAATTGTCCATCTTCTTCGGAACGACAATAATTGGTGAACTATACCTACTATTGCTCTTTCGAATTATGCCTTGCTTCTCCATTTCGTCTATTTGTTTTCTAACCTCAGCTTCATGTTTCGGTGGGTATCGGTATATTTTCGAATTTATCTGTTCTTCTGTTGTAGTTTTTATATTATGTACCACCGTTTTTGTTTTAGTTAGAATATCTCCTTCTTTATATAGAAGTTTATTAAATTTAACCAGTAATTTTGTTATAATATTCCTTTCTTGTTCGTTTAAATGATCCAACTGAATACTTTTCAGAGTGCTTACTTCTAGAACATTAAATTCTTCTTCAACAATTTTGGAAAGAAAGGATAAATTTACACCATTTTTCATTCTGATTTCTTTATCTTCTAAGCTTATTTCCTTAACATTGTTTTGAATCCAGTCCATGCCAATCAAAAGATCATAAGGTTTTTCTATTTCTAACGCTATCCATTTAATTTTTGCATTATTCGGGTATTTGAATTCTTCAGGGCAAACTGTTGCTACTGTTTTATTAGGTTTACTGACATGACCTTGTATTGTATTTATTTTCGTTTGATGTAAGTCTACCAAGATCTAAAACTTGGTAATTGTAGTTGGGAAATCTCGATAGGTTAAGTATACTTATTGTAGAACCAGTATCGAATAAGGCTATATATTTTTTCTTTTCAATCGTGAGAGTTGTAAAAATTTTATTTTCCGAGGCTAGTTCGTAAAAAACGAATTTGTAACATCTGTATCTAATCTGTCAATCGTATCTACGTCCATTTGTCGTGTACTTTGTTGACTACCTTGTGGTCTGTTATTCGTATATGAATGTTGTCTAGTGTTGTCTGAACTACTTGGTTGTGATTGTCTATTGGTTTGTCTTGTCCCTACATGTTGTGAGTGGTTACCATTTCTATAAAATTGATTATTATTAGAGGACTGCCTACTAAATTGAACTGAACTATGTTTTTGTTTGTATTGATTGACTGGTTGATTATTTTGCCTAGGATTGATACTCCGATCATAATGATTACTATTTTTCATTCTATCATTACTATTCATCTGGCTACAATTTAAATTACTCTGATCGAGGCCTATAAATTTGTGTATAATATCTCTAATTTCCGATAAGTTATATTTATCAATTATGGCATAAGCTAATGGTCCGGAAACTAGTTCCTTAATTTTTTGCACCAGCATTCCACTAAAAATATTGTATATTTCGGTTCTCAACAAAAGCTACGTACTCTGTTATGTCTTCAACACAATTTGTTAACTTATTATCTAATTCTATTATGCTACTCACTCTAAGCGATCCAATTTGTTTGGTGAGAGTCATCTGATCCTTTTTGGGCCGGTAGTGTCGTCTTAACGCTGCTTTACACTCTTCCCAGGTTGAGGGGGGGTTGACATTTAACAGGTTTTTGGCTGCTCCTTGTATCTTGAGGTCGTAAATTATCTGGAATGCTTCCAAGGCTTCTTCTCGGTATTCATCTAAAACTCTTGTTACTGCATCAATGAATGATGGTAGTGTCCCAAGTTGTCCATCGAAAATTGGTAGGAACCGAGTTTCCTTCTCGATTCTTGATCGTAAGCTTTGTCTCTGGGGTTGACCCTGTACTAGCAATTGGGTCAATGCCACCAAACATTGTTCGATCTGATTCGGTTGAGCCATGTTTCTAGAGCTGTCGAAAATGTTTGCTCTAATGTTGCGTCGATCCACTTTAAAAACTTTTGTTTCTACTTAAAGGACCTAATTTGTTTTCCACTTCTGTCTTTATTGTTGTTAATAATTTTTTTTTTTTTTTTTTTTTCACTGCACTGCTGCTTTTCTCGAAGACTGTTTTTGTTTCTGCGTAAAGCACTAAATTTTATTTTGCTTTACTTTGTTTCCAACTTATGTCTTGATACTTTTTTTTTTTTTTTTTTTATCTTTCACCGACTGCGCCACTTATGTTATTTCAAAGAACACAACGCTTCTCGCGAAAAAACACTTTATTGATTCATGACTACACACTGAATGAATTAAAATCTAACTTAACTTACGATTGCAAGTTCGTTGCCATCGTGGACCTTTCGCTGACGCTGTAACGAATTGCATTACAAAATTATTGACGGAAATGCTTCGTCATTATTAATTAAAATACAGTTAAAATAGTTTCGATGACAATGACCGAAGGTTCTTCGGTTGGGTCATCGGTGTCGTGTTACATATAACTCGCGTACTGGATTCAGAGTCAAGTGTTTCCTGTCCGTTGTTGATATTAATTTCCGTTAACTCCTCCGCCCTTAAGAGTGAACGTCCGCTAGACCAGTGGTTCCCAAAGTGGTCCCTACGGATCCCAAGGGGTCCCTGGGATCATTCAGGGGGTCCCTGGGATCATTCAGGGGGTCCCTGGAAAATTAAAATCGATTTGGGGTCCCTGAACAACGTCGGAGGGTCCGCGCAAGATAAAAAAAAATAAAAAATTGTGACACATTTGTATTTATATGGATGTTGAAATAAATAACAATGAATAACTGATTAGCGAATTTTAGATCCTAAGTAAAATATTAATATAGACAGGTGCATAGAATACAAGTAATAATAAGCATGGAGGTGATTCAGGCAGATTTCTACAAGTGCATACAACAAATTCTCCTAGTCTTGGACAAAAATAGATATGCAGATAGCGTACTTTCGTTACGTAAGTATATTTGAATAAAATTGATATCTCTTTAATTTAAATTTATTTAAGCAAAGTTATATTCTTGTTTAAGTTGATTAAAAAAAATATATGTATATATTACAGTTATCAGTACAGTAACATTCACTAAGGATTTCTTTTTTATTAAAACTTAACCCGGTGCCGGTCACATGGCGGTACCCAGTGCCGCTTTCTAGGATTTCTTAAATTTTCAGGTATTCGAGTCGACGGCAGGCTGCTCAGTATTCCAAGAAAAATATACTAACTGGAACGTGCCGCATATTTGGATTTATCATCACTTCAGTCAGTTATTGTCTTCCAAAGTAAGATATTGCTTTTTTCGGCACTCCGTACCGCCCGCGACTAGTAATGTGAGTTTTTGATATTGACATTTGTCTTTTCTTGTAATATTTATTTTCTTAATAGTCAAATTATTTATTATTTATCAACAAAGTGTTTTCTAACACAGATGTGTTTCTAAAGAATATATTATTAATGATTCCGTAAAAGAATTTAGACATATTGGGATTAATAATTTAATATAATGCACCCTAAAAGTTATAGCTTACTATTTTATATTTTCGTTTACTTCCGTGAATGTTTGGAATTGCTGTATATTATTATATCCTGTTGTTAATTCATTTTGAATTATTTATTATTATTGTTGATATATGTATATATTTTCCTATATCTTTTTGTGCCTTTTTTTTCAGATAACAGTATGAGTGAGCCGAAGAAAAAATGCAGACAATACAGTGTTGAATACATTAAATGTGGCTTTATTCCGTCACCAGGAAATAGTACTTTACCTTTCTGTCTTCTACGTAATAAAACGATATCAAACGATTCAATGAAACTTTCCAAGCTTAAGGAACATTTAATAAAAATCCATAGTGACAAAAAAGATAAGGATTTACCGTTTTTTCAAAAAATCAAAGAAAAATATTTGAAAACACGTACATTGCAAGAACTTATAGGGGCAACATCTAAGAGAATTGACGATGGACTGCGTGCTTCTTATAATATTTCTTTAATGATTGTGAAGTCCGGAAAGCCGCACACTATTGGCGAAGAACTTATTCTACCAGCTGTGGGTGAGGTAATACGTACCGTGTTGCACAAACCAGCTTCCGATATTATAAAAAACATTTCACTGAGTAATAATACTGTACGAAGAAGGATCGACGAAATAGCTCAGAGTGTAGAAAACTCTTTATGTGACTACTTAAGAACATCTGAATTCTCTATACAGCTTGATGATTCAACATTACCAGGAAACGAAGCTTTACTTTTAGCTTATGTGAGATTTGTAAAAGAAGAAAAAAATTCCCAAGAATTGTTATTTGCTAAATGTTTGGAAACTGATACGAAAGGTGAAACGTTATTTACCGAATTAAAAAGATTTTTCGATGTAAAAGCTATACCCTTGAGTAATATCATCTCCGTTGCTACTGATGGTGCTCCGGCAATGGTAGGACGACACCGAGGTTTTCTGGCATATTTAAAACAAGTTATACCGAATGTATTATCGGTACACTGTGTCATTCATCGACATCATTTGGTCGCCAAAGACCTTAGTGAACGTTTGCATGAATCACTACATTATGTAATCAGAGCTGTTAATTACATCAAAAGGAATGCCTTATATGAGAGATTATTTGCTCAACTTTGTTTGGAAAATGATGATGACTATAATCGTTTATATACTACTTAACACAGAAGCACGTTGGTTATCTAAAAGTGCGTGTTTAGATCGCTTCTATTCCCTCTTTAATTCAGTGTCGGAATTCCTGGAGAGTAAAGACAATGATTTGCGGCACAATTTAGTAATCTCAAAAAATGACATCGCTTATATGACTGATTTATTTGCCAGATTTAACGAGACTAATTTGAAACTACAAGGTGACACATTGAATTTAATCAAAACTAAAAGTGTAATATCTGCCTTTGTTGCAAAACTTTTACTATACAAACAAAACTTGGGAAGAGGAGAATGTTCTCCGTTTTCTAATCTTTGAAAATTGCAAAATAGAGATGAAGATTTGTTTGCTTATTGTCAACACTTAACGGCGCTTCATTCGGACCTTAACCAAAGATTTGAAGACATTTTTCACTTGGATATTCCCGAATGGGTGTTGAACCCTTTTGCAAGTAGTCAAACTCAGAGCACAAATGCAGATGAATGCATACTAATACGGGAGCAATTAATTGAATTATCCACAAATGAGGAGCTGAAACCAATGTTTAAGCAGGGATACGACAATTTCTGGTTACAAAAACAGATCCCAATTTTATATCCAGCATTATGGGTTATTGTACGGAAGCTGTTGATTGTTTTCCGTCTTCCTATTTGGTAGAACGTGGATTCAGTTCCGTTATGAGCCTCGTTACAAAAAAAAGAAACAGACTAGAAATTAGTACTCGTGGGGATTTGCGGTTGCTACTCACAAACATTGAGCCAGACATAAATACACTCATAACATCCCATCAGGTTCATCCAAGTCATTAATTTTTTTTTTGTATGTTAAAACAGAAGTTATAATTTCAATAAATACTTCTTTAACAAAATGTTTTATTTATATTTTATTTTTACTTCACCATTTACCATTCAAGATATCAAAGTTAAATTTTTAATTGTTCTATTATGAAAATATGTAGTTTTTCACCCAAGGTCCGTGGGAAAGTTTTGACTATGAAAGGGGGTCCGTGGAAAAGTTTTGACGATGAAATGGGGTCCGTGGGCCAAAAGAGTTTGGAAACCACTGACATAGAAGAATGATATCTGGTTAAGTCGGGAGGTTGTCGCTCTTGCCGTTGGGGAAGGTAATGGTATGGTCTCCTCTGTCTTTGGTGTTTCGTCAGGTGGGTGTGTATTGGTGGTAGTGACCTCTGTTGACCTATTAACCTTTACGACTATTCGGAAGATTGTTATTATGATAATGTGGAGTAATAGACAGGCTCCGATGCTGATCATTATGCTGTGTTTCACCTTGGTCTTCAGGAGTTGGATGTAGTGTGTGTTGTTGGCGTGGAGCTCCTTTATCATTCCCAGTGATAACATTTCTTCTACTTCGCGATTTATTGATGCTGGTTGTAGAATTGCCGGAAGGGGGTTGAAATGCGTCAGCTCAAGAGATTTAAAAATGCTTTTCCCGATCTGGATGCTGGTGTTGTGGTACTTGATCAGAAACGTACCGTTAGAGCAACTTGGTTGTTATCGATTATTATTTTCCCATTATATTGGTTCTGGAAGATGATATCGGGTGATATTTCCTCGAAGGCTGGGACGTGTTGGCTATTAGTTGCAGTGCAGTTTGCAGGTTTACTGTTTAATAAATTTGGGATACAAGTTGTGTTACTTAGGTTTACAATATTACTCTTAGGACAAATTGACAATTTATTTCTTGTATTACAACTTAGATCTATTCCGTATGTTTCGTCTTTACACTTTATAATTTTATTAAAATCAACTTTAATTATTTTATTTCCTTCTTTTACTGGTTTTATACTTAAACTACTACAAATTTCTTCGCTTACAGTTGGTAGACTTACTATACAGGGTGTCCCACAAGCAATTTGCCAAAAAGCTAGAGTGTGTAGGTTTGGTCAAGACAAGAAAAAAATCGTACGGGAGGGGGGGTCTATTTCCCTCCGTTTAGCCGTTTATTTTCTAAAAAATTGACTTAATTTGGAAAAAAAATTATTAAAAATCAACAGTTACATCCACAATGCCGTGATATACTTTTTTCTAAAGCCAGAAACCTCTTCTTTCATCTCGTTTTTAAACGAAGCTGTTTTAAGGAATAGATTTTGAGAAATTAATTTTCAAACTCAAAATTTTGAAAAAAAAATTTAAAAAAAAAAATTTCGAACTATTTTTTTTCAAAAGTGTATGTAATTAAGTACTAATTTTTTTTCAAAAATTCAATTCTCTTATTAGTTTTTAGTTAAAAACAGAAAACCGAATGCAAAAATGTCTTGTAGTTTTTGAGAAATTTAAAAAAAACCCGAACCATTTTTTTCTAAGAAAAACCTTTTTTTTGGTTTTAACGCGGCTGGACTTGTAGGCAAATTAATGTATGAAACATTGACCTCTTTTTTATTATTTTTAAAAAAAATCGGAGTTTTATAAGGATACAATAAAGTGACACAGTATTGGAATAACCCTGGATTAATCCTTTTTTTTCATTGATAACGCCTGAAAACTGACCTGCCAATTTCGTCTGGGTCCGCCCGCCGCCGATGGGTTCTACCCGCTAGGACCTTAGGACAGTAAAACCGCTATTTCTTTATTGAAAAACAAAATATTTGCAAATCAAATGTAAATAAAAGGCATCGCATTTTTAATAAAAAACCATTTCAAAATTGGATGTTAACTCATCAACACATTACGATGTCATACTCATACTCTAGAGAAGAATTAACGGACATGCACTTCTGCCACGGTTTAGCTAATGGTCGAGATCGTGAAGCCGAAAGACTCTACGCTGAAAGATATCCCAATAGGAGGTGTCCCAGTCGTAGCATGTTTTCAAGAATCCACCGACGTCTGCGAGAGCACGACGTAATCCCTCCCTTAGTACAAGGAGGATAGCTATTATGCTTGGAGTGCCCAAATCTAGAGTATGGAGAGTGCTTCATATCGAAAACTTATATACCGTACCATTTTAGGCCAGTTCAGGAACTCACCTCAAACGACAAGTTTTTGAGAGCAGAATTTTTTTGATCATTACTGCTTCGAGATGAAACTGAACGAAACTATTTTGCAAGGATATTCTGGACGGATGAAGCACAGTTTACCAGAGATGGGGTTACTAACTTCCACAGTTTGCATCATTGGAGTAGCACCAATCCACACAACAAAAAACAAAATAAATCACAACACCGCTGTAGCTGTAATGTTTGGCTTGGTATTGTTGGGCAAACTGTAATCGGGCCCCGGTTTTTGAATGCCGTTATTAATGGAGAATCATACCTGCAGTTCATACGGACCTTTTGCCCGATTTGATGGACAACGTTCCTGCCATAGCAGACAATTTAATCTAGCAGCAAGATGGAGCACCAGCACACTACAGCTTACGGGTTAGAAACTGGCTGGATGATCATTATAGTGACCGTTGGATCGGAAGAAGGGGCCCCACGGAATGGCCACCTAGATCACCAGATTTAATTCCTCTAGATTTTTATGTGTGGGGATTCATGAAGATGTTTACGAAGTGGAAATAGTATCAAATTGCAGGAAAATTTGTCAAGCATAGACTTATGTGCAGCCATTAGAAGGAGATAAAGGGTCCGCCCCATAATTTTTTTTTTTTTTGAAAATGCTATAAAAAAACTACTGAATATTTTCTCAAATTTCTTTTATTATTTGAAAGTGTCTCTGGCTTGTCGGCGTAACACTTATCTTTGATGGCACCCCACAAATAATAGTCCAACGGTGTCAAATCGCAGCTCTGAGGTGGCCAAACGACATCAGCTCTGCGGCTGATAATGCGATCTTCAAAAACAGGGCGCACAACATCGAGTGTAGCTTCGGCTATGTGGCACGTAGCGCCGTCCTGTTGAAACCAAATGTTGCCAATATCCTCCTCTTCAATTTTTGTGAACAAAAATTCGTTCAACATGGCCCGATAACGATCGCCATTGACTGTAACGGCCACTCCTTGCTCATTTTCGAAGAAAAATGGCCCAATTATGCCTCTGGACCAAAATCCGCACCAAACAGTGGCTCGTTTTGGGTGCACCGGCTTTTCAATGTATGCGTGCGGGTTTTCTGTGCCCCAAATGCGACAATTTTGCTTGTTTACATACCCGCCAAGATCAAAATGAGTTTCATCTGAAAAGATGATTTTTTTGGCAAAATCGGCATCTTCTGTAAGTCGATCGCAGGCCCACTTAGCGAAGCGTTGTTCAGGCGTATACACAACCATATTCGTTCAGCGGAAGGATAAAACTAATTATCTATCAAATCAGACATGAGCTAAGTGTTACCATTCACGAAATAAGCACTACTTGAAAAAAAAACGTTAGATGGCGGACCCTTTAGAAAGAGAGTTAGAAATTATGTTTTTATGTGCGATTTGTGAACAACTTTGCCCGATTATGTGAGCACCGTTGTTTTTCTGTTTTCTTTGATAACTTCCTTTGAATATCGGGGAGAGACATACTCTCTTGTTTTTCCTAACGTAAATAGTTTCTCCTACTGAATATTCCTTCATTGGTGATTTCCTTTATTATGGTAGGTCAAATCATGTTCTTGTTTATCTTTTAATTTGGTTTGAATTTCGTCTCGAATTTTATCGATTTGGGAGGGATCTAAAGGATCTATGTTTTTACTGAAGAACAAATCTACGGGCTTCCTGTTTGTTACTGAATGTATCGAGAAATTATAAGCATTCACAGCAGTTTCTAGTAGTTCCGTGAAGGAGTTATGCAGCTGCTTTTTTTTGATGCATCGCATGAGTTCAGAGAGGGTCGAATGAAATCTTTCGACGGATAAAGTTCCGAATAGTACTCACCCCCGATTTTTTTCAATTTTTTTGTACGTATAGCCTAATATATCAAAGTTAAAAATCCAAAGCGGTTTTTAGCGCAAGTGACTGGAAAGGACTAAAAGGATGTGCTAAATTTGAATATCCTGCAGAAATAAAACTCAAATATCTTTAAAACTGCAACAGCTATGTTTGTAAATGATACTGCAAATTAAAGCAGTAATTAAGTGCTTTTAACTGACATCAAAAGTATAGTAATCCGTTCACAAATATTGAAGATATGAATAATTTTGAAAAAATAGGTCAATATTTTCAAGGAAAAAAAAAATTAAAAAAGAAAGTGTATTATAAAGGCATATGTTTTTTACGGGATTATAAAACTACATTTGAAGTCCTTTTCAATGATACCAAACATGCTTTTCACAAAATATTACCTTACGCGAACAGTTTATTTCTTCAGAAGTAACATTCATCAAAGTATAGTTTACAAGATAATGGCTAAAAGGAATGAAAAATGCTCTTTTTTCTGCCATGAATACATATGTATATATGTACGTCGCCGTTTTTATAAGTAAATCGCAGTGAAATATCTATGGGGGGGCATGCTGCCCCCCTGCAACCCCCCTGCTTGGGCTCACTGTAGGATTTGGGGTAGGTGCAAAGTTGGGGTAGGTGCAAAGTATGAGGTTGTGCATACATATGTGTATCAAAATATTAGAATGCCCTTTACCATATACTCAAATTTTATCAAAATCGGGCAGGAGTACTCTTTTGTTAATATTTATCATTATTCCATCTTCTATTTACAAATTTAGTCCTGAATAATAACTTTTAAATATAACATTTTTATATCAAAATTCAAATTACAATAACATTTATTTTACATTTCATTATTTATATACAGTTTGATACACACACACATACACAATATAAATATTTATTATATATATAAATATAATATTTAATTTACGTCAATTTGACAATACAAATCATTGACCAGGGTAACAGCGCTTAATATCCTTCAGCAACTGATTAAAAGGATCTTGGTTCAATTTTTGAAGCGACGACGCCACAAAAATTCGCATAAATATTACTCCATATTGTCGACACGGACACCACCACGAGATAATTGACGAGAAATTGACCAGGAATGATTGACAGTAAAGTGATGATATCCGAAAGATTCTAAGTTCATATATCCCTTCCAACAATCTGTGTGGATAGTAGTTCCCAACTTCACATGTTTTTGTATTAGACTTATTAAAATATTTTTGTCTCTTTATTTTCGGGACAAATTTCGAGACGGTATTGAGAAGGACTCCCACGAAGAATAATGCCTAAGACCCAAGAACCCTCAACAACACGCCCCCTATGGTATTTGCGACGACCAATTTTACATTCGTCAATCTCAACAACTTGACCAACACCTCCTATTTGACCCTCTTCCTCGAATTGTTCGTCTAACGCCAGCATACAGACTTCTCGACAAAACGAAAACCGATCCGAAACTGTCTCACGGGAAACTTGCTTTCCATCAATAATTGAACTTTCCCGGATGGTTTGTTCAAATGACATATTTAAAGAAAAACAATATGTAATTAGTATGCAAACTTCAGGTGAAATACGACATCTCTCAAACCACGTATTATTTGCAACACTTTCACAATGATAGTATTTGCTTGTCTTACGACACTCAAATAATCCACATATTAATTTTAATTCATTTAATACCATATATTTTTTATGCTTATGACAATACTTTGTCGCTGGAATTAGTCCAAGAATCCACTTAAAATACTTGCTGATTGAAATAAATTATACGTTAAATCCATTGCAAAATACAAAGTATGAACAATCGCGGAAAATTGAGGTCTACCTTTGTGGACAGTTTCTACTCAACAAGAGACGAAAAGCTTTTTCATCCTCGGTTGTCTTTACTTGGGTCCGTTATCGCCGTTATACGAGGGGAAAAACATTTGTTTATACAAATGTTACTCCCAGGGCTCACCCAAGCTTGATGAATGTCACTTCTAAAGAAAAAAACTCCTCTCTTAAGGTGATGTTTAACGAAAAGTATAGCATGTTTGGTATCGTTAAAAAGGTTTTCGAATGTAGTTTTATAATTCCAAAAAAAAAATATGCCTTCATAATACACTTTCTTTAAAAAAAAATGTTTCCTGGAAAATATTGACCTATTTTTCCAAAATACTTCATATCTTCAATATTTGTAAACTATATACTATAATTTTATTATCAGTTAAAAGCACTTAATTTCTGCTTTAATTTGCGATATCACTTATAGATATAGCTGTTGTAACTTTCAAGATATTTTCTGCAGGATATTCAAATTTAGCACATCCTTTTAGTCCTTTCCAGTCATTTGCGCCAAAAACCGCTTTGGATTTTTAACTTTGATACATTAGGCTATACGTACAAAAAAATTGAAAAAAATCGGGGGTGAGTACTATTCGGAACTCCACCCATGATTTCTCTGAGAGGTTGCCTAACATCCTCAATAACTTTGGATTGTATTTTCCTGACTTGAACGTACTTAGAGAACTTGTCTATCGATGTTAGTACTAGGTTACCTTCAGTTGAGAAGATGTCGACATGTATGATTTGTCCGTTGGAGTTGCTTGAATTTCTACCTTATCCGGATGGCGGTCATACTTGTTCTCTTTACAGATAGAGCATAGTTTTATTATTCTTTTTATTTTACGTGACATACCAGGGAAGTAATATTTTTCTAAGATCTGCAGTTTGTTCTCGCGATCATTCCTGTGAGCACGTTGGTGGGTGTTAATAATTATCTCTTTTTGTTTTCATTCGTCAGTCACGTCTTCGACCATGACTTGAGAAAATCGAATGCGATATTTAGCAAAATGGTCCCTATAAATTTCTTGAATCATTCCTCTGTTTTTATGCAATTAATTACTGTAGGGTTTAGTCTGATTTTAAGAATTTCGATTAAACTGTTTGGTGTATAGGATTGTTCGGTTATAAGGTGCCTGTGATATGTCGGAAAGATTATTCGGAATTCGTGACTATTTGCATTACCGTTGTTAAGAAAAATTTTATTTTTGAATACGTTTATTGGTGATTCAACACTCAATATGAGGCCATGTGACGAGCTCTCGTCGCTATGTATTGTCGGAGTAAGGGAGTTTATTTGGGATCGGATGGGAGGTCTGGAGAGTGCATCCGCAACTACGTTTGACCTGCCTGGTTTGTATTTGATTTCGTAGTTGTATTCCTCCAAAATGGCTTTCCATCTTTTTAATTTGGAGTTATTATTTTTATTGCTTAGGGAGTAAGTAAGTGGTTGGTGGTCAGTGTGAATTATAACTTTTGCTGATCCGTAGAGATAATTTCGGAAGATGTTAAGTCCCCAGATTATAGCTAGCATCTCTTTTTCATTGGCTGCGTAGCTTTCTTCGGTCTGATTTAGAGTTCTTGATATGAACATAATGGGCTTATCTTCTTGTGATAGCACAGCGCCTAGGGCGTAATTAGAGGCGTCGGTTACTAATTCGAAGGGTTTTGTGAAATTTGGGTGTGCGAGGATGACTTCTTCTGATGTTAAGGTATTCTTGATTTTCTGAAAAGCTTCTTTTGCAGCGCCGTCGAGATGGATGAGCTTCCTACTTGAGAGATTTTTGGACAGTCGTCCATCCTCCCCCCTTAAGAGGGTTGTTAGGGGTTTCGCCAGCTTGACATAGTCCCTAATGAAGCGACGGTAATACCCTGACAGGCCGAGAAAAGAGCGAAGTTCTTTCAGGGTACCTGTGTATGGAAAGTCTTGAATTGCTCTTATTTTTTCTGGATTGGTCTTAATGGTGATATTGGGGTACAGAAGGTATTTTCTGGGCTGGGGGCCAATTTTTCATCTGGGGTCGGTTTACATAGTTGACCCTATCCGTCCGAATGGTTTGTACGTCCATAGGCTCTGGTAGTGGCTGCCTAGGAGTGGCTAAATATTGTGGACGTTGTTGTTAGTGTTGTTGTTGATGTCGTTGCTGTGGCATAAACTGTCTCTGAAATCTTGGAGGTGGAATATGCCTCGCGTTGTATTCGAAAGGCATTTTTGTCTAGGTGGTTGATTCGGATAAACCAATTCGGGACAGAATGGTTGACGAGAAGGAACTGTATTGATGTTTCCTCGTCTTGGTGGAATTAGTGGTGGTTCTGGGTGGTTTATTCTCCTGTTCTGGCTGTTTGCTATTGCGTATTGTGATCGGTAGTTTTGGTTTTCTAGCCTCAAACACAGATGCAGTGCCTGGGGCAGATCCACCGGTTCTCGCATTCATAAGAATCTGGGAAGGTCACCTCTTAATCCCCGAATAAATGTGTCGAGAGCTGTAAGTTTGAATCAGCAAATTAAGAGATTCAAAGCTGACATCCAAGCATGGAATCTTGTTCAATATGAGTGAAAGGTGTTCATACACGGCTTGGTAAAATTCTTGAATTGATGCGTTGCCCTGCAGTGCCGTGAAATAACGCCGAGCGAAATAACACCGAATTCTCAAATTCGGCCTTATATCACTTTATGAAAGCGAAATAAGACCGACTTTCAAATTTGGCTTTATTTCGCTTTCATATAGAGAAATAAAGCCGAGCATTGTTTGTGAAATAAAACCGAATTTCTGAGATAAAGCGAATGTCTTCTGAAATACTTAGAATTTATATCTTTCTGTTGACAAATATAAATTTTACAACATATCTAAAAAACAAATGAAGTATGTAGTTAGAAAAAAAAACGAATTTTTAATACGGTTATATTTTGATTGTTGATATAGGCGCCTGCCTGACGAAAAGCACCTACCCCGAGCGGAACCTGCCGCATATGAAAAGAGAGTTTAAATTCCTTAATCCCGCGAAGCGGGCCACCCAGGTACTGTTACATTTAATTTTTTGAAAAAAAATTGTTGCTAAAATTCAACTGAATACATTTTCTTCTTACAACTAGCTTAAATACCTAATTTCTGCCGCCACTGCACTTTGTCGCTTCTCCCACTAGGACGCTGATCTCGGGAATGCTGCTGACGCGGTGATTTGCCCAGAGGATGAATCATCCGAAATCGATGTGTGTTTACATTATGCTTTACTCAGAAGATGATCGACGCGTACTGGATTCAGAGTCAAGTGTTTCCTGTCCGTTGTTGATATTAATGACATTATGCTTTACTCAGAAGATGATCGACGCGTACTGAATTCATAGTCAAGTGTTTCCTGTCCGTTGTTGATATTAATTTCCGTTAACTTATACCTACCTAACTTTGAAATTTTAAGGAACGATCGATCTACTGATATTGCGGGTGGTGGGGTAGAAATTTACTGTTAACCAGGTATAAACTGTAAATTAATTACTAAATCTAGTGGCAGTGGAATAGAATACGAATTACGCGACAATAGTACTAAATGTTTGATTGCATGTGCATTCAACAACAATAGAAGCTGCTCCCCTTTACCGTTCTTCTCAGCGATGTCTGATTACAGTGCTCTATATGAGCACATTATAATTTGTGGAGATTTTAATACTAATCTAGTGAAAAATGACTCACTTGCCTTCCAAATGAAAAATTTACTTTCTTCTAATAGTAAACACTGCTTATCCCACTCGCCTTCGCTCAGGATCGTCTTCCAAGACTACTAGATTTAATCGTTGTGTCCACTCCGTAGCTTGTTTTATTGTTTGAACAATTGTCGTTTGACCATGATCTTCTGTTCTGTACCTATGATATTAACTTGTCTAAAATCGTTATCCCAGACACATTTACATTTAAAGATTTCAATGCCATCGATGTAATCACTCTTCAAAACGCTGTTGTCTCAGCGCCCTGGGAAGAATGTCGCTTAAAGTCTGACCCAAATGATGAAGTTAAACTCTTCTAAGAAATTCTATCCGAATTGTACGTTCGCTGCGTACCAACCGAAACGGTAAAAATTAAGAACTGCGCATGTCCTTGGTATAAGTTAAACTATTCGTCAAGATTTTCTTTTAAAAAAACAACTCTTTAGTTTCTTCCGGATGGTTTACAACTGAACTACTTAAAATAAACTTAAATCAATTTATAGGTGAATGCGATACTTGCTTTGTTGGCGTTTATTGCAATGTCAGCAGCAAGGGCATTGCACGGTTAATTGCGCAATTGAAACCTGCGTTTCGCTGCGTTGTATTTTTGATTTTTTATGCTGGTGTGTTAACTTATACAACTGAAGTAGTCAACTCCATCAAAAGAAGAAACAGATTGTATAGTAAATGGAACAGTAAAATGGAAATGAGGTTAATTGGACTTCGTTTAAGACGGCGCGATTACGCTACCTCTGTTATATGTAACTAGAAAAAGATTTCTATTTCACATTTCTTCCTTCTAAAAAAATTATGGAGTAATCTTAGAAAAATTGGTTTATCTCGCAGCAATGATAATTCTAAATATGCTTATGACCCTGACGAACTTAACAGTTATAATAACCACTCGCCCCGCACCGACGATAATATAAGTATTACCGCGTCGGCATTTTCCCTCGTCACTCGTCACGTAAACGAATACCATTGCGTCGTCTATTTCCCAGACTTAACCCGACAAAATCCCAAGTAATTCCGATATCCAAAAAACAATTTAACTTAGATCTTCTTCCCTGCATACATATGTATGTATATCTCAATGACTCTAGAATTAAGGCTGTCGAGTCAACTACTAGCCTCGGGCTTGTAATAAGTCTGGTTACCTTCACACAAACATTGTCATTCTTCTACTATCTTCTACAATTGTTGGAGCACTCAGGCACAAATACTGGCCCATTGCACTAAAAAAAACAAAAATGGTAATTTTTCGCGTTTATTGTTGTCTTCGTAAAATGTAGCCCAGCGCGTGCGTCACTCCACTCGAAACAAGTCGCAGACTGGTTATTTCTTTAATTTACCACTAATAACATACTCGGAGGTAGTATATAGTAGCCTAGACTCCTTATCCTTACGTAAGTTATAAGTAGCCTTCAACGATGGAGTGCATTACATCTATGTTATTCGCCGTTACAAGCTTATCTCTGTGTACTCTCGAGATTTGCTAGGTTGCAACTTGCAACAATACATCAACACCAGAAACTGTATGTTCTTACACAAAATTATTACTAACCGTAGCAAGGCGTATTTGTACAACAGACTAAATTTCACTCGATCTTCTTAAATCTCGAACATTATTTCCTGCTCGTCACGTATATTCTTCATTCACATTATTAGATTGTGGAACTCCTTGCCCTCTAATGTAAGATCAATTTCAAACTTACCCAATTTTAATAGTGCAATCCTTCGCTATTTTACAAGTCACAGTCTGTAAGATAAACCCCTTAACTATTCCTGTGCTTAGATATAAGAAATACATTGTAGTTTTAAGTAAAATGAAATCCAATCTTTCTGTAATTAACTTACTAAGTACTAAAAAAGTTTCGCATCTTAATATATAGGGTCCGCCAAATAACTTTTTTTTTTTTTTTAAATGCTATAAAAAAAACTACTGAATATTTTCTCAAATTTCTTTTTTTATTTGAAAGTACAATCCTTCCGGTTAATAATGGAAAATAATTTCATTCAAATGGCTGCCTCGGCTGGCCATGCAGTAGCCTACACGATCGGTCCAATTTTTAAGCACATTATCGATTGTGTGCAGCTGTATTTCACCAATGGCTTCACGAATATTGTCCTTTAAAGCGTCAATTGTCTCTGGCTTGTCGGCGTAACACTTATCTTTGACGGCACCCCACAAATAATAGTCCAACGGTGTCAAATCGCAGCTCCGAGGTGGCCAAACGACATCAGCTCTGCGGCTGATAATGCGATCTTCAAAAACAGGGCGCAAAACATCGAGTGTAGCTTCGGCTGTGTGGCACGTAGCGCCATCCTGTTGAAACCAAATGTTGCCAATATCCTCCTCTTCAATTTTTGTGAACAAAAATTCGTTCAACATGGCCCGATAACGATCGCCATTGACTGTAACGGCCACTCCTTGCTCATTTTCGAAGAAAAATGGCCCAATTATGCCTCTAGACCAAAATCCGCACCAAACAGTGGCTCGTTTTGGGTGCACCGGCTTTTCAATGTATGCGTGCGGGTTTTCTGTGCCCCAAATGCGACAATTTTGCTTGTTTACATACCCGCCAAGATCAAAAAGCTTCATCTGAAAAGATGATTTTTTTGGCAAAATCGGCATCTTCTGTAAGTCGATGATTTTCAAAGTAATGTCGCAATATTTCCCAGCGTTGTTCAAGCGTATACACAACCATATTCGTTCATCGGAAGGATAAAACCAGAAACCACCAATGAGACGTCCCACTCAAAATGGCCGCCGACGTTTGCCTACAAGCTCGGGCGAGCACGTGGGTACCTCAAGTGCTGTCAAATTTTTGTAAACAATCACGCACATTGTTAAAATTCCAAGAGTGTGTGTGGCGGGAGTACACTGCGGTACAATGAAATGAACTCACACGTATTCACGATTAGAGTTTGTTTGTAACGGGTTTTGTCGCTATGCACCTGAACCTCTGTCAAAATATCGTCAAAATTTCAGGGTGTCACGGGGGAAGACGTACGAAAGACGCACGTCTCATTCTGGTTTCTGGATAAAACTAATTATCTGTCAAATCAGATATGAGCTAAGTGTTACCATTCACGAAATAAGCACTACTTGAAAAAAAAAAAACGTTAAATGGCGGACCCGATAAATAATAAATTCCGATAAATAAATAAATGAAATGAAATGAGAAAAAAAGTGAAATGAAATTGAGTTAACAGGTATTACAGCTCTGGGTGAGCCTGCGCCTCAGCCAACATGCCTCTTCATTTGGTGCAATCTTTCGCTAGTTCTCTCTAGTTCCGCACCCCCAATGGTGTGCTGTGCCAACGTTCCTCGGGTTTGGATTCGAAGACTCTCCGGGCTGGATCCGTGGCGTCCATTCGTTCCATATGGCCTAGACATCTTAAGCGTTGAGCCTCCATCCTGGGTCTGTGTTTATATTCAAACCGTAATGTGAAGATTTGATTGATGGTGGACTTCTCTGGTCTGAAGCGACAATGATAAGGACCTATCAACTGATTAATGCACGGTTTCAGGCGCTCACTTAAAACGGCGGAGAATATTTTATATGCGATGTTCAGGAGACTTATCCCTCTGAAGTTGGGGCAGTCAAAAGGGTCTTCTTTTTGTGGATGGAACAAACGATACTGAGATTCCATTCCCCGGAGATGCTTTCCTCTGATCATATCTAAGAGATCAGCAGGTAGTCCGTCTGCGCCAGCAGCTTTGTTAGACTTCTGTTTAGATATAGCAATCTTATCTTCGTCTAGTTCGGGAGGGACGGAATTCTCTGCGATCTTCGTAATTAAGAAATTAAACATTCTGCTTGACAGCGGTATGCAGTCTGCTCTCGTCTCTGCAGGCTTCTGTTCTAACTGTATAGTCTTATCATGTTCGTTTTACATTACGCTCCGACATCATATCTTTGTGTCCTAGCCCCATTTCAAAAACTCTGTCTGCGAGAGTCGTGGGGTGAACATCTCTCTCAGAGTTTTTCGCATCATAAAAATTTAAAGTTATTAACAAGTATTATAAAGAATAATATAAAATGTACTGTGTAGTATGTTTGGAAAAAGTTGAACGTCAGTCTTCGCTAAAAACATCGTATGGTTGACTGTAAAGGATTCTTCCATCTAGCATGCGTTAACATCCAGCAGCAAGATGCCGACTACTTCAAGGACAGCGGAAACCCATTCCACTGCGACAAATGCAGTGTCTTGAGACGTCGTTCACTACAATCAACGAACGTTCTTCTACATTCGAATGCCCAACCAGAAACAAGCAAAAGTTTTCAAAATAAAGCGCCTAACAAAAAGACTAGTAAGCAGTTTCCACCACAATCTGAGTATCTCCAACCAGTCAATAGTAGAGAAAAAGGTGAATTCACTAATCAAATGATATAAAAAAAAACTAATTCAGTTGGAGGAGATGAACAAAGAGTTTCTAAACTCTTTATCAATGCTGCGTGAAGAGAATTATCAATTAAAAAACAAGATAAGCACTCTTGAAAGCCGACTTAATTGGCAACAACAAAACGCATTGCAAAATTGCATTGAAATTGCGGGTGCTCCTGATGTTGACGACCGCAACTCGAGAGTATTAGCAACGCAAATTTTCCGCAATGCTCTAGGAGTAGAAGTGACCGATACCGATATTGACTATTTCTACGTCAAGAAAATACAAAGCCGAAAGAAAGGAAAAGGTGATGTCTCTTCACACAACAAAATAATTTGTCTACGTTTCGCTGATCGATCTCTTAAACTCCGAATTATGACAGAGAAGGCGAAAAAAAAAACGAAATTAACATCAAGCTGTTTGGACTACGGTAACAGCAGCGGTGGAGGTGAAAGAAACAAAGAGATGAGAATCTTCATCAACGATGCTCTTACCAAATACAATCAAGCACTGTTTATTCAAGCCAGAAACCAGAATGAGACGTGCGTCTTTCCCCGTGACACCCTGAAATTTTCAAAGAAGTTCAGGTTTGTAGCGACAAAACCCGTTACAAACGAGCTTCTATTCGTGAATACGTGTGAGCTCATTTCATTTTACCGAAGTGTACTCCTGCCACACACACTCTTGGAATTATAACAATGTGCGTGATTGTTTACAAAATTTTGACAGCACCCACGTGCTCGCCCGAGCTTGTAGGCAAACGTCGGCGGCCATTTTAAGTGGTACGTCTCATTGGTGGTTTCTGATTCAAGCGAAAGTAGTAAAGAAAGAGAAAGGATACAACTTTTTATGGTACAGTAACAACAAAATTTTAATGAAAAAATCTGAAGGTAGTAATGTCATCGTTTTAAATTCTTTTGATGATCTTAAATTAATTATTTAACTCCTCTTTTTTTTTGTTTTTTTTTGTTTTTAATATTTTATATCTAATATGAATTTCGATTTAAACAACGATGTTAATAATACATTCAATATCAATGATTTAGAAAAAGTATTCCTCTTAAACTCCTTTTGTAAAGATAAACTTTTTTTCATCCATCAAAATGTCAGAAACTTGAGAAAAAACTTTTCAGAACTTGTTGCTCATGTACAACATTTCAAGCGTTCCATATTTCATTTTCGTCTCGGAGACGTGGATTTATAATTTCGAAGTTAGTAGTTATAACATCTCAGGGTATAATAAGGCGGTGTTGGCTGTTTTGTTAAGCACGAATACGATTGTGTTACCTCAATTTAGTTTTCGCATCTTCTTCTTCTTCTTTTCCTTTTTTCCGGCGTCGTTATGGTCAGAAGTGTAGGACCATAACCTTCCCACTTAACTGCATTCCTACTGGTCCGCTTGTGGGGTCCGCCGGTTTGACCTCAGAAAGTAGCGGCAGGCTTCCCGGTTTGGGATTACTTCATCGCTGAGGCCAATCAAATGCTGGTGTTTTTGCATTTGTTTGCACCAATTGTTTTTCGGCCTGCCTTTTTTGCGTGTTGAAATTGGAACGTTGATCGATATTGCCTTTTGGACGGGGTTCAAAGGATCTCTCCTTTGAACATGGCAATACCAACTGAGTCGGTCGCGCTCTATCTTTCTTGTGATGGTTTCTTTTACGTGGAGGCTTCCTCGGATCTTTGAACTTCTAATTCTGTCACGCTTTGTTACTCCCGCTGTCATGCGAAGCATCTTCATCTCAGCTGCCGTTAATTTTCTTTCATACTTTTTGTGCATTGTCCAGCATTGTGAACCGTATGTGAGCGCCGAACGTACAACTGAAGTGTAGAGCCTTCCTTTCAGCTTAGGGGGCATTTTTCGATCACAGAAGATGGCGGAGTTTTCCCGCCACTTCATCCACCCTACGCTTACGCGATGGTTGATGTTGTCATCACAAGTTGCTTCTTTATTAATCATAGATCCCAGATATTTAAACTTTTCACACTTGGGAAGCACTCTTCCATTCAAGTATATGTCTGGAATAGGCTGATGAGGGTCAGAGAACGGGCAGCACAGATACTCTGTTTTCTTTTAACTAATACGATACCCGTGTCCCTAAAAAATGTCCACCCACACATCAAGTGCTCGTTGTAGGGACGCCTGATCATCACTTATAATGGCTCCATCGTCAGCAAAGAATAGCTGGTGCACATTGGGGTCCGTCACTTTTCCTTCAAGCAAGCAATCAAGGACTGCTATAAAAAACAGTGGGCTGAGGACGCTCCCTTGGTGTACACCGACTTTGATTGCGAACTCTTCGGTGACTCCTGCAGTGCATCTTACGTTGCTGTATTGTACATGTCCAGGATCACTCGCACGTAGGTTTCTGGAACTCCGTTTTGTCGTAGCGCTACCCATAAAAGATCTCTTGGTTGCCTGTCAAAGGCCTTCTCGAAATCAACCAACACCATATGCCTTTGACGAATCACGATGCTTTTTCATCATGACCCTTATACTTTGGATTGCATCTGTTGTTGATTTACCCGAGACAAACCCGCACTGGTCATCAGATAGTCGTATTATTTTCCGCAGTCGTCTATCTAATACCCGTTCAACGATCTTCATGGTGTGCGACATCAGCTTGACAGAACGGTAGTTATCACAATTTCGTGTATCACCCTTTCCTTTGTGCAAAGGAAGAAGATAGCTTTCCCTCCATTGATTAGGCATAGTGTCGCCTCTCATAAGTTTGGAGATAAGAACCATGAGCCATCTTTTTCCAGAACTCAGAGGGTATCCCGTCCGGCCCAACAGCTTTTCTTTTCTTGGAGTTTTTAACCGCGTACCGAACTTCTTCGACTGTGATGTCGGATATTTCGGCATAATTCGGGGCGGCTGTTGGAAAGTACACTCGGGGAAACTGTTCGTTCAGAAGTTCCTCGCAATACTGTCGCCATCTGTGGAGAATTTTTTCGTCTTCCACAAGGAGTTGGCCTTCATCATTGTTAATAAACTTTGGGAAACGAATCTCCTGAGCTTTTCTTCTTCTCTGGGCGGCTATCTTAAAGATATTTGCTCCTTTGTTCAAATTGCTTTGTCGAAGCGCCTGGGTAGCCTGGTTCCTGTCAGACGCGGAAGACGATTTTTCTTCCAACTCTAAGATTTACTCCGGGAAAAGTGCAACAGCTGTACGAGAAGTTGGTTTGGCAAAAAATGTGTGTGAAGAACTTAGTTCTCAGCTAAAAGAAGAAAGACACACTTTCTATATTGACAATTTTGATATGAACTGGCACGTTCTATGCTTGACCAAAAGGCAGTAGTTGGAACACTTCGAGCTAAAAAAATATTTTGTCCAAAAGAGGTGATGGATGAAGAAAGGTGAAAATATTGCGCGAGAAGAAGAAGATGACATTGTTATTTTGAAGTGGAGGGACACAAGAGTTATAAGGATGCTTTTCACAAAACATGCTCCTATTATGGCTACCGCGTCCGACCAACCGATACCTGACCCAATCGCCCCATCCACCAGTGGAGCAGGAAACCGAGTCGAAGACAAAGAAATTTAGAAAAACCTCTTGCAATTATAGAATACAACAAGGATGATCTCGCGGATCATCTTCCGATGCTACGAAGCTGAGAAGAGGCATAAAGTGGTATAGGAAAGTTGACATTGAATTTTTGGTGCGCATGGCAATAGTGAACGCATCCAAATTCGAAAGTTTAGAGAAATTGTTGCTTATGGTTTACTGGAACTTTTGTCTCCCCAAAGACTTACTTCCAGGAAGCACAACAAAAAAAAACGTAAGGATGATGATGGAAAAAGTATAAGACCGTCATGCGTTTTGTGTTATGCCCAAGCTAAGAAATCTTCGGATAGGACCACTGAAAGAAAAAATATAAAAAGGACAACAACATTCTGTCCAGAGTGCCCAAATAAACTGAAACTGAATAAAATAATGTACATATTTTCTAAATTTTTATTTTATTTTGCTTTAAAAAAATAATATTATTGTACTTTGGATTTATTATTTTTGAACAAAATAAAATAAAAAAGAATATAAACTAGTTTTTTTGATTTTAAAATAAAAAAAAACATTAAATTTGACCCTCTATATATGACCAAAATGTTCAACATACAAAATCCCATATACTGTCGCACAAAACGTATGTCATGGCCTGAGCTGAAGTACTAACTGTCGCACGAAATCGACGGTGTCGCACTAACACGTGTGACATAGCAGTCAAAGTGTTAAAAGGCGAAATATTTTTTCGACTTTCGAAATGGGATAAAAATCCTAGAATCCGCCTGGAAAGCGGGGAAAAGTAGTAATCAGCGATAGACAATATTAGAATAGATAGTAACTGTTCATTCATGTTGTTTTAAAATAAATTAATTTTAATAAACAAATAACAAAATCATATCGTTAGTATTATAAATATTTTGTAATTAAACAGGAAACACGCTACTGAAGTTCCGCAACTGATATGGCTTCTATTTAAATTACCATCATTCATTACGCTAAAACAATTATCAAGTCGAATGTCAAGATGATATGTCAAGTAAATGAATAATGCCTTCTTTTTTAATTTTAATTTGAACTATACATTGGTACCATATATGTGTCTATGGTACGTTTCTATGTGTTTCATGTATTTTATGGTTTCTTATCAATAAATATTGCTGTTTCACATTAGCTAAAGGGTAGTAATTAAACTGCGAATAATATGGAATCTTTATCCACTGATTTATGTATAATTTGTTTAGTACTCAGAAAATGAATGAAAATTCGGCCTTTAGTTCAATTGCAATTACCATATAATACTTTTCTCTTAAACTACTCAAATTACTAATTCTTCAACCAACTATTGTGTTAACCACGAATTTTAGTATTTTAATTCGTTGATGTAGCATAAGTGTCTATCCCCTCGTTTCCTATTTCATTCATTTTTTGATAAGATCTCTAAGCGAATACGGTACCCCTCATAAATTAAACTTATTTATTTAAAATAAATGTCGATTTAAGTACATTACATACAGATCAGTAATTATTTGAATTACAGCATGTCCAATATAGATGAAGGAATTATCCCTTTAAATATATTGTGAAATCCAATTGTGTAGATGGGCACCTTTTTCTTTTTTCATTTTCAAAGCCTGTATCCTTCCTCTAGATTGAAATGCAGAAAGTAATTCTACAAGCTTAAATAGAAATTAATATGCACCTTCAGGAATTGCCAATATTATCGCCTGATTAAGGCTCCTAGATTATTCGGATATCTACTATATCTACATATATGTACTCAGACACACATATATTTCATTTTTAATTATTGAAGCACAATTTCTGACGTGAGAAAGAGACGGACGTGACGGGAAACGGTACAACTAATAGGTATCAAATGACTTAATTCTGATAAGCTAAGCTAACTTCTAGAACACGATGGATAACTATCTTCACACAATCGATTGATAAGCTTTTTTGATGTTTTAATAAAATAGAATAGGTATAGCAATATAGATTTGTTTATAAATTTCCAACGTGATAACACAGGTTTTAACATTCACTAGTTGTGTTTTCGGTAATTAAGCGGCTTGACTGGCATTTAAACCAAATTACCTGCATTTTACCTGTGCCTCAGAAGTTGGTGTGCTATCACCTGACGGCTATGAGGTTTGAATTCCACAAGAGCCAGAGCATGTATTTTGCGGTATTTTATTTTCCAAGCAGCAAAAAAATATTACAAAAGCCCTGTAATATACTTGCCTGTATAAAGCTCCCCGAAATTCGTCGTATGAAGTCGGCAGCCAGCACCAACTCCCTTTCGCACATAGGATGAAATGAATCATACACAGCATATCTGATTGAGAGAAACTTCCACCCTGATCCTCCTCAATCTAAAACGCTTGTTATGAAAATGACAATAATAGTCCATATACACTGGTAAATACTCATAGATGCGTATGTATTATTATTATTACCTCAGAGTTTCAGAGCCTCAGAGGTTTAGAGCCTCGTTTCCAGTCTTCACCAAGCCTCCCTGTCATGTGTGTGTTCCTTACATGTTTCGCTGTTCTGTCCCATCTCTTCTAGATCCATCCTTTAGATCGGTTATGACTCTATAAACTTGATGACTTGTTTAAAATATTTGAATAGTTGGTGCACCCTCTCGTGGAGTTCCCATTTCTTTTCTAAAAGCTGCTGTATAGTAAAATCTGCCACACTGGTAATCTCCGAGTTTTTTTCTTTGCGTATGATGCCAGGTCAGGGGGTCAGGTTTTTCTTGATATCCTGTATCTATGTAGTTGATTTACTCCTGGCTCTTTTCCCATCTATGTTGCTGTGTCCTTGAACCCAAAGGTGGCTGATATGTATCAGTCCAGCCACCGGCTCTATTAATTTTGATTGATCCACATAATCAGAGAAGGTGACAGTAGAAGAAAGAGCTTTAATAACGGCTTGTCTGTCGCCATAAATAGCAGTGGACCTGTAATTGGGGCAGTCTGCACTGAGTATTTTGCATGCGTCCCGAATCGCTTCCAATTCAGCTTGAAAGATGCTCGAGTAATCAGAAAGACGAAATGAATTTGAGATATTCAGTGGTATCGAGAATATTCCCGACCCATAATTTTCACCGTGCACCAGCTTGGAGCCATCAGTGAAAATCAGCAGTTGTAATTTCGCGACTGGGTTGCACTTTTTCCATTTTTCTCTAGAAGCAAAGTGGGAGTGCATGACACTATTGAAGTCGAGGGTAGGTGTGATGTAGTCCCAGGAAGAGAGGTTAAATTTGTTATCAGAGTGGGTAGGCAGTCTGGGTGACCAAAAGCCGGCTTCCTTATGATGCTGGCGTGGAATGTCGCCGTGTATTTGATGTTAAGGTTCAAGGGGAGGAGATACAGTAAGGTATTAAGTGCTTCGGAGGGGTATGTTCTCATGACTCCCGTGGTTCCGATTCCTGCTGATCTTTGGATCTTATTAAGTGCTTGGAGGAAATACAGTGGAGTATAATAGTAATGACTTGGTTGTTGCTATAATTCAACACCTATTTCTTAATATCAGACACCAACAACCTAACTCTCCACCCGACCCATGATCGTTAAACTTCTTTCATTCAAATTTCTTTATTAATCAAGTAGTACATACATGCTGATCAGCACATTCACTTATGCAAAGAAAGTTATTTGTTATAACATGCGACGCGTTGATAACAATTTGATGAAAGTCCACAATGGAATACAAAGTAAGTAACATCAATAAGGTTTTAAGTAAATTTACCAAAATAGACTGGCAATAAGACATAATTATTTTAAAGCAATCTAAACGAAACCTATACGCCTTGAGAAGATACACATTTGTATATTAGTAAACATATACATTTGTATATTAGTAAACATATACATTTGTATATTAGTAAACATGCATCAAGTGCATTAGTTAAGAAAGTCACCAGGATTAAATTCCACTAATACCAGTCTTTTCGCCCTATCGGGATGTCTTACATTAAACTTGTTAAACAAATCAATCATTTGGATATGATTTCGTTCATATACTGCTTTATGTTTCGTACCGAAAATAATTGTTTTTTTTATATGACCGCAGTGGCATTTTTTTTGTAAAAATCAATAATACATAATACAACTGCGCCCTGATAAGATTAAAAGGTCAATTTCCAGACATTAGCTCCATTACTACGATCAATCTTGCAAGCGCAAAATTAATCTCTCGCCAGATGTTAAATTTTATCTTTTCTCTTTTCCATTGCCTTTGACCCATCCACAGATAATTCGTATTATTCTCATTACGTTCTGTATCCTCACTTCGATTAGCCCGCTACATATTGTGAATTTAATTTCTTATCGCAACAACAAAACAAATATGATAATTCGCCTGCAGCAGCGGCTCTGCTATAAAAAGAACCGAATTTCAATTCAAGAATAACATTTCCACTCGTAGTGCCCTGTTTCAAGCACGTGTTTACTTCACAATTAAAAAGGTAAAAAACCAAATTCAGTTTTTCTAACAAAAAAAATATAAATTAAGTCGCGTGTTAGATACGTTTTTGTAATCGAAAGTTATCCGTTATCATCGAATCGATTATTTCTCCCACTGCATTGTGCTTTTGTTAATTTAATTTTTGGTTTTTAGCGTCTTTAAAGCTGAACACTTCAGCCAAAGCTTTAAAGTAAAGAATATATAGTGCCTCTAGTTAATTGCCCGTTCGAATGTTAGATCTTGCAATTGAAATGTTGAAAACATACGCATTCGTATTTTTTTAGTGAACAATATCTTATAATGAAATTCAGATCGCTGAGAGAGCAAGTTACTTCAATTAAGTTTGTTAGCTTGAAAGCTTAAAGTCATTATTATAATAGATCGGTATCATGTCGTCAACTAGCGGTTCGATTCAATGTGCGCTTGCCCTTCGCCGAAATGACATCTCAGTGGCTACTAGTCTTAGCATCCACTCTATTTTTTACGTTTTTGATGTCGGCTACATCCGATTGTGTGAGTGTATCTATCGAGACGCATATAAGCGTGCATAATGAGACAGTGGTAGGGATGCACATACAAACTTAGTCTTTTGTTTTGACCATTAAGTTGAATTGAAATGGGAAGTGGAGATTCATGTTCAAAAAGTATAAAACAATGTTTGCGATTTTATTTGCTCTTTTTAGATGTCTTACAAAGTTGAGCCGTTGCCAGATTCCTATGCTTCTTTGGGCGAAGGACCACATTGGGACATTGCCACCCAGAATTTATATTTTGTTGATATAAACGGTGGAAAACTCTTGCGCTACGACTACAAACAAAATAAGGTGTACAAGAGTAAAATCGGTAAGTTTGCACTTTTCATACTTCCTGAGAATAATTTTCTTATGATATGTCACGGTTAAATGTTATAACATTCTGGCTTATTAAACAATGCAAGCAGCTCGTGGAAATTGTGCTTGACGAGTGAAGTTCAATTATAAAACAAGTTCTTATTAAACGTGATATTATCAGTCAACTTTTTTCGTTTCAGTTTGAAATGCGTGATTTTCAGATATTTGTATTTAAAACCAAACTGACAACGCGCTATCTTACTAAAAAAAATGTCTTCAATAAATTTAGATAGTATATGTACATATGTACACCATCGATTCCTATACTACTCAGCGACTTTGAGTGATTTACAAATTAACAAAAAAACCCCATTCTCTAACTCCTATATTCATGTATATTATACATATATGTATACACTTTCAAAACAGAAAAAGAGAACGACAAGCAGTATTTATATTTGACCATCAAATGCACTCTTAAAATTTAAGTGGAGAGCATAGCCAGAGAAGAGATTTGATCCCTGCGCGAAGCCATAAGACTAGGTGACGCTATCTGAGGTAGATTCTAACTTTGGCATATTCATTGTTTTCTCTGCAACTTAAGTAAATAATAGATGCATCGCATTTAATCATATTATAGCACGACAGGCCATCGTGACTCAGTGACTCGTATGTTGACTACAAATTTTAATGCTCCAACAGGCCAGCCATTGAAATTTCACGGTGTTTCCCTCCAACTTTATATTGACCCCCCAAGATTCTCGGTTTAGATTTGCGGTTCAAAATCACCAATAAACACGACGAATATACATAGTTGTGAAAATGCTTCGAATTCCGCCTGTCATATGTACATAACATATTGCTAAAATATTACCTTAAAATGTTTGGTCAATATTGAAGATACCCCAGTTATTTTCTTCAACCGCCCGTGTAAATGTAGGAACAAAATTCTCTTCATCTTGGGTTGGTGATTGTCCATCTTATTCATTATATCTTATTATTAATATCATTATATTATAGTAAACTCATTCTGAGTATTATATATTGGATTGTATGGCTTTTAATAAAATCTATGTGTTGCCCCAACACGGACTATCTAGTGGGCACAATTGTGTGGAAATATCACATGAAAGCAATTCTTCGCACGAGCATAATGTTTTTCCAATATAATTACAATTCTATTTTGTACTTCCAAATTTAGTTACCAATTTAACTTTTGAATATATGCGCAGTTTCGGTAGAATAAGGACGTACATACATATACTTATTTTTATTTAAGTTTGGAATATTTAAACTTTGGTCCTCAAAAGAATCTAGCCACGAACCCTTTACTAGGGTCTAAACGACATTAACCATTTGAGATTGACATTTTATTTTTTACAATAGAAAATGAATCGTTTGCCTCATTTGTCGTGCCTGTTGAAGGTACAACCGACAAGTTTGCCGTGGGAACCGGACGCCGTGTCGTCATCGTCACATGGGATGGTGTTTCTGAAACCTGCACTGTAGATCGGGAGGTCTTAGCAGTTGAACAAGATGCAAAATATGAATCTAACCGCTTCAATGATGGGAAATGCGATCCTCGTGGCCGTCTTTTTGCCGGAACTATGCGATACATAGATGAATTCAAGTTTCGTTACGGCACTCTTTACAGACTGGATGACAAAGGCGATTATGAAGTCGTTAAGAATGACGTTCAAATATCGAATGGTCTAGCATGGAATGTAAAGACACAGAAGTTCTACTATATTGATACTGGCGACTATGAGGTTAAAGAATACGACTATGACATTAATACCGGTAAAGTCAGTAAGTATACATTATCGTTATAACAATGTAAACATCTTATGATGTTATTTCTTGTTCTCAGAGAATCCAAAAGCAATTTTCGATTTGCGTAAACTGCGAGATGGGAAGAATCTCCTTCCCGACGGCATGACAATCGATGCTGAAGGTTATTTATACGTAGCAACCTTCAATGGAGGATCGATTTTCAAAATCGATCCAAGGTATGTACATATAAATGCCAGTCAATAAGCTTGAATGAATAAATGAATACATTCTATTTCACAGCAATGGAAATATTTTGCTCGAAATTAAGTTCCCATGCGAACAGGTAACATCAGCTGCTTTTGGGGGACCAAATCTCGACATATTATACGTAACCACGGCGGCATTGTTTAATCATCCACCGCCAGCTGGAACAACATACAAGGTCACTGGTTTAGGCTCCAAGGGGCTTCCAATGTCTAAGTTAAAGTTCTCAGTTTGAGTAAAACTTTAAAATTCAAGTATCAATTGAAAACTTGATACAACACAAGTTTATAAAATAAATAATTACGAAATGTATAAATATTCTCTTGCTTTGAGTTCAAAAAAATTCCGACTTGTGCAAATTAAGTAAAGCGACTTAGGTACAATTTAATCATTTTCCAGGAAAGACATTTAAAGTTTTAGAATTTAATGCCTGGGGAATCTGTATCCTGGGGAAAAAACATATTTTCCATACCAATACCAAAACTCTACATATAATCAAATTTGAATTGGAAAGCACCATGTTGCTACTACATGGTCAATATTATATTGTATGTCTCTAGCTCATTTTTCACGCTAGCTCATAATTTCTACAATGCAAACTCTGTTATCTGTTGTTCGGGGTGACGTATGTTGTTAAAGTTCATGCCATCGGATTCTGAAAATATTATATTCAAATAAGGCTGGATGAACCGCCTAATGGTATCAGATCTTTGGGTTTTGCATTTCAACCTCGAGGGGACATGTACCCTAATCAGTCTATAATCCCTGAGTATGATATTACAGTAAGGCGCTCCTTCAATATTTTAGAAGCCGAAACGTTCCGAAAAGTAGCCATGGCCTTGGATCACTTTCTATGTAAAGGGGCTGCTGCTACATAGAGTATTTCTGAATAATTTCGCTACTGCAGCTACAAAATGAGACTAGTGAGCAAAGACAACAGACGTGTTTTTCTAAGCACCATCAAAGTACCCATTTTAAAACACAAACACACAAAAATATTAAATAAAACAGGTGTTTTTCACATTAACTCGTCAGAGTAAGTTTATTGATCTGATTACAATATAAGCTGAATTATTTACAAAACCATAATAACAAAACAAAAAATAAAAAGACAATGAATAAGTGTCTGAGATGCGAAGATCCGTTGCTCATGGACGGATAGTACATTTCTTGCGGAAAATGCAAACGAAAACTGCATTTTCAATGCTCTACACTCTCACAGAGCACATACCGCAAAATGTCAACACAATCTAAAAAGTCATGGAAATGCAATTTTTGTCGTCGAAAAGAAAAGGAGGAGGAGAGCATTCAAAAGTGAAGAGAGCACGACCAAATGACTCTGCAAATCAAAACAAAGAAAACGAACCCTCCAACTCTCTCCCTGCCGAAGATACTCACATCAACAAAGAGGTGCAAGAAATTAAAAACATGATTAAAGAATACGCAAAAGCTGTTGACTCTACATCTGTCAAATATGATGAACTAAACAATGTTCTCATGAAAAACAACGCTTTGATTCAAACACTTACGAAAGAAATAAACGACTCAAAACTATGCAAATAAAAAAATTGCAAACACAGGTTAACACATTAGAACAAAAACAATTGGCAAACAAAATAGAAATTAAAAACATTCCAATGAAAAACACTGATTGTCATATCCGTGAAATTTTCCCATGTGGAACAAGTCATAAGAATTCTAGTACCTTTATAATACATCCCTTTAATAAGTTTATTACAATGAAAGTTCATTCTACTCAGAAACCAGAATGATTTCGTACGTCTTCCCTCGTGACACCCTGAAATTTTGAAAGAAGTTCAGGTTCGTAGCGACAAAACCCGTTACAAACGAGCTTCTATCCGTAAATACGTGTGAGCTCATTTCATTTTACCGCAGTGTACTCCCGCCACACACACTCTTGGAATTATAACAATGTGCGTGATTGTTTACAAAATTTTGACAGCACTTGAGGTACCCACGTGCTCACCCGAGCTTGTAGGCAAACGTCGGCGGCCATTTTAAGTGGTACGTCTCATTGGCGGTTTCTGATTCTATTCATAGACTTGGAACGAATCACGTGCTTTTTTCTTGATCCAATACATAACAATGCGGCGACGAGGATTTTATCTTTTTACGTTCCTATTTAATATATTCCGCACATCAAGTTTTGATTTGAGTTTTATTTAAAACAAACTATAGTAGAGTAGAATCAAACAGTTATTTATATCTTCAATTTTGGTCATAATGGGATACGACGGAGCAAGCATCATGGTTCAATCAACAACCATCAGCGACTTTAATGCAGAGGTGGACTAATGGTACATTTGGTGAGAACGTTTGGAAATTTATTTTGCGGAGATAAAGTGTACCACTGACGAAGCCAAAAAGGCGATATTGTTAAAATCGATTGGTTCAAGAGCACATGAATTACTACGAAGCTTATGCGACATGGACAATTTTCCATGACGCGGTACGTAGTGAAAATGAAAGTGTCTCATTATGGTATGCTCGTATCAAACGATTGGCTTTGCAATGCATATATGGATCCAATTTAGACGTAATGGCGAAGGACAAATTTATAACACAACTTCCTGAGAAGATTTTCACTCGAATGTGTGAGGAAGACGAATCATTGACGTTAGCCAATGCCTTGAAAAAAAAAACAGTTGATCACAGACCAGTGAAGTGGAAGGTAGTGTTTCGGCTTTCGGTTTCGGTTTCGGCTTGTTTACGATATAAACAAAACAATAAAAAGGTATAAGTGCGCATTTAGGCGAAATATTCGCGGAACCCCAATTAGCCCGGTGGTTAAGTGCCCGACCCGCAGTCGGAAGGTCGCCGGTTCGGATCCCAAGTCGGGAGGAAAGTTTTTTGTGTGTGTTTTCTGTTTCTTTCTGCTGCTTCTCAATTAGTTGGAAGTAGCAGGAGGAGGATGTCGGAAGACGGCGGGGGGAAACCCGTACGTCGTACGGAGTCGGAATCGGGTGATTTATCATCCGATTTCGCAACACCGACCGTCGTCATGAAGAGGCGCAGAAGGGCCAACAAGAAGCCCGATCTAACTAAGCGCCCCTCCCTCACTGCTTCGACTGAAAAGCTGCAGGTCGAAGCGAGGAAAGGGGCGCCATCACCAACACCATCAACGTCGAAAGCAGCTGGACTACAACAACCAAAACCAGCGATCCCCGTGGAAGCGGATACTGCCTACCTTTCCTATGGTAGGGAAGGCCGCTACACGGGGGACAATAACCCCTTTGCCCCCCTTTTATATTCGGCTACGGAGGAAGAGCGTAGCGAATTGGAAGAGAAAGAGCGTATCCTACGTGCCCAGCTGCAGGCCGTAGTTGATAAGCTGAAGCAGATAAAGAAGAGGGATTTAGAACAGGCAACAGCCGCCCCACAGCAAAAGCAGCAACAACAACAGCAGCCGCAGAAAAAGCAGCAGCAACAACAACAGCCACAGCAGCAACAACGACAGCCGCAACAGCAGCAGCAGAAACAGCAGCCGCAACAGCAGCAGCAACAACAACAGCCGCAGCAGCAGAAGCAGCAGCAACGTCCTAAAAAGGAGAAAGTGCCACCCATCTTCACCTATACCACGGCCCTACGAGAGACCATCGATCTCTGTAAGTATGCTATTGGTGTAGGCAATTTTGAAATCAAATGTTTAGGCCAAAAACGCTATGCTGTTCGGTGCAAGACACTGGAGCAGCATAAGCGTATAAAAAGCTTATTAAAGGAGTCCACAACGGAGTTTTTCTCCTTCACGCCGAAGGCCGAGAGGTTGCGGACAATGCTCCTTAAAGGCGTGGAGTCGATTGCAGACCCCGAGGAAATGCTCTCAGAGCTCAAAGAGTTCGAGAGTGACGACCTCAAATTCGTGGGGGTTAAGCCATTCACTACGGTGAGCTCCCGACGGGAGAAGCGAGTTATTCCCTTCTTCTTGGTACAGCTCACACCCAGCAGCAAGCTGGAGAGGTTAAGGACTATCACCACCTTAGCGTCCCAGACTGTCACATGGGAAACATTAAAGAGGAGCGGAAACATTTTGCAATGTATCCGCTGCCAAAGGTTCGGGCACGCCGCGTCGAACTGCGAAATGCAGCCTCGATGCGTTAAGTGTGCAAAGAACCACAAGAACGAGGAATGCGACCTTGGGAAAGACAAGGTGGCGGATAGAGAGCAGCTCGAGTGTGTCTTGTGTAGGAACCGAGGGCACCCTGCAAACTATCGGGGATGTCCTAAGTTCCAGGACATCAAGAAAGAAAACCTGGCCCGTAAGCAGAAGGTCGAGGAGAAGCGTCCCTCGGGTCGCTTCCAAACACCAGCCGTCACATCCCAATTGACCTACGCCCAAATGGCGGCAGGTTCGGGAAAGACGGTACAAAAGCCCATGACTGTTCCTAAAGCCCCAGTGCCTGTCTCTAAGGCACCGGTGGCCGAGGTGGATGTCTGTTCGATCTTGCTCGCAATCCAAGGGCAGATTGGGCAGCTCCAGCAACAGATCCTGGAGACGGCGACCCGAGTAGATAGTATCTACTCGCTTCTGCCGGGCCTAGCGCACCTAAGGTCGTGATGGGTACGCTGGTAGAGAGGCCCTTGAAGATCTTGTCGGTGAATGTAAATTCACTGATAAGGATCGAGCGACGAGCCGTACTTTTTAACCGGTTGCAGGACGAAAGCCCCGATGTACTCTTGGTTAGCGAAACAAAGCTAAACCAGAAGCACAAAATCCGGCACAGTTCTTATAGAATAATTAGAAGGGACCGACCCAACGCTACTCAAGGCGGAGGAGTTGCGATCTTCATTAAAAATAATCTTAAACATAAAGTCATATATAGCGGTGAAGTGCGGAGGTTCCAGGTGCTAGAGGCCTGTATTGTGTGCATTCCTCTCCGAAACGGAAAGAGAATGTACATTGTATCAGCCTATGCACCTGAAGCACCTCAACCCAATATTTTTATCGCAGAACTCGAGACACTCTTTCGATCTCTGCGCTTGAACTCGGTAGAAAACTTCTACATTCTGGCCGGCGATTTAAATGCCAAACATAGTGATTGGGGAAATAACATTCCCAACACTAGGGGGAGCCTACTAAGCCATTGGTGGGTTCTTCACAACATTGAATATAGAGTCAAGTTGCTCGCAACGGATAGTCCGTCGTATCCTAGGAGCGGCTCCTATCTGGATCTAATGCTGATAGACTCTCGACTGAGACTGACAGACACGAACGAATGGTCTATTAACTGTCTACGGACCATTGTATACGACAGTGACCATTGCGGACTATGTGCCGTGATCACAGTACCTGACGAGTTCGCGGAGATGGCAGAGTGTGTCCAAACGCACCCCTATGATTACAGTAGGGTGTGCTGGCCGCGCTTTGCCAATTCCCTGACGAGAGCGCTCACTTCGAGCGCCTCCTTTCCACCGCCTAATAGGAACCTGTCAAACTACGAGATTGACAGGTATCTCAAACAAATGGACGATGTCATTAAACAAACAATGAACAGTACGATACCACGCCAAAGACAGCACGATACCACAAACGTATACCGAAACGCGACAATCGACGCACTGCACAGACAAAAAAGTAGACTCCTGACAAGACTCAAACTCTTGTACAGGCGGTTTACCGACAGACAAAACTCGGAGGTCAGGACACTGAAGTCACTGATTAAAAATATCCAACAGTTAATCAAGGAAAATTACAGAATATCTGTAAGTTTGCATTGGAACAACAGAATTCGTGCTGTAAAATCCAACAGCGCGAGTATGTTCCCGCAAATAAATAAAATATTTCGGAGAAACAATCAGAATGACATTCAGGATCTAAAGCTTTCGAGAACGTCAGACAATGAACGCTTGCTACGAACAGTTAGCATCGATCCGGAGAGCGCCATCCTGGATGACGACTTCTTCGTGATCGAGGATCCTCAGGAGAAGGTGGCGACAGTGGGAGCTGTCTTCCAGGAAGTGTACAAGGTGAATGATAGTATTCGCCCGAACCACGACCTGGAAGATAGAGCCCTGCTTCATCACTTCTATCTTCGAAATGATATCGATCATTGGCGATCAGAGAACCTTGGTTTTACAGGGTTCAATGAAGATTTCGTGGCAAACAATGTCATCGCCAATGAGGGGGTTAATACCCTGTTCATATCGACGGAGGATCTTCAGATGATCTTCGAGTCATTGAGGAAGAAAAAATCCGCGGGAGTCGACGGTATATCCAATATTGTGCTTAGGCACCTTTCGCCAGTGGCTGTAGAGAGGTACACCATCCTGTTCAACAATGCACTGAATAATGCATATTATCCAGTGCACTGGAAGACAGCGGTAGTGCAACCAATTCCCAAGAGTAAAGACACATCTAACCCGGAAAATCTCCGGTCAATAAGTCTCCTTCCGAGTATCAGCAAGGTTTTCGAGAAGGTGATCCATAGGGCCCTGTCTAAATGGGTTGAGGACAATAAAATCATCCCGGATAACCAATTCGGTTTCAGAGCGGGGCATGACACTATTCATGCCGCGTCGAAGCTTGTGTCGGATGTTCAATGGAATAAATGCAAGAACCAATGCACGGGTGCCTGTCTGATTGACTTGGAAAAAGCCTTCGATACCGTATGGTTAGAAGGTCTTTATTACAAGCTCAGTCGGCTGGGCATAAGTAAACCACTGCTATATATGATTTTTGACATGTTAACAGGTAGAAAGTTCGTAGTGAAAATTGCCAACGTGACTTCTACCCAAACATTTGAAATCAAAAATGGACTGCAACAGGGTACGGTAAATTCGCCGATCCTTTTCAGCATTTACCTAAGCGATCTGCTAGTTTCTCTTCACCATTCAATAGCGTACGCAGACGACCTAATCGCGTACAGATCAGGTCCAACGATCGACGTCATTGTTACTCTTCTGCAGCGTGACTTCGAAAAAATTCAGCAGTATTGTGATGACTGGAAGTTGAAAATCAACTTCCAGAAATCAGAATCTATATTGTTCAGAACGCCTTTGTCTAGGGCCTCTCGGGACACTAGAAAAAACTGGCGCAGGTTCTTAATTTTAGGACCGGACGGGCGTCCACTGGCGAAACAAAGTGTGGTCAGATATCTTGGGATCGTGCTGGATCAGTATCTATATTTTGACAAACATGTAGATGCTGCTCTGGCAAGGGCCCGGGGCGCTTTCGCTCTGACAAGATGGCTGTTTCATAGCAGCCAACTTGATTCTAGGGTGAAGGTAATCTGCTACATGGCCTTAATCAGGCCCATGGTTGCCTATGGATGTCCCGTCTGGTTCAATGTGAGAGCCAGCTTAATGGAAAGGATTCGGGTGTTTGAGAGACAATGTCTCAGGACGTGTCTGGGGCTACATAGGACACCCGAATCTGAGTACATGAAATTTTACCCGAACGAGGTCCTATACAATAGGGCCAGGATTGTACGGATAGATAATTTTTTGATCAAACTGATTCGAAGCCACGTTGCGAGAGCAATGACTTCGGTCAATAGCCTGATCTTCGGGGCTTACTACCCCAACGATTTATATCACGAGAGAGTGCGCCTTAATGGCTTTGTGCCGCCAGAAGCATTCCTCTATTTAGATAGATGTGGGCTGATCCAGGATAGATTGGCGATACCGCTAATCTTCCACGTGGGTCGCAATTCCGTGGAACGGCGATTCCTCTACGAACCCGATGTCGCGCTCCGTGAGCCCGAGCGCCTCAGGTTCTGTAGATCGGTCTCACGCCGGGATCGAGGAGACGTAGTCCGACAGCATCAACGCTTTTGGTGGCTGGAGAGAGCTACGTCAGTGGACACTTTGAGAGCTTCAGCCTCTTCAAGGCATCGCCTGCCTAACACCAATGGCAGGCTTACATAGGCTAAGGTAGGGTAAGGTGGGGTAGGGTAGGTAGTAGGTATATATACGTTAAAAAAAAAAAAAAAAAAAAAAAAAAAAAAAAATATATATATATATATATATATTAAATATATATTATGTATATAATTTATATATATATATTTTAGTTAAGGTAGAATAAGTTAGGTTTAGTTACATTAAGGTAGGCTTAAGTTTTATATATAATACAAATGATCATATGCTAAGTTTTTAATAAAAAAAACATTTTTCTTAGCTTAAGCTAGATATAGTAATGTTAGTGGTAAGTTGATATAGTAGTCGAAAGACATAGATTTAAGCTGTTACGTTTATTTTAGAGTGTCCGCCTAGGGCCAGTAAGATATCTAGATTGTTAAGATAGTTAAGCTAGTTTTTAAGCATTTTTGTCTAGGGTAAGATAGATCTAAGAAGTTAAGAATAAAAATGAGTTAAAAACTAAAACTATGCCTTGAAAAAGGTGCTGAAAATTTGCAGTGAGGAATGGAAATATGGACTCTGATTTCTATTTCATTCGTTCGCAACGTGCGCATTATGTAAGGAACAACCGCAAAGCGTATAATAACAACAACCACACAAGTAGGAAACAATTGGCTGTCAAAAAATAAAGGGGCTCGCATTATGGATGGAAGACACATGAGTCCAGCTCGTGTCCGTACAAAGATGCCATCTGTCACTCTTGTTCAAGAAAGGAACATTTAAGCAGTGTTTGCAGCTTCAAGCAAAATAATAAGAAACATTTTAATTTCTTAAATTCTATTTACAATGATAATTCATTTGACTTTTTTTATACAGTTTATCCGATGATGAATCGAAGGGCGTGTACCGGTTGAAGGTGGAGATCGGAGGCTCTACGATGGAATTAGCATGCGATACAGGGGCACCGAGTACGTTCGTTCCTATGACTTTCTACAAGAAACCTCTATCTCAATTCTCAATTGAAAAATGCAAAATCCCCTACAAGGTATATGTTATAGTGAGGACAAAATAAAATTATTTAGTGAGTGTGAGGCAGGTATCAATCAATATATTACAATTGTTGTGACTGACGCTTGTGCACCGCCATAATTAGGTAGACATTTTCTACGCGCATTTTTTTTTTTATAATTCGTGCAGGTTCAAGAGTTACACTCTTATGATGTTTGTCACATAACTTGGACGAGGTGCAGATGGTTTGTGTCGAAGATGTTCGTTCAGTCTCTCCGGGGGTGGTTGTCTTGGGATTCGAGAGTTTCTACTGAATTTGTCGCGTTGTTTGTAGTTTTAAAGTAATTTTATTCCATGCCATTAAGATGTTATATTGGAAATGCACACGCAGAGTATGAATTTTGAAGTGATCTTATGCTGCGAGTGTTATGCCTTCGTCAGCACAACAGGTGTTGTTGCACAGTTTTTTTTCCGTATAGGAATTGTTCTTGGCTATGGCCAACTACCCCCATTACAAAATTTCAAATTAGTACAAAATGACGATGATCATGTTTATTCAATAGATTCTCATGAATTTCCGAACATAGTCAATCAAATTAAACGTGAATTTTCAGATCTCTTTGATGGTCAGTTAGGCAAATATAACGTTTGTGAAATTTCATTGCAAATCGATAGCAATGCTAAGCCAGTTTTCTGCAAACCACGTCCAATTCCTATCGCTTGGAAATTTAAAATTGAACAAATATTGCGTGATTTAGTTGAAAAAGGTGTTCTTGAACAGATCAACAGTTGGAAATGGGGCACACAGTTGATTCCCGTCCGGAAACCAGATGGCACGCGTTTGTGACGACTACAAAATAACAATTAACAAGTTTCTTGTCGATGTTAAATATCCTTTACCTCTCATTGAAGAAATATTCACCAATTTACAAGGAGGAGAGTTGTTCAGTAAATTAGATATGAGTGCTGCATATAACCAAGTGTGCTTGGATGAAGTCACAACTTCTTTACCTTTCAGTGTTAAACCAGCAGCTGCAATATTTCAAATGCACATGAAAAATTTACTAAGAAGCATTAATGGTGTAGTCGTTTATCAGGATGACATTACAGTCACAGGTAAAACTCTCAAAGACCATCTTCTCAATCTGAAGTCTGTTTTAAACAAAATATCCGACGCCTGACTGAAGCTAAAGGCAAGTAAATGTAATTTTCTTTTCAAAAAAAAAATTCTTATCTTGGTTTTACCATTGATAAAGGCGGTTTGCATAAAAACAAAGACAGATATTCTTCAGTTCTAAATGCGCCTATTCCCAAGGACATTCGTGAATTAAGATCATTCATTGGTATGGCAAACTATTATTCACGCTTCAGTAAGAATTTTGCCAGAAAAATGAAACCTTTGTACACATTATTACAAAAAGGTGTCAAATACAAAAGGAATAAGGACTGTCAAAACGCATATGAACTGATAAAGCAAGAAATATCGTCTGAGCAAATGATGACTCATTTTAATCCGAAACTGCCAATTGTACTTACAACAAATGCTTGTAAAACATCTGTGGCAGGAATTTTATCACATAGGTTTCCTGATGGGCTCAAACCGATTGCTTTCGTATTAAGACCTTTAACCAAGAGTGAATTGAATTAACCAGTTATTGAGAAAGAAGCCTTAGCCATTATATTTTCAGTCACAAAATTAAAACATTATTTGCTAGGAAACCTTTTCACAATTGTAACTGATAACAAACCCTTATTGACAATTTTTGGTGAAAAACATGGACTTCCATTGATAGCAGCAGCGAGAATGCTGGGCGCTCATTTTAAGTGGCTTCAATTTTAAAATTGAATTCATAAAAGGCATCAGTTCCGTTCAGTTCAGTTCAAAATGATAGAAAAAGACAATGCACTACGAATCAATTTCAAAAATATTTTCATAGAAACACGCCGTGATCCAATCCTTAGTAAAGTGTCGGAGCTATTGAGAATGGTACCGTGGACAAATTGGATACCAGGCTCGATTTGTTCAAAATCAAAGCACATGAGCTCACAGTCCAGTATGGATGCATTATGTGGAGGTTTCGAACCGTTATTCCAACCAAATTACGACGATATATTCTAAATGAATTGCACGCATCACATATGGGAATCGTCAAAACAAAATCATTGGCAAGATCCTATGTATGGTGGCCAAAAATTGATTCTGATATCGAAAGTTTAATAAAAAATTGTATTCCATGTCAAAAATTACAGGCCAATCCCCCAAAAGCACCATTAATTCCGTGGAAACCAAATGATTCAGTATGGAATCGAATTCACGTTGACTTTGCTGGGCCAAAGTTCGACTTTTATTTTTTAATTGTTATAGGTTCACATTCCAAATGGCACAAAGTTTTCAAGAGGGTCTTAAATAACGTCTGCATTCACAATACACAAATTGCGCAAATTATTTAGTCGCTGTGGCATACCAAAAATATTAGTGATTGACAATGGATCTCAATTTAAATCCGCCGAGTTCAATGACTTCATGATGAGAAATAATTTAATCATACATTCACTTCGGCTGGTAATGCGGTAACTAATGGTCAAGCGGAAAATTTTGTAAAAACGTTTAAAAAGTCATTCATTGCTAGTGTAAATAGTGCCACATGTTATTATAATAAAACACGCGACTAAGATACCATAATCAATCGAATTTTGATAGATTATCGAAACATGGCATAACGCCAGCACAGATATTCCTTGGACGTTCCCTACGAACACGTTTTAGCAATTTACGTCCGCCTATTGTAAGCAAAGTTATCAGAAAGAAAAACAGATACAAAATTTCAACGGCAAACGTAATGTAATGAAGGTCAAAATGTCATAATAAGAAATTATAAAGATCCTAATAGTTCTTCGTGGCCACAAGCAACAGTCAAACAAAAAGTTGGTCCGCGTACTTATACCCGCATCTATACTCACAACAATAGGGAAATCAATCGTCACCTTAATCAAATTCCAGATCAAACTGTTGAACTTAACAGACTGGACGTCGGATGCACGCTCTTCGAATCCCAATTCGGGGGACTGATCAGAGGGAGACAAACGTCCACAATGGCAAAGTTATCAAACTTTCCAAATGATTATCCATTTGAAATTTTATTTCAATAATTTTTACGTTTAGTTTATTATATCTTATTAATTGAAATTGAATTGTATTCCTTTCATTTCTATTGAAATTTAAACATCTTTTTTTTATTATTATCTTTATTAGGGGAGACGGGGGCACATTTGAACACTTTTTAAATAAAATATTATATTTCTCGTCTGGTATTACCAATCATGATTTATTTTATTTTAGTGTTAGATATGGGTTTTATACAACATACAAAAAAATTATATTTATTTATTTTGACTTAGTAAAGTAACACAATTGAGCTTTTTTTAAGCCATAGGGGCAGTTTTGAAAAACCAGAATTAAATTGAAACCATGTAACTTAGAATATAATCAACAGTATATTTATGTTATTTTTATCTAATATTACAATATCATAGTACACTCTTATTTATTTCTTACAATAACTTTTTTGTTGAATAAACTTTATAAAACTCTGAACGGTCTGGGGCAGTCTTGAACAATTGTAACAAACTTATTTTTATAAACGAGATCAAATTAAATATTGCAAAACAATATTAAAAAGTAATAACATTCATAAGTATCTTAAAAATATGAACTTTTAAAGAGCCTTAGGATGGTACTTTAAAAGTGTCAAATATAAAATAAACAATCTAAATAACCTTAATGATGACAAAAAATAATTATAAGAAAAAGAACATCAATACTTTGGAAGTTAATTCTTAACACAGCAGAATTTTGGTAGTTATTAGGTACTTAACCCATCTTAAAGTTACTGAAGTCAAAATTAAATTGTAATAAATATTTGTAAATATTGTAAATACTGAGTTTATAATACATATATGCAACACCATAAAATAATCACATCGTTTTCAGTAATTTGCTTACAAGCAAAAAAATATTTGTTTATTTTCGTCTCCGTAAAGTAACCTGCAAAATTTTTGTAAAATGACACAGACATTGACGTTGTTTGGGAATTGCCAGATGTGTAGTTCGGTATTACCAGTATTAAAAAGGTTATGGAGGTTGGCCCCTGTTCTAAACTGCCCCCCTCTCCCCTACTTATGGTATGTAATTGCAATCAATTTTAGGAGGAGCGTGTCATATCCATGAAAGTGGAACAAGTCATAAGAATTCTAGTGTACCTTTACAATATTTCCCTTTAATAAGATTATTACAATAAATGTTAATTCTACTCATAGACTTGGAACGAATCACGTGCTTTTTTTCTTGATCCAATACCTACACACAATATATTACGATAATAATAATATAATGCGGTAATTCCTTCGAAATTGTCACAGCAAAATTGACGTAGATGAAGTCAATAGCTATCCCGACAAAAAAATAGACAGTTGAGGAACGTCGTGGTATGTGTCACAAAAAAAAAATTTCATAGAAAAAGCAAAACAAAAAAGAAACACAAAGTTTTCCGAAATTCGCAAATTGCATAAGATTGACAACGTTCCATATGGCCCACAAAATATTTATATTAACGAATGTTTATCACAACACTTCAAAAAAAATCCCTGGCTCACGAAAACAAAGGTAAAACTGTTGGGTGAAAATAAGTATGGTTCCGAAACGTCAAAGTCTTAGCCAGAAAAAGTGATGGCGATCGCATCATTGAAATTAAAACAGAGGACGATCTGGAAAAAATACGCTCAACTCAACAGTAGCGGCCAATAAATTCGTACCTATAATTTAAAATTAAAAATGAATGAAGTAATAGATTTTAATTTTAAAAATTTAAGAACAATAAATGAAATGAATAACCATAGAATATTCAATAGTGAACTATCATATTTCTTTTTAAATATACGATCCCTACGAAAAAATTGGAATTCACTTATGATATATGTACATATACATATGTTGAAAACATTTTGCATAAACTAGATATACTGGTACCTGCTGAGCTAAATATATTCTCTTAAGAAAACCGCTCCTACGAATTAAAAGGGTTTAAACAAGAATTTTACAATCGAAACTAACAGACAAGGGTGTGGGCTAGTAATATACATAAAAACCGTGTCCTCTATGAAGTACACTATATAAAAACCAACTCCTATGAGAATACATCACTAACCATGCAGCATAAAGAATTCAAGGCAGCTCATTGGCCTCCACAGGAGAATGTGCACTGTTTTATTAAAGAATTATGCAATCATATAGATAAGTTCTCTAAGCACAAAAACATTGAAGATATAAACATATACGCGCTTTTAAATGAAGCATACGTTTCAAGCTATGAGGCGATGATAGCATCAAATTTCCTCCTAAACACAATCTTAACTGGTACAAGTGTAGAAACACGAGCCCACTGATCGACCATTGCTTAGTAAAGGGCAAGTCACATAGAATGCGCGCTTGCGTGCGTCCGTTAATTTCAATTGACCTTCAACGCATTGCAGGCATGCATAGCCACATAGAATCCGTGCGTGCGTTGATCTGTCAAAATTGAATGTCAAATCATTCAATGACATTTATTAATTGGTGTTGTGCGTTCAATTAGAAAACATTCGTTACTTGTTAATTAATACTTAAAAAATATGGACGATTTTATTTTAGTAATAATATCTATATTAATATTGTCGCAAGCATTTGAAATGTACAAGATAATAATGGGATTTATTTCTGTAGCACTTTAAACTTTTGTTATAAAGACACGGATGGTCTTTAATTGTTTCAATCAATTTTTCTTCAAACATTTCTTTCACTTTGCACCAACAAAACGTACCTCGCATGTGACACCAAACAGAATAATACTTAAATGTCAACCGAATTTGAAATTTCTCTCACTGCGAGAGAGTTCCTAAACATTCTCTCAAAGCATCCACCAATGAACGTGCTTACTCTCAATTTGTCTATATGTGAACTTCAAATTGTAAATGTGTGAGCTCCGATATGTGAATGTATGAACTGTCAGCGCATCAAGAAGTAGAAAGTAGCTCTACTTTGTCTATCGAGGCGCGTGCTTCCGTCGGCTATGTGCCACCTCCCATAAGAATGTGTGTATTCTACTTGGCTGTCAGCGGAAGCACGCAAGCGCGCATTCTATGTGCCCTTAAGAGTCACATACGAAGAGTAACGTCAGGAGTAATCGAATTGAACATCTCTGACCATTATGCAATATACCGCGGAAAAAAAATTCAAAGAACATACAAAAAAATCAATTAACCAACGTCAACAGTATATTCATAACGCAATGGTAACAGTACCTATGTATTAGTATTAGTAGTTACGACTGGGAGAATGTGTATGGGCACAATGATGTCAATGAATTCTACGAACACATCAAGAACGCTCTAAATGTAATAGTTCAGTCATCGACAGTAATGCATGCTAGAAAACCGAGAAACAACGAGCATAAATGGATAACGAACGAACTGAGAAGAGCATGTAGAGAAAGACATTGACTGTATAGAAGATACAAAAATAACCGAAGGTATCAAGACTACGCAAAAGACTATAGAAAGTTCTGAAATGAGCTCAACAAATGAGCTGGAATTCCGAAAACTTAACGCAAATCCCAAAGAAGATAGTCAACACAATACTAGGAAAGAGAGCCACCAACCTAGATGAAATCCTGGAAACGAATTTCGCAAAGGAAGGACTCAATAATTTACCAAATAAATGTGCGAATGTATTGACCACAGAAATCAAAACATTAGTCCACGAATGCAACTGCAAAACGTTTGAAAGAATAATGAGCAGCATACAAATATCGATGTATCTAGAAGAAGTATCTGTGATGGAAATAGAAAACATTCTCAGAATGCTAAATGAAAGAAAATCTTCTGGAATAGATAGAATAAGACCCGTAGACCTGAAAACAAACGCTAATATCCTGACCCCTATAAAGACAAAACTAATAAACATGAGCTTAGATCAGGCAACACTTTTAAAAACATCTGTTGTACGACCGAAATACAAAGGCGGACAGAAGAATGATGTCAAAAATTACAAGCCCATTTCAATACTCTCAGTCGTTGATAAAGTGTTGGAAGAAGTTCTAACCAGAAGATTACACGCCTACACTCAAAAATAAGGAATCCTACACGACAAACAATTTGGATACCGGAAAAACAAATGTAAAGACTGACTGTTGGGGGATTTTGCTAACGGATTATATTGTAGCCTCGACAAGAATCGCAGCTCCATAGTACTCTTCATAGATTTGAAAAAGGCTTTCGACACACTAAACCATAAAAACATTTTGAAGCAGCTTGAGAAAATCGGAATCCGGGGAACTTTACTAAGCTGATTCGAAGACTACCTCAGAAACAGGCACTTTAAACAAAAACTAAAGATAACTACGGCCAAACTACTACAAAGTGCTGAGTACGGGGTCCCACAAAGATCGAAACTGGGGCCACTCATTTTTATAATATATATAAATGAGCTGCTTTCAGTGTGTCAACTCAGTACGGGATATGCATATGCAGACGATACGGCCATTATTGTGAGTCGTGGTGCGGTGTCACAATCATGGCTTGGTTATCAATGCCAAGAAAACGAAAGCTATGCACGTAGGTCTATCTCATATCCATCTAGCAAAAATAATGCTAAAAATACGTGATAGAGGATGTCTAGTTTAGTTTAGTTAGTTTTTAATTCATTTTTATTCATAATTTCTTAGATCTATCTTACCCTAGACAAAAATGCTTAAAAACTAGCTTAATTATCTTAACAATCTAGATATCTTACTGGCCCTAGGCGTACACTCTAAAATAGACGTAACAACTTAAATCTATGTCTTTCGACTTCTATATCAACTTACCACTAACATTACTATATCTAGCTTAAGCTAAGAAAAATGTTTTTTATTAAAAACTTGGCATATGATCATTTATAGAGGATGTCTACATCAAGCTGGGTGCCACTTACAGCTAAAAGACCTTGATTCATGTAACGAAATAATTGAGAAAGTGTCAGTCTACAAGTTCACGTATACTACTCGTACAATCTTAAATGGAGCTACCATATTGAGACACTTATGAAAAAGCTGCGGCAATCTTCGTGTACGCTATACCATTTGGCCAATTTCTGCCCACCATCAGTATTAAGGCAAAGTTACTTTGGTCCGGTGGAATCACATCTTAGATATGGCATTCTAGCTGGGGCAAAGCACCACAGATATCACAACTTGAAACCACACACAACACGATCAAGAAGATGACATATAAAACGTCAGGCAGGAATCAACTCGAACAGCGGGAGATATCTATTAACAGAAAATTGGTAGTTAACAATTTTTGGAACGACAACACGTATAAAATTCCAACTAAACAACATTTTAATACAAGAAGAAGAGGACAAGGACGCTTCGCTGTTCCAACATTTTGGAACGAATATGGTAGAAGAAGATATGAAGTCATAGTAACAACCATTTTAAATCAGCTTCCAATATGTTTCAGAAACATGTCTAAAACAAAATGCATTAAAAACGCAACAAAAAATTGAATTTAGAAATGCAAGATTTATAAATTGAAGATTGTATTACGATATACGAGGGTGGTCCGATAAGTACTTAGCCTACAAAAGAAAAACAAAAAATTTTGGAGAAATGGTGATTTATTTTTCAATATAAAGCCTCTTTAAGGCAAAGCTTGCCATATGCCAGTGGCAGGCTAGCATAGACTAGGCTAGATTAGAAGAGGTTAGAGTAGGTTAGGACAGGCTAAGGCAAGCAAGGGTGGCTGGAAGGCTTACTTTAGATTTAGCTGTAATTAAAAAAAACAAAAAAACAAAAAAAATCACAAAACAATAATGAAAAAAATATATATTATACATACAAAAGGTATATGACGTATGTATTTTTGTATACATATATTGTATATTTTAGTTAAAGTAGGGTTATGTTGTTTTTAGTTATAAGCTTTTTTATAAAAAAATTATCTGATGCTAAGTTTTTAAAAAATATCACTTTTCTTAGCCTACATAAGTTGTTTATTTATTTTAATTATTGCAAATTAATCATAAGGCCGAAAGGCATAGTCTTAAATTGTTCTGTTTGCTTTAGAGTGTCCGTATAGGGCCAGTAAGGTATTTCATGTTAGTTGTTATGTAAGCTAGTTTTAAGCATTTTTGTTTAGGGTAAGTGTGTTCTTAATACATAAAAACAAAAATGAAATAAATAAAAAAAAAAATAGTGTACTTTTAGCTCGATACACTTCTTTAACCCGTCTGAAAAATACGTTTTCTCGAGGTCTGCAAAGTAGGCCTCCGTGGCGGCGATGAACTCCTCATTCGAGTGAAATTTCTGCCCAGCGAGTGACTTTTTCAATTTTGGAAACAAAAAGAAGTCGCACGGGGCTAAATCTGGAGAATACGGTGAATGGGGCAGCAGTTCGTAACCCAATTCGACCAATTTGGCTGTGGCAAGGGCGGAGGTGTGAGCCGGGGCGTTATCATGGTGGAAGAGCACTTTTTTCTTCGCCAAGTGGGGCCGTTTGGCCTTCACCTTTCCGGCCGATGGCACAGTCTTCACCTTCTTCGGAGCACGTTCGCCGGGTGAAGTCCACTGTTTCGACTGTTCCTTGGTCTCTGGTGTGTACCAGTGGATCCATGTTTCGTCGACTGTCAGGAAACGACGCAGAAACTCCTTCGGATTGCGCTTAAACAGCATCAAACACTGCTCTCAAGTGGTCTCACGGTGGCGCTTGTTGTCCGGAGTGAGCAAACCCGGCACCCATCGCGCCGACAGCTTTCTCCGTGGTAGCCGTTTTCGGGGCATCTGGACGTGGCTCATCAAAAACAGACGTGCGACCACGTTGAAACTCGTTAAACCAATTTTTGATGGTCGTCATCGAAAGAGAAGAGTCACCGTACACAGCACCCAAACGCTCGTTGATTTCGCTGCGCGATTTCCCTTCCAAACACAAGAATGAAATCACCGACCGATATAGCTCTTTTTCCATTTTCCTAAAATCCGCGGACACTCCCGCTTCCATAGTACTATACTACATGTACTAAGTTGCTCTTGCGATACTGGCGCCATCTGGTGGTGAGGCTAAGTACTTATCGGACCACCCTCGTATGTATGTACATATGTATATGTATTTCTCACTAGTTTTTCTGAAAAAATGTACATATATTTGTTATTTAGTCACCTTCAGACAACCCCTTTAGACTAGCTCAACACTTTTTAAGAAATAAAATTGAAGTTGAATTGATTGATTGACTGATTCATTAGGGTTGGGAAATTTTGGTAACAGGTTCTTTTTTTTATGGGTAATCAAGCAAAAACTGATGACAACTTGGAAATGATTTAATTTATCAATTATTGATTTAATAATTACAAGAAACATATATGTACATATGAAGGAACAAAAACAATTACTATTTTTTTTTTATATTTATCAGATGGTTTTACCTGAGACAATAACTATTGATTTCCTTTTATGAATTCATAAAATTCTTCACAAATTATGTTAAAATTAAATTAACATTGAAGAATAACTTCCACTGTGTCCACTGCGCGGACATTAATGAAAATACGCGCTCTATAGTTGCGTTATGGTCGGGAATACTGAAAACGTATTGACAAATTTTCTTGAATTGATTGAAGCTCGTGTGACGTTTCAGTCTCAAAAATCTTCACATATCTTTCACTTATATTTTTTGTTTTCCATTCTTCGCTTTCTATGTATGTATGTTTCTTGTAATAATGCAATAATAAAACAGTTAATAGATGCCCCCTTTTCGTTCAAATATAAAATACATACTCTCCTCTATATTAATCCACTCCGGAACCTTTGTTAAATGTTTATAGAAGGTACAATGTTGCTATTGCACAATTTACAATTAGTACAGAAATGTGATATAATTATAATATCTTTCTACTGAAATATATTTTAAAATACAATTAAAGGTATATTTTTATTCAGAAAAAGAAAATAGTGAAGAGGGAAACAACGAAAAACAAAAACCCTCTATTAAGTCCTTGGTTAAATTCATCCAGTCGAATGATTTGAAATGATACAATTGTGACACCCATTTCCTAACTTGTTAGTCGGCTATCACATGCGGCCTCACGACTCACGACTCACTTTCTATCTCCTCTTTCAATATAAATTCCGTGAGCCGAGCGCCTACTTATTTTTTTCATTTTGAAGTTGTCTCCGTGAGATAAAATAGAGCTCTACGCATTTTCTGCAAGCAACATCCGACATGATTGCGTCCGTTCCCCACAAAGTACGAATAGAAATGAAATGGAAAAATAACGAACAAAGAGAAAGAGAAACGTCAATGTGAGTCGTGAAGAATTTCGCCCGCGACTCACCGGGAATTAAATTCTCCATCTCATTCGCACTCATCTCCTTTCTCTTTTACTCTTATGTGAGTCGTGAGTCGTGAGGCCGCATGTGATAGCGGACATAGCGCTCGCCTCACGGAATTTAAATTGAAAGAGGAGATGAGAAGTGAGTCGTGAGTCGTGAGGCCATATATATGTGATAGCCGACTTATGATTTGTTCTGCGAAAGGTTTTCGTTGACATCTTTCGTTCAGTTTCGGTTATGGGCGGTTCGTATGTTCCTATTTTGGAAGACCATCCCCACAGATGACGCGCAACCCGGGGGAAACGGCCATAGCTCGACATGCGGGCGAGTGAGGTTCGACTCCCAGTGAATGATGTTACTTTTTTTTTCTTCTTCTTATGGTGTCAGTTGGGTATAGACGACTAATAAGCATAGGTGGCAAGGCAGTTTCGTAGTGAACTAGGGCGAAATAGTGAAGAGTGGGAGTGGGAAATTAGATTTACTAAATTAATTGGAACAATATGTACATGGTTGAAGGTTTTCCTTCATATCTCGATATCTCAACTCACGACCAGTCTTCGCAGCTGGCCTGGATTTGCGTACATATGTATGTGTCATCTATACAGGGTGTCCCACGAGCAGTATGCCAAAAAGCTAGAGCGTGTAGGTCTGTTCAAGACAAGAACAAAGTCGTATGGGAGGGGGTCTATCCCCCCCCCCCCCCCCCCCCCGTTTAGCCGGGAGGGGCAATTTTCTAAAAAATTTACTTAATTTGTGGAAATAGTATCTTTGGAACAACTGAAAGAACGGATTGAAGTCGCTGGAGTCAAATTGCAGGAAAATTTGTCAAGCATAGACTTATGTGCAGCCATTAGAAGGAGATATAATCTTTGCCTTCTAAAAAATGGGGATCATATTGAAAATTTATTATAATGAAACTCCGAATTTTTTAAAAATAATAAAAAAGAGGTCAATGTTTCATATATTAATTTGCCTATAAGTCCAGCCGCGTTAAAACCAAAAAAAAGGTTTTTCTTAGAAAAAAATGGTTCGGGTTTTTTTTTAATTTCTCAAAAACTGCAAGACATTTTTGCATCGGGTTTTCTGTTTTTAATTAAAAACTAATAAGAGAATTGAATTTTTGAAAAAAAAATTAGTACTTAATTACATACAATTTTGAAAAAAAATATGTAGTTCGAAATTTTTTTTTTAATTTTTTTTCAAAATTTTGAGTTTGAAAATTAATTTCTCAAAAACTATTCCTTAAAACAGCTTCGTTTAAAAACAAGATGAAAAAAGAGGTTTCTGGCTTTACAAAAAGGTATATGACGTCATTGTGGATGTAACTGTTGATTTTTAATATTTTTTTTTCCAAATTAAGTCATTTTTTAGAAAATTGCCCCTCCCGGCTTAATGGGGGGGAATAGACCCCCCATTGTCTTGACCAGACCTACACGCTCTAGCTTTTTGGCACACTGCTCGTGGGACACCCTGTATATAGGAGGGTTGTCATACTGCGCCAGCTTTCTTTTAACTATGGCCCACAAATTCTCGATAGGGTTTAGATCGGGGCTTTGTGCGGGCCATTTAACGTCCACCGCGACGACGATCTCAATCGACCTGTCGATCGATGGCTGCCCCTGTCGTGGCGTTTTAATAGCTGTCCTTAACTCAATCGACTCATCCCTTATTGCAATATCCTCTTCCCCGTATCTCGACTTCGTTTCAATCAAGATTGTACTGCCCCGTAAAGCACTCTATGTCATCTCCTTTTATATCTTGCCATCTCAGCCTATTGAATCCTATGAACTCGCCATTAATACGATTGATAGCATAAATGATTTACGGGATCCTCATGATGAAATCCTTCTCTTTGGTGATTTCAATCTTCCTTCTCTTAAATGGGCTCCATCAGACGATCAAACATATTATATTGCCACTATGTAATCCCTCTGCTGCCAAAGAATGTCTTTTCTTAGATCGCCTAGCTGATTCAAACCTTAGCCCAGTTAGTGGCATCACGAATTACATGGGAAGGCAGCTAGACCTGATCTTCACAACAGACCCCCTTAGTTCCTCTGTTTCACTTTGTCCCTTTTCCTTATCAACCATCGACAACTTCCATCCTCCCCTTCATCTCTCATTTTTTCACGACTCTCCAACACTGAATACTTCCCCTTCGCTTAAGTCATACGACTTCCACAAAGCAAATTTCAACCAAATCAATGAATAGGTCTGTTCCCGTACTTTTTGGGCAGAAATTCACAGATTCTCATTTTTCCAAGAGTGGGGATGAAATTCTCTCAAAGAGAAGTGGAAACACAGAAAAGTACGGGAACGCGTTGAACCAAAAAAGTTGCACACATTTTAAATGTCAAAAACATATGTTTGAATTTGATACATTCTTGGATTCGTTAGCAGGTGCAACATACTAATTTGCAAAAACATACATATTATTTTCAGATTACTATTTATTAGATGATTCAGCATATCCATTCATCATTTAATAACGCCATATAGAGACAATGCACATCTTAAAAATGCACAAAAGAATTTTAATATAAAATTGAGCTCTTGTCGTATGACGGAATGACGGAAATCAGCTGATTTCACAAAGCTGTGACATCCTACCCACATAAATTTCTTGGGCTGAAATTCGCAGGATGGGGAAATTTTTTACTCTCTCGAGAGCGCTCTCTTTTGTCCAAAAGTGTGAATTTTTGGAGTACGGGAACAGACTTTCGTAGTTTTTCGTAGATTTGGACTGTTTTTGTCAGGTACGGGAACAGACCTAATATCTCAGTAACGCGCCCCTCAATTTTGACAGCCATACAATAACCGACGCCATATTTATTTTCTACAGAGAAATATTCAATTCTATTTCTCTTTACGTTCCCCGTTCCCGATCCAAACATTTATCTACTAATGTATATCGGCCTAACCTTAGAAAAGGAAGAGCTAAGAAAGAAGAACAACCACGCGGTCCACTGTCGTCCAAAAAAGTGACGTTTATTCACATGTTAATTTTGACAACTAATGTCTACGTCTAATTCACAATAATATCTGTGGGTTAATTCATTATATTCATTTTATAGTTCACAATTATAATTCATACATATATAACAGTCTTCCCCCCTAATAATTGCTCTGATAACGACTAACTGGACGACGCACTCTTGTCGACCTTCTAATCTCAATTTTCTCTTCTGGTACCTTCGTGTTTTCGATATTCTCAAGGTCATCAACTGTCATCTCATTGGCATGCTTCTTCTCCGCTGCAGCGTCTCCCAGCTTCTTTCCATCTCCCAAGCCTGCAGTTGTTGCCACACCCTCGTTATTCTCAACGGGTTCTTCACTCGCCACATTTTGTTCCTTTAGCCGAACGGGTACCACTGGCTTAGGCATATTTCTATCAACAAGTGTTGTACGCATCTGGTCAATGTGCCTTCGGTAACAAACTCCATCCACATCGACTAAGTAATGTAGATGCCCCACTCGTTGGATAACTTTCCCGAATTTCCATTTGTAATCCTTGTTTTGATAGTAGCGGATTTGAACTAACTCCCCCACGGCAAAACTCCGCTTGCACTCATAGTTCTTCTCATTCTCCCCCGCCTGCATAGGTTTCAGTAAGTCAAGCCTGGTTCGAAAATTAAATTTGAACATGAATTCGGCTGGGCTCCTTCCCGTTGATGAAGATGGTGTCTTTCGGTACTGGATGAGTAAGTGGTGCAACTTGGTGTGTAAATCTCCAGCGTCATTTACCGACGATCGTAGTCCATCCTTGAGACCCCGCACAAAACGTTCTGCCTGTCCGTTCGTGGAAGGATGTGCTGGTGAAGAAAGTTTATGATTAATACCATTTGACTTTAAAAATTCACGAAACTCTTTTGAAGTAAAATTTGAGCCGTTGTCAGATACTAATGTATTCGGAATACCGAACCTGGCGAAAACCTCCCTCAATGCTCGTATTGTGCAAAAGCTCGTAATTCTTTTCATTGGGAACACCTCTAACCACTTTGTCTTCGCATCACAATCAAGGAATCACAAGGAAGTAGTGTTCCATAAATGGTCCCGCAAAATCAATATGCAAGCGCTGCCAAGGTTGAGCAGGCAATTCCCATGGATGGTTAACAACTTTGCTTGGTTCTGGAAGTACTTTTGCACAATCACTGCAGCTATTTACCAATTCCTCAATATCACGGTCTATACCGGGCCAATAACAATAACTCCTTGCCAACGCCTTCATTTTCGTGACTCCAATGTGTGCAGTGTGTATCACCTTTAGGACATCGGATCGAAGTGTTGACGGTATAATTTTTCGTATTCCTCTATACACACACCCATTATGCAACATGAGTTCACTTTCCATCGAACTGTATGGTGAGCCTTTCATGATTGTCCCACTTTGCAACTGGATAATCAATAAGGACAGTTCTTTATCTTTTTTCATTTCTCGTAGAATATCTTTATTAGTTATTGGTAAAATATCATTCTGTGTTCTGTGTTCGTGGGGTGTACACATATACGCATTTGCTAAAGTTCCTAAAAATGAATTGTTCTATCTGTCTGAATAAGATTGAGCGCAACTGTGCAACAAAGATAGTTTGTAGTGACTGTCGACTTTATTTTCACTATACATGTGCGAATATTACACAAGACGACGTTGATTACATGAAATCCAGTGGGAAAGAATTCCGATGTGACAAATGCGGAGTGTTAAAACGCCGTTCATTACATTTGCCGGTTTCCGCTACAGCAACCACGGTTCCGTCCCCACCGGCTAAACCTTCACCAACAAATAAAGAAGAATGCACTCTGAAAATGATATATTTAAAATTATCAAGCTTGGAAGAGACAAATAAACGTTTCCTTCAGCAAATAAATGAGCTGCGAAATGAAAATACCGAACTTAAGGCTAAGCTAAATATTATGGAGAGTAAACTGAATTGGCAGCAACAACAACTTCTCTGCAATTCTATTGAAATTGTTGGTGTGCCAAATGTAAACAATAAAACAGCTCTTGACAAAGCTAAGAAAATTTTCAACAACGCTTTATCTATCGATGTTCCTGCCAACAAAATAGAAAATTGCTACGTGCGGAAATCGCATTCCGGAAATTCAACTCCACATCCTATAATATGCGTAAAATTCTCGGATCTATCTACCAAAGAGCAAATATTAAAAGCAAAACGATCAAACAAAAACAAACTCAACACAATAACGACCGGTGTCGATGACGTCAACGGCAGTAAAAGAGCTGATAGCAACAGCAGTAGTACACAAAGGGCCAACGCAATCTTCATAAACAACTCTCTCACGAAGTTCACGAGGGCTCTCTTCATGAAGGCGAAAGAGACTGCGAAACAAAAAGGAGCAAAATATGTATGGTATAAAAATGATAAAATTCTTATTAGAAGGGTGGAAGGTGGAAAAGTTATTTCAATCAAATCTTTTACTGATCTCGCACTTATTTAATACACTTTTACTGCTAATATGATTGATGTAATCAATTTGATGGATGACTTCTCCCCCTCCCGCAATCATACTATCAATGATTTCAAACTCATAGGAAATAGTAATAATAATTTTTTTATTGTGCACCAAAATGTCAGGAGTCTGAGAGAAAACTTTTCAACTCTAGTCACTCATATTGACTCGTTTGAATATGTTCCGGATATTGTTTTTGTAACCGAAATATGGATATACGATTTTGAGAAAAATGATTACTATATTCCCGGATTTAGTTTGCTTTGTAATACAAACGAAAATTACGCTTCAGGTGGAGTTGGGTGTTTTGTGAAAGATGTCTATAAAACTCTAGATGTTGTGTGTTTAGACCTCACAAGCGCCGATGTAATTAAAGTTTCCGTTGAAATTAATCGTGAAGTATATGTCTTTGTATGTGTCTACAGGTTGCACATGTTTAATGTTACAATGTTTGTAGAAGAATTTTCTAATCTCTTAAAAAATGAAAAATCCAAAAACCTAATTATAGTAGGTGATCTCAATATAAATATTCTGGATAATAATGAAATTGTTTCAAATTATTTGGCATTATTAGCGTCACACGGCTTGGCTTGCTTCATTAATGAACCCACTAGGCCTGCTTCTGGTAGTTGCCTGGATCATATTTATGGCAGATTTAAAAGCTTCTCTGTGAACAATTGCGAACAGTGTGTTCTAGATTTACATATAACTGATCACTCCATGGTAGGACTCTTAATAAGTGAATTAAAATCTACAAATAACAGAATGACAAACTTGGGTGCAAAGAAAATGAAAACTAATTTCAGAAAGCTGAGGAACATTCTCATGTATGAATTTTGGGACGATGTCTACACCAGCAAAGATGCGTCAACTGCGTGTACAACGTTTATTGAGTGCCTTAGACAGCACATTTTAAATTGTTCTACTTTTCTGTCCCCAAAAAATGATGTAAAAAGACTGAAAACGTGGATTTCCAGACATTTATTATATAAAGTAAAAGCTAAAAATAAACTCAGAATTAAATGCAAACGATTTCCCTACAATTCTAACTTCCTAAGTAGATATAAGAAGTTATGTGCTGAGCTTAAGAAGGAAATACCAAAATGCCGTGATGCATATTATCGCTCTCGGTTTAGTGCATCGAAAGGAAAATTAAAAAATGAATGGCTTCTAGTAAATAGTATTCTTAACAAAGCATCCCTAACCAAAAAACCTACTGTTATTAATGTCAACCAGGGTGAAGTGTCTGATAAACTTGTCATTGCTAATGAATTCAATTCGTACTTTACTAATATAGCGAAGAATTCATTACCATCTCCTATTCAATCTGCGTGTCATCAATGTGGGTCTCAGCACACTTCTGTTGAACAAAGTCAGAGAAATAGTTTTGTTTTCGAGCAAATTACGCCTCTTGAAGTATTTAAAGCCATTGGTACCCTAAAAAATTCTAATTCTTGTGGAGTTGATGGCATTACCAGTCTTATGCTCAAAAAAATTGCTAGTTTTGTGATAGATGTGTTGGCAGATATTTTCAACAATTGTGTTATTGAAGGCGTCTTCCCGGAAGCTTTCAAATGTGCAGACGTTCTACCTCTGCTCAAAAAAGGTGCTGCTACGGAAATCTCCAACTATAGGCCAATTTCACTTCTTCCTGTCCTTAGTAAACTTTTCGAAAAACTGATAAAAAGCAGAATAGTGAATTTTCTTAACTCAACTAAGTTCTTCGCTCCTGTTCAATTCGGCTTTCAAAAAGGGAAATCAACCGAGGATGCCCTTTTACAATTTTGCTCTCAAATAATGGCAAACCTAGATCGGAAAAAATGCACCGCAGGCTTATTTATCGACATTACTAAGGCTTTTGATATGGTTAGCCATAATATTCTAATAAGGAAGTTGGAAAAAGCAGGTTTTCGTGGCTTCATGCTTGAATGGTTTAAATCGTACCTTCAAAACCGTTCACAAAGAGTGAAATTGGACGAAATTAGGAGTGAAATCATGCTCTACAATTTGGGTGTACCCCAGGGTTCGGTACTGGGACCAATCCTGTTCCTAATTTACATTAACTCACTATTTCTACTTGACTTTAAAGGCAAACCGACTGCATTTGCCGACGACGTGGGTTTTTCCTATGGTTGCAACAGTCCCTTGGTTTTGATCTCGGACATTAACTGGGACCTTTGTTTACTGCGCAACTGGTTTGCCCAACATAACTTGGTAATAAGCAAAAAAACTAAAATAATGCACTTTAATTTGACAGCACTAAACCTCGATGCTAATGTCTATTTTCATTCATCAGATTGCCAGAGATATACGTTGTCCATCTGCAATTGTACCCTTGCTCCGTCTGTTCCCTCTTTTTGTAATGACTTAAGCTGTAGCGATAACTGCTTCTTAATCGAAAACATTGACGAATTTAAATATCTAGGGCTTACCATTGACTATAAAATGACTTTTTTAAATCACATAGACTACTTAAAGAAATATTTTCGAAGCACAATTAGACATTTCTTCTATCTAAGAAAGATCTGCTCTAAAGAACTTCTCAAAATGGTATATCATGGCATTTGGGATTCTAAGCTGCAATATGGAATCACGTGCTGGGGTGGTGTATACTTTAGTAGAATCCAAAACTTACTAACGCTGCAGAAAAATGTTCTGAGAAAAATATGTGGGAAACCAAGTAAATATCATTGTTATCCGTTGTTCTGTGACTTGAAAATTCTTCCTGTAAGGCATTTATACTGTTTTAAAGTTCTAAAGACTTTCTTTATGAGGTCTGGAAACCGTAATTTTCGTCTGATCTCGTCTCATAATCTACGTGTGAACTTCTCCAATTTGTTACCTGTTCCAAAGTTCCGTACCACAGCCTATCGTAATTTTTACTCCATCTTATCCATTCGACTATTTAACAAGCTTCCTCGATCACTCAGGACAATATCAACACCTGGACTTTTTATAAAGCAAATAAAGCGATGGCTTTTGAATTACAATTATACGAGCTTAGAATTTCTTATTACTGGCTCCGAGTTTTCATCTATTCACTGACATATTGGTTTAATTGTTGAATACTTTGTCTCTTCAAAAAATTCCCTTCTTTTTTCTTTGTTTTGTATTTTAGTTATTAATTTATCTTAAGTCTCAAAATGCGGTCATTGTTTTATATTATTCTATAGACTGTGCAAATTACACATGTGTTTTTCCTTAATATTTTGTCACCCCCTATTTTGTCTTATTTATATTGTATTTTATCTTTGTAAAGTGGCATTCGACACTATTTATTACTTGTAATTAAATACAGGATGTCACCTAATGTATATAATAATAAATAATAAAAAATAATAATCTATATACCCATAGTTGGTAAATTTCTTTGGTGTTATCTTTTGGACAATGTTCTACTGATGGGTTCCTAGAAAGAAAATCAGCATTAGTGTGATCTTTTGTGTTTTTATATTTAATTTTATAATTGAATCCGCTGAGAAAGAGGGCGTAGTGTAATAAACGTTGGGCTGTTAGGACAGGTAAGTTCTTCTCTGGGCTGAATATTGAAGCGAGTGGCTTATTGTCTGTTATGAGTGTAAACTCTCTTCCGTAACAGTAGTCAAAGAACTTATGCAAGCCCCAATAAATCGCTGTGGCTTCTTTATCCACTTGGCTGTAATTTGTTTCGGCTTTCGATAAACTCCTTGATGCAAATGCGATCGCTCTTTCACCCTTCCCTGTTGCGTGGGAAAGTATTGCCGACAGTCCAATCGGTGAAGCATCTGTAGCAAGGATGAGCGGCAGATCTTCGTCAAATGGAGCTAGAACACTTTCACTCACCATCTCCCTTTTGAGGACTTCAAATGCATGTTGACACTCAGATGACCAAATAAATCGCTGATCTTTTCTTAGAAGCTTATATAATGGGTGTAATTTCGTTGACAAGTCCGGTATAAATTTGTGATAGTAATTTACCATGCCGATGAATTGGCGTAGCTGGGTTATTTGTGTTGGTGCCTTTATCTTAGAGATAGCATCTATTTTATCTGGTGTTTTATGTAAGCCATCCTTGTTAATTTTGTGCCCCAGGTAGACTACGCTACTTTCAAACATTTTACATTTGGATCTATTTAAATGAAGATTAAATTTACGTAATCTATCTAGAAGGAGGTTGCATCTCTTGACGGTCTCATCCTAGGTCCGTCCCATTACGATAATGTCATCGAAAAAACAAGCAGTTCCATCGAGATCATTAATGATGTGCGTATCCATAAACCGTTGCCATATATTGGGTGCGGTTTTTACTCCGAACATAAGTCTATTGACCTTATACAGTACTTTAGTTGTACTGACTGTCTGCAAAAGTGCGCTAGCTTCTGTCATACTTAAATGCAAATATGCTTTATAAATGTCGAAAATGCAGTAGTACTCACCGTATTTAAGCTTTTGATACAATTCATCAATTCTTGGGATCGGATATTTATCATTTATGATAAGTTTATTTAGTGTTGCCTTATAATCAGCACACAAACGTATCGTCTTGTCCGATTTGATGACAGGTACGATTGGTGTCCCCCAATCGGAATGTTCGACCTTTTCTAGAATACCATTCATTTCAAGCCGATTAATCTCATCTTCTATAGCAGATCGGATTGCATACGAAACTTGTCGTGGCTTTATAAATACAGGAGATGCCCCCTCTCGTAGTTTAAGTTCTCCTTTCACCTTAGGTATTGTTCTGATCTTCGGTTGGAAAACATCCCTATGGTTATCGTAAATTTGTTGCTTCAGACGATTGATATCTCTCTCTGTCAAAGTATTTATTGTATTAATTTGTAATAAATTTAATGCTCTAACCCATTCTCTTCCCAGAAGGGTATCAAACGGTTCATTTACGATATATAAATCGCACATAACCTTACGTACATTGTACTCAACTTGCACGTGAGATTTGCCATAAGCAGGGAATGTACTATTGTTGTATGTTTTTAATAAAACTTTAGTCGGTGTAATTTTTGCATTTGGCTAATGAGATATAAATGTATCGTAATTAATAACTGATATTGCTGCTCCTGTATCAAATTCCATGGCGATTTCCTTGTTATTAATTTGTAAGGTTATGAAGTACTTACCGCAACGTGTTTCGACTTTTTGATGATCTCGCACAGATGTCAGGTTTTTATTTCTTCTTGGAGTTAAATTTAGCACATTTAACTCGTACGGGTCATCTTGTGATTCATGTAGCATCTCTGTTTCCTCATTATTCCTGGGAAACTTGTAGTGCATTAGCTTCTTTATATGTAGATTGCGATTTTATACACACTGAGGTTACATGCCCTTTGCAGCGACACTTTTTGCAGAATAGGTTTTTTGCACGACATTTGTTTGCCATGTGGTTGTGCTTACCGCATCTGTGCTCGTTTTGAGCACATCGATCATGTATTTTAGGACCACTTATTTTGGCATTTGATCTCATTTTCTGCACTGACGACCTCTTTGTCTGCACTTGAGGAACGATTTGCATGTTGAGACTCTCTGCTTTTGAAGCTTCCATCGATATCGCGTACTCCATAGTTTTATCCAAGGTCATATCCGCTTCCCGCAGAAGCCTTTCCTTTATTTCAGAGTCCCGCAATCCTCGAATAAATTGTGAGCGTAAATGGGTCTTAAGCGTCGACTTTTTGCATGCCTCACAGGTAAAATTGCAATATGCACTCAGCTTTTTTAGCTCTGCTAGATAATTAGACACAGACTCTCCCTCATTTTGGAGTCTGAGCAGAAACCTGTGCTGCTCTGTGATCTCATTCGGTTTTGGACTGAGGTGGTTTTTCAAGAGGACGATTAGATCATCGTATGATTTTTCGTTGGGTTTTTCTGGTGCTGTCAAATTGGATAAGAGTTGGTAGTATTTAGCACCAATGCAATTTATCAATACTTGCCGTTTTTTTGTAGCATCTGATATGTTTCGTAAAGCAAGATAATTTTCCAATCTTTTAATGTAATTAGTAAACGGTTCTTCACTTTCATTAAATTGTTCGAAATGTAAATTTGGTGAACCGGGGTTGGTTTGTAGATTTTGTAGTGCATGTGTCAATGCTTGAATAATTTCCCGCGTAGGTTCGGGCATCGCTTAGGTTTTTCTTAATCTTTAAATTCCTCGTCGCCACTAATGTATATCGGCCTAACCTTAGAAAAGGAAGAGCTAAGAAAGAAGAACAACCACGCGGTCGTGGTCGTCCAAAAAAGTGACGTTTATTCACATGTTAATTTTGACAACTAATGTCTACGTCTAATTCACAATAATATCTGTGGGTTAATTCATTATATTCATTTTATAGTTCACAATTATAATTCATACATATATAACATCTACCTCCCCACCATGGTATAATCGCAGAACGGAGCGTTCACTACGAAACACAAAAAACAAACTGTGGGCAATCTTCCTTCGAACTCATTCCCCCAATGACTTTTCTAACTACATTGGTGTTTATCTGAAATTCACAGAGCTGCATAAGTCATTTAATCGAAACGCAGGCCAAACTTATTAACGATCCTAAGTCCTTCTTTCAGTTTATCAACTACAAACGGAAATCTGATGGCTACCCAACTTCACTCTCCTTCAATGGCGAAACCTCGAATGATCCCAAAACTATCGCCAACTTTTTCAAACAATCTTTCGCCGATGATTCCTTTGTACCGGATACTGCCTATTTCGACTACTTACCAAATGCCTCCCTTGGACCATTTCTCCCACGTACTATTGACCCCCATATCATTGAAAATAAATTGAATCAACTTAATGATGAATTTACTCCTGGGCCCGATGGTCTCCCTGCCATAATACTAAAAAAAATGTTCCTCCATTATTTCTGTCCCGCTCTCAAAAATATTCAACTTATATCTGTCCCTTGGAGAATTTCCCCAGAGATGGAGAACCGCTTTTATAACTCCTGTTCACTTTGCGCCCCCTCACCCGTTCTCATTAGTTATTAAGTTAGAATAAGTTTAGCTTGAATTAAGCTCAATAAATGGGGGTGTTTGCCCTCACGAAAATTAAATTTAAATTAAATTCTCTTTTTAACTAAAAGAATTGTTTCTTTCTGCGATACGTCTAGACGAAATTCCCTGTTCAAGCAAGAAAACGATGTTGTTTTTCCACTTGAGAAGAATTTTTTTTCATTTTGTCTGAATTTTTTTTAATTTGTAAAAGAAATATCAATTTTTTAGCCTTAAGCCTTCTAGCCATCTGCTCAGATCGAACGTTACTTAAGGAATAAAATCAAATAAAAATCTCACATAAACCGAAACAGAAAGCAACGGTACTTTTATTCCGAGAAAATTAATTGAGGAGCAATCACAGTTAATTCTTCAGAATGTTTGGTTTATTGGCGAACATTTCGGGTTTGTGTTACTCACACTGTCTACTAAGTTTATATTTGCTCAAATAAATACATACATACATATGTATGTTTTAATTTCATTTCTAAAGATAGTACTAAATAAGAGCAACTGATAGAAATTTTTGAAACATGTACTCATTTTTGCTCGCCACTGTATACATACATATATACCAATATATGTATGTACTTATACCACGTAGCGCAAAATTAATAATTCTATTAGTGTTATAATTTTTGAAAATGGCGTCGTACGTCAATTATATTTGCCATTGTTGTACTACAATAGACACAGTATATAAACAGATAAGCAATGGAGCGCTATGTTCGATAATAAGGGACAAAATTGTACAAAATCACGACAACACAGTTTATTATTTTGAGTCCACTCTGACCGATAGTTCACTTAAGACTAACGTGACAAATTTTAATTGTTAGCAACGGAACTCGAGTGCTCACGAATAAATTCAAATTCGTAAACACTCGAATTTCACAAATGAATTGAATTCGAGTGTGGGAACAGACAGTACCGTCGCTCGGAATCTGATATTCGTGAGCGACCTAGTAATGATCGTTCGCACACATACAATTAGTGTCAACGCAGTAGAGTGCGTGAGAATATAAATCTTAACACGACACGATACTCGTATACTAAGTACAAAGGGGGAAAAATTGTGTCGGTGTTGTCAGGGCAGCGTGAATTTCGACGTCGATTTTTTAATCTTGTCGCGCCAACTGTGAAAACATTCTGGCGCTTAGCTACTCGATTCGAACAGACTGGAACCACAGGAGACCATACACAGCGTGGCCACCACCGGATTGGTCGTTTGGCCGAGAAAATCGTGGCTGTGGGTGCCGACGTCGCCGAGAATGAAGAAACATCAAACCAGACGACAAACCACGAGATTGGGCATCACCAGATTTTCACATGTTCCTATACAAAGTGCATCAATTAATGCCTGCCATCAGTCGTATCATGCCATCCTTAATCTCAACAACGAAGGAGGAGATTTTGAGATTTTGTGTCGACATTGAGCGAGAGGCGCATTTTGACTGAAGCGGTTTCGTCAATAAGCAAACTCTTCGTTTCTTGGGCACGGTATCACGGTACACGAATTACCATCACATTCACTCAAAGCCACGATTTGGTGCGGCGTTCACGAGGGAGGAGTGATTGGGCCGTATTTGTTACTGGCGAACGCTACAGGGCCATGATAAACGACTTCTTTATGCCAGAATTGGATGAGCGGGGCTTGGTGAACATATGGTTTCAAGAAGACCGCACACAAACACCAACCATAATGGGTAATGTGAAGGAAGCGTTTCCTGGTCGCGTAATCTCCCGTTTTGGCGATTTGGCATGGCCAACAAGATCGCCCGATTTAACCATACCAGACTTCTTTCTTTGGGACTACTTGAAGACTTAAAGTCACGGGCTTACGCCAACAAGTCTAAGACAATCACAGCGCTTAAGGAGAATATTCGACAGGAATGCGAACAGTTTTCACCGGAAATCTTGCGGAGAGTCATGGAAAATGCAATAAAACGGGTACAAAAGTGTATCAACACTGGCGGCACCCACTTGAATGATAACATCTTTTCCATTTAACAGCGAAAATTGTAAAGATCCATATAAAGATCACTCAAAATATTTTTTTTTATTTAGTAGAAAAGTAATTCAAAGACACAATTGGATAATTAATTTTGCGTCAGCTTGTCTATACATATTAAAATTAATCAATATTTTCTTGTTGATACTATAACTTGAAAACGGCTGAACCGATTGGCAATTTTTTTTTTAAATTATCGCAAAAGTTTAATGAAGGTTTTTATCTAAAGAAATATTTAAAAAATTACCCGGGTGCTGCTAAAACTCACATCGCCCGCGCACAATTTTAATGGAACATGTCAACCACATGCTTACCAACGGGGCTTAACTCAATTAGAAATAACAGCAGCTAGTCGCCCAATGTATGATATAACGCGGCGGCGCTTATACAATATAAAAAATATTAATAGGTTCTTTTAATGAAGTCAAAAGGCCGAGAGAAAAATTTTATTTTTTTACTTTTTAAAGTTTGTTCGGTCGGGGGTTACTTAACATTTTTAATTTTATTTTTATTTTATTATTTTTAAATTACTCGCGGACCCTAATTGCGATAGGTGACTACTTAAATTACATTTTTCTTAAGTATTATGCAACAACCATTAGGGCTTCTTGTACGAGGGTGGTCCGATAAGTACTTAGCCTCACCGCCAGATGCCGCTAGTATCGCAACAGCAACTTACTATCGTGTAGTACATTCTAGTAGACGGCTACTGTCGGATCGGACGCGTAGTTTTGTTTTGACCGCGTGTGGAAGCGGGAGCGTCCGCGGATTTTAGAAAAATGGAAAAAGAGCAATATCGGTCGGTGATTCGATTCTTGTTTTTTGAAGGGAAATCGCGCAGCGAAATCAAAGAACGTTTTGATGAACGGTGACTGATACGAGATTATAATTGAAACAGGAAGCGATTACTTCAGATTACTTTATTTGATCTAAGTACTTTAACCTACTTGTCGCCTTGCTAACAGGAGTAAGAGCAGAGAAAAAAAGCGCAAACGATTGACAAGACGATTAGCTCCTTCATTCGGAACGTTCTGGAGTGAGCGCAGTGAAATCGGATGGATCATCAGATAATGGTTGCAGAGGTCTTGGAGTTGAGGCACGCCACGATCTGCGCTAGAAGAGTAGACATTTCTTCTAAAGTGAGTACATTATCACCCATAATCCGCTTCAAGTGGTGCTTCACAGATTTGACCGCAGATTCCCAGATCCCACCGAAATGTGGTGCTGACGGGGGGTTGAACCGCCATTCTGTTCCATCGTTGGCGAGGCTGTTGACAATGTGCTCGCTTTGAGATTTAGCCTTCTCAAACAACGCACGAAGCTCCTTATCGGCGCCTACAAAATTGGTCCCACAATCACTAGATAGCGTTGCACAAATTCCACGCCTAGCTACGAAACATCGATATACATTGAGGAAATCCTGCGTGGAATATCCTGATGATACCTCTAGGTGTACAGCCCTTGTTGACAAACACACAAATACAACCACGTAGCCCTTGAATGACTTACTCCCACGCCCACTAGAGAAGCGCAGGTTGATGGGCCTAGCAAAGTCTACTCCAGAATGGAGAAATGGTTGATATCTCCGGACACGCCTTGATGGCAAATCACCCATAAGTTGTCCAACAGGTACAGAACGCTGACGCCAACACTGAACACACCTGAGGATGATCGCTTTAACGAGTTGTCGACCTCGCAAGATCCAATATCGCTGCCGAATGTAGTTGAGGGTGAGTTGAGTTCCGCCATGCAAACTTTTTATGTGCGCATCTATGACAACAAGTTTAGTGAGATACGATTGACGAGGAAGGATAAATGGATGCGCTTTATCGGGGTGAAGCAAAGCATGTTGTAGCCGACCCCCAACTCGCAATAGGCTACGGTCATCTATGTATGGATTCAAACGATTTAATGGGCTTTTAGATTCCACACATCCTTTCCGTGATAAGGTTTGAAGATCTTGGTCAAAATAAATTTTCTGGACATAGGATACCCAAAGGCAGAGACTTTCAAATAATTCTTCCGGTGTGAGCTGATTGATTGGAATTAGAGATACTGATGAGTTCTTTGTGTGTTTCGATTGTGTATGAGCACGTAGGTGAACGATGAACTGTCGGCAGCGAGCTGTTATCCTTATCAATCTTTCCAGCGAGCTGTAGCGAGTGAGAAGATCGGATTCTTCCTGAGGAATAGTGGTAGCAAGACATGCCGTCGTACGCATCTCTCAACAGGAATCCAAAGTTTGGAAATGACTAACTGTAGGCCATGGAGATGAAGACTAAGTTAGATGAGGTGATCCATGAAGCCACAAGGATGAGGCCACGAGTGTACTTGAAGGTATTCCCCGCGAAGCGAGGTCAGCAGGATTGTCCTTGCTAGATACATGATGCCAACATGCTTATGGTAAAGACACCTGAATCTCCGACACTGTGTTGGCTACGAACGTCTTCCAATTCGTAGGATGTTTCGCAATCCAAGATATTGCAATAGTCGAGTTCGTCCACAGATGGCATTTTACTTCTTTAAGGTCATTCTCGCTCAGTAGGCTGGGCGATTAAGAACAAATATAATAATTGTAAATAAAAAAAAAATCAGAAATCAAAAGAAAAAATTTAAAACTAAAAATCAAAAAAAAAAAAAAGTAGTGATAAAAAATAATATACTTCCAAGTGGAAGAAATTTTTAGTGTGTGTTTCCTGCTATTCACTCATTAGCAGTAGCAGGAAACAAAAATGTCTAAAGACGTCGGGACGAATCCCGTTCGTCTAACGGAATCGGAGTCAGATGACCTGTCTGATTTTCCAACTCCATCCACCGTTTCAATGGCCGATGTAATGAAAAAAAGGAGGAAGCTCAATCCGCGGAGTACTATACTTAAACGCCCCTCCCTCTCCGCATCGGCAGAAAGACTGCGGGTCGAAATGAGGGAAGGGGCGCAGTCAACAGCAGTACAGCAACAGATACCGCAACCACTCCCCGTGGAAATTGACATTGCCAACCTCTCCGGGGATCGCTACACCGGAGAAAACAACTACTTCGCCGCTCTTTCAAGTTCGGTAGCGGAGGAAGAACGTAAACTCGAGGAGGAGGAACGCATTCTACGCGCTAAGTTGAAGGCCGTAGTAGACAGGCTCTCCGAAATGCGCCAAAAGGAAAGAGAGCGGGCTACAACCACCCCACTACACTCGCAACAACAACTACAACTTCAGCAGCCGCAAAAACAAACACAACTACAGCCGCCACAACAACAGCAATCGCAACAGAAGCAGCTGCGACAAAAGCAACCGCAACAGAAGCAGTCGCAACAGAAACAACTGCAACGGAAACAGCAGCAACAATTACAACAGCCGCAACGGAAACAGCAACAGCAGCAACAACAGCCGCAAGAACATCGTCCTACTAAGGACAAGGTACCACCCATCTTCACCCATACTACGGCACTTCGAGAAACAATCGATCTATGTAAGTATGTCATTGGTGTTGATAACTTTGTCTTTAAAAGTATAGGTGAAAACCGCTATGCTATCCAGTGTACCACACTGGATCAGTACAAGCGAGTAAAGGACCTTTTAAAAGAGACCACGACGGAGTTCTTCTCTTTTACTCCCAAGATCGAGAGGCTGCGGTCGATGCTTCTCAAAGGCGTGCATTCGATCTCTGATCCCGAGGAAATGCTCTCAGAGCTGAAGGAGTTCGAGAGCGACGACCTCAGGTTCGTGGGGGTCAAGTCGTTTACCACGGCGCGAGCCAAACGGGAGAACCGGGTATTGCCCTTCTTCTTGGTTCAACTCGCACCCAACAGCAAGCTGGAGAGGTTAAGGTCCATTACTTCCTTGGCTTCCCAGTCTGTAACATGGGAAAAAGTAAAAAGGCACGGAAACATTTTACAATGCATCCGCTGCCAAAGGTTCGGGCACGCCGCGTCGAACTGCGAGATGCAGCCTCGATGTGTAAAATGTGCAAAGAACCACAGGAACGAGGAATGCGATCTGACCCAGGACAAGGTCGCAAACAGGGAACAGCTCGAGTGCGTGCTTTGTAGGAACCGGGGACACCCTGCAAACTATCGGGGATGTCCTAAGTTCCAAGAAATAAAGAAAGCAAATCTGGCTCGGAAGCAGAAGCCTGAAGGGAAACATCCCTCGAGTCGCTTAGAAACACCAGGCGTCACAACCCAGATGACCTACGCCCAAATGGCGGCAGGTCTGGGGCCGACGGTACAAAAACCCATGGCTGTTCCCAAAGTCCCAGTGCTTGTTTCTAAGGCACCGGAGGCCGAGGTGGACCTGCGTTCGATCCTGCTCGCCATCCAAGGGCAGATCGGCCAGCTCCAACAGCAGATCCATGAGACGGCGACCCGAGTGGACAGAATCTACTCGCTTCTGCCGAGCCTAGCGCAACTACAATCGTAATGGGTACGCTGGTAGAGAGTCCCTTAAAGATCCTGTCGGTGAATGTGAATTCACTGATTAGGATTGAGCGAAGAGCCGTACTTTTCAACCTGTTGCAGGACGAAAGCCCCGATGTACTCTTGGTTAGCGAAACAAAGCTAAACCAGAAGCACAAAATCCGGCATATTTCTTACAAAACCATTCGAAGAGACCGACCCAACGCCACTCGTGGCGGGGGAGTTGCGATCTTCATTAAAAATAATTTAAAGCATAAAGTCATATATAGCGGTGAAGTGCGGAGGTTCCAGGTGCTAGAGGCCTGCATTGTGTGCATTCCTCTCCGAAATGGAAAGAGAATGTACATTGTATCAGCCTATGCACCTGAAGCACCTCAACCCAACATTTTCATCGCAGAGCTCGAGACACTTTTTCGATCTCTGCGCTTAAACTTGGTGGAAAACTACTACATCCTGACCGGCGATTTTAATGCCAAACATAGTGACTGGGGAAACAACATACCCAACACTAGGGGAAGCCTACTAAGCCATTGGTGGGTTTTGCGGAACATAGAGTACCGACTCAAATTACTCGCAACGGATAGTCCGTCGTATCCTAGGAGCGGCTCTTATCTGGATCTCATGCTGCTTGACTCTAGACTGAGACTAGCTGACACGAACGAAGGGTCTACTAACTGTCTATGGACTTTTGTATACGACAGTGACCATTGCGGACTTAGTGCTGTGATCACAATACCAGACGAATTTGCGGAGATGACAGAGTATGTCCAAACACGCCCCTACGATTATAGTAGGGCGCGTTGGCCACGTTTTGCCAATAATCTTACGAGATCGCTCACTTCGAGTGATTCATTCCCACCATCCAATAGGAACCTGTCAAATGACGAAATCGACAAGTACCTCAGACAAATGGATGATAAAATAAAGCAGGCGATGGACAGTACGATACCACGCCAACAACAGCACGATACCACAAACGTATACCAAAACGCGACAATCGACGCTCTGCATAGACAAAAAAGTAGACTCCTAACAAGACTCAAACTCTTGTACAGGCGGTTTACCGACAGACAAAACTCGGAGGTCAGGATACTGAAGTCACTGATTAAAAATATCCAACAGTTGATCAAGGAAAATTACAGAATATCTATAAGTTTGTATTGGAACGACAGAATTCGTGCTGTAAATTCCAACAGCGCGAGTATGTTTCCGCAAATTAATAAAATATTTCGGAGAAACAATCAGAATGACATTCAGGATCTGAAGCTTTCGAGAACGTCAGACAACGAACGTCTTTTACGAACAGTCAGCATTGACCGGAGAGCGCCGTCTTGGATGATGATTTCTTCGTGATCGAGGATCCTCAGGAGAAAGTGGCGACAGTGGGAGCTGTTTTCCAGGAAGTGTATAAGGTGAATGACAGCATTCGCCCAAACCACGAATTAGAAAACAGAGTTCTACTTCATCACTTATGCCTTCGAAATGATATCGATCATTGGCGATCCGAGAATCTTGGTTTTACCAGGTTCGATGACGATTACATGGCAAATAACGCCGTCACCAATGAAGGGGCGAATACCCTGTTTATTTCGACGGGGGATCTCCAGATGATCTTCGAGTCACTGAAGAGAAAAAAATCCGCGGGAATCGACGGAATATCTAATGTTGTGCTCAGGCATCTCCCACCAGTGGCTGTAGAGACGTACACCATTCTGTTCAACAATACACTGAATAATGCATATTATCCAGTGGATTGGAAAACAGCGGTGGTGCAACCAATACCCAAGAGGGGCAAAGATGCCTCTAACCCATCAAATCTTCGGTCGATAAGTCTCCTTCCAAGTATTAGCAAGGTTTTCGAGAAGGTGGTTCATAGAGCCCTGTCTAGATGGGTTGAGGACAATAAAATCATTCCGAATAACCAATTCGGTTTCAGAGCGGGGCATAATACTGTTCATGCTGCGTCGAAACTCGTATCAGATATCCAATGGAACAAATGCAAGAACCAATGCACGGGTGCCTGTCTGATTGACTTGGAAAAGGCTTTCGACACCGTATGGTTAGAAGGTCTTTATTACAAACTCAGTCGGTTGGGCATAAGTAAACCACTGCTATATATGATTTCTGACATGTTAACAGGTAGAAAGTTCGTAGTGAAAATTGCCAACGTGACTTCTACCCAAACATTTGATATTAATAACGGACTGCAGCAGGGTACAGTAAACTCGCCGATCCTTTTTAACATTTACCTCAGTGATTTGATAGCTTCTCTTCGCCATTCAATAGCGTATGCGGACGATTTAATCGCGTACAGATCAGGTCCAACGATTGACGTCATTGTTAATCTTCTGCAGCGTGACTTCGAAAAAATTCAGCAGTATTGTGATGACTGGAAGTTAAAAATCAATTTCCAGAAATCAGAAACTATTTTGTTCAGAACACCTTTTTCTAGGGCCTCTCGGGACACTAGAAAAAATTGGCGCAGGTTCTCAATCTTTGGACCGGACGGGTGTCCACTGGCAAAACAAAGTGTAGTCAGATACCTTGGGATCGTGCTGGATCAGTATCTATATTTTGACAAACATGTAGATACTTCTCTGGCAAGAGCCCGGGGCGCTTTCGCTCTGACAAGATGGCTGTTTCATAGCAGCCAACTTGATTCCAGGGTGAAGGTAATCTGCTACATGGCCTTAATCAGGCCAATGGTTGCCTATGGATGTCCCGTGTGGTTCAATGTGAGAGCCAGCTTAATGGAAAGGATTCGGGTGTTTGAGAGACAATGTCTCAGAACTTCTCTCGGATTACATAGAACACCTGAATCTGGGTACACGAAATTTTACTCGAATGAGGTCCTATACAATAGGGCTAGGATTGTACGGGTGGATAATTTTCTAACAAAACTGATCCGAGGTCACGTTTCGAGGGCAATGACTTCGGTTAATAATCTGATCTCTGGGGCTTACTTCCCTAACTACATGTATCACGAGAAAGTGCGCCTTAACGGCTTTGTCCCCCCAGAGGCATTCCTCTATTTAGATCAATGTGGGTTGATCCAGGATGAATTGGCGATCCCGTTAATCTTCCACGTGGCACGTAAGTCCGTGGAGCGACGACTTCTCTACGAACGTGATGTTGCGCTCCGTGAGCCCGAGCGCCTCAGGTTCAGTAAATCGGTGTCACGCCAAGATCGGAGAGACGTCGCCCGACAGCATCAACGCTTCTGGTGGCTGGAGCGATCTGCGTCAGTGGTTAATTTTAATAGGTCGGCCTCTTTAAGGCAAAGCCTGCCACATGCCAATGGCAGCCTTACATAGACTAGGGTAGGTTAGAAGAGGTTAGAGTAGTTAAGGGAATGCTACGGCAGACCAGGGTGGCACGTAGGTTTAGTTTAGTTTTAGCTTTAATTAAAAAAATAAAAATAAAAAAAAAAATAAAAATTGAAAAAAAATTAAAAAAAAATACAAAACAATAATGAAAACAAAAAAAGATATATATATATATATTTTAGTTAAGGTAGGGTTAAGTAATTCTTAGTTATAAGTTTCTTTATAAAAAAAAAAAAGAGGATCTGCTGCTAAGGTTTTTTAAAATATCACTTTTCTTGGCCTAAATTGTTTATTTATTTTAATTGTTTTAATTATTACAAATTAATCGAAAGGCCGAAAGGCATAGCCTTAAGTAGTTCTATTTGCTTTAGAGTGTCCGTATAGGGCCAGTAAGGTATTTTATATCAGTTGTTGTTTAAGCTAGTTTTAAGCATTTTTGTCTAGGATAAGTGTGTTCTACAAAATAATAAAAACAAAAATGAATAACAAAAAAAAAAAAAAAAAAAAACTTCTTTAAGGTCGAGAGAATCGTGAATGCGTTTAGCAAGTCGAGCAACCAGTAATGCGCCACAAAGCTCCAGTCGAGGTAAGGATATCTGTTTTATCGGAGCAACTTTAGACTTGGACGCCAACAATGTTACCCGCGTATGTCCTTGTTTATCGACTACTCTTAAATAAACGCATGCCGCATAAGCCCTCTCTGAGGCATCAGAGTAACCGTGTACTTCGACCTGTCGCACGTTTTTTGAGTAACCCGTCCATCGAGGCACACTATAGGCCTGTAGATCCTTAAGCCCATTTAACATGTGCTCCCAATGATCTTGCAGTCGGTGAGGGAACGGATCATCCCAACCACAGCTTTCATGCCATAGAGTTTGTACAAACAATTTCAACGTAATTATGACTGGTGCAATCCAACCTAGAGGATCGTAAAGCTGAGCGATGAGGGAAAGGCAGCGTCTTTTTGTAACAGTGCTTGTAAAAATGGTAGGATTTAGGCGAAAAGTAAAAACGTCATTCGTTGGTTGCCATGAAATACCTAGAGTTTGGACTTCGTCGAATTGTTTCCACGTGTGAGTTGAAGATGCGAGGTTGTCCCCCCTCACGTCCATTAAAAGTTGATAGTCGTTTGCAGACCACTTACTCAGCGGAAAGCCGCCCGCCTTGAGTAAATTAACCAAGTCCAATCTTAGTTGGCCAGCTTCTTGCAACGTGTCGCCTCCAGCGAATATATCATCTACGTAGGTGTTTTCATTTAAAACTTTTGCAGCCTGAGGGAAACGATCACCTTCATCAACGGCTAGTTCTGGCAACGCCGTGAGTAAGCAGGAACGTCAAAACTCAGTGTTAAAAATATTCCATAAATTTAGTAAAAAAGTGAACTTAAAAGCTTTGAGCTATATTTTCAAATAAAAATAATCGGTGCTTCAGCTGTGGAAACTGGAGGATTCTGCTTTCGCCGACCCAAAGGCCCACTCTGGTGAGTGTCTCCCGCTTGCTGATGGGTGCTCCGCTGGCAGAGTCGCCAATAGGTAACCAAATAATAACCTCCGTGAAATCGCGAAGCTTTCGATCCACAACTTATTTTTTTAAATAAAGACCACCAGCAAATATAACAACCAAATCCTATAAAAAGCTTTTCAAAGCTTTCACACAGGGTGCTACCAGCACAGACAAAATAATTGCTTTTTTTTAAGTTTTGTTTTAAATGGGGCTTGATCGGACTCCGCCACCTGGAGGTGGCGATTCCCTTAAACCGCATAAGAAAGCAGAAAGCAGAAAAAGAAAATAAAACGAAAACTAGCATAGAAGATGCTGTGACGGAAATAAAAAAACAGGAAAAAAACTGCGATTCAGTTCAAGGGAAGATCCATGAGCTAGAGTCGCTGTGTGTCCAGCTAAAAAATGAAATATATTTCTTGAAAGAGGAAAATAAAAAACTCAGACAAAAACTTGAGCATGAGAAAGAGCTAACTGAAATCGGGGAAAAAGATGCTAAAGAATATTGCACCGATGAAGAAGAGTTGGAAAAAGAGATCGCCAGACACTCAATCAAACCAACTAACTTAACCAAAAAAAGGAAAATCGTGTCATCCCCTGAGATAACACCGCCCCAACCCAACTACCATGGGAAAACTTTATTAGTTACACCTGCAACTACTACCACTCATCACCGCCCCCCGCCGATTATGGTAACAGACGTCATGAACTACCAACAACTATACTCATTGCTCAAGAAGCATATCGAAGGAGACTTTATAATTAAAGCAACCAACAAAAATGCCTATAAAATAAACGTATATGCTGTAGAGGATTATAGGAACCTAACTAGGGGGCTTAATGAGACAAAAACAACCTGGTATTCATACGAGGACAAACAGACAAGGCAGATGTCATAATGAAAAACTTGCACAGCAGCTGCCAACCAGAGCTAATTATATCAGATTTACAAAGACAAGGCCTAAAAATTGTAAACGCTGTAAATAAGCTTAAGTGGGGAACGAAAGAACCACTCGACATGTTCTTACTTAGTTTTGAACCGACAGAAGATATCAAAAAGATATACGAAGTAAATAAGGTGCTAAATACTATTATGAAAATAGAACCAATTAAGACTTCCAGATTGATCCCACAATGTAAAAACTGCCAGTGTTTCGGGCACACTAAAAATTATTGTTCCAGATCACCTAAGTGCGTAAAATGCGCAGGTAACCACAACACACTTGAATGTACCAAGCCGAGAGAAGAAACACCGAAATGCAGCAACTGCAATGGGGAACACCCAGCCAGCTACCGCGGTTGCTTGGTTGCAAAGGAACTGCAAAAGAAAAGAAACACCGTTACGAATACGAATACAAATAAAAAAGTAAAGGAAATAGATCTCACGCACACAAGTGTAGAGACAAAAATAACGAGTGAAAAATCCAAAGAACCAACAGGAAAGCTCACTCCGAATTATGCGCAGATAGCTGGAAACACAAACCAAATACACATGAATTCTAGAAGTAAGGATGAAAACTTACTCTTATCTAACCAAATTAGATGAGCAACACAAATTTATCGCAAGCTTACAAACGCGCCTAGATAAAATTGACCAATACTTGCAAATTACAACCCATGGTTAGGTTCCTTAAAATTATGTTATGGAACGCAAATGGCCTACTTAACCATAAAGAAGAACTACAGGCCGTACTCCAAACAGAAAATATTGATGTGTGTTTAATTACCGAATCACATTTTACAGACCAAACTTATTTCAAAATTAAAAACTATGAAACATATTATGCAAACCATCCTTTCAATAATGCAAGAGGAGGAAGCGCAATAATTATAAAAAAATCCATCGAACATTTTGAAGAAGATATTTTACGTACGGAAGAGTTTCAAGCAACAACTGTGTCTATCTTAACTAAACGTCAACAACTATCTCTTACATCAGTTTACAGCCCGCCAAAGCATAAAATTAACTGTGAACAATACAAAAATCTAATCCAAAAACACAAGAACCGATTCATAATGGGTGGCGACTTTAACGCAAAACACACAAATTGGGGTTCCAGACTAACCACAACAAAAGGACGGGAGTTACTAAAAGCAATTCAAAAGGAAGGATGTGATTTCATCTCCACTGGTACACCGACTTACTGGCCTACGGATAAAGAAAAAATACCAGATCTAATTGACTTTTTTGTAATTAAACAAGTATCAAAAAACTTCCTTGTGATAGAAGAGGGAAGAGATTTGAATTCTGACCACTCTCCAATATATTAGTATCTTAGCGAATGCTTTGTTAAGGAAAACCCAAATGTACACCTCACCAACAAGCATACAGATTGGCAATATTTCAAAGTTCTTTTGGATCGAAATTTAAAATTTGACAAAGTAGTAACTACCAACACCGAACTAGAAAGCGAAGTACTAAATTTCACTGAACAAATACAAAATGCGCCTGGAAAAGTACCCCTCTTGTCAGTAAAAAGCCAATTGAACTTAAGTACCCAAGGCTAACTATGAAACTAATAAATGAAAAGAGAAAGATTAGGAAAAAATGGCAACAAACGAGATACCCGCTCTACAAGTCAGAACTCAATAGACTAACTGAATTGATAAGACGCCAACTAAAGGAGTTCCAAAACCAATCATTTCACCGATTTGTAAGTGAACTTACAGCCGATAAAAAAACAGAATACTCTCTCTGGAAATCCATTAAATATCTGTCCCACACAACGGAACCCACCTTTAAAATCAAACAGCACCTGGGCTAGGGGAATTTTCAACCCAACGAATGGCAAACTAATGAAACATGGCCAGAAGTGCAGCAACCGAACGAAAAAATTCCTTTCGTCACACCTAATGAAATCAATCGGATTATTAAATACCAACTGAAACGGAAAAAATCACCTGGCTTCGACTTAATAACTACCGAAGTCTTACAAAAGCTACCAGCAAGAGCTTTGATTAAAGTGGCAATTTTAATAAACGCATGTTTCAACCTAAACCATGTTCCCTGTTATTGGAAAGTAGCAGATGTCATAATGATACCCAAACCAGGAAAGGATCTTCACGAACCATCATCCTACAGGCCCATCTCTCTTTTACCACTTTTATCTAAGGTATTAGAAAAGGTTTTTCTAAAGAGGCTAACTCCTTTTATTACTGGTCAAGATATGATTCCAATGCATCAATTTGGTTTCAGAAATAGACATTCTACCATAGAACAGGTACATCGAATTACCGACATCATCGAAAAAGCTCTGGAGGAAAAAAAGGTATGCTCAGCTATATTTTTGGATGTGGCAAAGGCATTCGATAAAGTCTGGCATGAAGGTCTCCTACAAAAAATGAAATCACTCTTTCCCAAGGAATACGCAGACTTCCTAAAATCGTACCTTTCAAATAGATATTTCAGAATTAAACAAAGTAACTCTTATTCTCAACTGAAAGAAATTAATGCTGGGATTCCACAGGGAAGTATCCTAGGCCCAGTGTTATATCTTTTATTCACTAATGACATGCCAACACTTTCAAATTGCACAATAGCTACATTTGCTGATGATACAGCTATACTTACAGTTGCAAAAAACGAAAGCAAATCAACAGAAAGCCTACAAGGTGCTGTAGATGAAGTTCTCAACTGGACCAAAAAAAATCGTATTCACCTAAACAGCTCAAAATCCGTCCACGTTGATTTCACCAACAAAAAAATTACACACAAGCCAATATTTATTTCAGATGCTCAAGTTCCTTACTCAAACAAAGCTAAGTATCTAGGAATGAACTTAGATGCTAAACTAAGATGGAAGGAGCACGTGAAGAAGAAAAAAGATGAGCTTAACATCAAACTAAGAAAACTCAGATGGCTCATTGGTAGAAAATCGCGCCTATCACTCCATAACAAACTTTTAATATATAAACAGATATTAAAACCAGTATGGACATACGGTATCCAGCTATGGGGATGTACTTCCCAATCAAATATTGCCATCATACAAAGATTTCAAAATAAAGTCGTCAGGGACATTGTCAGAGCTCCATGGTATGTAAGGAATACGGACTTACAACGCGATCTTAAACTAGATACTGTAGAGACGACAATCTCTAAATACGCGAGAACGCACTTCACAAAGCTGAGACACCACATCAACCAGGAAGCAGCAAGGTTAAGTGACAGCAATGGATTGACCCGAAGACTCAAACGTACTAAACCGCACGAGTTATGGTATCAGTCACCTTAGATATTACACCCTTCTGGATAAATCATATCTAACTAAAATTTACTAAAAAAGTTTAACTTTATACTTACACTCAAAGATACTAAGATACAACATTTATTGATTAGATGAAAATTGCTCGTTAGTTCATACTAGTTGCAGTGTAATGAAATGTTCACTATCTATAACGTTTCAATAAAAATAAAAAAAATAAAAAAAAAAAAATCAACGGCTAGTTGTCGAAGAACTCTGACGGCTTGATATGGTGAACTTACGTACTCGTTCAGAAAATTTAGAATCTCCTAAGTTACAAAAACTCCTCTTAAATGGCAGCCTCAAAACGTAGGTCCATACGTATTACGTCGATGTGTCGATACAAAATGTTGTTCACAGGCAGTTTCTTCAATAGTGAGCAACGATGGCACATGCGACAGTGCCTCCTCTTGAGTCCAAAAGCGTTCTAATAAAGATGACAGATTTTGATCAACGATACACTGCAAGCTGATAAGAGGTGGTGAAGATTTAGATGGCTTAGTTCCTTGTTTGTCAGATGAACAACATCCAGTCAATATCCACCCTAGGCCAGTTGATTGAGCTACCAAACTTCCGTCTTGCGATTTACACAGTCCTTCCTCGATGATTTGGGTTAACACATCGGCACCAAGTATCATTTCAATAGGTGTTGACGAGTCGAATTTAGGATCTGCCAGCACCAGTCCATCTGTAAACATGAGATCGGCAGTTATTGTCTGCCGTGGTAGTACGTATTCGGTAAGCGTTGACAAAACAAGTGCATTAAACTTCCACTGTCTGTCACTTGGAAAGTGAGGGGAGATGATGACTGTTGCCTGAGTCCTGACCGTTCGACAAGGTGTACCTCAAACTCCTGATAGTGGTACGAAAGCTGATTGTCGTTGCAGCCTTAATCTTTGCGCCAAAGACTCGGAGACGAAGGAAGCTCCCGAACAGGGATCGATCAACGCTCGGATAGTACTTGATCGCTCGATTTCCGATTATGCTGTCAGCGTGGCTGTGGCGAGTAGAATATGTCGTGGATGAGATGCGACAGTATTAATGGCGTGTACTGAAATTGTTGGACCTTGCAATGGGGTTGACGTGCTCGATAAGTTGTCTCTCGTAGATTGATGAAGCAAAGTGTGGTGTCGTCCATTACAATTATTACACGTTCTATTAGAGCGGCAGTCCCGACGTAGATGTGGGCCCAAGCAATTGAAGCACAACTGATTAGCTGAAACAAAATCGGAGCGTTTATCAAGGGAAATTATACGAAACTTATCACAACCAGCTATATAATGGTCTCCTTGGCAGTAGGAACAATTTGATGACTTTTTCCTTGAAGTCAAATGGCTTGAGATTTTTGCTTGATGACGTTTTTGCGTTGAGTGTTTTTGCTTTGAATTAGGAGTTTCTGATGACCCATAAACGGCTTCAGATCGTTCCAGCGCTTGAATTCTCATTTTCATGAAGGCATCTAGTTGAATCCACTTAATCGGGGTTGTCGCACTGTCCAAAGACAATTCCCAATCACGTCTCGTTGTTGGATCAAATCGTTGTACTGTTATGAACACCAATATATCCTCCATCTGGTCGACTGGTCGATTGAGCATCTGAAGTACCTCGATGGTTTCAGTAACTCCATCTCTTAAATGCTTGAGAGTATTATGGGATTCCTTGGAGATCGATGGCAATTTGAACAACGTGTCTAAACATGCATACACGAGAGCTCTTTCATTGTCATAGAAGCTGGTGAGTTTCTTTCATGCGCGTTGGAAGTTTTCGGCTGTGATGGGAATGCTCTTAACCGTACTGGCTGCTTCTCCGCAAAGGTTCGATTTTAAGTAGTGGAGCCTCTCAACGTCCGTGAGCTCCTTGTCCTGAATGATCAAGGCAGTAAAGAAGTCCTTACAGGAAGGCCACTCAGAGTACTTGCCCGAAAAATGCGGAATTTCGATAAATGGCAATTTACGCCTCGATGGCTTCTGAGCCGTCACTTCATAACATTGGTTTTCAGGAGGGGAGGATGAAGCAGATTTCGATGACAACTGATGGGCTGCGTCCAAGAACTTTGCCTTTTCATTGATGAACATTTCTTCGACTTCTTCTAGGAAATCCGTTTTGAAATAAGAATGCGCTTGCCTCGCAGCGTGAGTAGGGGCATCCCCTTCCTCTCGCAAATCAATGATCTCCTGATGACGATTTTCTATACCTTTCCATCGTTTTTCCAATAGTTGAAGTCGCGCCTCAATTTGTCCTTGCGACGTTTGGTCACCCTTCTTCTTCAGATTAACGAAGGCGTTCTCCATGAGGCGTTTCTCCTTCTGTTGAACTTCGATTAGTTTCTCCATGACGAGACGGGCAAGAAAGTTGATTGCCGATCCGGCTCGAAGGACCAGTAAAAATGATACGAGATTATAATTGAAACAGGAAGCGATTACTTCAGATTACTTTATTTGATCTAAGTACTTTAACCTACTTGTCGCCTTGCTAACAGGAGTAAGAGCAGAGAAAAAAAGCGCAAACGATTGACAAGGCGATTAGCTCCTTCATTCGGAACGTTCTTCGGAGTGGTTGCGTTCAGTAATACTTAATTCGGAACAGTGACTCTTCTCCTTCGATGGCGACCATCAAAAATCGGTTTAACGAGTTTCAAGGTGGTCGCACGTCTGTTTTTGATGAGCCACGTCCAGATGCCCCGAAAACGGCTACCACGGAGGATAACGTGACAAAAATCCACGATCTCGTATTGGCAGACCGCCGATTGAAGTTTGCGAGATAGCTGAGACAGTAGGCATTTTAAAAGATCGCGTGGGTCATATCCTACATGAAATTTTGGGCATGAGAAAGCTGTCGGCGCGATGGGTGCCACGTTTGCTCACTCCGGACAACAAGCGCAACCGTGAGACCACTTCAGAGCAGTGTTTGACGCTGTTTAAGTGCAATTCGAAGGAGCGTCGTTTCGTGACAGTCGACAGTGTTTTTCTTTTGCAAGCTAAGTACTTATCGGACCACCCTCGTATGTACAAGGTGGCGAAGATTTATCATCTAAAAAAAACTTTTTCACTAAATAAAAAAATGACTTTGTGTGATGGAAACTTTTATTTGGACCTTTACAATTTTTTCTGTTATGTGGAAAAGATGATATCCGTCCAGTGGCTACCGCCAATGTTGACACACTTTGTACCCGTTTTGTCGCATTTCCCATGACTTTCCGCAAGATTTCCGGTGATAAATGTTCGCATTTCTGTGGAATATTCTCCTTAAGGGCTGCGAACGCGAACGTCCGAGGCTTGTTAAGTCCGCAACTTCAAGTAGCCCCAAAGAAAGAAGCCTGGGATGGTTAAATCTGGCGATCTTGCTGGCCATACCAAATCATCAAGAGATTACGCGACCAGGAAACGCTTACTTCACAATATCCATTGTGGCTCGTGCTGTGTGTGTGATTGCAACGTCTTGTTGAAACCAAATGTTTACCAAACCTCACTCATCCTATTCCGGTAGTCAGAGGTCGTTTATCATGGCCCTGTAGCGTTCGCCAGTAACAGTAGTCGTATTGTAGATGGCGTCCTCAGAAAAAATACGGCCCAATCACTCCTCCCGCGTGAACGGCGCAACACACAGTGGCTTTGAGTGAATCTAATGGCTCCTCAGACACGAAGATTTTGATTGACGTAACCGCTTAAGTGTAAATGCGCATAATGATATTCGACACAAAATATTCCTCTTCGTTGATGATTAACGATGACTTGATAGTAATTCATACGCGACTGACGGTCAGCAGGCATTAACGGCATTATACAGGAACATGTTTAGGTTTTTCATCAAAATTCGCTGTAGGGGCCGTCTGGTTATGCCTAATGGGGTGGCCCATCGCCTGGTTGATGTTTCTTCGTTCTCAGCGGTAGCCACTCTTCGGTAGCCACAGCCGCGATATTCTCGGCCGAATGACCAGTTCGGTGGCGGCCACGTCCTGCATGGTTTCCTATGGTTCCAGTCTGTTCAAGTCGAGTAGCTATGAGGAATGTTTGCCCAGTTGACGCGACACGAATCGACGTCGAAATTCATGAAATTCCATCGGCCGATTATTGGTCAAACAAAATTCAAATATGATTGGGGTACGACAATCAAAACTATAACATCTTTCGAGAGGTTTTTGATTAATTTTGCGCCACTTAAAAGATAATGGCTTTAAAACGCCTGAACAGATCTTCATAAAATGTAGCTAAGAACCATCTCGATCACGATTTTGCAGATAAAAAAAAATCGTCAAAATCGGTCCATTCGTTCAGGAGCTACGATGCCACAGACAGGCAAACAGACAAGTCAAACTTATAACACCCCTCTTTTTGCGTCGTGGGTTAAAGGTGAATGATCGAGCTAGAGGAATTTTGTTTTTGAATGCTCCTCGAGCAACTGAAGAAACATTTTTGATATCATTGATTTTGAAACGATTCGATTGCAAAATGGTGTTTCACTTGCAGTTGCTTCTTCAGGAATTGCAGCTACACTCTTTACCTCGCTTTACCAAATCAAAAACTGAACTCATCAAGAAAGTATTCTCAAACATTGCTCAAAATTGCAAAAAATCATGTTCGGTTTAGCGAAATTGGCTGTAAAAAAGTTGATGTCAACGAAATGAATTCCAAATTCAAAATGAAATTCCTGGCGAACTGATTACATTAGTTGATTCCGTTACCAGCCAAGATGATGTCGTTCACTATCCGACGGATTTTTTAAATTCACTGTAATTGCCCGAATTACGGCCTCATAATCTGAAATTGAAAATTGAATCGGTAATCATTATGTTGCGAGATATCAAACAACCTTTGTAATGGTACTAGGCTTGAGGTTAGGAACCTAATGAATAACTCCATCGAAGCTATAATTCTTAGGAGGCAATACAAAAAATTCCAGTGCGACTTGCATTAGCAATGTCGATAAACAAATCGCAAGGCCAGGCGTTGAGTATTTGCGGCATTGATCTGGAAAATCCATGTTTTTCACATGGTCAATTATACGTTACGTGTTTCCGTGTCGGAAAATCATGACAATTATTTCTCTTCGTGCCAGACAGCAAAACAAAAAGCACCCCAATAGACAAAACCGTAAATAAAATATTTTTCATAGTTAAGTTATTGTAACAGATTTAAATTATTGACCAACAAAATATTGATTCATTCTTATATATTTCAGATAGATAAATTTACTTTACATTACATTTTCACTTAATTTTTAAAATTTACTTTTTTTTCTACTTCTTCATATCTCATCCAATTGAACATAAAGACGAATACATTTATTCATACAAACCGGATTAGGAGGAACTGAGAGGAAATCCATATTCTCGGATTTCAGTAAAAATGGAAAAATATATATTCTATCAAGGCAACTTTGGAAGTAATTCGTACATATGAAGTAGAAACTCTGTTGATTGTATTAAATACCATAATTGAATGCATCCAAATCGACCGCCATATTGGTTATATGTACAGTTATCCAAAAATTTGTGCGTACATTGAAAACATTGAAAACAGAGGTGTTGTGATTAAATATTAAATATGTATAAGACCTTTTCAGTTTGCATAATTCAGTTAAACAACTTTAACCTCATATTCATTTTGAAAAATATTTACATAATTTTATTGTTTCAGTTTTTTTTTATTTTTAAATTCCTTTTTATTTCATGCTTCTTAGCACTATCTTCTTCTTTGGTGGCGCTAAAGAGTCCGAAGTGAATCTGGGCCTCAACCAACAAGCATCTCCAGCCAGCACGGTCTTTGGCAAGCTGTTTCCAGTGCCGTACTCACAGTTGGTTAAGGTCCCCTTATACCTGTGTGCACCGCCGTAGATGGGGTCGTCTTCTGCTGCATCCTCCCTCTGGGTTGGATTCGAAAACTCTTAGGGGCGAAGTTCATTTTCCATGCGCTCTGCATGGCCCAGCCATCTTAGACGCGGGATCCGAAGGCGTCGTACTAGGCCAGTTCTTCGATGGGACTTATCATCCAAACTCCGTTTATACAAACGGGATTGTAAATTAAGCCCTGAATTTTCTTCTTGAAACGACCAAGGGCCTGCTCATCTGCTTTCAAAAAGTACAGGCCTCTGCGCCGTAGAAAAGGAGCAGGATCATTAGCGTAACCTTGGTCTTTCGAGAGGGCTGTACTTCTCAATTGCCTTGAACCCAAAGAAGCAGCGGTTGGCAAAAGTAGTTATGCTTTTCACCTCAGCATAACTACTCAGCTGGTGCTGTTGCTGCTGGTCATAAGTGAGACAAGGTAGACGAAGTCCTTGACTACTTCGAAATTATAGTTTCCAAGACATTGGTGTCTTTTTTTGATGACAACATACATCTGGATTTAATTTAATTTGGATTCAATGTTTACGAAAGCCTCTAGCCACAGACGTCTCACTGTGTCCTTCCAATCACTTTGTTGTCATCCGCGTACGCCAGCAATTGCGTACCTCTTGTGTTGGCGAGCGACTCTAGCACGATTTTTTCAAGGACGATGTTGAAAAAGTGGCATGACAGTGTATCGCCTTGTCTAAATCTTTTTTTAACATCAAAGGTCTCGATTAATTCTTTACCGACCTTAATGGAGCAGCAAATGTTCTCCGGACGAGTTTCGCACAGACACTAGATAAAACTAAACATGGCCCGTATATCTCGTCTCTATACACATTGTCATACGCGGCTTTAAAATCGTTAAAAAGACAGTGGGTGTATTTTCGGAATCCTTGTTTTTCCTTCAAGTTCAGCCGCAGTGTGTATATTTGGTCTATTGTGGAGTTGCCTGGCCTTAAGCCGCACTGATAAGGTGTCAGGTGTTCACACAATATGGCAAAGAAGATCTTGTTATGTAGACTTATTTCCTTGTAGTTGGCGCAATTATAGAGGTCTCCTTTCTTGTGGACCTCGCAAACTGTGCTGGGATTCCGTTCGGTGGTCATGCTTTCCTCCAAATGTTACAAATAAGTTAGCTTTGCCAGCTCATCCCCAGCCGCCTTAAATAGCTGAGCAGATAGGCCGTCTGCGCCCGCAGCTTTATTAAACTCGTCTCGATATTGGGATATTGACTTTGTCTATGTTAAGAATTGTCTTACGGCGTCGTCCGTTGCGTCTGCCTGACAGCGGTATCTTGTTTATTACCGCCATTATATATAGTGTTATATATAGTGTACAGAAATAGTCTTACCATTTTCAGCATCGATTGTGATTCTACTTTTAGTTTTTTATTCTTATCCTGGAAGGCACAGGCAAAGACAAAGCTCTGGCTTTGTACCTCGATCGTTTTACCTTATTGTAAAACTCACTCTTTCCTCTGCTCATTTTTTTTTTTCTAAAAAGCGTTGAAGCAAGGGCTTCCCTCAGGTCACAAAAACTGGCAGAAAATGATGCGTATGAAGCCACCGAAGGGTTATTGTATGGTCCAGGCATAGCAGATTAGTGTAACTATAAATTTTCCACGAAAATTCTGCTCTTGAAACTTTAAACGCATTTTTCTCGAAACATCATTTTCTAGAATTGTCATGGTCAAAAAAAACTATTCAACCGATTGCTTTGAAATTTATATATGTTCTTCTACTCATTAATGGTTATCGGCCGTACCAAAATTGCTTGTTTTCGAAAATATTTTCTTATTTTTTTAAAACGATTTTTAACAAAGAAATTAACAAAAAAAAACAAGATTTGTCGCCGATAGCGACAGACCTACTGAACAATAATGGATTTGATTTTTTTTATTTCAGACAACATGAACAGCCGCTATTACCATGATCTGTGACCTGCTTTTCTTTGTGTCTAATTTAATTTAAAAAAAAAATAAATATAAAATATATAAAATAAGAAAAAATAATTTTTTTATACAGTTTAAGAAACAAATAAAAACATATAAAAAAATTAAAATGATTGAATTTTATTGTCTTATAAAAAAAATTCCCTAAAAAGAAGTAAAATTTATGCGTTCACATGAGACTACCCCCTCAATGTATTCCAGCTACACTGAAATTAGTATGTGTATTTTGGGAACAGTGGTCGTAAATATAACTAACAAATTACAACATGTTACCTATATACCATGCCGAGTGCTTTTGGACTCAGGATTTGATTTGACTCTGATTTGATTTGACGCCCCCATAGGAGCAATTTATTAGCTTAATGCGAACCTTAACAAAAAACTATAACTTTACTATAACTTATTAACTAGGTGGCAGTGTGGAAACGATTAAGCAGAGTGTGAAAGGTTGTGGTATAGGGCAATTCTAAGGCTGGACTTTTTGAGGTGAAGGTCGAAAAGATTGGTGTTAACTTTGCGAAGCATTCTGGTTCGTTGTAGCCATAATTTGTGCGGTGAACGGAAAAGGGGCGTGAACCGAATTGAGGGGCTGTCAATGTTACCGCTGAGAAGGTCGTGAATAAATAGAATATCTGCAACATCACGTCTTTCTTTAATGGGTTGGAGGTTGATAAATTTCCGATCCGTATAGGGTGGGACATTAAGGGGGTCGGCCCAGGGAGGCCATGAAGGGCAATAAGGGAAAAACCTGCGTTTAATGGCTTTAATACGCATAGTATGGGATTCGTAAGAGGGGAACCAGACTTGACTAGCATATTCGAGAAGGGGCCTAATGAAAGTGATGTATAATGATTTCGCAGCGTAAGGACCAACTTTGGACCAACGTTTCACGAAACCGAGGGCGGAGTTAGCACGTTTGATAATGTTGTCGATATGGAGGCGAAAATTTAGTTCACGGTCACACACAAACCCTAGATCAACCAAGAAGTTGACAGGGAGAACGGTTTCATTAAGAATAATGTAGGTTCTGGGTGGTGAAGAAGAGCGCTTGCGGGAGTAAGATGGTTTGGCATTTACTGACATTGAGCTCGAAATGGCTTTTTTGACACCAAGTAGTGAACCTGTTAAGGTCCAATTGGAGAGAGCAGGAATCGACAGGGGAAGATATGTGTTCAAATATTTTCATATCAGCAGCATATATGGAGAACCTGTGCAGGGACGGGTTAAGAATATCCCTGCAGCGATACCTCTCGCTTGTCGTAAAAGGCGACTAAACAAAGGTAAACAAAAATCACATCTAGGCAATTTAGAAAACACCAAGGTGAGCCTAGGGACACATATACCACCATTAAACTGCCCCACAAGTGTACATGCAAATCAGTGGGTTGACACGACTGGAGATCACCGGTGTTGTAAGAGTAAGATCAAACAAAAAAAATCTGGAGCATGCCCGTGTCACAAAAAAAAAAAAAAATAGGCAGGCCGAAAAACAATTGGTGCAAACAAATGCAAAAACACCAGCATTTGATTGGCCTCAGCGATGAAGTAATCCCAAACCGGGAAGCCTGCCGCTACTTTCTGAGGTCAAACCGTCGGACCCCACAAGCGGACCAGTAGGAATGCAGTTAAGTGGGAAGGTTATGGTCCTACACTTCTGACCATAACAACGCCGGAAAAAGGAAAAGAAGAAGAAGATCAGCATATATGGAGAGCTGAGAGTTCAGAATGATGCTGTCAACATCATTAATGGTTAGAATAAATATCAGTGGATCGAGATGACTACCTTGCGGGACACCGGAGGTAGCATTAATTGGATCAGAGATAGAAGTTCTGAAGATAACGTTATATTGACGATCTTCAAGATAAGATTTGATCCATAAGATAAAACCGGAAGAGAAACCGAGGGCAGTGAACTTGAGGAGGATAATTTGGTGAGACATTTTATCCAAGGCTTTGCTGAAGTCAGTGGTGACTTCTTTGTCAGCTTCGAGTGCACACAAACATTGTGAAACAAACTCGACTAGGTTAGTGGTTGTCGATCGACCTTTTAGGAACCCATGTTGGTTAGGAGATGCTCTCGAAAAGTTTGGGTATGCATGAGAGCTTGGCAATGGGACGATAGTTGGACACATCATTTTTTAGTCCTTTTTTGTAGATTGAAATGATATACGCATATTTCCAAAGCTTAGGAAAGAGTCCTTGAGAGATAGAGCTTTGAAATAGAGCGGTAAGGGATAAAATAAGATGGGTCGCGCACTTTTTTAAAACAGTCGGGACCGGGAGAGTAGTTGTCCTTTAAGTTGCGTATTTTTTCGGCGGTTAGGTCGGGAGTTATGTTCAGTGAAACAAGAGACGTCTGGGGGCAATCTTCCAAATATCGAAAATAGTCGTGATTGGGTTGAAGATCCTGGTCGGTGAATGATTGGCTGAAGAAATGAGCAAAGAAGTTGGCGATTGAGTTATTGAGAAAATTAAATATAGCGGAGTAGCTATCGGTTTTTCTTTTTGTATTAATGAAGTGGAAGAACATTTGGGGTCAGAGATAAGGGACGATTGCATTCTGCTCAGGTATCGGAGGTAGAGTGATTCTCATAGCTGTGCAAATTTAGTGTAACTAGAAAAGTCAGATGCAGAGGAGGATCTAAGATGAGTGCCAATTTGTGTTTCTTTTATTGCGCAAAGAGGGTAGTTCCTTGGTATGCCAGGGCGGAGATAAATCGTTAGGATTGACCAATCCTGTGATCGTACGTGCGAAGATTTTTATGCAACAATTGTGGCACCTGAAGCTTATATGGGATGAAGCATTGCCCCAAGAATTTTACCACGAATGGTTGAAGTTTAGAAAGGGTCTACACGAACTCAGTAACATACAAGTTAACACATGCGAGGGCAAGCAATGTCCCCCATAGCAACTGTTGGATCTAGCTAACATTAGCTGTGACCTGGTGTGTAAGCAAATTTGTTTACTCCAAAGTGCCTAGCCAAATATGCATCTGCAGTGGCCGCTAACTATGCAAGTGAAACATCTGCGTAGCATCTGCTTTGGTATGGAGCGTAAACAAGTTTCTTACTCCAGAATGCTTAGCCAAAACAGCATCCCCAGTGACCGCTAGCTATGCGACATTCGTATGTGTTGACGAGTCTGTGTCGGTATTAGACTAGTGCTCTAGCGAACAAGTCTCCATAGAAGATAAAATCAGCCGCATTAAATCAATGATGTTAAATATAAAATAATCAGTAGTAATATACTGAAGAACATTGGAAAATATAGACAAATTTTATATTAAAACATGCGAAGTGTTATTAATTGGCGCCCAACATGGGGCGACGCGAGTGTTAAAGTACCATTAAAGAATCGTTGTAAATCGATAGTGAACATTTAATTACAACTGTCGCCAAAAGTGTTAAAAATTGGTAAATTGAAGTGCGGTTCATAGGATAAATATTTCATTTCGAAAGAAAACATAATAAAACAAATGCATTGAGAAACAATAAATAATAGGGGAAGAGTACTTTGGCGCCAAAAATTGATTAAAATGAAAAAAACAACGGCAACACTTACAATGAAGTACTATAATGGTTTCGAAAGCCAGAAACTTTAGAAGTTGAAATTTAAGTTGAATTATTTGTACAAATAGTTTTTGAAAAAATAGCATGCAAACTCAAAAATTTGATTAAGAAAACAAAAGTTTAGACCTTTTTTTTTAAATGATGAATAAAAGTGCAAAATTGGCTTTTGTCAATTTTTATCAATTCTGAATCGAACACAAAAAACCGAATGGTTTTACGTCTTCTAATTTTTGAAAAAATCAAAAATTGCTAAAAGTACTTTCTTATGAGATATTTTGTTTTCTGGTATTTACGGTGATAATACGTATGGGGGTATGCTGCCCCCTCCCCCCCCCCCCCCCTTCCTTCTTCCCCCTTCACCCATTCCCCTTATATATTCCGTATTCTGCTATACAAAACTAGCCATAAATTTGAGGATTTATTTTATAGTTGAACTTGGCTTATAATTTAAACTCTATTTTTGCATGTGGCAGGTCTCGCTCTCACAACTTCGTTGCTCCCCAAACAAACGTTTCACTTTTGTACCGTTGTTGTTTTTTCAAAAACATGTGGTAAAGCGTGTAGTTATTGATATTTACAAAGGTCATTCTGTGTTCAAGCTTAGTGCGAATCGAGTGTTTTTTTTCTGATTAAGTGATGGCGGCTAAGCATCCTCTAATCCATCCAAAATTACAAAACTTCTCAATATTTTGTTCGTTCACGGATTTGGTGTCGACCAACGAATAAAGCATTGCGTTTTTAGAAGAAATTGGTATAATTCCTTCTAAAATTTCAACTTCCCCACTGCAACTTACCTATGAAGGTGGAATTATGTAAAAATATTAAGTTCGGATCAATGTGGCGGTATTCAACAAAAAGCTCTAAAAAAAGGTGTTGTAGAAATACAATCAACACAACACATCTATCGGCACATTTTTCCACGGGCCCGAATGTCGGTTAGCGATCAAAATGTCTGTAAACACGGTTTTCCAGGTAAATTAGTTAAATCTTAACCTACATTTTTTTTTTAAATATTATTGTGAATCATTATTTTAAAATTAGCATTTAACCGCCTGGCGCCATCACGACAATAAAAGCGAACTAAGTAAATCTGCTATAATAGATTACTTTGACTATTGTCGTGAAATAGCCAAAATAATAGCGTCTCACGTTGATGTCAGCATTGGCGGCGAAGAAAAAACTGTGCAAATCGACGAGACTTTTCTTAGAAAAAGAAAATATCACAGAGGCCGTGCTACCGAACAGATGACAATCGTAGTATTGGGGTTGTTTTGCAAAGAAGATAAGGTCGGACGGTTCTTTAAAGTGAACTCTAAATGTAAGGAAGATTTATGGCCTTTTTCCATAAATACGTTAACTCCAACACCAGTCGTATTTGTACCGATAGCGCACGCCAGTATATATGTATGTAGCTGTTGAGAAAATGTTTTCTAGTTCTACGACCCATGAAGTGACGAACCACAGAAAAGGGAAATATATTAATAAGACCGATGCAAGCAACACTATTAACGATCTGGTGAATCAGAACAAGCTTCTGAAAAAATCTCTTTTATGTCGCAAAACTACGCACCACCTTCACCAGTATGTAGTGAATACACGACATGTACCCACTATACCACATACCAACACCACGATTAGCCAATCCATAACCACGATCAGCCAATTGTCTACGCTCAGCAAAACGATCGGTGCCCTACCTCAGTTGACCTACATACATATGTTACTCATCGCTTTGCTTAGCAGTGACACTTTAAATCACGTGTAATTAAAAGCAAAACAAATGCGATGTCAACAAACGATGAAACCAAATGTAAACAAACCGAGTCAATTGAATGGGTACAATGCTGACGATGCGCTTGTGCCTTTGACTGATTGCCCAATGTATTGGACTAAATATTCGAAATACTTATGATGCGCTAGTGCCTTTGACCGATTGCACAATGCATTCGACTAAATAGCTGATCTATGGTTATGGGAATTTCGTAAGGCATGTATGTACGTGATAGAGGGGATAGATTCCCTGGGACAAAATAATATAAAAGGAAAGGATTTAAAGGAAGGAGCAGCAGTAGAAGCACGACACCTCGTTTTATTTTATTTGAATAAATTAATTTAAATAAACAAAATAACGTTACGACTTGGGCTCCCAAATCATGGAATTTTTACTAGACGTAAAAAAGTGTTTACAGGTTTTATCGATGGTGAAGAAAGTGTGGGTTTGCAAGTAAAGGAATTCGACCCCCCTCCCACCGTTCATAGTGAGAACCTAGAGGTTATTTTACCGCCAAAACAACCTCGGCTTCTCACTATCAGCGATGAACTCAACGAACTCGACAGTAACACCAGTACGGACGACGACTTCATTGACGAGACTCACATACCTTTTTAATACATTGAAAATTGACTTAACTATTTTTTTACTAACTTCAGACTTACTTACACCCCGACTGACTGACTCACTGTAAATACCAGAAAACAAAAAAATTCCATAAAAAAGTACTTTTAGTAATTTTCGATTTTGTCAAAAACTAGAAGACATAAAACCATTCGGTTTTTCGTGTTCGATTCAGAATGGATATGAGCATTGACCACAAAAAGCGAATTTAGCACTTCTATTTATACTTAAAAAAAAAAGGGTCTAAGCTTATTTTTTAAATTTTTTAGTAAAATTTTTGAGTTTGCATGCGAATTTTTCAAAAACTATTTATACAAATAATTTAACTAAAACAATAAAGAATACAGGATATAAATAAATAAAAAGCAACTATAAAAGGACATAGTAGCGGGCATCACCAATTATTTATCAAATTTCAACGAAAGAGGTAGCAATACCCTTCCTCAAGTTGAAAGAAAGATATTTTGGTGAACTTTTTCTGATTTCATTTACAAATAGTTTTATAAAATTGAATGAATTGAATCAATTTTTTGTTATACCCTTATTACTAGTCTGTTATTATATTATCCATTCTAATGTATCATCAACTATATCATTACATAATATTTTTGGCTATTAGTAGAACACTTATTCTTCTATATATGCATTAAACTTATCATATTAATTAGTAACGTAGTTAATCCCTTGTAATTGTTAACCTATTGTATTGTATAAGTGCTTTTTTTGCTAAATATGCGAAACCCAACAAACACAGCAATCGTTTCAAAATGCCATTAGTGATATAACGAACCGGTTAGATAATCTTTAAACGCCCTCAAGGATTGTTGAGTATGAGGCTGTGACAATTGATCCACAAAAGAAATGTGACGAATCTTTAGATCTCGTTAAGTCCCTACCCGATTTTCATGGGGATCAAGCAAAATAAATACGTTTCATGGCGTCGAGCTGTTTTTACTGCGCACAAATTATTTGAAGGCTACGATATAATTAGGAACAAGATTGTAGGTTCCGCGCACAAATTATTTGAAGGCTACGATATAATTAGGAACAAGATTGTAGGTTCCGCGCACAAATTATTTGAAGGCTACGATATAATTAGGAACAAGATTGTAGGTTTATTATAAACAAAAATAATCATGACACACCAAAGTAATAACGAATTAATTGTTTCTCTTAGCCAAAAGTACCGACAAGACGCGTTAAGGTCCTTTATATTAGGCTTACGGAAGCCAATGAGGGATAGATATTCAATTTTCCTCTAGACCAACAGATGCCAATTACATTGGCACTTGCACAAGAGTTAGAAGCTAATCAGGCACGATATGCTTTTGCAAATCGAAACGAACACTCGACTTATCCAAATTCACCCCACTACACGCGTTATAATTTCCAACAGCCTAGATCGAGTCAAATGGAGATAGATCAATCAACATCTCAATCTAATATCAATATGCGTAGATCCCCTTTGCAAAATATTGTAAGTAACACCTGTAACGCGCCAATTAATAACACTTGTTTGGTTTTAATATAAAAAATGTCTTTATTTAATTAATAACACTTGTTTTGTTTTAATATAAAAATTGTCTTTATTTTTCAATGTTCTTCAGTATCTTTTTTAGAGTAACATCTGCTATGGTATGGCGCGTAAACAAGTTGTTTACTCCAAAGTGCCTAGCTAAAGCTGTATCTGCGGTGACCGCTAGCTATGCAAGTGAAACATCTGCGTAGCATCTGCTTTGGTATGGCGCGTAAACAAGTTGTTTACTCCAGAATGCTTAGCCAAAACATCATCCGCAGTGACCGCTAGCTATACGATATTCGCATGTTTTGACGAGTCTTCTCTGGGTCAGTCCTACACTAGTGCTCTAGCGAACAAGTCTTCATAGAAAATAAAATCAAGACAATTTTTATATTAAAACAAACCAAGTTTTATTAATTTACACATTGGTCGACGAGTATTTTTTGGTCATGCTCATAACTATCAGTTGCATGCATTTTCAGACAGCTCAGAACATGCCTATGGTACATGTGTTTACGTACGTTCTTTTGAAGAAAATGGTACGGTGAGAGTTAGTTTGCTTTGTGCCAAATCTAAAGTAGCGCTGGTCCGCAAGATTACGCTTCCACGGCTAGCATTGTGTGCCGCTGTGATGATGATCCAGCTTGTGTATCGACTAAAGAAGTTTTTTGGTTCTATCTTACACCATATAACTTATTGGACAGACTCGTCGATTGTGCTCAATTGGATCGCTGAGGAATCAGCGCTCTGACAGACTTTTGTAGCCAATTGCGTCTCTATTATTCACCAAAACTCTTCTACTTATCAATGGCGACATACGAGTATTCCTTCAGAACTGAATCCTGCGGACATTATTTCGAGAGGATCATACCCGTCAGCATTAATTTAAAACGAGCTATGGTTTAGCGGACCTTCTTTCCTCAAACAAGAAGAAAGAGATTGGAACTTTACAAATTCGGTCTTGAATGTTGAAGATTTCCAGCTGGAGCGAAGAAGAAACAGAATCATTTTAAACGCATTTATAGTGTCCGATCTCATTGAAAACATTAAATATCACAACAATTGACCTCTCTGCTCAGAGTCGTTGTGTACATCTTCAGGTATAAAAATAAAACTATCAAGAAAAATGCTAAGTTATGTGGACCGCTTACCGTATATGAACTTAACAAAGCCCGGGTGGAGTTCCGAATAGTACTCACCCCCGATTTTTTTCAATTTTTTTGTACGTATAGTCTAATGTATCAAAGTTAAAAATCCAAAGCGGTTTTTGGCGCAAATGACTGGAAAGGACTAAAAGGATGTGCTAAATTTGAATATCCTGCAGAAAATATCTTGAAAGTTACAACAGCTATATTTATAAGTGATATCGCAAATTAAAGCAGAAATTAAGTGCTTTTAACTGATAATAAAATTATAGTATATAGTTTACAAATATTGAAGATATGAAGTATTTTGGAAAAATAGGTCAATATTTTCAAGGAAACATTTTTTTTTGAAAGAAAGTGTATTATGAAGGCATATTTTTTTTTTGGAATTATAAAACTACATTCGAAAACCTTTTTAACGATACCAAACATGCTATACTTTTCGTTAAACATCACCTTAAGAGAGGAGTTTTTTTCTTTAGAAGTGACATTCATCAAGCTTGGGTGAGCCCTGGGAGTAACATTTGTATAAACAAATGTTTTTCCCCTCGTATAACGGCGATAACGGACCCAAGTAAAGACAACCGATGATGAAAAAGCTTTTTGTCTCTTGTTGAGTAGAAACTGTCCACAAAGGTAGACCTAAATTTTCCGCGATTGTTCATACTTTGTATTTTGCAATGGATTTAACGTATAATTTATTTCAATTAGCAAGTATTTTAAGTGATCATTCGAAAACTCCTGCCCGATTTTGATAAAATTTGAGTATATGGTAAAGGGCATTCTAATATTTTGATACACATATGTATGCACAACCTCATACTTTGCACCTACCCCAACTTTGCACCTACCCCAAATCCTACAGTGAGCCCAAGCAGGGGGGTTGCAGGGGGGCAGCATGCCCCCCCAAAGGTATTTCACTGCGATTTACTTATAAAAACGGCGACGCACATACATATATACATATGTATTCATGGCAGAAAAAAGAGCATTTTTCATTCCTTTTAGCAATTATCTTGTAAACTATACTTTGATGAATGTTACTTCTGAAGAAATAAACTGTTCGCGTAAAGTAATATTTTGTGAAAAGCATGTTTGGTATCATTGAAAAGGACTTCAAATGTAGTTTTATAATCCCGTAAAAAACATATGCCTTTATAATACACTTTCTTTTTTAATTTTTTTTTCCTTGAAAATATTGACCTATTTTTTCAAAATTCTTCATATCTTCAATATTTGTGAACGGATTACTATACTTTTGATGTCAGTTAAAAGCACTTAATTACTGCTTTAATTTGCAGTATCATTTACAAACATAGCTGTTGCAGTTTTAAAGATATTTGAGTTTTATTTCTGCAGGATATTCAAATTTAGCACATCCTTTTAGTCCTTTCCAGTCACTTGCGCTAAAAACCGCTTTGGATTTTTAACTTTGATACATTAGACTATACGTACAAAAAATTTTAAAAAAATCGGGGGTGAGTACTATTCGGAACTTTATCCCAAAGCCCTAAAAGGCTAGGTATAATACGAGCAGCTTATAAGTTTTCGCAAGGAAATCACGACGTTGGAAATCAACAACTGTCTTCAAGATGTCACATTAAATCGCTTTCACCATTCTTGGATTCTGATGGAATACTTCGAGTAGGGGGTAGGATATCTAATTCAGCTCTGAATTTCGATGCAAAGTATTCTATATTATTACCAAAGAAACATGTAATCACCATAACATAGTTCGTCATATGCGCGAAAAGATTTTGCATGTTGGCTCACAAGCACTTCTCTGTCTCTGCGTGAGACAAGTTTTGGCCCATACATGGTAAGACGGTGACCCGCAAGGTTGTCTACAAATGTGTCCGCTGCACTCAAGCAAAGCCATTCCGAAGTCTTCATATTATCGGAGATTTCCCTCATCAACGAGTACAAGAGCCAAGACCCTTTAATATCGTTGGAATTGATTTCTGCGGCTTTTTTAGCATCCATTTTCGTCGTCGAGGTACATCACACAGAAAAGCTTATGTCGCAGTATTTGTTTGCTTCGTCACCAGAGCAATTCATCTTGACCTAGTGGAAGATCTAACGAACCATAGTTTTCTGACTGCTCTAAAGCGATTCAGACGGGGATTATGCTCAGTAATCCACAGTGATAATGCTACAAATTTTATCGGAGCCCGAAACATGAGCTTTATGAGATGTTCATGAAAAGAGAAGAGATAGTCAAAGCGTATACTGCAGACGGAATAGAATGGAAGTCAATTCCTCCTAGATCCCCTCATTTCGGAGGTCGGTGTGAGGCGGCAGTTAAAAGCTGCAAGTTTCATATGAAGCATGGTTTGCAAAATTCCTGTCTGTCATATTCCGAACTAAGTACCATTATTATTCAATTCTTAATTCTAGGCCCATCACACCTTTGTCCGAGAATCCCAATGACATCCAAGCGCTTACTCCAGGTCACTTCCTGATTGATTGGAACACCTCTTACAGCAGCAGTCGAACCACAGTTACATCACTCTAACATCAACACCTTAACACGTTATCAGAAACTGTAGTGGTATTTTTAACATTTTTGGTCGAGATGGTCACGAGAATATTTACAAAATCTGCAAGTATGCGCTAAATGGGCTAAGTCTGGCCTCCCGATTGCTGTCAACAATCTGGTTATCATCGAAGAAGAAAACCCTCCCCCACTCAAATAGAGGCTAGGCAGAATAGGAAACACCACCGTCCAATTGAAATACTGTACGAGAACTAAAAAGCTTTATTGAATAAAAAAATAACATTAAGCCAAAGCTTATACATTTTTTTTATACTTCCTAAATATTTATATTTTATTTTATATTTTTGTATATATATTTCATCCGTGTACGTAAAAAGCCGTCAATGTTTTTTTTCAATTAAAATGCGTTAAAAGCTGTGCTGTTCATTGCCTGTATTTGTTGTTATATGTTAATAATTTAAAATGAGTATTAATTTTCAAGAATGGGGAGTTTCAATGACGAAACAAAAACTTTATTAAATGTTCTCTGTAAGCAAAAAAAAAGGTTTGAATATTTGCCATTTAAATACACAAAGTCTTAAAAATAAAATCGATGACTTGCGACAAATTTTCGATGGTAGCATGGTTGATATTCTCTTCCTCTTAGAAACGTGGCTGAAGCCGAAAATATGTAGTGATCTTTTCATGCTCAATAAAAACAGACTCCTTCGTTCTGATAGGCAAAATAAATTGGGAGGAGGAGTAGCAATCTATAAAAAAAAACTATGGGTTCAGAGTAATAAAAAGATCCACGCCAAGCGAACTATTGGAGTAAGTTTTTGTCGAGGTGATCGAAACTTGCGACAAATTTCTCCTTGGATGTATAAAAATGGCTCCTGGCATAGCTAATTCAACTTTAATAAGAAATTTATTAGAAGATCTTATCCCTCTGTTTGCTAAATGCGTAATTTACGGAGATCTTAATTTAAACCTCCTAGACAAAAAAAAAACAAAAATTTTATAGAAACCATCATGACCTTGATCTTTGCTACGCTCAATGTCTATAGCAATTTAAGACTAAATTTCGCTCATTTTCAAATAATATACCATGATCAAGCGTTCCCTTAACGTATTTAAGAATACGTTTTACCATGTTGATGTGGACATGAGATGGATTGTCGAGGTAACGGCTGACACAACCAATAGCAAGTGAGAGATCAGGACGTATTGCCACCATCAAATACATTAAGCTTTCCACTGCGTGCCGGAAAGGATACTCGATCTTCTTCATATCTGGGTAGGCGTGTTTTGCAGCATTAATAGCTGGATCTGCAGGAGTTGATACCACTGTCGCATCTCCCAAATTGAACCTTTACACAACTTTTGCTGCATACTGCGACTGACTGAGGTGAATAGACCCATCTTGTATGCATCTTACATATATCCAGTCCCAAAAAATGTTTTGCCGGAAATATTTTAATTTCGAATTTCATTTTCAAATAATTACATAGGTCTATAATATCATTTTTATTTGTAGCAGCCATGAGACCATAATCAATATAAATAGCTAGAAAAATCTTCTTTTTATTACTGTGGCTCGCAAAAACACATTCATCCACATTGATAGGTTTTAGTTCGAAATCTTTCAAAAGCTTTGTAAATGTTTTATTCCAACAGCATGAAGATTGTTTGAGACCGTACAAACTCTTTTTTAGCTTACAAACTCGTCCGCTATTGCCATCATAACCTGTAGGCTGCTTGACAAAAATCTCTTTTTCAATATTTCCATTCAAGAATGCTGTCTTTACATCGAATTGCATTATGTTCAAATTTTCCGATGCAGCTATACTTGGGATAATTTTAACTGATGCGAATTTTGCCACTGGGCTAAAACAACGCAAAACAACGAGCGAGAAGTCTCGCCTTATACCGCACTTCCTCATTTTCGGTTGCACCTTTTCTTTGGTAAACCCATTTCGTATTTATCAATTTTCTATCACTCTGTAACTGCACTAAAACTCAGGTACATTCCTTTTTCGTGACGAAATTTCTTCGTATATTGCTGCTTTCCAAATCTTGGAATCCTAACAACGAATGGCTTCTTCATAACATTTCGAAGAATCTGTTTCTGCAACAAAAGCATAACTCTCTGAGATCATGCAATTTTCGTTACCTGTTATTTTTTGAGTTTCCTTTCTCTTTCGAAGTCTGCTTCTTATATCCTCACGCAAAGACTCAATTTTACCGGCCAAGTCACCATCAGCAACCTCATTGGAGATACCTGAACTTCTTATGTTGTCTCTGGAAGCCCAATAGTACGAGGGTAGTCCGATAAGTACTCAGCCTACAAAAGAAAAACTAAAATTTTGGAAAAATGGTGATTTATTTTTCAATATAGTCTACTTTTAGCTCGATACACTTGACCCAGCGATGCTCCAACTTCTTTAATCCGTCTGAAAAATACGTTTTCTCGAGGTCTGCAAAGTAGGCCTCCGGGGCGGCGATGGCCTCCTCATTCGACTGAAATTTCTGACCGGCGAGTGACTTTTTCAAATTTGGAAACAAAAAGAAGTCGCACGGGGCCAAATCTGGAGAATACGGTGGATGGGGCATTAGTTCGTAGTCCAATTCGACCAATTTGGCCGTGGCGAGGGCGGAGGTGTGAGCCATATATGGGCGTTTTTTCTTCAATTCGCCGTCGAATCGGCCCAATAATTTGGCATAGTACAGCCCAGTGACGGTTTTGCCCTTCTCCAGGTAGTCGATGTGGATCACACCTTGTGAATCCCAGAAAACGGTGGCCATCACCTTTCCGGCCGATGGGACAGTCTTCGCCTTCTTCGGAGCACGTTCGCCGGATGAAGTCCACTGTTTCGACTGTTCCTTGGTCTCTCGTGTGTACCAGTGGATCCATGTTTCGTCGACTGTTACGAAATGACGCAGAAGCTCCCTCGGATTGCGATTAAACAGCGTCTGAAGTGCTCTCACGGTTGCGCTTGTAGTCCGGAGTGAGCAAACGCGGCACCCATCGCGCCGACAGCTTTCTCATGCCCAAAATTTCATGCAGGATATGACCCACGCGATCTTTTGAAATGCCTACTGTCTCAGCTATCTCGCGCACCTTAAATCGGCGGTCTGCCAATACGAGATCGTGGATTTTTGTCACGTTATCCTCCGTGGTAGCCGTTTTCGGGGCACCCGGACGTGTCTCATCAAAAACCGACGTGCGACATCGAAGAAGAAGAGTCACCGTGCACAGCATCCAAACGGTCTTTGATTTCGCTGCGCGATTTCCCTTCCAAAAACAAGAATCGAATCACCGACCGATATTGCTCTTTTTCCATTTACTAAAATCCGCGGACACTCTCGCTTCCACACGCGGTCAAAACAAATCTACGAGTTCGATCCGGCTGAAATTTCGACAGTAGCCGCCTACTAGAATGTACTACGCGATCTTGCGATACTGGCGCCATCTGGCGGTGAGGCTAAGTACTTATCGGACCACCCTCGTATTAAACGCAATATCCTCCGCTTCATTATTGTCAACATTGATAGCTTCACTACTAGTTCTTTTCCCAATAGCCTCATTATCAGAAACCTGACTTTCACGTACTTCGAAGAAGATCGTTAAAAATGATATTCCGCGTAATTTCAACCTTATTCTGCTTAGGAATGTACACTCTATAGCCCTTTACACCGTCTTCGTAACCAATGAGAATTCCCTGTTTGGATTTAGCATCTAATTTTCTTCTTTTCTGGTCTGGGACATGCACATTGCATTTATACATCTGTACCACAAACGCGTAAATTATCTGTATTAGGTTTTAAGCCAAACCAAAGCTCGCATGGAGTTTTCCCTGCCCAAAATTTGTAGCTCAATTTTTTTGCATGTACACATCATCGATCTTGCTGATTTCATAATGGTTCTCATTTCACGTTCAGCAGAACCATTCTGTTCCGGTGTGTACGCCGTAGTTCTTTGGTGTATAATGCACTGTTTTAAAAAGTTTGGACGCTGTGTGTTTCAGACTGAGAGTGGGCGAGTTTAGTTTTTACTCGTGTATTAAGCAACTGCTCTAGGGTTTTATTTATAAATTCCGATCCATTGTCACAACGGAGCACTTTAACCCGATTTCCTGTCTCTGCTCGAACTTCATTTAAAAAAAACTTGAAGTAGTTTATAAACTTCCAATTTCTCCTTCATGAAATAAACTTTGCGGTAGTGGAAAAGTCGTCTTTAAATAAAAGAAAATATTTCGATCCACCAAGAGACTGATGTTGTATTGGTCCACAAATATCTGTGTGAATCAATTGCAAAATAGATGTAGTTTTATCATAAGATTCACTGAACACAGCACGACATTGTTTTCCATACATGCAACCAGCCCATATAAACTTCCAATTGTCTATGAATGGAATTTGAAGGTCTTTTAAAATATATCGTACTTGATTTAAATTTTGATGTGCTAATCGCTCATGGCACATCTGCGGTATCTCCTTTTTTGTTACGGCAACATTTGCAGAAACTTGGTTGTCTTCAATAACCACTGTGATTAACGATTTGAAAAGTTTAGATTCACACACTCCTACTGCAAGATTAGCCCCGTTTTTCATTAATTTGCATATGGAATTATTTGACCAAAAACAAAAAACTTTGTCCAGAGGGCCTTTTTAAAGAGAATAAATTGACATGTATATCTGGTACATAAAGTACATCAACCATGTGATTTATTTTCCAGCTGCCATCGGAAAAGACAGTACATTTATATCTCCTTTTCCAATTGCATTGATAGTGGTACCATTTCCCATACGAACAATAACCGGTGTTTCGAACCAATTTTATTAACCAATTTGTTCCGCTGTTGCTGCTTCGCAAATAAAAGCTTCTCCTCTCTTGGAGCTTGAATTCGTTTTAGAAAATCTTTCTGGACAGTCCCGTTTTCAATGCCCAGCTTTTTTACACACAAAACACTTGCCTTGCTTCGACTGGTGTTTTACCATCTTGTCTTGCGACTTATTAGAAATGGACAAATTTCCTCGCCATCAAAGCATTACTACCATCAACTCCGCTGCCCGCCTGATATGCTTTAAAGCGCGCTTCTTCCATTGCCAATCGTGATATTAAGTTTGTGCCTCCCTCGCAGTAGACTCTCATGCACTATAAAGTGAACTATAAATCTCTGGTAAAGTCATCAATATTTTGGTGATTATCATGGAATTTGAATTTTTTTCTTCAACATCCGCCAGTTGTTGGACAAGCGCCTGTACTTTTGATATATGTGCAGCCACGTCATCAAGAGGATCCATAGAAAACATATAAAAGTGTGTAATGAACTTGAAATATTGAATATTTTAGGACTTAAGTACGTGATAAGTACCACGTACTTGGTACTTGGTACTTGTACTTGAAAAAGACTTAAGTACATACTTAAGTTCAATTCTTCTTCTTTTCCTTTTTCCGGCGTTGTTATGGTCAGAAGTGTAGGACCATAACCTTCCCACTTAACTGCATTCCTACTGGTCCGCTTGTGGGGTCCGCCGGTTTGACCTCAGAAAGTAGCGGCAGGCTTCCCGGTTTGGGATTACTTCATCGCTGAGGCCAATCAAATGCTGGTGTTTTTGCATTTGTTTGCACCAATTGTTTTTCGGCCTGCCTTTTTTTTTTTTGTGACACTGGCATGCTCCTGATTTATTTGTTTGACATACTTAAGTTCAATAATGACTTAAATACTTAAAAAAATACTCACAAGTACCTTTCAAGTACCTACAAGTACTTTCAAGTACCTACAAGTACTTTCAAGTACCTACAATTACTTTCAAGTATCTCAAGTACTTTCAAGTATCTACAAGTACATACATTTTAATTTAAATATTTACAAAAATGGCAAATATTCTATCATTACTTTCTTTGGCCAATAAAAAACAAACCAATAAACCCCATTACAGTGACGGTTCTCTCTGCTTTCCAAATAACATATAAAGTATACTCTTGCTCTGTTTTTTGTGGTATTTGTAATGTAATGTAATTTACTCTCTGCTATTGATGCTGTTGTTGGATGAGAATTTTGAAAAACTAGTGTTATTAAAATCAAATTCATTTTCTAACTAAAGTACAATTCGTTTGTTTTGAAATAGTTGTTTTATGTTTTTTATTATTTTTTTTAAATTATTATTATATTTTAAATTATAACAGTATTAGGAAGCAATAAAAAACTGCTATTTTATAATTCTGAAAGTTTTTTTAAACAAAGTGTTTAAGTACTGAATATTTCTACTGAAGTACTTGGAAGTACTGCTCAAGCACTTGGAAATACTCTCAAGTACTTAGAAGTACTCTTAAGTACTTAGAAGTTCTCTCAAGTACTGCTTAAATATTTTAACATAATACTTAAGTATTTCAGAAGAAAATACTGGTACTTGCCTAAAATCAAGTATCAGTGCAAGGTACTAAAGTACAAGTACAAGTACCTGTAATAATACTGGTACTTGTGCTTAATTTCATACAGCCCTGATTTCGCTTCATAAACTGTTTCGAGTTTAAGCCACATTTCCCTAGCAGATCTGCAATTTATTATGTGTAGAAGGGATTCGCCATGCTCGTTACAACTATATTCTGTGCTTTGCTATCTCCACGTTTCCGTGTCGATTCAGCTGCTGCTAAGTTTTTCAATTTAATACTACCGGATAGGTAGCTTCTCCATCAGTAGATCAGCGGCATTAAGAATAATTTTAATCTGAAATTTCCACAAATTCCATTGTTCTTCACCGATTAATTTTTCAATCTTGATTTCTGAATCAAACATTTTGCAAAAAAAACTTCGATGGATGTTTCCAGTAAAGAGTTTCCCGTAATAGCATAAAGTTTTCCCAGTAAACCGCAAATGCCCAACGAACCTCCTCTTTTTTTATTTTACAATAAAAACGCTCAAAAAAAAAAACTTAATTTAACTTCTTGGTCTTTTTTTTTTACGTTTCTCTTCCCAACTAAAAAAAAAATGCACCGCCTTTCTGGGCTCATAACCTGTTAAAATAGGAAACACCACCGTCCAATTGGAATACTGTACGAGAACTAAAAAGCTTTATTGAATAAGAAAATAAGATTAAGCCAAAGCTTATTAATGTGAGATGGCATCACCGATTCCCAACAACTTTGCTTCGTAACCTGCCACCAGGGTGGCGCTCACATCCTGTACGAAGAAAACAAAATAGCAATATCGCGCTGAACTCCTTTATCGACGAGGGCGGATGGCAGCAGGAATCGAGGTAGAGCAGTTCGGTTCCTTCTTCTTCTGACAGCCGCTACGAAGATGAGATGTGTAAATTTACTTCCTCAATAAATGAGTGCCATAAATAATCGGCGCCTCAAATGAATGCATGCATATACATTATAGCTTTCTCAACAAGAGTCATCCAAGTACCTACAGTGCATCAAAGTCAAAATGGGACAGTATGCAAAAAAGATTTCGACATGGAATAATAAAACATAGTGTGTAAATAAGAAAATAATAAATATGTATTTCCAATGTCTTATTTGTGTAGTATAAAAAAAAACATAAAACATAGAGTTAATTCAATTGGAATTGGGAACGCTAACATAAACACGAAAAAATGTAGGAAAACAATGTCAAAGTTAAAATGGGACACTTCAACAAAACTTAAAATAAAAGTATGACAATAAAAGATACAAAACTTATTAATACTTTGTTCGCAAGCCTTTTTGTTTTATAACTGCTGCTAACCCTCTTGGCATTGATTCTACCAACTTCCGGCAGAAGGAAGGCTCTATTAAATTCCACTCAGCTATTAGCGCCTCTTTTAACTCGTTCCGATTTTTTATCACATGCTTCTTCAATTTTTCTTCAAGATGACCCCACAGATGTTCAATCACGTTCAAATCGGGTGACTGGGGTGGTGTTTCCATAACGTGCTTACAGTTATAAAGAAGCCAGGACCTTACATTATAAGCTTTGTGTTTGGGGTCATTATCTTGGTAAAAGTAAAACTCATTCTCTAACCCCAATTTGTGCGCACTTGGTACAAGATTTTCACGCAGAATGTCCAAATACATGTATTGGTCCATTATACCTTCAATAATGTGAAGGTTACCAACACCAGCAGCTGACATTGACCCCCGCACCATCACCGAACCACCACCGTGCTTAACAGTCTGGCGCAAATTTTTTTCAAGGAGCTCTTCATTGGCCGTCGGAGCGAAACACGTTAAATTTACTCTCATCAGTAAAAATGACCTTCTCCCAGAATGAAAAATCTTTGGTAGCATGGTTTTCAGCGAACTGTTTCCTTTTGGTCTTATTGGCTTTGCTGATGAACGGCTTCCTTCTTGCTACCCGTCCATTGAAGTTGTGCTTTCTTAGGACAATTCGTATGGTTTCCGGATGAGCCTTTTTCTTAAGCACTTCATACACATCGGTGGCTAGTTTTGACGCACTTATATGTGGATTTTTACTCACTTGGCGGACTATCCCACGTTCATCCGAGTCATTGAAAATTTTCCTTGATGATCTTCTGGGCAGATTTTCACAACTCTTTGTGCTTTTATAGCGTTTAATGATGTTGTACACGGTTGAATGTGCTCTATCTACATTCTTACCGATTTCGCGAATAGATTTTCCACTCTCGTACTGTTGAATTATAATTTTCCGCACTTCAACCGACGTTTGCTTCTTGCCCGACATAATTCAATTCTTTTTTTCTCAAAAACTACGTCAATCGAATCTTTCTTTTGGAATTCATTTACCGTTATCCTTGGACGTAACGAAGTTGGTAACATTTGAAATGAATCCCATAAATGGGATGTGTTCGGTAGCTGTCCCATTTTTATTTTGGCGTTTTTTTCGTACTTTTTAAGATTTCGACTTACGATTCTGGATAAAATTCGTCATTCATTTTTCTTTTAAGGTTTTTCGATTAATATCTAAACAGGCCGTAAAAAATAATAAAAGTAATTTTCTACTTTCAAGTCGTATGTTGTTTTTTTTGTAATTAAAGTTATATTTGCATGGTGTCCCATTTTGACTTTGATACACTGTACATCCCAGGAAAGACAATATCGTTAGAGTAGTGACACTCAAAACACCCACCGGCAACGTTCAATTAGCTGTTACGAGAATTCGACGACTTCCTTTTGAAGAACTTAAGTCCCTTCAAGGGCGGGAGTATGTTCTTAAACACATTCATTTTGAATTTCTATGTAAAATGTTATGTTTTATTTCACTTAATTACTTTTTTTACCATTGAATAATGTGTCTTTATCTAAACTGAAACATCCTGTATATCCTTCAATGTTTTGAATTGCTATAAAGTAAATGAAATGTCATTATTTTTCTATGACCCTTCCGGTTATTCTTAAGAAAAGTATTACTAAACAGTGAAGATTTTGTCAGCACTAAGTACAGAGTAAATGAAGTCGATTTTGTAACACTTACTGAAAATTTTCTTACTTCATTAAACGATGTAACCATAGCCGATGTTAAAATGTATTATTCTAGAGACTCCGTCATATATAATATTTAATCAAAATTCCAAAAGTGAAGCAAATTCGTTAATATTTTGAGCTTGCGCCCGTAATATATAATGTTATATACCTAAATATACTAGGCAGATCAGTATGCGCGAGCTTAACTCCGCTACTGAAAATTTTTGATCGAGCGAGCAAATTTGTTGTTTTATCAACCTTGCTCTCGCTCCGCATGGCACTTTTCTAAACTTTACTTCGTTATTTCTCACTATTTTTCAATCAAACAATTTCATTTGATAATTTATGGCTCATCTACAGACCTAGATCTATCGAAGGACATGCTGCACACATGTGTGGTTATAGCCGATATCTACATTTAGTGCGTACAAGATTAGTCCGAAATCGTTTTCGGATCACTATATTCCCCGTACATGCACGCGCTAGGCCAAAAAGTGGGTGATTGCTCTCGCTCCGCTACGCTCCGCTCGATCAATTATGATGTTTGGCATTATATTTGGGAGCAACAGCAGCATTGACGTTATGTATTTTCTCTTTCTTCTTCTCTCTTGCCGGTCGGTGGTAAAAGCACAGACTTTGTTCGATACCCGAACTGTTCATTTTATTAAAGTTAAGTTTCTTGTGTAATACGAGGATATTAATTTGAATTAAAGAAAGAAATAAAAATTCCGTGAATAGGATTTTCTCACATACACAACACATTATAGCTGTGTTCAATGACGAAAACATCAGAACAGAACAGGACAGGACAGCACACATTCGTGAAAACTGTCAGGTCAAGTTAGAACAGAAAAGTACAGCCATATGTTGGTTGTCAAAATGTCTGATTGTAATAAACGTTTTACAATTAAATAATAAACAAAAGTGAATTCACATAAAAATGATTTAGAAGAGTTGTGGTGGGCACTGATAGTGAAACTAGTGTGATTAGATACTCGTCAACAACATTTTTCAGTGATGATTAGTCTGTTCAATGACGCTGTTCTGGACTGTTCCGGACAGAAAAGTACACCTTTTGCTGTCCAGTGACAAAAATTTCTGTCCGAAAGTGTTCTGCTTGGTGTTCAGTGACGGTGTTTCGGACACTTCAGAACACGATTTTCTGCACCTACTCTGGAGTCAGAACAGATTCGTGAAAAGTGTCAAAAGCAGCTGTTAGCTAAAGTTCACGCTAAAACATACATATCATCACTGAAAAATGTTGTTGACCAGTCACTAATCACAGTAATTTTACTATCAGTGCCCACCACAACTCTTCCAAAGCATTTTTATGTGAATTCACTTTTGTTTATTATTTAATTCTAAAACATGTTTATACAATCTGACATATAAGATGTTTTCCGCTTTTTGACAACTAATATACGGCTGTACTTTTATGGTCTAACTTGATCTGACAGTTTTCACGAATCTGTGCTGTCCTGTCCTGTTCTGTTCTGATCTTTTCGTCATTGAACACAGCTAATATGTATGTTTTAGCGAGTACTTTAGTGTTTTTTCAATGACAGCTGCTTTTGTCACTTTTCACGAATCTGTTCTTACTCAAGATCAAGAGTAGGTGCAGAAAATCGTGTTCTGAAGTGTCCGAAACACAAACTTTATTTGAAAAATATAGAAAGAATCAACGAATTCAAGGTTTCGTATGAAACTAGAAAATGGACGTGGTACGGGATCACCGCCTCATTGTTCGTCCTGGTTATCCCTGGTTAAGTTGAAACCTTATAACACAACAACTTTAAACCTTCTAAGAGAAATGGGAAGCTCTATAAAGAAAACTTAAAAAGGTCTATCGTAACATCATGAACGCGGACTTTCACATTTGAGCAAGGGGGCAGTTAAAACAGCGAGCCAGCGGAAATGCTGTGCTCGCATCAAATTCAAATATAGGCCAGTCCATCGGCCGGCAGTTCAATGCGATCAACAAAAACACCGGAAACTTGTAGACGCATTACTGGCAATGCGTTAATGCTGAGATAGCTTTAAAGTAGTAGTAGAAATAGAATAAGAAGAAAAATAAAAATTATGAATTCAATTATCAATCGGACGTTAAGCCGAGTATTTGCGTCTGAGTGCTCCAACAGATAGCAGAAACCTTCAACAAAGAACAAAAAAATGCGACTAATTAAAATTTTTTTGGACCTTTGAGCAGGTTCTTGAAGTTATCCTGAATATTTGACAGTACGACTTTCGCTGTTTTCTGCACAATTTAAAAACCAACTCTACTTCAGACACAGCTGATTCTCTTTTACCATTTTCTGAATTAATTTTGACTCAATCTCAAATAAAATTATTCCCTATATTTCGGCGGCCATGCGGTTTTGGTGACATTGGCCGAATTTGTTGTTTATTATTCAGTTACTGATGCCAAACCACCATGTTAAGTTACAAGGTTGAACAGCACCAAATGATAAACTTTTTTTATCAAATTGAGTGTTGGTTAGTGCAAACGTTGAGCGCGAAATAACACACTCTCTATTATTCAGAGTTTTGTTGAACAGCGTGGTGAGAAGACTTCGAACTGCGTGTCATTAACGGCGTTCACACTCTACGAATAAAGTGCTGAAAAAAGGCGTAAGAAATATCATTAGAAATATATAAGCAGATTGATAAAAATGCATATTGCACATCTCAATATTGTATTTTCTTTTTTACATATATGTACATATGACTAGTTTTTTTCAGTAACGTCATATACATACATCCCTTGCGAAAAGAATTACGAAAATCCTCTGGCAAATTTTCGTTCAATTCTCTTAACAATGTTAGCGATCCATATGGTTTAAACCACATTTTCGAGTATTTTATCATCGTCAATAATGATCCCTATAATAAGAGCACCCGTCGCCATGCACCCGTGATGTGAACGCTAGACATTATTTGGTCGTCAAACAAATCGTAGAGTGTGAACGCCGCTATTGGCGTTAGAAACTAACATATCAAACTCTGAGTCACAACCCTCCTTTTTTGAGAAGACACACGAGATTATTCTTCGAACATAGTGGTAATTTAGAAAATCAGTAATCTTCTGAAGTTTTGTTTATAAGTGCGTGTTCATATTGGCGCAAGAAGGACAAGCGCAAGAAGGCTAATAGTGTTCACATTGGTGGAAGCACACTTGAATTTTTGACAAGTGGAACGCATGAATCGGGTCATTTGCATTCAGTTTCATTTTATTACCAGCAGAAAGAGTGAACCTAGTTAAACGCGATAATAATATTGGGATATAATATTGCATTTAAATGGAAGAGGAGTTTATGTTGGCTTTTGCAGCAACAATGTTTTCATGTAGTGCTTCATCTTCGTAAGCTATTTCAACTCCTCTTGCCAACAGTTTGTCCAAGAATGAAGAAAAACTGTCAAAAATGGAATGAATTAAGAATGGAACGGTTTGCTTCACCCGAATTGAAGATGGATTTTCGGTGCAAGCAACCCTTCTCGTTTCCACTTACTAAAAATCGTTCCCTCTCTTTCAAGCAATTTGGTGCGCTTCTACCAATGTGAACACGCACAATGTGAACACGCACTAAGGGTGGTCAATTTTAACATTTGAGTATATCAGTGAACATAGCTTATAGTCACAAAATAAAACTCTGCATTCAACTTTAATTAGTCCAACTCTGACGAACTTCACGTTTGTTTACATTTGTCTTTATTTTCTTATTTCTGCCAACATGGAATACTTTTTTTTACAATTGCGTTTTAACTTGCTGTGCTTATTATATCTCCCAATTCCCACTAACGTCATATGAACTAAATTATCGTTTTTCTCCTATTCTATGTAAAAATGTTTTTGTGACCCATAGAGGTTGCCAATAACTTTTCATTTTCTTAGTGAAGTTAAAAAAATTATATTTTGCATGTGGAAAACCACCAGTGCAATACAGAATAGAAATGAATTGATGTAACGTATCGAACAAAGGACTTGCAGCAAGTACTTTGTGATCTCGCCAAGGTTATTAGCCCCTTTGCATGGCGGAATAAAGGCATATTTTGCCTTTTCTGAGCTGTTATATACATATATCGCGCAGTGCTGATTGAAAGTGAAATATTTCGAAAACAAAATAAGAATATAAGGCAAAAGCGGAGAAAAGAAAAACCTAGTCGAAAATGGGTCGCATATTTTTGGAACATCTTGGTGGACATAAGCTCTTCAATTGTGGACAATGTAATGCTAATCTTACCAACAAGTCACAGCTTATAAGTACGAGATTCACGGGTGCCACTGGTAATAAAGAAAAAAATTAAATCCGATTAATGACGTGAGTTTTGGGGTTGTTTTCAGGAAGAGCTTATCTGTTCAAGAAGGTTGTCAATCTAACATTTAGTCAAGTACAAGAGCGGGTGATGCTTACGGGGCGTCATATGGTTCGCGATGTTATGTGCAAAAACTGTGCTCACAAATTGGGTTGGATGTACGAATTTGCAACTGATAACTCGCAAAAGTAAGTACTAGGTGTGAGAGGATTTGAGAATGTCGCTACCGTTAATAATCTTTATGGTTTTTAAGCTTGATATCCCAACTCCTTGCTGTCTTATTTTGACGTATAAGACTTATATTTAACAAATACTTGTGAAATATTCCAATTTTCAGATACAAAGAGGGACGTGTGATCTTAGAATATGCTCTGATAACCGAGTCCGAAGGAATTCAATCCGACGCTAGCATCAGAGATTAAAGACTTGTTCCAAGCTTGCAAAATATACCAATAACTGCAGCTTTTATTTAATGACTATTCTGGATTTTTCTTATTTTTAAATAAAAATTATGTATTCTTAGAAAAAGAAAACAATTTTTATTCGGAAACAATATGAATGGCTAACAATTCTATTTGGTCAGTGTGGAATTGTTACATTTTCCCAGTTTTTTGTGCCATTGCCATGGTATTCTCGTTTGCAATCATTTGGAATTCTTGAAATCGTTGAGATATTCTCTGGTTCATTCGCAGGTATTTTTCCATGCAATTAAGTGAGCACTTTTCCTACAATGTGGAATAAGGTAAGCTGGAGTGGTTAAGGTACATACATATGAATGACAATCACACAAACCTCTTCCGGGCGCACGTTTCTGGCAGTGAAATCCCGTACACATTCATTAAAACAAAGTTCCGAGAGTTTGTTGTATGACATAAGGAAGTCTTGAAACTGAAAAAAAAAATTTATTTTATAAGTAAAACGTAATAAAAGTTGTGGTGAAAATATTGCCAACCATATATAGTACAAAACGCATTTCGTTCACTTTAATCAAGTATGCAGTGAATTAATTTGAAATTTGAAAACTAGTATTTACCTTAATTCCAAATTTCTATTATTTTCGTATTTACTCTAAATGTCTGGCTTATGACCATTCAAAGAATTCGCCGAATCATAGATAATTTAGGAATAATGAAAAATGTGAATAAATGGACGGAAAAAAGTATTCTCTTACAGTTTTCATTTGATCCTTGTCCAGGGTATCAAGTGGTACCGTTGCCGCACTCATTTTGCTTAGGAATAATAGATTTCTATCACGTTTGGTTCAGTCGTGTTCGAAATTAAGAAACGCGGACCCCCGAAACCAGATTTCTGTTTTCTGCCCGAAACAATCTATGTATTTTATTATTTTCCAGATATTGGCTCTCCAAGCCTCTCTCTCAAAATGGCGCTGACATTCGCCTAATCAGCTGTAACGAATTTTGACATATGTGCAGGGATGTGTGTCGTAAAGAGTGCTGCAATAAATCTTAGAAGTTTGTGGATATTTTAACTTCGAACCATTATTGTTATCTATCTGCACAGACTCCTGCCATTTATTTAACGATATCACCGACACCCGGGCATAAAAAATCGGCATTCTGGTTTGCTCTGATTTTTCAGCTTCAGAAAAATTTGGATTCAATCCCTTTCATTCAGTCGATCGCTTGGAATGACTTTCTTAAATGTTGATGAAAATAAAAACGCGGACCTTGCTTCTGAGCCATAAAGCAAGACCCGGATTATGTGTATGGTTACCTTGGTTTTCCGAAAGAGAGCACTGCTTCTCAATTGCCTTCCGAGTCCAAATAAGCAGCGGTTGGCAAGAGTTACTCTGAGCTTGATTTCGGCACTGGTATCTGTCACTGCAGACCCAGCAAAAAACATAAGTCTTATATAAGACTTATAGCAATTGAATATAAGCCTTAGTATGTAAGGCGTATAATTCATAAGGAATCCCGACTACATGCAGTATTCCTTATTTCATACCTTATTTTTACATTGCCATGTCATTGGCCATAAGGCATATACTTGTTGCCTTATTTTATGCATTATTATAAGGAGTAAAATAAGCTTTAATTATTTTCTATTATACCTTATTATAAGGCATAAAATAAGCTTTAATTACCTGATTTAGACCTTAGTATAAGGCATAAAATAAGCTTTAGTTACCTGATTTAGACCTTAGTATAAGGCTTATTATGATCCTTATATAGATTTTATTTTAAGGTGAAAGAAATTAACAAATAATTTATTTAAAAAGGTGTGTTTAAAATATACATTTATTTATCTATTGTAATATGGATATAAAATATACAATACATATTTTAATTTACTCGTTTTAATTTTTTTTTTTTATGTTTTCTTTGGTCTTGCCTTTTTTTGTTGCTTCCTTTATGTCTTCCACGTATTCTACGAATGTTTTATAATAATTGCCGACAGAACCTGAATCGGATAATAATAAAATATAATAAATCATTCTTTACAGTTTAACAATAGTGAATTTACATACCATAAAGCGTCGATTCAAAAAATGTATAATTTTTTATTAATATCATTTTTTTTCGTCCTTGCCAATTTATTTCTCCCAAGAAGTCGTCCGATATTAAGACGCTAAGCATTTGCCCACTTCCTCTAAATTTGGATCAGGGAAATATTTTCTGCAAATTTACAAACTTATTAAAACAAAATGTACCAATGAATAAATATATATATGTATGTATGTATATAATATGTATTTTACTTACAAGTTCCCTGCTTTCTCCCATCGCGGCATCGGATATCTCGCACTTAATTTTATTTACAAGCCGCTTATAGTGGCGTTTGGAGAACCCGGCAGTAGCAGCCATAATATTTTTTTTTAAACAAAAACACGTCAAATTATTATTTTTATTTACTTCACTTTTGCTTCACTTCACTTTTCTATTAACTGTCTATAATAACTTTACTATTCAACTATTCTATTCACTTATTATTCGCACATCTGAATCGCACAAAAGTCTTCACGAAATGAGAACAATTACTCTGAATTGTTCTGTTTAACCCTAGAAAAACCAAAGTGGTCAAATGACCGCAATCTCATTTATGATCGAACATATGTGCATTTCCAGAACCCAGCATTGTATCCTTTTTATTTTATGACTCAATATTCAATTTTGTTTACTGATAATACGTTATTTGACCGCGCGCACATGGTCTTTCTAGGTACTTCAAAATTTCCGTCAAGTACAAACATCCTTCCAGTATATTAATTTCGGCGTCATTATATAATATGTACATATATGCCTTATTATAAGGCTTAAGTAAGTCTTTGGAAACAAGTCCCTTATTTAAATCCATAAATAAGGCTTATATAAGGGACATCTTTTGTGACCTTATTTATACGTTAGCCTTATAAATTTCGATACAATTTTTGCTGGGGAGCCAAGGTAGATGAAGTCCTTAACTGCCTCGAAATTATGCCTGCCAATGTGTGCGCTCTGGCCAGGATGCGGGTGGTTCATGTCCGCTTCCGCCTCAATGCCTATTGCTTGTTAAGGTCTCATTGACATCTCGCTGAGTTCGTCCAAACATGGTATGTCAATGTCATCGGCATATGCAACTTGAAAAAGATCGTGCAAATTGAAGTGACCAGTAAATTTTGAACGATTCTTTCAAGAATAATATTGAAAAATTCCTAACATAGCGTGTCGGCCTGTCTAAAACTTTTTTGATATTAATGATCTCGGTTAGGTCGCTTCAAGACACTTTTTCGATCCCTGCACTTAAACTTGGTGGAAAACTACTACGTCCTGACCGGCGATTTGAATGAAAGTATGTCTAACCGTACCCCTACGATTACAGTAGGGCACGTTGGCCGCGCTTTGCCAATTCGTTGACGAGATCACTCACCTCGAGTGGTTCCTTCCCACCATCCAATAGGAATCTGTCAAACAGCGAGATTGACAGCTACACAAACAAATGGATGATAAAAATGACAGTATGATACCACGCCAAATACACCACGATACCACGCCAAATACACCACGATACCACGCCAAATACACCACGATACTTCGAACGTATACCGAAACGCGACAATCGACGCGCTGCACAGACAAAAAAGTAAACTCCTGTCAAGACTCAAACTCTTGTACAGTCGGTTCACCGACAGACAAAACTCGGAGGTCAGGACGCTGAAGTCACTGATTAAAAATATCCAACAGTTGATCAAGGAAAATTACAGAATATCTGTGAGTTTGTATTGGAACAACAGAATTCGTGCTGTAAATTCCAATACCGCGAGTATGTTCCCGCAAATAAATAAAATATTTCGGAGAAACAATCAGAATGACATTAAGGATCTGAAGCTTCCGAGAACGCCAGACAATGAACGCTTGCTACGAACAGTTAGCATAGATCCAGAGAGCGCCATCCTGGATGACGACTTTTTCGTGATCGAGGATCCTCAGGAGAAGGTGGCGACAGTAGGAGCTGTTTTCCAGGAAGTGTACAAGGTGAATGATAGTATTCGCCCGAATCACGACCTGAAGAGCAGAGCCCTGCTTCATCACTCCTACCTTAGAAATGATTTCGATCATTGGCGATCAGAGAACCTTGGTTTTACCAGGTTCAATGACGATTTCATGGCAAATAATGCCGTCACCAATGAAAGGGCGAACACCCTGTTTATTTCGACGGGGGATCTCCAGATGATCTTCGAGTCACTGAAGAGAAAAAAATCCGCGGGAATCGACGGAATATCTAATGTTGTCCTCAGACATCTCCCACCACAGGCTGTAGAGATGTACACCATACTGTTCAACAATGCACTGAATAATGCATATTATCCAGTGGGTTGGAAGACAGCGGTGGTGCAAACAATTCCCAAGAGGGGTAAAGATACCTCTGACCCATCAAATCTTCGGTCGATAGGTTAGGTTATGTTAGGTTTGAGAAGGGGAGTGTGATGGTTAGACATCACTTCCACTCGGAGGCCAAGAGGCCCATTGTGATTCCCTTCGTTTGTGTGGGTACACATAAAATTAACCTGTCCTACCACGTGGTGGCTGAAACCACCCCGTGCTCTTGATGAATCTTAGAAGATCCGATATATCTGCATTAGCCACGTCCGCAATCTCTGTAAAGAATCTTTGGCCTAGCGACACTAGGCGTCGATTCTGGAGAGCTGGACAGTGGCAAAGCAGATGTTGGATCATCTCAGTTTCTTCCTCCTCGCCGCAGCTCCGGCAGAGATCGCTGGATCCCGAGTCCCATTTCCGGAGCATTGCTCCAATGGGACAGTATCCTGTGATCACTCCGACGAGCATACGGATCGAGTTACGGTCCAGCGCCAGGAGCTTCTTTGTTTTTCCGACATTGAGCTCTGGCCACGATGATCTTGTCGTGTAGCTGTCGTTTCTTGTAAGCCAAGACGAGTTGGTCTCTTTGATGATTGCGTCGTTTATGATCCGGTATAATGCGCTGATCGGTGGTTGCAATGACGTGTCCGCTTCGCTGATGTCAATTACAGAACCTTGCCTGGCCAGTTCGTCTGCTCTTTCGTTCCCTGCGATTGAGCTGTGGCCCGGGACCCAGCAGAGTTTAACTTTATGGTGTCTGATGGACTTCAGTGAGTCGCGACATTTCTTGACAGCCTTTGATCTCGTTATACAGGATTCTATTGACTTCAGTGCAGCCTCGCTGTCTACGAAGATGGTGATATCAGATGGTGGGATATCGGCTACCTGTAGGTGTTTGGCTGCTTTCTCTATTGCCAGGATTTCTGCTTGAAACACGCTGCACAGATCAGGGAGTCTGAATGATTCCTGTTTGTGGAGGGTATCAGAGTAGAACCCGGCCCCAGTGCCTGTGTCCATTTTCGATCCATCGGTGAAGAGGGTGATTTCATGGTCGTTGATTACGGCGGACCCCACAAGCGGACCAGTAGGAATGCAGTTAAGTGGGAAGGTTATGGTCCTACACTTCTGACCATAACGACGCCGGGATAAAAAAGGAAAAGAAGAAGAAGAAGAAGACTGTATTGGGATGTACCCCGTGCGCAGGAAATTGGAAAAAAATGCTTACGAGATGGGGTACAGTGTGGATCTGTGTTTTTTGAAGCATCGCTGGCTAGATATCGTCCGGGCCCGGAGATTTAAAGGGTTTGAACGAATTTATTGCCCATGATACTTTATCCGCTGTGATAATCTTGTTTATCACTTCTTTGGTTGTGTGAACCGTAGGAACCGTCGTCTCGAAGGAGACTGTGGTTTCAGGGGTTTTACAGCCTGAGAAGTGGGTTTCAGTCAGCAGTTCTAGAGATTCCCGACTGGATTCTGTCCAAGAACCATCTGGTTTACGGATGAATCCCGGGACGCAGGGGTCCTTGGATAGGATCTTCCTGAGCCTTGCGGCTTCGTTGAGATCCTCAATTGATTCGCAGAACTCCCGCCAGGATTTAGATTTTGCTGCTCTTGTTTTGCTCTTGTATTCGTTGAAGCTGGATTTGTAATTATCCCAGTCTTCGGTTCTGTTTGAGATCTTTGCTCTGTTGAATAGAGTTCGGGTCCTGGTCCTGAGTTGCTTTAGCTCTGTGGTCCACCAGACTGCACTGGTCTTCCTGCGAGCACGCTGCAAAGGACAGGATTTGTTGAAAGCCGCTTTCAGAATTCTTACAAGATTTTCGACTGAATTCTCAATGTAAGTTGGATCAGGATTAGTGGTGGCTTGTGGCGGTTCTAACCTTTTGGCAACTAGGTTTGAGAAAAGATTCCAGTCTGTCTTCTGAGGGTTTCTGAAAGGTTTCGGTTTTTCTTTAATGACGTTAAGCTTGAAGAGTATCCGGCTGTGGTCCGAAAAGGAACAGTTAGTGGACACTCTCCAATCCTCTACTCGGATGGAGTCGGACTCACTTAGTAAAGTGAGGTCAATTACCTCTTCCCTAACCCGATTGCGAAACGTGGGTGTATTAGCTTTGTTGCAAATATTGAGGTTGGTGGAGATAATGAAATCGAAAATGGACTCACCCCTTTTATTGATGTCGCTGCTTCCCCATTGAGTGTGGTGTCCGTTGGCGTCGCAGCCTATCAATAGACACAGTCCGCGTGACTTGGCGTGTCGCACGAGTGTTTGGACTGCGTCTGAAGGTGGATCTCCCTCATCGTATGGTAAGTATGCGGACGATAGGAGCAAAATTGATTTGTCCTGTTGTTCGTACGTTACCACCGTGAGGTCTCCGTTGCTGTACGTACCTAGGAGAGAAATGTTTAAGTATCTCTTGGCGACTATACAGGTTCGTAGCTTACCTTCCGTATGTGGATAGTACGGTCGATAAGTCTTCTTTCAAGTGTTAGCAAGGTCTTCGAGAAGGTGGTCCATAGAGCCCTGTCTAAATTTGTTGAGGACAATAAAATCATTCCGGAGAACCAGTTCGGTTTCAAAGCGGGGCATAACACTATTCATGCCGCGTCGAAACTCGTGTCGGATATCCAGTGGAACAAATGCAAAAACCAATGTACGGGTGCCTGTCTGATTGACTTGGAGAAAGCTTTCGACACCATATGGTTAGAAGGTCTTTATTACAAGCTTAGTCGGCTGGGCATAAGTAAACCACGGCTATATATGATTTTTGACATGTTAACAGGTAGAAAGTTCCTAGTGAAAATTGCCAACGTGACTTCTATCCAAACATTTGATATTAACAACGGACTGCAACAGGGTACGGTGAACTCGCCGATCCTGTTCAACACTTACTTCAGTGATTTGATAGCTTCTCTTCACCATTCAATAGCGTATGCGGACGATTTAATCGCGTACAGATCAGGTCCAACGATCGACGTCATTGTCACTCTCTTGCAGCGTGACTTCGAAAAAATTCAGCAGTATTGTGATGACTGGAAGTTGAAAATCAACTCCCAGAAATCAGAAACTATTTTGTTCAGAACGCCTTTGTGTAAGGCCTCCCGAGACACTAGAAACAATTGGCGCGGGTTCTCAATTCTTGGACCGAACGGGCGCCCACTGGCGAAACAAAATGTAGTCAAATACCTTGGGATCTTGCTGGACCAGTATCTAAACATATAGATGCTGCTCTGGCGAGGGCCCGGGGCGCTTTTGCTCTTACAAAATGGCTTTTTCATAGCAACCAACTTGATTCGAGAGTGAAGGTAATTTGCTACATGGCCTTAATCAGGCCCGTGATTGCCTAAGGATGTCCCGTGTGGTTCAATGTGAGAGCTAGCTTAATGGAAAGGATTCGCGTGTTTGAGAGACAATGTCTCAGAAGTTGTCTTGGGTTATATAGGACACCCGAATCTGAGTACACGAAATTTTACCCGAACGAGGTCCTATACAATAGGGCCAGGATTGTACGGGTGGATAATTTTCTAATAAAACTGATCCGGGGTCACGTTGCGAGGACAATGACTTCGGTCAATAACCTGATCTCCGGGGCTTACTTCCCTAATTACATGTACCACGAGAAAGTTCGCCTTAGCGGCTTTGTCCCTCCGGAGACATTCCTCTATTTGGATCAATGTGGGCTGTTCCAGGATGAATCGGCGGTTCCGCTAATCTTCCACATGGTCCGCAAGTCCGTGGAGCGACGGCTCCCCTACGAACGTGATGTTGCGCTCCGCGAGCACGAGCGCCTCGGGTTTAGTAGATCGGTGTCGCATCAAGATCGGGAAGACGTCGCCCGACAGCATCAACGCTTTTGGTGGCTGGAGCGGACTGCGTCAGTGGTTAACTTTAATAGGTCAGCCGCTTTAAGGCAAAGTCTGCCACATGCCAATGGCAGACTCGCATAGACTAGGGTGGGTTAGGATAGGTTAAAGTAAGTTAGGGTAGGTTAGGTCAGGCTGAGGCATGCAAGGGTGGCGCGTAGGTTTAGTGTAGTGTAGGTTAGTTTTAGTTTTCATTAAAATAAAAAATAAAACACACAAAAAAATTACAAATCAAAAGAAAAAGATATATATACAAAATATACGTCATGAACATATGTATTTTTGTATATATATTTTAGTTAAGGTAGGGTTAAGTTAGATTTAGTTAGCTATACGATTTTTTATATAAAAAAAATGTTCTGATTCTAAGTTTTTTTAAAATATTATTTTTCTTAGTCTTAGTTGTTCATGTTTATTTATATGTAATTATTATAAGTTGCTCATAAGACCGAAAGGCATAATTTTAAGTTTTTCTGTTTGCTTTAGAGTGTCCGTATAGGACCAGTAAGGTATTTTATGTTAGCTGTTATTAAAACTAGGTTTAAGCATTTTTTTGTCCTAAGGTAAGCTTGTTCTAAAAAATATAAAAAAAAAAAGAATTTAAAAAAAAAAAAAAAAATACTTTAAAAAAAAAATTCGAAAATTGATGTTATCCAAACATATTCACATCGCCCGTTCAACTGCTCAACAACGCTCTGAATAATCTTTATTATCCAGCGCATTGGAAAACACTTGTAGTCCACCCTCTTATTAAATGGGATAGAGATAAAATAAACTCAGCGAATCGCCGATAACTTAATTGACTTACTAATGTTTGCAAGGTTTTTAAAAAATGGTAATCAAATGGGTCAAGTATAAGAAAATAATACCGGACAACCAGTCAAGTTTTAAGGCGAGGCATGATATTAGTCACGTGGCTTCAAAGCTTGTTTCGGACAAACTAAAAAATCTATTGTACGGGTGCTTGTCTGGTCGACTTTGAAAAGGCCTTGGGCATCGTATGGCTAGACGGTTTATTCTATGAGGTCACCGGGATAGGCATGCCTTGTGTACATGATCGACGTTACTTCGAGCAGGATATTTGATGGACACTGAACGGCTTACAACAGAGAGCCGTTAACTCTCCGGTATTGTTTAACATTTACATAAGTGATCTTATCGATTTTAGCATATGCAGATGAATAAGTAGCGTTTAGATTAGGTCCAAAAATGTTGGACATCAATACAATGCTGCTGGTAGTGCCTTAGAGTCTGAGTCTGTCTTAGAATGTACAGAACGTAAGAGTCCAAGTTCATTAAATATTCAAAAGTAATACAATGTTTACATTTGATATTTTATGTGATTACAGAGATTCGGTCTGATTTAACCTTACTATTGAAATATTTGTTGCAAACATGTAATAAAAAGTAACATAGTACTACCATTGAAGAAAAAAATTAGGCAGAAAAAACCTTCATTGAACAGCTAAATCTTTATGAAAGGAAAGAGAGAAATGTGGGAGTTGTCAAGTATTTTATTTCTTTACAAAAATTAATCACAGATAAGTATATAAATATATAAATATATATAATAATAGAATAATAAAAAATAAATGATAATAAAACTGTCCGGATGTTTTGCATACTTCTAATTAAACATATTTGAAAAAATCCTGTTAGTTCGCTCATTTTGACAAAATAACCGTAGAAATGAAAACATCCGAACAGTTTTGCCCATGTTTAGGACATGTGAGCAAATTTATACGCAAATAAATAAGTAAGAATAAAAGGATTAGTGTGTCAGTGTTACACAGTAAGATTAGCAATCAAATCATTGTCGGATGCTTAACAGAAATTGTTGTAGCGATGATCGAGTGTAATTATTCTGTCGGATTTTATCGAGATTGGCTGATGACTGATGACTGATGAAGCTCATCAGTGGAAAAATATTGCTATATATTATAAATAATTTTCAATAATTTGTTTTGAATTATTGGAAGTATACCGATATGACTTTTCGCTCACTTATCCCGTACTGAGAACCCATAGAAGATTGGAAAACAGACTTAAAATGAGTAATTTATTGCTCGTGCAATATTTTGATTTTCTGCAAATTAATGGATATAGTGATCTAATGGAAAGATGTCGGTTATGTGCACATTAAATATAAGGCGTTTGTGTAAGTTACACATATTGCCCCACATTTTCCCCAAATCCATTCCCACAAATCTCAAGGCCAAGCATTGACCCTGTAATCCACATACTTTGCACTTTTGCCTATTGCCACTCCAAACACGTTCCCACATTACAATCGCTCCCACGGTTGTTCACCTGATTATTCCCGGTCACCGGAAACCGACGGTGCGTATCGCACATATTCCCAAATCGTCGCTGCAACTTGCAGTAATCCGACTCCCTTCATTTTCCCATTCCCTTTTCCATTATTCAGTGTCGCGTAGTTTTAAGATATTATAAAATGTTAGTAGCTGCTCGGACGAGCTAGAATAAAGATTCATTTTTTTAAAAAGCTAAAAACCCTGCAGTTAATTAACTGGCGCCCGAGCAGGGACCGTCGCGTGAATAAATAATAAAAGTGCTAAATCGGAAGCACAAATTGTTCGCATAAATTTTCCTAACGAAAACACAACCAATAAAAGTGTAATTAAGTGACAACTCCCCGACGGTTCCAAAATCAAATGAAAATTTGTTTTAAGTGCGCGGTGTTTCTCAACCCAGTCCACCCCAAGAAAAGAGGCCCCTTAGTAGCGACCGCAAACAGGAGTCAGCAAAGAACTGGCAGCCACTTGGAGGAAATGCAGCTACTCGTACTAATGTAAGATATATAATCATTTTATACAAATTAAGAAATAATTTAAAATTTTTTTGTAAGCAAAAATTCATAGAAAAAGTGAAGAATATCATTGTTTTTATTATTCAAGTTCAAAAATATAAGGAAATAAAGAAATAAGTGAACGAAATAATGTTAACTAATTAAAGTAATAGGAAAATAAGTGCAAATTAGATAAAATAAAAGAAAAATCTTATATAAATGCTTAATATTGAAATGAAATTTAACCAATTAAAGTAAGAGAAAAAAAAACAAGTGCAAATTAAACGAAATAAAAGGAAAATCTCATACATAAAGGGTGTCTCAGTAAGAGTGCACTTTTTAAAATTGGAAAATTTTTTTTTCATGCAAGTGGCAACTCTGAAATTTGACAGCTGTCACCTCTGTTTATTCCGATTATTAAAAATGGAGCGCTTTTCGAAAGAACAACGCGTTATAATTGTGAAAACTCATTACAAAAATGGGGAAAGTTACGCTGAAACCGCTCGCCATCTTCGCCAAATTTTCAGCCGAGAAAGTGCACCTAATGTGTCAACCATTCGAAGAGTGGTCAAAAAATTTTAAGAAACTGGGTCAATTATGGATAATAAGAATACTTTGCGTCAACGTACCGGTCGGTCTCTTGAAAACATTGCTGCTGTAAACGAGAGTGTCGCCGAAAACCCGAAAACATTGTAAGAAGCCTAAACAACTGGGGGGGGGGAGCGACCTAGGCAACAACTAGGTAGGGCACGAATGCCATAAAGGTTCTACCGTAGTTATTGCGTTTGGGAAAAGCAGGGCACGAATGCCATAAAGGTTCTGCTTGGGAGTAAGGTTGGTGGATGGCAAGAATGCCAGAGAAACACTTGGTTGGGATGTCAAGTTGAATCTGATTTTATTTAATTATTGGTTCTCTATTTATACAAAAATCATTGTCGCATTTCCAATGCATATCGATTGTACCTGCATGACTCTATTCTATTGCAGTCGGCAGTGTCGTCTATCATTCTCGAAATCATTATGTTCTTTTTGTCTTCGATTCTCAAGTGTCGGCACTTTTCTTTTCGGTGACACTAACTGAACTTTGATTCATGGATTCGAATGACAATGCGATGTCGTACTTTTTAACGTATTAGCGACCAGTCAATTGATGGATGGTCAATGAATGGTGTTGGGTACACTACACCCTTACCCTTAAGCGGAAAATTATTGGAAGAATAATTTTACAAGATTTTTCGGAATCGATATGTTTTGGATTTGCTTTACATTGAGGTTTTCTTACTAATTACAATGTTTAAAACTATTTAATTTCTAGTTTGTTTATAATGGTCTTACAATTTTTACATTAATCTACAATTTATTAAATTTCTTAAGACTATTGTTGTGGAACTTTTTAAGTTCTCCGTTTATTTCAATTATTGAATTTGTATTATCTTTTGCTACAATTTTGTATGGCCCGTGATATGGACTTTGTAATTTTTTCTTACTTTCTAGTTTTACAAATACTAAATCTCCTATTCTAAGATTTGATACATTTGTGTATTTGTCGTATTCTAATTTTCTTTTACATTTTACATTGCTAATTATATCTCGTGCTTTTTGTATCGCATGTCTAAGTCTAGTTTTTACTTCATTTACATAGTTATCTAGATTATATGCTTTTACTTTGCTGTTTATTATATCGCTTGGTACATACGGTAATTTTCCAAAAATAAGTTCATACGGTGTATAGCCGGTGTCTACGTGCGGTGTTATGTTGTAAGCAAATGCATAATATGGTGTCCAAATATCCCATTCATAATCTTCTGTGAAATTTAGTAGAAATTCGTTCAGAACTCTGTGGTTTCTTTCTAATGAGCCTATACTTTGATGATGGTATGGGGCTGAGTAGATTGTATCAATTTTCAGCAATTCACATATATTTTTCATAAGTTCGTTTTTGAATTCGGTACCATTATCTGATTTGAGTATTTTGAAACATCCGTACTTTAATATAAATTGTTCAATTAATGTTTTGGCGATTGTTTTAGCGTCCTTACTTTCAATAGGGTGTGTAATGACATATTTAGTTAATTCGCACTGCATTGTTAAAATATATCTATATCCGTTGGATATTCTGAGAGGTCCAACTGTGTCTATTTGAATTGTTTGATTTTCGTCATAGTTTTTCGTATGCCTAAGTGTCCTCCATGCGGTGTATTGTGGTATTCTTTGATAATGTTAATTTTTTCTTCATGTTTTATTATTTGTTTTGGGGGTTTATATATTAATACCTTCATTGTCGAGTGTCTTTCATTTCGTTGCAACGTATTATATATTTTCTTTAATTCTTCCTTTTCTATATATTCAAATATAATATCATTTTCATTTAGCGCTACTTCTTTTACGGGTACCCTCTTTAATTTTGATACGAGCTTCTCTAGGATCGAAACGTGTTTCGCTAGATTATCGCTGCATCTTACTATAACTTCATTTTCTTTAATTTCAATAGTACTATTTTTTATTTTATCACTCGTTGTTTCAAATTTTAACTTCTTCATATTTCTGACGTCAGCTATGGATGTACAATCCCACATGTGAAGATGATCAGTCTTCTGTTGAGATGTGTATTTCTCCTTTTTATTTTCTTCATTGGCAATCTTTTGTGCCATATCCCTTGTTATTACCATGATCTGCTCCTTGGAGTCAACATCATTTTGGCTTGTATTATTATTTTTATCTACCATCATGGATTTTAAAATGTCACTATTGATTTTTATTCTTGATAGTGCATCGGCATTTGTATTCATCTTTCCTTGTTTGTAAACTATCTCAAAGTCGTAGTCTGATAGGTCTAGTCGGATTCTCATCATTTTCGAGGATGGATTCTTATGTGAGAATAGCGAAATTAAAGGTCTGTGGTCTGTTACTACTATGAATTTCCTTCCATATAGATAGGGTTTAAAGAAATTTATTCCCCAATGTATTGCTAACAGTTCCTTTTCTATGATTGGTTTGTTTATATCATGCTTTTGTAAGGATTTGCTAGCATAAGAAATTGGTAGATCATGTCCTATTTCACCTTGTGACAATATTGCACCTAGTGCAAAATCTGATGCATCGGTTGTAACTATAAATGGTTTGTCGAAGTTTGGATATTGTAGGATCGGAGGGTTGATTAGTTTTTGTTTTAGATCTGTGAATGCTTTCGCGCATTCGTTTGACCAGATAAATGGTTGATTCTTTTTCAAAAGTGAATTTAGACTTTTTGCGATATCTGCAAAATTTGGTATAAATCGTCTGTAGTAGTTGCAGAATGCTACAAATCTTCTCACCTCGTCTGCGTTTTTTGGCGTCGGGTAGTTCTCAATTGTTTTATACTTTGAGGGATCTGTTTTTATGCCTTTGTTTGTTATTAGATGTCCTAAATATACAACTTCAGATTTTAGGAATTGACACTTGCTTGCATTTAACTTCAGATTGTAGTGTCTTAATTTGTCGAACACTTTAGTAAGGTTGTCATTATGATGTTGTAGACTGCACCCGAAAATGATAATGTCATCTACGTAGAGAAATGCGTCGGATTCTAGCCCGCTTAATGCTATTGTTAACATTCGTTGAAAGCTATTCGAAGATATTTTTAAACCGAATGGTAGTCTCTTAAATTGATAATGACCGTCCTGTGTAGAGAATGCTGTTAGTGGTCTTGACTTTTTGTCCAATGGTATTTGATGAAAAGAACTTGTCATGTCCAGTGTAGAAAAATATTTTGCTCTTCCTAGTTTGTCTAGCACGTCTTCGATTCTTGTTAACGGAAATTTGTCGTTGACAATTTTGTTATTTAATTTGCGAAAGTCTACTACTAAGCGCCATTTCTTTGTATTTCCATCACTTTTTTTGGGGACTAAGAGTAGTGGAGAATTGTATGGACTAATTGAATTTTCTATTATGTCGTTTTCTAGGAGGTTTTTGACTTGTTCTTTTATCTCGCAATTTTGTATTTGTGGGAGTCTGTAGTTTTTAATGTATACTGGGATGTTATCTATTGTCTCCAGTTTCTGTGTATAGAAGTTGTTGGTTGACAGTGGTTCGTTTTCTAGATGAAAAATGTCCTGATAATCTTCGAGTATTCGTGTTAGTGTTTTTCTTGCTTCGGGGTCAGAGTGATCTATCTTTAGTTCTTTCGTCAATTGTTGTAGTCTGTAATTGTTGTATTTTGGGTTTTCTGTTTTCATAATATTGTATTCGTCCAACTTTTCTAGTTCTGGTTTGATGTTCTTGAGTGTTACCTCATAGTCGTTAACATTTAGTATTCTAATGTGGCATGTGCCTTTCGCCGGGATTATTGCGTTAGCTATAAATACTCCTTTTTCAACCTCTTTGTTCAGTATTACGCTGTCTTCGGTTACATTTAAGTTAATTGGGTATATTGCTTCCGTTCTGGGTGGAATTTTTATTGTGTTTCTATTATTCGACATCATTGGAATGGTTATTTCATCTCCATCTATAGTTGTTGTTAAGGTATACGTCTCGTAGTCTATCTTGCACATATGTTGGGTAAAGAAGTCTCGTCCTAGAATACCATCTGTTGCTAGGGGGAAGTTGGTATCGACTATGTGGAATTTGTGTGTGATGGTGTAGTTCGCAAGTTTGAGATTTATGTATGTTGTGCCTAGTGACTGTATTTCTTCATTGGTTATTCCAGTTAGTCTGCATTTCTCGTTCAACAAGTCATTGGTGTCTATGATGTCTTCTTTGCATATCGATATATCAGCGCCAGTGTCTATGAGGTATGTTAGGTTTCTTTTTAATTTGTTTATGTACATTGCTACATAATTAATTGGGTTTTGTGTGACACGCAGTATTAGTTTTGGTATCCCGGAGTGAAATCCTCCGGGGAATTTACGTTTCCCTGGTCCTCTATGATGTTTATTCTTCTGTTGTTTGTTGGTCTGTTTGTATTGGAGCTGAAGGTATTCTGTCTTGCCCGAGGGTTGTTATAATTGTTATAATTTCGATGGTTATAATTTTGTTGGTGATTCGTTTGAAAGTTTTGTCTCTGCCTTGGATGGTTTTGTTGATTATATCTCTGTACTGGGCGTTGATTGTTATTTGTTGTATACCTTCGGTTGTCGTTTCTTCTGTTTGTATAACCATTTTGTTGGTTGTGATTGTACGTGTTTCTTCTTACGTACATCATTTGGCTATAACTTTGGTTTGAGTCTCTTTCAAGTTCTAGTGCCAGATTAACTGCTTCTGACAGGGATTTTGGCTGAGCGGCAAATATCGCTGGTTTTATTGTCTCCTTTATGCCATTCTTGAAGACTGTGAGGGCGTAATTTTGATTGATTCTCTCAATTACTTTTTTCTCAGCTTCAGTGGCTTCGGAGGGCAAGTCTTCTATTTGTAGGGTGTTCAAATCAGCAATGAGGGATAATACTCTGTCTTTGTATGATGTTACTGATTGGTTTCTCTGGATTGCTTGAGTCAGTCTGGTATGTACTTGCGACAGTGTTGTGGTGTTTTTAAATTTCTCTTTTAAACTGTATTTTAGTGCTGTCAATGTTGTAAATGTTGTTACGAATCCCAATGCAGTCTTTACGTTTTGTGCAAGTTTTACATGGAAGATGAATCCGATGTAAGTTGCTCTTTCGGTTTCTTTAAGGGTGTTATGTATGATCTCGACCAGTGTTAAGAATGAGTCAAGTTCTTTGAAGGATCCTGTGAACACGGGAATTACTTTCATTGCAGTTTCTATATTAAAGTCAGCCATCTTGTTTATTTTCTCCAAATTTGAGAGTATTGTTGCTTTTGTTATTCTATAGATTTCAAAGAATCTTGTCGGGGTGTCTGCTTTGTCAGTTTTATAGGTAGCTTCTATTTTTAGTTTCTCTATTTCTTCCAGTTTTGCGCGCCACGTTTGCTCAGTGTAGCCTCTAATTGAACTTTTTCTTTTTTTTTTTTTTTTTTTTATGGTGTATTACTTGGCATATTTCTTAATACCTGTTTCTTAACATAGTTTTTATAATGTTTAATAGCTTTATATATAACATATATTATTATTAATATAATTATTGCCGTGTATACAGCGATTGACATTGGGTCGATTTTTTCGTTGACAGTCACGCTCTCTTTTGTTGTGTTGTTGCCCATTTTAGTTCTCCAGTTCATCTAGCGTATTTGGTCACAGATTTTTCCAATGTTTCGATTTCACACCAGATTTCGGTGGCCTTACTCCAGGCTATTGGGGTCTCACCTTGGGTTCGCAATAGGTCTTTGAGGTAAGCTAGTCTCTTGCGGTGCAAGTATTTTTTGCCTCCTCTCTTATTTTGTTGTTGTGTTTCTTCTCTAGGAACGGCTGTCCTTCTCCTCTCCTGGTTTTGAAGTTGTCGTCTTTTGTAGTCTTCTACTGTTAGCTTCTGTGGTCCTGATGTCTTCTGTGTTGGTATGTATATTGGTACACCTGCGGGTTGTTGAACAACGTACTCTGCAGCAGCTTTTGACATTGATGGTGCGTTAATACAATCTAAATATTTGGAAACTCCTGGACTCTTCTGCTCCTGGAATCTGGCAGGATCGCCATGTAAGAAGCCTAAACAACTGGGGGGGGGAGCGACCTAGGCAACAACTAGGTAGGGCACGAATGCCATAAAGGTTCTACCGTAGTTATTGCGTTTGGGAAAAGCAGGGCACGAATGCCATAAAGGTTCTGCTTGGGAGTAAGGTTGGTGGATGGCAAGAATGCCAGAGAAACACTTGGTTGGGATGTCAAGTTGAATCTGATTTTATTTAATTATTGGTTCTCTATTTATACAAAAATCATTGTCGCATTTCCAATGCATATCGATTGTACCTGCATGACTCTATTCTATTGCAGTCGGCAGTGTCGTCTATCATTCTCGAAATCATTATGTTCTTTTTGTCTTCGATTCTCAAGTGTCGGCACTTTTCTTTTCGGTGACACTAACTGAACTTTGATTCATGGATTCGAATGACAATGCGATGTCGTACTTTTTAACGTATTAGCGACCAGTCAATTGATGGATGGTCAATGAATGGTGTTGGGTACACTACAACATCAATTCGACATCGTTCTCAACAACTGCAAATTTCACGAAACACTACGCAGCGAATTTTGACTAAGGACCTCCACCTTCATGCGTACAAGATTCAGTTAACTCAGGAGCTCAAACCAGCAGACCAGGGAAAGCGCCGGCAATTCGTTCAATGGGTAATGGAGCAAAGTGAAGTCGATGCCAATTTTTCGAAAAAAGTCATTTTCTCCGATGAAGCTCATTTCCATATGAATGGCTTCGTGAATACACAAAATTGTCGAATTTGGGACTCAGAAAATCCTCATGCAATCCATGAGAAACAAATGCACCCACAACGAGTAACTGTCTGGTGCGGATTTTCGTCAGGCGGCGTGATTGGACCTTACTTTCTTGAAAATGAGGCCGAAATTGCAGTGACTGTGAACGGCATTCGTTACAGGAATATGATAACGGACTTCTTGTGGCCTCAACTGGACGGTATGAATATGGACAACATGTGGTTTCAGCAGGACGGCGCAACCTGCCACACCGCGCATGAAACAATCGACTTATTGCAGCAACGATTTCCAGAACACATTATCTCACGAAATTCTGATGTCAACTGGCCACCAAGATCGTGCGATTTAACGCCCTGCGATTTTTTTCTTTGGGGTTTTGTGAAATCACGGGTTTATGCGAATAAACCCGAAACAATTGCTGAGCTCAAATCGGAAATCCAACGCGTTATCGGTGAGATACAGCCACATCTCTGTGCAAAAGTCATCGAAAATTTCATGAAAAGAGTAATGGCCTGTCATCGGAGCCGTCGGGGTCATTTGCCGGATATTTTATTCCATACTTAATCGGAACATGTCTTCTTTACAATACAATAAAAATATCACAACACAGTCATAAAATAATTGTTTTTATTTTAAAATGAAAAAGTGCACTCTTACTGAGACACCCTTTATATATATATTTAATATAGAAGATAAAGTAATAGGAAAATAAGTGCAAATTAGATAAAATAAAAGAAAAATCTTATATAAATGCTTAATATTGAAATGAAATTTAAGCAATTAAAGTAAAAAGAAACAAGTGCAAATAAAACTAAATAAAAGGAAAATCTCATATATATTTAATATAGAAGAAAACAAGCAAGGAATATGATAAAAAAAAGCAAACTGGATACTTTCCCGATAATACTTTAAAAAAAGAAAGACCAAACCGTTCGTGCTGCTAGTTTATTTGCGACTAGTGTTTGTCTGAACAAATAAAGGGCTAGAGGATAACAGATAAAGAAAATGAATAGGAAAGAGAGAAAAAAAAAAGAGAAAGAGCGTAACGTCACATTGATATATATTTTTTCAACATCCTCCGACGGGCGAAGCTTGAGTGACCTTCAGTGGATATAATAGTTGAACAGGTCTTCGAGTTTGACTACCATCTGTATAGCGTACTTCGCAAGCTCTAATTTTGCCATCACGACCGGGGAATATTTTTTGAATGAGAGCCAAGCGCCAATTTATTCTTGGCTTCCCGCCATCGAAAACGAGAACAACATTCCCCTCTTGCAGCTGCTTTGAGGATCCAAACTTGACATGGTGAAAAGAACGTAAAAGCTGCATATATTCCATACGCCATCGTTTCATCAGCATACTCGAATACCGCATTCGCTGCTTCCAAAGATCTCGAATCTCACTTGGATCTGATGTTGTTACACCAATATTCGAAGAACCGGACCGACCCCCCCAGTAAAAAATCAGCAGGTGTTAATGGGGCGATATTCGATGCATCGCTATCGATATAAGTTAATGGGCGAGCATTGACCATTCCTTCTGCTTCAATGACTAGTGTCCGGAGCTGCTCAGAGCTCAATTTCGCCTTGCCAATGACTACCTTTAACACGTTTTTGATTGTACGGATGAGACGCTCCCAAAAGCCGCCCCACCATGGAGCTCGTTCAACGATGAATTTCCACCTGATTCGTTTGTTGGACAGAAAACCTTGTATCTCCTCCGTGTCAAGGGGATGGCTAACATGCTCTAACTCTAGAGCTGCCCTTCGGAAAGTTCGAGCATTGTCCGAAAAGATAACACAAGGCGTGCCTCTTCTAGCGATAAAACGTCTGAGACCCATCAAGCAGCTTTCTGTTGACATATTGAACACTATCTCTAGATGAACAGCACGGATTGCTGCACATGTAAATACCATCAAATATACTTTGCATGCTTCTCCTCCAGATTTATCGAAACAGTAAAGTGAACAAGCGAAGTCCACGCCAACGTTGTCAAATGGCCTCAAGAGCGTCAACCTCTCCACTGGTAGCGGACCAAACGGTTGTGCAACGGGCTTCCCCCATAGCTTTCGACATATAACGCGCTTTCGCAGCAACTTCTTCACCAATTGCCTGCCCTTCGGAATCCAGAAACTATGCCTCATCTCAGATAAAACAAGATTGACTCCACCATGTAAAGTCTTTAGATGATAATGGTTGACTATAAGATCAGTAAGAATAACAATTCGGTGGCAATATTATAGGATGTTTAAAATTAGTTGATTTTTCTAGGCAGTGAAAACGACCAGTTAGTCTCATTAAACCCTTTTGATCGAGGAATGGTGCTAACTGGGCGATGTTTGATCCATTAGGCACCATCTTTCCTTCCTGTAAATTAGAAATTTCCTTAAAGAATTTATCAAACTGAAAGTACCTGAGCCAATATGATTCTGCGTCATTAAGTTCATTGGCTGATAAATAAATCGATTCCAGTTCTTGCTTTGTCTTGCACCTTTTCAAAAAACGTAGAACATAACCCGTAACACGCAGCAATCGAATCCATGTACTATAATCATGATAACGAAGGAGTGGTTCCTCTTGATGATCTTTCAGCACACTGGTTTGCGATAGCAGAAATATACCAGCTTCCTGCTCCCCATCGATAGATGTATTTTTATCGTAGTTCCGCACATCGGCCATAAGCCATTGGGGCCCATTGGTCCATAATTGTGATTTGCGAAGTTGTTCCCCAGACACACCCCGTGTCAAGAGATCCGCTGGATTTTCCTGTCCGCAGCAATGTCTCAAGTCAGAGGCTGATGTGTAGCGACGAATTTCTGTTACTCGGCACTGTACGTACGGTTTCCATCGGTCTACTTCACCTTGAATCCAACTAAGGGTTATTTTCGAGTCCGACCACATGTAGAACTTATGTATGGCGATCTTAAGCGTTCGTTTTAAGTAATTGCACAATCTTGCTGCTACCAATGCGGCCGTCAGCTCCAACTTTGGCAATGTTAATTCCTTCGATCCATCCATTTTCAACGGCGCCACTCTGCTTTTGGCACATAAAAATCTCACGCTGCACTCACCCATACAATTTTTGTTCTTTATGTATGAAACTGTGCCGTAAGCTTTCGTGCTGGCATCTGCAAATATGTGGATCTCTATAGAGTTTGGCGGAGAAACGATCAACGCAGACCTCGGAATAGCTATATCGTTCAATTTCAACAAATTGCGAACACATTCTTCCCATTCAGATAATAAATCTGAAGGAAGCAACTCATCCCACGAGAGCTTTCTTCTCCATATTGTCTGGAAGAGAATCTTGACTTTTATAACTGTCGGTCCCAGCATACCCAGTGGATCATATATTCTTGCAATTGATTGAAGCACATTGCGTTTAGAACCCCTTACTAAATTCGAGGCAGGCAAGTTTTCCAATGATGTTAATGGAACGGCTATTTCGTCTCTAAGCACAAACCAGGTCAAGCCCAAAACTTTCTGCATAACTGGAGCATCCCCAGAACCGAGAGATGATCTGATTTTAGTGCTGTCGGAGTTCCACTTCCTGAGATTCATGCTGGCATCTTTCATGATCTTCACGGCCTCGTGACTGATACGATCTCCCTCTTCTTCGTTGTCCACACTGATCGCCAAATCGTCCACATAAAAACTTTGTTTTAGAATACGAGACGTTGCAGGAAACTTGATCTCCGAACTCGTTAAATGCATTTTGATTGTTGCCGTTAAAAGAAATGGGCTGCAATTGACCCCAAAAGTGACCCTGGTTATTCTATAATCCTGATACTCTAACTCTGATTTTCCCCTTGGAGCGTACCAAATAAATCGGTGACTGTCACGGTCTTTTGCGTTAAGTGAAATTTGTAAAAATGCTTTTTCAATGTCGGCTACAATTCCAAAGCGGCCAAGTCGAAAATTCAGCAGGATCTTGAGTATGTCTGGCAACAGATTTGCCCCCACAAGCAGCAAACTATTTAAGGATGGGAAATCGTCGGTTCGTGTGGAAGCGTCGAATACGATGCGCATTTTTGTGGTTGTGCTTTCTTCCTTATAAACTGGGCGGTGGGGAAGATAAATAATACGATTAGCTTTGTTATTACCTGCAACCACCAACTCTGCTATTCCTTCTGAAACTAACTGGCGCATTGCGGCATTGTACTCATCAAACTTCTCTGGAAATCTTGCTAACCGTCGTGAGAGTGAATCCAAATGTCGTACAGCTTCTTCCCTGTTGTTGCCTGTAGGTATTTGATCGTTCTTCCACGGCAAAGCTGCTTCGTATCGGGAACCTGACATCGATATACATTTGGCGATTAAATGATTAGTTTGCTGACGATGTTCTGTCTCCTCATTTTGGATGCCAATGGCCTCCAGTGACCAAAATGAAGTAAAGTCGTTTTCTTCCAGGACGGGCAAGTTGATGCTTAGCAAAGATAACGAAGAATGCGAGTTAGTGTATGAGTTTTCATTCTTACCGATTTTTCCTTGCAGCGTCCAGCCAAAGATGGTTTTTACGGCTCTTAATGTTGGTGTAATACGTCGTTGTTGACCAGTTACGACGGTCCAATAGTAATCTGCTCCCACAAGGACATTCAAACCACTTTCTGCTTTCATGGAGAGGTGAGGGGTGTCGGCTAGTTGAAGACCATGGAATGAAGAGCATGAACTGTCTGGTACTTTCAGAACATCAACACAGATCTGTGGTACGACTAATGCTTCTATGCTTATACGTTTGTTGTCATATTGGCTTTGCATTTCAACGATCACCTTTTTTAACTTTTGATTGCGAGACCGGGTATTGCTTCCAAAGGGTATTATCGAAATATTTACCTCACCAATTGCAACTAATTGAAGCTTCCGCACCATGCCTTCACATATAAATGACTGTTGACTGCCACCGTCAATAACACATCGTATTAGAACTTGCTTCTCTTTGTTTGGCGCTGAGACAATGCACCGTGCCGTCTTTAGAAAAACGGTTGAATTTTCCAATACCGAATTGCACGCGCACAGATTCAAAGCAGTTTGTGGTGGATTAGTTTCTGCACTTGACACAGCAATTTGTTTATTGAATGATGGATCACACATGGCTGTTAAATGTTTACCTCTGCACTTTTTACAAGAAACCCATTTCACATTTCGACACTTCTTTGAAGAATTTCCCTTCTTTGCACAACGAAAACATCGGTTGTTTTTTCGCAGTATGTCTCTCCTTTCTCCAATCGACATGTTGTTATCACAGTCATTTGTCATGTGTTCAGTTGACGAACAGAACAAACAAACATCTTTATGAACAAGGGAGGGTAAACTTGCAGCTGTGGTCGTGGAGAATGATGCTTTAGCAGTTGGAATGACGGAGATAGCTTTACTTTTCTCCAACGACTCAACTTCCCGTTTGAGGAAACGCATCAGCCCTTGTACTTGCCTGTCTCCGACATGCGAAAGAGTCGATGTACTTTTGGACGCTGAATTGCTAGTATCAGCGCTATCGCTGTCTTCTTCTATTGTGGTAGTAGTCAACGCGTAGATCCAAGGGTAAACATCTTAATAAAATCGACTTGAGCATTACCACAGAATAAATAGTATACAGAAGTCGCATCTCGGCCTGCGATGATTTTTCACTTTATGGTGCGGGCGGAACAACTGAAGGGAAGATCAAGCAACGAGAAAGCAAGCATGATCAGAGAGTAACAACCAGAGAGCAGCCACGATCAGAGAGAATCAACGAGAGAGCAATCTTAAAATGTTTATGTGTGTGTGTGTATTGTGTTGCTATCCAACGTCGTGAATGCACGTGGTGTTGACAAAATTTTGTTTCAAGTTTTAGATTTCTATATTTAGTTTTCTTCAGTTGAAAGTTGCGCTTGGTATTCGTACGCGTACTTTTTCGATGTAAACTAAAAGGGCCGGGTAACACCAATTAACGTTATTCCATTATTTGGGATTTTTGTGCAAATTTCAATCTGATATATGTAGGGAAGAATAACCCAAAAACTTTAGTGCGACAGGATTTTAAGTTTGCGGGCTTTAGTAAAATTTTTTTTCTCTGAAGCCCACGAGCAATGCTTCCTCAAGAGTACTAAGATCATGAAGTCCAATATTATTTCCTTATGATCAGAACATGTGGAAAACCATTGCGGTGTGGCATTTTTGCATTTGGATTTTATCAAGTTTTTTATACCAACAGTTTGTGGTTGTGTGTCAAAAATATTGCTAAACACTGTAATATGTTTCTTGCTAATTTCCAAGAAAATTTGTGAAGGAGCAACGAGGTTACCAAAATATTTAAGAGAATTGTAATTTTTATGAAATATGAAACGTTCACTAGGAACTGTTAATACTTCCTCTTCTTTTCTCAATATACATAGAAACACAAATATCGCAGTTAATTTTCGGTATCATTTTGAAGACGATACAACCTATGAAGTATCTTAAAGACGCCAAATCGATACTAAATTCCGAACAATTCTGAAAGTCATCATTTAATACGAAATCATCAATGATTTCTATGTTAATATCTATTTCAGAGTTTTCGTTTCGACTGAGTTCTTCATTATTTGTATCAGCTAAGTCCATATTTGACAAAATATTTGAAAGCTTTTCAAATGTGGTATCACTCAGCTCTTCACAGTTACTATAAGAACTTAACTGCACTATATTTGCAGACATTAAGCGTGCTAATAAAGTGTTTACATCAGCAACTGAGGGGTTAATATTATTTCCACCCTTTTGTCTTAGAACCGAGAACATATTTTCGAGCTTACCTTGGTTTAATGCTCTTGTCATTAAAAAAAATATTTCGGATTTTTTTTTAAATAGCTCGTCTACTAATTGTAATACAGCATTTAAGGTAAATTTCATTCCATCTAAAAAAAAATACTTTTTTCTTTTTGTCAACAAATGAGATTTCATTGAGCTATTCAAGGAAGAATTTTATATATTCGTGTGATGGACTGTTAAGTTGAACTGCAGACTTATAACAATTCTTTGAAGATAGCGAACCACTATTTAGGCGGTCAAATATTTTGTCAATATTTCCTATGAAGCATGCCGTAGATAAACAAACTTCTTTTGAGCAACTTTTAAAGCCTACTGTCTCAATAACAGCTTTAATTGCTGCTTGAACAGTCCTACTAAAAATTTGGGTGGCTAGTTTTACTTTCATTTTTTCGAAAGAGTTCGGAAATATGTGCTGGCTTGTAAGTTTAAGACACATTTTTGTATTAGATTTGCACTCCATTTCCCGTAGTTCCTTAACTACTTTAAAACTAGCAACTCCATTTGGTGTTGTAAGGTCACATTGAAGCCAACCATTTCTTAATGATTTGATTAGATGTGGAAAATCATATACACTGAAAGTTTTACTACCATTATACATAAAATAGGGTTTTTCTAAAGTAGCTCCCAATTCCAAGAAACACTTCCTTTTAGAGGACCCTTGGTCACAAATTACAAATTTTACTATGATGCCAAAACTGTTCAAAATTGCTAAATTTCGTAATATTATTTTTTTTAGTAAATCGGCAGAAAGTCCATTTTTTGAAACAAAGTAATTAAATGTAAGCGCCCAGTTGGAAAACATTGATTTAATCATAAAAACGCACAATTGTTTACCAATTTGGTTCGTTCTTTCAACCCCATTTTCCTCAAATCCATCCACTAAATCTAATTTGGAATTGTATCGCAATTCCCTTCTAATCGCCATTTCATCCATCAGCAGAATCATATTATTCTTTTCGTACTGGTTCAAATCTAAGCACTTCTTTTTTATTAACTCTAAACCGTTATTTTTAAAACCTGGTTGTAGGGAATTTACAGGGGCCCATCGATAAACAGTAGAGATATGTGGCAAATTTAGATGCAATTTATTCTTCAAAAATTGGTACGTTGACTGTGAGACATAATAAATATTTTGAACCAAATCTTTTACATCTTGCTTATATTCTTTAGGTCGTGGACTAAGAAGAAGTTTGCAAAATGTTTTTGACTTTGGAGCTTTGGAGATTTTTATATTTTGCTACCATGTCGTAATATTTTTTTCTGTAAAAATTAGCTGATTTCAGATATTTTTCACAGTCATTACAACATCCATCTACGGAGTCACTTGTTCGGCTCTTTTTAGCTGGACAATCAAGCCCCAACGACTTGTAATCTTCCTCAATAACTTCTAAGTTAAATACCGCAACAGCTCCGAATTTCAACTTTTTTTTACCAATGTCAGAACTTGAGAAGTGATTGGCGCAAATCAACAATTTTTTTGTGTAATCTTTTGTTGGAATATTACATTTTTCTGGCCAAATTTGACCCATAGCTGAGTCATAGGGAGGAAACTTAAACATTCTTATCTTTTCACCATATCGCCTAGATTTACCGCATGTTTTTATGCAGCATCGAATGCCGGACTTTTGGAAAATTTTACCAATAGCCGGTACAGAATCCATTTTTCCTATTCAAAATCGTATGACAACCCCTCAACAATCAATATATAATAATAAGTCCAAAGAATAATCCAAATCGTATGCAAAGTTGTCAACAATTATAAAAGCAAAAATTCAAAATCAAAAATAGAGTTAAATATCAAAATACAAAGTAAAAATGGAGTCGATATATAAGCGCAGGAAAACACAACCATTCGCATGAAAGTACAATTCCCAAGTGATTTCGAATCCAATCCACACAATCGAAAACAAGAGAAGCAATACAACACCATGCAAGCTTACGATAGAAGAAGCTATCAATGCATACACATGCACACACACTTGCATACACATCGTAAGCTGCTTTGCTCTCGTAAAAACAAAACCACCGAAAACGCACATGCTACTCTCTTTCGCTCGCACCAGCTTCTCAATTTTTTGTATACTCTCTTGCATGTTCTCATGCTTGTACTCTCTGTTCAATAGGGTGCCAATATTGGAACCCTAGAACAAAATTTGCTTTGTATGAGATGCAACTTCTGTATACTATTTATTCTGTGGCATTACATAATATTGGTGGGAAGGTATTTGCAATGCTGTTAAGGAGCGACTGCATGCTGTCACTGTGTTGTATAAATTCCGTAGGCTTACAACATCCGATCTTGCATGTATAGGGCGAAGGGAAACTAACTGTTGCATGATTTTATCAACCAATCGCTCAGTATTGCATTGCCATATTGCTCTTGTAAAAGAGAGACGGCTGCATCGTAGCAAGCCTCGGAAGCGGTAAATCCTGCAATCACTCTTCTTGCATTTCCCACCAACACTGACTCCAAGTAGCTAAATTTGTCAGATGATGTTAAATTGACGTTTTCATGTACAGCTACTCGGAACTGTTCCCAAAAAGAAAGCCAATCTTGATAATTGCCATCGAATTTCTTTAGCTCCAATCTTGGTAACTTCACTGAACAATTGCCTATTGTTGGAACTGATGAGTTATTAGGTTGAGTAGTTGTATCTGTAACTGGGACCCGCTTTCATCGTAATATGCTTAGCCTTGTTTGCAATTTTGTTAGCATGCATATTGCCGAGTCATTATATTCCGCCACCTTCTCCATCTCCCTATCCATGTCCTCTGCCTTGACCAAACCTTTGCTTTGTATGTCTTTGTTCGTTACGATCAAACTTTCATGGGCTGCGGTTAACCGTTGAAAATACGATGATAATTCCTCCTCGATTTCATCAAACATTTCTTCATTCTTTAATTGATATTTGTCAAGCGAAATAAACTCCGACGCGGCTTTACACAGTTTAGTTATTTGGCCTCGGTAGGCAGATCGTATGGATATTTCCATTTTAAACTATTCTGAGAACACTCGTATTTCAATATATTCTTTAAATCACTTTTCTATTGTTCTTTAGAGTCACAAATCTACAGTTTTGTACGCCTTTCTCCCGGGTTTCGGCACCATGATAAAAAAAATAAAACTGGATACTTTCCCGATAATACTTTAAAAAAAGAAAGACCAAACCGTTCATGTTGCTAGTTTATTTGCGACTAGTGTTTGTCTGAACAAATAAAGGGCTAGAGGATAACAGATAAAGAAAATGAATAGGAAAGAGAAAAAAAAAAAGAGAAAGAGCGTAACATCACATTGATATATATTTTTTCAACAGAATATAATAAGAATTTAATAATAGGTATTAATTGGTAGATTGATATTTGTCCTATTTTTAAGCATCACCTTTTTTCCCACGCATTAAATTTATATAATTTTTGAGCAAAATAATGGCGCGTAACGAAAATTTAATTCGTCTAGCGCGACTCCCCCACAACCACAACACAGATAATCCCAATCCCATAATTCCCACAGCAAAATCAGATCCGACAAATCCTTTCAGAGGTCCTTTTACAAGAATGCCCTCGATTTATAAATACATTCCTCAACCCTACAACTGACCCAAATCTTGATCTTGACCAAGACATCAGTGAAGATCAGAGGAATAACTTATCCGAAATGGATAAGATACCCGACGTGGTTAGGAGCCTAAGAGAATTTTCAGATCAAGCGGAAGAGTTTAGCTCTTGGAAGAAGAGCGTAGACCGTATCCTGAGACTCTACGAAACATCTAGGGGTACTCCAAGATATTTCGGTATATTGAATGTGGTACGCAATAAGATTGTGGGTCAAGCCGACGTAGTCCTGGTGTTAAAAAATATGTAAAGATACTCATCTTCATATATTCCTTTCACACCTACATACGCCTAAATCCTAAATACATTTAATACACATATACTTAATACAAATACACTTAATACACATATACTTAATACACATATACTTAATACACATATACTTAAACTCATGGATTCCTATATATACTCATATTGTAAACTGAATAGAGTTAGTCACAAATAAAAATTCAACCCTGCAAGTTGTGGTCTTTCTTTTGCGTTCAACCGGTTTCCCTTTAAAGAACTTTATTTTATTTCATGGTGCCGAAACCCGGGAGAAAGACGAACAAAAGTATATTTGTGACTAAATAAAGTGATTTCAAAAATAAATTAAAGAAAGTGATTCCAAAAATAAGATTGATAGTAAAATACAATGGAATTCTCCATTCGATCTACTTATCGCGGTCAAGTAACGAAACTTAGTAAAGCTGCTTCTGAGTTTCTTTCAAGCGATGAACATCGGCTAAGGAATGAAGGTAAGATCGACGAGATTGAGGAAGAACTAACTGCCTACATCCAGCGCTTAACAGCAGCGCATGAAAGTCTAATTGTAACCAACAAGGACATCCAAAGTAAAGGTTTACTTAATATCGAGAACGTTGACAAAGAAATGGAAAGGATTGCAGAATATGAAGATTCTGCTATAAACGTGCTGACAAAGCTGCAAACGAGACTCAGCATACTAAGACGAAAGTGCGATTCAAGTGTCAGCAAAACCGCTGCTAACGAGTCATCAGTGCCAACCGCTATAAGTTCAGTGAAACTTCCCAAACTACAGCTGAAAAAATTCGATGGAAATTTTCAGGAATGGTTACCGTTTTGGGAACAGTTTCAAACGGCCGTACACAGAAATACAACCTTAACATCTTCCGACAAATTCTGTTACTTAGAATCAGCGTTGGTAGAAAGCGCCAAAAAAGTAATTGCTGGATTTACAGCCTCTGAAGCATGCTACGATGCAGCTGTCTCACTACTACAAGAACAATATGGAAATCCTGAACGTTTGATAGACAAACATATGCAACAGCTTATCTCCCTTCGCCCTATACATCTACGATCGGACGTTGTTGGACTACGCAGTCTATATAATTCTGTGACAGCCTGTAGCCGTTCTCTCACAGCACTTCACGTACCCTCTCACCAATACTATGTAATGTTGAAATCAATTTTGCTACGATGTTTGCCTGCGGAACTCCGAGTCGATTACTACCGCACCGTAGAAGAGGAAAACGATCCCGGCGACGCCAGAAATTCTGAAGTAGGTAGCACATCGAGTCTTTCACACATCGGAGATAAACAAGTAAGAGGATTAATGCGATTCCTGAAACGAGAAGTAGAATCATTGGAGAAAAGTAAAGCTGCTTCAGTCGCACCAATTGCTAGATCGTCACATTCATCCACTGCCACAAGTTTAACTTCGTTCGTCGAAAAAGATGTTTGTTTATTTTGTTCCTCCTCCGCACATAGTACGAAAGATTGCAGTGGAAACATCCCTATTATAGAAAAAAGAGAATTACTGCGCAAACAAAATCGTTGTTTCCGTTGTGCTAAGCGCGGTCACTCGTCGAAAAACTGTCGTAGTGCGAAATGGATTTCATGCAAGAAGTGTAAAGGGAAGCACATTACTTCAATGTGTGATCCATCCTTTAAAAGGCCATGTGCTCTATCAACGAACGAAACACAATCTCCGCAAAGTACTTTGAATTTGTGCGCATGCAACCCTGCTCTCGAAAATTCAAATATCTTCTTAAAGACGGCACGATGTATTGTTGCAGCAAGGAATTCGGAAAAACAAATTTTAATTCGCTTCATTATTGATGGAGGTAGTCAACATTCCTTTATATGTGAAACCCTAGTACGGAAGCTAAACTTGGTAACTGTTGGTGAAGTTAACATTTCAATTATCCCCTTTGGAAGTAAAGACAAGTCCCCTTGTCAAACTTTGAAAAAAGTTAAGCTGGAGATGCGAAGCCAATACAACAACAAGTGCATCAATATAGAAGCCGTAGTCGTACCACAGATTTGTGTTGATGTTTTACAAGCACCCGATAACTCATGTTCATTATTTCATGGTCTTCAATTGGCTGACAGTCCCCACGTTCCCAGTGAAACTGAAAATGGGTTAAGTCTTCTGGTGGGATCTGATTTTTACTGGGCAGCTGTAACTGGCCAACAACGACGCTGGACTTTACAAGGAACATATAGCCCGTTCGGTAAGATTAATGAGACAAACATATACTCGTGTTCCTCTTTGTCTTTACTTAGCCCCAATCTACATCTAACTGGGCTAAACGACAACGACTTCGCATCGTTTTGGTCACTTGAAGCTATCGGCATCCAAAGTGAACAAGTTGAAAATCGTCAACAAGCAGAACATCTTATCACCCAATGCATCTCACAGAAAGGTTCCCGATACGAAGCGAAGCTGCCCTGGAAGGAGTTCGATATTCACGTACCGATTGGAGACAACAGAAAAGACGCCATCCGACGTTTGGACTCGCTAACAAAACGCTTATCAAGAGATCCAGAAAAGCTTAAAGAGTACGATAGTGCAATACGGCAGTTGGTTTCTGAAGGCATTGCTGAAAGGGTAGTTCCAGATGAAAGTATAAAAGTGCAACGAATATTTTACCTTCCCCACCGACCAGTATACCGAGAGGACAGCGCGACAACAAGAATGCGGATAGTTTTCGATGCTTCTGCTTACACTGACGAGGTTCCATCGTTAAATAGTCTACTGCTTGTAGGAGCAAATCTACTTCCGGATGTGCTTAAAGTGTTGCTGAATTTTAGACTTGGCTGCTTTGGGATAGTAGCTGACGTAGAAAAAGCCTTTCTGCAAATATCATTGAATGAGAACGATCGTGACAGTCACCGATTCGTTTGGTACTCGCCAAAAATATCATCAGAGGATACGCTCGAATACGAAGATTACCGAATGACAAGGGTTACGTTTGGAGTTAATTGCAGCCCATTCCTTCTGGCAGCAACACTACAGGTGCACTTAACAAAGTTAGAAAATCGTTTTCCTATTACCTGCAGTGTACTGAAACAAAGCTTTTATGTGGACGATTTGGTGATTAGCGTAGATAATGAACATCAAGGAGAGCGCTTCAGCAAAGAAGCAATGACGATTATGAAAGATGCTAGTATGAATTTAAGAAAATGGAACTCTAACAGCGCTTCTATTCGAAAATCGCTTGGTTCAACAGAAGTTCAAGCTGTACAAAAGATCTTGGGGTTAGAATGGTTCGTGTTCAGCGACGAAATAGCAATTCCATTAACATCAGTGGAAAGCGTACTAACATCTAATTTGGTAACGGGAACTAAGCGTAATGTGCTTCAAACTTTAGCAAGGGTATATGATCCATTGGGGATAGTTGGTCCGACAATCATAAAACTAAAAATCTTGTTTCAAACCATATGGAAAAGAAAACTCTCCTGGGACGAATTACTTCCCTCAGATTTATTGGCGGAATGGGAAGATTGTACTAGAAGTCTTCGGCAGTTGAAAGGAATGGCTATTCCTAGGTCCGCACTAACATTTTACTCACCAAGCAACATAGAGATTCACATATTCGCAGACGCCAGCACGAAAGCATACGGTACGGTGGCGTACATAAAGAACAAAAACCTAAAGGGCGAATGCAGTATATCGTTTTTATGTGCTAAAAGCAGAGTTGCTCCCTTAAAGATAGATGGAGCGAATGAACTCACGTTGCCGAGGTTGGAGTTGACCGCCGCTTTAATATCAGCCAGGTTATGCACTTACTTGAAGCAATCGCTTAAAATATCCGTACAAAAGTTCTACATGTGGTCGGATTCTAAAATAACTATTAACTGGATACAAGGTGAGGAAAGCCGATGGAAACCGTATGTGCAATGTCGTGTAGCTGAAATACGCCGTCATACCCTGGTGTCCGATTGGCGACACTGCTGCGGAAAGGAGAATCCAGCGGATCTTCTAACCAGAGGAGTGTCTGGAGAACAGCTTCGAAAATCGTTGTTATGGGCCACTATGGCTCACCAAAGATGTAGAAACAACTCACAAAGATAAACATACAGTGTCGGACAATGCTCAAATCTCGCTTCTATCACCAGCTGCCGTTTCGGAACATCATCAACCGGACCCAGTTCTTCGTTATGAAGACTTTAGTAGCTGGGAGCGATTATTACGAGTAACCAGTTACATTCTACGATTCTTGAGGAACTGTAAGCGGAAGAAAGCTATGGAATCGATCCACTTGTCAACTGAGGAGCTTAATGCAGCGGAGGGATATTGGCTCAGGTACTTACAGCTTAACAATTTTTTTAACGAAATTTCTATCTTACAGAAAGGAAAATCTGTACCAAGTAACTCAAAGATCATACAATTAGCGCCTTTTCTGGACACAGAAGGTATAATGAGATTAGGTGGTCGCTTTCATTGCCTCGAGGAACCTATTGACTTTAAGCATCCCATCATATTGCCGCCAAATTCCTATATCACCGAACTCATAATCAACCAGTATCACTTAAAAACTTTGCATGGAGGAGTGAATCTTGTTATATCCGAGATGAGACGCCAATTTTGGATTCCTAGGGGCAGACAGCTGATAAAGAAATTACTGCGAAAGTGTGTCATCTGTCAGAAACTATGGGGAAAGCCTGCTGCGCAGCCGTTTGGTCCTCTACCGGTCGAGAGATTGACGCTATTAAGGCCCTTTGATAACGTCGGTGTTGACTTTGCTGGTCCACTCTATTGCTTCAACAGCTCAAAAGATGAGGCCATCAAAGTTTATTTGATGATATTTACGTGTGCAGCCGTTCGTGCTGTTCACCTTGAGATGGTACTTAACTTGTCTACAGATAGTTGCTTAATGGGACTAAGACGCTTTATCGCTCGAAGAGGTATACCTAGCGTTGTGTTCTCGGATAACGCGCGAACCTTTCGTAGAGCTGCCTTGGAATTAGAGGGTGTTTATCACCCCTTTGAAACGTTCGAAGATTTTCTCTCAAAGAAACGCATTCGGTGGAAATTTATTGTTGAGCGGGCGCCATGGTGGGGTGGCTTTTGGGAACGCCTCATCCGTACTATCAAAAATGTCTTGAAGGTAGTAATTGGAAAAACAAAGCTGAACTTTGAACAACTACGAACCTTGGTCACTGAAGCAGAAAGCATGGTGAATGCTCGTCCCTTAACATATATAAGTAGTGATTCGATCGATATAGCTCCGCTAACACCTGCCGATTTTTTACAAATAAACCGAAAGGACCTTTCTGATGATCGCGAAGTACCAACAAATTTAAATAATTTTCAACATCTTTGGAAGCAGCGGATGAAGTACACGGGTATATTACTAAGGCGATGGCGTTCTGAATATATGCAACTCTTACGTTCCTTTCATCATGTTCAGTGGGGTTCTTCAAAGCAACTCAAAGAAGGCGATGTAGTGCATGTTTTCGATAGTGGAAAGCCAAGAATAAACTGGAAGTTAGCTGTCATAATAACTACGTTTACCGGCCGGGATGGCAGAGTCAGAGCGTGTGAGATACGCTACGCGGATGGAAGTCAAACCAGAAGACCTGTTCAGCTACTCTACCCATTAGAGGTTACTCAATCTTCGCCGGTGGGAGGATGTTAAAAAATATGTAAAGATACTCATCTTCATATATTCCTTTCACACCTATATACGCCTAAATCCTAAATACATTTAATACACATATACTTAATACAAATACACTTAATACACATATACTTAATACACATATACTTAAACTCATGGATTCCTATATATACTCATATTGTAAACTGAATAGAGTTAGTCACAAATAAAAATTCAACCCTGCAAGTTGTGGTCTTTCTTTTGCGTTCAACCGGTTTCCCTTTAAAGAACATTATTTTATTTCACCTGGAGTCCTACAACACTCCGTTAAATTGGGAACGTATTTCACCTTACACTACGCCGATAAGAGAGACATTGGTACTATCGAATATCAGATGACCAGCCTCATCCAGGGTCATCATACTGTTCAAGAGTTCTACCAACAGGTATACCACCACCTGTCACTCATCCTGAATAAGATCTCTTCAATGGAAATGAGTGCTGACGCAATGAACGTATTGGTAAAAACATACCGTGACAAGGCACTCGACACATTTGTGAGAGGACTTAAAGGAGATCTTACAAAACTCCTTGGATTGAGAGAACCGGTTGACCTTCCACAGGCATTATATCTTTGCCTAAAATTGGAAAACTTGAACTATCGCACATACCAAGCCCAAGTCACTACGCGGAAATTTAACAATACCCCAGCTCCACACATCCCTCGTCAAACAAGCCATTCGCACCCTCATATCCCACAGGTTCCCTTTTATCCAGAACTACGACACGTTCCCCATAGACCTCCTAAGCCGATTTTCCCACACACTTTTACTCGCAGTCCACAACCCTTTGTTCGCAATCCCCAACCATTTTTCCGGAACCAAACTTATCCCAATCAATATCAAAGCAATCACCCAACATCTGCTCAACCATATAATTATCCTAACCAGTCCCACCCACGGACATTCCAACGACCAACACCTATAGAGGTAAATCCCTCTGTCCGTACAAATCAGATCAATTACCAAAATCGGTCTCCTCAAAGGAATTGGCTACCTGCACCCAAGAGACCAACCAGAGACCAACTGGTTCACAGGGCCATGTACCCCCTCAAAAACTACAAAGAACATACCATACAACTGCAGAACCATCCGTTGCCGAAATGGAGCAATATCAACAAGTAGTCGAGGTGGAAGACAGTAATAACAGCGAAACTTTGGTTGACTATCTGGGAACATACACTAACGAAGACGGAATGCACTTCGAGTATGACGAGCCCGAAACCGGACTCGAATGAGATATCAACGCGTCCCAAATCACCCAAGATATTAATTTTTTAGGATGAACTGCTCTTCGCTCCCTTATTACGAATATAGGGCGAAGAGCGGCAGTACACTAATAGACACAGGGTCTAATAAGAAGTACATCCAACCTGACTGCGTAAAAACTAAAATCCCGAATCAAAATCCTTTCTTTGCCAATTCAGTAGGTGGTAATGTAAAAATTACCCACCACGCTATACTACATCTTTTCGGTACCAACAGTACTCCCTTAAAATTCTTTATTCTTCCTACCCTTAAATCCTTGGTAAGCGTTATTAGAAGATATCCTAACCTTTTTACCGAGCCTAACGAGAGACACATACTCGACCGTAGTGAAGGCCGAGATCAGAACAACCAGTGATAATCCCGTCTATTCAAAGACCTATCCTTATCCGATGGCACTGAAACCAGTCGTCGACAAGGAGATAGCGAAATTACTCGCCGACGGTATCATTCGACCTTCACGGTCGCCTTACAATGCTCCAGTACGGGTTGTCCCCAAGAAACTGGACGCATCAGGCGAAAAAAAGTACAGACTGGTAGTGGATTATCGGAAACTCAATACCATCACTGTTCCCGATAGATACCCAATCCCGGAAATAAATGATGTCTTAGCCAATCTAGGAAGCAACAAATTATTTTCAGTCGTTGACTTACGTAGTGGGTTCCATCAGATTCCCTTGAAGGAATCTGATATCGAGAAAACTGCGTTCTCAGTCAAAAACGGCAAATTCGAGTTCACTCGTTTGCCCTTCGGACTGAAGAATGCGCCTGCTATTTTTCAGCGTGCTCTAGACGACATCCTCAGAGAGCACATCGGAATTCGTTGTTACATAAACATAGACGACATTATTATTTTCGGTAAGACCGAAGAAGAACATCTCAGGAATCTCGCATTTGTTTTTCAGACTCTAGATAGAGCCAATATGAAAGTACAGATAGATAAATGCGAATTCCTCCAAATTTCGGTAGAATTCCTTGGCTTTGTCGTCAGTGATGAAGGAATTAAGACCAATCCTATGAAAGTCAAAGCTATCGTTGATTTTCCACCGCCAACGAACCTTAAAGAGTTAAGATAATTTTTGGGTATGTTGGGCTACTACCGACGATTCATTCCCGGTTACGCCAAGATCGCACAACCTCTAACTGTACTCCTAAGGGGAAAGGAAGGAAATGGTCGAGTATCAAAGAACTGTTCAAAGAACGTACCGATTCGGTTAAACGAGGAAGGGCTTCGCGCTTTCCAAGCTCTAAAAAAACTCTCTTTGTTCTCGAGAAGTAGTATTGGTCTATACGGACCTAAACAAAGATTTCGATTTAACAACCGACGCATCCAACTATGCTATCGGTGCGGTGTTAATGCAGAATGGAATACCAATAACTTATCTATCCCGACCACTTAGTAACACAGAGGCGGCGTACGCCACCAATGAGAAAGAGTTGCTGGCCATCATCTGGGCCTTGAACAGCTTGAGGAACTTCCTGTATGGATCGAAGAAGGTTAATATTTATACCGACCACCAACCCTTAACCTTCGCACTCATCAACAAGAACCAGAATGCTAAAATGAAGCGATGGAAATCAATACTTGAAGAATACAACCACGAGATCATCTACAAGCCCGACAAAACGAACATCGTTGCAGATGCTTTGTCCAGGCCACCAACCCAAACGTTGATAAATTCCATGACAGCTTCGCAACATAGTGATCGTAGCTCATCCCATAATCTGATACCGTTTGTAGAAGTCCCTCTTAATGTTTTCAAAACACAGCTTATTTTCAGTATTGGAGATTCCAGTAAATATGAACTCCATAAACCCTTTCCAAGGTACTGGAGGCATATTATCACAGAACCTAAATACACGAAGGAAATTTTAGTGGGTATATTCAAGAGATTCTTAAGTCCCAATGTTATAAATGCTATCAAAACCGAGGAACAAGTCATGGGTCTTATTCAAGAAATCTACCCACTTTACTTTAGTAACTATAAGATCAGGTTCACTAGAGTACTAGTGGAAGATGTCTGTGACGAGACCGCACAGGATAATATAATCATTGAATGCCATAAGAGAGCTCATAGGAGTGCTCAAGAAAATAAACTTCAGATCCTAGAAACACATTACTTCCCTAAAATGAACTCAAAAATAAAGCAGATCACAAAACAATGCAGTACATGTAAAACCAATAAATATGACCGCCGTCCTAATAACCTAATTTTAACTCCAACACCTATCCCACAATTCCCAGGAGAGATTCTTCACGTGGACATATATTCCACGGAAGGCCATCTCGTTCTAACTGCAATCAATAAATTTACTAAGCTGGCCCAAGCGAAAATCATCCGGTCTAGAGCCATCGAGGATATAAGGAAGCCCTTAAGAGAGCTCTTATTCTACGGCGTGCCTAAGCTCGTTGTGATTGACAACGAGAAGTCGTTGAACTCTGCCTCCATCCATTCATGATGGAAGACCAACTGAACTTCAAGGTATTCAAGACTCCTTCTTATAAAAGCGAGGTCAACGGACAATTCGGAAGATTCCGTTCGACCCTGTCAGAGATCATGCGATGTTTAAAGGCCGACGGAACACATCGTTCGTTTGAAGAACTACTCAAACGATCTGTGTATGAATATAATGCTACCATCCATTCAACCACGGGTAAAAGACCACTGGATCTTTTCTATGGGAGAATTGTTACAGCTAGTCCAGAAGACTTCGAGAAATCTAGACTAGACACCATAGAACAACTCAAAAGAAAACAGCAGAATGAACTTGAATATCACAATAAATATAGAGAGCAAATAAAGACCTACGAACCAGGACAGAAGATTTTCGTCAGAAAGAACAGACGACACGGTTCCAAACTAACTCCACGCTACCAGGAAGAGACTGTCCAAGAAAACCGGACAAAGACGGTTGTGACTAACTCTGGAAGAGTCATTCACAAGAGTAATATTAGAAATTAAACCATTTTCCTCTAATTTCTTATTGCAGGTCAATTTTGCCCATCCTTCGGGCCGACATCCAAATTATCGACTACTCGAACTCCCACATAATAGCTCTTAACGTTGGAAAGGCTATGATATAAAATGGCAACTTGAAACTCATCCACACCATTGATATCCAACCATACCAACAATTCCTCACCGAAACAACACTCCTTATAAACCAGCACATTCCTAAAACCAACCAATTTTATCCTTTACTAGAGCACGAATTTTCGCAGATACAAACTCTTTTAGATAACATTAAAATTCATAGATCGAAGAGATCCTTGAATTTCATCGGTTCCGCTTGGAAATGGATCGCGGGAAACCCCGACCATGACGATCTGGTTCTGATGGAAGACAAGATTAATAGCGTCATAGATAACAATAATAGTCAATTTTTTATTAACGAAGCCTTTAAAGACAAAATGAATAAACTAACTAATGTGACCAATGAACTCCTAAATGTTATAAAAAAAGATCGAACATATTTAAATGAATTATCTAAAATCGAGATGAATAATATAGAGAAAATTAAATGCCACCAACATTCCTTTTAATAATATTGAAGAAGCGTTAGCACTATCTGATGTTAAGATGTTATCAAATTCAACTCAACTTTTGTATATCATTAATATCCCAAAAACAGAAGAGATTATATACGACAAACTATTAATAAAGCCTATCAAAACAAAGAATAATGTAGTGAGCAAAATATCTTATGAGAATATTTTAAATGAAAAATAAAACTGTACTAGGTGTTATTAAAAGCTGTAAAACGGCACTAAAATTAACTATTTGCAAGAAGGAAAATGAATACTCCTCCTCAATAATTTCCAAGGCAAAGTAAATCTAAACGGCACAATAGAAACTCTGAACGGGACATACTTAATAAAATTCGAAGACGCTACTATTACAATAAAAGGCCAACAGTTTGCATCAGAAAGAATCAGTGATACGCATGCTTTACCATCGCTTCTACAACCAATATATCATACAACAGAACTAGAAGAAGTTCTCTCTCTTGAATTCATTAAGGAACTTCATGTCAATACAACTAAGCAGGTCGCCCACATAAGAAAAGGAAAAGAAATACACGAATGGATAAATTATTCCATCCTGGCAGCAGCTTTTACCATCACCATAGCCATCTATGCGCTAAGAAGCCGGAAAAAACCATCCACCGTAATGATCATACCACAAACCCCTACAAACCCACCAGCAGCAGAGCAAACTACGGTCCAGAGAATCATGCAGCATTCATCTCAGAAGATCGCACAGCATCACGGAAGTATTTTCGACATCCCGTATTTCTAGAGACGCGAGGACGCTACAATTTAAAGGGGGAAGAGTTAAACATATTGCCCCACATTTTTTCCCAAATCCATTCCCACAAATCCCAAGGCCAAGGCATTGACCCTGTAATTCACATACTTTGCACTTTTGCCTATTGCCACTCCAAACACGTTCCCACATTACAATCGCTCTCACGGTTGTTCACCTGATTTTACCCGCTCACCGGAAACCGACTATGCTTATCGCACATATTCCCAAATCGTCGCTGCAACTTGCAGTAATCCGACTCCCTTCATTTTCCCATTCCCTTTTCCATTATTCACTGTCGCGTAGTTTTAACATATTATAAAATGTTAGTAGCTGCTGGGACGAGCTAGAATAAAGATTAAATTTTTTAAAAAGCTAAAAACCCTGCAGTTAAATTAACTTGTATTCCAAGATACTTAACATTAGGTTTCCACTCAATTGGTATGCCATTTAATGGAAGATTCTTTTTTGGTAGGTAAGCTTCTCGGAAAAAGGAGAGCTTGCGCTTTAGAAGGATTTATTTAGATTTTCCAATTCTTAACGTATTCTTTTATTATGTATAAGGCAGATTGCAGGTTGGTTTCGATGTTGAAACATATTGCATCCGAGGACTACATAAATGTATCATCTGCGAAAAGGGTACAGTTTGAATTAATAAAGTATGGGAAATCGGATGTACATATATAAATTGAACAAAATTGGACCAAGCACTCTAGCACTAAAAAGGTGTACAGTTAAAAATATGGAACGCTTCACGACTTTGCGTGTCATCCTTGCGCAGGGATCATGCTAATCTTCTCTGTATCGGTCGAACGAACGAAGACTAAGGTCCTGTACGGTTAGGCAGACCTAAAAAGAATTTTTTTTTTGTTAAAATGTACCCGATAGCACAGCGCAAGGGTTATGATTAACGACATAACCTGATCTCCGGGGCTTACTACCCCAATTATAGATACCGAAACGGCTTATCCGCGACGGGCAAGTTGACAAAGCCCATGAACTCAATAATTTTAGTACCGTAATTGCGGCCTGGGATCTCGCCGATGTTGCTAAACAACACGCCGAATTTTGTTGGTTGTCGGGAGAAAATGCTTCCCAGAGTGGTGCGTTAATCCGGTGAGATCCTCTTCACTCCGTAATTTGTAAGTTAGATTATGGCTAGCTAGGGACTCTTTTGGAGGTTGAACCTGAGATTTGACTGAGGCCTCTTAGCCTTTGTGAGGTCTCGGGCATGCAGCGTCAGCGAGATGGCGAAGCCCAGTCGCTGAAAGACGCAATCAGGAGACTTGGAACGAAAGACACGAGTCCTCGCCAACCTGATTATATTTTAGACTAGAATTAAATCGCTTAGGATAGGTGAAGCTTTAGAATAAGAAAAAAAAAGTATAGTTTTTTTTTAATAACGTTTTCCTAGAAAACCAAATTTTAAAATATAGTTATATAAAAATAAAATAGATAAGTCTTAGCCGAAAGGCATTAGTAATTAAGTAATATACTCGTAGTTAGACTTAGAGTACCCGCACAGGCCGGAAAACACGTTAAAGATATATTTAAGCTAGATTTATATATTTTTGTCTAGTAAATAAGAATAGAATAAAAACAATAAAAATGAATCGAAAACTAAATTGGGCATATAAAAACGTTTATTTTCAAAAATAAGATATCAAAATTAAGATATTAAAAAAAACTTAATGAATATTATTTCCTTGAATCATATATAGAAAAGTGATTAGCTTTCGTGTACTTTTATATTTCAATTAAGCGCCCTACACACGCTCAATGTTAATTGTCAAGTACAATTTACGCCTTTTTTTGTAAAGTAATATTGATAAAAAAACGCCTCCACACGTTTCAATGGACATTGATAATATTTCTGCAAAAATTTTGTTTAGTCGTGTCATATGTGTCTACGAGAATGGACAACAACAGCTCCGACTGTGGCATTTTTATCAATTTCTAATAGTTTGTCCCGCAATTTCTTATCTAATGGCAATGACAATTAATCAAGTTTACTTGACAAGAATATTGAAGTGCACACAAAGGATCAATGTTACTAATGATATAGAAAAATAACATTGATTGTGTGTAGAGCGCTTTACAGAGTAAAAAAATTTAAATAAAAAATAAAAAACATCAATAAGAGACTAAGACTGGAAAGGATTCCTTGGAGCCGTATGAGGTGCGGGGGATAGATAGAAGAGACGAGGATTGCGTGTGTTACGAGGGTTAGTGTTAAGAGATATGGAGTTATAAAGGGCAGTGCAGTCAATGTTACCTGTAAGAAGTCTTTTCTGCAAAGTATTCAAATTGATTTGTTTAAAACGATCTTGATAGGGCGGTAGGTTAGGTTAGGTTAAAGAAGGGGAGCATCACATCCACTCGGATTCATTTGTGGAGTACACATATAATTTCTATACATCAGTTGCACCTAGACTTTTTAACTCACTACCGCTGGATATACGTTGTAGTACCAATGCTCTTTCTTTTAATCGAGAAGTAAAAAAATTTCTTTTTAATTTTGAGTTCAAGGAATTAAACGATTTAATCAAGATCATACTTTAATAATCGTGACAATCATTAATTGCAAAAGATAAACACTATGCTTCTTCTAAAATCTCCGTCTTCACCTCACCACTTTGAATTAAATATTTAATCTCTAACATATTAATAATAAATCAATGGATACATTCGACACTAGCTGTCTCAGCTATAAAATATAAATATAAAATGAAAAACACTTGTAAATAGCTATATAATTATGTACATTACATTAATGGAGTTAAAATCCTTTTTTTTTTGTTTTTGTTTTTTAAACTATATACATATACATATGTACATATACATATGTACATATATATTGTAATTATTATGAACTGTATTGAATAAAATAAACGATTGAATTGAATTGAATATAATTAATCTGTCCTATCACGTGGTGGCTGAAACCACCCCGTGCTCTTTATGAATTTTAGAAGATCCAATATATACGCATTTGCCACGTCCGCAATCTCTGTAAAAAAATCTTTGGCATAGCGAAGTTAGGCGCCGATTCTGGAGAGCTGGGCTTTGGAAAGCAGATGTTGGATCGTCTCGGTTTTTTCCTCATCGTCGCAGCTCTGACAGAGATCGCTGGATCCCGAGTTCCATTCCAGAGGATTGCTCCAATGGGACAGTGTCCTGTGATCACTCCGACGAGCATACGGATCGATTTTCGGTTCAGCGCTTTGTTCAGCTTCTTTGTTTTTTCGATATTGAGCTCTGGCCACGATGATCTTGTCGTGTGGCCGTCGTTTCTTGTAAGCCAAGACGAGTTGGCTTCCTTTATGTATGTATGTATGTATATTTTATTCAGATTTTTGTTAAAATGTACATGGTCTGAGTTACCGCACAATATTTTACACAGAGATTTGATACCTAATTGTATCTTGCTACTGAAATTTTATTTGTTTACAAAAGATGTACTTGAAGAAAAAGCTTACAATTTGAGGAAAAAACAGATTATTGAAAAACCTCATTTGAAAAAAGATAAAATAACAGCAAAAAGTGAAGTAAATAAATAGTAAATAGATAAATAGATAAATAGATAAATAAATAAATAAATAAATAAATAAATAAATAAATAAATAAATAAATAATAAATAAATAAATAAATAAACAAATAAATAAATAAATAAACAATAAATAAACAAATAATTAATCAAATAAATAAATAAATATATAGTGTATAAGAAGTTAAATAAGTAGAGAATTAAATAAATGAATAGGATGGAACATGTTTTTTTCTAATATGGTTTCTTGAATATGCTTGGAAGTATTGTCAAAATTAAGTCTGAGAAAATAAATTACTTATTAAGGGGTTTTCGGAGTTGTCGCAGCGAACCTTAAATTGTTCATTAAGTTTATTTATTCTATCATTTTTAGGAGTTTATTTTGTGCTATTTGTAGTTTTGCTAGGTGACTCTTTGCGCAGTTACCCCAGACCTGGCACCCATATAAAATTATTGTTTGAAATATGACTTTATGAATTATTATTTTGTTTTCTAGTGATAGTAGAGATTTTCTGTTTATGAATGGATATAATAGTCTTATACTTATGTTAATTTTGTTTAACGTTTCTTTTATGTGTTGGTTAAATAATAGTTTCGAGTCAAGATGAATTCCTAGGTATTTGACGCGAGAGCTCCATTCGATTGACACGTAATCTAACCGCAAGGGGTTGGAGGGAATATAGCAAGCTTTTCTTTTCCTTGTGAAAGAGATGGCTTGAATTTTTTCCTTATTTATCTTAATTTTCCACTTTGTAAAGTAGATACTCAGTATCCCAGCGTTAAAGTATTTAATTTCAGAAAGCACATTATTAACGGATACACTAAAAGAACGATGACTAAGAAAACTTTGGACTATTTTACAGAGATAAAGCGGGAATTTGTGACGAATCATTTTGAAGACAAGACCGTCATGCCACACAGAGTCAAAGGCTTTTTCTATGTCAAGCAGGACCATGCCTGTAGACTTGTCTTGAGCTCGTTGTTCTTTGACATATTTGAGTATTCTTAAGACTTGATGTGAAGTGCTGTGTGAATTCCGAAAGCCTAATTGTTCATTAGGGATAATATTGTTCTCCCGTATAAACTGTATCATCTTCTCTTTTATTATCTTTTCTAGGAGTTTACCTAGGCTACTGAGAAGGCTAATAGGTCTGTAATTTTCGACTTTGTCCAGAGGTTTTCCAGGTTTATTAATTGGAATAATTTTTGCCAATTTCCATGAGTCAGGAAAGTATCTTATTTTTAAGCAAGCGTTTATAATAAAAGTTATAAATTTGATGCCAACGTGGGGTAGCTCCTTAAGATAAATATTACTTATTTGATCAAATCCAGGGGTTTTCCTTATCTTAAGATTTTTCAGATGGAATCATCAGAGACATAAGCGGTTGTCATATGAGCTTATTTGCCTCCGGTAAAGTGCCCAATTAACGTTTTTAAGTATTCGTTTTCGTATAACAATCTATAAAACAATTCAATTTACATACAACTGGGTTATGGTCGGAACTGAGTGAACACACAGAAACTGGTTGGGTTAAATGGTTAGGTACATTACTGATAAAAATATCAATCACTGACAGACGCTTACGCGAACTATCAGGTACATAAGTTGGTTTTGAGGGATATGAAATGGTAATTGGGAATGTGTTGCAAAGGTTTGTAAGTATATTTCCCCAGGCGTTTCCCCTACTGCAACTCCAATCTCTACTCCTACAATTAAAATCCCCACCAATTACAAAATCACCGTTTGTACTAAATAATTTCCTGAAATCATTAGCTAGACCTAATTTTTTGTTGTTATTAATTACACCTCCTGGGAAATATGCACAGATAATAGTAATTGCCTTTCCTTCTCTAAGTTCAACTTTGATTGCAACGTTCTCTATACATTTAGTTCGTACAATGGGTAAAAGGGAATGTCGAATTGATCTCCTGATGAGAATAGCACCGTGCGATAACGTTAAGACCAATGTCTGCTTTTGTCTTACAATTTATTAATCATTTCCATAACTAGATCATTTATTTCTTCCATTGTAAATAAGGTGTTGTTATTTTTGTTAGACATACTGTTGTGGTCTGTGCTTAAAGTTCCCTCTGAACCTTTATCCCAAGTGTTGGTTGATTGATACATTGTTCCAGAAGAAAGCTCTGATTTATTGTAATTCCGTGGCAGGAGGAAAATCAGTCATGGAGTTGATCGCAATCGCTTCGCGCACTTGTGTGTTTTGTGGTTGAAAATAAAAAGCTTTTGTTGTGTGCTGACCCACTGGATGTACACGAGACTTTCGTTTGGAGAATTTTTCTCGGATCTCCATGAACTTTGTTCGGCTGACACACGATAGATCAGTGGCTTTGTGTTTGTCATTGCAGTTGGCACATTTTAGTGTAGTAGTGTTAGTGCATTCAGCTGTTTTGTGTGATCCAGCACAATATGCACAATAAATTCTAATGTGACAGTTTTTCTCACCATGGCCAAACATTTGGCAGTTATGGCATTGAATTACTTTATTTTTTAGTTTGCGATGCATACCCCAATTGATTTGTGTATGAAATATAGACCGAACTCGTTTTTTTAAATATTTGATTTTGATTGAACCACTTTCAAAGGACACAAGATATAAGAAGTCGGTGTACTGTTCATATTTTTTTGTGATTTTTTTAACTTCAGTGCACTTCAGATTTAAGTTAATGAGTTAGTTCTTTAAGGCATTGTTGTCTATATCACACATTCCGTACATAATAGCTTTGAACTGTTTTTCACATTTTAAGTCATGGGTGAAGAATTGGCACTTTTCATCTTTTAATGACATAATCACTTTCTTATATGTTTCCAATGTTTCACACACAATTTTAATGCCTATTGACAGTTTTTTGATGCAATAGTCAAATAAATTATTTTTCTGCTTGAGGGAATGCACATAATCACTGGTCTTCTGTAACAGTTTAATAGGTGGAATATACACTTTCGGTGATTTGGTTGGAGAAATAATTTCGTCCATTTCATCATTATCACTATCGGGTAGCGTTTGCAAGGGGCTGAAAAAATTCGCCCTTGGGTCTTTTTTTGTTTTTGGTGGCATATTTGCACGAATCTTTTTACCCGAGGACATAAATTTGTCCTCTGGGTCAGACACGTTTCGCAATGATGGATTTTCACGTTGAAGATCGACTTATGAGGTCAAGCGCGTTCGAAAGCTTCGATTATACTCGGCTTCCTTTATGATTGTGTCATTTATGATCCGGTTTAATGCGCTCATCGGTGGTTGCAATGACGTATCCGCTTTGATGAGGTCCATTTCGGACCCTTGCCTGGCCAATTCGTCCGCTCTTTAGTTCCCTGCGATTGAGCTGTGACCCGAGACCCCGCAGAGTCCTGGACTTTGTGGTGTCTGATGGACTTCAGTGAGTCGCGATATTTCATGACAGCCTTTGATCTCGTTGTACAGGATTCTATTGACTTCAGTGCAGCCTGGCTGTCATCGAAGATAGTGATATCCGATGGTGGGATATCGATTACTGGTAGTTGTTTGACTGCTTTCTCTATTGCTAGGATTTCTGCTTGAAAAAAGCTGCACAAATCAGGGAGTCTAAATGATTCCTGTTTGTGCAGGGTATCAGAGTAGAACCCGGCCCCAGGGCCTGTATCCATTTTCGATCCGTCAGTAAAGAGGGTAATCTCGTGGTCGTTGATCACTTCGTTTGATAGCCACTCTTCTCTGTCCGGGCAAAGGATTGGTATTCTGAGAAGTAATTTTGGGGAGAAATATAGTCGGTCGTAGCTGCGAGGCTTCTAAAACCATGTTTCTTTCCCAGGTTACCTATTATTCTGAGTATAGCAGCATGTCCATAATAGGCTTGTTTCCACAAAGAGGACTCCCTTAATCTAAGAACGCTTTTTGCAGCGCTGCCTTTTATGAATAAATCCAGAGGAAGGAGATGAAGTATCATGTCCAACCCTGCTTACGGCGTGCTTCTCATAGCTCTCGTTGTACCTATACAAACAGCGGCTGACCTCTGTACTTTGTTAAGCATGCTCAAGCAGTCCACCAGACTAGGGTTATAATGGGCTTTTTTTTGTTTTTTTAATTCATTTTTGTTTTTATATTTTTAGAACTCACTTACCCTAGACAAAAATGCTTAAAACTACCTTAAACATCAACTGACATAAAATACCTTACTGGCTCTATACGGACATTCTAAAGCAAATAGAACAACTTAAGGCTATGCCTTTCGGCCTTACGATTTACTTGTAATAATTAAAATAAATAAACAACTTAGGCCAAGAAAAGTTATATTGAAAAAAAAACTTGGAATCAGATCATTATTTTTTAACAAAGAAACTTATGACTAAGAATGACCTTATAACTAAGGGTTACCTTAACTAAAATATATACTTTTTTTTTTTGTTTTCGTTATTATTTTGTTTTTTTTATATTTCAAAATTAAAGCTAAAACTAAACTAAACCTACCTGCCACCCTAGCCTGCTTACCCTGCCCTTACCCACCTTAGTCTATGTAAGCCTGCCATTGGCATGTGACAAGCTTTGCCTTAAAGAGGCTGACCTATTAAATTTAACCACTACGCAGTCCGCTCCAGCCACCAAAAGCGTTGATGCTGTCGGACGACGTCTCCCCGATCTTGGTGCGACACTGATCTACTAAACCTGAGGCGCTCGGGCTCGCGGAGCGCAACATCACGTTCGTAGAGGAGCCGCCGCTCCACAGACTTACGGGCCACGTGGAAGATTAGCGGAACCGCAAATTCATCCTGGATCAGCCCACATTGATCCAAATATAGGAATGCCTCTGGGGGGACAAAGCCCCTTAGACGCACTTTCTCGTGATACATGTAATTAGGGAAGTAAGCCCCGGAGATCAGGTTATTGACCGAAGCCATTGCCCTCGTAACGTCACCCCGGATGAGTTTCATTAGAAAATTATCTACCCGTACAATTCTGGCCTTATTGTGAAGGCTAAATTTTCGGATAAAATTTCGTGTACACAGATTCGGGTGTTCTATGTAATCCGAGACAAGTTCTGAGGCATTGTCTCTCAAACACCCTAATCCTTTCCATTAAGCTGGCTGTCACATTGAACCGGACGGGACATCCATAGGCAATCATGTGCCTGATTAAGGCCATGTAGCAGATTACCTTCACTATCGAATCAAGTTGGCTGCTATGAAACAGCTATCTTGTGAGAGCGAAAGCGCCCGGGGCCCTCGCCAGAGCAGCATCTATATGTTTGTCAAAATACAGATACTGGTCAAGCCAGATGTCAAGGTACCTGACTACACTTTGTTTTGCCAGTGGACGCCCGTCCGGTCCTAGAATTGAGACCCTGCGCCAATTTTTTTCTAGTGTCTCGAGAGGCCCTAGACAAAGGCGCTCTGAACAAAATAGTTTCTGATTTCTGGCAGTTAATTTTCAATTTCCAGTCATCACAATACTGCTGAATTTTTTCGAAGTCACGCTGCAATGTGGCAATGACGTCGATCGTTGGACCTGATTAAATCGTCCGCATACGCTATTGAATGGTGAAGAGAAGCTATCAAATCACTGAAGTAAATGTTGAAAAGGATCGGGGAGTTCACCGTACCCTGTTGCAGTCCGTCGTTAATATCAAATGTTTGGGTAGAAGTCACGTTAGCAATTTTCACAACGAACTTTCTACTGGTTAACATGTCAAAAATCATATATAGCAGTGGTTGACTTATGCCTTGTCGATTGAGCTTGTAATAAAGACCTTCTAACCATACGGTGTCGAAAGCTTTCTCCAGTCAATCAGACAGGCACCCGTGCATTGGTTCTTGCATTTGTTCCACTTGATATCCGTCACGAGTTTCGACGCGGCATGAATAGTGTTATGCCCCGCTCTGAAACCGAGCTGGTTCTCCGGAATGATTTTATTGTCCTCAACCTATTTAGGAGGGCTCTATGGACTACATTCTCGAAGACCTTGCTAACACTTGGAAGGAGACTTATCGACCGAAGATTTGATGGGTTAGAGGTGTCCTTGCCACTCTTGCATTATGCAATATGCATTATTCAGTGCATTGTTGAACGGTATGGTGTACATCTTTACAGCCAGTGATGGGAGATGTCTGAGCAAAACATTAGATATTCCGTCGATTCCATGAAATCGTCATTGAACCTGGTAAAACCAAGGTTCTCTGATCGCCAATGATCGAAATCATTTCTAAGGTAGGAGTGATGAAGCAGGACTCTGTTCTCCAGGTCATGGTTCAGGCAAATACTATCATTCACCTTGTACACTTCCTGGAAGACAGCTCCTGCTGTCGCCACCTTCTCCTGAGGATCCTCGATCACGAAGAAATCATCATCTAAGACGGCGCTCTCTGGATCGATGCTAACTACTCGTAGCAAGCGTTCATTGGGAAGCCGTGGCGCAGTGGGTAGTGTGTCGGCCGCTGACGCTAGATGAGCGAGTTCGGATCCCGATAACACGAACGCCATCGAATGATTATTTCGCGGCTTTCCTCCTCGGCGGGGTTCTGGCAAGACCCCGCGTTGTACACTTGCCATGAAAAAGCTTCTCGGTTCTCGCCGTTCGGAATCGGCATTAAGCTTTAGGTTCCGTTCACTTGTGTGAATAACAAATCGCACACAGCATAAGTGAATAAAAAAAAGCTTGGCTTTGGCTCCACATGAGCTCTAACGCCATCTAAGGTGTCTGTCTGGACCAGTTTTTGTGTCTGAGTGCTCCAATAGATAGCAGAAGCCTCCAACAAAAAAAAACAAAAAGCGTTCATTGTCTGACGTTCTCGAAAGCTTCAGATCTTGAATGTCATTCTGATTGTTTCTCCGAAAAATTTTATTTATTTGCGGGAACATACTCGCGCTGTTGGAATTTACAGCACGAATTCTGTTGTTCCAATACAAACTTACAGATATTCTGTAATTTTACTTGATCAACTGTTGGATATTTTTAGTCAGTGACTTTAGTGTCCTGACCTGTCGGTAGTTTTTGACCAGTGAGTTTTGTCTGTCGGTAAACCGCCTGTACAAGAGTTTCGATCTTGACAGGAGTCCACTTTTTTGTCTGTGCAGCGCGTCGATTGTCGCATTTCGGTATTTGTTCGAGGTATTGTAGTGTGTTTGGCGTGGTATCACACTGTCCATCGTCTGCTTAATTTTATCATCCATTTGTTTGAGGTAGCTACCAGTCCGTAGACAGTTAGTAGAACCTTCGCTCGCGTCGAGAGTCTAGCAGCATGAGATCCAGATAAGAGCCGGTCCTAAGATGCGACGGACTATCCGTTGCGAGTAACTTGAGTCTGTACTCTATGGCTTAATAGGCTTCTCCTAGTGTTGGGTATGTTGTTACCCCAGTCACTATGTTTGGCATTCAAATAGCCGGTCGTAGTAGTTTTTCGCCAAGTTTAAGTGCAGAGATCGAAAAAGTGCCTCGAGCTCCGCAATGAAAATATTGGGTTGAGGTGCTTCAGGTGCATAGGCAGCTATAATGTACATTTTCTTTCCATTTCGGAGAGGAATGCACGCAATACAGGCCTCTAGCACCTGGAACCTCCGCACTTCACCACTATATATAATTTTATGTTTAAAAGTGTTTTTGATGAAGATCGCAACTCCTCCGCCTCGTGTGGCGTTGGGTCGGTCCCTTCGAATTATTTTATAAGAACTTTGCCGGATTTTGTGCTTCTGGTTTAGCTTTGTTTCGCTAACCAAAAGTACATCGGGGCTTTCGTCATGCAACATGTTAAAAAGTACAGCTTTTCCGTCAATCCTAATCAACGAATTCACATTCACCAGTGTACCCATTACGATTGTAGTTGTGTTAGGTCCGACAGAAGCGATTAGATTCTGTCCACTCGGGTCGCCTGCTCATGGATCTGCTTTTGGAGCTGGCCGATCTGCCCTTGGATGACGAGCAGAATTGAACGCAAATCCCCCTCAGCCTCCGATGCCTTAGAAACAGGCACCGGGGCTTTGGACACAGCCGTACGTTTTTGTACCTGCCGCCATTTGGGCGTAGGTCATTTGGGGTGTGACGGCTAGTGTTTCTAAGCGACCCGAGCGACGTCTCCCCTCAAACTTCTGCCTACGAGCCAGATTTGTTTTTTTTTATATCTTGGAACTTAGGGCATCCCCGATAGTTTGCAGGGTGTCCACGGTTCCTACAGAGCACGCACTCGAGCTGCTCCCTGTCAGCGACCTTGTCCTGGCTCAGATCGTTCGTGTGGTTCTTTGCACACTTAACACATCGAGGCTGCATTTCGCAGTTCGACGCGGCGTGCCCGAACCTTTGGCAGCGGATACATTGCAAAATGTTTCCTTACCTTTTGAATGTTTACCATGTTACACGCTGGGAAGCTAAAGAAGTAATAGACCTTAGCCTCTCCAGCTCGCTGTTCGGTGCTGGACCAGGAAGAAGGGCAATACCCGGTTCTCCCGTTTGGATCGCGCCGTAGTGAACGTCTTAGCCCCCATGAATTTGAGGTCGGCGCTCTCAAAGTCTTTGAGCTCTGAGAGCATTTCCTCGGGGTCAGTGATCGAGTGTACAGCTTTGAGGAGCATCGACCGCGGCCTTTCGGCCTTGGGGGTAAATGAGAAGAACTCCGTCGTGGTCTCCTTTAAAAGATCCTTAACTCGCTTATACTGCTCCAGTGTGGTGCACTGGATAGCATAGCGGTTTTCGCCTATACCTTTAAATATAAAGTTACAAACATCAATGACATACTTACACAGGTCTATGGTCTCACGTAAGGCCTTGGTATGAGTAAAGATGGGTGGTACCTTGTCTATAGTAGGACGTTGTTGTTGCTGCGGCTGCTTTTGCTGCGGCTGCTTTTGCTGCGGCTGCTTTTGCTGCGGCTCTTTCTGTTGCGGCTGCTGTTGTTGTGTTGCTTGTTGCGGTTGTAGTTGGGTGGCTGTAGCATGCTCCCCCTCTTTCTGCCGTATTTCGGCGCGCCGGTCTACTACGGCCTTCAATTTTGCGCGTAGAGTGAGCTCTTCAATTTCGAGTTTGTTCTGTTTCTCTTCCAAAACCGAACTTGAAAGGGCGGCAGAAGTATTATTCTTTCCCGTGTAGCTACCTCCAGAGAGGTGGGCACTTTCCACGGAGAGAGGTTGCTGCACTTCTTTAGATTTTGATTTCGCCCCTTCTCTCGCTTCAACTCGCAGTTTTTCTGTCGAAGTAGAGAGGGATGGGCGTTTAAGTAAATTACTCCGCGGCGTGAGTTTTCTCCGTTTTTTTATTTTATCGGACATCGAAACGGCGGACGGAATTGCGAAGTCGGACAGATCATCCGACTCCGGCTCTTTTGGACGAACGGGATTTCTCACGACGTCCGTAGACATTTTCCTGCTACTTCTGATGAGCTGAGTAGCAGGACACACTCACAAAAGTTCAACGCACACCCACTGGGAGGTTCAACGCGGAATTTTGACACACGCTTATTTGCCCTCACACGGTTGTTTGCGCACACACGACAACGACAACAGAAGCGGTTTGTGTCGTTTTTTTTTTTCAAATTGTTTGAAGTTATAATGGGTTTTTTTTTTTTTTTTTTTTAATTCATTTTTATTTATACAATAGTTTCTTAGATCTATCTTATCCTAGACAAAAATGCTTAAAACTAGCTTAACTATCCTTACAAATTTAGGAATCTTACTGGCCCTAGGCGAACACTCTAAAACAAACTGAATAATTTTAGCATATGCCTTTCGACTATTAAATAAATAACTTACAATTAACATTATTATAATTAACTTAAGTTAAGAAAAATTTTTCTTTTTTTCAAAAAAACTTAGCATATGAAGCTATAATGAGTCTGATAATTGCTGTGTACATCCAATAAATGATGTACGGTTGCAAGCCCCATCTTTTGCTGAAAGTCTTTTTGCAGGCATAAAAAAAGTTTCTTTTCCAGGAAAGTTTGGAGTCAAAAATTATGCCTAGATATTTGGCGTCCGCTTTGAATTTGAGTGGAGTACCCTCTAACTTTGGGGGAGCAAATAGGGGATTTTCATTTTCCTGGTGAACAAGACCAGCTCGGTTTTCTGGGGGTTTATTCTCAGACCGTTCTGTCCTATCCACGAGGAGAGTTCCTTCAACGCAGATTCCATTAGTTCACTCACCACTTGGTAGAAATCTGACTTTTATCAAGATACATAACTAGGCTATTGTCTTTGTGCCTTTCTCCATGAAAATTTTGAGGATTTTGTTATTAAACATCTTTTCAATTCAGATTACAATGGATTTGTTAACTTTTATGTAATCTAGAGCTGTTATTGTGGCCTCTGTGTTTATGTTGTTGAACACTCCTCTTTATCGAGGAAGGCTGCTATTGTAAATTCTTTTAAATTCAATGAGGTCTCCATTTCACGAACTAGACTATGCGGAGCATTTTCCACTGATCTGCTTTTAAGGTAGGCGTGTTGAGTGTTGCATAAATTGTGTGAGTTGATAAGTCCTATGATATATAGGTCAAGGAGTCTTTCCAAGGTTTTTAATAGAAACGACGAGAGACTAATTGGCCTATAATCCTTTGCGGCAGTATGGATTGGTTACCTGCTTTAGGTATGAAAACTACCTTTATTTCTTTCCACTGTGTTGGGATATACCCCGCGCGCAAGCAATTAGAAAAAATGCTTACGAGGTGGGGTACAGTGTGAGTTTGTGTTTTTTGAAGCATCGCTGGCAAGATATCGTCCGGCCCCGAAGATTTCAAAGAACGAATTGATTGTCCATGATACTTTATCCATTGTAATAATTTCGTATTCGTAATAACTTCTTCGGTTGTGTGAACCGAAGGAACCGTCCTCTCGAAGGGGCTGTGGTTTCAGGGGTTTTACAACTCAGCAGTTCTAGGGATTCCTGAACCATCCAAGAACCATCTGGTTTAAGGATGAATCCCGGGACGCAGGGGTCCTTGGATATGATCTTTCTGAGCCTTGCGGCTTCGTTGAGATCCTCTATTAGGGCGGTAAGAACAAAGTATTGTTCCAGGACAGACTTCGAACAGCGAAACGTAGGAACCGAAGTTGAGTGCTTTCGATTCTAGATATGTGGATTTGTTTATAAGGGGACCACACTTGAGATGCGTATTCAAGAAGGGGGCGAACAAAGGTAATATAGACGGATCGAGTTGCGTAGGGATCGAAGAGTTCTTTAGAACAACGCTTCACGAAACCGAGTGCAGAGTTGGGTTTAAGTATAATAACGTCGATATGTGCGCGAAAATTGAGCTCTTGGTCACATAGTATGCCAAGATCGCGGATAACCTGAACAGTGGAGATGGGCTGATTATTGAGAAAGTAGAGACGAGGGGGAGGTTTGATCCGTTTACGTGAAAAGGTAATTGGTTGGCATTTGGAAATGTTAAGTTTCAAACAATTGTTTGAGCACCAAACGGAAAAGTTGTTGAGATCCGATTGAATAAGGGAATAATCTTGTTGCGAGGAAATTGTCTTGAGGAACTTGGTGTCGTCGGCGTACAGTGAGAGGTGGGAATGTTTGATGACAAACTCTTTGTCGTTAACGGTAAGAATAAAACGAAATAGACATAGGTGGCTGCTTTGGGAACGCCGGAAAAAGCTAAGAAGGGCAGATCTAAAACGAACACTGTAGTAACCGTGTTTTTTTTATATAAGAAGATATCCATTTCAACGCAGTGGGTTCAAAGCCAAGGGAAGACAGTTTGAAGAGTATTAGTTTGTGGGAGATTTTGTCGAAGGCTTTACTGAAATGAGTTGAAATGACGTCAACCTCATTTCCATTTTCTAATGTTGAGAGTGTGAAGGACATAATTTCGACAAGGCTTGTGGTTGTAGAAGTGCATTGGAGGAAGCCGTGTTGTTTAGAGGAAATTAGAGATTTGCAGTGAAAACTTAGAGTTTATTGATGAAAGATGGGAAAAGTTTTGTTTAGAAGGTCCAGTTATGGTGGGGGTAAGTTTGTGGTTTAGGGTGCTTATCACAAATGTTAAACTTATTTTTAGGTTTCTTAGAGCCTAGAGGTAGCTTAAATAATATTGGAACGCTTTCTTATCGATTTTAAAAACTCTTTTTTTTTCATCAGGAGATATGTTCGTCCATTTCTCTAGAATAACCAGTTTCAGCAGTTATCTGTTAATATTATAACGTACTAGTTACTATAGCACACCAAACCGTGACGATACCATTGCCATGTTTTACGGTTGGGATATAATTTTTCTTATCCATGGAAGTATTGGGTTTCTTGCCACACAAATCGGCGACTATTTAAACCGAATATTTTCCTTATGTAGATATATAAAAATTACGTAGTTCCAAGGCTCAAGTGTTTTCTTAACATATTCGTAATTTGAGGTTATACTGTTAGTCACTTAGACCCTCGGAAGCCTGCAGCTGTTTATAGAAATTGCGTACGAATTTTTTCGTACTAAATTTTGAACTAAATTATTTTGCGTAAATTAGTCATCCATTTTTTCTCTCATTTTTTTTACCATTATTTCTTTCACACGTGTAGGTACCTTTTTATGATCAACTTCCATTTATTTCTCCTTTGTTAGGATGGGTTTTTTTTTTTTTTTTATAATTTGCGCGCGCAAAAGGAGTTATGACTACCCTTAAGTGTCCGGAATCAAGACACAGCACGGGCCGAAGGTATAGAGGGAGAAAGGGAGAGGAGGTACCTGTGCACATTGGTCCTAAATGTCTGTGTGATTGTAGTGAGTTGGAAATATGGGGCTGGGAAGAGCATTCCATAATCGTGTCGTGCGGCTGAAAAACGATTCTCTGAACTTAACTGTGCGTCCGAAAGCAGGCTTAAGTGTGAACTGCTGAGCATTCCTGGCAAGACGAGTATTGCGGGTGAATTCATGGAGGTGAGGAATGCAATTGGCTAACTCATTTGAGCAACGGTTGTTGAAATAGCGATAACACAGTGACAAGGAAGACACATTACGTCGGTGTTCGAGTGAGTCAATTGACTTTGCGATATTACTGTCTCCTATAAGTTTTATCGCTCGCTGTTGTATTCTATCTAAGGTAACTGAGGGTATTAAGGCCTAGCTAAGGGAAATTTGTAATAAAATGAAAAATATCCAACATCAACAAGTTTTATTATTATTCAGTCATGTACTTTAATTACTACAGAGTTTAAACAAAAAATAGCTTCTCTAGCTTAAAACCAAAACAATATATAACTTTTTTTTAAAAACGCAGTCTGTAGGCCTTATTATACTAGGGTAGGGTAAAAAGGCCTACACTTTAAACTATCCAAAACTCAACTTATACTACGTAAATTGGTATTGTTGAGATCAATAATAATTATTAACAAAGCAATAGGAAGCATAGTGATCTTAGAAAATTAAATAAATTGCCTTTATTGGCATCCATCAGGACATTGAAAGTCATCAGTATCTTCTGCAGTCAAACCGACACACTGTTCGTGGTACCACTTGGAGCATCGCGAGCATTGCCTCATTGCATCGTCCATTCTATCTTCTTTGCAGGCATGACAGTACCAACTCACTTGTTTTTGTGATTTACCTTTGACGGTAGTAGACTTTTTTGCAGATACGATTTTAGCTTTCTTAGGATTTAAAGTCTTTTTAAGCATCGTTTTTTCTTTTCTACCTGTTTTAACGTCAGTAAAGTTTTCGTCTTGTTTATTTTTATTTCTTTTGTTACCTTTCACTTCTTTACTATTTATTTTCTCTTTATTATATTTATCAAATAGATCTTTTGTGACTAAAGTACCTCGATAATTAATGGCTTTTCGTCTAACAGTCGGTGTGCATGTTTGAATTTTAACAGGCGTAGGCAGAAGATCATAAAAATCCTTTCTTTTCAACCGACTCAGTGGTAAATCATCAGATTCATCTGAACTAGAGCTTGTTCCATAAACTGTGCGATAATAGCTGCGTTGCACGATTGATTCTCTTGAGACCTGACCTGTGGATGTTGATGCTATAGCTGGTGATTGCTTAGTTTGTTCTGGAGTCGCTGGTCGAAGACAATCAACAGGTGAAATATTTCCAAGCGAGACATCGGGTATTGGAATCGGTGTCAAAATTGATGGTGAACTAGCAGCAAATTCTGAACTCTTCTGTTGTTCACTATTAATAGGTGGTATATTTTCTTGATCACGATCAGGCGTTGAGGCTTCCGATAAAATAGCCGGTGTTGTATCTTCGGATTCTGAAGCTTGTGTATGAGGATCTTCGAGAGCTGGTGCGTTTTCTTGTGCACCATCTGGTGCAGGAGCTTCCGTTAAAATGGAAGGGGCAAAAGCCGTTTCTGGTATGGCCTGTGGGTTGAAGGGATACAAGCCAGTCACTTTAAAGCCACTCGTGATATTGCTGTGTGTCATACATTTAGACCAAACGCTTGAAAGAATGATATTAAAGCGTGCTTTAGTGAGTTTTTTGTCTCTGTTTTGGTCCAAAAATGATAACAATTCAGCATCCCAGTGGTGCTCGAATGATCGATATACGGCTTTGTCGAGGGGTTGTAATTCATGGGTTGTGTTTGAAGGTAGGCAGTACAAATTAATGCCAAGTGAATCGGATATATCGACTATGGAAAGATCTAAATGACATGCTGCTCCATCAAATATCAAAAGGCATGGTCCCTGGCTTTTGTATCTAGACAAGTGTTTTAAAAATATTTTGAAAATTTCATTGGTCATATACCCCTTTGCTGATTTTTCTACCAAAGATCCTTGAGGCAAATTATCGTACAATTCTGGTTTCAAACGTTTTCCCTTAAATATGACCATAGGTGGTATGGCTGTGCCAAGAGCATTAACACATCCTGCGATGGTAACGCTTTCAGCATGTTCAGAAGACTGCAAATGAACCCTTTTAGCCCCTTTTTTGGCCAAAACACTTTGCTGGTGGTGGATAGTGAGACGGCATCCTTTCTCATCCATATTATAAATTTTCTCGGGATGATTATATAAGTCAAATTTATCGTAGATATCTCTCAGTTTTTTAAAATGGTCATCAACAATAAATTTATTTAGCTTTTGGGCTCTAGCTGGGTTCATGAATTGCGCTTTTCTTACGGATATATCATGGTGTCTTTTCATGAACGCTTTGAACCAGTCTTTGCCTGCGCGTTTGCCCTTATCATTAAAATTGTGTTTTATATTATTTTGCTCACAATATTTATACACCAATCGACGCAATATTCTTGGTGTCACAGGCAAGCCCATTTTAGAATACCGGATTATCCTTTGCACAAGTTGAGCTTCCTCTTCATCATTTAATATAGGTTTACGTCCCAAACTTTTTTTTAAACTGCCAGACTGCAGATGATTTCTGATTGTTCTTCTAGGAACCTTATATCGCTCTGCAGCCTTATACGTACTCAAAGTTCCTCTTTGTACTGCTCTAACAGCTGCGATCAGATCGTCTTCTGACCACAATGCCCGTTTGGGAGGCATCGTGACCGTAAGCACTGAAAACAATGATAAATAAATTGAAAATGTATAACTACGTACATACTACCCACCAACAAACATTTTAAAAACACGCTCCTACTTATATAGCAATTAAAAAAAACAGGAGTATAAAAAGGCCTATAGTAAAATTTTATAGGCCTTAATATCCGCCACCCACGTGGTTACAGAAAAGAATAATAATAAAAATTTAACAACTACAAGTCCTTTAATACGGTAATTTAGGGACAAGCATACATTAATTAATAAACGGACAGTCAATGCAGGTTTGTAAATATGATATTTTCAAAATAACTTACGTTTTACTGGAGCCAATTTTTATAATTCGTACCGCGTGACCGCACCGCTGAATGGTTTCGACGACACTGGTGGCGGGAGAAGTGCAAGCGTTCGTCCGCCACTTCGCAGCGACTTGTATTCGCTCTGAGCTTGTGTGAGTGTGACCTCGATCGTCAATTACTGTATTTCGTACGTTTTTTGTTACTTAGGCCTTATTGCCCGACAGGCCTTAATACCCTCAGTTACCTTAGTAGGTGCAGTATGGTCTTAGGGGCACCAGACCAGATATGAGCGTTATACTCAAGCTTAGGGCGGATGTAGGCCTTATAAATTGAAGCCAAATCGGAGGGGGAAAATATTTCTTGCATCGTTTAAGGAAACCTAGAGATTTTGCCGTGTTTTTGGCGACTTCAAATATGTGATCGTTCCAATTAAGTTTGGTATTGATACACATACCAAAGATGGAAAGTTTTTCGGTTTCGTCGACACAAGCGCCATTCATGGATAATAGCTGATTATTACTAATTAGCATTGAGTTTTAGAAGCATTGAATTCCACTCTCTTATTTTTACCCCAATCGATTATGATGTCAAGATCGGAATTCAATGTGCTTAACATACGCTGCCGTTCCAGTTCTATGGCCGAAGAGCTGGAGTCCTGGAACGAATATGAAAAGTTGAGAGTAGGTTCTGTCATCAGCGAAGGAGTGGATTGGATTAGAAGTAACAGACAAGAGATCAGCTATAAAAATGAGAAAGAGAGTCGGAGACAAAACAGAGCCTTGGAGGACACAAGCATTTATTTGGTGAATATCAGACTTGAACCCATCCAAAACAACTTCAATTGAACGGTTCGAAAGGTAATTTCTAATCCATAGAAGCAGAGATTTATCATGCCATAAGCACGCATTTTCGACAAAAGAGTCTGATGCCAAACTCTGTCAAATGCTTTTAAAATATCAAGCGCAACGATCTTGCTTTCACCTAAATTGTGCAAAGATTGGTTCCACTTTTCGGTGAGATATGCCATCAAATCACCAGTGGACCTGTTGCTGCGAAAACCGTATTGCCGGTCATTAAGAAGCTGCCGCGATTCAAGATATTTCATAAGCTGACGGTTTATCAGCATTTCCATGACCTTGGAAAGAAGGGACGTTAGTGCTATGGGTCAGTAGGAGGAGGGGGACGAAGATTTGCCCTTTTTAGGGACGGGCTGGACAAATGCTGTTTTCCATCTACTCGGAAAGAGACCCGAAGAGTAGGACAGATGGAAAAGCTTACGCAGAGGTTTTGCCAGCGCAGAAGAACACCTCTTCAGAAGTATTGAGGGTATACCATCCGGGCCAGCGGAGTTGTGTACGTTGAGATCTTTTAGTACTCTTGCAACTGTACGAGTGCGAAAATGGATTTGTCCCGTCGTGAAATCAACGCTCTCAAGTACAGGCGGAGACAATGTGGAATCTGGCAGCGTTGAGCTATACGCGAAGTGCGCAGCAAGCAGATTGGCCTTGTCTAAAGAGCTGACAGCTGGAATTCCATTGTAAATGAGCATGGGAATTGAAGACGGATAAAATAAAAACTGTTTGAGTCGAATGTATAAGTTAAAGTTTATTTTATTAAGATCTTTAAAAAAAATTAATTTTCGGGAGCTTTGCTCCTTTATTCAATTAAATCCACTTAACGACTGAACTTACAAAATCGATCTTATCTTAACTTAACCTACGGTGCAGCTTGGGAACGTGAAGGAATGTGGGAATTGGTGGGGACTAACAGGCATCTCAGGTGACGAGTGTTATCGCACTCGGTTGGTGCCGTGTGCAATCCGTCTGCAATTATGGAATGCACTGGAGTCAGGTGGAACCGTTGGGAATTGATGGGAACAAACAACATCTCGGGTGACGAGTGGAGTCGCACTCGGTTGGTGCCGTGTGCAATTATGGAATGCGCTGGAGTCAGGTGGAACCGTTGGGTTGTGTGGCGTGAGGTAACTTATGTTACCTTAACTCTTCCCCTCTCAAAAGTCTGACGTCCTCGTCTGACCTTAAAACATAGGTATCCGGCTAATGCGTGTAATCTTGGGGGCCATCGCCTCATGCGCAGCGGGGTCCATGGGACCTGGTGTTACTGTTGAGGGTCCGGTTGTCGCCATTTCTGCGGCCTGTTGTAGTGGCGCCTTCCTCTTGTTGCGCCTCATGACGATTGCGATGATGATAGCCATCATGATAAGGATTGTGAGAGTTAAGTTGGTAAGGGTTGCCCATCCATCGATTGTTTCCAGCAGGTCTATTTGGTCAGTATTTTGCACATTCAACTCCTCGATAAGCTGGATCGGTTGTTTGCCGTCATTGTGGGTTTGGTGTGCTTCCGGTTGGACTATTGCGGGTAGTGGCTTGGATTTGGACATTCCAAAGGAGAAGTACTCCCTGCCATCGACTTCTACAGAGGTGTTTTTGAATTTTATGAGGAAAGTGCCTGTGAGGTTGAGGGTGTCGTTTGCTGTCCTGATAGTTCCATTATAGCCATTGAGAAGTAACATGCCGGCATCCATTTCTTCTATGGTAGGGGTGTTTTGGTTACTGGTTTGAGGACAGGAACTGGGGCGACTATTTAGGATCTTGGGGATACATGGTGTGCTTGTTATATCTACTAGGTTTTTAATACTACATATCGATAGGTTATTGTAAGACTTACATCTAGTTGTTATACCAAAAAGTTTCTTATTACATTTTAAAATTTTTCCAAAGCTTATCTTGATAACATTCTGCAGTTTCTTAACTGGATTAATCATTATTTCCTTACATATTTCATCGTTGGTTTTTGGCAAGTTTATTATATAAATCAGACAGTTTCCGTTTGTGGCTATCTTGGTTTCGGCAAACTCGAGTGCCTCATCTATATTAACATACGGTACATTATCCTTTTCTAAAAATGATTTTACAAACTTAATTTCTTCATTAGATAAAATGAATGAGTTTACTATGCCTGCCTTGGACCAATGCAAGGCATATTCAATATTTATAAGTTGTTCTTTAATTATGGCTAATTTAAACTTAATTGCTACAGCTATGTCATCTTTTCCATTCTCTACCCTTTTTACTAGTGAATTGGTGAATTTAGTGAGTTCTGTTATCTTTTCTAAGGTTATTTTGTTAATAATGACCTGCTCGTTATTGTTTTTAAGGACGTTATTAATTTTCTGTTTTAATATCTGGAAATCTGCGCGGTCGGGGCTTCCGGCGATCCATTTCCAAGCGGTGCCGAGGAAGTCCAAGGATCGCCTCTTTATCCTAGGTGACAGCTTTTTCATTTGACTGCGGACTAAGGATACCTCGTAGGAAAGGAAGGGATACAGTGAATGGTTAGCGTTAACGTTCCGTTTGATGTCTTTTTCTAAGTCGTTGATTAAATTGTCATATTCATGGAGGTCAATTTCGTGTACTAGTCGAAAGTTGCCGGTTTGTATTTTTGCGTTGTTGGTCTCTATTGCGATTAGTTGGGAATTCGTGTAGTCGAGGATTTCGATTTCCGCCAGTCCAAGAGCTATGGTCAATTGGAATATCCTAGAAGTAAAGTTGTAGTCGGTATCAGTTTCGTATATGGGACTTATGAACAATTCTTCCACTCTCTGTAACTACGGTTGTGTGTTTATTTTCTTTAACTATTTCTCTTTTGAATCTACCTGATAGCTTTGTTCCTAACCTTTTGTTAATTCGCACGTAGATTTCGTCGCCGGGGTTATAGTTTTTAATGGGCTGTCGTTTTTTATTATGTAATGTTAAGTCTGTAAGTTGTTTTTTCTTAATTTTTTCTACATTTTCTAGGCGATCTTTTTCGAAGTTTTCGGGGTTTGAATGAACTCTCTTCCCGAAGAAGATTTCGATTGGCGTTTTTCCAGTTACAGAATGCACGGAACTATTGTACTCAAGAACAGATTTTTCCAGCAGCTCTTCGAACGTTGAATGGACGTTCTCTACCTTGAGGCATCTTATTATTTCGGCCAGCGTCGAATGAAAACGCTCAACTTGGCCGTTCGCGCTACTTGTGTACGGAGGTGTGGTGACAATCTTGATTCCCAACTCGTCTTCAACCATAAAGTTGATAGAGGACGAATTTAGGGATTTCTCATTGTCGATAACTATGATTCTGGGGATACCGAAAGAATGTAATATTTCTCTAAGGGGTTGCTTGACGTGCTCGATAGCACGAGAGGCGAGGATTTTGGCTTGGGCGAATTTAGAAAATTTATCTAAAGCGGTTAGGGCGAGTTTCCCTTTTATACAGAAGATATCGATGTGGACTATGTGTCCGGGAAATTGAGGGATGTCAGTGGGTTGAAATTGGGGTTTGTTAGGGTGTCGCTCGTACTTGCTCTCTTTGCAAATGCGACATGTCTTAATTATCTTTCTTATTTTGCTCGCCATGCCTGGAAAGTAGAATTTGTTCAGGATTTGAATTTTATTTTCTCTTTCATTCCTGTGAGCTCGTCTGTGTGTGTCTATGATGATGTTTTCTTGATCTTTTTCGTTTTGTATGTCTTCTACTAGCGTGTGAGTAAATCGAATTTTATAACTTCCGAAGTACAGTGGGTACAATTGCTGTATTATGCCCATTGTCGGTTCGTCAGTCTTAATTCCATTGATGACCGAGGGGTTCAGGAATTTTTTCAAAATTTCTGCTAGGTTGTCAGTGGTAAAAGATGGTTCTGTGATTTTGTGACGATGGTAAGTAGGAAAGATAATTTCAAAGTGGTGTGAGGAAGAGTCCTTCGTGTCTAAAATGATTTGGTTCTTAAAAGCGTTTAACGGGGTTTCTACAGTGTGGATTAGGTTATGTGTCGAACTTATAGCGCTATGAACGGTCGAAGTAAGTGAATTAACCTGTGCTGCTTGTGGTGGTCGTGAAAGCGCGTCTGCTACCACATTGCATCTGCCGGGTTTATATTGGAGTTGATAGTCATACTCCTCTAGGATGGCCTTCCATCGCTTCATCTTACTGTTATTGTTCTTATTGCTAAGAGCAAACGTAAGAGGTTGATGGTCGGTGAAGATTTCCACATGAGCTGAACCGTAAAGGTAGTTTCTCAGTGTGTTAAGAGCCCAGATGATTGCCAGCATTTCCTTTTCGTTTCACTTTACTTAAATTTCTTAACACTAACTTACATGAGGGCTCTCATCGTGCTGCAGTGCTTGGTGGGGCCGCTGACTCGTACGGGTCTCCTGTTCTTCCTTCGTTAGGCTCACTTAGGGGCTTCGTTTCCCCACACTTACGGTCACTGCTTAGGATCACCTCCTTCACTATCACTTTATTTTAATTTTTCCTATTTCTTTTTATTTTATTTTTTTTTTTTTTTTTTTTTTTTTTTTTACTGTCACTTAGTTTTTTGCTCTATTTCTTTTTAGTTTGTCCAGGGTTGGGGGACCGATAGGCGCGTTTGACTTTCGACAAGGGCGCGACGGTTTTTCGCGTGGAAATACTTTTTTTTTTCCTTTTCAACGTGCGGCGGCTTCTTGAGGCGTCTGACGTTTTAAGCGCGGCGGCTTCTTGAGGCGTCTGGCTTTTTCTACGAACGGAAATTGAGGGAGGCACGGCGGCTTCTTGAGGCGTCTGGCACTCACTTCACTTTTTATTTTCCACACGCGTACCGTTCACTACCGGTCCCTGCTCGGGCGCCAGTTAAAGTTTATTTTATTAAGATCTTTAAAAAAAATTAATTTTCGGGAGCTTTGCTCCTTTATTCAATTAAATCCACTTAACGACTGAACTTACAAAATCGATCTTATCTTAACTTAACCTACGGTGCAGCTTGGGAACGTGAAGGAATGTGGGAATTGGTGGGGACTAACAGGCATCTCAGGTGACGAGTGTTATCGCACTCGGTTGGTGCCGTGTGCAATCCGTCTGCAATTATGGAATGCACTGGAGTCAGGTGGAACCGTTGGGAATTGATGGGAACAAACAACATCTCGGGTGACGAGTGGAGTCGCACTCGGTTGGTGCCGTGTGCAATTATGGAATGCGCTGGAGTCAGGTGGAACCGTTGGGTTGTGTGGCGTGAGGTAACTTATGTTACCTTAACTTATATAACATACTTGCCAAAGACTCTTATTTTTACATTTTTTTTAAATCTAGGAAGTAAGTAGTGTACCGTAAAATGATGCATATTGATGTGAAATATCTATAGGCGCGGCTTGGCAGTAAAATCGACTCGAATGCCGTGACGGAAAACGGCATGACGCTGTCGTGCCACGATGCCCCCACTACGCCCCTGCTGTCGACTCCTTTGTATGTGCGCCCGCGCGTATACATACTATACACTTTGTTACTTCTCTGTGTGAGCCGCATTTCTATGGACATATGTATATTACTTGGCAAGAATACCATTTGTATACACGCGTTGTATTTTGCTTTGAAATATTATTGTTTAGAAGACGTTTAAAGACTTCGAATAACTTAATATGTATTATCAAATCGAAATATGAGTGACAGTGACGATCAAGTGACCAAAAAGAAACAAAAAGTCAATGATGATCAAAGTGCAGTGTGCAGTGACGCAACGTTTGCTTCTCGGAATACAATCTTTCGATTCAAACCAAAGGTTAGTAAATTATCGTTTTTCAATAGTTTGGAAGGTGCATATCTGTATACAAAATAATATATACTTTCAAAAACGTATCAGGGGTCGTAAGGAGGAGCATGCTGACCCCTGGAACCCCCTGGTTGGGATCATTGTTGGATTTGGAGTAAGTGCGAGATTAGGCCTTTGTTTTGGCGAGAATTAAAATTCTACGAATTAACTCAAGCTATGCGATTTTCTGATAAAAAAAACTGGTACAGTTGCCAAAAAAAAGTCGCTGGATTTATTACAGAGGATAATATCGATAAACGAGCCGTTCCTATTATACGTCAAACGACAAGTATTCATCTTAACAACAACAAAAGAATTGCGGGAAAAAGAAATCACTTTCCTATGATATCCGAATGTGCCATGACTATTCATAAGTCTCAAGGAGGTACATTTGACGAGATAGGCTATGAGTATAATAAATTTCATTCTATTCAATTAAATATTATACATATGTACATATGTCGCTTTATCGCGTTTCGTGCAGGGACGGGTTAAGAATATCCCTGCAGCGATACCTCTCGCTTGTCGTAAAAGGCGACTAAAACAAAGGTAAACAAAAATCACATCTAGGCAATTTAGAAAACACCAAGGTGAGCCTAGGGACACATATACCACCATTAAACTGCCCCACAAGTGTACATGCAAATCAGTGGATTGACACGACTGGAGATCACCGGTGTTGTAAGAGTAAGATCAAACAAAAAAAATCTGGAGCATGCCCGTGTCACAAAAAAAAAAAGAAAAAAAAAGGCAGGCCGAAAAACAATTGGTGCAAACAAATGCAAAAACACCAGCATTTGATTGGCCTCAGCGATGAAGTAATCCCAAACCGGAAAGCCTGCCACTACTTTCTGAGGTCAAACCGGCGCACTATGGGCCCAAGTGAGGTTTTGCGTCTCAAAAATCTATAACTTTTTTATCTCTCGACGGAATTGAATGAAATTTTGCAAACATCATCTTGAATGTATTGGGTATGAAGTAGTGTGATTATTTAGTGTAAATATTTTTTTTATTAATATTACAAAATTATTCGAAATTAAAAATACTACAATTGGTATACCTAAAATTGTTTACCGTAATGTTGGTTATCACAATGAAATTAAATGTCTGACTTAAAAAATCTGCTTTTATAAGTTACAAAAAAAAATGGAATTATTCGTTTTCCAGAAGTTGTATAGCTTCTTCCCAAAGCTCTTTGGATGCAGATTTTTCTTGCTTTCGTAAGCTTGACATAAGGATGTCAATAATAGGCGATGAAAGACATCCTCGTTCGTCGCTACTCTTGAACACTTTCTGGAATGCGTCAATCTCATTTTTTTGTAATCTTTATTACGCGCCTCCTAGGCAACTTCTGATAGCTGACCTATAGGCAAAGCCATGAAATGTTTAATGATGGATTCACCATGCATTAATATTTTATGTACCGAAGATGGCATAAAGTACCAGCTATATTTTTCTACATAAAATTGAGAAGTATTAAAGCGATATTCACCAAGTTTTTGGGCACTGACACACATTCCGGATGAAAGCGTTTGCAGAATAACATAAAGCCTTTTTAAGAGCTCTTCATCTACACCTGTTATATCTGCAGACAATAGATAGTTCTGGAAAAACCTGCGCGCAGTGTAGGATATATGCAGAATTAATTCCATGCACCTGATCCAAGCGTGTAAGGTAGAAAGGCCGTACTGGTATGCAGTTTCATTTTCGGGTTTAGATTTCACTTTCATTAAGTCATTCATTTCCTTTGGTTTTGCTCCACACACAGTACATACGGCACTTGAAGTCGTTTCAGTTAGGACTTGACCCACTTTTCCATCGATCATTGTTAAAAACAGCTCATGCTGAATTTGTGTTACTTCATCATTTGTTTTTAATTGAGTAACTTGTAACTCATTGATCTGCTTTTCTATGTCATTGACAACTGCTCTTGTCTTATCAGGAGTTTCTTTTGAAAACACTATCAAAATTGGACGACAATAACGCACAGAAGAACAAGTTTTATTTTGCCATAAGACAATATTGGTATCCTGATCAATGAGTTTTATCGGCACAAGTGATGCTATAAATAAGTTGGCATCAGATATAATTTCATTATAAGTCTGATAAGACGGAAACATTAAAATATTTTTTTTCAACCAAACAAGACCTCAAGTATTTGTATTGGTTTTTTGATATATCTAAATCGATAAATATACTTAAAATCTCGGGAGTAGAATAAGAAGTAACAGTTGCTTTCTCACTTGACATTTCCTTCAAAAGTTTTCTTTTTTCTTCCTTACTTAAACTCCGCAACATAGCCACAAGCGAAGCTTCTTCTGACTCTCCAATAGATCTGAGTCCTTCAATATATGCTTTGTGTAAATAGTCCAATCCATACTCTTGAACTAATTCCATATTTTTTTCTTTTTGTGTTTTATCCGACGATTCTTCATACATTTTTGAGGGTCTTCCTCGCTGCAACTGTCCAGATATCGAAGGTTGGTCATTATCAAACACTATTTTTAATTCACTACACAACCTCTGTTTGTTATTTTTTTCAAAGCGATATTTCGATCTGCCTGCTTTTATTCAGCGATCATTAAATTTTGAAATAAAGTTCTTACTGACACTTGACACAGCAAAATCAAGGTTCGTATCTGTTAATTGGAAGTTGTGATATAAGTATTTCTTAAGGTCCAATAAATTCTTTCCATTGTTAGTAAAATATTGTAGTTACACAAGTCATATTTAGAAAACACGAATTCACACATTGTCAAATAATTTTTTTTTTCACTTTTGTTTAATTTTCAATAAATGAACATGCGCTGACAAATTCAATTTTACATACATATGTTACAAGCGCATCAAGGAATTGTAAAAGTCCAAAAGAATAACGGAATTGTGCAAACGTTATAAAATAAAAGAAAAAGTAATAAAACTAAAAAAAAAATAAGTAAAAAAAAAAAATAACAATGTTTTTGGAGATTTTTTCGTATTGTACGAGTACTTTATCTTAAGTTTATCGCTTGTGATCAAAGGGGGGCAGACTAAAGCAAATAATTTTTTTTTCTTTTCTTACTTATGCACATACGAACCAATTGTAGTATAGAAGTAGACAGCGGAGGACAGCGGAAGTGTTTAAAACTTCTTTCGAAATTTGAAAAGAGCAAACAAACAACCACCTTTATAAAAAAATTAAAATATATTATATTTATTGAAATCTTTTAATATATTTTCAATATTTCGAATAATATACAGTACAAGGTTTCCAGCAGTATATAATACTTGTGTAATCGCATCAGCATATCATTTAACAAAATCAGTTAAATAGTAACTTCATTGGGTTATTCATGACAGTCTGATGTAATAGCGAACACTTAAGGCAGAGATATATGTATAATGCAAAAATATTTTCAGAAATAAAATTTGTATTGTAATATATAATTTGACTATTCCCCTATTAGTTTTCAGAAAAATATAGGCTTTCACAATAAACTGAAAAAAACATTTTTGAGACGCAAAACATATTCTGGGCCCACTGTGCGCCGGTCTGGACGCACGTCAGGATGTCGTATAATTCGGCCTGGAAGATACTAAGACTCGTTCCCAGAGCCTTCGTGATTTTCCGATTTGGTCCAAGATACCAGCACCAACACTGGAATCCATCTTGGAGCCATGTGTGTACCACCTGAAGCCTTTGACAATTAGCAAGCGCTCGCGGCTTTTCCAAGCTGTGCTGTGGTTTGGATGGATCAGTATCTTAAATCTCTTGTCAAAAGTGAATGTTGTGAACGATGCGTCCGAAAGAGACATGCTGTTTCTGAAGTCGAAGTTTAACAATTATAGTTTTTTGTTCAGCTTTTGTTCACTAAACGGCAGACACATAAGAAATTGGTCCAACTATCGCGGTATAAACTTAAAACCTAAAAAAAAAAAGATTACCTCAGGTTCCAATCCCCAGGTGCGATCACAGGCCCACATTGCCCTAGTTGCCTTTATAAGTTGGTTTTTAATGGTCCAGTTCCAGTTAGGTTCCTAGACTCCTAGACTTCTTCTGAAAATTCTATGTTTGTACAGTTTAGGGACACAGAGCAAGGCTGTATTTTTCTCGGCGTACCCGATGACTTCATAACAGAGATTGGTTAACTTGTTGAGTAGGTCGTCGATGACTATCGCCCAGAGAAGGGGTGAAAGGACTCCATCTTGTGGACACCCCCTAGCTGCCGATGTCATAGAGACTTCTCCGGATGTAACTGATGTTTTTAAAGGTTATAAATTGTTTTTGTTTTTTGTTCTTGCAATCCTTGTTATCTTAAAAATGTTTCTCATATTTAACGATTTAGTATGCTCTATATTAATTTACTAACTGTATTAACAAATACGCGCTTTGAGCGACGCTGATGAGCAAAACGTGCTTTATTGTTCTTCGAAAAGTAACCAAATTTTTGAAGAGGAAGAGTTGAAAAGTAAAATGCAATTAGACCCTGATTTATTGACTCAATAAGCTCGCAAATGTGGAAGGAACCGTTTTTTTTTATTTCTCCTATGTACCCGTATTTTATGACAGATCTCGCAGCGTATTCGGGTGTGCACTCATTTTGCTGATTTAGGAACATCAAGCGTCATCCTAGTTGTTGGGCTTTGTTTTGAATTTAACCAAGATCATTGAACGACGAAACACCACCGCCATGACTACACCATTACTGAAGATTCTAGATTCTTCCCTTGAGTTAGAGTCCATGTACTCTAACTGATGAAATCAACCAAATGTGAGATTTCTATTATATTAAAGTTCAGTTATATTCTATGATATACATACATATGTAAGTTACAAAAAGTTGAATAATGTCAATGTAGAAAATGTGGATAAACAGTGATTCTTAATTGTGTGATTAAAAAAACGGATTGTGTAAATGAAGAGGAAGAAGTTTTATCTATCGGACTACCAAACACGGTCTATTTGGTATCAGACTTTTTCGGAGTGATACAAATATTTTAGAAACGAGTTCCAAAAGGTTGAAGAGTGATTATTATTGTCATTACCGGCCATTTAGAACTCGAAAGTTTAGAGCCTCGTTGGCCTACCTTCGTCAAGCCTTTCTGTATTGAGTGTGTTACTTCCGTTTTTCCTTGGTTAGTTCCATCTTTTCTAGATCCATCTTATAGAGTCCTCCCATCTACGGCGCGACCTTCCTAACTGTCTTTTTCCTACGGGTTTTTCTTCGTCCTATTCTCCACCATAGATTCTCCTTAACATCTTGTTTTCAAAGACCCGAAATCAATTTTCCTCCTCCTTAGTCGGAGACCTTTTCACATCTTTAAAGTATCATCGGCATTATTATGTTTTTATAAATATGGACTTTACCATTGCAAGACAAAAGAGTTATTTTGAATAATTTCTTTATGGCAAATGCAGCCTTTTATTTATTTCTAACTTTATGTCATTTTTGGCAGTCAATACATTACCCAGATGTTAGAATTCGTGCGAGGTTGGAATCGATTCAAGTCGGTCAGTGAGCATATATTTCTCTTTATTTACTTCGAGGGCTATTAGATTTTCCAGGTTTTTTTTTAACTGTTTCCTCACAATGTCCCAGCAGGCCCCCAGATCTTCAGCGTAAGCTAGATGTGAATCAATTAGGGGTTCTCATTACGAATTCCAGCATCAAATTAAAAAGAAGTGGTGATAAGGCATCTCCTTGTTTTAATTCTTCAAGTAGGTATCTTAAATGTTTCAAATAAGACGTTTGCTATTTTCTCTTTAGGCATACAGCTTTTTTGAGATGCCCAGCCTTACAAGGACATTAAGGTTTATGGAGTCATATGCTTTTTTAAAATAGTCGGTGTACCGAATCGTGGAATTCCCTTCTTTTTTTATTTCTAAAAGCTGTCGTATACTGAAAATATGGTCACTCATCTAGCGATTTCTCCTGAAGTCACACTGGTAGTCTTCGAATAATTCCTTTGCGTATGACGCAGCTTCTTTAAAATAATATTTGACAGCACCTTGTAACAACTTGGTAGCAGATATATTCCATGCATTGTGTTAGGTCACCTTTATTAAATACGGAAATAATGACCGAGTTTTTCAATCATTGTTAGCCCAAAGGAGATTGCTGATTTCCTTTCTTAAGGTTTGATATCTTGTGCGCGTGATCTCTTCGTTATTTTCCAGGACTGTAGTCTTAGAACATTACGGGCTTTTCCTTTTCCCTCGCATTCTTCGTCGAACCAAGGCTTTACTTTGGTGTCTTTTATAATAGTCTAGTTTGTTTTCCAGCTACTTCCTTTACAACATTTTTTTATTGTGCTGCGGCTTCTACCTGTCTTGTTTCGTCGTTAGTTTATATGCAATCTAGTAGGGCGGACCGGTTATTAATTTCGTCCTGGTATTGACACTGCATACGAGGGTATTTTCAAACATTCCTGTTCTCTGCTTCTGTGAATTTGGATACGATTTATACAAGCGATATCACATTAGTATTCTAAACTATGCTACAAAGCCTGACGAAGGCAGACTGTAATGTTTGGATTAGTCTAAGTACTAGTAATATATCTGAGAATAACATCCTTAGTGCTGGTGATGTCTAAAATTACCTTTTTTTAATTATAAAACCTAAAACTAACCAAAACCAGCTTAATCCTACCTTAACTAAAATTATGTATACAAAAATGTGTATATACATATACGTAATACATATTATGTACATACGAGTATAAACATATTTCTTTTTGTCTTACCAATAATTTTTTTTTAATTTTTTGTTTTTATTAGTTTTTATTGTTTTTTTTTTTTTTGTATTTTCTTTGTGTTTGTATATTGTTAACCCCCAACGCAAAAAGAGGGGTGTTATAAGTTTGACGTGGCTGTTTGTCTGTTTGGCTGTTTGTCTGTCTGTGGCATCGTAGCTTCTGAGCGAATGGACCGATTTTAATGATTTTTGTTTTGTTTCAAAGCTACCATGATCGAGATCTTAGCTACAATTTATGAATATCTGTTCAGGCGTTTCAAGGTTATTACCACTTTTTGTTAGCTGCGGTAGGGATCTTAGACGCAATGGGTATTTACATTACTTTCAAACATATATGCGACCTAACATTTGAAACACCCATGTATGCTGGTACTACTGAGCTGGTACTCTGATGATGGAACTCGAAGGTATGAGACGATTGCCTATTAGGAAACCTCTTAAGTATGGGCTCATTACATTCGTCTTAACTACTTCTGTTTATTTCTATTATTTGTTGATGACCATCTAGTATGGGTCTATATACATATGTACATTGTTGGTTATGAATTACGTTATTGTAACATTACAAAAACAAAAAATAGACACAGTTCTGTCGTAGATTACATTTTTGACACACATGTGTAATATAACGGGAATAAGTCATGCTGAATATGGTAATTTATATATGGGTTTGTATGCGGTAGAGTGTTACGAAAAATGTAATTTAAGTAGTTACTCGTACCTATCGGAATTAGGGCGAGTAATTTAAAAAGAATGAAATAAAAATAAAATTAAAAATTTTAAGTAACCCCCGACACAAAAAAAAAAACTCCAAAAAGTAAAAAAATAATTTTTTTCTCTCGGCCTTTTGATTTCATTAAAAGAACCTATTAATATTTCTAAGATGATGTCATCGCGTCGGGGAATCCGCTAAGTAAATAAAATAAAACCAGAATACAAATAAAAAGAATATTGAGAATGATAAAGTATGGATTATACAAAGACCTACCCTATGTAAACAACGTAAGTAAGTACCGAAAAAACCATATCCAATATTTTAATTAGTATTCAGTGTTAATAATTTAATCTAAAAAAATCGTGAAGTAGACTCAACCGACAACGACGTCTGCCCTTATGTGTCTGCCCATTCGGGATGCCACATTCTGTCACGCTCCGCCCCCGTGCCCACATATCACGCACGCGGCTCTCAAACGAACGCCTCATACAGAAGTGGTACAATATCGAAACACTGTAGTAAGTTCCTATCTAGACCTAGTCAGATAGATTAATTTAAAAAAAAATGTACAAAACTATTATAAGTTCATACGTACAATTTGAAACTAAAGGGTGTATTTTATAGAGGTATAGAACTTTGAAATGGAATAAAACAAAGATGATTTTTTTAAATTGACTTTATTCGATTTATAAGATTATCTTTCGCACTTCTCGTATTCTTCTTTTTTTTAGCTCGTAAGACCCTTGTAGCCCAGATCTTCAAAGTCAGTGCCTTTCAAGGCTTGCTTAGAAAGGTTCCATTGTTGTTCTATTGACTGAGTGGGGGATGGAGGTGCATAATACAGCTTAAGGGAGACGCGACTGACAAAAGCACTGGCGGTTTCTGGCGATAGTAGCTTTCCGACTACATATCTTCGTGTTTTGGTTCCATTCCACTTTGTCCTTGATATACGTAGGGGCATCTTGGCTACTACAAGGTAATAGTCCGAGTCGATGTTAGCTCCTCGGAATGTTCGAACATCAAAAATAGTGGAAGAGTGCCTGATCTCGATCGCGATATGATCAATCTAATTGATGGTCTGGTTTCGAGGTCATAGCCAGGACATTGGGCATATATTCTGTCTAGGAAATCGTAGAATTCATCATTGGTGTGGCCATTTCTGTTTTCCAGGCGGGCGTTGGGGAATTTGCCTTGATGCGGATCTTGATTGCCTTAGTCTACCAGAAAAATCGTTGTCCTCTATCCTTATAGCAAACGCCATGGTATGTCACAATTTTTTATCCGCTTTTTACCGGGTCCATCCCATACCGTTTCCTGGGTGGCGGCTAAATCATCTTTATAATGGTCAAGGGCGTCCGCAAGTTGTTCGGCTGCATAACTTCCACATGCAGATCTGAAGGTCATCGTCATCATAAATTTGGTCATTCTTCTGTTAGTAATTCCTAGGGGTGTTGAAGGTTTTCTGCTGCATTGGCTCTTATAACCTTTTTAGAGGACTAGCATCCGTTTGTGGATGCTATTCCCACCAGTTACCCATTTACGGATACTGGTCTCTCTCGGGTGCCCGTCCGGTCCAAAAATTGAGAACCTGCGCCAATTTTTTCCAGTATTCCGAGAGGCCTTAGAGAAAGGCGTTCTAAATAAAATGAAGGGGCGTGAAGTGTCATGCCCCACTCTGAAACCGAATCGGTTATCCGGAATGGATCTATGGAGTACCTTCTGGAAGACCTTGTTGATATTCGGAAAGAGACTTATTGACCGGAGATTTGCCGGGTTGGAAGTATCTTTATTTCTCTTGGGGATTTGTTGTACAGCTGTCTTCCCACCGAAAAATCGTCATCTAAGGCGGTACTGTCTGGATCGATGCTAACTGTCCATAGCAAGCATTCATTGTCGACGTTCCCGGAGAGGACATTTTTTAAATACTGACTGTTTCCCCCGCACCACTGGTCAAAAGATACGCACTGCTTACTAAATACTTATTTTTATTTCTTAATAAATGTTTCTTTTAACAGTACATATATAATTTATTTACAATTAGATTAGAAATCTAGAATCTAAGATAAAAGTTTAAAAAAGAATTTAAACAAAATATAACCGACAGCTTGCTGCCTTTGTAATTCTTTTTGAGAGATAGTAGTGTCTATGTATCTTATGTGAAACAATGTTGCTCAACTGTTGTTTAAGCCTTGCAACTTAAAGTAAATACACCTTTCCTTATTTAATCAATTAAAAACCTAAGCAATGCTAGTTGTTAAACAAATTATACAAAAAATAAAACGAAGTTAGTCAATACTCTATTGACGAAGGGATTTCGTTTAAATTTGATTCATTGAACTGAAATTATAGAAGAGACGGGTTAAAGTAAATTGTTCAATCAGCCTTTGAATGAAATTATGTGTTTCTCTTATTCCTAAGCCGAGCTGTTATGGGTGAAAAATTTACGATTATCTCTGGCTGTAGGTTTTATAGACGCGCTGCGTACTACGAGTTGAGATAGTTGGTATTGGTGATGGACTCGGCGACTTCGAGGTAGAGTCATTGTAGTGTGTTGGTTCTACTATGCCGGCATCATTCATAATATCACGTTTCTTAAAATAGTCAATGAGTTTTTTGGTCGATTTTATGTGCGAGACTATTGTGGCTTCGGACTTTGAATTAAAAAAAAAGAAGAAATTGTTAGGACACAGGCTAGAAAACAAAATAATGCTACTTACGCTAGCGGTTAAGTTCATGAAGTGATAATATTTTTCGAGAACGCTAATGATTTCTTTGAAGCCACCGTTGCGCAGATATGTTCGAATAACATTTTCGTTCTCTTCGCTGTCCATAATCAGATGCCCGATGAGGATGCCTGCATAACTCCCTTTGAGTGTATGTTCCATGTGGTGACCAGCTTTTTGTAGAACTAAATTTAATAAAAAAAGGAGTAATATTTCTACGAAGCTTTAGAAAATATTTGTTCTCACGGTTATTGACTGTTTCGTCAACTTCCTCTTGTTTCTTCTTTTGCTCGGTGTTTTCTAGGATTGCATCGGTATTCTTTTCAACAAGACTGTGAGCAAATAAAAAAAAAATATTATAATACGAAAAATGTTCGAATTTGAAATCATAAACTTTTACCTAGCCAACTCTCCACATTTGTAGAAATATTGAATTAACGCTTTAATCGCTGGGATTTCATCGCCAATACTGTTGAAGTCTTGAGGAACCATGGCCTTCATGATTGTGGTTCTGTTGGCTACCGTGTGCATTGTCAGATTGATAAGCAAGAGAAGAACCTAAAAAAAAGATAAAAAGTTATGTGGTCTCTTATGTGAAATGATATTTATTGCTCACCAGAATACTCAATTCGAAAACACACCGTTCAGGAATGTAACTTGGAGCCTGAAGTAGAATATGAAAGCTTGTGTCAAAAATCTCTAATCTTTTTCCAAGCAAGGCACTACCATTCGCATTTGCATCGAATGGATGCGTGATAGTAATTAGAACCTTCAACGTAGGAATAAGTGCTTCACGCAGCACAACACCGGGGTTGTCTTTCGGTGTAAAATCACTTGTTGGATGGAGAGTCAACTCTCTGTCACATATTCTGTACAACGTGAAAAGGGTATTTAACGCCCCGCCCCTACTGTATTGTAAGATGTAGTCTTGATTTTGTTCGTTCAGTTGCGTGACATTTTCCAGCACGCGCATACAACGTTCGATTGTTTTCATACTATCCAACAGACTCGGCGACCATTCGATTGAGTTTGCTATTTCGGCATTACTTATCTGACGACAACATTCGCAGATAACTTTGAGGATATGTTCAAGACCACCTAGGTTGCGCAATTCCTCTTTGAACCATTCACCAGCGCGTTTGGACGTGAGAGAGAGTAATGTCTCCATCGCAAGCGTTCCAGATGATATGGACTCCATGTTGAGATGTGTCGCTTTGCCCTGACTTTTAATCTCTTCACAAAGTTCGGTTACGGTTTTTTTGTTACGATTGTAGCTCGTCATTTCGGCCGGGTTGGCAGGATTTACTACATCAGCTTCGAGCAAGTTCATCATAAGTTCTAAGGAGTCTCTGTCGAGATCCATATTCAATGCATCCTGAGAGAGGATGAACATTATAGCTGATGTACACAGACCAAGACTAATATCTCTGTTTGCGTCGCTTAGAGCTTTGAAGAATTTTGTGACTACACCATGTGCTCGCACATGCATTCGGAAGGCGGGTGTCATGCACTTAGAGGCCAGTCTAAGCGCTGAGAGGCATCGCGTTGAAATTTGATTATGCGGTTGTAGAGCTTCGAGGAAGTAGTCGACGTCGTCGTTGATTTCTTGATATTCGCCGAACTCTTGCATCTGATGAGCAGTCTTAACATTTCGCACGACAGTGTAGTATTCCTTAGCTTTGCGTTCGCAACGTACACTTGTGACAGCCTCTTCGTCTAGTTTATTTGCGCCGTAGGTTTGTTTCATTACGCGAGTTAGCTTTGGTGGCTGTGTATCTGATGTGTTGTCACAACTTTCATTGAAATCGTCAAAGAGCGAATCTCCAGTTGATTTAAGAGGAACCAAACTACTGCTACCACTTGCGTTAGGCGACTGAGTTGATTGTTCTCCGTTTAGTTCCTCATCCCAACGATGTTTGTATAGATGGCGTTTTGGACATTGATCGGCTACTCTGCTTTTAAATATACTTCCCTTCTTTTTAGATATGACTAACTTCATTGCTGTAGGTTGCTTATCATGCACTTCTTCATCGTCCATCTTAAGAATGTTTGTTTCCGATTTAGCCAGCTCTTCAGCAGCAGCTGCCTTCTCTGCGGCTTCCTGTTGCTCGCGAGCATCTCGTTCAAGCCATGTTCGTTTGAACTTTTCTTTGACTTTAAAATCTCGACGTTGCACTTCTTCGGTTGTTACTGCCAACTTGGATGGCGTCAGACTGACAGGTTCTGAGCTCGATGCACGATCTAAATTCTTATGTGACATGTTGAATTCTCCAGGAACATCTATCGAACAGGTACTCTTAGCAGGCGTGTCTTCTTCGACGTTGTTGAATTGTTCTGATATTGCACTAATCTTTGCGGGCGAAGAACCACTTTCGGTGACCAATTGGGCTCCCTTTCTCTTGCGTCCGTTGCTGCGTAACACTGGAGGCGGCGTTACGGTTGACTGTTGTACTGGTTCATTTTTATTCATTGTTGATTTACTAATGATATTGTTGTTGTTGAGATTGTTTCGGGTTACCCGACCACTGCGCTTGGTTATCGCTTCGGCTGGATGTGATTCAGGCACAGGTTCATCGACTGGAGGAGTTTCAGAAGCCGCAGCTGCTTGCTGACGACGAGTTGTACGTCTAGTTGGCGAAATTACAGTTGGCAATATGGAATCTTCCGTAGGAGGTGCAGCAGTAGTGTCGACTGATTGTGCAGATTGGATCACAGTTATTGCCTGTGCACCTCTTCGTGTTCGCCGGGTCGTTTGAACCTCCTTCACCACTTCCTCTTCAGCAACTTCTTTAGGAGTAGTTTCGATGACAGACAACTCTCTTGCAGGAGGCTCTTTTGCAGAATCTTTTAACACTGCGATTGCTTTACTACCTCTCGTTATCCTTCGAGTTGTCACAAGTATCTCTTTTACATCTTTCGTTGGCTCTAGATCCGCCAGATTTTCTCCAGCTGTTGATGTATCGTTGCCTGTCAACACTTCTAATATGTCTTCCTGTAGAGGTTCTTCATTTACCACAGGGTCCTTAGGAATATCGGTTACGTCTTCACCGTCCATCATCGATTCGAGTCTCGATTCTATGTCGGAAGGTGGTGCCACCAGTGAACTATGTTGGCTTGTCTCCAAATCGCTAGTTATATCACTTGAACCTCTACTGCGTATCACACAGGCTTCCTCGGGTATTGCTTGAGCGAGCGGCGTGCTATTGCCCTTTGAAGAAATACTACCCAGCACCGAAGATTGCGAGTCAAAATCTCGTTCCGATAGAGCTGGTGGTGATATTATTGTACGATAGTTCTCGGTGCTTTGCTGTGGCGACGGTGTTTTAAATTCGCTTTCTTTGGCCGCTATAATGTTCTTGGGATGTTTGTGCTTTTTGCTCTTTGATTTCTTCTCTTTCTCTGGTTTATCCGTTGACGAAGCTGAATTAGATTCTGCTGCCGCGGCAGCAGCCGCAGCTGCCGCTAGTCGAATTACGTCAGTTTTAATGATGAGCTTTAGTCTCTCCTTAGGTGGTTTGTCGGGCGATATTTTCACTGTACAATAATTGAATTCTTCGGCTTCCTCGGGCACAAATGGTGCTGGAATGGGAATAGATGACGGTGGAGGCAGAGGCAGCGGCGGCGGCGATGAAGCTGCCAGTAATAGTGGTAAGGTCTTAACGATGACTTTCGGAATTGGTGGAGGACTTTTGGTGGCACTTTGTGGAATAATAATGGTAGATTCTAGTGGTTTATCGAGTGCTAGTGAATTATCTGCGGAAGTATCGTGTGGCTCGGATGCTGATGATTGTGAATTGAATGCAATTAAATTATTATTTGTATTATTCGTGTTGTTACTTTGAAATTCATGTTGCGGAGAATTGATTTGTTCCTCGCTGTCTGTGCTAACAAGACGTGATGTGCCCTGAAATTAAACACATATCTGTCATTCCCAGGCACACAATTTCGGGCGAGATTAAAAATGCCAATTTAAAGGAAAATACCTCGATTGGGCAATAATTTAGAAAACAATTTAAATGGTAGAAAAGCGAACATAAACATGAAACCTAATTGATTTGACACTTGCCGAGGAAAGTGAAAATGCGCGCGATCGTGTTTTTTCTTTCTTACTTTTTTCTGTTTTCGTCTACATCTGTAGCAAAAAATCGTTTGGGGAGAAAAAAAAAAGCCGTTGGAAAAGAAATGTAATAGACCAAAGCGCCTGGTGAGTTAATATGCGATAGAATTTAGTACATTTTTGAAGCTGTCAAAATATTGTTTGGAAGCGGGAGCGGTTCATGACTAAAACAGAATCAACAAATTTTACTTATTTTTGTTTGGTTTATCTCATCGAGTTCGAGGAAAACACCTTCAAAAGCCGGCACCACGGATATCGTAATCGTGCCGGAACTTACATTAATTCAGGCCTGGAAAAGTATTAAATGTGGCTCACGATGTTTTTTTTTTAACTTAAAGAGTAGCTTTTGTGTCTGTGACAAATGTATAAAGCTTCGGAGAGATCATTTGATCATGTTACTGATCAAAAACGTTGCGGCAACATTTGAAAATGAGTTTTGCATGTATTTCTACCAGTACTTGGGTCCAGTGTTTGTAAATCTTTCACAATATCTAAAAAAAATAATTAGATATTAAACTTACTTTCGATATCCGTAGGACGATAGGAGGATGCTCAGAATTGGGTATCTTCAGCGGCGGTGGAAGCGATTGCTGAACAGCCGGTGTTGCGTTTGTACCAGGTGCCGGACTAACAGCTGTCGCAGTCAGTACTGGTGTTTTAGGCACGATGATATCTTTTAGCGGTGTGGGGCTGCGTTCGTAGTCATCTTCCTCGTTGTAATTCACGACTTTCCGACTACGCGATATCACTCTGGATGGAGGTGCTTCGGGTTTCAATTTTTTCTCCTCTTTTTTCTTCTTTGGCTTTGCTGCTCGTTCCGAAGAGCTAGAGTTTTTTCGTTCAGTAGTAGCTTTTGGAATTTTTAATTTGATTGGATCCCGTTGATGCGGCGTTGTCGAACAACTGGCCGGATAGACCTCGCGTATCGGTGATGGTGGGGCTCGTGGCAAATGTTGTATGAACTGAGTGGGAATGAGCGTTGCAGCCGAGTTACGGCTCTTGAAAAACTTCTTTGGTTTTGGGGCTTCTCGTGTCGGCGAAGAATCCCCTTCCCCTGTACTTCCACCACCAGCTGCAGCATCCGGACTCTGACCGGGACTTACTTCGGCTGGCAGCGACTGCAGCGCATAGGTCCGCGTAGAGGTGAAACCCATTTTACCCCATTTACCAACGGTTCCAGCCGAACGGGCAGCCGTTGGGCGATTTGTGTTTTCCTTCTCTTTTATTAGCGAATCCAATGGCACGACGATGCTTTTGCCCCATCGAGCCATGGTGTCAGGATGTAGTTTACCTATTTTACTTTAATTTTAATATTCCACGCTAATCCTTTCGACATAATTCTATGTATTAAGTTTCACTTTCGTCTTGTTTATATTTACGTCGTCTTTATTTGGGGTTGTGGACAGTAGTAAGGTATGTATGAGTTCACTGCTCAGCGTGGTGAATTTCGTTTCGAGTTGTACGTACGACAAATGTCAAAAATTTGGAAAAAACACAAAAAGAAAAAGATCTCAATAAGTAAATTATGTAAAATGGGAAAGAAAACACACAACAAACTTTGTCCGAATTTAGTCGGGCACGATCGGAAATCAGTTGGTCAAAGTTTCAGGAGCTTATTGTCCGAGGTTTGGGTAAGGGCATAAAAAAACGAAGCAAACGCGTCGCACACTGGAAGAGAGTTCAGTTTGTATTGGACGGGAACAAAACGATGGCGAAATGGATTGGAAAACACACACGGAAACGTTATGATGATATCAATTTAAGTATGGAAGAAACGCGATGTGTGATATATATTGTTTAAGAGTAAATAATATGTTTTTGCGAACTAAATGCCAATGTTATGCTGAGACTACACTTCACAGGCCTATCTAAAGCGAAGCCATCTTTATTTTACTGCTTAGGTGAAATGTTGATATATAATGTAATAGATCACTTCAATTAACGCGGGGTGTTCAGTTGGTATGTAAAAGACAAAAAAATCGAAACAATTGTTAAAATGTAAAAGGATTTAGAGAAAATAATTTTTTTGGATTTTAATTACTCATGCCATCTTGGGCATTTTAATTTCTAAGTCATGTATAGTTATAATCGGCGTGATTTCAGTAAATTTCAATTATTAGAATTAAATGAGGCCTGTTAAATAAAATGATAGTATTAGGTCATTTCTATCTGTAATGTCTCCTACTATCACCTTTGAAAGGATTGTTCAACATTCCCTTCCTCATAACTTGGACAGATGTAAGACTCTGAAGTGATTTTTAACAGTAAAAAAGAGGTTAACGATACGCGTCTGCTAACATTGTAGCGGAGCGAATAAATTGTTCTTTATAGTGAATAAGAAGGCATTTAATATGTATGTACAAATATGGTACGTATTCGTATATTGTCGCCATAGTATGTCAAGGATATAATTTCCTTTGCTTCGCTAAAGGATAATATTTGTTTGCCTAAAACTGTTTATAAATCTTTCCTTACCATATCACACATCTGCGATACATATGTACATATGTAGATATGAATTTCCATGCTCGATATTACATAGATGCTGTTTAACTAGAGGACGTCCCATAACTGGATGATAAAATGCCACTCTCATCACTGCGCCGTTAGCGAAAGTTCTAGATTCGTGTCTCGGGTATAAATACGGAAGTATCGACAATCAAATGCAAGATTTCACCAGAGTAAGAGTTGAATTACAAAATCGTTACAAAATTCATCAATAGAAGTACTCCCCAAGTTGGAGATACATATATCACCGCTTTTATGGTTGTTAGTCATTAACAGTATCCTAGTTGAGCAGGACAGCAAGGCAATAAAAGTGGTAGCGTATGTAGACGACGCGGTAATTTTTGTATCAGACCTTCTGTGATTAGTGAAATCACAGAGCGGGCTTTGACTAGAGTTTATGCTTGGGCTACAAGCTGTGGCCTACAAGCAACTGAACAGCTGCTTTTTGACACAGAGACCAAATTACAACCATGTATCTTCCACGACTAAACAACTCGACCCTATTTCGTTCCTCTATCTAGGTGTTATCTTAGTTGCAAAGCTAAACTGAAAGTTTAATATAGAAGACCGGCTAAAGAAAGCTAGTATAATTTTCTACGCCTGCAGCAAAACTTTTGGTAAAAGGTGGGGACTCAGACCTAAACTGACCATGTCGATGTACACAGCCGTTGTCCGTCCTATCCTCACCTTTGGCTACCTAGTTTGGTGGCCAGCCCTATGCAAAGCTGATAACATAGACAAACTTAATAAGTTACAAAGATCAGCACGAATCGGAACCGCGGCAGCCTTGAGAATATGCCCCTCCGTGGCACTTGAACCTTCAAATTAAATATACTGCGGAGTGCGGCGCCATCAGACTTAAGAAAGCGGGCTTATGATCACTCATACCGTATGGCCATAGCTGATTACATCAGATTACATCACACCTTCCCTCGAATTCAAAGGTGTGTTGCACTCTCACAGAGTAGATTGGGAAGCATGCAGCCCAGTCGCAAAATTCCAACCTCTGATTTTCACTGAGGGTTCCAAGCTCTAGTGCGGTATAGGAACGGGAAATATTCTCGACACAATTGAATATTTCAAATTCATTCCTTCTCTCCGATCACTCGAGCATCTTTCAAGTTAAGCTAGCGATCCGGGAAGCGTGCAAAATATTCAGTGCCTCTCGCCCCAATTAGATGTCCAATTCTATTTACAGTCATAACCAAGTCGCTATGAAAGTTTTTCGTCTACTTCCACCTTCTCTAAACTGGTGGATCAATGCAAGAAAGAAATTAATGAGCTGGCGGCTGGGTTGACATCACGCTGTTTTGGATTCCAGGACACAACAATATAGAGGAGGAATAAATGGGCCAATGAGCCAAGCCTGGGGCAAGAAAGAAATTAATGAGCTGGCGGCTGGGCTGATATCACGCTGTTTTGGATTCGAGGACACAACAATATAGAGGAGGAATGAAAGGGCCAATGAGCCAAGCCTGGGGCCACTTGAACTCACCTACTGAAACTGTGGCCTGTTTCTAGGGTTGTGGGGATCAGTACGGCCCATCGGCCGATAGGGATTTTGTAAGCTTAACACGTTCCCTGCCATGTTGTTAATGAAGATGTGTCATTTCTAGGCCGCCTGTACCGAAAACGGTACGCAGCAACAAGTTTACTAATTTTGTATAAATACCTTTTTTTTATAGAAAATCTATATTATTTTCATCATTAGAAATATTAAAACGCCAAATATCAAAGGCTGAGTTCATAAACGCAGTATCAGCGCAGTACTGCAACGTCAAGCGTTCATAATTGCAAACTTACGGCAATGATGCAATGCATCGCGTTCAAAAACGCAACATTAAAGCAACCGCTGCGCAAACAAAAGCAACCTACGCATCATAGATTATCGTGATGCGATGAAAGTTGACAGTTGAAATTCGTGCCGAAAAATAATAAAACATAAAATGTTCTTCTTTTCATGCGAAAATGAGAAAAAAACACATCATCAGTATAAGATTTTATAACATTGGAAAACGATTTACACTTGGGAATGCATCTTTTATTTAAGAGAGAGCAAATAACTCTGCGCCTGGACTCTGTCCTTCTTGCTATGTGGACAATATATTTGGAAATGTTTCCACTATAATTGCCTAAATTATTTAAAATCAGAGTTGCTACTACTTTGCTTGACATTTTCTTTTATACAAACTTGTCGTTCAAAAACAACATCAAAATTAAAAGCATCGTGATGCAACGCACAATGAAAGAATCATTGCTTCGCATCACAAACGCAGTGTTGCGTACGCGATGCGCATTTTTTTGACGTTTATGAACTCAGCCAAATTAAGTCTATTTCATTTTAATTAAATATTTTGAGATGAAAACATCTTAAATTAAAAAATTCAGCTTGGCGTACAAATGCATTTAAGCGCGTACCAAAACGGTACACGTGGCAGGGAACGTGTTAATAAACATGGCCATAACTAGCAGAGGTAACATTGAAAGACGTCAGTGCTTTTAAACTCTTATATGATAAGCCAGCCTTCCGTATACGTTATATTAGGCAGGAATTTGACTATTTGAACTTGCAGGTAATAAGATTTGTTAATCTTTAGAGTTGCGCCTCCGAAGCTATTGGGAAATTCTTCTGAGTCACAAGTCACATTAAGCCTTTTAAACTAAAACGTTTGTAATTTTAGATCTTTATGGAAATACTCGTTCTTGTTCTTTGTTTTATTTTTCACATTTTTATTTATTTCAAATCCAAGATTTTGACAATATTAGAGTATTAACCTGCAAAGCCTTATGGCTTATATGCAGAAGTTTGGGTAGCTATGTACATGTTTGTTCCTCAATCATCGAAGTAAGATAAGTCAATAGAAGTACTACCAAATTTTAGTTTGTGTTTTAATTTTGGAGAAATATAAGTAAAAAAAGTATAATTAGTTGAGAAAGAGTTTAGTTAATTAATTGTTCGCATTTATGTACTCTAGGTAATATTTTTTTATTTTTCTTTTTCTAGTGTTTATAACTTTAACTTCTCTTAAAACATTTTAGCAGTTCATTAGTGTATAATATGAAAACTAAAGGACCCAGCTTGCTACCCTGTGGTACTCCATACTATAAGCCCTGGTGCAACAATCTTTGACCCTCACCCGAAATGTTCTCTCTTCCAGATAGTCTGCTATCCTATCCGGAAGCTTTCCCCTAATTCCAACTCTTTGGACTGCATCGATAAGTTTTTTGTGGTCGAGGGTATCAAATGGTTTCAAAGTCCAGGAACAACCATAGCATGGTGGCGTTTGCTGAGGCTGGTATTGATGACATTCGCAAAATCGCGTGCTTAGTGCTTCTACCCTTTTGGAAACCGTACTAGCATTCGCTTATTAGATCATGTTTGTGGATGATTAATTTAACCGTCCACGTTTCAGATAAGACGCTTCCTACTTTAACTTGTCCTTTGTTTCTCTATTTTTTTTCACTAACTTTTTCGGGATTCCTAGCGTTAGAAGGACGTGATGCATTTTCGATCGGCTTTTAGAGTCATGCGCCTTTTTAAAATCTACGAATAGTTGGTGTACCGTTTAGTGGAATTTATATTTTCTTTCTAAAAGCTGCTTGTTAAAAAAGGAAATTATTGGAAATTCAATTTATTACAAACATATACTTTTATATATATATTATATTATATATACATATACTTTTATTACTCGTGCAGGGACGGGTTAAGAATATCCCTGCAGCGATACCTATCGCTTGTCGTAAAAGGCGACTAAACAAAGGTAAACAAAACTCACATCTAGGCAATTTAGAAAACACCAAGGTGAGCCTAGGGACACATATACCACCATTAAACTGCCCCACAAGTGTGCATGCAAATCAGTGGGTTGACACGACTGGAGATCACCGGTGTTGTAAGAGTAAGATCAATCAAAAAATAAAAAATCTGGAGCATGCCCGTGTCAAAAAGGAAGGGAAGAATGAAAACGGTCAAACCGTAGCATTATGGAAAAGAACGCTAAAAGGAAAAGCACTACCCCGCCAGGCACTACTAATGGTCGTGATCCTGGGACGAGCAGCAATGCTCGGGTCAGAGCTATAGGATTTCCGGGGGATAGCAAAGTAATGCAACGGCGTAAGCCACATTTAAGAGTCGCGAGTTGGAACGTTGGAAGCATGAGTGGAGCTTGAAGAAATGATGGTTAGAAGGCGAGTAGACATCCTGTGCGTACAAGAGACGAAATGGCGAAACACCGGTAATCGGGCACGTTTCTTGGACGTTAAAACAAAAGCCTACAAGATGTTTTACTATGGATTGGAACAAGGAAAAAACGGAATCGCCATCATCCTTGCGGCAGAGTTACTTGGCAACGTCTTAACCATTTCAAAGTCCAGTGACCGTTTGATGGCTCTCAAATTGGTGATGCATGGTGAGGTGTGGAACATCGTAAGCGCATATGCCCCTCAAGTAGGATGCGAACAAAAAGAAAAAGATGCATTCTGGCTAGATTTCCACAACCTTGTCAAAATCATCCCAAAGGAAGAGCTTTTGTTTGTTGGGGGAGATTTAAACGGACATGTCGGGAAGACAAGCGAAGACTATGAAGGCTACCACGGAGGGCTGGGATACGGCACCAGGAACTCTTCAGGTGAAGATATCCTAAACATGTGCAAGTCGTACGGTCTTATAGTGCTAAATACCATGTTCGTCAAACAAAGCCGGCACCTGATCACTTATAGCAGCGGCGGAAATGAAACTCAAATAGACTATCATTTGGTATCCAGTTTCATGAAGCCACGAGCTAAAGATTGCAAAGTGATCCTGGGAGACGCGATCGCCCCTCAACACCGTCTCCTCCTGACTGAATTTTTTATGGATGCGAGAAAGAAGTCAAAGCAGCAAACGAAGGTGTCTGAGAGAATCAAGTGGTATAAGCTGGATAAAGGAAAAGGCGAAGCTTTTATTACCATCATGGAAAACTACCTCTCTTCCATTATCGATGAGGTCGGTAATGAGGAGTGCAGAGCACAAGACATGTGGGATTCCCTACAACAATCTGGCCTGGAGAAAGCCAAATCACTGCTCGGAACATCTAAAGGCCCCTGCCAACACGCAAAAGAAACCTGGTGGTGGACAGACGAAGCCAAAGCAGTGATACACGAAAAGAAAATGGCTTTCCAAGCTTGGTCAAAGTGCTCTTCTACTAATAGAGAGGAAAAAGCTCGCCGTGAAAAGGTATATAGATGTTGCAAAGGTATCGCGAAGAAAAAATGCGCCGAATTCAAAGCGAAAAGCATGGAAGGCCTCTATCAGGAGTTGGAAGAAATATCGTCTTCCGCGTCTGACAGGAACCAGGCTACCCAGGAGCTTCGACAAAACAATTTGAACAAAGGAGCAAATATCTTTAAGATAGCCGCCCAGAGAAGAAGAAATGCTCAGGAGATTCGTTTCCCAAAGTTTATTAACAATGCTGAAGGCCAACTCCTTGTGGAAGACGAAAAAATTCTCCACAGATGGCGACAGTATTGCGAGGAACTTCTGAACGAACAGTTTCCCCGAGTGTACTTTCCAAGAGCCGCCCCGAATCATGCCGAAATACCCGACATGACAGTCGAAGAAGTTCGGTACGCGGTTAAAAACTCCAAGAAAAGAAAAGCTGTTGGGCCGGACGGGATACCCTCTGAGTTCTGGAAAAAGATGGGAGACATCGGGTCTAGATGGCTCATGGTTCTTATCTCTAAACTTATGAGAGGCGACACTATGCCTAATCAATGGAGGGAAAGCTATCTTCTTCCATTGCACAAAGGAAAGGGTGATACGCGAAATTGTGATAACTACCGTTCTGTCAAGCTGATGTCGCACACCATGAAGATCGTTGAACGGGTATTAGATAGCCGACTGCGGAAAATAATACGACTATCTGATGACCAGTGCGGGTTTGTCTCGGGTAAATCAACAACAGATGCAATCCAAAGTATAAGGATCATGATGGAAAAGCATCGTGATTCTTCAAAGGACTTGCATATGGTGTTGGTTGATTTCGAGAAGGCCTTTGACCGGCAACCAAGAGATCTTTTATGGGTAGCGCTAAGACAAAAAGGAGTTCCAGAAACCTACGTGCGAGTAATTATGGACATGTACGAGAGAGCAACGACAAGAGTAAGATGCACCGCAGGAGTCACCGAAGAGTTCGCAATCAAAGTCGGTGTGCACCAAGGGAGCGTCCTCAACCCACTGCTTTTTATAGCAGTCCTTGATTGCTTGCTTGAAGGAAAAGTGACGGACCCCAATGTGCACCAGCTATTCTTTGCTGACGATGGAGCCATTATAAGTGATGATCAGGCGTCCCTACAACGAGCACTTGATGTGTGGGTGGACATTTTTGAGGGACACGGGTATCGTATTAGTTCAAAGAAGACAGAGTATCTGTGCTGCCCGTTCTCTGACCCTCATCAGCCTATTCCAGACATTTACTTGAATGGAAGAGTGCTTCCCAAGTGTGAAAAGTTTAAATATCTGGGATCTATGATTAATAGAGAAGCAACTTGTGATGACGACATCAAACATCGCGTAAGCGTAGGGTGGATGAAGTGGCGGGAAAACTCCGCCATCTTCTGTGATCGAAAAATGCCCCCTAAGCTGAAAGGAAGGCTCTACACTTCAGTTGTACGTCCGGCGCTCACATGTTCACAATGCTGGACAATGCACAAAAAGTATGAGAGCAAATTAACGGCAACTGAGATGAAGATGCTTCGCATGACAGCGGGAGTAACAAAGCGTGACAGAATTAGAAGTTCAAAGATCCGAGGAAGCCTCCACGTAAAAGAAACCATCACAAGAAATATAGAGCGCGACCGACTCAGTTGGTATTGCCATGTTCAAAGGAGAGATCCTTTGAACCCCGTCCAAAAGGCGTTATCAATCAACATTCCAATTTCAACACGCAAAAAAGGCAGGCCGAAAAACAATTGGTGCAAACAAATGCAAAAACACCAGCATTTGATTGGCCTCAGCGATGAAGTAATCCCAAACCGGGAAGCCTGCCGCTACTTTCTGAGGTCAAACCGGCGGACCCCACAAGCGGACCAGTAGGAATGCAGTTAAGTGGGAAGGTTATGGTCCTACACTTCTGACCATAACGACGCCGGGATAAAAAGGAAAAGAAGAAGAAGAAGATACATATACTTTTATGTTGTACTATACATACAAGAATCTATTTTCAATTTTATTCTTGAAGTTGCATAATAAACTTGTTATAAGTAAGACGTTCTTGGTTTTAACTCTGCATCCATGTTGTTACAGTAAACGGTCGCGCATCTTGACTTGTCCCGGAAAGTATTCATTCCTAGTAATTCCTGAACATAAGAACTTTAAAAAGGTGTTTAAAAATAGTGCTTCCTGTGTTTCCGCCTCTACGTATCATCATTATAGTTAATAAAATTCACTGTGGTTCCTCAAAATAAACTTTTTATTTTCGTCATTATCGAAAACCTTTTCCTCAAACGCCTAAAAGTACCGTACGTTCAAACATGAGTTCAAATTCAAACAGCACTCCGTTTACGCGTCTGCAAAAAAAAAAACAAGAGAAAAAATTGGAGAATGCAGCAGATGCAACATCAATAGCCCCAACTACACCAAAGGAAAGCACCTCATCAAAGAGCTTTTTTGTGTCATCAAAGCCCATAACCCTGGAACAGTTTAAGCAACACCTCAGTGAACATACGGAAACCATTATGTCTCGTTTATCTACGGAAATGAATGCACTACGAAGTGATCTAACGCAACGAATATCAAGCATTGAACAAATTTGGAATGCCCATATTGAAAAGATCACGCTTTAAACGACCTCCAACAGCGCGTAGAAAAACTCGAGAAAGAAAAGCACTCCTCTTCCCCACAGTCAACACCTCTGTCGAACGAGATACCTGAACTCAGGAAAACCTGAGATGCTATTCTCTTTGGAAATCCGCAGATGGCTGAAGACACCGTAAAGTCGATTTTCCACCATCTCTGCCACACGATCGACCATAAACCACTACAGTGCAAGCTGCATTTCGCGCGCGTCGAAGAGATAACAACAACGACCCGCCAATAATATTAAAATTCTGCACTTCTCAGGAGAGAAATCTCGTACTCAAGTCGATAGCTGAATTTCGGATGAAAGAAGGAAGACAGCTCTGCCTTAAAGGCCCAATTATAATAGACTTACTTGTCAAAACCGAACGAATCAAGTCAGGTTACCCATAATGAACTTTGACAAGCTTAAGAAAATTTCTAATGAACTGTCAAATTTCTTACATTCGATTTGTGTTGTGATGTGTTCCGTAATGGAAAATAAACTAAAACAATTAAAAAAATTAAAACTAATACATCATGCACTTGAAGGATTAGTTATTTTATAGGAAATAAGTGATGTGCTAAAGAAAAAAGAAGATCCTGCAGTGTTCGCCAAACTAATCGCGATCGGAGAGTGCATGGGATTTATCAAGTTTCATTCCAAGCAATGAAAAATCTCGCATGGTCAATAAAAAAACATACAACTTGCTGCCGAGTTTAATATCTTCTCATTAGATGTTATTGAAATACAGCGCATCCGTTTTACCGTATAGGCACTTATTTTCCACTACTAAAATAATCATTAGTTCAATAAATATGTATTCCACACTTTTTTCACTTTCCATTTTGCTATATTCTACCCTTTTGGGTGAGCTGTCTAAGTTCCGCGCGGAATGTCTTCTTTCAAGAAGACTTTGCTTAAACACACTTAAGCTAACGAAAACTTAACGAAACTGAACTATATTCCATTATGGGCATAGCATACTATTTGCATGTAAGAAGACATTTCCGTACGCTGGCGTGAGGGGGTCAAAAACAAGCATTTTTTACTATGGGAGGGGTCCATCGCGTCCCGTTTAGGAGGTAGCGGCAATTTTGGAAAAAAATTACTTAAAATGAAAAACAATTAATAAAAAACAACGGCAACAACTACAATAAAGTACTCTAACGGTTTTGAAAGCCAGAAACTTATTCTTTAATATTAAATCTAAGTTAAATTATTTGTATAAATCGTTTTTGAAAAATTCGCATGCAAACTCAAAAATTTGACTAAAAAATTTAAAAAAATGTTTAGACCTTTTTCTGTTTTAAGTCTGAATAGAAGTGCAAAATTGGCTTTTTGTGGTCAATGCTCAGATCAATTCTGAATCGAACACAAAAAACCAAATGGTTTTACATCTTCTAGTTTTTGAGAAAATCGAAAATTACTAAAAGTACTTTTTTATGGGATATTTTGTTTTCTGATATTCACGGTGACAAACTGTATGGGGGGGGGGGGGGGGAATGCTGCCCCCTGAAACCCCCCTGCTTGCCCAATGTAGGATTTGGGGTAAGTGCAAGGTTAGATGTATGTATGTATGTACTTGTACATACCTCCATTGAACCGATGCAAGACTTCGATATCAATATATTGATGATGGGTTCATCTTTGTAAGTAAAGTACAGCAATTCCTTTAGCGTTACCCAGAATGCACCACGAGGAGGTAGAATTGCATTGCATTCCACGTCTTAGTCAGTCGGGGTGTAAGTAAGTCTGAAGTTAGTTAAAAACAGTAAAATCAATTTTCAATGTATTAAAAAGGTATGTGAGTCTCGTCAGTGAAGTCATCGCCCGTATGGTGTTACTGTCGAGTTCGTTGAGCTCATCGCTGATAGTGGGAAGCCGAGGTTGTTTTGGCGGTAAAATAGCCTCTAGGTTCACACTGTGAATGGTGGGAGAGTCGAACTCCTTTAGTTGCAAACCCACATTTTCTTCACCATCGATAAAACCTGGAAACACTTTTTTACGTCTAGTAAAAATTCCATGATTTGGGAGCCCAAGTCGTCCTTATATTATTTTTCAAGGCAGTACTTTCGATAAGAGAAAAGTGTCATAAACTGAAGGTGGTGCGTAGTTTTGCGGCATAAAACGGATTTTTTCAGAAGCTTGTTCTGATTCTCCAGATAGTTAATAGTGTTGCTTGCATCGGTCTTATCAACATATTCCCCTTTGCTGTGGTTCGTCACTTCATGGGTCGTAGAACTAAAAAACATTTTCTCTACATATGTATATACTCACGTGCGCTATTGGTACAAATACGACTGGTATATTTTCTCTGTGATATTTTCTTTTTGTAAGAAAAGTCTCGTCGATTTGCACAGTTTTTCCTTCGCCGCCAATGCTGATATCAACGTGAGTCGCTATTATTTCGGCTATTTCACGACAATAGGTAAAGTACTCTTTTATTGTCGTGATGGCGCCAAGCGGTTAAATGCTAATTTTAAAATAATGATTTACAATAATATTTAAAAAAAAGGTAGGTTAAGATTTAATTAATTTACCTGGAAAACCGCGTTCACAGGCATTTTGATGACAAAAGAGATAATTATCGCAAGCACCTCGCGAATCTCTAACCGACATTAATGCCCATGGAAAAATGTGCCGATAGATGTGTTGATTGTATTCCTACAACTTTCGTCACCTTTTTTTTTAGAACTTTTTTTGAGCACCGCCACATCCAACCGAACTAAATGCTTTTACATATTTCCACTTTCATCGGTAAGTTGCAACACAGTGGGAAAGTTGAAATTTTAGAAGGAATTATACCAATTTCTTCTAAAAACGCAATGCTTTTTTCGTTGGTCGACACCAAATCCGCGAACGAACAAAATATTGAGAAGTTTTGTAATTTTGGATGGATTAGAGGGTGCTTAGCCGCTATCACTTAATCAGAAAAAAATCACTCGATTCGCACTAAGGTTGAACACAGAATGCCCTTTGTAAATATCAATAACTACACGCTTTACCACATGTGTATGAAAAAACAACAACGGTACAAAAGTGAAACGTTTGTCTGCGGAGCAACGAAGTAGTGAGAGCGAGACCTGCCACATGCAAAAAGAGAGAGCAAGCCAAGTTCAACTATAAAATAAATCCTCATATAATGGGAATGTGGGAAGGGGTAAGAAGGAGGGGGGGGGGGGGGGGGAAGCATACCCCCCATACGTATTATCACCGTAAATACCAGAAAACAAAATATCCCATAAAAAAGTACTTTTCGTAATTTTCGATATTCTCAAAAACTAGAAGACGTAAAACCATTCGGTTTTTTGTGTTCAATTCTGAATTGATATGAGCATTGACCACAAAAAGCCAATTCAGCATTTCTATTTATCATTTAAAAAAAACAGGTCTAAACTTTTTTTTTCAATTTTCTTATCAAATTTTTGAGTTTGCATGCGAATTTTTCAAAAACTATTTATTCAAATAACTTAAATTAATGTTAAATTTCGGATTAAAGAACACGTTTCTGGCTTTCGAAACCATTGTAAGTGGCTTTCGCAAAATTGTAAGTGTTGCCGTTGTTATTTTTTTGTTCATTTTAAGTCATTTTTTTCTAAAATTGTCCCTACCTCCTAAACGGGGTAAGATAGACTCCCCCTCCAATAGTAAAGAATGTTTATTTTTGACCCCTCTACAAAAAACATTATCAATTTTTTGCGCCAAAGTTATCGTACTCTCCCCAACACTTTTAACAACACTTCACCAAAATTTCATCAGAATTCTATCAAAATTCCAGTGAAAAACCCTAAAAATTTATCAATTTTAAACCTCATTATAGTATAAAAAAATGTATTTATTTGTTTTTTTTGTTTATCTCATCTATAGTTCTATAGGAAAACACATTCAAAAGCTGGCGCCACGGATATCGTAATCGTGCTTTATTTTCCATTACGGAACACATCACAACACAAATCGAAAGTAAGAAATTTGACAGTTCATTAAACATTTTCTTAAGCTTGTCAAAGTTCATTATGGGTAACCTGACTTTTCATTCAAACTTGAGTGAGCTTTTCGTTCGGTTTTGCCATAAGCTTAAGCTCACGTAAGTCTATTATGATTGGGCCTTTAGTGACGTCGTACCAGGTCTGGAGCCGAAAATAAATGCGTTCATATATGTATGTAAATGAGTCTTACAAAAAAAATCTCTATCTCCTTCGTCAAGCTATTCGGCTGAAGCATCGTTAACAGCTCTTCTATGTTTCTACCAGGTATGGTTCTGTTGTTGTAAGAGAGTTAAGCATGGAAAAAGCATTACAATCGACGATGGAAGGACTCTGAATGCCCTTGCGAAAATATGTCAAGAAGCAGCAAATGCCAATGATGAGACAACGGCCGCAAAAGCAGCAACATAAACTAAGTATTATCTCTATACTATATTATTATTATCTATTATTGTATTTAAACATCCTCTATTCCGACCTCCTTAAATGTAAATTCTCTCTAATATCCCACATGTCGCCTATAAATATGTGGAACTTTTTATCATTTAAATCTGAGCTTCTTAAATTAACCAGTCTGTTAAAACTATGCTATTGTAGAAGTGTTTGTGTTGCTTGCCTTCGTTGTTTATTTTCATAATCATGACCAGCATGTTACAATCCATTTCAAGGAGTAATTCCATTAAAGAATCGCAAACTCTAATTAATATTCTCTGCAAACGTTTTTCACATTTGTTATTTGCATGTACACAAGCATTAAAAACAAAATTGACGATTTACGATATTTGTTTAATATTAGCATTGTTGATGTTCTTTGTCTTTCTGAAACATGGTTAAAGAAAGGCATGCGTTCCAAACTGTTTAGTGTTAATAATATGCGTCTCGTACGAGCGTACAGAAACCGGAAAGGGGGTGGAGGTGTAGCCATTAATAATAAAAAATATTACAATTTCCATGTCATAAAGATACATATCTAAACCAAATGATCTGGTGGAGTAAGTTTTCATCGAATTAACGGTGGCAGGTTGTATTTATATGGCATCTGATGTTGCGAATTACTCACACATTAGAGATGTACTCGAAGAGCTTTCCCCTCAATATTCCAAGATTGTGATTTATGGTGATCTAAATATTAATATTCTTAGTACCGTAAACAAAACGACCCGTGCATGGACGGGTTAAGAATATCTCTGCAGCGATACCTCTCGCTTGTCGTAAAAGCCAAGCCGACTAAAACAAATGTAAACAAATCACATCTAGGCAATTTAGAAAACACCAAGGTGAGCCTATGGACACATATACCACCATTAAACTGCCCCACAAGTGTACATGCAAATCAGTGGGTTGACACGACTGGAGATCACCGGTGTTGTAAGAGTAAGATCAAACAAAAAAATCTGGAGCATGCCCGTGTCACAAAAAAAAAAAAAAAAAAGGCAGGCCGAAAAACAATTGGTGCACAAATGCAAAAACACCAGCATTTGATTGGCCTCAGCGATGAAGTAATCCCAAACCGGGAAGCCTGCCGCTACTTTCTGAGGTCAAACCGGCAACCCCACAAGCGGACCAGTAGGAATGCAGTTAAGTGGGAAAGTTATGGTCCTACACTTCTGACCATAACAACGCCGGAAAAAGGAAAAGAAGAAGAAGAAGAAGTACCGTAAACAAAACAACCAAAGAAGCAATTGAGTCACTCAAGTTTACATTTGCAAATCACAACGAACCGACTCATTTTGAGCCCTCTTTGATAGGTGTTGCCTTGTTGTCTCATCCAAACCTTATTATGCATTACGACCAAATCCTAGCCTCTGCGATCTCACATCACGAAATGCTCTTCTTAACGATAGATGCACTTCCAGGTAGAGCGAATGAGTTAACTCATAAAATATACCAATACACTGACATATGTAAATCTGGAATCGCTATTTAATGAATGTCAGAGCTTGAATTGGCGGCCAATCTACAGTACAAATGATACAAGTTTCCAAATTGAGTATTTCAACAACAAAATACAATATCTTTTTAATAAGTATGTCCCAGTTATAATATATACATTAGTAGGTGTTTTTTATTATGCCACATGATCCACTCAGGATCACGAGACATAATAAAACACTACAGATCAACGAATAGCCAGCTTGACATTTCGCCTCGTTCAGTCCTGTCAAAGATCTGACATTTGAAAACAAAATAAACAAACAAATTGAAGATGAAAGCAGCTGCTATTGAGATAAATTGCGTTTATTTGTTGAATTTAAAAGGTTAATATTTGAATTACAGTGGTTATTGGAAAGTGACACGGACAGTGAAGAAAGCAGCACACCAGAATATTCATTGCTGCAGGAGAAGTAACAGATTTCTCGGTCGAAATTTAAATTAATATACATGTTTACCTTTTTCTGTCCACCTGCTCTATTTCCACTTCACAATAAAAACAATCTTTGAAATTTAAGTGTGGAATTGCCATATCAAAGAAAATGTTTCTTTTCATTCAAATTTGATACGATCGATTTAAATGCTGATGATAATAATTTTTATCGATATACACCAATTGGGGGTAATATTTCCCCAATAGACTCAAGAGTTTTAGAAATGTAAGATAATACAAATATTATAGCATTATGAGTACAATTACTCGATACGGAAGCGAAAACTGCTTAACCAAACCAGTGCCACAATTTTATATGTTCATCAGGCAATGATTCTCCTAATTTGAATGCGAAACCAGTGGGAAATAGTGTAAACTCACTTTCACTCAAACTCGGATCTTGAAATTGATCCAGATAAAGAGCTGGTTCACGTGTTGTTATTGTAATGCATGTAAATGATGATCCGGATAGGATCTGGATGGCATAATAAAAAACACCTAGTATACACGAGAAGTGCGTGATTTCATCAAAACGCGAAATCTATTGTACCCCAGGTGGCGACGATATGGATGCACAGCAATTCTTAGAGAATTCAAAGCCACTCAAATTGGGCATTTGTCTGAAAAGGTTTCCTTCCCGAATGATATTAACATACATGGTCCGCCATCTAACGTTTTTTTTTTTCAAGTAGTGCTTATTTCGTGAATGGTAACACTTAGCTCATGTCTGATTTGACAGATAATTAGTTTTATCCAGAAACCAGAATGAGACGTGCGTCTTTTGTACGTCTTCCCCCGTGACACCCTGAAATTTTGACGAGATTTTGACAGAGGTTCAGGTGCATAGCGACAAAACCCGTTACATACAAACTCTAATCGTGAATGCGTGTGAGTTCATTTCATTGTACCGCAGTGTACTCCCCACACACACTCTTGGAATTATAACAATGTGCGTGATTGTTTACAAAATTTTGACAGCACTTGAGGTACCCACGTGCTCGCCCGAGCTTGTAGGCAAACGTCGGCGGCCATTTTGAGTGGGACGTCTCATTGGTGGTTTCTGGTTTTATCCTTCGGCTGAACGAATATGGTTGTGTGTACGCTTGAACAACGCTGGGAAATATTGCGACATTACTTTGAAAATCATGGTAATGTTGCAGAATGTGTGCGAAAATTGCGTACGGATTTTGGAAGAAGAGAAGCACCGTCAGCTCCGTATGTTCGTTATCTTGTGAAAAAAGTGAAAGAAACTGGCATCTTCATCGATAAACCAAAGCGTGAAAAGCCAAAAACAGTGCGTACACCCGAGAATATTGCTGCTGCGGCAGAAAGTGTGCGTGATGCGCCATCAACATCAATTCCCCGTCGTTCTCAACAATTGAACATTTCGGAGACATCATTGAGACGAATTTCGCATAAAGACCTTGGTATGACGCCATACAAAGTCCAATTGGTTCAGGAGTTGAAGCCAACTGACCATCCAATGCGTTGGTGCTGACCCAAAACGAGCCACTGTTTGGTGCGGATTTTGGTCCAGAGGCATAATTGGGCCATTTTTCTTCGAAAATGAGCAAGGAGTGGCCGTTACAGTCAATGGCGATCGTTATCGGGCCATGTTGAACGAATTTTTGTTCACAAAAATTGAAGAGGAGGATATTGGCAACCTTTGGTTTCAACAGGACGGCGCTACGTGCCACACAGCCGAAGCTGCACTCGATGTTTTGCGCCCTGTTTTTGAAGATCGCATTATCAGCCGCAGAGCTGATGTCGTTTGGCCACCTCGGAGCTGCGATTTGACACCGTTGGACTATTATTTGTGGGGTGCCGTCAAAGATAAGTGTTACGCCGACAAGCCAGAGACAATTGACGCTTTAAAGGACAATATTCGTGAAGCCATTGGTGAAATACAGCTGCACACAATCGATAATGTGCTTAAAAAGTGGACCGATCGTGTAGGCTACTGCATGGCCAGCCGAGGCAGCCATTTGAATGAAATTATTTTCCATTATTAACCGGAAGGATTGTACTTTCAAATAAAAAAGAAATTTGAGAAAATATTCAGTAGTTTTTTTTATAGCATTTTCAAAAAAAAAAAAAATTATTTGGCGGACCCTTTAGAAGAACTTAATGAGAAATTCGTACCCATATCAAATCTTCCGAACATTCTCTCAGTTGAGGAAAATCATGAAGGAACGTTTTCTCTCTCTCGAATTAATGACAATGGTGTTGGAAAAACCATTTTAGGTATCAAACCTAAGGCAACAGATTCCGACAACATTGATCCACAATTTATAAAAATTCTACTCCCAACTATCATAAATCAAATTACATATATTTTTAACACAATCATAACCACCTCTGTTTTCCCCGAAAATTGGAAAATTGCGAAGATCCTGCCTATACTTAAGCCGACCAAGGTAAGGCTACTACGACATATAGAATTATATAGAGCATGTGTTTGACGAGATGTGCCTAAAACGCTCGCTAGATATTTTAGAAGCAAAATTTGAGGTTTATGTTATATTATTAAAAACGCATTTTCCAATATTTTTTAAACAAGAACTAATCATAAAAAAAATTTAAATTTTTTGAAAATTTGAAGGTCCTCGAATACTTCGGAATATCGTCCAATTGCTATTCTCCCATTCTTGAGTAAAGCTTTTGAAACGATACTAAGCCAGGGGTGGAATCGGCTAAGGTGATAGGTGATAGTCACTTTGATGACAGTCATTTATGACTATCATCATCTTTTGGTATCGAGTAAGATTATCACAAAAAAAGTTCAGAAAGGGAGCAACACTTGTTTTTTCGAAGTTGATGACAGATAAAACAGCTGTCAAATGATCAAAAAAAATATCGAAAATTAAAAACAGAGCACTTGTTGCAAAATAATTACTTTGTTTTATTTACAATAGAGTGTCTCTAAGAGTATCACGAATTTTCGCGGTTTTTCTGTTGGATCGTTGGAGGTCTTCTTGCATATTGGATTGGTGGGTTGGTTGTTGGGGAAAGTCACTTTCATTCAACGGCACCTTGAAATCACAGCAAATGTTGTGCAGCGTAACACAAACATGAATCTAAATAAACTCATTTAGCATAATTTTAACAATATGAACTGCCAAATTATTCCCACTTACATGTTATCTGCAAGCTCAAGAATGTTAGACCGATTTCTCAAATTCCTCCTCAGAATTCTAACGTTCATTGACCTCATCATCTTCACTTAAAAATAGCTCAAAAGGGGAAAACATATTTTCTGTTTTAAATAATACAAATGAAAGTGATAGCTAAATAGTAGAGATGTAACGGATAGTGATTTGGGAAAAGACCGGATACCGGATATTCGGCATATACTTTGGCCGGATAGCCGAATACCCGGCGGCCGAATACACTGTCGAGAGCAGAATACATTCATAGCGATAATTTCTAGTTCAAACACGACACGTGTACAAGTTGTAACTTGTTTGGTTCCGTTATTTGTTTGTACAGCTCGTGTGTTGAATGTGGAGAGCTACGGAGAGTCAGTAGAACACACAGTTGGCACAAATTACTGGTCGAACTAAGACGCTTATTGTACGTTTGCGAAATTTTTGTGTTATTTACATTTTTGTATTCCTTGTTTATTACGTAAGTTATCATTAATGAATAAATATTACGATAGGTTCATACTTATTAAACTTTCCTGTAGCAAATAAAGTGAAATGGAACCGCTGAGCAAAAGATCCCCAATTTGAAATCATTTTGAAATCTGTGAGAATGACTGTAAGTTTGCTGTATGTTTGCTGTGCAAGTCAATGATTTCTCGTGGCGGAATAGGAAAAAAAGCCGGTACGATAGCTATGAAAAATCACATGAAATTCAAACATGCGGAGAAGCTTTCTGAAAACAATGTCATTCCGTCTACAAGTACATCATTTCAGTCAAAAAAAAAGGAACAGAAACAATTAACTTTGGCAGAAACTTTGGAAAAAAAAATACTTTGGGACATTAACGACTCAAAATCGAAAGAATTCCACTATTTGATCGCGGAAATGATTGCCTTGTACAATGAACCACTATCTATTGTGAAACGAGTTGGATTTAAGAGGCTTATGGAGAAAGCACTGCCTCATTATAAAATTCCTTGCCGAAATAATATTGCTGACAAAATTATTCCTGACATATATAATCGGATACATTCTAAAATTGAAGCATGTATCTTAAAAGCTACTGCAATTTCGGTGACAGCAGACATGTGGACCTGTTTACACAGCAATAACAGTTTCTTGAGTTTCTCAGCTCATTGGTTGTCCTCTGAATTTAAATTGGAACATGCCATACTGGCAATGAAACCCTTTGCAGGATCTCACACAGGGGAAAACATTGCAAAAGAACTGAATACAATCGTGACTCGCTGGAATATTCCCCAATCCAAAATACATTTGCTTATTCATGATAGCGGGGCCAACGTGGTGAAAGGTATAAGAGTCGCCGAGTATGATTCTGCCAGATGCTTTATTCATTCGCTCCAACTGGCAGTTAACGAATCGTTGAAGTCTCACCCTGAAGCATTGGAGATGATTTCTGCTGCAAGACGAATTGTTACGCACTTTAAACATTCGAGTTTGGTTCAAGAAAAACTGACGATGATACAAAAGGAATTGAATTTACCACAACATCAACTAGTCCAAGACATCTGTACACGTTGGAATTCAACGTATTACTTGCTGGAGCGATTGTTAGAACAGAAACAAGCCATTTCTCTGTATATCACTGCCCACGACACAGTAAACAATTTGACACCCTACCAGTGGGACATAATGGAACAGTGCATAAGACTGCTCAAACCTTTAGAAGAAATAACAAAAATAACCAGTTCTGGGCTTTCATGTATCTCGGAAGTTATACCACATGTTACCACATTAATAAGGTACATACAAAAAGAAGAAACGGTACGAAGAACACCTAATTTATTGAGCATAAGGACTTCATTAACTACTGAATTAAAGCATCGTTTCGACCTTGATGAAAACCCAAACTACCTAGTAGCAACTCTACTGGACCCGAGATTCAAGGCAAGTTTCTTAGGACCGATTCAAATCGAGAGAGCCCGCCAGAAAATTCTGTTGCAAGTTTTACAAATGAGCTACGACGACGATTCCACTGGCAGTGAAGGGATTCTCCACTCAGCAAGAAAAAAAATGAAAGCGAAGTTAATATTAATATTACTGGCGGTACGCATGCAGCATTTTGGGACTGTTTTGATGAAGTGGCGAATGATAAAAATGAGGTTTCCGAAAAAAATGATACTGCGACTGAGCTTCAACTTTTTTTAAAAACAGTTCGGACTGACCGGAATAGCGACCCTTACGCATGGTGGTCAGTTAATCATCAACAGTACCCAATTTTAGCAAAATTTGCGAAGGTCTATCTTTCATCACCAAGTAGCAGCGTATACATCGAGAGACTGTTTTCTGAAGCTGGCTTAGTATATGAAAATAAACGCAACCGTCTTTTACCGGTTAATGCAGAAAAATTTATTTTTATTCATCATAATCTGCCTTTAACCAATTATAAGTAGTAATTTTGAACTTATTTAAGTACTGTTAATAAAAAAAAAAATACTTTTTCAATCGACTTCTTGTTTTTATGTTTTATTTTACCTATCCGGTATTCGCCGAATACTTACTCTCTATCCGGCAATCCGGCCGGATAGAAAAAAAGTGCCGGATAGCCGGATAACGGATACTAACCGGATATCCGTTACCTCTTTACTAAATAGTTGTCACCTGAAAACTGTCGCAAAAATGTGACAATCACAGTGACTATCACCTTACACGATACCGAAACCGAGAATGGGACTATCACTTATCACAAATCACTTTAGCCGATTCCACCCCAGCAAATAAAAACCCATTTAAACAAAAAAAAAACTGATGAAACAGAACTGCATCACAGCACTATTGAAAGTATGTGATGACCTACGTACCGGCTTGGATAGCAACTATCTGGGACTGATGGTTTTCTTAGACTTCTCAAATTCAAACACAATTTTTGTTTGAAAGTTCCTTGTGCAATCTCATTGGCTCATACCTTCTTAATCGCTCACAATACGTATTTCACAATAATCAATGTTCATCCTATCGTTTTATTCCTTTAGGTTTCCCTCAGGGATCTGTACTTGGACCACTTGGAAAACTGTTATTTACATGTTTTATAAATGACATATCCGAACATATAACTCCCTGTGAAAATCACATTTACGTTGACGACGTGCAAATATATTTAATGTTTCCAAAATCGGACAAAACCTTAGCTATAAGTATAATGAATAGGGAACTAAACAAAATTTATGACTGGTCTCTAGACAACTGCCTTAATCTCAACTCTTCCAAGACCAAGGCTATGGAAATAACCGGCCATAGAATTATTGATACCTTCCAACAGTTGTGTCTAAATGTTGATCCTATTGACTATGTAGATAGCATTAAGAACCTCGAAGTTTATCTTCACCAGAATCTTAAACGAAATGTACATATAAATAGAACTGTGGCCAAGTTATACGGTGCCCTTCGCGACCGCAAAATTTCTCCCGACGAATATAAAGTAAAAGCTAGTAAAATCGTTTATTTTACCCATCTTGACATACGGTTGTGAAATATTTTCTAAAATGGACCATGTTTCCAAAAGAAAACTAACGATGGCTTATAATAGTTGCGCGAGGTATATATTCAACGTCAGCAGATATGAACACATCTCTAACCTAACTAAACAAGTAGCCAGATTTTCATTAGTGGGCTTGCTGAACTTCAGAACTATAATTACTTTGTATCGAATCCTGACCATCAGAGAACCCGAGTACCTTTTCGAAAAAATAAGGTTTGCCAGGAATCAAAGAACTATATCCCTAGATGAAAATATCTTAACGCCTGCCGTCAATTTTTTGTCCACGCGATTCAACTTTGAAAATTTTACCCCTAGAAATAAAGCGCACCTGCAACACAAACACTTTCAGCAAAAAAGATTTTCAATATTATGCCGGCAATTTAAATGCCAGAATAAATGAAATAGAATTCAAGTTCAATATCTCATCTTTCTTCCTTTCTACATTCCTCCTTCCTTTCCACATTCCTCCTTCCTTTCCGCATTCCTTCTTCCACTCATATAGTTTAAGTAATAGTTATAAGCATTGTATTTTTTTATAATAAACTAGCTGGCCTGGCGAACTTCGTACCGCCTCAGAATCAATTCAGGTTTTTATTAAGAGTACTGAAAATGAAATAAGTTCAATTATAGTTAAAAATCAAAATCATATACATAAGTATGTATGTACCCTTCTAGCGGATCCCGGCGTGCTTCGCTATGCATGAATATTAACATTAAATCAAATTCATTGGTTTCTTTTTTTTTTTTTATTTGGAAAAAAAGAAAAAAATAGTTAATCAATTCAATACAATAGTGTATACAACATTTTTTGTTTGATTGTGTCTTGCATGAATAAATAAATTTTCGGTGCTCCCGCTCTCCCACGGACATATAATTGTCCGTGAGAAAAGCCCGGTTCCTCCAAATTCACTCCACACACTTGAAGCAGGGGAAATTGAAGACGTTTGAAATCACAAGTCTGTTGGTATTAATAGGATCTGCGGTATCAGTACAACTTCTCTTTTTGCTTTCCCGGTGAGAACTATTGCTCGATCAAATTGGGCATTCATTTTTTCACGGAAAGTCTCGTTCCATTACAAAGTTTTGGTGAATTAAGATTTCGAAGATCGTTGGATCGATGAACCAACTTTTAAATTCAAATGTTGCGGTGGCATACCGGGTGTTTCCACAGACTTAAAAAATTCAATCGGATAATTTACCGTGTCTTATTTATTCGTAGCGGTATAAATGGATTTGTATGATATCAAGTCACCTGGCAATTTCTATTAAATCTGAAAATTGATGTCATTAACATTTGCATTTTTTGGTGCTAAAATTCCGCGTTCTCTTAACCAAACATGATTTTTATAGTTTTGAACAATATTTGGAAAAACGCTATCAATTAGTTTTTCTTTTTATGTTTAAGTTGTGCAAAAGTTATTTGGTAGGTAACGTAATAAAGCCATTTCCGTGCAGGGACGGGTTAAGAATACCTCTCGCTTGTCGTAAAAGGCGACTAAAACAAAGGTAAACAAAAATCACATCTAGGCAAAAATTCACATCAAAAATAACAAACGCCATGGTTCCAAACTGACGGCTAGGTACGCAAAGGAAATAGTTAAGGAAAACAAACCTTCAGTTGTCATAACAGAGTCCGGAAGAACAATACATAAGAGCAACATACGAAACTAAAACTTTACCTTTCTCCCCACAGGTTGCTCTGCACCACTGTGTGTGCAAACGTGCATATCCTCGACTACTCCAATTCCCAAATAATAACCTTAAACACCGGCACAGCCAGAATCCAGAATGGTAACATAAAGCTTTTTCATGTATTTGAAATAGAACGATACGAGACCTTTGTATCCGAAATATTATCCGAAACTAACGAACACAACCTTTCACGATTTTCCTTATTCCCTCTCCTTAAATATGAGTTAAGACAAGTTAAAGATTTAATTGACAACATTAAGATCCACATACCAAAAAGATCACTAAACTTTATCGGTACCGCATGGAAATGGGTTGCCGGTAACCCGGATCATGACGATCTTATAATGATGGAAAACAAAGTCAATGAAGTCATTGAGAATAGTAACAACCAAGTAATTATTAATAGAGTTTATAACGAAAGAATTAATCAAATTACTAATGTCACCAATGAAATACTAAGCATCGTAAAGACGGACAAATCTTTTGAACTAGAATTAGCATTAAGTTTACAATATAAGATAAAATTGCTCAAAGAAGAATTGGCAAATATAATTTACGCAATTGAACTAGCTAAATCTAGTGTAATAAGTTCCCAAATCCTTTCGCAAAGAGAAATTAGCACAATAACGACTAAAATAAATCAAAGTAATATTCCATTCAATAATTTCGAAGAAGCTTTAAAATTTGCGGATGTAAAAATAGCATTAAGACTCAACAAACTCTTTTACATTGTTAATATTCCAAAAACTGAAGAAATAATCTACGAAAAATTTATTGTAAAATCAATAATTATCTTGTGCCAGAAAATGTTGCCCATGATTATGAACATAAGTTTCTTGATTTGTTGACCTCATTAAATTTAAAACAGATCAATTCAATAACAAATTCTAATTCAAAGATTTTGGATCTAATTTTTACATGCTGCGACGAGATTAATACCTCGGTCGCAATTGCTCCATTGCAACTTCTAAATGATTCAATTAACCACAAGCAGATTATTGTTGAGTTATCTTTGTATAAATATCTTAAACCACAAGAATCTAAATTTAAATTGCAATTTAACTTCTCTAAAACTGATTTTGTTAAACAGATATGTATAGGAGTATAAATTGCCTTAACGAGTTACAAAACTTAAATTTAACTTCCATGTATTGCCGTTTCGTTGAAATCCTTAAAAAAGGTTTCTCGGAGTGCGTCCCTTTAGCAAGGTGCCACACATCAATTAAATCACCTTGGTATAATAAGCAGTTATCTACCCTTAAAAATTTATAAAACAAAGCTTTTAAAAATATAGAATTTCAAAGAATCCCTTTGATTATGGAATTTTCAGCAAACTACGTAGAGACTCATTTGTTCTTAATAAGTTTTTATACAAAAATTACATATTCACCATTGAAAATAGTATTAAAACTGATAGCAAATCATTTTGGCACTTCATTAATTCAAAAAGAAAATCTGTAGGAATGCCCAATTTAATGTATTTTAAAGATAATGAGTCAGATAATATGGACTCTACCCTTGATTTATTTGCAAATTTCTTCCAATCAACCTTTTCCAATTCCACCCTCAACCCCAGTCGCATCCTTGGCCACAGTTTTCCAACTTCATTAAACCTTGGATCTTTAGCCCTAGATCTTACCGAAGTTTTATTTGCACTGCAAAATTTAAAGGTAAATACCAGTTATGGGACCGTTGGAATTCCACCAATTATTCTTAAATATTGTGCTGACACACTTTCCCATCCTTTATCAATTATATTTAACTGTTTCTTGTCCGAAGGTATTTTTCTTGACGACTGGAAAGAGTCATTCTTAGTTCTTATACATAAATCTGGACCAAAGAATAATGTTGAAAATTACAGAGGTATCTGTAAGCTGTCGGCTACTCCAAAAATGTTTGAAGGCATAGTCAAGAACAAACTTGATTTTTTAACTAAAGAACATATATCCGAAGCCCAACATGGTTTTATATCTGGTCGTTCGACCTCTATCAACCTATCAGTTTTTTCCTCATTCGTAATTAATGAGATGGAAAATAAAAAGCAAGTAGATACTATTTATACAGATTTTAGTAAGGCATTTGATTCTGTTAATCATTTAATACTGATCAGCAAGCTTGAGGCTTTTCTTTTCTCTTAGAACGAACCCATAGAGTTAAAATTGGCAATTCATTATCGAAACCAATTAATTGTTATTCTGGCGGTCCTCAAGGTAGTCACTTAGGACCTCTATTATTTATTATATTTGTTAATGACATTACTCTCTCGATTAAGCACAGCAAGTGTCTGCTATATGCTGACGATATGAAAATATTCAAAAGTATCAAAGATGTTGATGACTGCAATTTGCTTCAATTAGATTTACACAGAATCTTTCAGTGGTGCAAAATCAATGGACTTAAACTTAACCTAGACAAGTGTTATTCAATTTCGTTTTCTAAAATAGTCCTTCCTACAGAATTTAATTACACTATTAACTCATCACGTCTTTCAAGGGTTAATAATATTAAAGATTTGGGTGTTAGGCTCAGCTCTTCTTTCTCATTTCATACTCACATCAATCAGACACTAGCCAAAGCCAATTCAACACCAGGCTTCATTAAACGTAATACTAAAGGGTTCACCGACCCATTTACTCTGGTGGCACTATACACTTCTCTCGTCAGACCATTGCTTGAGTATGCGGTTGTAATCTGGAATCCTAGCTCCATAACTTTTTCCGAGCGTATTGAGAAGGTCCAAAAACGATTCACAAAGTTCGCAATCTTTAAACTGCATTAGAATTTTGGTCCTAACTATAAAGCAAGGTGTCAATTACTTGGTTTGAAATCTTTGTCATCTAGACGCACTTTTTATGATGTAATTTTTGCCAGGGACATCCTTTCATATCACATAAAGTGCTCTTCCCTTCTTGAGTTAATACAATTTTATGTGCCCCCCAGGCCTCTTCGTACTCGACGTATTTTAAACGAAAGATTCCATAATACAGCCTATGGGAAAAACGAACCACTAACAAGAATAATTAGGGCTTTTAACGAATTGTCAATACAATTGGACTTATCTGATACTAGACCTAACTTCAAAAGGAATTTGTTAAGTCTTTTTATCTTTTAAAACCTTTCCTTTTAGGTATTGTATGTAATTTAAATAAATAAAATTGTACAATACAATTTCTCAAATCTGTTAGTACGTAAGTAGCTTGTAGATGAATAAATGAATAAATAATTAAGAGAAATAACATAGTTAATAAAATCGAGTATGAAACCATACTAAAGAAAAATGATGTAATATTGGGACTAACGAATAAATGTAAAACAATAAATGAGTTATCGCTTTGTAAGAAAAATGATGTAATAGACATAAGTAGTGATAAGTGTATTCCAAGATTAATTAAGAGCCTAAACGCAACGTGCAACACAACCAACAACCACCATATATCACAGGCGGAGGAAATAGCGTCGGGAGTTATCTTCCTCAACAATTTCAGTGGCCAAGTCGAAATAAACGGGACCACAAAATTGCTACAAGGAACTTGCCTTATCATGTTCAAGAACACTACAATAGCAGTCAACAACCAAAAATACGTATCGGAAGAAATAGCTAACGTCCAAGTTTCACCACCCCTATTGCAGATATCTTCTGGCGGATCTAATGTGGAGGAAATACTATCATTAGAATTAATGAAGGAATTGCACATTAATAATACCCGTCAAATCAGTCTCTTAAAAATAGGAAAAGAGACCTATCAATATATTAACTATTCTCTTTTGGCACTAGTCTTCCTAATACTTGCTACAGTATCTATTTTAAAGCTGAAAGCTAAGAAGGGGCCCAACATAGCAATCATCCCGCAGTCCATCCCTACATTAGCTGCAACAAAACAACCGACATCTTCCAGGCTGGAACCCAGCATCCTCAGCATACCGTTCTACTAATCCTTTGCGAGGACGCAAAAGTCTAAGAGGGAAAGAGTTAACACACAGTCCAACTAAAAAGCTGACACTAACTCATTTTCAACTCAACCACGGTCATTGGCCCGGTCATTCCCACGGGCAATATCCGATGCACCTGAACATCCGATGCACCTGAACATCCGATGCACCCGAAGCAGTGAACATGAAATGCAACACTTCAACAGAATTTGCTGACCTAGCGTCTGCCCCAGTTCCGTCGCCGTCAATTCCACACGTTGTCATTAGGTTTAGTCGTACTATAAATATAGCTGTAAGAAATTTTGTCATTCATTCTGAAGTTAATTGTCTTTGAATAAAGTTGTGTTTTTTTTGGAGAAACCTACGTGAACTATTTTAACTGATACACAAAACAGCCGAGCAGTAGGGCAATGATAAACGCAGTATGTAGTTATACAGATAAACCTCTCTTATCCGGAACTCCAATAACCGGCAACCCCTATTAACCGCGATTTCTTGGAGAATTTTCATTTCTAATTTTGACCTCTGTTGTCCGCAAAACATCTAATATCCGGAAATTTGTTCGCTCCTGGTGGATTTAACCGTTATGTTTCGCCTGTGCACACAAATCCATTTGCAGAATATGTGTTGTTAATTTTAAAATTGCGTGTTGGCGGTGTGTGCTTTATGTAGTTTTAGTGCGTTTGAGAGTAACCGTGTCAACACGGGCAAGAAAAGTTTTAAGCATTTGTGAAAATATTGACATTATTAATAATTTAGAGAAATGTGTGAGTGTAAGAGTTTTATCGAATAAATATGGCGTGGGGGAGTCCACAATGAAAAACCATAGGACATATGCGTAAAGCAGAAAATCCTAAACTAGTCGAGGTACTTTACGAATGGTTTCGTCAGCGACGCTACGAAGGCTCAATCCTAATTCAGCAAGCGAAGATGTTCCATGAACTCATGAAGATTGAACATGAGTGTAATTATTCCAATGGTTGGCTTCAAAAATTTAAAAGCAGACATGGCATACATGGTTTGCAATCATCGGGTGAAAGCGTTTCCGCTGATCACGAATGTACAGTACTTTTTGTTGACTATTTGGCCGATTTTTTGAAGGGCGAGCATTTGACGAAAGACCACATTTATAATGCAGATGAAACTGGAGTATTTTAGAAGTCGTTGCCAAAATAAGGTTAGGTTAGGTTAGGTCAAAGAAGGGGAATGTGATGGTTAAGCATCACTTCCACTCGGAGGCCAAAAGGCCCATTGTGATTCCCTTCATTTGTGGGGGTACACATAAAATTAACCTGTCCTATCACGTGGTGGCTGAAACCACCCCGTGCTCTTAATGAATTTTAGAAGATCCGATATATCTGCATTTGCCACGTCCGCAATCTCTGTAAGAATCTTCGGCCCAGCGACGCTAGGCGTCGATTCTGGAGAGCTGGGCAGTGGCAAAGCAAATGTTGGATCGTCTCAGTTTCTTCCTCATCGCCGCAGCTCCGGCAGAGATCGCTGGATCCCGAGTCCAATTTTCGGAGCATTGCTCCAATGGGACAGTGTCTTGTGATCACTCCGACGAGCATACGGAGCGAGTTACGGTCCAGCGCCAGGAGCTTCTTTGTTTTTCCGATATTGAGCTCTGGCGACGATGATCTTGTCGTGTAGCTGTCGTTTCTTGTAAGCCAAGACGAGTTGACTTCTTTGATGATTGTGTCGTTTATGATCCGGTATAATGCGCATATCGGTGGTTGCAATGACGTGTCCGCTTCGCTGATGTCCAGTTCAGACCCTTGCCTGGCCAATTCGTCTGCTCTTTCGTTCCCTGCGATTGAGCTGTGGCCCGGGACCCAGCAGAGTTTGCCTTTGTGGTGTCTGATGGACTTCAGTGAGTCGCGACATTTCTTGACAGCCTTTGATCTCGTCATACAGGATTCTATTGACTTCAGTGCAGCCTGGCTGTCTACGAAGACAGTGATATCAGATGGTGGGATATCGGTTACCTGTAGGTGTTTGGCTGCTTTCTCTATTGCCAGGATTTCTGCTTGAAAAACGCTGCACAGATCAGGGAGTCTGAATAATTCCTGTTTGTGGAGGGTATCAAAGTAGAACCCGGCCCCGAAGCAACGCTTCTAGTATTTTGACTTCAACCGTGAGCCAATTGTCGGATAGCCACTTCTAGACTCATGGGAAGGTTGAAGCTGGCTGATGTTTTGGCCTTTTTCGCTTCCCTTAGAGTTTCTTCACCGGAGCGCCCCCTCTTGACGTTCTGCTTCGATCCTGAGGCAGTGTCCTCAGTCCTTTGGAGGTGCTCGGTTGCTGTGCGCTCTTTTCGACAGTGGCCGGTTGTGTTGGCTGTTGTCGAGTCAATTTTGGGACGTTGGGTTTGATAAGGGCCGTGTTCGATGGCTTCTTCTCTCGCCCTGTGTCCTTTTTCGAAGCGTGAGTGGAGGTGGGGGCCGATTTCTTCTCGAATTTGGCTACCTCTTTCTTGTGCTTCTTGATCAGGAATTTTTCGCGCTCGGAGAGCGTTGAGGGGTCTCTCGTGCTCATCTTCCTGATATACTGCACCGAACTCTTATAGCTATTCTTTGCTTTTTGGGCCGGTGTTTTTGCTTTGATCAGGTTTGTCTGTGGCCTTAGGGTCGACCTTTTTTTTCCAGCACCTGAGCCTCAGTTTCAGAGTCCACTTGCATAGTGTTGCTTACCTGTGATGAAGCCAAGGATTCATCGTCGGTAGCGGTGCCAATTTGTAGTCCCTGAAGGAGAGCCCCGGTTACGCTGTCTGTATCGATCGCGCCTTCGGCGGTGGCAACCTGTGCTGTTTGCCTCTTCAGAGGATGCATTTTTTTATTTTTGTCCGTGTTTTCTTTTTCCATGTGTGATCCCACGAGTCGCGCAGGAATGGGTGGTCGACCTGCACAGAACCCCGCAGTATACAGCCATGGCTATTTGATCCAGGAGGGTGCCAGATATCCTGGATACATCGTTAGCGACTGGGCTATTATTTAAACTGGCCCCCCAGCCTGGCTGACTCTCGGCACGGTACGGTTTATACCTTAGTCCAGCCCAGGGGAAGGGAGGGGATCCAGGAGGGTGCCAGATATCCTGGATACATCGTTAGCGACTGGGCTATTATTTAAACTGGCCCCCCAGCCTGGCTGACTCTCGGCACGGTACGGTTTATACCTTAGTCCAGCCCAGGGGAAGGGAGGGAATGGGGAAGGGAGGGAATGGGGAAGGGAGGGGGAGGTGATGGCTGCAGCTTAGCTTCATGTCTCGTCATAGAGAATTCATGTCCCATCATGGAGAGTGAATTCTCAAGAGTCATTGACAAATACTGAGCCTTCGCACCGCGAGAAGGTGTGTTTTTTTTTTTTTTTTTTTTTTAGTTTTAAATTCATTTTTATTTCATATTATCTTATATCTATCTTACCCTATTCAAAAATGTTTAAAACTATCTTAACTATCTTAACAAATGTAACTATCTTACTGGCCCTAAGCGGACATTCTAAAACAAGTGTCCAATTGAAACATAAGTATGTTTCGACGACTACATAAATTTACTATTAACATTATAACTACTCCTCTACTATTAACATTATAACAAACTTAAGCTAAGAAAATGTATTTTTTTTATTAAAAAACTTAGCATATGATCATTATTTTTTTAAATATTTTATATAAAACTTAATCCTGCCTTAAACTAATTAAACCTAACTAAGCCTATCATATTCTAACTTAACTAAAATATGTATATATACACAAATATATACATTATATATATATTTTATATATATACATATCTTTTTTTGTTAACATTTTATATTTATATACAATATTTTTTTTTTGTTTTTAGTTTTATTCTTTTTTTTGTGATTTTTTCATTTTGTATTTTTTTTTTTCCTTTTTGCCCTAACCTACCCTAACCTACCCTACCTTACCCTACCCTAACCTATGTAAGCCTGCTATCAGTGTTTGGCAGGCTTTGCATTGAAGAGGCTGCACCTAGTGAAATGTCCGTTGACGGAGTCCTCTCCAGCCACCAAAAGCGTTGATGCTGGCGGACTACGTCTCCTCGATCCCGGCGTGAGACCGATCTACAGAACCTGAGGCGCTCGGGCTCACGGAGCGCGACATCGGGTCCGTAGAGGAATCGCCGTTCCACGGAATTGCGACCCACGTGGAAGATTAGCGGTACCGCCAATCTATCCTGGATCAGCCCACATTTATCTAATTACAGGAATGCTTCTGGCAGGACAAAGCGCACTCTCTCATGGAATAATTCATTTGGGTAGTAAGCCCCGGAGACCAGGTTATTGACCGAAGTCATTGCTCTTGCAACGTGGCTCCGAATCAGTTTGATCAGAAAGTTATTCACCCGTACAATCCTAGCCCTATGGTATAGGACCTCGTTCGGGTAAAATTTCATGTACTCAGATTCGGGTGTCCTATGTAGCCCGAGACAAGTCCTGAGACATTGTCTCTCAAACACCCGAATCCTTTCCATTAAGCTGGCTCTCACATTGAACCAGACGGGACATCCATAGGCAACCATGGGCCTGATTAAGGCCATGTAGCAGATTACCATCACCCTGGAATCAAGTTGGCTGCTATGAAACAGCCATCTTGTCAGAGCGAAAGCGCCCCGGGCCCTTGCCAGAGCAGCATCTACATGTTTGTCAAAATATAGATACTGCACGATACAGCACGATCCCATGGTATCTGACTACACTTTGTCTCGCCAGTGGACGCCCGTCCGGCCCAAAGATGTCACTGTCGTATACAATGGTCCGTAGACAGTTAATAGACCATTCGTTCGAGATCCAGATAGGAGCGAGCAACTTGACTTTATATTCACTATTGCGAAGAACCCACCAGTGATTTAGTAGGCTCCCCCTAGTGTTGGGAATATTATTTCCCTTAATCACTATGTTTGGCATTTAAATTGCCAGCCAGAATGTAGAAGTTTTCTACCGATTCAAGCGCAGAGATCGAAAGAGTGTCTCGAGCTCTGCGATAAAAATATTGGGTTGAGGTGCTTCAGGTGCATAGGCCGCTAAAATGTACATTTTCTGTCCATTACGGAGAGGAATGCACACAATGCAGACTTCTAGCACCTGGAACCTCCGCACTTCACCACTATATGTATATGATTTTATGTTTTATATTATTTTTTATGAAGATCGCAACTCCCCTGCCTTGAGTAGCGTTGGGTCGGTCTCTTCTAATTATTCTGTAAGAACTGTGCCGGATTTTGTGCTTCTGGTTTAGCTTTGTTTCGCTAACCAGGAGTACATCGGGGCTTTCGTCCTGCAACAGGTTAAAGAGTTCGGCTCGTCGCTCGATCCTTATCAGTGAATTTACATTCACCGCCTTTGGTGTGAAGGAGAAAAACTCCGTGGTTGACTCTTTCAATAGGCTTTTAATCCGCTTATGCTGTTCCAGTGTCTTGCACTGAATAGCATAGCGCTTTTGGCCTAAACATTTAATTTGAAAATTACCTGCACCAATAGCATACTTACAGAGATCGATGGTCTCTCGCAGGGCAGTGGTATAGGTAAAGATGGGTGGTACCTTCTCCTTTTTAGGACGCTGTTGCTGCTTCTGTTGTTGCGGCTGTTGTTGTTGCTGCTGCTTCTGCTTCTGCGGTTGTTGTTGCTGCTGCTGTTTCTGCTCCGGCGGTTGTTGTTGCTGCTGTTTCTGCTGTTGTGCTTATTGTTGTTGCTGCAGCTTCTTCTGCGGCTGTTGTTGTTGTTGCTGCTGCTTCTTCTGCGGCTGCTATTGTTGTTGCTGCTTTTGCTGGAGGGCGGCTGTTGCCTGCTCCTTTTTTTCAGCTCCTTCATCTTTTTAATTACGGCCTGCAGCTGGGCGCGTAGGAAAAAAGAAAAGACAGACTTACAGCTCTTGTATGTGCAAACGCAGCAGGGACTCGTAAATGCAAACTTCTCTTAATTGAACAAAGCTTACATCCAAGGGCCCAAAAAAATGTTAGAGAACTTCCACTGATGTGTAAAGTAAATTTTAAAGTAATAAGAAATTTTAAATCGTATTATCGTAAAGAAATTATCCGTCATGTCCTAAATAACGGAGTAAGGGATAGCTAAATTTTCATAAAACATTCAACATTAAAGATGCAATTTACAGTTAAGCTCGCGCTTGGGAAAATGTTGGATCCTTCACATTTAAAAGTACCTGAAGTAACCTTATACCGAAGCCTGAAGAAATTGACGCTGAGCAATTGATATCCGCAGAACAAGAGTCGCCACGAGCGACATCATAGGCTGCGCTATAGATGTTAGTCATAAAATGCCTAATGATTTGACCACAAATATTGTAACAGATTGGATAAACTCTGACTCGGTTACTCCTGTGTGTTGCAATTTAACCGATGATGAAATTGTTGAGATAAATCCCCAAGTCATCACTCCTGATGAAGAGAGCGATGAAGAAGTCGAGGTTATTCGTAAAAATAGTGGCGTGACCATCACTGAAGCTATCTTGTCGATTGGGTAGGTTATTAATTTTATTGAAAACAGAAATCTCATTCCTGACACAGAAGTTATGCAACTCTTATTAAAGAAAAACCTAAAAGTCAGAAGCAAGTAACATTGCACCACTTCCTCGAAAAATTAAATCTTACATGTGTATGTATGTAATCTAAAAGTAACAGTTTGTATTAACTTACTTTTGAAACGTAAATGAATTATGAATAAATTAATTTATAGACATATGTAAGTATTTCCTTTTCGATTTTATTTAAACCTCTAATAACCGGAAAAATCGATTATCCGGAACACCGTTGGTCCCGTGCATTTCGGATAAGAGAAGTTCATCTGTAATTTCAACAAATACTTGGCATTGATCCAATTAGGTGCTCCATATCGTAACAGTCCGGATTATTCCCTCTTCCTGGATTATTCTAACTAGTTCGCCTTGTGATGTGGGAGCCCGCTTTGCAACTCTCTTTTTGAAAAATGCCCACAAATTTTCAATAGTGTTTATATCGGGACTTTGCGCGGGTGTATCGAGCACTTTGCTGCAGTTGTAAAGCAACCATGTTCTGCACAAGAGTGACTTGTGCTTCGGGTCATTATCCCGGCATAACTTGTATTGCAGCTTTTGAGGTTTTTGGGGATTAACAAACCCGAAACTTGCAGCACTTTTGGACAGTTCATTTTGGAGTATGTCCAAGTAATACTCCTTGGTCATGATATCGAAAAAAATCGTGAAAATCGTCACCAATAACCCCCAAGAAGCCGTTACTCTCCGAGACCAATGTGAATAAAAGTTTGGCTTTTACACTGCATTACATTGCACAGCCCCCAGAATTTTGGAATGATGTAATTTCTTGTGATGAAACAAAAATTATGTTGCATTACAACGAACTACCTCAAACGGTATGGCGGAAACCAAATACAGCTTTGAAAAATCAAAAATATTATCCCCACAATAAAGTTTGGCAAACTATCCGTCATAATGTGGGGATGCATTTCAATAAATAAGTCTTATATTTTCTGTCAGAATCGATTTTTTTTTAAGAATTTTGAGAAAAGTGTAGTGGTTATATGCATAGTTATGAAACGGGGTGTAGGAGGAGCAAATTATTTTTTGCTCACGAAAACTTTTTGTTTATTTTTTGAAGGCGAAGGGCGAAACTATTAAAACATTAAAAAAATTTAAAGCAATGCACAGTGGTTCCCCCATAGGCCAAAACTCGAATTGGATGGACCCGTTAAAACTAGAATATTATGGCGTATACTATTGTAATATAATATAATAACAACATGAAAATCCAAGGACATGGTATGTTTGTATATTTTGTAATATTTTTTTTGACAATGTGCCTGTTACGAAAAGCATATTTAAAATAATCAGAATTTGTTAAGCGTCGTTTTCACATAATGTGATGTGTCAACTAAGTTAATAACTCGGGTTGAGTTACAGCTAAACCGAGTCAAACCGAATTGGCGAAACCGATTGAACGAACCGAAACTTATACTTCAATACACCCGTCACCGACATCCGTGTGTATAAAGTCAAGTTGGAAAGCAGTTTATTTTAAACCGAGTTGCATTGCCTGATTCAAATATTTAATACCTATATACATATTTGATATATGAAATTCGGTTCCGGTTGGGTTTTTCTGCACTTATTGTTGTTGTTTTGTTGTTTGATTGATCCAACCAAGTCATCTGTTAATAATATTCGTATGGTTTGAATTGAATGTGTATAATGTCGAATAGAAAAAAAAATAATTTTATTTTTATACAAACCGAGTCAAACCGAGTCAAACCGAGTTGCAACCCGTTTTATTATCTATTCAATTTTAATTTCGTATTCGATTTTTAGTTCTGATATTTCACAAAAGCTGGCATATGGTCACTTTTTTTGTTCACATTTTATTTAAAGTTTTTTTTTTTTTTTTTGTTGGAGGCTTCTGCTATCTGTTGGAGCACTCAGACACAAATATTGGTCCATTGTACTGCCAGACAGACACCTTAGATGGCGTTGGAGCTCATGTGGAGCCAGAGCCAAGTTTCTTTTTACTCACTTATGTTGTGTGCGATTTGTTTTTTCACATAAGTGAACGGAACCTAAAGCTTAATGCCGATTCCGAACGGCTAGAGCCGAGAAGCTTTTTCATGGCAAGTATACAACGGGGGGTTTTGCCAGTACCCCGCCGAGGAGGGACGCCGCGAAATAATCATTCGATGGCGTTGGTGTTATCGGGATCCGAACTCGCTCATCTTGCGTCAGCGGCCGACACACTACCCACTTTGAAGTTAGTTTAAGAAACAAACAATACCTGGTCCAAGAAAAAGATCTCTGGTGTGGGAAGTTTTTTAACAGAGCAGAAGCAGGGAAAGTTGTTTGCAAAAAATGTTCTACTTCATACATATAAGTACTCAGGGAACACGAGTACATTGATGATACATATAAAAAAAAAACCCAGGTGAGTTCATAGACATTGCTGACGGGGTGGTTAATACTGATACTGACAGTATTATCGAAAGAACGAATGGTTAGCCGTCAACAAACCAAGTGGGTGATATTGCGATTTCACAACCATCCAATTCAGCTATTGCTAAAAGACTACATCAAACGCGGTTATTAGTGTCTTCGAAAATTTTCTGAAAAATCGGAGATAATGCTTTGCTTGATCTCATAGTACTTGATTTTCAGCTGCTGCAAATAGGCTTAAAAGGTATTCGAAAGTGCTGAACCCCGAATAAAATATTCCCTCAGAAAAAAATTGCAGAAATGCTTAAAGATAGTTATAATATTGAGTCAAGACACTTAAGGCAGAAATTACAAGACATCGATTTTATAGTCTTGACATCTTATATTTGGACGTCGTACAGCAATAAATGGTTTATAAGCATAACGGGTCACTATATAGAAGAAGCAAGTATGAAAACGTCGGTTATTTCAACTACGGAATTAGAAGAAAATCATACTGCTGAAAATATATTTTAAATAAACCCAATAATTCCTATGTGCCGCATACATTAAATCTTGCCGTAAAAGACTGCATTGAAAACCCAGTTTGAAGGAATATACCGAATATTATCAATCCCACAGCTTTTAAACAATTGTAGAGGTATAGTATCACATTTTAATCATAGTGCCAAATCTTCTTATGTATTGCACGACATGCAAATAAAAAACACATTAAAATTGAATTAAAAACATGATATTTGGACTTTATGGAATAGCACTTTTTATATGCTTAAGCGCTTGTTGAAAGTAAACGTGGCTCTTTCCGCTACATTGCCACTTTTGGAAGCATCCCTGTCTAATCTAGATTTTAACAAATGGATTTTGGTTGAGGAGATAGTGAAGCTTTTGCAACCTTTCGAAAAAATAACTGTTATTTTGTCAGGAGAATCATACCCCTCATTATCGTTTATCATTCCGCTAGTAGTAGGACTGCAAAGGACAGTGGCCAACAAAAATGTAAATACTGAGTCGGCTAAAATTTTGCAACGAAATCTTATAGTTGCTATAGAGAACCGTCTGGTGTTTATGAATTTAACAGAACAGCAGCTAAGTCAAATTTTTTGGATCCGCCATTCAAAAAAAAAGGTTTTGGTATTGAACTCCATGCCGCTAATGCACAAATGTGGGCAACAGAAGAACTTAGGGAGTGAGGGAGCTAGTCCACCTTCAAGTGTTCAAGGTCAACCTAGCAGCTCAAATGCAGGTAAGTATTTAATTTTTTATTTATTTTTCATTTTTTAAGAAGCGCATTTATTCTTTTTATCCACTTAACTCAAGCAACAGATGAAGATGATGAAATCTCGGGTCAAGTAGACAGAAAAATTTCGGAAACACAAACTACCATAACGTCTTTTTCCTCAGCAACAAGAATGGTGAAGCAATATATAGATTTGTCGTATATCGATCGAAAAAAAAACGCGCTTGAATTTTGGGAAGAAAAGAAAAGTTTGTTCCCGTCATTGTATAAGCTAGCACATACACACAATTGTTTTCCAAATGAATTAATATGTGTATATATATATTTTTTTTATATTCTGTTTAATATTTTTATTATTTTGAATGAATTAATAATAATTTTTTTTTTTCATTAGAATGTTTGCCCTTGTTTTAGTTCTTCAAAACGTAGAAATAAAGGAAATGAAATCAAATAATTTTGTTATAAACCGAGTTAGCTCACTCGATTTGCTTAAATCCCAACTCGGGTTAACTCGGTTTAAAAAATTTGCCGCTGCGGCACATCACTAGCTTTTAACTACTTTCCTAACGTTTCCTACCGAATTCATATGCTGCGAAATTTTCACAAAAACTCGCTTAATTAAAATGCTTCATCAGATTCACCGCCGCTTTTTCGTAGGTCGTGTGTACTTGCAAAGGTTTTTTTCTTTTTTACTGATAGTAATAATTTTCCAGGTTCTTTATATGAATTTCATTATCACGGATGTATGTCTTTGAGATTTGGCTGTAATCATGTGATACAAGGATTGATCAAACAAATTATTAATAAGTATTCAAAAATGCCAAAATACTGTCTCGGGCAGCAGCAAATGTAACCCTAGAGGAGACCATCTTTTAAACTACATTCTTTCGTCTGACCTTATCATCAACATTGTTGGCTCTCAACAAACCTTTGTGAAGGCGAGACGACAAGAAGTGATTGACCTAACCCTGCCGAATAGTCATGTGAAGGCCATCACTAACTGGAGAATCTTACCAGATGTTACGCTGTCAGAGCATAGATACATCGAATTCCAATAGAAGTGTGGGATCTCCCCCTCGCAGCCCAAGTGAAATCCAAGAAAGACGGACTGGGTGCGATTCAGGGAGGAGCTTGAGAAATCCACACAAGCCCAGCCTAAACTCAAAAGAAATCAATTGGTGGAGGATGCCGTTCATAACCTGAACAGCGCCATCACCAGCTGTTTCGAACTCGCATGACCTGTCAAAAAACCTCCCAGCAGGAAGCCGGTTCCCTGGTGGAACGCTGAGCTCCAATGTCTTCGCAGGGAAGCCATAAGTCTCCTGAATAGATCGCTTCGAATCGAACTCGGAAGATGACTGGAATAAATATCGATCGAAGCAGAAGGAATATAAGAAGCTTATTCGTAAATCGAAGAAAGGTTCCTATAAGTCCTTCTGCGAAGAGATCAAATCCCTGAGCGCGACCAGCAAGTTGGTTAACGTTCTCAAACGAGGAGAATCGACAAAGCTGGATGTACTCCGAAAGTCTGATGGTACCCTCATCGAGTCTAAAGCAGAAACTCTTAGTTTATTGTTGCAGACCCTTTTCTCGGGAAATCAGACTGTCATCGGCTCGTTGCACACTCGAGACAAGTCGGCGTATCTGGTCACGCGTGGCAACTACTGAGGCCATTGAATTTGCTGTGGCATCTTTCGAAGGCTTGATGGGGTATACCCTGTTATGCTGCAAAAAGGTATAAGACAGCTGCTACCTACTCTGAAAAGAATTTTCACTGCTGGCCTGGCACTTGCCTACATACCTATTCCTTGGCGCGCGGTGAAAGTGGTCTTTATTCCCAAAACAAGGAAAGAAGATTACTCACTCGCCAAGAGTTTTAGACCAATCAGTCTAACATCCATTCTTGCTGAAAAGCATGGAAAGGTTAGTAGAGTTGCACGTGCGCAAAGTTGCCCTTCGAATGCATCCTCTCTCGGACATGCAACATGCTTATCAGCGCGGAAAATCCTGCGAGACTGCGCTTCAAAACCTAGTTGGGAGAATTGAATGCGCTCTCGAAAGGAAAGAGAACGTACTAGGCATTTTCGCCGACATTGAGGTAGCTTTTGATAACGCTACTTTCGACAGCATGTGTAACACTGCTAGACGCATGGCGTAGATGAAGCACTGGTTTTATGGATCAAAGCAATGCTCGTGCACAGGACACTGATCGCTGATGCAGGCCTCGAACAATGTGTCAAGTCTGGAGTAAACAGGGGCTGACGGCAAGGTGGCGTCTTGTCTCCGCTATTATGGTGCATGGTGCTCGACTCTCTGCTCGATGCTTTCAATGCCTCTGGAATCTACGCCCACGCCTATGCGGATGATGTTGCTGTTCTCTCTGTCGGCTCATGTTTAGCGAATGTCTGTCTCAAAGCGCAGGCGGTGCTAGATGTGATCGAAGACTGATGCACGAGAAATGGGCTGTCGGTAAATCCTCTTAAGACTAATGTCGTTCTCTTCACGAGAAGGAGGAAAAATACTGGCATTACTCAGCTGGTGTTAAAAGGCATTCCCATCCCGATATCCAAGCTAAGTACCTGGGAGTCATCCTAGATAGCAAGCTTCTTTGGTCAAAGCATGTTGAGTCCAAAACCACAAAAGTGCTGTCAGCTTTTTGGCAATGCAAAGGTGCCTTTGGCAAAACATGGGGCCTATCGCCGAAAAAGGTCCTTTGGATCTCATATGCATCGGTTGCTTGGTGAAGCAGGCTAACACGCAAACACGATGTGGCTTTACTCACCAAACTCCAAAGAGCGGTCTGTCTCAGCTGCATGGGGCTTTCCCCAGCACACCGGGAGCTGCTCTATATGCTATGGTGAATGTTCCTTCCCTTGACATACATATACATATATCAGAGGGTGTGCATTGAAAGCCATTTCTCGCCTAAAGAGAAATGGTCTTTGGTACAACTCGCATTGGAGTGAAGGTGTACTTGCGGGAGCAATATCCTACGAACCCTGTCTCACTTCTGACGCAATGACACCTGGCATCCTACTGTGCTGTAACTTCACAGTCACATTTCCATGGCGTCAGGACTGGCCTTGGCCAGACACTGAACCTGGAATGGAATGTCTTCGCATTTTCACAGATGGCTCCAGGACTGGGCAGGGATCCGGCACTGGAGTTTTCTTTGAGCGCGAAAACATTCGACTGCACTTCTCGTTAGGTAAATATGTGTCTGTCTTTCAATCGGAGATTTACGCAATCCTAATTTCCATGCACTATGTTGTGAAAGACATGTGGAGGGGAAAAAGCATATGCATCTGCAGTGACAGCCAAGCTGCACTCAAAGCTGTGTCCAACCCTCTATCCAACTCCAAATTAGTGCATGAACTCAAAGCCTTCTTGAACAAAGTCAGAAGACTAAATTCACTTAGGCTTGTATGGGTCCCAGGTCAATCTGGAATCAAAGGAGAGTTTCTCAGGACCTGAACCCGCCTTAGGTATACCTGCCTCCACAGTCAAATCTGACATTAATAACTGGATCTTTAATGTACACAGTCGTAGATGGAGGGAATATCCAGTCATTGAAATAATCATTCTTGCTCAGTAAGCTGTGTGAGTAACAGCAAATAATAAAAAAATAAAAAAGTAAAAAAAACGGAAAATAAAAAATTACAAAAAATCTGAACAATTATTTAAACACTCAAGTGCGTGTTGGGTGGTGTCGCCAATAGTTAGCACAGCGGTAAAGTGCTCGGACCGAGGACCAAGGATCCCGCGCTCACCCCCCCCCAGTGGAAGAAATTTTACAAGTAGCAGGAAGAAAATGTCTAAAGACGTCAGGAGAAATCCCGTTCGTCTAACGGAGTCGGAGTCGGATGATCTATCCGACTTCGCAACTCCGTCCACCGTTCTGATGACCGATGTCATCAAGAAAAGACGAAAGCTGACACCACGGAGTAATCAACTTAAACGCCCCTCCCTCTCCGCTTCGACAGAAAAACTGCGGGTCGAAGCGAGGGAAGGGGCAAAATCATCATCAACAGCAGTGCCGGAGCCACTCTCCGTGGAAAATGATGTTACCAACATCTCCGGGGGTCACTACACAGGAGACAACTACTTCTTCGCCGCCCTTGCAAGTTCGGTTGCGGAGGAGGAACTGGAACTTGAAAATGAGGAACGCATTCTACGCGCTAAGTTAAAGGCCGTAGTTGATAGGCTGTCCGAAATGCGTCAGAGGGAAAGAGAGCGGGCTAAAACAACTCCACTACAGCGACAACAAGAAACACAACTACAGCAACCGCAACAAAAGCAGCTGCAACAAAAGCAACCACAACAGAAGTAGCCGCAACGGAAATAGCAGCAGCAGCATCAACAGCCGCAGCAGAAACAGCAGCAGCAGCATCAACAGCCGCAGAAACAACAACAGCCGCAACAACAACAACAGCCGCAACAGCAACAACAGCCACAGCAGCAACAACAACTGCATCAACCACATCCTACTAAGGACAAAGTACCACCCATCTTTACCCATACTACGGCCCTACGAGAAACAATAGATCTATGTATGTAAGTATGTCATTGGTGTTGATAACTTTGCATTTAAAGGTATAGGCGAAAACCGCTATGCTATCCAGTGCACCACACTGGAGCAATATAAGCGAGTCAAGGACCTTTTAAAGGAGACCACGACGGAGTTCTTCTCCTTTACCCCCAAGGCCGAGAGGCTGCGATCGATGCTCCTCAAAGTTGTACACTCGATCACTGACCCCGGGGAAATGCTCTTAGAGCTCAAAGAGTTCGAGAGCGACGACCTCAAATTCGTGGGGGTCAAGACGTTTACCACGGCGCGAGCTAAACGGGAGAAGCGGGTATTGCCCTTCTTCCTGGTCCAGCTCGCACCCAACAGCAAGCTGGAGAGGCTAAGGTCTATTACATCCTTGGCTTCCCAGCGTGTAACATGGGAAAAAGTAAAAAGGCAAGGAAACATCTTACAATGTATCCTGCCAAAGGTTCGGGCACGCCGCGTCGAACTGCGAAACGCAGCCTCGATGTGTTAAGTGTGCAAAGAGCCACAGGAACGAAGAATGCGGTCTGACCCAGGACAAGGTCGCGAACAGGGAGCAACTCGAGTGCGTGCTCTGTAGGAACCGTGGACACCCTGCAAACTATAGGGGATGTCCTAAGTTCCAAGATATGAAAAAAGCAAATCTGGCTCGTAAGCAGAAGTCTGAGGGGAAATGTTTCTCGGGTCGCTTAGAAACACCAGCCGTCCACCCCAAATGACCTACATCCAATGGCGGCAGGTCTGGGACAGACTGTACAAAAACACGCGGCTGCGCCCAAAGCCACGGTGCCTGTTTATAAGGCACCGGAGGCGGATGCGGACTTGCGTTCTACCCTGCTCGCCATTCAAGGGCAGATTGGCCAGCTCCAACAGCAGATCCATGAGACCCCAGTGGACAGAATCTACACGCTTCTGCCGGACCTAGCGCAACTACAATCGTAATGGGTACGCTGGTAGAGAGTCCTTAAAGATCCTGTCGGTGAATGTGAATTCATTGATTAGGATTGAGCGAAGAGCCGTACTTTTCAACCTGTTGCAGGACGAAAGCCTCGATGTACTTTTGGTTAGCGAAACAAAGCTAAATCAGAAGCACAAAACCTGGCACAGTTCTTATAAAATAATACGAAGGGACCGACCCAACGCCACACGTGGCGGGGAAGTCGCGATATTCATTAAAAATAATTTAAAGCATAAAGTCATATATGTATAGCGGAAAGAGAATGTACATTGTATCAGCTTATGCGCCTGAAGCACCTCAACCCAATATTTTCATTGCGGAGCTCGAGACACTTTTTCGATATCTGCACTTAAATTTGGTGGAAAACTACTACATCCTGACCGGCGATTTGAACGCTAAACATAGTGATTGGGGAAATAACATTCTTAACACTAGGGGGAGCCTACTAAACCATTGGTGGGTTCTTCGCAACATTGAATATAGAGTCAAATTGCTCGCAACGGATAGTCCGTCGTATCCAAGGAGCGGCTCCTATCTGGATCTCATGTGATAGACTCTCGACTGAGACTGGCTGACACGAACGAATCGTCTTTTAACTGTTTACGGACCTTCGTATACGACAGTGACCACTGCGGACTTAGTGCCATGATCACAATAAAAGACGAATTCGCGGAGATGGCAGAGTATGTCCAAATGCGCCCCTACGATTATAGTAAGGCGCGTTGGCCACGTTTTAGCAGTAACCTGGCGAGATCGCTCACTTCGAGTGATTCCTTCCCACCATCCAATAGGAACCTGTCAAACGGCGAGATCGACAGGTACCTCAGACAAATGGATGATAAAATTAAGCAGACGATGAACAGTACGATACCTCGCCAACGACAGCACGATACCACAAACGTATACCGAAACGCGACAATCGACGCACTGCATAGACAAAAAAGTAGACTACTGACAAGACTCAAACTCTTGTCTTGGCGGTTTACCGACGGACAAAACTCGGAGGTCAGGTTACTGAAATCACTGATTAAAAATATCCAACAGTTGATCAAGGAAAATTACAGAATATCTGTAAGTTTGTATTGGAACAACAGAATTCGTGCTGTAAATTCCAACAACGCGAGTATGTTCCCGCAAATTAACAAAATATTTCGGAGAAACAATCAGAATGACATTCAGGATCTGAAACTTTCGAGAACGTCAGACAATGAACGTCTTTTACAAACAATCGGCATTGATCTGGAGAGCGCCGTCTTGGATGATGATTTCTTCGTGATCGAGGATCCTCAGGAGAAGGTGGCGACAGTGGGAGCTGTCTTCCAGGAAGTCTATAAGTTGAATGATAGCATTCGCCCAAACCACGAATTGGAAAACAGAGTTCTACTTCATCACTCCCACCTTAGAAATAATATTGATCATTGGCGATCCGAGAATCTTGGTTTTACCAGATTCGATTACGATTTCATGGCAAATAATGCCGTCACCAATGTAGGGGCGAACAACTTGTTTATTTCGACGGGGGATCTCCAGATGATCTTCGAGTCACTGAAGAGAAAAAAATCCGCGGGTATCGACGGTATATCCAACGTTGTGCTTAGGCACCTTTCGCCAGTGGCTGTAGAGAGGTACACCATCCTGTTCAACAATGCACTGAATAATGCATATTATCCAGTGCTCTGGAAGACAGCGGTGGTGCAACCAATCCCCAAGAAGGGTAAAGACACCTCTAACCCATCAAATCTTCGGTCGATAAGTCTCCTTCCAAGTATCAGCAAGGTCTTCGAGAAGGTGGTCCATAGAGCCCTGTCTAAATGGGTTGAGGACAATAAAATCATCCCGGATAACCAATTCGGTTTCAGAGCGGGGCATAATACTATTCATGCTGCGTCGAAACTCGTGTCGGATATCCAATGGAACAAATGCAAGAACCAATGCACGGGTGCCTGTCTGATTGACTTGGAAAAAGCCTTCGACACCGTATGGTTAGAAGGGCTGTTTTACAAGCTCAGTCGGCTGGGCATAAGTAAACCACTGCTATATATGATTTTCGACATGTTAACAGGTAGAAAGTTCGCAGTGAAAATGGCCAACGTCACTTCTACCCAAACATTTGATATTAACAACGGACTGCAACAGGGTACGGTGAACTCGCCGATCCTGTTCAACATTTACTTCAGTGATTTGATAGCTTCTCTTCACCATTCAATAGCGTATGCGGACGATTTAATCGCGTACAGGTCAGGTCCAACGATCGACGTCATTGTCACTCTCTTGCAGCGTGACTTCAAAAAAAATTCAGCAGTATTGTGATGACTGGAAGTTGAAAATCAACTGCCAGAAATCGGAAACTATTTTGTTCAGAACGCCATTGTCTAGGGCCTCCCAAGACACTAGAAAAAATTGGCGCGGGTTCTCAATTCTTGGACCGGACGGGCGCCCACTGGCGAAACAAAATGTAGTCAAATACCTTGGGATCTCACTAAACCAGTATCTATATTTTGACAAACATATAGATGCTGCTCTGGCGAGGGCCCGGGGCGCTTTTGCTCTTACAAGATGGCTGTTTCATAGCAACCAACTTGATTCGAGAGTGAAGGTTATTTGCTACATGGCCTTAATCAGGCCCATGATTGCATATGGATGTCCCGTGTGGTTCAATGTGAGAGCTAGCTTAATGGAAAGGATTCGGGTGTTTGAGAGACAATGGCTCAGAAGTTGTCTTGGGTTATATAGGACACCCGGTTCTGAGTACACGAAATTTCACCCGAACGAGGTCCTATACAATAGGGCCAGGATTGTACGGGTGGATAATTTCCTAATAAAACTGATCCGGGGTCACGTTGCGAGGACAATGACTTCGGTCAATAACTTGATCTCCGTGGCTTACTTCCCTAATTACATGTACCACGAGAAAGTTCGCCTTAGCGGCTTTGTCCCCCCAGAGGCATTCCTCTATTTAGATTAATGTGGGCTGATCCAGGATGAATTTGCGGTTCCGCTAACCTTCCACGTGGCCCGTAAGTCTGTGGAGCGGCGGCTCCTCTACGAACGTGATGTTGCGCTCCGCGAGCCCGAGCGCCACAGGTTTAGTAGATCAGTGTCGCACCAAGATCGGGGAGACGTCGTCCGACAGCATCAACGCTTTTGGTGGCTGGAGCGGACTGCGTAGTGGTTAACTTTGATAGGTCAGCCTCTTTAAGGCAAAGCTTACCACATGCCAATGGCAGGCTTACATAGACTAAGGCAGGTTAGATTAGAGTAGGTAAGGGCAGGCTAAGGCTGGCTAGGGTGGCAGGTAGGTTTAGTTTAGTTTTAGCTTTAATTTTAAAAAAAGAAAAATCTTCTTCTTCTTTTCCTTTTTCCGGCGTTGTTATGGTCAGAAGTGTAGGACCATAACCTTTCCACTTAACTGCATTCCTACTGGTCCGCTTGTGGGGTCCGCCGGTTTGACCTCAGAAAGTAGCGGCAGGCTTCCCGGTTTGGGATTACTTCATCGCTGAGGCCAATCAAATGCTGGTGTTTCTGCATTTTTTTGCACCAATTGTTTTTCGGCCTGCCTTTGTTTTTTTTTTTTTTTTTTTTTTTTTGTGACACGGGCATGCTCCAGATTTTTTTTTGTTTGATCTTACTCTTACAACACCGGTGATCTCCAGTCGTGCCAACCCACTGATTTGCATGTACACTTGTGGGGCAGTTTAATGGTGGTATATGTGTCCCTAGGCTCACCTTGTTTTCTGATTGCCTAGATGTGATTTTTGTTTACCTTTGTTTTAGTCGCCTTTTACGACAAGCGAGAGGTATCGCTGCAGGGATATTCTAAACCCGTCCCTACACGGAATTTAAAAAAAAAAAAGTATGTATATATATTTTAGTTAAGGTAGGGTTCAGTTATTATTAGTTATAAGTTTCTTTGTTAAAAAAAATTATCTGATTCCAAGTTTTTTTTAAATATCACTTTTCTTGGCTTAAGTTGTTTATTTATTTTAATTATTACAAGTAAATCGTAAGGCCGAAAGGCATAGTCTTAAGTTGTTCTATTTGCTTTAGAGTGTCCGTATAGGGCCAGTTAGGTATTTTATGTCAGTTAATATTTAAGCTAGTTTTAAGCATTTTTGTCTAGTATAAGTGATTTCTAAAAATATAAAAACAAAAATGAATTTAAAAAAAAAAAAAAAAAAGTAAAAAATAAAACAAGAAATCAGTGTGAATAAAATGGCAGCTATCTACGGTTCTGTGGAAAAATTGAAAGCCCGGGAAAATTTCGATGTCTGGAAGATAGATAAAAGGTCTGTGGTCATACGTTGAGAAGGAGCCATCCGACACAGACCCAACCGAAAAGGCAAACGATTTGAAAGCAAGATCAGAAATCATATTATTATTGGAAACGCAAAACTATTCCTTTATTGCTGGTGCGAAGACAGCAAAACAAGCATGGGATACACTGACAAATGCATTTGAAGACAGTGGCCTTTGCCGTCGAGTAAGTTTATTGCAGGAATTAGTCCAATTGAATTTATCCGATTGCGATTCAATGGAATCATTTATAAATCGCATGGTTATGATTTCCATTAAAGTAAAAAAAGCTGGTCTCGAAATATCCGTCGAAATAATTGCTTCGTTAATGTTGGGAGGGCTGCCTGACAATTACAAACCACTTGTAATGGCATTGGAAAACTCTACAACAAAATTGACGACGGATGCGGTAAAAACTCTACTTTTGCAAGAAGTCAAATATGATTCAAAATCGAGTGACCAAGCAATGGTAGCAAAATCGTTCAAACCAAAACATAAATTCAACTTGAAATGTCATTCATGCGGTGAGACAGGACATTATGCGAGAAATTGTACAAAGAAACGGGAAGGTCGGAAGGGAAGTAAAATTGCCCTCACTACCTCATTTCTCGCAAAAAGTTCATACGCAAACGAATGGTTTATTGATTCAGGTGCGTCGGCTCACATGACTAGGTTTGCATGCATCTTGAAAAATATAACAGTTCCACCAAACGGAGAAGTTGCTATAGCCAACAACGAAAAACTAAAAATTGGTTACCTTGGTGATGTTGACTTAACCTTACAAAATGGCGTATGCGCGACGCTGTCAGATGTTTATTATGTGCCGGATTTAACAACAAATCTTCTATCAGTAAGCCAAATGGTAAATAATGGCAATCGACTAGTGTTTCGTGGAAAATACTGTAACATTTTTAGTAAAAGTAATCAGTTAATTGCAACAGCAACAATGGTCGATGGAATGTATCGATTAAATTGCAAAGCTAAGGAGCAAATTCAAAGTGCAAGTGTTACTGCTGCAATGTCTATGAGTGCAAATTGTAAAAGTTCAGCGAAATCAAATGAACGTTTATGGCATCGACGTCTAGGTCACATTTGTGATGTTAATTTGAGAAAGATGAGCAATACAGTTAAAAGTGTGAAAATCAGTGGAAGTGATAAAGCTAAATGCGTTGTTTGCGTTAAAGGCAAACAAACTCGAGCTCCCTTTAAAGATGTTGGAAATCGTGCCACAAATTTGATTTATCTAATACACTCAGATATATGTGGTCCAATTTCTGAACGTTCCATTGGTGGTGCAAACTATTTTCTCACCTTTATCGACGATTATAGTAGAAAAGTATTTGTTTATCCACTGAAAGAAAAAAATCAAACATTTAATGTCTTTATTCAGTTTAAGGCTTTTGTTGAAAACCAATGTGGCAGAAAAATTAAAATCTTGCGAACTGACAATGAAGGAGAGTTCTGCAGCAAACCCTTTCAACAGTTGCTCACGAAAAACGGAATTCAGCATCAAAAAACCGCTCCGTATACACCTGAGCAGAACGGAGTTGCTGAACGAATAAATCGAACTCTTGTTGAACGCATTCGATGCATGCTCATTGACTCTGGTCTGAGTAAGAGATTTTGGGCTGAAGCCTTGTCCAGGCAGCGTATTTGATAAAGCGGGTTCCTTGCAGGAACGAAAAATCCATAACTCCTGAAGAAATCTGGTCCAAAATGAAACCGGACTTATCTATGGCAAAGGTGTTTGGATATAGAGACTCGTACACGTTCCTAAAGAGAAACGTAAGAAACTTGAAACAAAGCCAATTGAATGCATCATGCTAGTTATCAGCAGAGATGTAACGTTCTTTGAAGATAAACCTTCTGAAAATGAAACGGTGAATATAACTAATAAAGAACTATATAATAATTCCTTTTCGTCGGCAGGAATACTCATTTATGAAGGTGAAGAAGACAATGTCGATTCAGGGGGCGAGTGTATAGGCGAATCTTCCATTGCCGACAATAACTCGATTAATGTCACAATCGAAACATCTACTCCGGTGAAACCCAGCGTAGGCGAAACGAGCGAAACCAACAACGATTCTCATTTTTCTAATGTCGAGAGAAGAGTAGCTGGTGATAGTGATGTAGCCGATAATACTCTGAGTGAAAGCAGCGACATGTCCTTCAGCGATGATAAGGATGATACATACGTTCCCAATAAATCTGTGGATACACCGCAAGAACTTCGTAGATCAAAGCGCATCGTCAACCCTAGAAAACCACAATTCAATTTTTGTGCAACGGAAATAAGTGAATGTGAACCTGATACATTTGAAGAAGCACTGTCCAGCCCAAATGCAAACAAATGGACGGAAGCTATGAATGAGGAAATGATGTCGCTGCGTGAAAACCAGACTTGGCATGTGGTGGACTTACCTGCAGGAAAAAAACCCATTAAATCCAAGTGGGTTTTCAAAATCAAACGAGATTCACATGGTAAGATAGTTAGATATAAAGCAAGATTGGTTGTGAAGGGTTTTTCACAAAAGCAATGTGTTGATTACGTTGAAGCCTTTGCACCAGTCGCAAAATATACCTCAATTCGTTTTCTTTTGGCCACAGCAGCAAAATTTAATTTACGAATCCGTCAAATGGATGCGGTCACTGCATTTCTCAATGGAGAACTGAAAGAGGACATACATATATATGGTTCAACCAAAAGGATTCGACAATGGTTCAAGAAATGTATATAAATTGTTAAAATCATTGTACGGCTTGAAACAATCCAGCCGAGTCTGGAATAATAAATTAAACAAAGTTTTAACGAAATTTGGCTTAAAACGATCGTAAGCTGATCAATGCGTATACTACAAGGTAGAGAATGGCGAAATGCTATTTGTGGCAATATATGTAGATGACGTGTTGATGTTTGCAAGTAATGCTGAGTTAGAACGTCAATTAATGGATGAGTTATGCATGCGTTTTAAAATGAAAGACCTAGGAGAGGCGTCTTCAATTTTGGGTATTTCAATTACACGCGACAGATCAACCGGAACAATTTCAATAGATCAATCTGGGTACATTTTCGAAATTATCGAACGTTTTGGTATGAGTGACTGTAATCCAGTTGCAACACCTTTGAATATCAATCAAAAAATTTCGCGTAGGATGTGCCCCAGAACCGTAGAAGAACAACAGGAGATGTCACTTGTGCCATACATGGAAGCCATTGGTAGCTTGTTGTTTGCAGCTCAAACCACTCGTCCTGATATCTCTTATGCTGTAAACTTACTTAGCCGATATAGCAGCAACCCCGGCAAGGCACATTGGGCCGCGGTGAAGAGAGTTCTTCGATATCTACAGGGAACGATAGATAAGAAATTGATTTATCGAAACGACACAACGACGCAGACGAAATTAAAGGTTATTGTGATGCCGACTGGGGTAGTGATCTTGATGAAAGAAAATCCACAACGGGCTATGTTTTCACTATGCACTATGCAAACTCTTGGGGATCAAAACGTCAACCAACTATCGCCCTATCAACAACAGAAGCAGAGTTCATGTCAATGGTATCTGCAATGCAGGAGTCAATGTGGCTTAAAAGACTTGAACGCGAGCTACTTCCATCGTCATCGAAACAAATGATAATTTACTGTGACAATTAAAGTGCCATACAGCTCGCTAAAAATAACGCATACTCTGCCCGGACTAAACACATCGAAATAAAGTCAAAATTTATACGCGAAAAAATTAATGATGGGTCAATACAAATTGAATACAAACCAACAATACATATGATAGCAGATATCTTCACGAAGGGTGTAGTGGGCACCAAACTATCAGTATTTACAAAGGAACTTGGCCTAATGTAAATAAACTTTTCTCCTCATTATTTTCTGTAATATTGATTATTTGACCGCTATGTTACTATAGAGTTATGATATTGAAGTTTTGTTTTACTTTTGAAGATGAATTTGTTTGAATTTGTTTGTCTATACATATGTATGTAATATGTATAGACATATTTGTAATGTACTGAATAATATATAACCTATGTTTTTGATTTAGTCACATTACTAAAAATGAGAAAAAGGGTATGTAATCTCATATTAGTAAATAGTTATTGTTTGTTGGGGGAGATTTAAACGGACATGTCGGGAAGACAAGCGAAGACTATGAAGGCTACCACGGAGGGCTGGGATACGGCACCAGGAACTCTTCAGGTGAAGATATCCTAAACATGTGCAAGTCGTACGGTCTTATAGTGCTAAATACCATGTTCGTCAAACAAAACCGGCACCTGATCACTTATAGCAGCGGCGGAAATGAAAATCAAATAGACTATCATTTGGTATCCAGTTTCATGAAGCCACGAGCTAAAGATTGCAAAGTGATCCTGGGAGACGCGATCGCCCCTCAACACCGTCTCCTCCTGACTGAATTTTTTATGGATGCGAGAAAGAAGTCAAAGCAGCAAACGAAGGCGTCTGAGAGAATCAAGTGGTATAAGCTTTATAAAGGAAAAGGCGAAGCTTTTATCACCAACATGGAAAACTACCTCTCTTCCATTATCGATGAGGTCGGTAATGAAGAGTGCAGAGCACAAGACATGTGGGATTCCCTACAACAATCTGGCCTGGAGAAAGCCAAATCACTGCTCGGAACATCTAAAGGCCCCTGCCAACCCGCAAAAGAAACCTGGTGGTGGACAGACGAAGCCAAAGCAGTGATACACGAAAAGAAAATGGCTTTCCAAGCTTGGTCAAAGTGCTCTTCTACTAATAGAGAGGAAAAAGCTCGCCGTGAAAAGGTATATAGATGTTGCAAAGGTATCGCGAAGAAAAAATGCGCCGAATTCAAAGCGAAAAGCATGGAAGGCCTCTATCAGGAATTGGAAGAAATATCGTCTTCCGCGTCTGACAGGAACCAGGCTACCCAGGAGCTTCGACAAAACAATTTGAACAAAGGAGCAAATATCTTTAAGATAGCCGCCCAGAGAAGAAGAAATGCTCAGGAGATTCGTTTCCCAAAGTTTATTAACAATGCTGAAGGCCAACTCCTTGTGGAAGACGAAAAAATTCTCCACAGATGGCGACAGTATTGCGAGGAACTTCTGAACGAACAGTTTCCCCGAGTGTACTTTCCAAGAGCCGCCCCGAATCATGCCGAAATATCCGACATCACAGTCGAAGAAGTTCGGTACGCGGTTAAAAACTCCAAGAAAAGAAAAGCTGTTGGGCCGGACGGGATACCCTCTGAGTTCTGGAAAAAGATATGAGACATCGGGTCTAGATGGTTCTTATCTCCAAACTTATGAGAGGCGACACTATGCCTAATCAATGGAGGGAAAGCTATCTTCTTCCATTGCACAAAGGAAAGGGTGATACGCGAAATTGTGATAACTACCGTTCTGTCAAGCTGATGTCGCACACCATGAAGATCGTTGAACGGGTATTAGATAGCCGACTGCGAAAAATAATACGACTATCTGATGACCAGTGCGGGTGTGTCTCGGGTAAATCAACAACAGATGCAATCCAAAGTATAAGGATCATGATGGAAAAGCATCGTGATTCTTCAAAGGACTTGCATATGGTGTTGGTTGATTTCGAGAAGGCCTTTGACCGGCAACCAAGAGATCTTTTATGGGTAGCGCTAAGACAAAAAGGAGTTCCAGAAACCTACGTGCGAGTGATTATGGACATGTACGAGAGAGCAACGACAAGAGTAAGATGCACCGCAGGAGTCACCGAAGAGTTCGCAATCAAAGTCGGTGTACACCAAGGGAGCGTCCTCAGCCCACTGCTTTTTATAGCAGTCCTTGATTGCTTGCTTGAAGGAAAAGTGACGGACCCCAATGTGCACCAGCTATTCTTTGCTGACGATGGGGCCATTATAAGTGATGATCAGGCGTCCCTACAACGAGCACTTGATGTGTGGGTGGACATTTTTGAGGGACACGGGTATCGTATTAGTTCAAAGAAGACAGAGTATCTGTGCTGCCCGTTCTCTGACCCTCATCAGCCTATTCCAGACATTTACTTGAATGGAAGAGTGCTTCCCAGGTGTGAAAAGTTTAAATATCTGGGATCTATGATTAATAGAGAAGCAACTTGTGATGACGACATCAAACATCGCGTAAGCGTAGGGTGGATGAAGTGGCGGGAAAACTCCGCCATTTTCTGTGATCGAAAAATGCCCCCTAAGCTGAAAGGAAGGCTCTACACTTCAGTTGTACGTCCGGCGCTCACATACGGTTCACAATGCTGGACAATGCACAAAAAGTATGAGAGCAAATTAACGGCAACTGAGATGAAGATGCTTCGCATGACAGCGGGACTAACAAAGCGTGACAGAATTAGAAGTTCGAAGATCCGAGGAAGCCTCCACGTAAAAGAAACCATCACAAGAAATATAGAGCGCAACCGACTCAGTTGGTATTGGCATGTTCAAAGGAGAGATCCTTTGAACCCCGTCCAAAAGGCGTTATCAATCAACATTCCAATTTCAACACGCAAAAAAGGCAGGCCGAAAAACAATTGGTGCAAACAAATGCAAAAACACCAGCAAACAATCCCAAACCGGGAAGCCTGCCGCTACTTTCTGAGGTCAAACCGGCGGACCCCACAAGCGGACCAGTAGGAATGCAGTTAAGTGGGAAGGTTATGGTCCTACACTTCTGACCATAACAACGCCGGAGAAAAAAGGAAAAGAAGAAGAATCGTATCGAAAGCTTTAGTCGATGAATAACCCTGCAGTACACTTTTTTTATCTAGGTTTGACGTGAGTTATTCATGGGGAGTGTTATCGTGAATTCCTATTTAATAATGTAAACAGTTAATAATTAGTTATAACGAGCAGTCAATACAGTCAATGAATTTGGTAACCTCAAATAAATCTTTCCTTTTTGTTCCGACTACGGAAGCGACAACACGTTTTATTTAACTGCACGAGGAATATCAAATAACAAGCCAAAAGTTATTTCTCTTAGCGGGTTCCTCATTTCTTTTACAGCTTTAGATTTTAAACAGAGATTTGTTACCTTCTTTGTCATTCCAGGAAAATAATATTTTTCCAATATTTGAATTTTGTTTTCTCTGTCGTTTCTGTGAGCGGGATTATATGTCTGAATTACAATATTATCTTGGTCTTTTTCGCTTTTAACGTCCTGGACCTGTTTTTGTGTAAAGCGTATTCGATAAACGCTAAAGTATGTTTTGTAAATATTTTGAATCATTCCCATTATATTTTCGGCTGTTTTAATGCAATTGGTTAAGGCGTTTTTTAAGGATTTCGGTTAACATGGTCTCATTATAAAAGGGTGAAGTGATGGTATGTCAATGGTACGTTGGGAAGACAATTTCAAAAGTTTCGCTATGGGGTGTGCCTCCTTGGAGGAAAATCTGATTCTTAAAACAGTTTATGGGGGAGTCGATGCTGTAGCTTAGACCGTTATATGAACTTTCGTCACTGTGAATGGTTGGAGTCAATGAATTAATTTGAGTATACTGTGATGGTCTTGATAGGGCGTCAGCTACTACATTGCTTCTTATTGGCTTGTACTTACGGTTATAATTGTATTCCTCTAGTGACGCTTTCCATCGCTTTAGCCTTGCATTGTTGTTTTTGCTGCTAAGGGCATGAGGTAAGGGTTGATGATCCGTATACATAGATGAAAACTTTTGCCGCACCGTATAGGTAATTCCTGAGGGAGTTTAATGCCCATTTAATGGCCAGCATTCAAGGTTCTTGAGATAAAAGTAATTGACTTGTTTTCTTGCGACAGGACAGCATCTATGGCGACAGTTCGACGCGTTTGTTGTTAGCTCCAATTGTTTTGTTTTAAGTCCTGATAGGTCAAAATTATGTCATCAGATACTAGTGATTGTTTTATTTTCTCAAAGGCTTCTTGGGCATCATCGTTAAGATTTATAGCTTTTTTGCTAGAAATATTTCTGGACAGACGTCCATCCTCCCCCCTTAATCTCGGATGAATCTCCGATAATACCCTGGCAGACCAAGGAAAGATCTTAATTCTTTTAGGGTTTTTGGAGGTGAAAAACCTTTTATTGCCTTTACCTTTTCCGGATTTCTCATTTCATTTCCAGAAGCATCATTGCCAAGAATTCCAGGTAAAGATTTTAGTTGAGGCATTAGGAAAAATTTAATTTTGATATTTAAGCCGAAAAGGTTAAGGAAGGTATGTTCACTAACTTTAACATTTCCTCCTAGGGAATTAGCGTAAAAAGGATTTTCATTAGAGAGGAACAGCTTAGTCTAAAAAATTAATGTCGTTGAATTTTTGTGGTTCGTTTTCGTATTGTTGTGATAGTGAGTCCGCGTACTCTTGTAGAGTCTGTTCGTGTTGGTCATTTTCGTGTTGTATTGCCTATTTAGGTCTTCAGATTCTATTTCCACTTCGGTGTTCAAGTGGAAGTTCCCCTATATTTTTGATGGATGAATCTGTCGTGATGGTGGCGCAATGGTTTTTTTTTAAGCGCCTGTGGCCAATTCACTTGTTGTTACCTGTTCACGTAGGTAACATTGTTCGTCTTGATGGTAGAAGTGTCCATCGGCTCTGGAGGTTGTTGGTGTCTTTGATTCGTCTGTTGCTGATTACCGTTTGTAAATGGTAGTGGGGTCTTTGAGGAACATTGGCCTCGGGTTAAAATTGTTCGAAGTTGTAGGTCTCGGGGCGCAATTATTGACATTTGGAGCGGTCCACCGTGATTAGTGCAACAGTTCTTGGAAATAGTGCTGTCGATTCAGGGGATGCGCTATTTGAGGAATACGCCTAGGTGGGACAGGAGGCTGTGGTTGATGCGCTCTTCTAGTATGAGTTGCCATTGCATACTGCGCTCTGAAGTTCTGGTTTTCGAGCTTCAGACAAAGGTGTAATGCCTGAGGCAAGTCCACAGGTTCTCATATGCCGAGAAGTCTGGGCAAATCACCTTTTAAGCCTGGTATAAAAATATCCAAGGCTTTGTCTCGGTACGTATGCATTAATAAAATTAAGGCTTTTCCACCAATACATACATGAAATTTTGTTTAAAATTAATGAAAGGTGTGAATATACCTCTTGATAAAATTCGTGGACTGAGGAGTTACCCTGTACCAAGGACATCATCTGGTATTCTAACGTTCCAAGGTCTCATTTATCTGCATAATGCAGAGTTAAACAACGGGTAATACAGTCCCAATATAGCGGGGTATTATTGGATTCGAGGACATGGTCCGCATGACCAATAATTTTATTTCGAATGATCCCGAAGTATTTTTAGGATCCTTTTATGGGGTCATACATTTTTAAAATTCGTTCTGCGCTTTTTTGCTAGGAGCTAAATTCTCCCGGTTCGCGTAAACTCCTGACAACATCAGGGATTTTGTCGAGCTCAGCGCAATTTCCTCGCTGGTCTTGATTAATCGATTGATCAATTCCCGGAATTGATCTGAATTCGGGTTTATTATCGATTGTATAATACATCACTTGTAGTATTTGAGTGATTCTGCAGGATATTAAGGATTAATTTGGTTGGGATAAGTTGTTGGCACATTTAATACCGGGAGCCGGATAAGATTGGGATTAGACATCTTTTTTCTTTTCTTGTTAAAAGATTATTTCAGATGCAAGAGTTGGAAAAAAATTAAATTGTTTCTTCTATATCCTTATATTTCACAGGGATGGGTTTTGTTCTAATTGTAGATATTAATGACAATACTAAGATATTTGTTATTTATACTTAAGATTCGTTTAGGATCTTAAAGCTATTAGTACAGTTTTATAGTTCATAGTTTAAGTATATAAGTAATAAGTTTATAAGTTTTAATAACTTACAGTAGAATGATGAATATCAGATGTATCCTTCTGCTCGAGCGGCTGACGATGTCCGTCTCCTTTTTGCTTAGCTATTAAGGGGCCTCGTTCTCGCACACGCAGGATTGGTTTCCTTTCTGAGTTCTTAGTCACTTGAGCACTATTGTTGTTATTAATTAATTAATTAATTTTTTCCCACTGTTTGCTTGGTCACTTTTTTATTATTAACCTTTCTTTTGTTATTTTTAATCACTATTATCTTAGGCGCTGTTGTAATTTTTATTATTATCTTAGTCACAAAGGATTCTAATTGTTGGAGTCTTCTTTAATTATCACTGTCACTATTTATGTTTTTTACTTAATAACTATATTATTTTCGCAGTAGTTCTAGTTTAGCACCGCGGGTCGCGAGAGATTACTTAAACTTCGCGGGGTCCCGGGACACAGGTATTGTTTCCGACAATGTGCATTTCTTGAGGGCTTTTTGTAAAATGGGAAAATGAAAGTGAATATTCTTTTAGCACTGCTTGAGGGCTTTTTATCACTGAAGTATCGCGAAAACTCTGTCCCAGCTCGAGCGCCAGTTATTATTATATTTTTTGCATTTTTAAAAAAAGATTTATTTTTCGGGCAGAGGTACCCCGTTCGAATAAAGCCAACTTATCAGTAACAGAAAATCGGACTTATACTCTAAATACTACAGCTAGTGCAATGCAGGTCATCCGGTGGCGGAGCGTTCTCACAGCTGAACTCATATTACACCTGCCGTACGTGATGGAATGTAGCGGTATCGTTTAGCCCATATAGTGCGTCAGCTTATTTTTTTGATGGAGACTTCGTGTGTTGTGGGAACGTATGCTTCGTTGAGAATATAATTTTTTTGGTGTTAACTTACATCAAGATAAGTCTCTGACAACAATCGGTAAATTCAACTATCTGGAAACAGCCCTATATGGAAAGGCAGCTGAAACATTAGTTGGTCTCTCTCCCTCCGAGGCGAATTACAATACAGCCATCACTTTGCTGAGAGATGAGTACGGAAATAATGACAAGATAGTGTATCATACCACTCAGCCATTACTTGCAATTCAGCCAGTGACTTCCAAAAGTGACGTTTTTGCTTTGAGACGACTTCCGTACTAACTTCTACTCGCTCAGTAGCAGCTTGGGCATTCCATCATCCAGTTATTTTGTTTTGCTGAAAGGAGTGTTGTTACGTTCTCTTACACACGACTTGAGTTTCGACTTTCGCCGGTATTACGATTACTCCATTGAAAATACCGAAAGCTCTCGTCTTCAAGATGTACTCGTGGATGGTGTGGTAAGTGGTGAATCCGTCTCTGAACCCTTGTCAAAGTTGTCAGCTGGTGATAAACAAGTAAATTGCTTACTAAAATTCTTAAAAAGAGAGTTCGAGTCTCTGGAAAAGGCGAATGAAGCGAAATCTAATTTTGCGCACAAAAACCTGTCAATGCGGCTGTGGGCTTATTTACTGCTGGATCGAAAGAAAATTATCTATTTTATAAACCTGTAAATCACGAAACGAGGAATTGTGCATCTAGTGCTATAACGTTGGAGCAAAAAAAAAACATTATTGCGTGAGGAGGGTAGATGATTCATATGCTAAGTTTTTTGAAAAAAAGAAAAATTTTTCTTAGCTTAAGTTAATTATAATAATGTTAATTGTAAGTTATTTATTTAGTAGCCGAAAGGCATATGTTAAAATAATTCAGTTTGTTTTAGAGTGTCCGCCTAGGGCCAGTAGGATTCCTAAATTTGTAAGGATAGTTAAGCTAGTTTTAAACATTTTTGTCTAGGATAAGATAGATCTAAGAAACTATTGTATAAATAAAAATGAATTACAAAACAAAACAAAAGGATAGATGATTCTAGAATGTGTAAGGTAAAAGGGACCGTATGCAAAACATGCAATCCGTGTTACGCGACAACACAGTGTGATCCATTGCAAACGACATGTGCTTATGATGGCAGTGAACATGGTGCATTTGGTGTGTTTGTTCACATAATTTTAGACGGTGGAAGCCAATTATCATCTGTGAAATTTGCCTTGGCTCAACGTCTCGATTTGCCTGTCATTGGGATGTATAATTTAAGTGTACTTCCCTTCGGTAGTTCGCAGCCTAAGCCTAGCAAATTGCATAACAGGGTTCAAATGGTGTTACGCAGCCAGTAATATGATCAAGCGGTGATTTTAGAAGCAATCGAGGTTCCAGAAATATGTGTGGATGTGCTCCCTATACCAACTAAAGACGCAGCGATTTCTATTCACAATTAGCTGATGCTCGAGCACAGGGAGAGGGAATTAGCTGATACATTAATAATAATATGCGACCGGCGAGCACAAACATCTTAAGGATCAAGGCCCATCCGAAAAGTATCGAAACTAACGCGGACAAATCTTATAATTCATCATCATCACTGAATTTATATACGGTTGCATCAAAACAGCAAGATATAAGTTAACACATAAAGTCAACATATGCGAGGGCAAGCAGGGAACAATATCCCCCATAGCAACTATAGGTTTTAGCGTAACATCTGCTATGGTATGGTATCTGCACCTGCGATGACCGCCAGCTATAGAATGCTTTGCTAAAACAGCATCCGGCGTGACCGCTAGCTATGCGACTTTCGCATGTGTTGACGAGTCTTCTCTGAGTCAGTCTCAGACTAGTGCTCCAGCGAACAAGTCTTAATAGAAGACAAAATCAGTCGCATTAAACCAAGTGTTATAAATTAAGATACTAAACAAAAATTTAAAAATAAAGACACTTTTTACATTAAAGCAAACCAAGAGTTATTAATTGGCGCCCAACGCCAAAAGTGTTAAAAATTGGTAAATTGAAGTGCGGTTCATAGGATAAATATTTCGTTTCGAAAGAAAACAAAAATAAAACTAAGGGTGATAAAAATAAAACACAGCAATAGACTAAAGCAAGTGGAGCACAACAAAAAAAAAAACAATAAAGAATACAGCATATAAATAAATAAAAAGCAACTATAAAGGGACATAGTAGCGGGCATCACGTATTATCCATCAATTATCAGCGAAAGAGGCTGCGATACCTTTGCGCAAGCAATTTTGGTGAACATTTTCTGATTTCATTTACAAATAGTATTATAAAATTGAATGAATTGAATCATTTTTTTTGTTATACCTTTATTACCATTCTATTATTATCCATTCTAATAACTGTATCATCAACTATATCATTACATAATATGTATTTTTGGCTATTAGTAGAACACTTATTCTTCTTTATATGCATTAAACTTATCATATGAATTTGGAACGCAGTTAGTTCCTTGTAAGTGTTAACCTATTGTACAAGCGCTTTGTTTGTTAAATAAGAACGAAACCCAACTCCGTTCTGTAATCACCTTGGCATTACAAGCCTCAGTTGAGCAAACACAGCAATCGTTTCAAAATGCCATCAGTGATTTAACGAACCGGTTAGTTAATCTTGAAACGCCCTCAAGGGTTGTTGAGTATAAGGCTGCGGCAATTGATCCACAAAAGAAATATGACGAATCTTTAGATATCGTTAAGTCCCTTCCCGATTTTCATGGGGATCAAGCAAAATACGTTTCATGGCGTCAAGCTGTTTTTGCTGCGCACAAATTATTTGAAGTCTACGAAGGAAGCTCAAGGTATTATCAAGCCGTAGCCATAATTAGGAACAAATTGTAGGTTCCACAGACTCGGTATTGTGATCATCTAATACTTTTCTAAATTTTAAGGCAATTATCGCTAGGTCACATTTTACAAGCAAAGGACAAAAGACCTTATTGAACATGAAATGTCAAATCTCAAGCAGGGACAACTATCAATTGTAGATTTTTATGATGCATTTATGATGATTACACTTATTATAAACAAAATTATAATGACACACCAAGGTAATAAGGAATTAGTTGTTTTTCTCAGCCAAGAGTACCGACACGACGCGTTAAGGACCTTTATATCTGGCTTACGGAAGGCAATGACCGACATTCTATTTTCCTCTAGGCCAACAGACATGCCAAATGCATTGGCACTTGCACAAGAGTTAGAAGCTAATCATGCACAATATGCTTTTGCAAATTCATTCGCAAATCGAAACGAACGGTCGACTTATCCCGGGACTAGAGCAAATTACGGTTATAACTCAACAAATTCACCCCTCTACCCGCATTATAATTTCCAACAGCCTAGATCGAGTCAAATGGAGATAGATCAATCAACATCTCGATCTAATATTAATACGCGTAGATCCCCTTTGCAAAATAATGCAAATAACACCCGTAACGCGCCACATAACAACCATGTTAGCAATGCCAATCCAAAAAGTAATCCGTTCATGACAATAAAGCGATCGCCTCCTTCAGACTCCTACTCTCGGGATTGGTCATTAGGGAGGCAGCATTCTTCAATCCGGCAACCACCACCATTTTGCAAAGAGTAAACAACCTGTATCAGAAGAACCTGAAACAGGAAACCTCGGGGTTGAATAAGTACAACAGCTATGAAAAACACTTACATATGTGAAGAGTATGACGATTCATTTTCACAAACATGTACGGATGTTGATAACGAGGATTTGGAAGTGGCTGCCAAAATAATTTTTTTAGGGGTAGGTCCCTCCTGCCGTTTGTCAGTAAAATATTAGCAGGTAGGGAAGTCAAATTACTAATTGACACCGGCGCAACAAAAAAATATATCAAGAATCTACACCATCTCAATGGCATCAAACCAATACAGACTCCATTATTAGTAAGATCCGTTCATGGCTAAACCCAAATTGAATTCAAATGTGTCGTTAATCTCTTCAATACATCATTTTTCATCCTCTCCTTCTTTGATACTTTTGATGGAATTATTTGATGCGATTTTTTGCAATCTATAAGCGCACTTCTTGATCTGAAAGAGGGAATCATAAAATTTGACGGTGGCAAAGAGAAGTTGCTGTTTTTCTATTGTGCAGATGTCAACCATATACATATCTATAGGCAACAACAAGGTGCACAAAGAAATTGGCGAGGAATTTTCACTCCTCATAGAGAAGCATCTTAAGGTTTTTGCAGATCCGCGTGAGTTATCGCCATATAATACAAATGTAGTCGCTACCAGCTACAACGGATAATGAACCGGTATATTCAAAGACCTACTCATACCCAATAGGAACCACTCAGTTTGTCAATACTGAAATTTCGAATATTCTCAAACATGTCGTAATTAGACCCTCACGATCACCTTATAATAACAATTTGGGTTGTTGATAAGAAGGGGCTTGATGAAGATGGAAATCGTAAAATACGACTAGTTATCAATTTCAGAAAACTCAACGCAAAAACGATCAATGATAAGTATCCTATTCCAGATACATCAAATATTCTCGTAAATTTGGGGAAGGCTGCATGCTTTTCAACGTTAGATTTGATGTCTGGTTTTCATCAGATTAATTTGTCTGAACATCTTCTTTTTCTTCTTTTCCTTTTTCCGGCGTTGTTATGGTCAGAAGTGTAGGACCATAACCTTCCCACTTAACTGCATTCCTACTGGTCCGCTTGTGGGGTCCGCCGGTTTGACCTCAGAAAGTAGCGGCAGGCTTCCCGGTTTGGGATTACTTCATCGCTGAGGCCAATCAAATGCTGGTGTTTTTGCATTTGTTTGCATCAATTGTTTTTCGGCCTGCCGTTTTTTTTTTTTTTGTGACACGGGCATGCTCCAGATTTTTTTGTTTGATCTTACTCTTACAACACCGGTGATCTACAGTCGTGTCAGCCCACTGATTTGCATGTATACCTGTGGGGCAGTTTAATGGTGGTATATGTCTATATGCCTAGATGTGATTTTTGTTTACCTTTGTTTTAGTCGCCTTTTACGACAAGCGAGAGGTGTCGCTGCAGGGATATTCTTAACCCGTCCCTGCACGGAACATTAATTTGTCTGAACATGATAGGGAAAAAACAGCTTTCTCAATTAATAATGGCAAGTATGAGTTTTGCAGGCTGCCATTTGGACTCAAGAATGGTTCCAGAATTTTTCAAAGGGCCATTGATGATGTCCTTAGGTAAATGCTGCCATATTGACGACATCATTGTTTTTTCTGAAACAGAACAACAACATCTGAAAGATGTAGACAAAATCCTAACCAATCTGTGTGCAACTAACATGCGTGTTCAGGGGAAACATCTAAATTCTTTAAGCAGGAAGTAGAGTTTTTGGGTTTTGTGGTATTTGTGGCACTTGTCCCGGTAAAATTAAAGATATCATAGGTTATAAAACTCCGAAAACTCTTCGTGGACTAGGATCATTCCTGGGACTTACCGGTTACTATGCCAGAATTGCCAAACCACTTACTAAATATTTCTTCTTTTACTTTTTCCGGCGTTGTTATGGTCAGAAGTGACCATAATCTTCCCACTTAACTGCATTCCTACTGGTCCGCTTGTGGGGTCCGCCGGTTTGGCCTCAGAAAGTAGCGGCAGGCTTCCCGGTTTGGGATTACTTTATCGCTGAGGCCAAACAAATGCTGGTGTTTTTGCATTTGTTTGCACCAATTGTTTTTCGGCCTGCCTTTTTTTTTGTGACACGGGCATGCTCCAGATTTTTTTGTTTGATCTTACTCTTACAACACCGGTGATCTCCAGTCGTGTCAACCCACTGATTTGCATGTACACTTGTGGGGCAGTTTAATGGTGGTATATGTGTCCTTAGGCTCACCTTGGTGTTTTCTAAATTGCCTAGATGTGATTTTTGTTTACCTTTGTTTTTGTCGCCTTTTACGACAAGCGAGAGGTATCGCTGCAGGGATATTCTTAGCCCGTCCCTGCACGGAAAACTTACTAAATATTTACGTGGGGAAAATGGTGATTTAAGCTCAAGGCAGTCGAAGAATATCGCAATAAAGCTGGATGAGGATGCTCTTATGGCATTTAATCAAATGAAAAATATTTTAGCTTCGGAGGATGTCCTCCTTCTATATCCTGATTATACCAAGCGTTCGACTTAACGACTGATGCTTCTTCTTATGCATTAGGTGCAGTCCGGTGCAGCAAGGTGGTCGACCTATTACCATGATTTCCAGGTACCTTTCTAGTTTAGTCCCTTCAAACTCTGCGTAACTATTTGCATGGTGTAAGGCAACTCAACATTTATGCAGACCACCAACCTCTAACCTTTACGATATTCGACAAAAACCCGAGCATGAAAATCGAACGGTGGAAAGCATTTATAGAAGAGTTTTCTCCTACATTTTTTTTATAAACCAGGAAAGGAGAACTATGTTGCTGATGCCTTGTCCAGACAACCTTGCAGCATGTGGGTGAGCCAGAATCTGGTACTGCTCACAGTGAAGTATCTTCGAGCAAAGCAATTCGTACTGTTGATGGTATTATCAATTGCTTTCGAAATCAATTGATTCTCAATAAGGAACCAGAGACGAAAAAAATAACTAAAATAGTCTTTGGTAGTATGATGCGACACACCATACCATTTAAAAGTTTTAAAGAGTTGTTTGACTTGTTTAAGATAAGTGTTAATCAACGGCATATTTTGCGAACTACATACATATACATACATGCATACACGAACTACAAAGGTCATTTCCGTCTACCAAATTTATTCACTCGAATAAATTGGTCATAGGCGTCTTTAACAGCGCTCAACAGGAAGAAATTCTCACGGTAGAACATAATCACATAATCGAGCTACGAGACTATTTCTTCCCAGCCATGAGGACAAGATTGAAACAAATAATTTCTAATTGCAGGATAAGTAAGGAGGCAACATAGCAAAGACACCCTCCTACGGTAGAGATTGGTAGAAGTCCCACCTTCATATATGGGGGAAATATTACATGTTGATATTTATTCGACAGATAAATTGTATTTCCCTACCTGCATAGATATTTTTCAAATATTCAGATTTCAAAATTTGCCTCTACAATTCCATTAAGATCTCGAGCAATAGTCGTCATTAAGGAACCTCTGCTTCAGATTCTCACTTTCTTTAAAGAAACTAAAACAATAGTTTGTGATAATGAGAAGTCGCTTAACTCTCAGACAATTAAAGCTTTGCTAAGGGATCACTTTAAGATAAGTATCTTTACGGTACCACCATTTCATAGTGTAGCAAATGGTCAGGTCGAAAAATTTCATAGTACTCTGACAGAAATCGGTAGATGTATTAAATTAGATAACGACATAGTTGACACAAATAAACTAATACATATTACTTTCCACATTCAAATATAACAGATCGATCCACTCAATTACGAAACAACGACCTATTGATGTAGCTCATAGTGGATCCCTAACTTTACACGAAAATGTTAAGGAACAGATATTACGAGCAGAAGAATCAGATTTAAAATATCATAATAAACAAAGGCAATTACGTATGTACATATAGACCTAGTGAAAAGGTATATGTGCGTACAAATAAGGGAATATATTTAGAAAACTTTTTTTAGAAAAAGTTGTTCAACAGGATCTAGGAACCACAGTTCTAATCGATAATAGAGTTGTTCATAAGAACAAACTTAGGGGACTTGTCTGTTCTTAATATCACTGACGACATACTAGATTAAACATATTATAGCAGTATAACGCATTTAGTATCATGCAAAGAAAGTGTTTTATTATAACTAAGAATAACCGCACATGATAAGTATTTCCTTCTGATGAAAGATACCCTTGTAAAATATGGAATTTAAGATGTTATAAGTTTAAGATTTAAGAATTAAAGATTGAGGGTATTTGTAGGTTAATCACTAATCGCCGGCGACGGCTTAAATAAAAGTCAACACATGCTAGGGCAAGCAAGGAACAATAGCAACTATAGGTTTCAGCGTAACATCTGCTAGGGTATGACACGTAAACAAGTTATCTACTGCAGAATGCTTAGGCAAAACAGCATCCGCAGTGACCGTTAACTATGCGACTTTCGCATGTGTTGACGAGTCTTCTCTGAGTCAGTTTCAGACTAATGCTCTAGCGAACAAGTCTTAATAGAAGACAAAATCAGCCGCATTAAACCAAGTGTTATAAATTAAGATACTAAAGAACATTGAAAAATAAAGATACTTTTTACATTAAAACAAACCAAGAGTTATTAATTTATATATTTGCAAACGTCATGTTGCAGTGAACATGGTGCGTTTGGTGTGTTTGTTCAAATGATTTTAGACGGTGGAAGCCAATTATCATTTATTAAATCTGCCTTGGCTCGACGTCTCGACTTACCTGTCATTGGGATGCATAATTTAAATGTACTTCCCTTCGGTAGTTCGCAGCCTAAACCTAGTAAATTGCATAATAGGGTTCAAATGGTGTTACGCAGCCAGTAGGATGATCAAGCGGTGATTTTAGAAGCAATCGAGGGTCCAGAATAATGTGTGGATGTGTTCTCTATACCAACTAAAAACACAGCGATTTCTGTTTACAATTTAGCCTTAGCTGATGCTCTAGCGCAGGGACAACAACCTAACACCAGGTGATTTTAGAAGCGATCGAAGTTCCAGAAATATGTGTGGATGTGCTCTCTATACCAACTAAAGACGCAGCGATTTTTGTTTACAATTTAGCCTTAGCTGAGCGCAGGGACAACAACCGGAAGAGGGAATTAGTGTGCTTATTTTTGCGGATACATATTGGTAATTTGCGATTCAAAATTGTTAGCGTCTGGATGTTCTAGTATTAATAGCGCCCGAAGGACAACGAAAGGTGAGTCAGAATTTTCCTAACATATTCACAGGAATGGTAATAGGTTCGAAGCGTCCCTTCCATGGAAAGATTTGACAATCTTTGGTGCGAAAGTTGAACAAAGCTGGAAGACTCACCGAATATGACGCAGGAAATATTATCCATATTAGATAATTAGCAGAAATAGCCCCAATCAATGCGATAAACAAAAGTCGGGTCTACTATTTACCTCATCATCCTGTTTACTGAGAGGATAAGAAGACAACGAGGCTGCGCATCGTTTTCAACGCATGATCACATGCACCAAATCGTTTACCGATCAATGATCTCTTGGAGGTTGCTCCAAACCTTTTACCGGAGCTATTAGTCATTCTGCTAAACTTTCACTTGAGGAGGATTCTATTATTGCCGATATTGAAAAGGTCTTCTTGCAAATATTGCTCCTGCACCGGTTCTTATGGTTTAGCGAAAAAATAAAAAATAAAAAATAGTAAAAGTCTGCCAGCTATACAGGCTTATAGAATGGCACGCTTGACTTTGGAGTGACTCTCCATATTAGTCCATATATTCTTGGTGCAATGATACAGGAACTGCTTAAAGGGGCTGAGCCACAATACGAAAAAAACATGCAAGCAGTTACGGAAGTTCTTCTACATGGACGACATGATCCTAAGCGTGGAAAAAGAGGAGACAGCAAGACGGATTTATCAACATGCCAGTTTAATATTCGGCAGTGCCTCAATGAAACTCCGAAAGTGGAATTCAAACAGCGATGTTATTCGACAAAAGTTTGCTGAAAATGGTGACGTTTCCGATACTCCAAATTGTTGATTGTAGCAATGGATGAACTTGATCCTGATTAGTCTGCTGAAAGGCGAATCCGTTCAGGGCACAAAACGAAATGTATTGAAGATCATGGCAAAAATATTCGACCCTTTCGGCATTCTAGCGCCGTGGACAGTGCTCTTAAAAATCCTTTTCCAAGACATTTGGCGAACCAAAATCGGTTGGGAAGAACATTTGCCAGTAGATTTTCAATCTATATGGACTGTATGTTGTAACGAAATTAACGAACTTAACGACATGGCATTACCTCGACACATTAAGTTAAATGCTGATTCAGTGCAAATACTCTTAAACATCTTGGCGAATGCAAACCGATTAGTATTTTTGGCAGCAGCTTATGCCAGAGCTGTTAGCCAGGACAGAAATGTATGAGCGCTAAAGGAAGAATGGCACCGCTTGAAGAGAACAGTCAGAACGATTTGACCATTCATGACTCTAATCGCAGCACGTCTACTTGGGTACTAATCTTTCTATTTAGTTCAATGGTGCCTTTTTGTGGACTGATTCACAGATTGTCGTGCACTGGATCCAGGGAAAGGAAAAGCGTTGGCAACATTATGTTGAAAACCGTGTGAAGGAAATTCGTATACTGCCCGATATATTATCTTGGAGATATTGTTCTGGTTCTGAGAATCCTGCCTCTCTATCTCTTTTGAGTTCGTCCATTTGGAGAAACGGATCTTCTTGGCTTAATGAGGAACCAGTAAAATTACCATCGCCAATCAAATCGAATACTGTACCACTTTTTATGCTGACATCTCTGGGTGAGCCGAACGAAGGAGAAACACTAGAATACATAATACGAGGGTGGTCCGATAAGTACTTAGCCTACAAAAGAAAAACAAAAAAATTGGACAAATGGCGATTTATTTTTCAAAATGGTCTCCTTTTAGCACGATACACTTTACCCAGCGATGCTCCAACTTCTTTGACCCGTCTGAAAAATACGTTTTCTCGAGGTCGCCTCCGTGGCGGCGATGACCTCCTCATTCGACTGAAATTTCTGCCCGGCGAGTGACTTTTTCAAGTTTGGAAACAAAAAGAAGTCGCACGGGGCCAAATCTGGAGAATACGGTGGATGGGGCAGCAGTTTGTAGCCCAATTCGACCAATTTGGCCGTGGCGAGGGCGGAGGTGTGAGCGTTATCATGGTGGAAGAGTACTTTTTTTTTTGCCAAGTGGGGCCGTTTTTTCTTAAATTCGACGTCGAATCGGTCCAATAATTTGGCATAGTACAGCCCTGTGACCGTTTTGCCATTCTCCAGGTAGTCGATGTGGATCACACCTTGTGAATCCCAGAAAACGGTGGCCATCACCTTTCCTGCCGATGGGACAGTCTTCGCCTTCTTCGGTACGCCAGGTGAATTCCACTATTTCGACTGTTCCTTGGTCTCTGGTGTGTACTAGTGGATCGTCTTCGTCACGAAACGACGCAGAAACTCCTTCGGATTGCGCTTAAACAGCGTCAAACACTGCTGTGAAGTGGTCTCACGGTTGCGCTTGTTGTCCGGAGTGAGCAAACGCGGCACCCATCGTGAAGACAGCTTTCTCATGCCCAAAATTTCATGCAGGATATGACCCACGCGATCTTTTGAAATGCCTACGGTCTCAGCTATTTCGCGCACCTTCAATCGGCGGTCAATACGAGATCGTGGATTTTTGTCACTTTATCCTCCATGGTAGCCGTTTTCGGGGCACCTGGACGTGGCTCATCAAAAACCGACGTGCGACCACGTTGAAACTCGTTAAACCAATTTTGGATGGTCGCAATCGAAGGCGCAGAGTCATCGTACACAGCATCCACACCCTCTTTGATTTCGCTGCGCGATTTCCCTTGCAAAAACAAGAATCGAATCACCGACCGATATTGCTCTTTTTCCATTTTTCTAAAATCCGCGGACACTCCCGCTTCCACACGCGTTCAAAACAAAACTACAAGTCCGATCCGAATGAATTGCGACAGTAGCCGTCTACAAGAATGTACTACACGATAGTAAGTTGCTTTTACGATACTGACGCCGTGAGGCTAAGTACTTATCGAACCACCCTCGTAACCCACCCCAGCGCGGGTTCTGCGAGGCCATGCAGCTACACACGTGTTTGCGGCACTTCCTATAGATCGAGTGCTTTCATCACGTCCTTTTGAAGTTACTAGTGTAGATTTTGGTGGTCCGTTGTACATTGACAACGATGGTCAACGAAGTAAGATTTAATTCATTTGAAATGTACAAATGACTTGACTACTGAAAGTTGCTTGCTGGCCATCCTGCGATTCTTAGCCACGCGTGGCGCTCCCCGCATTCGATAATGCAACCAGAATCTAAAAAAAATTCTTCTGAATTAAGTCAATTAAAAGGGGTTAAGGCAGATGAACACCTAAGATGTTCTAAGATTTCTGAGCGACTCGAGAATAAGATTGAAATTTATTATCGAATGAGCTTCATGGTGGGGAGGCTTTGCGAGAGATTAATAGTTGTTGTCAAATCGGCTCTCAGAACAGCTGTTAAGAAAGCAGCGCTGAACGCTGATCAGCTTTACATATTATTAACGGAGGTTGAAGTTGTTGTAAATGCAAGACCCTTGACGTACTGCAGGTCCCTTAGACCTTTTACCCCTTAAACTTGCACATTTTCTCATCGGTTCCTATAGCACTTCATATGAATTATCCGCTGGCAAGGATCTGCGTAAAAGATGGAAGGGACGCCTACGATTCTTGGTTGCGTTTAAAAACGATGGTTTAAGGAGTACCTGTACCAGTTGAGGTCACTGCATCATGTCAAAACTGCATCGGACTCTACGCTTCAAGTGGGGTCGTAGCTATTGTGGAAGATTCATCATTGCCTCGGCCACTTTGGATTCTGGCAGTAATTCAGAAGTTATTTCCCGGAAGAGACGGAAAGGTTCGGGCCTGTGAAATTCGACTAGCTAGCGGATCCATTTTACGAAGGCCGATACAACTCCTTTATCCTTTGGTTCAAATTAAACCTTGTGGCGGTAGGATGTTGAAAATGTTTATTATATTGTATATTCAGCTTTTTCTTGCATTCTTTAAACTATTATAAAGCGTATTGATTATAACAGTCTAATGAATATGTTCAAATCGTTTGTTCCCTCCTTCTTCCTTTTTGAACACGCGAAGAGTGCGGTCGACTTTTCAAATTAAAATATATAATAAACAGTTTTTAAAGCTTATTTGGCTCGAATTTGTTTCCTTTTGTATCCGAGTTGACATATTTTAAAGGCCGCTTAATAACAGGGCTGCGCAAGCTTCCTCGTAAAAACAATAGTATGTTATCAAAATGTGATCTAAATCTATTATGTGTTAGTTAATTTGTTTAATAGTTAAAGCAGTCCAAAGCAATGAACTCCTACTCTATTTTATTTCATTTTTTTTCTTATAATACTCGTATGACGTAAACCTAAATGTATTTGAAAACATAGAGTTTATTATTGTTACATTCTTTTTTTATTAGCAAATATAATATGTTCACAGATTCGGAATCAGCGATATTTATTTATTTATTTATTTACTTATTTATTTATTTATTTATTTATTTATTTATTTATTTTGTTATTTTTGTTATATTATTTACTTATTTATCTATTTACTGAAATATTTCGTTATTTATATACATACATACAGTCATATATTTTGTATATACATATGTACATATACATATGTATATATTGTTTTTTTTTTTTTTTTTTTTTCTCTCTCTTTTGCTCTTAAAAGGAGGTTTTTATTTGTGTTTTTCCTTCAATTTATTGATATTATTATTTATATCGCAACCAAATTATATTCGTAAAATAACTATTTCAGAAGTAAGATACTAGCTATCATATCTCTGTATTGTAAAATGTGTGATAACTCCAACTTTTGTCATTATACACGAAATAAAGATCTATCTATCTATCTATCTATCTATCTAACTGAAGAAATAATTCCGACTAGTATAGAACAAGCTCTTCAGCACAAACATTCCACTGAATGGGTACAGGCTCTGAAAGAATGGATCCATTCTCTTAAGAAAAATGACATATGGGAGCTCGTCGATTTATCATAGAACAGACGCGCAATCAATATTTAACATGAAACATAATAAAGAGGGAGAGGTGGAGCGTTATAAGGCTAGACTGGTAACTAAGGGTTGTAGCCAGTAGTACGGTATTGATTTTTTCGAAACTTTCATTCCCGTGGCAAGGTATTCAACGATACGGGTTGCAATTGCGTTAAATTCTACAATTTAGGTTATTATTACATAAAATTAATGTAATAGCGGCTTACCTGAACGGAGATCTAAATGAAGATATTTATTTGGAACAACCAGCATATTTTGAGGACAGCGAAAATCCCAAGAAAGTTGGTAAACTCAAAAAGGCTTTAAACGATTTAAAGCAATCGGGAAGAGAATGAAATTCCAAATTAGATTGAGTGTTGAAAAATATGAGTTTTATTAGATGTGTTAGTTAAAGTTGCGTTTATACAAATCATAAAAATGTAAATATTAATTTAATATCGTCTATATCGATGATATTTTGCTAGCTTGCGAGGAACGACATGATATGGGGGAAATCAAAAAACTAATTCGAATGAAATTTCATATAATCGACAAGTAGATGTTGACTCATTTTCTTGGCATAGACATTGTAAGGGAGAGTGAGCGCGGACTTATAAAATTAGGTCAAAAATACCACTTATCACATATAAAGACCCTTTTGGAGGACCACAATCTGCCTTACTGTATCAAAGTTAGCATGCCAGTCAACAATGGTGTGAATTTAAAAAAAAAGTGATCAATGTCCAAATTGTTCTAAAGTCTATAAGACTCATTGTCATCCTTTAATTAGTTATCTTATAAACATCACTACACGCTCTAATATTTCTCATTCTGCAGTTAAATTATAATACAAATCCACATAGAGAACACCAACGATATCTGTTTAACACTGTCAATTATCGGCTTCTTTACAGACATTCTGGGAAGGAATTGCATGGCTACACAGATGGTGATTGGGTTGGTAATTGGGATGACAGGAGGTAGTTTACGCAGCAGATTTTCTTTCTGGCTTGAGTTGTATCTTGGGAGTCTAAAAACAGCCAACAATTGCAGTTAGCACAACAGAAGCGGAAGAGTTGGCACTTTGTTCAGCATCGAGGGAGATTTTCGTCAACTTATAAACGAAATGGGCTTTAATACTTTAATAAGCAAACCGACATCATTACACAATTTAAGTGCACAACGCTTAGTCAAGAATCCCAGAGAAGTAAACAGATCGACATTATGGTGTAATTTATTCGCGATGTCTACGAACGAAGAGAAATTAGGATTGAATATATTTCTACGGATGACATGGTTGCGATTTATTCGCGATGTCTACGAACGAAGAGAAATTAGGATTGAATATTTTTCTACGGATGACATGGTTGCTGACGTGTTTACCAAGTGCCTTAAGAATAGAAAACACGAAAAAATGTTAAGAATTCTTGGTTTTGAATGTCATTGAAGGGGTTATGTTAAAGAAGGCAAAATTGGATATTAAATTTTTACGTGTTTACGTTACGTTGTACTCGACATTATTCCTTGAACATATAAGGACCTACTCTATCTCTCTCCCTTTTATATTCGAAGTCGCATAATAAAATTTGTACAACACTGCTCTACAGTAAAAATCCCGTCACTCATCGAGGGTTTTCTCCTGAAGCCACACAGGTCTCCGATTATTCCCTTTGCATATGATGTCAGTCCCTTTAAGAGAATATTTGACAGCATCCTGTAACAATTTGGTGGCAGATATATTCCCTGGTAATTGTAGCATTGGGTTCGGCACCCTATTTAAGTACGGGAATGATGACTGAATTTTTCCATTCCTTGGGGATGGTTTCATTTATCCTTATCCTTATAGTTGTGAAGAGCCTATGTAACTTCTCTGTTAATTTTTCTCCTTAATATTTTATTAATTCCGATGGTATAAGGGTGATTTCCGCGGCCTTGTTATTGGCGACGGATTGCTTCTTTTACTCCCTCAATCTCAATCTTCGATGTCTGAATGACACAGTTTTCCATTGCTGCTGTCTCTTTTTTTGTTTTTTAATAATTCGTGCAGGTTCAAGAGTGTACGCTCTTTTGGTTTTTGTCACACAACCTTGACGGGGTGCAGGTGGTTTGTGTCGAAGATGTTTGTTCATTACTCTCCGGGGGTGATTGTCCTAGATATGATTGGAGAGATTCCACTGAATTTGCGCTGGTTGTAGTTCACAGTAACTCTTTTGTTTCCATGTTATTAAGGCGTTTTATTGGAAATGCACACACAGAGTATGAATTTTGAAGTGATCTTGTGCTGCGTTCTCCATGAACAATAAGCAGTCATCGAAATATCTCCTCCATCGGGTTGCAATCTTTCCTTCTCCGAAATGAGCTCCCTGAGAGTTATCGTTGCGAATAAAACCTGATATAGCCTGGTATCCTTTTCCTAGAGTATTTACAATTCTGCTTACATTGCTTTTGTGGTTTTCCTTTGCCATTGTGGTTTTTTATACCAAAGGAAATGGCTGACTTCTTTCGTAAAGTTTAATATCCTGTACGGGTGATTTTCTTGCTATTTTCCAGGTATTAAAACATAACGGGATTTTACTGATCCTCGCATCCTTCATCAAATCAAGGCTTTCATTTAGGGGCTGTATAATAGCCTAGTTTGTTTGTCATTGTTAACCATACTGTTTCTACTGTCATCGTTAGTTTTAAGGAGTGTTTTTTATACAGTATTTTTGAAATGAAATAAAACAAAGATGATTTTTATTTTTTTATGATATTATTTGTAAATTATACTTGAATAGTATTACAACTAGAATGATAAGGCTGCGGGATGTTGAATATTTTAAGCTTGGAGGTGAGATAAATTATGTGTGATTGGGTAGACTTATCTGTACAACCTTTTTAAACGAACGAAATAGGTACAAAGGAGGCTTGGGTAAATTAAAACAGAGTTAAAAAAATACCAAAAAACATGTCTAGACAGTAAAGTATCTACAGGTAAGAAGAAATTAATTATTTATTAGAAATATATATACAATATATTTTTAGGAAATACAGTAATCTGTAAGCGCATTACTTACTTGTGTAATAAACTTTACCTTCAAGTATGATTAAATCCATCTGACTTACAATTAGTCATACTCGTATAATTGTAAATTTATTAAAGGTAGAAACACAAGAATATACTTAATAAAATTGTCTGACACTCATTTGGTTAATGTTTATTTATTACTTTAAAAATATTCTTCGGAAATTTGCGGCCATTGACTACATAGGTAAAGGGCGTTTCACTTGCGCTTTCGGTCATGTCATTACACGAGCTCTGATTAATCGGGAACATGAAAGACAAATCGATGTCATATCGCGGAAGCTTTTCTCTACAAATCAAATAAAATGAATATGAAACATGAAATTCCAAACAGTACTTAATATTTTACGAGTATAATATAATATGGCTCCAGGTAGACCAAAGCAAGATATTTCCTAGTTCAATACCATCATCACTCATCAGCGCAGTTCTACTCGCTGACCTAAAGTGACCCCTTTTTGTGTTTTGTAATCTTACCTCAGAAAATTAACTACGTTGTCACCTAAAGTAGGTTCACGTGATAAGAGCAGAGCCGACAGATAACGCGGAGACTTGTTCTTCTCGGCACAGTGCATGATGAGACCCCAAGTTTTGTAGTCAGTGTCAATGATGTATGTGTTGTAAATTCCTTCATCTGGAAATGAGCAAATAAAGAGCACTTAATGAACATATAAAGGGAAATCGATTTCTAAGTGAATTACAAATATCTTCGGTATGGACCCAGTGAGCTGGAACTTCGAATTGCGGTATCATCCAGGTAATATTTCCTTGCAATTTCTCCTTCAGCGGGTCTTCGGCGTAGATATATGTAAAGTTCATTGTGACCTTAAAAAAATGTAATAAAAAGGAAAGTAGAGATGCTTTGAGTTATTTAATCATGAACTTGAGATTGAGACATGTTACAAGCTTGATCTTGAGCTCTAGACTGATTTATTCCAAAAGCGCTTATAACAAAAAGAGTACAATTAGGAAATTACGCTTAAGAAAGCATACATATTTCTTATGTCATAAGCATACAGTATGGTCTGCAAGTGAGACAATATCTAATACATAATATGCCATTTTTCATAAAGTTAACAAAAGACTATTATAATCTATAAGCTTTTATTAAATAACGTATTTGTTATATTCAGTTTACCAGGTCTTAATTTCATGCATGATCCTCATCTTCCATATGTGAAAAAGTATATTTTTTATCTATTGGCGTCTATTTCTTATGAATAAGCGTCGCTTCCAGTGTCGAATTATAAAAGATATTGGCCCCTTACATACTTTAATAGTTGTGCCATTGGAACATGAACCCTCATTTGGATTTACTTTGAAGAGAACTTTATCTTCTACTCTTAAAACTGGTAAAAGTTTTGCCGTTCGGTTGTAGTTTCTTTTAATGTGTTCTTGATTCCTTTTGAGCATTGTTGTATACTATATATGTAGATTGGGAAAGGGAAGAACCGAACAATTTTCAAAGAATCTAAGAACGATATGAAGACTAATCCGTAACTTTTAGTTTTTGTTTATTTAAGCTTAAAATTGTAAACATATTTCATTTACTGTTCTTTTAGATTTTTATTTGGTATCTATTTTTTTCAAATATTTACTGTAATTCATCCTATTAACGAATTGAAATCGGGAGACTGAGAAGTCCATGGTACAACCGATACTTTATTATCCCTTAACCAAGCACTAACCAATTTTGATGAGTGTTTGGGATCGTTGTCGTGTTGGAAGTGCCACCTTAACGGCATGTTGTCTTCAGCGCATGGCAACATCACATCCTTCAATATATCGCGATACATCTCCTTGTTCAATGTGTCTTTTATTTGTATTACAGGGCCAACATCAAACCAATTAGTAGTGGGACTTTGCAGGCGATCCTTCCAGGAAGATTATTTTACAGCAATCTCCTTCTCATAGTTGGAGCACTGCCTATGTTGCCAAGTTCACCTGCAATGATTCTTGATGACATAAAAGGGTTTCTTTTTGCCAGTAAAACAAAGTGAGAGTCATCGGTAGAGGTAGTATTCCTCGGCCTTCCTAGAGTTTCTTTTGTTGACGTTCTTGAAAGTGCATTGAAGACTAAATTGACTGATCGTTCAATTAATTCGGCTATAAATTTGAGCGTTTTTCCCTGTTTTCTAATTTTTTCCATAGTCTGCTTTTCTTCTTCCAAGCAATGCTTTTTACGCACCATCCCTAATAAATCTACAATGATTTACGTACATTTTTACACAATTTTAAAGTACAACTTATATATTTAAAGTAACTTATAACAATTATAACTCGAAATAAATCAAAATTCCCTATTATTATAAACAACCGAAAACCCCTTTCTTTTGTTGCTTACGTCACTGCACCACTCACTTCGCGGTGCGAAGGCTCAGTAAATGTCAATGACTTGAGAATTCACTCTCCATAACGGGACATGAATTCTCTATGAGGTGACATGAACCTAAGCTGCAGCCATCACCTTCTCCTCCCTTCTCCGGGTATGCCCTCCACTACCCTCCCCCGGTTCCCGAAAAGGACGAATACATATTGAAGCTAATTGACAAGCAGAATAAAGAGCTTGATACTCACAGCTGGAGAATAATTTCTTCAGCCAAGAGTAAGAACGGAGTGGGAAAGGACCTCATGGTTACCATTGACCAAAAGTCACTCGACCACATCCGGAGCAGATCTGGCAGCATCAATCGGACTGGGAACCCTGAAGGTAAGGCTCCCCAATGAGGCTGCTAGTGGTGCAAATTAATGTACACCACTGCAAAGCAGCCACCGACGACTTGATGATGTACATGCTGCAGGAAGATGTGGATATAGCCTTAATCCAAGAACCTTGGCTCCTTAGGAACTAAATTCAGGGATTAAGGTCTAAGGTATATAATTTATACTATCCGCATACTGAAGGTAAGCTACGAACCTGTTAGTCGCCAAGAAATACTTAAACATTTTTCTCCTAGGTCCGCATACTTGCCATACGATGAGGAGGACTCACCTCCAGACGCAGTCCGAGCACTTGTGCGACATCCCAAGTCACGCGGATTGTGTCTGTTGATAGGCTGCGACGCCAATGGACACCACACTCAATGGGGAAGAAGGGGTGAGTCCATTTTCGATTTCATAATCTCCACCAACCTAAACATATGCAACAAAGGTAATACACCAACGTTTCGTAACCGGGTTAGGAAAGATGTAATTGACCTCACTCTACTAAGTGAGTCTGACTCTATCCGAGTACAGAATTGGAGAGTGTCCACTAACTGTTTCTTCTCGGACCACAGCCGAATACTCTTCAACCTCAACGTTAACAAAGAAAAACCGAAACCTTTCAGAAACCCTCAGAAGACAGACTGGAATCTTTTCTCAAACCTAGTTGCCAACAGGTTAGTACCGCCACAAGCCATCACTAACCCCGATCCAACTTACATTGAGAATTCAGTCGAAAATCTTGTGAGAATTCTGAAAGCGCCTTTCAACAAATCCTGTCCTTTGCAACGTGCTCGCAAGAAGACCAGCGAAGGCTGGTGGACCGCAGAGCTAAAGCAACTCAGGACCAGGACCCGAACTCTATTCAATAGAGCAAAGAAAAAAGAACCGAAGATTGAAATAACTACAAATCCAGCTTCAACGAATACAAGAGCAAAACAAGAGTAGCAAAGTCTAAATCCTGGCGGGAGTTCTGCGAATCAATAGAGGATCGCAACGAAGCCGCAAGGCTCAGAAAGATCCTATCCAAGGAATTCTGCGTCCCGGGATTCATCCTTAAACCAGATGGTTCTTGGACAGAATCCAGTCAGGAATCCCTAAAATTGCTGACTGAAATCCACTTCCCAGGTTGTAAAACCCCTGAAACCACAGTCGCCTTCGAGACGACGGTTCCTACGGTTCACACAACCGAAGAAGTAATAAACAAGATTATCACAACGGATAAAGTATCAAGGGCAATAAATTCGTTTAAACCCTTTAAATCTCCGGGGCCGGACGATATCTTGCCAGCGATGCTTCAAAAAACACAAACTCACACTGTACCCCACCTCGTAGGACTTTAGGCCAATTAGCCTCTCGTCGTTTCTATTAAAAACCTTGGAAAGACTCCTTGACCTACATATACATCAGAGGACTCATCAATTCACACAACTTATGCAACACTCAACACGCCTACCTTAAAGGCAGATCAGTGGAAAGTGCTCTGCATATTGTTGTCCGTGAAATTGAGAGCTGGTTGAACTTAAAAGAGTTTATAATGGCATACATACGATATACACACAGCTCTAGAGGACATAAAAGTAGACAAATCCATTGTAAACTGGATTGAAAATATGTTGAAGAACAGAATTATCTATGCAGACGTTGGACACAGCTCTATAAGGAAAGGGACAACTAGAGGCACACCACAGTGGGGAGTTCTCTCCCCCCTTCTGTGGCTTTTTACAGTTAACTAAATGCTCAAAATCTTCATGGAGAAAGGCACAAAGACAATAACATACGCGGATGACCCAGTTATTTTGATAAAAGGTAAATTTCTACCAACTATCAGTGAACTAATGGAATCTGCGTTGAAGGAACTCTCCTCGTGAGCAAGACAGAACGGTCTGAAAATACGAGGGTGGTCCGAAAAGTACTTGGCCTACAAAAGAAAAACAAAAATTTTGGAGAAATGGCGATTTATTTTCAATACAGTCTCGTTTAAGCTCGATACACTTGAATCAGCGATGCTCCAACTTCTTTAACCCATCTGAAAAATACGTTTTCTCGAGGTCTGCAAAGTAGGCCTCCATGGCGGTGATGACCTCCTCATTCGACTGAAATTTCTGCCCGGCGAGTGACTTTTTCAAGTTTGGAAACAAAAAGAAGTCGCACGGGGCCAAATCTGGAGAATACGGTGGATGGGGCAGCAGTTTGTAGTCCAATTCGACCAATTTGGCCGTGGCGAGGGCGGAGGTGTGAGCGTTATTATGGTGGAAGAGCACTTTTTTCTCCGCCAAGTAGGACCGTTTTTTCTTAAATTCGACGTCGAATCGGCCCAATAATTTGGCATAGGACAGCCCTGTGACCGTTTTGCCCTTCTCCAGGTAGTCGATGTGGATCACACCTTGTGAATCCCAGAAAACGGTGGCCATCACCTTTCCGGCCGATGGGAATGTCTTCGCCTTCTTCGGAGCACGTTCGCCGGGTGAGTCCACTCTTTCGACTGTTCCTTGGTCTCTGGTGTGTACCAGTGGATCCATGTTTCGTTGACTGTCATGAAACGACGCAGAAATTCGCAGAAATTGTTATCCGGAGTGAGCAAACGCGGCACCCATCGCGCCGACAGCGCTCTTATGCCCAAAATTTCATGCAGGATATGACCCACGCGATCTTTGAATCGCTATCTCGCGCACCTTCAATCGGCGGTTTGTCAATACGAGATCGTGGATTTTTGTCACGTTATCCTCCATGGTAGCCGTTTTCGGGGCACCTGGACGTGGCTCATCAAAAACCAACGTGCAACCACGTTGAAACTCGTTAAACAAATTTTTGATGGTCGCCATCGAAGGAGAAGAGTCACCGTACACAGCATCCAAACGCTCTTTGATTTCGCTGCGTGATTTCCCTTCCAAAACAAGAATCGAATCACCGACCGATATTGCTCTTTTTCCATTTTTCTAAAATTCGCGGACACTCCCGCTTCCACACGCGGTCAAAACAAAACTACGAGTCCGATCCGACAGTAGCCGTCTACTAGAATGTACTACACGATAGTAAGTTGCTCTTGCGATACTAGCGCCATTTGGCGGTGAGGCTAAGTACTTATCGGACCACCCTCGTAAACCTCCAGAAAACCGAGCTGGTCTTGTTCACCAGGAAAAGGAAAATCCCGATATTTGCTCCCCCAAAGTTAGAGGGTACTCCACTCAAACTCAAAGCGGAAGCCAAGTATCTAGGCATCATTTTTGACTCCAAACTCTCCTGTAAAAGGAATCTGGAGGAAGGGATGAAAAAAGGATTGAATGCTTTTTATGCATGCAAAAAAACCTTCGGCAAAAGATGGGGCTTGCAACCGTACATCATTCATTGGATATACACAGCAATCATCAGACCCATTTAAACTTATGGGGCCCTAGTCTGGTAGACTGCTAGCAGCACGAAAAGCTATATGAACATGCTCAGCAAAGTACAAATGTCAGCCGCTATTTGTACGAGAATAACGGGAGCGATGGGAAGAACGCCGCCAGCAGGGTTCATCTCCTTCCCCTGAATCTATTCATAGAAGGGTGCGCGGCAAAGAGCGCTCTCAGACTAAGGGGGTCCTCTCTGTGGAAGCAAGCCAACTATGGACATGCGGCCATACTCAGAATAATAGACGACCTGGGAAAGAAACATAGTTTTAGTTGCCTCGCAGCTACGACCGACTATATTTTCCCCCAAAATGACTTCTCTCTCAGAATACCAATCCTTTTCCCCTACAGAGAAGAGCGGCTATCAAACGCTGAAGAGATCACTCTCTTCACCGACGGATCGAAAATGGACAGAGGCACTGGGGCCGGGTTCTACTCTGATACCCTCCACAAACAGGAATCATTCAGACTCCCTGATCTGTGCAGCGTTTTTCAAGCAGAAATCCTAGAGAAAGCAGCCAAACACCTACAGGTAACCGATATCCTACCATCGGATATCACTATCTTTGTAGACAGCTACACTGAAGTCAATAGAATCCTGTATGAGATCAAACTGAAGTCCATCAGACACCACAAAGTTAAACTCTGCTGGGTCCCGGGTCACAGCTCAATCGCACGGAACGAAAGAGCGGCAAGGGTCTGAACTGGACCGAAGCGGACACGTCATTGCAACCACCGATCAGCGCATTATACCGGATCATACACAATCATAAAAGAACACATTTCGTCTTGGCTTACATGAAACGACAGCCACACGATAGGATCATCGTGGCCAGAGCTCAATATCGGAAAAAACAAAGAAGCTCTTGGCGCTGGACCGAAACTCGATCCGTATGCTCGTCGGAGTGATCACAGGACACTGTCCCATTGGAGCAATGCTCCGGTAATGGGACTCGGGATCCAGCGATCTCTGCCGGAGCTGCGGCGATGAGGAAAAAACTGAGACGATCCAACATCTGCTTTGCCACTGCCCAGCTCTCCAGAATCGACGCCTAGCGTCGCTGGGCCAAAGATTCTTTACAGAGATTGCGGACGTGGCAAATGCAGATACATATATCGGATCTTCTAAAATTCATAAAGAGCACGGGGTGGTTTCAGCCATAGGACAGGTTAAGTACTCCACATATGAAGGGAATCACAATGGGCCTTTTGGCCTCCGAGTGGAAGTGATGCTTAACCATCACACTCCCCTTCTTTAACCTAACCATCACGCAGCTGTACAAATAATAGTACTAATTACTGTTCGGATAAGAAACAAAACAAACTGAAAACAAACAAAGGGTCGATATTCCCTATTATTTTGCACAGCTCTGTATGTATCTTTTAGTCTTATTATTACTGAACTAGTACATGACTTCAATTTGCAATAATCAATATACATATTTGGAATAATAATCCACAATTAGTGTTAATTAATTAATGTGATTCTGGTGTTACTTGAGTGTACTGTAAGACAGTGAGCCGGAACTCAGAAGGGCAATTTAATGACGGATTCACACGTCCAAAAGAACTGCTGTTTATTCAACCTTTTTTCACTCTTATTACAAATAATAATTTATTAATACCGTGAAAGACAGCGACCTCTGGAGATGCTACTGCCGATGATGATGCCGATGATGCCAATGATGCCGATGATGTCAATGATGTGGAATGGTGCTGATGTGCCTTCCTCGTTTCGTTTAGGTGTTGATGATAATGCCGAAAGTGTCCTTAGAACAGTAGTGATGTGCCGCTCCTTCTCCTCTTTCTTACTTTCGCATGGGTATTATCTATTACTTTCGTTTGGATGAGGTTGAAGTACTGGTCTCTCGTGTTATTGCCCCTTTGATAACCCTTTGTGAAGTGAGGTAGGTTGGCAAGATGGCCGACCGCCAGAAGTGGATGTCGCCCTTTTTTCGCCCCAAGGCGGAACGTGGCGCTTTAGTAACAGTCAGGGGTGTTACTCGTACTATATATGAGTGTTTTGTGTAAAATACTCAACAATTAGAAGGAAATATTCATTATCTAGTTAGAAAATATCCATGCCTATGGTTTCCCAAGGTAAGTTGGGGAAATCGAAATCTTTGACAAATATCACATAAATCTATAAATGTTTGTATATTATAACTGATACCAGGTTAATATATGCAAGATCTAGCATGCCTTTTCATGTTTTCTATTTTTACATGCCCCTCATGCACAAGAAAATATTATCTGTCTCAAGTCCTCTCTTGTTGCACTTAACACATAATGAATCCTGATGATATATTTCATGTCGGATATGCCAAAATGGTAACAGAGATTCGTAAATAAGATGCTTATGTTCAGTCCAACCTTCGTCAATATTCTTATTAAGCAGTTGCAATGTCTTATCATTCATGGTACTAATTTGTATTTCTTCAAGCCTTTTGTCCGAAATTGAAAGAGTCGTAGAAAAGCTTCCAACGTGGATATAAATTTCTTTCTTACATTTTAACTTTAAAACTTCTGTATCGGGGAGTGGGGCTTTTGACAGTGTGTCGGCTATCCACATAAATCTCCATGGCTTAAAATTAACTTGCAATTCATATACTTGAATAGCAAGCATCATTCTTTGGAGATGAGGTGGAAAATTTGCAAGTGATTTTTTAAAAACACTTATTAGGGGTTTATGATCGGTCTCTACACAAATTGTCTGTCAATAAATAGTTGATGAAACTTCTGACACCCAAACACAATGGCATATAACTCTTTCTCTATCTGCACATACCTTGTTCGACACTGCGTAAACGTCTTCGATGCAAAAGCAATCGGTTTTTTATTTTGTTGCACCACTGCGCCAACAGCAAATTGACATGCATCTACTGACGAAAATTGAGGAGAGATTATCGCTCGTTTTAAGTCATCAAAACATTTTTAATGGTTTTCATCTCAGTTCTACACCACTATGCTTTTTAACAAATCTATTAAAACTGGGGACTTTTCTGATAAATTTTAGATAAATGGATTTAGATATGCCGAAAAATCTCTGAACATTTCTGATGTTTTTTGGAGCAGGCATATCCACGATCGTTTTTATTAACCCCCAACGCAAAAAGAGGGGTGTTATAAGTTTAACGTGTGAGTCTGTATGTCTGTGTGTCTTATGTGGCATCGTAGCTCCTGAATGAATGGACCGATTTTAATGACTTTTTTTTTGTTGAAAAGTGATCGAGATGGTTCTTAGCTACAATTTATGAAGATCTGTTCAGGAGTTTCAAGGCCATCAGCTCTTTTAGGTGACACAAAATGAATCACCCTATCGAAAGATGTTATGATTTTTGCAAATGGCGTCGTACCTTAATCATATTTGACTTTAGTGAACTAGATAACTGCAAGATACAAACAGATAAGCAATGTAGCGCTATACTTCGCAAGGGCGTGGAATAATTGTGTCGATTTTTTTACCAATAATCGTTCGGTGGAATTTCGTGAATTTCGACGTCGATTTCCTACTAGCGTCACGCCAACTGGACAAAAATTCCGCTTAGCTACTCGACTTGAACAGACTGAAACCATAAGAGACCACGCAGGACGTAGCCGCCACCGAACTGGTCGTTCGGCTGTGGCTACGCTGAGAGCGAAGCAACATCAACCAGCCAACGGGCCGCGCAAATGGGCATAACCAGACGGACCCTACAGCGAATTTCGGTGAAAAACCTACACATGTTCCCATACACAGTATAAACAGTGCATCAGTTAGTGCCTGCTGACCGTCAGTCGCGTGTGAATTACTGTCAAGCCATCCTTAATCAACAACGCAGAGGACGACTTTGTGTCGCAAATCATCATGAGCGACGAGACGCATTTACACTTAAGCAGTTACGTCATTGAGCAAAATCTTCGTTTCTGGGGAATTGAAAATTCGCGTATGGTACACAAAGAGCCATTACATCCACTCAAAGCCACTGTGTGGTGCGGCGTTCGCGCGGGAGGAGTATTTGGTCGAGTATTACGATCACTGTTACTGGCGAACGCTACAGGGCCATGATAAGCGACTTCTGACTGCCGGAATCGGATGAGCGGAACTTGGAGAACAATAGGTTTCAACAAGACGGTACAACCACACATACAGCACTAGCCACAGTGGATATTGTGAAAGAAGCGTTTCCTGGTCTGGTAATCTCCTGATTTGGCGATTTGACATAGCCAGTAAGATCACCAGATTTAACCATCCCAGACTTGTTTCTTTGGGGCTACTTGAAGTCGCGGACTCAATAGAAGTGGTATAATATCATAGACATGGTAAGAGAAATTGATGTACAAAACTAAGTTCATGCGTACAATTTGAAATTAGTAGATATTTTTATACATTACACCTATGTAGATATAACTAATGACCCTTCTTCATTTAGCGGTCCTCCGACGCGGCGACGCTTATATTAAATATGTTAATAGGTTATTTTAATGAAGTCAAAAAGCCGAAAGAAAAATTGTATGTTTTTACTTTTTAAAGTTTTTTTTTGTGTCGGGGGTTACTTAAAACTTTTAATTTAATTTTTTTTATTGGGGTCTGGGCTTATTCCAATTTTGTTAAATACGTGGCCAAATTACATAACTTCAGATACATCTAACTGACTTTTTTCTTATTAAATTTTACCCCAGATGCCTGGGCCCTTTCTAACACGGCATAAAGAATTTTATCATGCTCCTGTCTAGTTTTTCCACAAATTAAAATATCATCTAGATATTCTAGATAAATGGACACATTAAGATTACCAAAAATATCAATCATGATTCGATTAAATATTTCTGGGGCTGCTTTTATACCAAATGGAAGCCTTTTAAAAGGGTACATTTCCTTATACTACAACTAATTAACACTAACCAGTAGTTTACATTTGTTATACATTACATTACATTATACACAATATATTTTACATTAAACAAATACACGCTTTTTCCGTTGTATCTTCTAGATAAGATTGTTCCTAGTTAGCTGGTGTGGTTTAATTCCCTTTGGTCTTCGAGTAATCCCAGTTGTATCGCAAAGTTTTGCTGCTTCTGGTTAATATGCTATCCAAGTCTTGAGTGATCGGCTGCAAATTCGAGGATCGTTTGTTCTACAGATTTAAGCTTAAGGTCGCGAAGTAAGTCGTTGTTTCTGACATACCATGGAGCATTTACTAAACATCTTAAGACTTTGTTTTGGAAGCGCTGAATTATTTCTATGTTCTTTTTAGCAACACACCCCCAGAGTTGAATGCCGTATGTCCATATAGGTCTTAATGTTTGTTTATATATAAGAAGTTTGTTATGTATTGATAGAATAGACCTTCTGCCAATCAGCTAATCGAATTTTCTCAGCTTCATATTAAGCTCTTCTCTTTTCTTATTTATTATCTGTGTGTCTGTCTGTGGCATCGTAGCTCCTGAACGAATAAATCAAATATGATGCTTATTTTTTTGTTTGAAAGCTAACGTGGTCGAGAAATTTATGAATATCTGTTCAGGCGTTTCAAGGCCATCAGCTCTTTTAAATGGGGCAAAATGAATCACCCTATCGGAAGATGTTATAATTTTTGCAAATGGCGTCATATCTCAATCATATTTGACATTATAGTGAAATAGACAGCTGCAATATACAAAATATAAGCACTGGAGCACCATACTTCGCAAGCGCGTGGAATAATTGTGTCGATTTTTGTCCAATAATCGTTCGGTGGAATTTCGTGAATTTCGCCGTCGATTTCCTATTCGTGTCGCGCAAACTGGGCAAACATACCTCTTAGCTACTCGACTTGAACAGACTGAAACGGTCTGGTCGTTCGGCCGAAAATATCGCGGCTGTGACTACCGATGTGGCCGAGAACGAAGAAAAATCAACCAGACGACGGGCCACGCAATCGGGCATAACCAGACGGACCCTATAGCGAATTTTAGTGAAAAACTTACACATGTTGCTGTACAAAATACAAACAGTGCGTCAGTTAATGCCTGCTGACCGTCAGTGGCTTGTTAATTACTGTCAATTTTAAATTAACAACGAAGAGGACAATTTTGTGTCGAAAATCATAATGAGCGACGAGACACATTTACAAAGAAGTGGTTAAGTCAATATTCGCTTCTGGGGCATTAAAAATCTGCGTATGATACACGAAGAGCCATTACATCCACTCAAAGCCACTGTGTGGTGCGGCGTTCACGTGAGGAGTGATTGGATTTTTTTGAGGATGCCATCGGCAATAAGGTCACTGTCTCTTGCGAACGCTACAGGGCCATGATAAATGACTTTTGACTGTCGGAATCGGATGAGTGGGGCTTGGTGAAAATTTGGCTTCAACAAGACGGTGCAACCATATACACAGCGCGAGCCACAATGGATATTGTGAAGCAAGCGTTTCCTGTTCGTGTAATCTCCCGTTTTCTTCTTCTTTCTTTGGGGCTACTTGAAGTCGCGGACTTATGCCAACAAGCCTCGGACGTTCGCGTTCGCAGCCCTTAAGAAGAATATTCGACAGAAATACGAAAATGCGATAAAACGGGTACAAACGTGTATCAAAACTGGCGGTAGCCACTGGACGGATATCATCTTTTCCACATAATATAAAAAAATGTAAAGGTCAAAATAAAGACAATTTTTTTTTATTTAGTAAAAAAGTTATTCGAAATCAAAATCGGATGATAAATCTTGCGCCACCTTGTATGTTGCGCCACATATGTATGTATGTACAAGAAACCCTATGCCTTGTTGGATAATACTTAAAAAAATGTAATTTAAGTAGTTACCTATCGCAATTAGGATACACGAGTAATTTAAAAAGAATAAATAGCATTTAGAAGTATTGTTAATTTAATCTTAGCTCTAGATGGTAGGTATAGCGCAGCAGTAATGAGATCATAGCCAAGTGACTGTTTCCTCTTTAGATATTTTTGTATAATAATTTCTACCTCCAAAGGTGTAACTGAAGGAATTTTCACGGATTGTTGCTCGATTCCCGCCCATATTACTCCATGTTATTATGGTTAGGCCTGGTAAATGCCTTCGCTAAGCCGCATACCCTGGGCTCGAACCAAAGACAATTAACCCTAATCAACCCAAGTCAATTTTCTCCCTAATCCACCCAGGTGGTGTCCCAAAGTCACCGAATTAGAAAAGTGTTAATTATTTTTTGAAATAATATTAAAAAATTATTATTTAAAGTTTGCTAATCGATTTTTTTACTTATTACTAAATTACTATTATAACTCCATTTGCTATTTGTTTGATTCATTATTTTATTATTTGGTTAAAATATTTTTGGTGCAAACTTGACCAAGTGTTCGTTGCAGACGCTCTTCTTGCATTTACAACATATTTGTTTTGAAGCGCGGCCTATATCACGAGAACACATGTAACATCGTTTCCTCTTTCTAGACGAGTCAGCTTTGTTGTCTTCAGAATTATTTGCTGCAGATTTCAGATCTCACTAATGACATATTTTAGTGGCCCAGATAAAAACCTAGTCTTGCGGCGTAAAATGTTAGGTGTAACTAATCCCATTGCAAGTTCTCTGAGAAATAGTGGTCTTGCTTTGTGCTTTTTAGGTGCATTCCAATTTGGATATGTTTTAACATCAATGAGGTTGTGGAACATCACAATGGGCCACCTGTTTGACTTTCGTTTGACTGAAAATGCATGGCACATCTGATCCAAAGTATCCAACCGCCCCTTTAGTTGAGTTGTAAAACAAATTAACTTCTGGCTTGTTTCTGTTGTTGATGTCTATTGTTTTGATATGATGCATCGTTGATAAGAACAAAACTGATTTGTTTTTTTGGGACGTAACTCACTAATGATATTTTTCTCCTGAACCCAAATAAACTTGACTCCAGATCCCTGCTTTTATTGGGAAGAAGTTCTTTTGGAATACATGTTTTATTTTTTCTTAGAGTTCCAACACTGGTGAGACACCTGCTCAACAATTGATTTACCAGATGATATGAGGTAAAAAAATTATCAAGCGTGAGATTTCGGTTCGACCCAGAGTAAGACTCAGAAACCATCAACACCACATTCTCCGCTTGATTACATTCTCTATTTTTCTCTTCCTTTCCAAGGTATGGAATACCAAGCAAGGAATAAGATGTAGAGCTATCATATATCCACCAGATCTTCATGCCATATTTATCCGGCTTTGAAGAGATGTATTGTTTTAATTGCACTCTACCAGAAGGGGACCAGTTGCTCATCAATTGTCAGGTTCATACCAGGCACATACATCTTCTTCAAATTTTTTATAACGGAGTTCCAGAATTCTCTTAGTGGTGCAAATTTGTCTCTATCTAGTTGACGTGTCATCGAATCGTAAATGTTGTGAAATGTTGGCGAACCGATTCTTTGACATTGTTGCCCTGAACACTGTATGATCATCCCAGAAGTCTGTAAAATCAAAAATGCCTTCTTTTTTAGTGCCCGCGTAAATAAGCAGTCCTATGAAACTTCTTATTTCAATGGCCTCAGTGAGTTTCCATTTCTGCCCTTCCTTTTCTTCACCATTGCCATTCGTAACTTTGACAAGAAGATCAATAATTGTACTGTTAAAAAAAGACGAATGCATCACTTACGTCGTCAATATGCTTTCAAGGCGGCAAAACAACTTTATCTAATTGCCTCTAATAATGTTATGACTCGCCGATCTTCCTTGACTGAACGGTTCAGAGTTCCATTCAGTTCCATCCTTCCCAATACATATATGTATTTCTCAGCTTCAATGTTTACATCATTATCCTCATCATTTACATACTTCTATTTCATCGGCCAATTCCTCAAAGATTTGGGTAGCATCTTCCTCACTATCCAAATAATCTACGTCACTTGAAAGTCACTTTCGTCATTTACTTCAAAACCATTCTTATCATTGGTAGAGTCAGCTTCAATAGCCCTTCTTATGTCCTCATGCGTAAGATTTATTCTTTTAGCCATTATTGCTTGAATTTCAATCTGTATAGAACAAAATAATTGTCTTATATGTACGCTGATACAAACGTCTCCATACACTTCGACCAAAAATATTTGAATTCTTCTAATTTTATAGCGGATGAATATTTGTATAACAACTATTCAGTCAGTCATTCATTAGGACTGCATAGATATATATGTAAGTATGTACATATGTGCATTCAAATGTACATATTACAAATTACGTCACCCATAATTCGAGTGAAATTCGCAAAAGCGTCTGAATCAAAATCAAAAAAAAAGCCAAACACTCTGTTGGACATACATATGTATGTAGGCATTTAGAGTTATCAATGCATTCCGTGAACAGTATACAATTTCGTTGTCGTTTTGGATCAGTCTTGATTATCTCTCATTCCTGACAAAGTGTTACTGGCATTCTTTCTGCGTAAAATGGAAGTTTCCCAAGATATCCGTGCACTTATACAAATCCCATGCAACTGTACAATACATCATTAATCGTTATAATGAAATTAACAGTTGTGACGATAGACCTCGTTCAGCACGCTCAAGGAATTTGGAAAGAAATCATCGCAGAGCAATTTGGCGGAAGTTAGAGAAAGACCAATGACCAGTGCACTTAAGTTAACCGGTATGATTTCAGAACTGTACAAAATTAATGTTGTTCCTGAAACAGTGCGAAATGTATGTATGTATTAACTTCAGAGGGCCGAAAAACGCCATTGATTAGCAAGGCAAACAAAAAAAGACGGTTAGAGTTTCCAAAAACTCATCTTAACAAGCCACAACATTTCTGGGATAGCGTTCTTTTTAATGATGAATCTTAATTTAATATTTTCGCTTCGGACGGAAGGTCTTGTGTGTGGAGAAGGCCAAATGAGCAGCTAAAATTAGAACTTGATCAAAACTGTAACACATGGTGGTGGTTTGGGGTTGTGTTGGCAATTTGGTTTTTATCGATGGTAAAGGGTGGTCCAACGAAAACGCACGATGATAATTGTAAATAAAACAAAAAGTTTTCAGAGAATTTTCTTAATATTTTTTATTATGATAGAAGCATCTATGACAATTATGTGTGAAACAAAATATCGTCCAAATGCTCGCCACGGCTTCGGTGGCATACCTCTATCCGATTGTCCATATCTTCAATGACTCTGAGACATAATTGAGGTTTTGTTCTTGGCTTATTGACGTACACTTTTTCTTTTAAATATCCCCAAAAAAAGAAGTCCAACGCTGTCAAATCATATGATCGTGACGGCCAATTAACATCGCCACGACGTGAGATAATACGGCCATTGAATTTCTCACGCAAAACAGCCATTGTTTCGTTGGCTGTGTGGCAAGTGGCACCATCCTGTTGGAAGCACATATCGTTCAGGTCCATATCCTCAATTTCTGACCACAGGAAGTCCGTTATCATCTCACGATAGCGAACACCATTTGTAAAGGAAAATTTACCTAAAACAAAAAAAAACAAATAAACTCAAATGTTCCCTTATATACATACATATGTTTATTATTAACCTTTTTCGCGCAACCAAAGGACTCAATAAAACCAAACACCAGGTCACAAACTCAAAGTAGACACAAATAAGCACAAACTATGTAAACACCAAAATAAACTCAAAATAAACATAAAATAAACACAAAATATAATAGAAAACAACTAAACAAAAACACACGAAATCATACATGCTTTGTTGCCTAAGACCAGTCAGGTCAAAGACACCAAAGACAACGGCAACGGCTGCAGTCACCGTTGACAGATCCCGTAAACAGGGGAAATGTCAATGACGACTGGAAAGGCCCCGTTCACATCGCCGTTCGGCGTGGCCCTATAAAGGCCGAGGCTTTTGACAGAAGATCACTTCAGTGAGTACGGAGTAAGTCAACAGTGACACGAACGACGAAGCAATCAATAGAAGAAGAGTTCCAGACCAATCGAAGTTTCCATCGCATCAACAACAACAACAAGGTAAAGAATACTTGGTGAGGCAAAGGCGGCATCACATTTTAGTGTTCCTAGTAATAAAATAATAACAAAAAAAAATTATTATTATTACCATAATAATTGCGAATTAAACGATAACAATAAAGATTATTATTATTATTGTTACGTCACATTTTAGTGTTCCTGGTAATAAAATAATAACAAAAAAAATTATTATTACCATAATAATTGAGAATAAAACAATAATAATAAAGATTATTATTATAATCTCGCGCCACCAATGAGTACGAGGCAGGCGTGTGGTCACTACCCGTTAAGACGATCGCACAACGAGCAAGACGGTGAGTAAGGATTGATAGGGCGAGACCGATTCTCCGACTCGGATTTTAACCCAAACGAGACCGATCAGCCCCATTGAGATCTACTCCTGAGGCGAATATCGTAGGACCAACTCCCCGATTTGGGTTTTAACCCGGAAGGGCCTGACCAGACGATATAGCCGCGCTCAAGGGCTTAAGCCGACACGGTTAAGGCCTCGACTCGGGTTCTCACCCAGACAGGCTAGACCTCGCACTGCTCCCGACTCAATCATCTGTCGGGACCCAGACTCGGGTTCTCGCCCACGACGAAACTGACTGGGTACTGTCAACGCGACAGTTGGGAGGTGACAAGGCGCCGCTACGACCAAGTGTCCCGAACGGGTCCCAACCCCAAGGGACAGCGTAGTGTGCGAAAAACTAGTACGTCTGCCGGTGTCACAACAATAAATTTATGTGACAGACCCTGGCCCGGCGAGTATACCCCGGCCCAGAAAGCTCGTTACACATTCACGGTAACTGCTTGGCCGACCTCATTTTCGAAGAAGTACGGCCCGATGACGCCGCCAGCCCATAAACCGCACCAAACCGTCACTCTTTGTGGATGCATCGGCTTTTCAACAATCACTCGTGGATTCTCATTTGCCCAAATGCGGCAATTCTGCTTGTTAACGAATCCACTGAAAGTGTGCCTCGTCGCTGAAGATGATTTTCTTTGTAAAGTCTGCATTCACTTCTGTCTGTTCAACCAACCATTCGGCGTATTGACAGCGCTTGAAATAGTCAGTAGGCTTCAAGTCTTGAGTCAATTGAACCTTGTAAGCGTGTAAATTCAAATCTTTATTCAAAATTCGCATTAGTGATGTTCGTGAGATGTTCAATTGTTGGGCACGAGGTCAAGTCAAGTTTGATGGCTCTTCTGCCACACTATCGCGAACAACAGCAATGTTTTCCGCAGAACGAACTGGGCGAGCATGCACACGTGTTTTCACATTTCTTACAGACCCGGTTTGCTGAAATTTGCACACAATTCTACCGATTGTGGACACATTTGGTCGATTATGCTGATCAAAAAAATCACGAAGTGCACGAAATGCATTTTGATTTGAACGCCCATTTTCGTAAGAGGCTTCAACAATCTTAACGCGCTGCTCAATTGTGTACCTCTCCATGGTTGAATTTGTCAAACACTGAAACAAAGAAATGTCAAATTAAGTTGGGCAAAAAAACTTGACGTTAAGGTGTGACTCACAATTAACATCGTGCATTATGGTTGGACCACCCTTTATTATGGACCAGCACATGTTCCTAGATATTTTCAAAAATAATTTAAGGAAGAGTGCGGACAAACTTGGACAAGAAGGTCATTTGTATTCCAACAAGATAATGACCTCAAGCACACTGCTAGGCTTATAACGAATGGCTAATCTACAACATCGCGAAACAGCTTCATACACCTCCCCAATCTCCCGACTTAAGCCCTATAGAACATCTGTGGGATGAAGGCAACTAAAGTAATACGACATTGTCAACAAAAATGCACTTAAAGAGGCTATATTTTCAGAGGGGAATTCAATTGAGCCAGATGTCACAAAGAAACTTGTTGGAAGTATGAAAAATCGTTCACGTGAAATTCTAGGAGAGAGGGGGGCAACACAAACTATTAAACATACTATACAGGGTGTCCCACGAGCAGTATGCCAAAAAGCTAGAGCGTGTAGGTCTGGTCAAGACAAGAAAAAAATCGTGCGGGAGGGGGGTCTATTCCCCCCCTTTAGCCGGAAGGGGCAATTTTCTAAAAAAAAATTACTTAATTTGGAAAAAAAATTATTAAAAATCAACAGTTTCATCCACAATACCGTGATATACTTTTTTGTAAACCCAGAAACCTCTTCTTTCATCCTGCTTTTAAACGAATCTGTTTTAAGGAACAGTTTTTGAGAAATTAATTTTCAAACTCAAAATTTTTAAAAAAAATTTAAAAAAAAAAATTGAACTATTTTTTTTCAAAATTGTATGTAATTAAGTACTATTTTTTTTCAAAAATTCAATTCTCTTATTAGTTTTTAGTTAAAGCAGAAAACCGGATATAAAAATGTCTTGTAGTTTTTGAGAAATTAAAAAACAACCCGAACCATTTTTTTCTAAGAAAAACCTTTTATTTGGTTTTAACGCGGCTGGACTTGTAGGCAAATTAATGTATGAAACATTGACCTGTTTTTCATTATTTTTAAAAATATTCGGATTTTATGAGGATACAATAAAGTGACACAGTATTGGAATAACCCTGGATTAATCCTTTTTTTTTTCATTGATAACGACTGAAAATACCTGCCAATTTCGTCTGGGCCCGCCCGCCGCCGATGGGTTCTACCCGGTCGGACCTTAAGATAATAAAACCGCAATTTTTCTTTATTGAAAAACAAAATATTTGCAACCCAAATGTAAATAAAAGGCATCGCATTTTTAATAAAAAAACATTTCCAAATTGGATGTTAACTCATCAACACATTACGATGTCAAACTCATACTCTCGAGAAGAATTAACGGACATGCACTTCTGCTACAGTTTAGCTAATGGTCGAGATCGTGAAGCCGAAAGACTCTACGCTGAAAGATATCCCAATCGGAGGTGTCCCAGTCGTAGCATGTTTTCAAGAATCCACCGACGTCTGCAAGAGCACGGAGTGCTACAGCATCGAAGAACCGAAAGATCAGTTACAGATGGATCAGTTATCTTAGATGAAAGAATTTTGGATTTGGTCCGACGTAATCCTTCCCTTAGTACAAGGAGGATAGCTATTATGCTTGGAGTGCCCAAATCTAGAGTATGGAGAGTGCTTCATACCGAAAACTTACACCCGTACCATTTTAGGCCAGTTCAGGAACTCATCTCAAACGACAAGTTTTTGAGAGCAGAATTTTGTCGATCATTACTGCTTCGAAATGAAACTGATCGAAACTATTTTGAAAGGATATTCTGGACGGATGAATCACAGTTTACCAGAGATGGGGTTACTAACTTCCACAATTTGCATCATTGGAGTAGCACCAATCCACACAGCAAAAAACAAAATAAATCACAACACCGCTTTAGCTGTAATGTTTGGCTTGGTATTGTTGGACAAACTGTAATCGGGCCCCGGTTTTTGAATGCCGTTATTAATGGAGAATCATACCTGCAGTTCCTACGAGACCTTTTGCCCGATTTGATGGACAACGTTCCTTTGGCTATAGCAGATAATTTAATCTACCAGCAAGATGGCGCACCAGCACACTACAGCTTATGGGTTAGGAACTGGCTGGATGATCATTTTAGTGATCGTTGGATCGGAAGAAGGGGCTCCACGGAATGGCAACCTAGATCACCAGATTTGACTCCTCTAGATTTTTATGTGTGGGGATTCATGAAGAATTATGTTTACGAAGTGGAAATAGTATCTTTGGAACAACTGAAAGAACGGATTGAAGTCGCTGGAGTCAAATTGCAGGAAAATTTGTCAAGCATAGACTTATGTGCAGCCATTGGAAGGAGATATAATCTTTACCTTCTAAAAAATGGGGATCATATTGAAAATGTATTATAATAAAACTCCGAATTTTTTAAAAATAATAAAAAGAGGTCAATGTTTCATACATTAATTTGCCCACAAGTCCAGCCTCGTTAAAACAAAAAAAAAAAGGTTTTTCTCAGAAAAAAGTGGTTCGCGTTTTTTTTTAATGTCTCAAAAACTACAAGACATTTTTGCATCCGGTTTTCTGGTTTTAACTAAAAACTAATAAGAAAATTGAATTTTTGAAAAAAAATAGTACTTACCTAATTACATACAATTTTAAAAAAAAATATGTAGAATTTTTTTTTTTCAAAATTTTGAGTTTGAAAATTAATTTCTCAAAAACTATTCTTTAAAACAGCTTCGTTTAAAAACAAGATGAAAGAAGACGTTTCTGGCTTTACAAAAAAGTACATCACGGCATTGTGGATGTAACTGTTGATTTTTAATAATTTTTTTTCCAAATTAAGTTAATTTTTTTAGAAAATTGCCCCTCCCGGCTAAACAGTGGGGGATAGACCCCTCCCCCTCCCATACAATTTTTTCTTGTCTTGACCAGACCTACACGCTTTAGCTTTTTGGTACACTGCTCGTGGGACACCCTGTATAGTGTTACATTGATATTTTTCCTTACTGTATGGAAACTTTTTTGACATTACATTGTAAAATACTAAGCTATTTTTATTTGGTTTTGTGATTTATTTTGATTTTTTTTTGTTCTTTAGTGTATATGGATTTTAATAATTTATTTGAATAAGAATTTATAAATTACTTCAATTAATGACTTCCTAGTCATAAGAAATTATAATAAATATGAAAAAATGTATGCTCTCTCCACCTGCGTGTCGTTCTTCTGCTCATGTTGTCACTTTGGATGATGTTGTTGTGAACGCTGTGAGCGATGGTGTTGCCGATGCTGTTGTCGCTAATACTGCTGTGGGTGTAGATGCTTGCGATGTATGATCTTTTTCTATTTTTGTTTAATTTTTTGTTATTAAATACATATATACTTTTGTAATTATAACATTTGTAGGTACGAGCAAGTACACAATGTTATATCAGATATTTAGTGTTGGATGTTATTATGGTTTCAGAATCTTGGTTGAACATTTATACCCCGGATGGACTTGTTTCCATACCTGGTTTCAAAATATTTAGAAGTGATAGAGATATAGAGTTGGAAGTGGAGCGTGTATGTACATACATGAACATTAGTCTGGAACTGCTGTTTACAAGTCAACTGAGAATTATATTAACTTTGTTTGTGTTGAGGTGGGGAGTTCGGTTGAAAAATTACTGCTTGTTGCCATTTATTGTCTACGAAATATGTTTAGAGAAAGTTACACTGCCGAGCTTGAGGAAACCTTAATGCGACTTAGTTCAAATCTTTTTGAGTAAATCTTTTGAATGACTGCGTTTCTAAGCGACTTTTTATTCACTTTTGTGATAAGATTGGTCTTTCAGTGGTAAATAATCAGGAGAAAAAAAATCCGTGGTTCACTGACAACCTAAAATTCGTTATTAGGGAAAGAGAACGTTTTTTCCGAAGATTTAAGAATAATCCAACTGAGTTCAAAAAAAGCCAATATGTATACGCACGAAACCAGACCAATACCACCATTCGTAATTCCAAATGTACATATTTAACGCAGAAACTAGATCCATCCCTTAGCTCTCGAGAACTGTGGAGCAATCTCAAACAACTCGGCATAAAAGAAGACAAAAACAAAAATAAATGTCCTTTTGGCCCTGAAGTAATGGTTAATGCTTTAATCCTTAGCCAATCAAGCTTAAAAATTCCCAAAAGTATTTTTGACATACCTGCCAATGAAAACTGTTTCAGTTTCGTTTGTATCGGTGTACCCGAGATTTTAAATTCCATTTAATCTGTTAAATCGAATGCCATCGGCCCTGATGATCTTTCTCCGAAATTTGTAAAGCTCATTTTTCCATTTGTAATGAATTACTTGCTCCACATTTTTAGTTTTTGTCTGTATAGTGGGAAATTCCCGGAAGTGTAGAAAAACTCAAATATTACCCCAGTACCTAAAAAAGCAAACCCCTCAAAACCCAGCGAGTTCAAACCTATCAGTATCTTATCTTTTTTTGGCAAGTTACTGCAAAAAATAATGCACGATCAAATACAGTCATACGAACGTCGCTTGCTTTCTGTGTGGGTTTCTATCTGGGTTTCGCAACCTTCATAGTTGTGAAGCTGCTGCAATTAAAGTTACTACAGAAATCCGCGCTTGACTCGGGCAAGTTTGGAGTAATGGTACTCTTAGATTTCTCCAAGGCGTTCGACACTATTGACCACTCAATTCTTGTTTCCAAACTAAAACCTAACTTTAATTTCTCAAATTCATCTCTCAAGCTTTTGCGCAGCTTCTTAGTTAATAGAGTTCAACGTATCAAAACTGAAACTGGAACCTCCAATTTATTTGTCACTAATATTGGTATTCCGCAAGTCTCCGTACTAGGTCCGCTGCTATTTTCATTGTTTATTAATGACCTCCCGGATTTCATCTCTAATTGCCAGGTTCATTTATATGAAGACGATGTTGTTCTCTATATTTTCCGTCCTTTTGGTCTGATGGATGACTGCATCGTAATATTGAATGATGATTTAAGCCGTATCTTCGCTTGGTCTAGAAATAATAGTTTAACACTTTACCCGTCCAAGTCCGTTGCCATGCTATGCGCTAGAGATGAGCTCAACTCTGATGATTTTCCCTCTGTCATTCTTAATGATGAAGCCATAGCCTATGTTAAAGACGTGACCTATTTAGGTTTCAAAATAAACAGCAATATGAGTTACTGTAAAGCAATCCCTGACGATATCAGGAAAATTTACTCTGTTTTGCGTTGTTTGAGATCTTCCTCAGGCCTTTTGATACCCAACTTAAAGAAACATCTCATCAAATCTCTAATAATGCCTTATTTTGCTTTCAAATCGTCTGTTTATCCATCTTTGGACTGTGTTTGTAGAAGAAAACTTAATGTTGCTCTAAATGATTGTATTCGCTGTATTTACCGTATCCCTAGGCACATATGTAAGTGTATCCCACTTGCGGCATAATATTTTTGGTTTGAGTCTTGATAACTACTTAAATTTTAGGCTGCTCTTGAAGCTTCATAATATCATCCATAAAAAAAAGTCCTTCGTACGTCTCAGATACTCTTAACTTTGCTCACTCACCGCGCTTTACACACGGTATTGCTGAACGCTCATTTTATGTCTCTGCCATTCGTTTGTGGATTTCACTCCCAAACGGATTAAAAAGTACTACCTCACTTTCAGCCTTCAAGAGAAAATTATTTTTGCACCTTTCCAATCGTGATTTGATACACTAATATATTTGATATTTAACTATGTCTGTTTCAAGTTTATTTATTATTTATTCACTTATTTATTTATTTATTTTATTTAACGTACTCTTTCTTCAAATCTTGTCAAAACTTTATTTAGATGCTCTAAAAGATTTAAATCTTAATGTGCATATCCATGTAGTCATTCTATTGGAAAAATAAATGAAATGAAATGGAGACTTTTTTGACTCAGTATATACAGTGCAGAGTTGTAAAAAATACAGTCTTTTTAGTACTGCAGTTAAGTGACTAAAACGACTAATTTTCGTTAGTCATTTTACTTACAAAAGTACTTAACTGCAAAAGAGCTAGTCATCAGTTAGTACTAATTTTTTAACTTATTAGTGACTAAAAGCAGTTTAGTCAATTAACTGCAGTACTTTTAACTTATTCTAGTACTTTAAGTCAACTGAAAGTTTTTGTACTGGAATAGGTTTGTAAGTTAGTCAGCAAGTCATTTAACTATAGTCAATTAACTAGAAGTCAGTTTTACTAAAACAATTCTGAAACCACGACTTAGTCGTTTCTAGAGAGTTCAATGATTTATACGATATAAGGGGCGGAGAATTCGATACGAGGAGTTGATAATCAGTACAAACAAATTCCAAATTGGCGTTGAGAGTGGTACACTACGGAATAGTTAAGACGATAAGATAGGCAATTGAAAAAGGAGCATAAGACTCCAGCCACAGAGGAGAGGATAACTGTAAGTGCGAAGGTATGTTAAAACTTGGCTTAATTGCAACTACAACAATAGTTTGAATGAGATTTCTATGGGAGTCGGGGCACATTATAGAGAATATACATATGTATATATGTATATAATACACCAACAATCCAGAAACGAATAAGTCATGGTTTCAGAATTGTTTTAGTAAAACTGACTTCTAGTTAATTGACTATAGTTAAATGACTTGCTGACTAACTTACAAACCTATTCCAGTACAAAAACTTACAGTTGACTTAAAGTACTAGAATAAGTTAAAAGTACTGCAGTTAATTGACTAAAAGTCAATTAACTGCTTTTAGTCACTGATAAGTTAAAATATTAGTACTAACTGCTGACTACCTTTTTTGCAGTTAAGTACCTTTCGCAGTGTATTAACTACATTCAAAAGAAAAGTTAATTAACTGTTACTGGATTGACTGCATTACTAAGTGACTGCATTCTTTTACAACTGTATTACAGTGGCGAGCAAAAATGAATACATGTTGCAGAAATTACAGTAAAATTAATGAATAGTTTATTATTTCACTTAAAGTAATTAAAAAAAAATTCACATTTTAATTAAAATAATATACTTCACTGTTTTAAACAAAGAAAACATAACAATTGTAATAAAAAAATAGGTAAAAAAATAAAAACGTTGAAATAGGTATGTATTCATTTTTGCACGTTTGTTATTTGTGACGTGTTACTTGGAGTTTAATACCTTGTCCATAGGCCTTTGTTTTTGATAACATTTTGCATTCGCTTAGGCATGCTTTCTACTAACTTTTCGATATATTCATGAGGAATTTTCGTCCACTCTTCTTGTACCCGAATCCATAAGCTCATTCGTGTTTTTAGGAGGATTGTCATACTGCGCCAGCTTTCTTTTAACTATGGCCCACAAATTCTCGATAGGGTTTAGATCGGGGCTTTGTGCGGGCCATTCAAGAGTGTGAAATAATTGCTCTCCAAGCCAGTTTTGTACAATTTTCGCGGTATGTTTAGGATCTCCGTCTTGTTGAAAAATGACTTCTTCAATAGGATAGGAGCACTCGTCAACAAATTCCGGTAAATTGTCCGGCAAAATATCGATATATTGCTCCTTCTTCATAATTCCTTCAATCCTCACTAAAAGGCCAATGTTCTACCATGTAAAACAAACTCCACACCATCAAACTTCCTCCACCGTGCCTGGTTTGTAGGCTTTCATTTGGTCGATGCCATTAATATTCTTTGCCATCAGACTGGAATCGATTAATCTTCGTCTCATCAGACCAAAACACTCGCTTCCAATCGTCAGTAGTCCACCTTTTATATTCCTTACAAAACTTTAAGCGTGCCTTAACATTTTTTCTGACAACGCTGGCTTTTTTTGTTTGACTACCAAACGTATCCTAAAAAAGTACCAGTTAAAGGAAACCATGAAGCACGGTGGAGGTAGGTATCTTCTATATTCCATGAAAAATACCCACTAATATTCACAAAAATGTAAGAACACACACTGCAATTCAGAACAACTTACTGGAACACCTAAAATCTGAACTGAATTCTGCAATAATTACTTGTGTTTTGATGACATCTGGTGCAAAGTGAACAAAAAATTAACGGATTCTAAATAAAGTTTCCCGTTAGTCTTCTTCTTCTTTTCCTTTTTATCCCGGCGTCGTTATGGTCAGAAGTGTAGGACCATAACCTTCCCACTTAACTGCATTCCTACTGGTCCGCCGGTTTGACCTCAGAAAGTAGCGGCAGGCTTCCCGGTTTGGGATTACTTCATCGCTGAGGCCAATCAAATGCTGGTGTTTTTGCATTTGTTTGCACCAATTGTTTTTCGGCCTGCCTTTTTTGCGTGTTGAAATTGGAATGTTGATTGATAACGCCTTTTGGACGGGGTTCAAAGGATCTCTCCTTTGAACATGGCAATACCAACTGAGTCGGTCGCGCTCTATATTTCTTGTGATGGTTTCTTTTACGTGGAGGCTTCCTCGGATCTTTGAACTTCTAATTCTGTCACGCTTTGTTACTCCCGCTGTCATGCGAAGCATCTTCATCTCAGTTGCCGTTAATTTGCTCTCATACTTTTTGTGCATTGTCCAGCATTGTGAACCGTATGTGAGCGCCGGACGTACAACTGAAGTGTAGAGCCTTCATTTCAGCTTAGGGGGCATTTTTCGATCACAGAAGATGGCGGAGTTTTCCCGCCACTTCATCCACCCTACGCTTACGCGATGTTTGATGTCGTCATCACAAATGGCTTTTCTATTAACCATAGATCCCAGATATTTAAACTTTTCACACTTGGGAAGCACTCTTCCATTCAAGTAAATGTCTGGAATAGGCTGATAAGGGTCAGAGAACGGGCAGCACAGATACTCTGTCTTCTTTGAACTAATACTATACCCGTGTCCCTCAAAAATGTCCACCCACACATCAAGTAGGGACGCCTGATCATCACTTATAATGGCCCCATCGTCAGCAAAGAATAGCTGGTGCACATTGGGGTCCGTCACTTTTCCTTCAAGCAAGCAATCAAGGACTGCTATAAAGAGCAGTGGGCTGAGAACGCTCCCTTGGTGTACACCGACTTTGATTGCGAACTCTTCGGTGACTCCTGCGGTGCATCTTACTCTTGTCGTTGCTCTCTCGTACATGTCCATAATCACTCGCACGTAGGTTTCTGGAACTCCTTTTTGTCTTAGCGCTACCCATAAAAGATCTCTTGGTTGCCGGTCAAAGGCCTTCTCGAAATCAACCAACACCATATGCAAGTCCTTTGAAGAATCACGATGCTTTTCCATTATGATCCTTATACTTTGGATTGCATCTGTTGTTGATTTACCCGAGACAAACCCGCACTGGTCATCAGATAGTCGTATTATTTTCCGCAGTCGGCTATCTAATACCCGTTCAACGATCTTCATGGTGTGCGACATCAGCTTGACAGAACGGTAGTTATCACAATTTCGCGTATCACCCTTTCCTTTGTGCAATGGAAGAAGATAGCTTTCCCTCCATTGATTAGGCATAGTGTCGCCTCTCATAAGTTTAGAGATAAGAACCATGAGCCATCTAGACCCGATGTCTCCCATCTTTTTCCAGAACTCAGAGGGTATCCCGTCCGGCCCAACAGCTTTTCTTTTCTTGGAGTTTTTAACCGCGTACCGAACTTCTTCGACTGTCATGTCGGGTATTTCGGCATGATTCGGGGCGGCTCTTGGAAAGTACACTCGGGGAAACTGTTCGTTCAGAAGTTCCTCGCAATACTGTCGCCATCTGTGGAGAATTTTTTCGTCTTCCACAAGGAGTTGGCCTTCAGCATTGTTAATAAACTTTGGGAAACGAATCTCCTGAGCATTTCTTCTTCTCTGGGCGGCTATCTTAAAGATATTTGCTCCTTTGTTCAAATTGTTTTGTCGAAGCTCCTGGGTAGCCTGGTTCCTGTCAGACGCGGAAGACGATATTTCTTCTAACTCCTGATAGAGGCCTTCCATGCTTTTCGCTTTGAATTCGGCGCATATTTTCTTCGCGATACCTTTGCAACATATATATACCTTTTCACGGCGAGCTTTTTCCTCTCTATTAGCAGAAGAGCACTTTGACCAAGCTTGGAAAGCCATTTTCTTTTCGTGCATCACTGCTTTGGCTTCGTCTGTCCACCACCAGGTTTCTTTTGCGTGTTGGCAGGGGCCTTTAGATGTTCCGAGCAGTGATTTGGCTTTCTCCAGGCCAGATTGTTGTAGGGAATCCCACATGTCTTGTGCTCTGCACTCCTCATTACCGACCTCATCGATAATGGAAGAGAGGTAGTTTTCCATGATGGTAATAAAAGCTTCGCCTTTTCCTTTATCCAGCTTATACCACTTGATTCTCTCAGACACCTTCGTTTGCTGCTTTGACTTCTTACTCGACTCCATAAAAAAATTCAGTCAGGAGGAGACGGTGTTGAGGGGCGATCGCGTCTCCCAGGATCACTTTGCAATCTTTAGCTCGTGGCTTCATGAAACTGGATACCAAAAGCTAGTCTATTTGAGTTTCATTTCCGCCGCTGCTATAAGTGATCAGGTGCCGGCTTTGTTTGACGAACATGGTATTTAGCACTATAAGACCGTACGACTTGCACATGTTTAGGATATCTTCACCTGAAGAGTTCCTGGTGCCGTATCCCAGCCCTGGACTTTGAAATGGTTAAGACGTTGCCAAGTAACTCTGCCGCAAGGATGATGGCGATTCCGTTTTTTCCTTGTTCCAATCCATAGTAAAACATTTTGTAGGCTTTTGTTTTAACGTCCAAGAAACGTGCCCGATTACCGGTGTTTCGCCATTTCGTCTCTTGTACGCACAGGATGTCTACTCGCCTTCTAACCATCATTTCTTCAAGCTCATAGCTGCGCCCACTCATGCTTCCAACGTTCCAACTCGCGACTCTTAAATGTGGCTTACGCCGTTGCATTACTTTGCTATCCCCCAGAAATCCTATAGCTCTGACCCGAGCATTGCTGCTCGTCCCAGGATCACGACCATTAGTAGTGCCTGGCGGGGTAGTGCTTTTCCTTTTAGCGTTCTTTTCCATAATGCTACGGTTTGACCGTTTTCTGTCTTCCCTTCCTTTTTGACACGGGCATGCTCCAGATTTTTTATTTTTTATTTTTTTGATTGATCTTACTCTTACAACACCGGTGATCTCCAGTCGTGTCAACCCACTGATTTGCATGCACACTTGTGGGGCAGTTTAATGGTGGTATATGTGTCCCTAGGCTCACCTTGGTGTTTTCCAAATTGCCTAGATGTGAGTTTTGTTTACATTTGTTTAGTCGCCTTTTACGACAAGCGATAGGTATCGCTGCAGGGATATTCTTAACCCGTCCCTGCACGAGTATAAAGTTTCCCGTTAGTAATCATGAAAATTCAAAGCCACCTGGCATAAAAGACCACATTTTGCATACGAGGCATGCTTTTCCATGTATTCTATTATTGTAATAAAGGTGACTATGAGACACCACCTGGGTGGACTAGGTTGGTAAGGAAAATAATAGTGGCGGCATATGTTTCTTACAATATTAGTTTCTTAAGTTTTTTTTTCATTCTTACGTAGTCCAGACAATAAGTGCGAATGGGATTGCTTTTCAAAAGTTTGTGAAAATTACTATCGAAACTGAAACGGCGACCCAAAGTCACCGGGTGGGCGGATTAGGGTTAAATAAGTGAATGAAATATACTGAGAAGGCCCTATCGGTTCCGGTTGTGGCACTAGTCCCGCACTTGGCTTCGCGTATCTGAATATCAAACGGATTTCGAACTGAATTTGACTCCCCTGGGGCCATTGCTGTTCCCCGTGACTGTGAAAAAAAAATCAAATAATAATAAAAGGTGGAAACAGTGATACGGTATGTATTTAACGAAAAAAAATCTTAAGTTCACCTATAAATTAATAAAATAGTGAGAGAAAACAAGAAAAAATAACAGAAAAGTGTTGACAATTGTTGAAGTTATTCGAAATTTACATCGACCCATATGAGATTATTATTTCATTTTATTATTTATTATTATTACTTTTGTGCCATAGGTTTAAGTTGGTTTGGGGTATGTAGCTGGGTTAGTTAAGATAGTATAGTAGAATACCTAACATTTTTCCTTCTGGGTGTCACAAGGTGCATATATTTAGCATTAAACACAAAAAAAAAAGGGTTTATTTTTTTTTTTTTTTCATTATTTTCTTTTCACGGTCCTGGGAATTAGCAGTGGGACTAAGGCGGGCTCTAGTACCTCGTCGCGATTCTCGGTACTAGGATAAATCGTCGATAATGTCCAATCGCGTGCAGCCCTTTCACCATCTTGATCCAGGATCACTCTCGCAGAGTTGGTCGAGCGGCCTTGCATGGAGGGTGGCGGTGTGTCGGTAACAATGTTGTCTCTCATAGGATTGAAATGCATTCGTCAGATACTCGGCGAATGCTTCTGCTTTCTCAGAGTTGCTTTTGGCCCATGAATTATTTAATTTAATCGGTAATAGGACGTTTAAAATTGTTGGTTATTTTCCACAATGAGTATTCGGTCAATTTGTCGTCTGTTAGTTAGCGTAATTTTCGGTTAACTGCTTTATTTTTAAGCTCATTAATTGGGAGCGAATCATTTCTGTAAGCTTGTTTAATTGTGACTTATACAACGGAATGGTGTATTAAAACTACACAACAGACTACTGTCTTCATCTAAAGGAATCATCCAAAAACGTTTATTAGCATCTAGCACAGAAAATACAGTTGAACCTTTTAACTTATGCCTGATTGATTCAAGCGTTGGGAACGGATAAGGTGAACGTTTTATAGCTCGATTTAATTTTCGAGGGTCTAAACAAATTCGGATTGTTTTGTTTTTCTTTTCTACTAGTGCTAAAGAACTTACCCAATCCGCAGCACCACTTGTTTTCTTTATAACACCTGATAATTCCCTTTTATTTCAATTCCTCTTTCAGCGCTTATTTAGCACTTCACTGAATTTTGCAACACCTTTCAATTTTAAAGTATTATATAGTTTTATTCCATCGTCTCCAATACTATTTAGAAGTATAGCAGTTTTCCTGGCATCGCTTCCCTCTTCCTCCAATCCGATTGCCAACATATATAACCCGATTTTTTGCTCCCAAAAAGACCACTCTTCACTTAGATTAGAATGAAAGTTAAATTGTCTTGGAACTTTAAAGTTGTCCATATTTGACGCAATACTTTGTCACTGTAGCGTTCTATTTTCTGTCACACTCGGTTCATCCCTGACATCATGTTACAAGCTTGATCTTGAGTTCTAGACTGATTTATTCCAAAAACGCTTATAACTAAAATAGTACAATTAGGAAATTTCGCTTAAGAGAGCGTACATATTTCTTATGTCTTAAACATACAGTATGATCTGCAAGTAAGACAATATCTAATATATAACTGTAACAATAAGCTTTATCGTCGCATTGACGATGGTGTGATACACATAGATCCACTTTTAGTGCATATGCTTATTATCGCAAGATACGATTTTACTATAATGAAGCGGCTTTTAAAAGTTAGACTGCAGTTTATTAGATTGATTTAGATTGCGCTAAAAAATAGCTTTAAAAAATCTCAGTCTGGAATGCTTAAGGTTATTGCTATATTTTATTGGAGAACTCTCTCAGCTCCATCAGGGCCGGAAGCGACTTAACCGGGACCATGAACGTCAAAAAAAGGTTTTAGACAGGCGACACGCTATCGTGCGACTTTTTCCAATAACGTCGATGTCATCCGCGTACGCTAACAATTGTGCAGATCTATAGGATCGTACCTGTTGTGTTGGCCAGTGACTTTTGCACTATATTTTCAAAGGATTAATCGAGCAGCGAGAATTCTCCATTGTCATCTTGCACAGCCGGACGAGTTTGGCAGGGATGTTAAAACTAGACGTGGCTATAACTTCGTTCTATGCATACGCGGCTTTAAAATCAACGAAAAGGTAATGGGTATCGGCTTGGAAATCTTGGATCTTCTTCAAATTCTGCCGCAGTGTGAATATTTGGTCTACTGTGAACTTGCTTGACCTGAAGGTTGACGAATACGACAGAGAAGAAATTTCGTGCGATGTTAAGCAGACTTATTCCCTTGTAATTGGCGCAATTATAGGGGTCTCCTTTCTTGTAGACCGGTCAAACGATGCTGAGATTCCATTCGTCGGGCATGTTTTCCTCCGTCCATATGTTACAAAGAAGTTGGTGCATGCGCCCTACCAGCTCATCTCCAGCCACCTTTAATAGCTCAGGAGATAGACCGTCCGCGCTCGCGGTCTTATTAGACTTAAGTTTCGATATTGTTATCTTGTCTTCGTCTATGTTGAGTGGGCGGAATTCTCTTACGTCGTCGTTCGTTGCGACCCATTCACACCCAGGATCTGTCTGACAGTGGTATTTTGTCGTGGCTATGCAGTCTACAAAAGTGGACTTACCATATTCTCAGCATCGACTGTGATTTTACTACTAGTTCCCTATTTAGGGATGAGAATGCAGGTTTTCGCTCTGACTTTGAGCCTCTTGCATGTTCGTTTTACCTTATTGTAAAACTTTTGAGCTTTATTCCTGCGATAGCATCTTTCCATCTTCTCGATCTTACGCTTTCCGTGCTCTCCGTTTTTCTTTCTAAAAAGCATGTGGTCCTCCATTCTTTTCTACTCGTAGAGCTCGCGAGTAGTTCTCGTCCGTCTATGTAGCAGGGTCTTGTAAGCATGTTGCTTTGCTGCATGTGCTTGTTCGCACTGTACATCAATTAAAGGATTTCTAGGTGGTGGTGGTTTGAAACGCAGCACATCAGAGGCAGCTTCTCTGGCAATGGTCTATGGATTGTGTCGCTGTCATAGGACTTTAAGAAAGTTTGAGGGAGACACGGTCGGCAATATGTAGTATATATGAGTATATAGGAGTCAGCGCGTGTGCGTGCTCTGCGAAAACCAGCGGCATCCCGCTAAATATATGGAATATCTTACGTTCCTAGAATTAAAAAAAAGATCCAGACTCGGAAACAAGCAGCTGAATAAGAGAGACGTTAAACGAGTCATACGTTCTCGGCCATTGTGTTATTGAACGTATCCCTGCTCAAATATTGTAGCATCTGGACTAAACAAGAACCAGGCTCAGGATGTACCAAAGGCTCTTGAAATGCTTCAGAATGGATTTCAAACCGATCTTATCATCTGTCCATGGTACGATCGATCGAATAGTCATCATCTATTTCACGCTGTTTGTCTTCCGGCGCTCAATTAATCATAATAGATACACTGGATGAGGTAAACTTTAAGATATTGCTAAACGAACACCTCAATGTGCTTTTGGTTAGCAAAACTGGGCTAAACTATAAGGAGATCTCGACCCCATTCCTCAAAAAAATGGTGGGATGGCTGTCTTAATACGAAAAGAATTGCGTGTATAAAGGCTACGTACGGAGGTTTAAAGTGTTAGAGACATGCATTATATTCCTTTATATCCTCCATATTCCCCTACGAAATACGAGACCGATAAACATTATAAGTGGCTCTTTATGCACTAATGGATAGGATGCACCTCAACCCATACAGTTTATTGCAGAGCTTGGAACAGTTTTTCGACAACTTCAATGGCATCCGGAAGAAAATTATTATTTCTTGGGCGGGGACCTTAATACTAAACATATAACAGGGGGGAATGCCACCACAAACACCGAGGGCAATCTACTGTTCAAGTGATAGTGTCGAAATATGGTCGAGTACAGACTTGAGGTTTACGCGACGGATACTCCATTCTTTCCAACAACCGGCTCGTTCTTGGATTTAGCATTTAAAGACGCATGACTTGAACTGACTAGTATAATTAACTAAAGTCGAAACTATCTTACCATCAAGTACGACAGTGACCATTACGAACTGGCCCCAATCCAACGATCTTTCGCAATTGGAACAGTGGGAACCTTTACCTTCGACTTTCAAAAAGTACGCTGATCACTTTTCTCAAGATCTTTAAATTCCACATCCACAGTGGAATTAATCCACCTTTAAGACGAAATTAGACAATTGACGAAATTGACCAACACTTACAACAAATAGGTGTCGCTATAAAATGAATAATGGACAAAACTATCCCTCGGATAGTTCCGACCAGCAAAATAGAAAAAAAATAGAGAAAAAATAGAGTTCTCTCCAGGCTTAATCAGCTATACACATACCCACACAATCCGGAGATAAGGACATCAAAACCGGCAGTTAAAAACCAACAGTTATTAAAAGCAAATTGTAGAAAAGCTGTAAGTTTTGCACTGGTTCAATAAATTCCGTTCCATAAAATCCGATATCCTGGCCATTTTCCCAGAAATAAAAAAAAATATTCAAGAGAAAAAATCATAACGATATCCCTTATGTCCAAATTCCCCGGACGACAGACAATTCAGAGGTACTAGGGGACATGGGCTTATGTCCAAAGAATGTCAACACTGGCGACGGCTTATTTGAGGTCGAGGTTCCATAGGGGGAAATCAGTTCAGTTGGCGCTTTTACAGAGTCAATGTACACGGTGAACAGCTTAACTTACCGCAATCACGATGCGGCTTTTTTCACACTTGACATTGTCGCCAACGACTGAATTTCCACCGCTTTGTTTGTTGAAAGGGATGAACTCTTGTGTATCCTGGACTCACGTAAAAATAAAAAGTCGTCGGGAATAAAGGTTATCTCGAACATATAGTATTCTCAACACGCTGTTCAACAACGGTATCAAATTAATTGAACCGAATGTTAGCAATTAGTAAAGAAAACGGTTGAGGAATAGAAAATAATACCGGTCAATCAGTTGGGGTCAAGGCGGGTCAAGGCAGCGTCAAAACTGGTTTACCGACATTCATTGGAACAAGGCAATACAAACCAATGTATGGGTGCTTGTCTGGTCGTCTTTGAAAAAGGCCATACGGATACAAGGTCTGTTCTACAAGCGTATTAGGCTAGGCATGCCATATCAGCTTCTACACATAATTTACATAATGACTGTGGGAAAGAAGTTTGTTGTTAAAAGCGGTCTAGAACAGGGAGCGGTTAATTCTTCGATATTGTTTAACATCTATACAAGCGATCATAAAGGTTTTCTCAGCCACTCAATAACGTATGCAGATGACTTACAATAGAGGTCTCCCGACGTGTCACCGCCAATTTTTTTGCGGTTAATATATGTACATATGTTAATCTACATCAAATTTTAAGGCATACGTACTTTTTTTTGTGTGCCAATACGCTCTGTGTGGACCTTTAAAGGTAATCCTCTTAAGCTATAGTTTTAAGGTTTCACATACTTCTAGTCAATATTTTTTTCAAAAAACCAAATGCATTATAATGTGCATGAAAAACGTGCATAAGTATTTGAGTATTAATTATTATTTAAAATGCTTGAAATTTATAAAATTTTCAGAAAAAAAACTATTACATATTTTTCAATCAGACTAATTGCAATGGAAACAGCACAAAAATAGTAAATACATGTCTCTGCGTTTTGGAAAATATATTTTGGATTAAAACGCACCGGGTTTTGTGAAAAAATATTGACTAGAAGTATTTGGAACCTTAAAACTATAGCTTAAGAGGCTTATCTTTAGAGGTCCATTTTACTCCAAAAAAGTGCGTATTGGCACAAAAAAATACGTAAAATTTCATGTAGATTAACATAAGTATACCAACCATAAAAAAATCGGCGGTGACACGTCGGGAGACCTTCTTGGTTAGTAGCGTCCAGATCGATTTGTTTAACGCCTCACTGGGGCCCTTTATTAGCTTAATGCAAGTCCTGAAAAAAAAATACTTTATTAACATATTAACTAGGCAACATGGTGGAAACGATTAATTAGAGGGTGAAGGATTGTGGTATATGGCAATTCTGAGACTGGAATTTTTGATGTGATGGTCGAAAAGATTGGTGTTAGATTTGCGCAGCATTCTGGACATTGGTTTGTGGTAGCCACAATTTTTTCGACGAGTGTTTATAGCGAAAAAGGAAAATGGACCGAAACTTACGCGGGTTGGTGTTAAGAGGAATCATGTGCAATAATGTGGGGCTCTCGATGTTACCGCTAACAAGGTCGTGAATAAGAAGAATATCGGCTACATCGCGTCGTTCCGTAAGGGGTTGGAGGTTGATTCATTTTAGGCGATACTTATAAGGTGGGAAATTAAAGAGGTCAGCCAATGTTTCATGAAACCGAGGGCACGTTTGATAGTATTGTCGATATGGAGGCGAAAATTAAGTTCACGGTCGCAAATGACCGCCATGATAAACAAACAATTGACAGGGGAAACAATTTCATTACGAATAATCGGGAGTAAGTGATGGCTTGACATTTACTGACATTGCTCAGATTGGAGATTGCAGGAGTCAATAAGAGAAGATACGTGTTTAAATATTTTCATATCATCGGAGAGTTGAGAGCTCAGAATAACGCTGTCAACATCATTAATGGTTAGAATAAATATCAATGGACTAAGATGGTTACTCTGTGGGACATCGGAGATTAATTGGATCAGAGATAGAAGATCTGAAATTAACGTTATATTGACGATCTTCTAAATAAGATTTAATCCATTAGATAAACCGAGGATAGTCAGCTTGAAGAAAATAATATGGTAAGACATTTTGTCAAAGGCCTTTTGAAGTCAGTGGCAAACTGTCTACTTCTCTGCCGGCTTCAAGTGCACACAAAAATTGTGAAACAAACTCGACTATATTAGTGGTTGTCGATCGACCTTTTAAGAACCCATGTTGGTTAGGAGATAATATGGGCTTGCAGTGAAAGAATAATGCATCATAAACAATGATCTCGAATGTTGGGTATGAATGAGAGCTTGGCAATGGGACACATCGTTTTTGAGTTCTTTTTTGAGGACTGGAATGCATATTTCCGTGAGAGATAGAGCTTTGAAAAAGTGGTTATTTTTTTGTTTTTTTTAACTAGGCAGGCAAACAGTCGGGATCGGGAGAGTAGTCGTCATTTAGGTTGCGTATTTTTTCGTAATTAGGTTTGAAGTTATGTTCAGCAAGACAAGAGACCTCTGGTGCAGTCTTTCAAAAATCGAAAATAGTCGCGGTTGGGTTGAAGATCCTGGTCGGTAAATGATTGGCTGAAGAAATGAGCAAAGAAGTTGGCGATTATTTCGCGTTGGTTGGAAGAAATATTGGAAAAATTAAATAGAATCGCGTATAGTTTTCTGGTATGGTTTAATGTAGAGCCATCTTATATTGAAAAAAATCGTGCATTCGAGTGGCCGTCTTTTAGGGTCTGTCTTAGAATGTAAAAAACGTCATACTCCCAGTTCATAAAATATTACCCTAATAAAGCCCTTCACAACGGAGCAGTCCTAAACAGAAGTGACAATTTTCTTGTTAAAATGACCCAAAGCAAATGATCTCCGGGGTTTACCAACCCAATATTACGAAAGCATTCTCCGATCGGACTTCTAAAGGTTAATGCAAAATAGAGATGGTTAGCCATCCATTTATCACAACCACTGGGCGCAAGGGACAAACTGCTCATCCGTGACGATTACGTTGACAGTGCTCATGAGCTCATACGTTTTAGTACCGCAATGACGGAGTGGGATTTCGCCGATGTTGCTAAAAAGCACGCCGATTTTTTATGTTTGTCAGATGAAAACGCTTCCCAGAGCGGTACGTTTTTCCAGTGAGATCCTCCTCTCTCCTTAGTTCGTAAGTTAAAGTAGGATTAGTTAAGCGATCTTTTGCAGGCTGAGTACGTCATCATGCCCAGATGAGTCTGAGAACTGATTGAGGCATATTAGCCTTGGTGAGGTCTCGGGCGTGCAGAGTGAGCAAGTGAGGAGGCCTAGTCGCAGAAAGACGTAATCAGGAGGGTGACCACTCGGAACAAAACACGACAATTCAGGGTAGATGAAACGTTAGGATAAGAAAAAAGTGAATTTAGGTTTCTAGCAGAGTACGAAGTTCCATTATTGCTCTCTCAGTAAATAAAACAATTTATGATTCTTATGTCATTAGGTCATGATAAGAGAGCATCAGATCAACAAATAACTAAATCAAAGTTCGCGTAGTTCACCTACATACATATGTACATACCTACATACATACATACACACTAACTATTTCTCAGAATATAATCAAGTTCCCAAACGTGCATGTACACCATCCGGTATCAAAACCATGTCTTCTAGAGTTCACCGGCCTTATCTAACCAACAACTCAATACACCACGTGCTAGTCTAATATGGCAATATTACTCGGAACAAACATTATCATTCAATCACTGTTTCGCCAAATCGTAAAAAAAAAACTTTCATCCGACTCTTGTTGTTCAATGGATTCTCGTTGTTCAATGCGCTCCCGGGTGCGCCTAAGCTAAGCAAGATAATAAAGATGTCGTTCGCGAATGAAAGCAAAATCTGACCACATTACAAACAAATCTCGGATTGCTCTTCGATTTATATTTCTCCGAAAAAGAATTTGGAATCATTCAATTCACTACTCACATGCTGATCTTCAGCTGAGAATGTAAAGTGACTCTGCATGCAAGCGTACTCGGGTATCTCCTCCGACGAGGCGTAATACTGGACGACATACCAGAATCCCATCATCGACTCCAAATCAAAGTTCCGTATGGCCTTCACCTGAGGATAATAAAAGTAAAGAAATAAAAATGGAAGAATGGAAATTGGCTCAGATTGGAGATTGCAGGAGTCAATAAGAGAAGATACGTGTTTAAATATTTTCATATCATCGGAGAGTTGAGAGCTCAGAATAACGCTGTCAACATCATTAATGGTTAGAATAAATATCAATGGACTAAGATGGTTACTCTGTGGGACATCGGAGATTAATTGGATCAGAGATAGAAGATCTGAAATTAACGTTATATTGACGATCTTCTAAATAAGATTTAATCCATTAGATAAACCGAGGATAGTCAGCTTGAAGAAAATAATATGGTAAGACATTTTGTCAAAGGCCTTTTGAAGTCAGTGGCAAACTGTCTACTTCTCTGCCGGCTTCAAGTGCACACAAAAATTGTGAAACAAACTCGACTATATTAGTGGTTGTCGATCGACCTTTTAAGAACCCATGTTGGTTAGGAGATAATATGGGCTTGCAGTGAAAGAATAATGCATCATAAACAATGATCTCGAATGTTGGGTATGAATGAGAGCTTGGCAATGGGACACATCGTTTTTGAGTTCTTTTTTGAGGACTGGAATGCATATTTCCGTGAGAGATAGAGCTTTGAAAAAGTGGTTATTTTTTTGTTTTTTTTAACTAGGCAGGCAAACAGTCGGGATCGGGAGAGTAGTCGTCATTTAGGTTGCGTATTTTTTCGTAATTAGGTTTGAAGTTATGTTCAGCAAGACAAGAGACCTCTGGTGCAGTCTTTCAAAAATCGAAAATAGTCGCGGTTGGGTTGAAGATCCTGGTCGGTAAATGATTGGCTGAAGAAATGAGCAAAGAAGTTGGCGATTATTTCGCGTTGGTTGGAAGAAATATTGGAAAAATTAAATAGAATCGCGTATAGTTTTCTGGTATGGTTTAATGTAGAGCCATCTTATATTGAAAAAAATCGTGCATTCGAGTGGCCGTCTTTTAGGGTCTGTCTTAGAATGTAAAAAACGTCATACTCCCAGTTCATAAAATATTACCCTAATAAAGCCCTTCACAACGGAGCAGTCCTAAACAGAAGTGACAATTTTCTTGTTAAAATGACCCAAAGCAAATGATCTCCGGGGTTTACCAACCCAATATTACGAAAGCATTCTCCGATCGGACTTCTAAAGGTTAATGCAAAATAGAGATGGTTAGCCATCCATTTATCACAACCACTGGGCGCAAGGGACAAACTGCTCATCCGTGACGATTACGTTGACAGTGCTCATGAGCTCATACGTTTTAGTACCGCAATGACGGAGTGGGATTTCGCCGATGTTGCTAAAAAGCACGCCGATTTTTTATGTTTGTCAGATGAAAACGCTTCCCAGAGCGGTACGTTTTTCCAGTGAGATCCTCCTCTCTCCTTAGTTCGTAAGTTAAAGTAGGATTAGTTAAGCGATCTTTTGCAGGCTGAGTACGTCATCATGCCCAGATGAGTCTGAGAACTGATTGAGGCATATTAGCCTTGGTGAGGTCTCGGGCGTGCAGAGTGAGCAAGTGAGGAGGCCTAGTCGCAGAAAGACGTAATCAGGAGGGTGACCACTCGGAACAAAACACGACAATTCAGGGTAGATGAAACGTTAGGATAAGAAAAAAGTGAATTTAGGTTTCTAGCAGAGTACGAAGTTCCATTATTGCTCTCTCAGTAAATAAAACAATTTATGATTCTTATGTCATTAGGTCATGATAAGAGAGCATCAGATCAACAAATAACTAAATCAAAGTTCGCGTAGTTCACCTACATACATATGTACATACCTACATACATACATACACACTAACTATTTCTCAGAATATAATCAAGTTCCCAAACGTGCATGTACACCATCCGGTATAAAAACCATGTCTTCTAGAGTTCACCGGCCTTATCTAACCAACAACTCAATACACCACGTGCTAGTCTAATATGGCAATATTACTCGGAACAAACATTATCATTCAATCACTGTTTCGCCAAATCGTAAAAAAAAAACTTTCATCCGACTCTTGTTGTTCAATGGATTCTCGTTGTTCAATGCGCTCCCGGGTGCGCCTAAGCTAAGCAAGATAATAAAGATGTCGTTCGCGAATGAAAGCAAAATCTGACCACATTACAAACAAATCTCGGATTGCTCTTCGATTTATATTTCTCCGAAAAAGAATTTGGAATCATTCAATTCACTACTCACATGCTGATCTTCAGCTGAGAATGTAAAGTGACTCTGCATGCAAGCGTACTCGGGTATCTCCTCCGACGAGGCGTAATACTGGACGACATACCAGAATCCCATCATCGACTCCAAATCAAAGTTCCGTATGGCCTTCACCTGAGGATAATAAAAGTAAAGAAATAAAATGAATGAAATGACAAAATTAAAGAGGAAAAGAAAAGCGAGAACAAAATGAAGAGAATATAAAACGGACACTTTGTGAGAAAGTGATGGAAGGCAAGCGTCGAAATCAGTTCAGTAGGCGTTGGTGACGATCGGAATATCTGCAGCCTCGTCAACAGCAGCAGAAGCAACGATAGAGCAGAGAATGGCAGTCTGAGAATGAAGAACGGTTTCACCCGAGAGCCCAGTATGCATAATAATTACCCAGTTCTTGTTTCTGGTGCGGCTGCATTCAGTGCTGGTCAATGGGATTCCAGTCTCAATTTCGAACCGATTCCAAGTAGCCTGCTGACACGCCGAAATTCATTAGGTACACCGCAAGTGGGGTGGCATGGTTAGGCGTCTGTGCTTTTAACGAGTACGAATTTACAATCGCTTGGAGCTTGTTTGATTATTGAGCGTTGCTATTTTTTGTTTGCTGATTCGTTATAGTTTCACTTCTTCCTCATTGCAGATGCATTTTCTCTTTTTCTCGTCGCGTTCGTAATCGCATGATAGCCTTGAAGTGAGATATGAGGAAAAACTAGGCATACCATCAAGGCAGGAAAGAGAGCGCTAGTGCGCAGCTCTTTGAATATTTACTTGAGCGATAAGCTATGTGTGCGTCACACCTCTAGGCCTCGGTTGAATTAATAAAGGGTATTTTCTACGTCTCGGCTAGTTTTACCCATCACACTATGGAACGTGCTGAATGCGAAAATATTCGGGTTGAGGCAAGCTGCCCAATTAATCAGTAGACGTACTCGCGTGCGGTGAATGGGTGAGGTGCTGACCAACATCTAACGGATATTGGAAGAAATCGTTTCGAATTCCCCTTCTTAGCAAAGTTTTTAGGAGAGCAATAGTCTTACCGTAGGACAATACTGCTTCAGATCGGTTCGCCGCAATGGGCTTGAGAATCCATACATCCATGACGTAACCGTTGAGATACATAGCACCAATATTAAAAGGATCACTGGTAACGTCTTCAAATTCATATTCCACGTGTGCACTCTTTAACTGTAATTTCCTTCACTCTGATTATGTTAGATGGTCAGTAACAACGTTCGTTAGACTAATTATAAAACAATCAAGTAGCGGATTGAGCTCTGTTTGTGCGGTTCTTATCAACGCTGGACTTGGGTCTTTGTTTTCAAGCAGTTTCCGTTTTCGTCTTATTTTTAGATATCAGAAATTTACAGCTGTTAGTCAAGTTGTTGTAACTCGTGCTGTTTCACCGAGACGTGGAGACTGAGTTCACGCTTGCCGGACAATCTGTCTCGAGCAATGATTTTTTTTTAAGACGAACCGCTGGATTCTACTACGCGCAATACGTTCGATGTGTGAGGGGGAGATGATTCATTATTTTTTCCACTTTTAATTAAACAATGGTAGGAGCTGCACGTAATTTGAAGTGAGTAGGTATACATACACCAAAAATAAATGCAAAGCAGATGAAGTCGGTGGTTGTCAGCCAGTAAATTGGCAAATGGCAATATTTAGTATGCGAGGTGAATCGATATATGTATGTATGTATTTTCGATTGCTATGATAGCGAATGACTCTTATGGTACCACAAAATAGTTTTACTGTAGGTACTCCATGTTGGGTATATGAAACGATAAGAAGTAACATTCTTAATTGAGATCAACTGATATGGTTGATTTTTTTCGTTGTTTACGCAGAATTTATGAATGAGCCTTGATAAGAGAACTATATTTTTGTAGATCAAAGGCCTTTTAGTTGATCACGTATGGTATAATATTATACCAACGAAAAACTGAGTCATCTGATTTCGGGTAAAATCAGCTCCGAATGAAGATGACGAATTATTCACTGATTAAGGCAAATGAATGAACGAAAATTACTGGCTAGGCTTAGAAAAAAACGAACAATATACATTTTGTAGCACTCGCCATTGACGGTGATTGCCTCACCAATGTCGCTTTCGAAAAAGTACGGACCAATGACGCCGCCCATCCAAAGTCCACATCAAACCGTAACTTTTTGAGGATGCATTGACACTTGGTGAATCTCATGTGGGCTGGTGTCGTCCCATTACGGCAATTTTGGTTGTTAACTCAGCCATTCATCCAAAAATGCTAAAGATGACTTTTCAGCCAAAATTAGGGTTTTCTTCCAAACGCTCCGAAGCACAAACAGCGAACAAACGGCATTGTCTATGGTTATACATTTTGGGGTCCTGGGTCAGTTGGATCTTGTTCGGGTGTAGGCCCAAGTATCGAAAGGCCTCGGGTTCTGCTTTTCCCACTTCACGGACTGCGACGATGTTCTCGGCCGATCTTGCGTTTATTTGGCGTACGAATGTTGGCTGATTACCGAACCGGTCGGCTCAGTTTTAGCCTTAACATTGAAGAATCGATTGTGAAGGGCACGCCGTCCACCGTACAGTGAGCAAAGTTTGCACAAACGACCACTGCCATGAACACGAACACGTGCAATTCAATCATGTAGCTTGCCATCGTGATTTGAAATCAGTAACTAAATAATAAACAACAGATTTGATAGATGTCACCAAAACAACATGGCCGCCACAGATCGAAAAAATCTACCCGCGTCAATTTAAAAACTCCTTAAAAATTTGGCTTAACCTGCACAACTGGAATATAGGGCATATGGGGATGGCATGCGCTTCCGTTGACTACGTACGGGTGCCAATCAGTGTTGGGATTTAAAATTTTCAAAGTGTGGTAGATCCAGAAAAAAAAGCGTGGTACTAGATTTGAAAAATGGGTGGTAGATTTAATTCCATGGAAATTCCATAAAATAGCGAAGTAAACTTTATACAACAAAAATAAATTCATTACTATGATATAAAATATAAAAATTCATTAAGAGGAAAACTAAGAAAAAAACATAACATAAACTTCACTTAAAAATACATTTCAACATGTAACTGACTAGCAGGCACGAGGCGTGACTTTTTCGCCAGCGGAAGCACTCAGCATAAAACCAAACATTTTAGATCACATTTTTTTAATTCCACTTTAGTATTACACACATAAAATTAATAAATAAAATAGATATAAAATAATATATTGTACATAAATAAACAATATTTTAAGTAAATTCTAATTAAAAAAGAAAGGGTTTCAAGCCTTGTAAAACAAATTCATCCTTCTTTCTTTCAAAGCAAAATTATCTATTATTTGATCAAAAAATGTACTTTTGGCTTGCATGTCTTTTAATAAACGTTTTTCAATTGAGATCAGGGCTAAACTTGATAACCTTTCTTGTCCGCATTTATTTCTGAGGAAAGTTTTTATTCTCTTAAGACATGAAAATGATCTCTCTACAGATGCAGTTGTTACGGGGAAAGTTAGCATTAGTTTACAAAGCTTAAAGTACTCAGTGAAACTTTCATCCAAACCAATTGTAATTAAAAATCTTAATGTTCCTTGAAGATCTTTTTTTGACTTAAAATTCTCATCATTGAAAATAACTTTTAGTTTTGTTTTTAACGCTGGAATATCAAAAAACCCTAGATATGAACTCTGTAGGTTATCGAGCAAGTAATCAGGAAAATCAGTCTTGAAGTATTCATATAATGATGTGTCCGAAAGTTTTAAGAACTCAAAACATGACAAGGAACTAAATCGAATATCGATTTCTGCGATGACTTGCTGGACAATTGTTTCCAAAAGAGCTTTATAATGTTCCTTTGTTGACAAGTTAATTTCAGAACGTTTATTGCAGTTAAAATGTGATAAATTTTCGTTTTCATTTATTTTTTTCCAAAAGATTAAAATTTTTTTGATTTAACTGGATTAAAAATACTATTTTTGAAACTACTTATTTTATTTAGACAGAATTGAACATCGCTGGATTTAGATTGAAGCATATTAAACAGAATGTCACTTTGTGGAAAAAACTCGTTAAAAAAATAGAGCAGAATAATAAATTGCTTATCATTAATACAATAAAGCAGGCCCTTCGATAGAACTAAAGCTTCATTGTCGGAATCTTCTTCATTTTCTATGATGCTTTCAAAAAAGGTTAAAAGGTGGCCTTTCAGGTCAAAGATAGTTTGCACAACCCGCCCATTATATTCCCAACGAGTTGGAGCAGCGCTTGGAATTTTTCTTTTTATAACTGAATTAAATGCTGCAACTCTTTTAGACGAATGAGAAAAAAAAACTAACGAAACTATTCAGACTTTTGAAGAAACCAGCACATGGTTTAACTTTAGAGACTGATTGAGTTAAAACTAAATTTAGCTTATGAGCAAAACAGTGTATGTAATGTGCAACTGGAATAATTTCTTTTATTTTTGTTTGCAAACCATTTGAATTTCCCGACATAACAGCCGCACCATCGTAGCTTTGACATACCAATTTGTTAAATACATTTTCCTTTTTTAAAAAGGGTACAATAAAATCAAACAAATTCTGAGCTGATCTTCTAAACGAAACATCTACAAAACACATAAACCTTTCGACAACAGCTCCATCCTTTTTAACCAAGCGCAACATCACTGACAGCTGTGATTTGTTTGATACATCGGTGGTTTCATCTAGGAGCAGACCCACGTAGACCGAGTTCTTAATTTCAGTCCGTATTTCTTCGAGTAAAATCGCAGCAACCGAAGCGATAAGTTCATTTTTGATATCACTTGATAAACCAGAAAAAACCGTTGAATTATCCAAATGATTTTTTAAAATTGGATTGTATGAAGCAAGTAAATAAATAGTTTCTACGAAATTTCCTCTGTTCAATGAATTTTGCGTTTCATCATCGCCTCTGAAAGGTAACTCCAAACATGCAAGATGGCAAGTCACACCAATTAAACTTTTTAAAATGTCTCTGTTTCTTTTAACATCTTCATTATATTTTCGAATGGAAAGTGAACGAGATGAATCAATTAAGTTTTCTATCCGAACAGAACCAAACATTTTTATAGACACCATTGCACTTAAATGAGAACCGCACTCTTGCCGGCTTTTGAAAAATTGTTCATATCATTCAATCCAGCACTATTCCAAATACTTTTTTCATTTACAAATAAAAGACAAGGCCAACAGTACAACTTATTTGTTTTAAGACATCCCGTTAACCACGAAAAACTTTCATAGGATTGTATTGAAAAATGTCTAGTGCACCGCTTTGTAATGGTGTTTATATTTACACATGGTTTCGGTCTTCCAACATCTATGTATTATACTTTTTTTTTCTTCGAACGATCTAGCCGAAAATGGTTTATTGAAAATACTTTCTATAATACAGTTACAGGCACACATATTTAATCACAAAAAAAATAATAGAAAACGGGTAGGCTCGCCTACGGTCACGAAAATAATTAAAAAACTACCACCTTTCAAACCAATTTGCTCTCTTTTGTTTTCTCCTGCTGATGAATGGCACCTACATAAATTTGCACACACATACAATAGTAAAAAAAAAAAACTTTTCTACCCCTTTTTTCCATGAAATCGAATTCAGTAACAGTTTGAGACATTCGTTTGAGCAATTCGATAGATACCTACATATGTACATCTTTGTTTTCTCTCTATCTCCTGTTTTATTTCATGGCATTTTCGTAATGCATTCTTCACACGGTGGTCAAACGGCAAGAAACTTAGAAAAATTTGGTTCACTTTGGATTGAGATTTAAGTTAAGAAAGCGAAATATTGGAATGCCTAGCTGTTGTGCATTCTAGGTATTTTTCGAGAAGCATTTTTGTTTGAGCGTTATACGAATATACATAAGTGAGTGATGCTGTGCATTTTCAGTTGGGTTGGAGTAGAATGGTGTTTAGAAATTGGGAAATAAGGCAATTTAAGGGAATGCATAGGTGTGACGCATTTTAGTCATTTTTTTTTAAAGCATTATAAATAATGGAATGATGTTGAGCATTCTCAGTTGGTTAGCAGTGGGACAGTTTGAGTTGTACATATGTATGTAATTAACAGAGAAATCATGATTTTCCTTAGTAATTTTGGTAAAATATGATAATGTTCTCAAAACGATGTTGGGATTTAACCCTTTCGATACGGGTGGGACATATATGTCCCAAACGAAGTATAAACACTCCTAAGTAAAGGAAAATACATTATAAACGGGACTTTGAAGTCCCATTCAGTAGTTTATACTTTTAATAACGGTAAAATATTGTGTATTCGCCAATTGAGTGACGCATTTTTAGTCATTAGTCGAAAATCTTGCCAGGGGTCAGACGTAAAATTGAATTTACCAAGTAAATTATTAGAAAAAGTAGTGAAAAAGGTGTGTGAATATAAAAAGATCCTATCTATAGTATTTTGAATATTGTGAAAAAAGTGAGAAAGTGGTAAGTACGCTTTTTATATAGTATCTATATTTTTTTACGCATTTTTGGTAACTTTTTTGGACTTTCTTGTTCACATCGCGGAAAACTTAATTGATGAAGGGAAGAAAGCATCACAAATTGAACGTAGAAATCGATACAGGAGGAAAAATAAAAAAACGGTAACACATTTACCAGCTCAAGGATCTACACGCAGGCGGTGTTCTTCCTGTGCTCTAAAAAAGATGGAGAAGCGAACCAAAACAATGTGTGAAGAATGTCAAATTCCTCTCTGCCTTGAATGTTTTGCAGAATACCACAAATAATTTATTGAATTTTATTTACTTATGTATGTCTATTTTTTTTTTCACTGAATGTGTTTTGTTTTCTGTACATTTCTTTGTGTTTATTTATTAATGTGAACAATAAAATTTGATTTTGTATTTATTTTCTTATTTGAATATTTTTGGCAGAAAATACTGAATGGGATATATTTGTCCCACTAAAGAAAACGGATGGGACATATATGTCCCACGCCCCCACCATACCCCCTTACATGAAAATTTGAAAATTGGAGTGGGAATCGATTCAATATTTTTATTTTGTAAGGGGCAACCTAAGACCGAAGTTTTCTCGACCTCGATACACATCCGGATCGAAAGGGTTAATTTACAAAGTTGATTAAACAAGAATGGACTTGTAGATTATTATATAAATAATATACCTAATAAACAAATAATGTGATTTTGAATTTAATTCTTTGCTAGGTACGATTTTTTGAAATGATTCAACGGAAGCACTCATTCCACTCAATATATGGACGCTTCGTCCCTGTGACTAGGCATCATTGTGAAAAAATACTCCATTAATAAATTGAAACTTATAAGAATTAATTAAATACAGTGCGACCTCAATAAAAGCAACTAATAGAAATTTGGGCAGTTACTTTTATTGAGTTTGTTGCAATAATCGACTCAAAAAATGGTAGGAAGTAAATAGTCGTGGAAGTACGAGTATCCACTTGATCCACTTGTTTTTTTCCGAAAGAGGATTCTACTTTTGCATCATAAGCACAATGAAGTAATGGTTAACAAGAGTTATTCTGTCGTTATCATTTATCACTAGCGAGCCAAGGTAAACGAAATCCTTCCCTACTTTAAAGTTATAATGGCCAGGACGCCGATGTTGCAGTGGCGGAGGAATTTCTGCATATTTTAGGTTAAGGCCGGTAAGGAGCAGTCTGTCGCCATCTCCTGTTCGGAGATAATTATTATACCTATTGACAACCCCCCGACAAGTTTCGGATTAATGAATGAAGCGACAAAACAATTAGAAAAGTGTGCTTTCTACTGTGTCGATGCGATTACAGGGTAGTGGCTCAAGTGAACAGGTTACATCTATGGTGTACTCTCGGATGACGAATGGTTTAAAAACTTAGTTATTGGAGTTTGTCGTTAGCATATATATATATGATATGATCACCAGTATACTCGGCAACCGTGAAATTGAAAGTATTTTTTGTCAATTTATATTAATTGTAAGAATGAAATTTTACCAAAAAGTGAAACGAACACGAAGTCTATAAAGCCAGAGTGGAAGTTTGTAGGGTCAACTTGTAGTGCAGTCTCAGTCGATGCTAGGAATTTAGGAAGAATATAGAATCATTCTCACTGGACAAAGAGAAAATTGAATTCTGTCCACCCGAAATAAACAATAAGAGATATTGAAGCAAATACGCCAACTCCTCAAAATCAAACAAACTGATGTGTGTTTCTATGTTAGTGTTGATAAAAACGAAATATGCGGATGCTGTGTTTTGACATATCTATTAAACTCAACAGGTTGTCCAGGCTGACAATGGAGATGGATTACTGCTCCATTAAAACTGGTAACAAGCTTACCGCGACCTTCCATATTGAGAGTAGCAAGGCGACGCCGTGCATTTTGATTTCTTAAATATACTTTTGAAAAGGATGTCCAAAACAAGAGACACGATCTACAATATTTCGATTCAGCACAATTACTTTCACAAGCACAGAGCTAGACGTCAATAAATATCTAGTTCAAAAACATCGAAATGGCCAAGGAGGGTGGCGAAAAATGAAACAGAAAACTCACTATTAAACAAGATGGGATCAGCTCGCCGGGAGCCAAACTACAATTCCAGGTCTTCTATCTTGAACTTTGCAAACTTTTACCTTGATCCGTCCAGAAGAACAGAGAGGAAAGCCTTTGCATAAGTCTTCCCTACCCCAGTTTTGCAAGGTAGAAGACCAAAACGTACACGCACTTTTGTTTCATATTTATAACACATTCACATTCACTTCACGGCAAGTTTGGTTTTGATATATGCGAATCATTTTTGTTTCATGTTTATAATCACATTCACTTCGCGAAAGTTTGGTTTGATATTTGCGTACGGACGGAATCGATTCATATTTAATAATCTCCTAGTTACAAAAGTCACCTCAATGGTGGTTAAATGTTGGCCGTTCAACGATGACATGAAATCAAAAATAGGCTCTCTTTATCGCAACGAAACAGATTGTTAAACATTAAAAAACTATGCTCGTATGTATGCATGTTTGTTAAAAAAAATAATGAATATTTTAAATTCCGTGAACTAAGTACATTCGATTTTCAATTTTTTTTTTTGTTTTCAATTCATTTTTATTGTTCTTATTATATTTTTATTTACTAGGCGAAAATGCTTAAAGCGCCCTACACACGATCAATGTTACTTTTCATGTATCATGAAATTGATCGTTTGTGTGCTATTCAATGTTCTTGTCCGAGAAACCTTGAAACAATTTTCATTGTTACTAAATTGATAATATGAAGAGTTTGTCAATGTTATTTGTCAAAGTTTTCATTTGCAAATAGTAATCGTAGAGGCAAGACGTCTGATTTTTTTTATAATGTACACGGAAATTTTTAAATGAATTTATAAAATATACCAAGAAAATTAATATTTGTGGAAAATAAAATCATCGACATATTGTATGAATAAAGATTTAAAGCTAAAGTCGCATGAGAAATTGCGGGAAAACTATTGGAAATTGACAAAAATGTAACAGTTGGAGCGGTAAAAACGAAATTGTAGAATCGTAATTATTGGGGATTTTAAGACGATTTCTAACAAGATCTTCATATAAATCTGTATATTCTATTGCTCCTCTTATATACTTATTTACTGCTCCATCGATGTAGTATATAAAATCGTATTAGGCACTTATAATAGCCAATAGGAGAATACTGTAGAATCCTTTATAATTATAAAAATGGAATCCATTATTTACAGGATGCAGAAATGAAATGTGTTTTCCGTCCACAGCCGCCAAACATGGGAAATCCCATTTGTAATGAAAATGACGAGCGATTTCCTCCCATTATCGTAGACACATTTGAAACGACTAAACGCAACGACTTTACGCAAAAACATTCTCAATGTTCATTGATGCGTGTGGATGTGATTTTCCATCAATGTTACTTGACAAATTAATGCGTATTAGTCAACATTGATCGTGTTTAAGGCGCATAAATTTACGTCAAAGATATTTAAATTTGTAATGTCTAAATAATTACTATCCCCTAATCTACGCATACTTCTTAGTTAGTAGTGCCTATCGGCATAAGCGTTTCTCTTCTATTTTTATAAATACGTTTTAAAATTTGACTTTCTGGAAAATTTATTAAGAAACCTAGATTCATGCTTCTGTTTTTTTTTGCCTAATCTACCCTGAACTGTTTAATTCTAAGGTTAAATGTAATCATGTTGGCTAGCATCCGTGTGATTCGTTCCACGTTGCTTGTGCGTAATGTTTTGGCCAAAAACAATTTTGTAATATCGATTCAGCCACCGTATTCACCAGACTTGCTCTCTGCGATTTATTTCTCTTCACTAAACTGAAGAGATCCATGAGAGGACGAGAACTTGTCGCGATTGAGGAGATAAAGACCGCATGAATATGCACCATGAAGGACATAGCAGAAGTGTTTGGAGAATTGGAAAAAGTGGTGGCGCAAGTGTATTATTGTACATATATCTGAGGGGAATTATTTTTCTTTAAAAGCGAAAAAATAGATATTAATGAATAAATAAATTTTTATTTCATTTTTATGTTTGGCAAAAGTCCGCCTATAGCACTTATTGGCACCAGTGTTGGGACTTTACCACTATTGTGGTAGATCTACTACTATTTTCTCAAATTTTAAAATCTACCACTTCTACTACTCCAAGTGTGAAATCTACCACCCTTTTAAATTCTTCATTCTTTCTTTTCCTATGTTCTATTTCGTTTCTGTTCAACTTTTGTCAAATTTCTGTTGAATTTCCTCCAACTCAATTTCAATTCAACTGAAACACATAAAAGGACAAAGAGCAGTCCAACTACACTACTACGAAAAATATGAATACATAGTAGAATGAGGAAATGATATTTCATTTCATTCATACATTTTGGCGGTGATGGTGGAACTGCAATAACCTCCTCATCTTTACAAAATTAAAAATTTAAATTGTTGGAATATACTCGTATACGTAGATCCAAAAGTAATTTAACCCTTAACTAAAGTCGTGAACATTTCCTACGGTTCTACAGTCGTGGGTCCACTGGACCCAGTCCTTTTAAAATGACAATAAAAATAAAAGTATAATATATTTTATATATTTTTTTTATTAAACTTCATACTTCATAAATAAATAACATGTTTTTAAAAAATCAAACTTAGGAACTTATATTTGTACTTCAAATTTGCACTTTCGTCAAGCAGTCTCAATTTATATAGCTTAAATGTAATGTTTTTTAAAAAATATAAAATTAAATACTAAAAAAAAATTAAAAATCCATCAATACATTTTTTTGCAATTTTAAAAACAACTCTTCAAAACTGTAAAAACTAAAACTTAAAATCTTTTTCTGAAAAAATGTTGACAATGGTCAAAGTCAAACAAGCTACAAACATAAAACACTTGTTTTGAACAAGTCATACAAATGGGCAGCTTGCACTTAGCGCACAAATGTACTGTCTTCGATTTTTTATTTGCCGGACACAAAGAACATCTCTTTCTTTTATTTCTGTCTAGTTTTAGGTTTTCTTCATTATCTGGACCTACTTCTATGGGTTGAAGTTTAAGAACCGTTGCAATGCCCCTCCTCACTTGCACGGGAAGTCTTTGGGTATAATATCTTTCCGTCATGTGTAGTTCACACAAAATCTTTGCAAGTCTTTTCAAAAACATCATTCTTGTAATCTTCGAGGATCTTACGTGGCTCTGCTGGATGATATAAGCATTCAGGGCACTCATGTCCAATATTCTATAGAAAACAGCCATCGGCCAACGACGCATTCTACGACTGCTTGAGTATACTGAACACATTTGGTCGACAGAATCAACACCGCCTTTTGTGCTATTATAGTGAAGAATAATTTCCGGCTTCTTAGAAGACTCATCAACATTATTGTTATGATGCATAGTAGACAGGAGAATGACAGACTTGTTCTTCTTTGGAACATAACTTACAATTGTCGTATCGTTTGTAAACCCGAACAGTGATGACTCGACAGGTCTATCTCTGCGAGGTAAAAATGCAATTGGAATTTCTTTCTTGTTTTTCCTGACGGTGCCAATGACTGTTAGACCTCTAGATTTCATGATGTTGAGTAATTCCATAGATGTGTACCAGTTGTCTGTCGTGATGTTAATTCGAAATTGGTTGACATAATCTCAAGCACGCTTGAACTGGTATTGGATACTTTCTCTCTTCCTCTGTTAAAGTGAGGCCGTCGGTCTTGTTTCCACTGTACAAATATGTACTGAGAACGTAGTGAGTTTTTGAATCCGCAAGACATTGCATTTTCAATCCGTATTTGTTGGGTTTGCTGGGAATGTACATTTTAAAACCACAGCGACCCCGAAAAGCAACCAACATTTCATCTATAGTCCCATTAGCACCAATTGAATAGTTTGCTTGAGAATTACCGTTGAAAAGGTTTATAATATCAGTCACTATGCAACCAGGATCATTTTTTTTCCGTTCCTTTCTTTCGTGTGGGTTATCAAATCGAATGCATAACAGCAAAGCATAAAATCGCAATGAAGACATACATAGACGAAACATTTCTCGTACTGTTCCATCGGTCGCAAATAGTGATATTATGGCTTCGTGGTTCGATTTAAACACCGCAGAATAAAACAATAGACCTAAAAAAGCGTCCAGTTCTTGCTGTGTACATATGTACCTTGAATTCAGCACCATCCGAAGACTTGTACTTTATCCTGCAAGCTTCCAATTTTATGTTGGTCCAAGTAAGTATTTTATTTTTGTTCTCTGCATCGAATATTTTTTCGAAGGCTTCCTTTGGATTGAAATGCTCTATAGGTCTTGATCGAGAGGTTACACATGGTAACCGGATGATATTGTGTTTCCTGGTACGAGTATTCCTTGTGGGTGGTGTTTTAGCCCATTTGAATCTGTTCTTGCCATAGAAGTATCCGGAACTCTCTGGGATCCCATCAGCTTCATCTTGGTGATTGTCTTCATCTTTAGCAGACAATTCTGAGTCTGAATCGTGACCACTAGTCAAAAAAATCGTCGTCACTGCCGGCAGGGAAATCTTTTTCTGAATAATTGCTTGAATTTTGCTCAATTTCCTCTTCTTCGTTGTTTAATTCAATATTCAGCTGTTGCTCCAACATGTTTTCTTAATATGCAGAAAAATTACTTTGATTTGCCATTATAATAATAAGCTGAAATAATGCAATAAACTGAAATTATAAATAAAATAAATAAACGAGAAAAAGTAATGTAAATAAAGTTGCGGGTCCAGCGGACCCATGCACATGCCAATACACACCTAAGGAGAAGCGAGCGAAATGCGTCCTTCCCACTACACATACATTGGCTTACTGCAGGAAGGTACTGAGAAGTTGAGAAAGCTGCGGTGACTGTGTCGTTTTCTACACAAATTTAAAGATTGTGTGTGGACACTGGACCCACGACTTTAGTTAAGGGTTAAAAAGGTGAAATGGCATAATTCCTCTCTTAAAAGCATTTCTCTTTAATGGTTTTTAATAGAGAATGGAGAGCTTGCCTATTATTTAAGGCCCCGGCCCATAGAATCCGTCAATCCGTCACTCCGTTGATTTCAACTGAGTGAAAAGTAGAATATACACATTCTTATGGGAAGTGGCCCATAGCCGACGGATGTATGAACTTCAACGGACAAAGTAGAGCTACTTTCTACTTTTCGCTCCGTTGAGAGCTCATACATTCACATATTGGAGCTTACACATTTACATTCTGAGGTTCACGCATGCACGAATTGAGAGTAAGCACGTTCATTGGTGGATGCATTGAGAGAATGCTTGGGAACTCTCTCGTACTGAGAGAAACTTCAAATTTGGTTGACATTCAAAGTACGATTCGGTTGGTGAGGGTCGTTTAGTGTGCGAGAAGTGAACATTATTCTTTGTAAAAAATGTTATAAAATGTTCGAGGAAGAACTGATTGAGGCGATCAAAGGCCATCCGTGCCATTCATTTTATAACTCAGATGAACGCACTCCATCAATTAATAAATGTCATCGACAACTGTCAACGGATTGACGGATTCTATGGGCCGATGCTTGCCTGCTCTATCCGCCTATACGTTTTCACTCAGTTGAAATCAACGGAGTGACGGATTGACGGATTCTATGGGCCGGGGCCTTTAGAAATGAAAAATTCCAAACCATTATCGATGATGATCTTGTCAAAGGCTGGAAGCCCTAGCAGTAGCAAGGCCGTTTTGCCTTATAGCAGTGCAGCCGCAGAGAGAACATTTTCTTTTAAGAACAATATAAAAAATAAGAAAAGAAATCGATTGCAAATACACACTCTCAGCAATTTTTATTTGCACTCGAAATAACTGATAAAAATAAAATATTTAACCCTTCCATATACAGTGCGACCTCAATAAAAGCAACCCTCGATACGTGCAACTCGTTGATAAAAGCAACACCTAAAATGTTACCATTATTGACTCAGTAATTGCAACTCCTCAAAAAAAAGTGACTCGATAAAAGCAACTATTGTTTCATGAACTCTTATTTCGGTCGGTATTTGTATGTATGTATATTACAGTGTGATATTAATTATGGCTATTGTGAAAAGTGATCCTAAGCTTTCTATAAAGCAAAAAAGTGAAATTTTAAATCAAATAAATAAGGTTATTAAATCGCTTTATGAAAAATATAAAGTGAATAAGTCCAGCATAAGTAGAATTAAGAAGAAAGAAGGCACGCTGACAAAATTCGTTGCAAATTCTGAATGTGAACTGCGAAAACGAGTAACTTTGAGAGCGTGTGAGTTTCCACGTATGGAGAAAGCCTTGTTTCTGGAAAATCGACATCGAAATGTGCCTATTTCCATCGAAGTTCTAAAAGCACAGGCTTGTAAACTGCACAACAAGATCAAGGAAAAACCAGGATCCTTTAATGCCAGCAATGGTTGGTTTTCAAATTTAAAGAAACGAAATGGAATATGCAACCTAAAAATTTGTGGAGAAAAGCTTTCAAATAAGCCGCAACTCGTTGAACCATTTTTGGTTGAGTTCAAAGATAAAATTAAAGAACTCAGTCTATCACCTGATCAGATTTACAACGCGGACGAGTCCGGCCTATTTTTTAAGCTTATGCCAAATAAAACCCTTGTGAGCTTTAAAGAAGCAACCACTCCAGGTGGGAAGGCAAGCAAAGAGAGAATATATTTCTTGCACAAAATAAAATTATTCGTTATCAGGGAAGTTCTAAATCCTAGAGAATTTAAACATTTTGAAAAGAAACCTGTTGTTTATAAGGGCAACAAAAATGCATGGATGACATTCTCGTTTTTTGAAGAATTGTTTCACACGATTGTCCCAGAGGTAACATGTTCAATGAAGTTGATAGGCTTTTACAACCTTTTCTTCTTTGTTTATCTGTTTCTTTATTTAGGTAAGACAGTTTTTTGGGGTCTAAAAATCTTCCAAAGAAGCCCCTGTGGCTGTTGGGCAACGCAACTTGTCATCCAAAGGACGGCGAACTGAAAAGTGATTATGGATCAAAATGTGATCAACTTGACCAAACTATATTACAAAAAAAGTCTGTTGGCATTTGGTCGGAAGCCAAGGGTCAGATTTGGAGACCAAACTAAAAGCGTTTAATGTTTACAGCAATACAAAAGTGCTGGAACTCTTTGATGAACTCCAACCCAAGCAACGATTATGATGAGGATGATTGGTTACGTTTGAGTATTATAGGGGTCCAAATTCTAAAAGACCGCGAAATAATATCCTCGATTAATCAATTGACTGTTCCAAGGACATAAACGATTGGATTGGCGAAAATGAAACCGATCTGGAGCCGACTTGCAACAATCTGAGAGCGGAAGAAATCGAAAGTGATGCCGAAAACGCAGTTGAAGAACCCCCACTGCCAAAAGTTAAAGCAGAGGCTGCAATTCAAGCACTTAACATTTGCCTTCAATGGGCTGAAGAAAATGATGCTTCACGGAGTAACATTTCAGCTCTACAACACTTTTGAGAGTCAGCAGGAAAAAGAATTATTCTGCGTCTAAAAAAATGAATTAAAAATTTCCAATTTTTTAAAAATAATTTTAATATGAATTATATTATCAGTGTTAGTCTTTTTACCAGTGTAATACACTTTTTTTTTTACTATTCCACTACTATTTACTTCCTACCATTTTTTGAGTCGATTATTGCAACAAACTCAATAAAAGCAACTGCCCAAATTTCTATTAGTTGCTTTTATTGAGTTTGTTGCTGTTACATTTTTGTCAATTTCCAATAGTTTTCCCGCAATTTCTCATACGACTTTAGCTTTAAATCTTTATTCATATATGTCTTGTTTTGGACATCCTTTTCAAAAGTATATTTAAGAAATCAAAATGCACGGCGTCGCCTTGCTACTCTCAATATGGAAGGTCGCGGTAAGCTCGTTACCAGTTTTAATGGAGCAGTAATCCATCTCCATTGTCAGCCTGGACAACCTGTTGAGTTTAATAGATATGTCAAAACACAGCATCCGCATATTTCGTTTTTATCAACACTAACATAGAAACACATATCAGTTTGTTTGATTTTGAGGAGTTGGCGTATTAGCTTCAATATCTCTTATTGTTTATTTCGGGTGGACAGAATTCAATTTTCTCTTTGTCCAGTGTGAATGGTTCTATATTCTTCCTAAATTCCTAGCATCGACTGAGACTGCACTACAAGTTGACCCTACAAACATCCACTCTGGTTTTATAGACTTCGTGTTCGTTTCACTTTTTGGTAAAATTTCATTCTTACAATTAGTATAAATTGACAAAAAATACTTTCAATTTCAGGCTTGCCGAATATACTGGCGATCATATATACATATATGTACATATATGCTAACGACAAACTGCAATAACTAACCTTTTAAACCATTCGTCATCCGAGTGTACACCATAGATGTAACCTGTTCACTTGAGCCACTACCCTGTAATCGCATCGACACAGTAGAAAGCACACTTTTCTAATTACTTCTTTCTGCTTATGATGCAAAAGTAGACAAGTAGACAAAAAAAACAAGTGGATCAAGTGGATACTCGTATGTATAAACTACAGGCTTAAGCGTCATTGAAGAAAATTCTGCTTGCAATCATTGGTCCTGTTCATTTCACTGGAGAGAAAAGGAATAGATATTGTATTGTACATATTGTATAGTGACAGTGGTTTGGTCGGGAGTCTACGAATCCACCGACTAAGACAGGACGCCGGATTCTAAGGGCGCTACTACAATATACCATAGTTGGAAAATTACCGCAACCAACTGTGTACGCAGCATTGGAAGTAGCTGGCTAAATGGGAAATAAGATGAGAATCTTAGGTACACTCAGTGGAGGACTTGCGAGTATAGATTTTTTGCTTTCACGATTCAATGAATAAAAGAGATATTGATATGGTGATTACTGGGTTCCAGCCAATGGCTAAGATTTTATGTGCAATAGATAACGTATGTGGGTTGAAAATTGGGCAATAACAAATCATAAACTGCTATTTGAACATTTTGTTTTTTTTTTCAGTTTTGGTTATTCAAGAGTAAAAGAACTTCTCTAAAAAGCGACTGTAAAACAAGGCAGCCATCAATCTAGCCTCATTTAAAATCACAGGTTTGTATTAAAATGTACGCATAATGGCTAGAGCAACAATGACATTGCATGTGGTGTTACTAAATTTGAAACACTTATTATACAGAAGGGAGCTCATAATTGAGCAAGAAGAACAAAACAAAAAAAGTACACACTCTAATTTAATAAGGTCCTGTAGCGTTTGTACTTATTATTTGTCTGATGTCATTGTAATGAAATTTATTCATTTATCCCTTCCACAAAGTTTTGAATAAATTAAGAACGTTCAAAAGAGTGGAATAATCAAACGGATTTAACTAAATGAGTGAAGAAGTGTAATTAATATTTTGGAAGCAGCATAGAAAAGAGTTCTCTAAAAAGATTGATACGGAGAAGAAAACATCTTGCCCTGTATTGCACATCCTGCTCCACGTCACGAAACTATACCAATTCCAAAGAGTTTACAGTCCTCTTAACCCACATTCGCTTTATGTATATAAATCTTCTCTCTGCACGCAACTAATATTCCTCACAGATCTAATTCGATATATAACGTGAATGTTGTTCAATGCTTGCCTTAGTTAAAAAGTCGCATGGCTTGTATAGATACGACGGCTCGCACTAGTTTACGCACTGTATAGCCTGCTTTAATCGGTGTGGAGTTACAAAGAAGAGAGACACAAACATAAAACACACCACAAACTGATAAGTACAAAAGCGAAAAGCATAAATGTCGTTGTGTCTCGAAAGTGGCTAGCAGCGGAAGAGCCATGTTGCTAAACTGGACGCATGTATAGTGTGCACATAATAGTTGTTCTACATGTTCGATTTCTATCCGCATCATTCTTTTTTCCTCTCATTTCTATTTCAGAGAAGCGAGACATTGAATCCCTGTTCATTATACGTCTGGTCCACTGGTCGTTAGTTTCGGACCGGATAGTGTGCGGGCCTGTAAGGAAGATTGTATATTTGGTGATATTGATCGAGTCCCGATTGGGATAGCGCATAATTACGACAAATTTGGGACATCCTATACTCGTAGTTGGAGGTTCACATGTACAATGGACAAACTTAACGACTTGACGGTAACTAGGTAAAGCAGGTTACGACAAAAGAATTGGGAGAAAGCCTACTCAAAGTGAGTTTAGTTTACTCATTACTTTTTGGACGATTGAAATAGAGAATCCTAATGGGGTCCGTATGGCGGAAGGAGAAAAATAAATTTGGTTTGAATACGTAATAAATATATGTACAAATATTTATATATTAATCTGTAAATATATAAAAATTTGGATGAATGCGATCATTAAACTCTAGAGAGTTTTCGTAAAAATATCCAGAAATTACTTATGTATGGAGAAAGGCTAGAGGTTTGATAACCGTTTAATAATTGAGTCAAACGGGTGTATTTTGTTTGTATTATAACATGTCGAAAATTTATATCGGATTTTTTCATTGTTGCCTTAGCATAATTATAGCTTGCTAATAAAGTGATACTCTTGAAGAAACGATGTCTAATTTTTCACACTCAAAATGGCCCTTTCGTAAATCCTTGAAAATAAACAGACGTTATCACAGACATACAGTTTAAATTCCTAACATCATCCGACAAGCCAATGCTAAAATTAAAATATGTATGATAATTCCTCAAGTATATGTACACAAAATATTTTAAAATATATGTAAATATTTCGTCCTGCGGGATAAGGGTTATAATATACCCGCGGCTCGGAGTTTCAGTCATATGAGGCGCCAAATTCCACATGAATCTATCTGAAAAAATGACAGAGGTAGGTGCACAGCTGATGACTCTGTCCTACACGTAACTATTAATTACACTTCACTCAAAACAAAATTAAAAATCAGTAGCTCGGGTTCCTTGGGTAAAATATTTCGAAAGTAAACTATGATAGTTTCCAGCCAATTAGAGCATCCATGAAAAGAAATGCACAAAAATTAAGGATAGCCTCGTTAAACGCCTTTAACCGACGGCAGTACAAGAGGTTCGACTTTCAAACGGAACAACCGATAAGGACGGATACACTTTTGTTTGTGGCGGTAAGGATGCCCACAATCTTGGACATTATTCTTCGGGAACTTTAACGCGAAAATAGGAAACGAAGCGATATATGGGCCAACAAAAGAAGAAGAAAGTCTCCATGTCTCATCAAACGATAATGTTGTTAGGACAATAAGTTTCCCTAGCTCAAATAATATAATCGTGAATGCTAAAACATTCAAACAAAAGAGAATACACAATGTTACCTGAATATCACCGGATAAAATAAAGCGCAACCAAATTAACCATTATCTAATAGATCGAAACACGAAGCCAATGTACTGTACAGAAGAGCGGATTGTGATTCAGACCACATTCTAATCACCACCAAAATTAAAAGCCGAATTCAAATTCACAGAAGCGGAACACATCAATGTCAAAAAATTCAACGTTGAATAGTTAAAGGACCCTTGTATAGAACATCAATAACAGCACGAGATTAATAACACCTGATCTCCGGGGCTTACTACCCCAACTACATGTACCACGAGAAACTGCCCCCGGAGGCATTAATCTATTTGGATCAATGTGGGCTGATTCAGGATGAATTGGCAGTTCCGCTATTCTTCCACGTGGTCCGTAAGTCCGTGGAGCGACGGCTCCTCTACGAACGTGATGCTGCGCTCCGCGAGCCCGAGCGCCTCGGGTTTAGTAGATCGGTGTCGCACCAAGATCGGGGACACGTCGCTCGACAGCATCAACGCTTTTGGTAGCTGGCACAGACTGCGTCAGGGGTTTATTTTAATAGGCCAGCCAGTCTGCAAAATGCCAATAGCAGGCTTGCATAGACTAGGGGAGGTTAGGATAGGTTAGAGTAAGTTAGGATAGATTAGGTCAGGCTGAGGCATGCAAGGGTGGCGCGTGGGTTTAGTGTAGGTTAGTTTTAGATTTCACTAAAATAAAAAATAAAAAAACACAAAAAAAGTTACAAAACAATAACAAAACAAAAAAGATATATACAAAATATACATCATGTATGTATTTTTGTATATATATGTATTTTAGTTAAGGTAGGCTTAAGTTAGACTTAGTAAGTTTTTTAAAATATTATTTTTCTTAGCCCTAGTTGTTCATGTTTATATTATTTGTATAGGGCCAGTAAGGTATTTTACGTTAGCTGTTATTGAAGCTAGTTTTAAGCATTTTTTTGTCCTAGGGTATGTTTGTTCTAAAAAATATAAATAGAAAATGAATTTAGAAAAAAAACTGTGTGTATTATCTTACATTTCTAAAACTCTTGAGTCTATTGGGGAAATATTACCCCCGATTGGTGTATATCGATAAAAATTATTATCATCAGCATTTAAATCGATCAAATTTGAATGAAAAGAAACATTTCTTTGATATGGCAATTCCACACTTAAATTTCAAAGATTGTTTTTATTGTGAAGTGGAAATGGAGCAGGTGGGCAAAAAAAGGTAAACATGTATATTAATTTAAATTTTGACCGAGAAATCTGTTACTTCTTCATGCAGCAATGAACATTCAGGTGTGCTGCTTTCTTCACTGTCCATGTCACTTTCCAATGACCACTGTAATACAAATATTAACCATTTAAATTCAACAAATAAACGCAATTTACCTCAATAGCAGCTGCTTCCATCTTCAATTTGTTTGTTTATTTTGTTTTCAAATGTCAGATCATTGTTGATGTATGACAGGACTGAACAAGGCGAAATGTCAAGCTGGCTATTCGTTGATCTGTAGTGTTTTATTATGTCCCATGATCCTGAGTGGATCATGTGGCATAATAAAATACATCTAATAAAGTGTATTGTAAAGGAGGCAGCGAAAACGTCCTTCACTGTTTTCCGCTGGCGGCCACTGGCCACCCAGCTTCCCTCAGAGTTGTTCTCGAATTCAATTGATCTTCGTCTGTCTGGCCCTGTCCAACCGGGAACACATACATAACTTACATAACTTTCACCATTGGAACAAAGGGAATCACCTCCAGAGTTCCAACGCCTCCAACATTCGTCCGTTTGGACGAACACATATGGTTTTATGGGGACGACACTTTACTATTTGGGATAATAATCTTCTTTTTCTTTTTGCCAAACATTATACAATATATTTTAGGTCGGGCGCGCGGCCTTTTGGTTTGTTGGGGACCGTCCGTCCCTTTCACCCTGTTGAGGCTGTTCGCCCATCGTTGCGAGACCGTCCGCACTCTTTGGATCGTCCGTCCACACTCTTTGGACCGTCCGTCCACATTCTTTGGACCGTTCGTCCAACATGTCACCTGTTGTTGATGCGACCCCCTTGATGGTAACACCGGTAAGTTCTTCCCTCCTTAGGTGAAGGCTTAGAAAAAATGACGGGACAAACATTTAGGAATGGAGGGATGGAAAGGATAAGGTTCCGTGCCAAGAATTTACTCAAAGCCTTGCCTTGTTCAGACAAGGTTCGGATGTCGATTTCAATTGTCGAGTCGAGTAAGGTCATTGAAATTTGACGTCGGAAAGCTCCACTTGCAGGGGCCTACTGAATCCTTTGCCGATCATAGGTCTTTTTAGAAATTCTTAAAAAAAAATTGGATAACATCTGGGAACTAAACCGAGTGAGTGATCTGTTGTCCCCTGAGTTAAACTTTATAAAATACTACCAAACAGAGAGGAATAGAACAACCTCCTTGAGTGAAGAATAGAGCTTAGAAATGATATACAGATGGGTCGAAATCTGGAAACAAGGAAGTCAACTAAACTTCAGGCTGAGCTATTTGCAATCAATGAAGCAGCACATAGCATCAGCGACACCAGGATAACTATACTCTCAGATAGCCAGGCGGTTCTTAAAGCCCTAAAGAGGTACACCTTTAACTGTCTGCGAATGTCACAACACACTAAACAAACTGGCTGCAATTAACAAATTGAAGCTTTTCTGGGTACCAAGTCATGAAAACCATCAAGGCAATGAAAAGGCTGACATACAAGCCAAGAAAGGTGCTCAGATACCTTTTACGGGGCTATGGCCATTTATGGTTTTGACAATTCAGACATAAACCTGCACTTACATAAATGGATCATTAAACAATAGAACAAATTCTGGAACAGACAGGAGGGTATTAATAACCCAAGAACGTTCATGGAATAGAATCACAATTCGAAAACGTGCCAAAAAGGCTCTACCTAGAATAATAATATTGGGAAACGTTTCTTTTTTTCCAGACTGACTACAGAAAGTTATAGACACCAGAGTTACCTTACTTTTTTAACAAACCTCGTATATTTTACATCTGGGCTTAAAAATTAGTTTATTTCACTTATTTTATTTTGTTTTTTTTTAAACTCTAATTCTATGAGAACATTTCAGTGCATTAATTTACGAAGCTGATTTTACTGTATTGTCGAAGATTTGGCTATACGACTATGAGCTTTCCAATTGTAAGATTCCGGTTTATGAGCTTTTTGCCATAATTCATATAGCGCAGGTGACCTCGTAGTGTATGGAGTAGAGTATATGTTAATGATTGAATTTCGAGTTGAACGATTAAACTTCATGAAGTTTGATATGTTGCAAGTTGAATGCGTATTAGATAATGAGCAATTAGTTATTCTCTGCATTTACACCCTACATCTAACCAATCTAGATAAAAATGTCTTTCTAGAGTAACTGAATAGAATACGAGTACTTTAATGAATAAGTTGTAGAATTTTTTTAATTTTAAATGATATTGATATTGATATTCTTATCGTATTTATACTCATGACTCCGACAATTATTTATTATTAATTTCATACATGCATTGATCACATATTTGTCAACCTACATAATAATTGCGTTTTCAAAGTAGTAAGTGATATATTGAACCTTAAATTCACAGATTTATAAAATTCTTTTTGTATTTGAAGGGCTCATGCATGCCATTATGTATAGAATATGATGTCATTCAAATGCCCGCTTTGATTTCTTAAGGTAGCGCGGTAGTGGTTTAGTTTTCAATGAATCTTCCGCATAGATTCGGCTGAATTTAAGCGAAGGCCTGTGTTATATTTACCTTAAAGGCATCGGTCGATTGTGGGTTTATTCGCTTAGATGTGTGAGTATGGAGGGCTTGGACCTGATCATATAGGGTTAATTTGCTTTGGCAAGATGCCAGCAACGATCCAAGTCACTGTTCACGTCAAATTGATATACAGCATCCTGGCGGCGCCCTCTGGATAACATCCCCAATAGCCGTTGGGAAGTGAACTAATGTAGGTAGCCACTGCTCAAGGCAAGAGGCCGTAATATCAACCCGACTAAAAAACCTATTGTTATGAAAGACACTAGCCTCGGATATATAGGGATCCCAAAGCCGATAACGACACGGTACGAAAAAGGACAAGAATTTACCTGGAATATTATAATTCTGTACACTAAAACTAACAGCATGTGATTGCACTATCGCACTGCCATCCAGAAAGTACCTGAAAGCATCCTAGGCTACCGACCACCCCCGACTCGTGGTACGATAGCGAATGCGCGAAAAGAAAGCGAACGAAAGAAGCATATCAGAAGGCGTTGCAACGGAAAACAAAAACAGCGCGAGAAGAATACAGCACCTGAAGAAGGGAGGAAAAGAAGCTACTGCGAAGAAAGACAAGAGTCTTCGCAACCTTCCAGCTCAAGGATATCCAAGGAGATAGACAGAAGGTTAGGGCCTTCTACAAAAAAGCCAAAGCCTTTTCATCCGGCCTCTGAACGGGCGTTCAGACTCTTCGAAATTGTAAATTGCAGGAAGTAATGAATGTGTTTAAGCAGCACTTCCAACAGCTGCTTAGTGGGCCTGACCAAGAGAGCGTGATAGGGTCAGAAGAAAACACAGAGTTAGTCGAAGAACTAGTCCCCAAAAAATAATTTAGAGGAAGTCAGCTAAGATAAAATCCGACGAGGCTATTGGCCCAGATGGTTTTCAGACTGAGTTTTTTAAAACTGGCGGTGATGTTTTGGCAGGGATAATGCACCAGATCATCTCTCAAATTTGGGAGAGTGAAAGCATGCTCGACGATCGGCATACCAGATCTATCTGCCCCATATTTAAAAAAGGCGATCCAACTACCGACGCATAACCCTGCTTAATGTGGCCTGGAAGATTCTTTCCAGTGTTCTTTGTGAGCATCTTAAGCCGTTTTGCACGAAAAAACTAACGAGTTTCAAGTCGATACTCACCATCTTTGAATCGAATTTAACGCCGCACATCACATTCATCGTCAAGAGCTCTACAGGACAATTTCTTAATCCCGGAAAAAACTGATTCGCATGTGTCGCGCCACATTGGAAGACACGATATGCACTGTGCAGCTTGTACCTAATACTTCCGAACCTTTCCAAACATTTATCGGATCTCGGCAAGAAAAAGCGCTCTGATGTGATTTCTTCAATGATAGTGAGGCAGGCAGGTGTCAGGATGGAAGGCACTATCTTCTTTAAGAGGTCCCAATTACTGGGATACCCGGACTTATTGCAAATTCCCAGCATGCCGTAGTAGAGGCATTCAAGGTAATTGAAGAAAAGGCAGACCTCTTTGGTTTAAGAGTATATGGGGATAAAAAAAATGTATACTGGCGACTAAGACATACCCCGTCGAACACCGCATCGGGCATAGCGTAACCATTTACAGGTAGTTAAGGAGTTTGTCTACCTCGGGCAACTTAATGGAGATACGACGAAGAATCACCCTGGGTAACCAAAGCTACTTCGGTTTGTCAAAACAGCTAGGTACAAAACTCCTAACAAGGAAGTTCAATGTTGCTCTCTGCAGAACACTGACCTTGCCAGTCCTGCTTTATGGAGTCGAATGTTGGATGACAGGCAACAAAGGAGATACAATTCTGGGCTCTTTTGAAAGAAAAATTCTCCGTCGGATATATGATTCTGTCTGCGAGGAAGGAGAACAACCGTGAGCTCTATGAGCTTTATAATGATGTGGACGGAAGCGCTTCAGCAAAAGGGTCTTCGAATCACAGCAAGGTTCGGGAAGGCAAGGGAGACCGAACCTTCGGTTCAGAGACCAAGTGATCGTGGATCGTGGATCGTAGTTTCACCGACGATACAAAAACTTTAGTAAATATTCTTTGCAAACAAAAAAAAAATTGAACATTTGCCATTTAAACACGCATATTTTTGATGCTAGCGCGGTTGATATCCTCTGCCTCTCAGAAACCTGGTTAAAACCAGAAATGTGTAGTGGTCTTTTTATGCTTCACTTATTGTTTATATTATTCACTTATTATTGTTTATTGCTTATAGATGTATCCGTTTTGATAAGCATAATATATTATGAGGAGAGAGTAGCAATTTATTTGAATTCCTTGAGCACGTTTTTGTCGAGATGTTCGGACTGTGCTCCTTCATCATACAAAAGCAAAAGACAAATTTTCTTAGAAACTTCGGTACGTCAGTCGAAGTAAGCAACGTACACAGCTGCAGTTCTTAGCAATTTCGGCAACTTAAAAAGTTCTTCTTAATGATTTATAATACGATATTGTTGTCGTTAAATAGAGTGAGCGTGACGCTATATAGAGTGTATTATTGTATAGAAAACAAAGTAGACCAAGCAAAGTCAAGCAATTTATCTATTGCTTAATGCATATGTGAGTGGCTGATGATCTGTAAAAATTCTCACTTTCGCCGAACCGTACAAGTAGCTCCTGAGAGACTGTAGGGCCCAAACTAGCATTTCTCTCTCATTTGTTGCACAGTTCTCCTCGGTCTTGTTGAGGGTTCTAGAAATGAAAGTGATAGGTTCCCCTCCTGCTCTAGATGAGCGCCTATGGCAAAGTTAGAGGCATCCGTGGTAAGTTGGAATTCTTTTTGAAAGTTCGGATATGAGAGGATAATGTCATTAGAAGAGAGTGAGTGTTTTAATTTCTCGAAAGCGTCCTTGGCGTCTGAGTTTAGATGGATAAGTTTTTTGCTAGACATGTTTCTTGGAATGCGGCCTTCTTCGCCTCTAAGAAGGGAAGTAAGTTGTTTAGCGAGTTTGGCGTAGTTCCTTACGAACCGCCGGTAGTATCCCGATAAACCGAGAAAGGATCGAAGGTCACGTACGGTTCTGGGGTATGGGAATTCCAAGATCGCCTTAACCTTGGAGGGATTTGTCTTGATACCTTCGCCCGAAATAATGAACCCAAGAAACTCAACCTCTCTCTTAAAAAACTCACACTTGTCAAGTTGTACTTTGACGTGCGCGTTTTCCAGAGTTTCGAAGATTTCCCTGATGTTATTTAGATGGCTGTCTTCATCTTTGCTAAAGATTACTATATCGTCAATGTATATATAGCAACTTTTGCCTATGTATTCTCGAAGGATCTCGCCTATAGCTCGCTGAAACATTGCAGGCGCGTTCTTTAGCCCGAATGGAAGACGAGTGAGCTCGTACTTCCCATTGTTTACGGAGAAAGCCGTCATCTCTATGTCAGATTCCTTTAAAGGAATCTGGTGAAAGCCGCTTTTCAGGTCTAAGTCCGTAAACCATTTGTTTTGTCCGAGCTGAGCTAATACTTCGTTGATCTCTGGAATCGGGTATCGATCCGCTACAGTTACGGAATTTAATTTCCTATAATCTATCACGAGTCTATACTTCCGCTTGCCAGATGCGTCTGGTTTTTTTGACACAACCCATACGGGTGAATTGTATGGGGATTTCGATTCTCGGATAATGCCATCCTCGAGCAATTGCTGGATCTGTCTTTCATAGCCATTGGGTAAGGGTAGCTTTTAGAATACACTGGAAGATCGGAGGGAGTTCTTATTTCTCCTTTTACTTTTGTTATGTATGTAAACTTCCCGTCTGGTTCGGACAATAATCGAGGATACCTCTTTACCAAAAGGTCGAGGTGTTTCTTTTGGTTCGGGGACATATGATTGGTCCGCATGACTACTGTGTTGATGGACTGGGACGGTAACTGTTTGATCCTAGTTTTGAATCCATTCATAATTTTCATGTAATTTTCTCTGGTATAAATTGTGGCAGATAGCTCCTTAAGGGAGTCATTGCCCAATATCGCATGGAACGACTTTAGAGAGGGCAATAGGATAATTTGATTTTGAAATTTTTTAAGTAGAGATAGTTCAGTGAAATGGGTAATTCGTGTGCTGCCCCCTATCGAGGTTTCATCATTGGGGATGAGATTTGCACCTAAAGAAGATTGAATATAATTCCTATTGGACCCGGTATCGATCAGGACTCTTAAGGTGTTTCCACTCTTCGTCCCTGCTTCAAAGTAAGGCAGCGAAGAGTTGGTTAGTCTAAAAAATTAAGATCGGTGAAGTCTGAGATTTCGCCGTTGTAGGTGTCTTTGTCCTGTTCGAATTGATCTTGCACTCATTCAGTGGTTGGTCGTGATTTACATTGTCAGAGTCAATTAACTGCTCGTATGTAGCGCGATCATTGTTGGTATCAATGTGAAAGGTTCTCTGATTATTATTAGTTTGGATCTGTTGTGACCTGAACTGAGGTCCCTTTTGGATTTGCGTCCTTGGTTGTCCACTGCGATTGTCTGCTGGCTCCGCTTTAAGTTGCAGTACTCTATGAGCAGGAGGTGCTTGTCTTGGCACAAAATTCGGTCTATAGTTTGTATGGAAGTTGTTCCCTTGTATTGGTTGTGCTTGGTTCGAAAACTGAGTATGTGAATGTATTTGGTTAGGAAACTGAGTGCGTTGTGGTGTATGATATTGGAATGGTTGTCTAATAGGTGTTTGTGGAAAAATTCTTCGTGGGGGTAGGTGTTGAGGGGGATTACTTGGCCTTCTGATCGCAGACTGATTCCCGTTGGCATGGTGAGCGCGATAATTCTGGTTCTCCCGATACGTCTGTGTCAGTATGTTTTTCGACTCGGTGCCGATGTCCATGCACGATATTTTACTCAGTATCAGTGACAAGTGGCTATAGACTGTCTGGTAGAAACCAGAAATGGTATTGTGTCCTTGCACCAATGTTGCCATCTGGTACTCTAAGATACCCAGATCCCGTTTGTCTCCATAGTGCATTACAAGACACCTGGAGATACTGTCCCAATTAAGGGGCGTATTATACGATTCTAATGCGTATCCGCATTTCCCACTATTTTGTTCCTAATGACACTGAGCAGTGGCGTAGTAAATGGAGGGCGGGGAGGGCGGAACGCCCCGGGTGTCACCCATTTGGGGGTGACACCCAAAACTACCAAGGAGTATATATACTATGGCTTTATAGATCGTAGAGTATTAAAAAAAAATTGCGACATTGTACCTAACCTGCCTACGTACCAGTTTCTATTTGCACAAAAAAAAATTATCGGCTAGGCTTTGTTTTTTTCTTTTGTAAATAAAGTCTGATTGACTTACTCGTTTTTTGTTTTTGCTTTATTTGGTTGGTCCCACACGCAAGTGTGTCGACAAGAAAAGTAATTTTCGGATCGTTCTTAGATACGGTTATTTTTCCCCGAACTTTGTACTGCGGCTATGAAAAGCATGCTCTACTCTATATGAAGATATGATATCATGAAGATGTTGTGAATCGCGGCTGCAATAGGTAGTCTTTTTGGTAGGCAAGAGAAACCGCTATTTTTCCCCGAACTTTGCACTGCGGTTGTGAAAAGCATGCTCTTATTTGTTTTTTTTTTAAATCCTTTCCATCGTCCCGTCGGTCGCCGTCAACGATTGACTTACTTGTTTTTTTGTTTTGCTCTATTTGGTTGGTTGTTAAGCTCTGTTTTTTTAATGCGATTTAGATCATCTATGTAGCTCTTGGAGTTCTTTTTATTATTTTGGTTTTTTAGTGCACGTGCACATTGTTTTGCACTTGTTATTGAAGTTCTTATATCCGTGGGCCCTGAGGTTGCCTGTGTCATTTCGTATAATCATTCGTGAGTTGTGGTTCACTTTAAGATATTTTATTTAAATAATGTCTTGTAAAAATTGAAATAGCTGCTAAAGAACATATATTAAGAAAAATTTATATTGTAAAAAACAAGGTAAGTTCATTGCATAGATCAAGATTTTTATAAAATAAGCTTAAATTTATTTTTTGTTTTTGTCGGAAACAAATACATATAACTAAATTTAATATATCTATTGTTTGAAGTAAATAATTAATTGTATTAGTAGTTAACATTTATGAATGTATGTAAGGAATGTACACTAGGTTTGCCTTTTTGTTTTAATTAGATTTCTATGTTTGGATGGGATTAATCAGATCCAAATTATTTAAACATTATTCACTATTTTTACTATGTTATTACTATAATTATTGTTATTGAATACATTTTTATTTGAATAAGATATCATAATAACCTAAGGCATCGTTTACAGGGTATAAAAAGGGATGAATATACAAATATGAATAAAATTGAATAAAATATAGAATAAGTTTTTGATTATTTGGACCTGATTTATGCCCATCTACAGTGAAGTTTTTTTTAACGACCACTCTAATTCAAATAAGTACATACATACATATTTATATAAAAATATTTAGAATACATCGACGAATCATACCTACATGGTCAATATATTTTTGAGAATACGTGAACAAAACAAGAGAAATATGCCTCGAGGAGTTCATATAACAAAAAGAAAGAGTGGTGCTCAGCAGAAAAATTCCAAACAGGCTAAAATGAACGTTCTGCGGAGCATGTCTGGATCCATTTTCAAATATGTTAAAAAAATAGACGACAGCCAAAGACGAAAGCAAATGACAGTCACGTTGATCAAGAGAATGATTTCGAAAATACAAGCTCATGTACAGAAAGCAACAGCCAAGAAACAGAATCAGTGTTGAAAATTCAAGAAGTCGAATCAAACGAAAATACTCAAAATGACAGCAATGGTACTGATTACGAATCAAGTATTGAAGAGAATTCCTACACGGATGAACTTCAGAACATGAGAGATATCTCACATTGGAGTATACCCGTTCCTGATAAAGTTCGAATTGAAATCATCAAAAAAGGATTTGAACATTTCTAAAACCGGGAGGGACCATTCACCACTGTATCCAGACCAGGGGTAAAAATAAAAGGTTATGTTCGTCATCTTACAGAAGAATGGTTTTACAAAGTTTTGCCTAACGGGGACAAGATTCTGCGATCATGGATGGTATATTCTCCTATAACTAGTAGCCCGTACTGCTTTTGCTGTCGTTTATTTGCTGCCACCAATAATGTTGATACAAAACAGCATTCATGAATGGATTTCAGAAATGGTGGAAACTGAATCCCAAAGTACCGGATCATGAGACTTCAAATGAACACATAGAAAATTTTGAGAAGTGGATAACTTTTGAAACTCACTTTAAGCCCAACAGCGCATCTTCTCTCCTAGACCTCTTAGCATTTGCTGAGAAAAATTTTATAAAATATAGAAGTGCTGCGAACATGGATGTGATCTCGCTATTCAATGATTGTTGTTCTCTAAATTGGTATTCAATATACATAAAGAGTGATGTAAATATTCAAATTGAGCTTCTCCGAAATAAACTCCATCATTTTTTTGATAAATATGTACCTGTACGGACAGTTAGAAAAACTAGCAACCCATAGTTCACACAAGAAATTCTGGATCTTACGTGAATAAAAAAAAAAGCAACCGATTGTATACAAAATGGAGAAGATATATATAAGTGTTCAGTTATTTTAAGGAATTCACTGCTGTTCGTAATGCGGTAACATCTCTCATTTGCTGAAACAAGAAGTCATTTTACGAAAGGCTTTTTAATGCTAATGATTCCTGTTCAAAATTTTGGAGGAAAGTACGCCAAATTGGACTTAAGTCAACCATAGGAGCGCTGCAAAAATTGTACCTTTTCCCAAATCGTCTTCTCTAAATGGTCCCGAGTATCGTCCAATTTTGCCTTTTTTGAGTAAAGCTTTTGAAACAATAGTGAGTATCCAAATCAAAACGTTTCTTTAAAATAAGAATTTGACCACAAAATATCAATCAGGCTTTCGAGCTAAACTCAATTATTCAACATGCTTACTAAAAGTATGTGAAGATAAATATACGAGATGATCTAGATAAGAATATGATGGGAATAATTGTTTTTCTGGATTTTTCCAGCGCATTTGATTGTGTTAATCTTTCAATACTGATTAAAAAACTGAAAATGCAATTTGCTTTTCATAGTTCTTTACGGGTATGTAATATTCCGTCGTCACACTTGTGCATTCGGTATCAGTACGTTGTCCATAAAAGTCAATGTTCAACATGTCTACAAGTTCCGTCTGACAAATGACATTTCGAAATGTTTTTTATTCTGTGAATACCACAAAAAACCTAAAAAAAAATCAAGCAGGTAATAATGTAAACCGAGATTTGTAATCATATACAACTGGTCAACAATAAATAAGTTTAACCTAAATCCTACAAAAACAAAAGCCATTGCTTTTTGACGAAGTAAAGAGAATCTTTCTCCAATATTTCTAAATAATTCTCGTATTGATAACGTTAAGAACATTAATAATCTAGGAATGTTGTTTGATCAAAGCTTCAGTTGGTAGACACATGTAAATAATACATGAAAAACTAAAACTAGTTAATCATTTATTTTGCCCAATATCCTGTACGGGTGTGAGTTTTTTGATGACATGAACTATGAATCTAAAAGGAAACTTGAAGTTGCATACAAGTTGTGCAAGATTTATTTTCGACATAAAAAGATATGTACACATCTCCAACTACTCAAAGCATAACGGGTTGTTCCTTAATGGCTTCATTAAAATGTCGAACTGTGCTAACTTTTAATAAAATAATAACAGCTTAAGAACCATGTTACTTATTTAACAAAATTATACTTATAAATAAGTGCTCAAAGAAGTCTACAAATTATTATAATCAGACACAGGTAACTTGTTAATAGTCGTCAATTCTTCGTTCATGCAATTCGTCTCTAGAACTGTCTACCCTTCCATATTCAACACAGCTACTTTCTCAAAGGAAGTTTTTAATTATCCTGACGAAAACTTTTAAAATGTGTTTGTACCTTAGCCCAACCTTTCTCTGTACTTCTACTGTCTTCATGTCCACTCAACTCTCTCATCTCATCTTTTTTATTTTTTTTACTTTATCACATTAAATTTTGTTTATAAAGTATACATTTCAATGTATTAAGATAATTTAACTTGTATGAAAGCTCTGATTTGTGCAAATGTAAAAGTTTTAAAAAAATAATTAACGTCCCCTTTGCGAGAGATAACCCTAACTCTTTCATGCAGAATGTCAATCACCGCGTCCGCTGTGTGGAACGTAGCGCCGACCTGCTGGAACTACATGTCGTCTAGGTTCATATGGTTCAATTTTAGCCATAAGAAATTGGTTAGATTTGTTGGGTTGATATCGTCTACTGCAATGTTGCTTGTTAACACAGCCATTCATCCATGCGTATTAAAAAAATTGGTATTTTAAGCATAGTTGTGTAGCATAAGATATGTAGATCTCACAAAATAAAAAAATTAATTAAGAAAAAAAAAAACGTGTGTGCATAAGAAAAATATTTATTTTTAAAATGAATTCCAAGACTCTATCTGGTGTGGTGCTCATATGTGATGGCACGGCCGGATCTCCTTTCCTTTCCTTAAAAATTCGAACCGAATTAATGATACAGACAATGGCCATTTTTGCTTAAAAAAATTTATTCATTGTATTATTTAACTGGATGGACGAAATAAGCACCAACTGTTCAGGCGTTAATGGGTTAGAGTTTTAAATGCAGGAAAGAATGGGAAATTAGCCTGACAGAATGCGCTTAGTCTAGTCATATTAAAATTGTGTTGAGAACAATTCTACATAGTTTTATTTTTTGTTAAGGGGCTCGATTGACGCCTTACGACTTTTCCATACGATCTTCACCCATTCACTCATTTTCGTAAAAATAAATTTATCTGCTGTTCGTCATTTGGTGCTTTCACATTCCGTATAAAATCTCCATTAAAATATGGCAGGCATTACAATTGCTTAACAATAGACCTCAAACGCTTCTTTGGAATTAGTTTTTCTTGTTGACAATTTTCCATTTTGTCTACCTCATCTTGTAGAACTTTCTTTAATCAATTGGCTTAATCAAAAGGAAACCAGACGCTGAAGAATTCGTCTCGATAACACCAATCACCGTCTATGCTCGTAGGTGAGGTGAAAACCTCTGTAACAATTGAAGATATCTGTAGAGTAAGCAATTAATTCAAGACAACTGTTACTCACACAACGGCGATTGTATGAATATGAAACTACGAGAGAAGGAAGAACAAGAAGAACGCATGAATGAAGTAAAAATGGGTTAGGTGGAAAAAATCTGCTTCGAAGATGCAGCACAAGGTTTGTTATTATTTAATCGGCTGCACTTGTCCCCGATATCGAGGTCACCGACAATCGTGTTATACATAGGTACATCATTGAAGAGAAATAAATTCCGTTCAAGATTCAGTCATAATTTTGGTGTGAAGAAATGCATGATATTTTCTCTTCCATTCATAAGCTCATAGGACCATGAGTGAATCAAGGTTATTGGATCAAAGCAGCACGTGGAATGAAAGAATAAACGAATGGCCTCAGAAGTTATTTGTTACTGAAAGTGCACCGTTTAAAGTTAATTCATAGAAGTGGTCGTGATTCATTTCCGTCGTAACATCATTTATCCGCGATATCGAATATACTTGTTGGATCCTTGCCTCATTGGGCAAAATCAGAAACCACCAAAGCGTACCACTTAAAATGGCCACCGACGTTTGCCTACAAGCTGCGGCGAGCACGTGGTAACCCGGGGTTCTGTCAAAAGTATGTAAACAATCGCACACATTGTTATAATTCCAAGAGTGTGTGTGACGGGAGTACACTGCGGTAAAATGAACGGGTTTTGTCGCTACGAACCTGGACTTCATTCAAGGTTTCAGGGTGTCATGGGGGAAGACGTACCAAAGACGCACGTCTCGTTCTGGTTTCTGGGCAAACTGAATTACAAAGTAATATGCAGTGCCAGTAATGGGTACGTCGTGGTTTAAAAATTCACTTTCCCTCAAATTAGATGGTATTGAACGGAAGAACGAGCAGTTAGCTGGTAGGTAAGTCAGCCAGCAGTCGGAGATACGTATGCACATGTCACATGCATATCTTCGCGGGCTGACACAACATGGAATTGTACAATTCGTTTTGAAAAGGGGCCTGCTTGTATGTACATATGTATGTAGGTCGATCGATTCAAACGGATCAGACGCTGACCATTGACTTGTCACATATTCACTTTCCATCGCAGAGGAGCATAACTTATTGGTACAAGTGGCTGACAAATACTGATACGCGCTCGCTTGTTTACACAAAAAAGTGGTCATAAAGTAATAGACGAACGGAACACTCGTTTGCATATGACAATTGGTCAGCGTGACATGGAAAAACGTGAATTGAATGCCACTTTCCATGTTAGAATTGAGTGGATCCTTTGTGGTAAGGACGGCGATAATGGCAGAAGACTCGTGTAAAATTGTAATATATGATTGTAGATTAAGATTTAATGTTGAGGAGGCTTATCGTTAGGAATTAGTTAGCTGTGGTTCCTCAAATAGAGGACGGAGATAATAAGTTTTTCAAGTTTCTATAGTGACATAACTTTTTTGCTTGTTCCTGAATGTTAGTTAGCTTGCCTTCAGAAGACTGATGGGCATTATTATACATATGTACAAGTATTTATTTCTTGGTTGCATTTATCTTTAATTAGAAAACCATAATATGTGAATGCTTTTGGAAAGTTGAAGAGAATTTTCATATTTCATTAGTGAAACGCACGAAAATGGTTTGCGCATTTTCAAACCTTTTTGCAACAGCAGATTACAGGAAGGAATTTATTCTCGACTAGACACCTGTGCTAACAAACAGCATTGGGCAATGCGGCAAATACAGCCGATAAGACGAGGAATTGCTCTTTCTTAATAAAGTTCATGATGTTTCTAGTAGGAGATAACATGATCCCCTCAGGAATCGTAGTTTCTCTAATATGCTTCCTAAGGTGGCAGAGGGCAGCACACTCACATAGTATGTACTCCGTAGCCTCGTCCTCAAGACAGAGACGACACTCGGTTTCAGATGAGAGGTTAATTTTGTTGAGATGATATCTCAGACTACAGTGTCCCGAAACGTAGCTGACCAGTCTTCTGATGTCAACTCTGTTATATTTAAGTATGTTAATAGAGTATTTGCTTAAAGGCCGTATACATTTTTTTTCGATTTCCGGAGTCCTTGAACGCTGTTCCAAAAGTGCAGGTATTACGATTTTTCCCACTTGCCTAACCTGCGCTTCAATCCCAATTTATCGATTTGCACCAACATGACTATGGTTCTGTATCGCTTACTAGTCCCAGTAACGGAACAACCCACGAGGCCCCAACGTCAAAAATTTTGTTTATTTATTGCCCGTATCACCGTTCGCGAGTCGAACCACACAAATTCGTATCATCGTTTCCGAGTCGCGCAGATGGCATTCGGTTCAAATGTCACAATTTCGGCGAACTGGTGTAACTTATTGTAAAAAAAACCCAGAATCTTTAAACAAGTAAAATTGGCCAAGACTTATACCGCAAGATCTTTATTATTTGATTATAAGACTGTTTTCTAAGGCGAATACAAGACAAGTAGGAAAAAGGAAGTTAGAAAAAAAAGAAGAGAATTCAAGTACTAAAAAAGAGATAAAACTTGTTGTCGAGATTACAGCAGTTGTACCGTGAACAGGGATGATATCTTCGTTAAGTCCCTAATTTTCAACATCCTCGGCCCGGCAAGAACTAGCAAGCTCAAGAGGGTATAGGAGCTGCACCGGCCTTCTCATCCTGGAGCCGTCTGGTAAACGTAGTACGCAAGCTCGAATTTTACCATCACGTCCAACAAGGGCCTCTTCAATGATACCCATTTTCCACGATATTCGTGGTTTGCTAGAATCAAATGCCAGGACTACATCATTCGGCTTGAGTTGGATTGACTAATCTTTTCGAGAAATGTGATAAGATCTTAAAAGTTGTACATATTCGACTCGCCAACGATTGGACAACATTCTGGTGTATTTTAACCTTTGCAACCAAAGTTTTTCCAATTCAGCGGAGGTAATCCCGCTTTTCGGACTTGCGATGGTTCCTTGACCACGAATGAAGTGTGCAGGTGTCAGCGCGGTTAGATCCAACGGATCACTGCTCGTATACGTAAGTGGTCGCGCATTAACAACATGCTCTGCTTCAATTATTACGGTTTCCAGTTGTTCATAGTTTAACTTAGCTCTTCCTATAACAATTTTCAAAACGTTCTTGATTGTGCGTATGAGACGTTCCCAGAAACCTCCCCACCAAGGCGCTCGTTCGATTATAAATTTCCAGCGTATTCTCCTTGCTGATAAAAACTCTTGTATCTGATCCTCATTACATGATAGATCTGCACCATCCAATTCCAAAGCTGCTCGACGAAATGTTTTCGCATTATCAGAATAAATAACCGAAGGTAAACCACGTCGTGCAACGAAACGCCTTAATGCTAGCATACAGCTCGCTGTGGACATCGTCGTACATAGCTCTAAGTGCACCGCTCGTACCGCTGCGCATGTAAATACGATGAGGTAACATTTTGCCATTTCGTTTAATGCAGCATCTATATAATAGAATGGTCCAGCGAAATCAATGCCGACGCAATCGAATGGCTTGGATAGAGTCAGCCGATCGAGTGGAAGGGGGCCAAAGGGCTGCGAGACTGGCCTTCCAAAAAGCTTCCGACAAGTGACACACATCTTAATTCTTCGTTTAATCAATGGTCGGCCTTTAAGTATCCAAAATCGCTCACGCAACTGCGAGAGTACAACGCCAACACCACCATGAAGAGTCTTTTGGTGATAATAATCCACAATGAGGCGCACTAAGTATGATTTTGAAGGAAGTAGAATAGGATGTTTTTCTTCAAATGCACCGTCAAGACATTCAAGGCGACCTCCCAGTCGTAGAAAATCTTTCTCATCAAGAAACTGGCACCATTGTACTATTTTTGAGGCTTTCGGTACGTTTCTCTTTTCTTTAAGGTGTTCTATTTCCACTCTAAAAGCGTTTACCTGTACGAATTTCAGCCAATAACTTTCAGCATTATCAATCTCTTCGGCTGATGGGTACGGGTCATTTGTTCTTAATTTCCGTTTAATATTAAGGAACCGAAAACAATACGCGGTAACTCGTAATAATCGATTCCATGAGCTAAATTTCTGGTAATCTAAAAACGGTTGCTTTAAGATATCAATATAAGTACCTACTTGTGCTAGAAGTGCCACTGGTCCTAATTTATCGTCGAATCTCTCTGCATCTTGCACTAGACTACTTTGCAGCCACTCTGGTCCATTGATCCACATTGAGGAAGCCTTTAAATCTTTAGCACTTATTCCCCTGGTTAATAGATCTGCTGGGTTCTCCTTGCCTTTGCAATGTCTCCAGTCTGATTTAAGCGTGTGGCGTCTTATTTCAGTGACTCGAGCCTGAATGTATGGTTTCCAGCGGTGTGTATCTCCTTGTATCCATCCAAGAGCGATGCGAGAATCTGTCCACAGATGGAATGAATGGACGCCGACTTTGAGCGAACGCTTGAGATATGAGCAGAGACGAGCGCCCAGTAATGCTGCTGTTAGCTCTAGCTTAGGAAGTGTAAGTTCCTTTGTTCCATCCGACTTCAATGGGCACACTCGGCTTTTAGAACACAAAAATTCAATTGTACATTTGCCATTATTTACACCCTTTATGTAAGCTACTGTACCGCATGCTCGCGTACTTGCATCTGTAAATATGTGCACCTGTATCGATGAAAGAGAGGGAAATGACAAGGCCGATCGAGGAATGGTGTAATCTCTCAGGTCCAATAAATGTTGGGCACATTCTTGCCATTCGGTTAAAAGTTCAGACGGAAGCATCTGATCCCATGATCAGTTTTCCTTCCAAATGGACTGGAACAAAACTTTCAGTCGTATTACCACGGGACTCAACATTCCTAATGGATCATAAATCCTAGCAATCGTTTGCAGAACATTTCTTTTCGTACCCAATGCTAATCTGGACGTGAGCAGGACTTCAACGGAATTTAAAACGACTGCCAATTCATCTGACTTCACAAACCAGGCAAGACCCAGGACCTTCTGCATGCTTGGATGGTCGCTGGTACAAAGCGTTTTGCATACTATTGGACTATTGGTGTTCCACTTGCGAAGATTCATACAGGCGTCTTTCAATATTAAAACTGCTTCTTCGCAGGTTCGTTTTCCGACTTCTTCTTGCTCGAAACTTATTACCAAGTCGTCCATATAAAAACTGTTGAGCAATATTTTGCACGTTGAAAGGTATTTCGTAGATGTAGAGAAATGTGTGCGTAACGTAGCAGTTAGCAAAAAGGGGCTTGAATTTACTCCGAAAGTCACCCTTGTCATTCGGAACTCCGCTACTTCAGGTTTCCCTGTCAATGGTGTTTTCGATGGTGTATACCAAAGAAACCGATGACTGTCCCGATCTTTTTCGTGTAAGACAATTTGCAGGAAGGCTTTCTCAATGTCTGCTACAGCTCCAAATCGTCCGAGACGGAAGTTTAGCAAAATCTTCAGCACATCCGGTAAGAGATTTGCGCCTACGTGCAGCATATCGTTCAGTGATGGAGCATCATAACACCGAGCTGAAGCGTCGAATACTATACGTTGTTTTGTCATTGTACTATCCTTATAAATGGCTCGGTGGGGTAGGTAGAACGTTCGTTGTGACACATCCTTTACGGGAAATGAAATAGGCTGGGCTACTCCGTCTGTAACAAGCTGTCTAATACCAGCGTCATACTGCTTGAACTGTTCTGGATTCCGCAACAATCGCATTGTTAAAGAGCTAAGTCGTTTTAGCGCATGGTCTTTGTTGGATTTGATGCTTGCTTTATCGTCCAGCCAAGGCAAAGAGGCCACATATCTTAAGCCGTCTCTAGATATACATTTGCTGATCAAGTTGTTGGCTAACTGCTCATTCTCTTCCTTCTCGCCTCTTATGCCAATAGCCTCTAGCGACCAAAATGCTGCAAGATCATCTTTGATGAGCGTTGAAGAATGCAAGATTGTACTGCAAATGAAAGAAGAACATGAGTGACCATTCTCTTGAACATTCTTACCGGAACGATACTTTCCTTGCACTGTCCAACCAAATATGGTCTCAACAGCTCTTAGACTTGATGTTATTTGTCTCTGCTTTACGGTTACTATTGACCAGTAATGGTCAGATCCAATTAGGATACTAAGTCCTTGTTGCGATTCCATTTCAGGAATGCGAGAATCGGCCAAACGCAAATTCTTAAACCAGCTACATGAAATATTCGGTGCAGGTAGCACATCAATACAAATTTCTGGAACTTCGATTGCTTCCAGCGCAACACTTTCATTCGAGTACTGACTTTTTAGTTGAATTTCTACTCTTCTGAATCTTTTAAATGGTGATTGCTCCTTGCAGCCAAATGGTAACACGGAGATACTCATTTCACCAGTTGAAGGAAGGCACAGTTGCCGTACTAAGTCTTCTCTTATAAAAGAGAACTGTTAAAGATCAATATGAACATCGTTTACTTAGAATTATATGTAAACATCGCCTTTGCTTTGTATTCATTATCAAATATGTTCTCTCAATAAGTTTTCCTGTTTTTTCATATTCCTATTTTCTATTCATTCCAATTTAAACTCTCCAGGAGTGCGGTCCTGAATAAAATATCAATAATAAAATATTTTCTTAGACAAAACCAGATAGTTTATTTCATCAGGTTATGGGCCCAGGACGTGATTCAGTAACATCAAAATAAATCGAAAACAAAAAGGTAATCGTTGTGTCACGTATCTAAGTCGATTGTGCTGACATATATTAAATAAATACACAATGGCAAATTCGTCGTCGCGATTGGAATTACTTTCTAAAGATAATCATGATACGTGGAGCATGCAAGCAGAAGCGCTTCTTACAAAGAATGACCTTTGGGATTTTGTCAAAGGAACAATTGAAATGCCGGATGATGAACCTAAAAAGGGTGAGTGGTTGAAATTAGACAAGAAGGCCAAAGCCGATTTAATTTTGTCTATTCAACCATCAGAGCTGAAGCAGGTTCGTGGATGTACTACATCGAGAGAGCTATGGCTAAAGTTGGAATCAATATATGCATCGAAAGGACCTGCGAGGAAAGCAACATTACTGAAACAACTAATGCTTCAAAAGTTGGAAGATAGCGGAAATGTTAAAGAACATATGGGAAGGTTCTTTGACGCAGTGGACAAACTGGAAAGTATGAGTGTGCAAATAAACGGTGATTTGCTCGCCATAATGCTGTTATATAGTTTGCCCCCTTTGTATGAAAACTTTCGGTGTGCGATCGAGTCTCGAGATGAACTGCCATCGGTTGATGTCCTGAAGATAAAAATCATCGAAGAAAGCGAAGCCAGAAATCAATCTTCGAATGGTGTTGTGATTGCTATGGCAGCTGGTAATAACACACGTCTAAATCGCATAAGAAGGACAGAGCGGAAAATACCAAAGGAAACATTCAATTTTAAATGCTTTAAATGTGGCATTGTGGGACATAAAGCGAATGTTTGTCCAACAAAGAAGTTCGCACGACGAAAGCAGGCAACAAATGTTGATGTTTCTTTTGCAGTAAGTCATACAGCCATGAATGCAAGCGATCCACATGCAGGAAAAATTAACAGGGGATGGATTCTTGACAGTGGATGCACATCACACCTGTGCGGAGATGAATATTTATTCAAATCCATGGAAGATTCCATCAAAACAAAGTTAAACCTTGCAAGTGCTGCTTCGGCGGATGTAAAGGGTAAGGGTATTGTTTACCTGTCAGTAGCTGGAGATTGCGACTCACAATTAGTTAAACTTAAAGACACCTTGTATGTTCCTGATTTGAGAACAAATTTAATTTCTGTTTCTAAGATCACGAATAGAGGTTATGAAGTAAGATTTCGTAGCGATTGTGCCTACGTTCATGATAGAGATGGTAACGTACTTCTAATTGCAGATCGTCGAGGTGAATTATATTTTGTGCGAGAAAATTTTGAGTGTGCAAAAGTGGTAGACCAGCCTGAGTGTTCCGAACTGTCGAGGTGGCATGAAAGGTTGGGTCATCTTAACAAAAGGGACTTGGTTAAGATGGTTCGCGTCGGTTGTGTACCCTCGATTGATTTAAAAAACATTGAACAATTAACGAAGTGTGCAGTGTGTTTAAAAGGGAAGATGACAGCTTCACCTTTTTCAAAACTTCGGGAACCGTGTAAAGAAGTATTAAGAATTGTACATTCGGATGTAGTTGGTCCATTCCGAACAGAATCTACTGGACATGCCAAATATTTTGTCACATTTATCGACGATTGTAAAAGGTGGTGTGAAGTTTATTTCTTGAAACAGAAAAGTGGTGTTTTTGAAGCTTTTAGATTTTACCAAAAATTTGTGGAAAGGCAAACTCGATTTAAAATAAAATATTTGCAGTCTGACAATGGTCGTGAATACTGCAACGAAGAATTTGATAAGTATTTATCTAGTCAAGGTATAAAGAGAAGGTTGACAATTCCCCATACACCTCAACAGAATGGAGTAGCAGAACGAAAGAATCGAACGCTGTTGGATATGGCCAGGTGTTTATTGCTGCAATCCAACTTAAGTTCTTCATTTTGGTCGGAAGCAGTTGCCACTGCATGTCATATTCGGAATCGGTGTCCAACAAACAGTTTGAAAGGTGGAATTCCTTTCGAAAAATGGAATAAAAGAAGGTTAAACTTGAATTATCTGAAGGTGTTTGGTTCAAGAGTGCTCATTCTCAATAAGGATCCTATGAAAGACAAGCTTGCACAAAGATCTATTGAAGGTGTTTTTGTCGGATATCCTAGTGACCGAAAAGGGTATCGAGTATGGCTTCCAAATAAGCATCAAATAGTTCATGCACGGGATGTAAAGTTTTTGGAAGATGAAACAAATAATGCACCAGAAACGATTGTGCTGGATGAACTATCAGCCCCCATAACAAAGCCAACGGATAACATAAGCAGACCAAACGTTGTTGAGTTCTCGCCGTGTCCTTTAAAAACTCTGTTTACTTCTGGAGAACAGCAAAATACAACAACAAACATGAAAGAAGAAAAGCAGTCTTCTGAATTACCTTGGAAGTTACGTTCGAGAGGGCGACCGAGGGAACTGTTTCGGTCAACCACGGCGAAAACGTCTACTCAACGTGGAACTGAGGACGTTGACAGAGACGAAGATGTATTTGCTGGTGTGGCGGAAGTTACTGTTGAAGATGCCTTGAAAAGCAGTAATGCCGAGGAATGGAAGAACGCCATGGAGTCTGAGCTTGTAAGTATTTTAAAAAATGATACATGGAAAATAATTACGAAGGATGATAATGACCACGCCGTTGGATGCCGCTGGGTTCTCACTACCAAACATGATGCTAGTGGTAGCATTAAGCGATATAAAGCTCGACTTGTAGCAAAGGGGTACAGTCAAAAATATGGGGTAGATTATTATCAGACATTTGCTCCAGTAGCAAGACTTGAAACATTGCGTCTACTCTTGGCTCTTTCGGTGCGGTTTGGTCTGAAAATCTGGCAGTTTGACGTTGTAACAGCGTTTCTGAATGGATCATTGAACGAGGATGTCGTCATGGAAATTCCAGAAATGATTAATCCACTGCTAGAAAGGATCATATCGAAACATGAAAAAAAATCGTGCGTTGGAGTCAAAGCAAGAGAAATGCAAACGAATCTTCGTGGCGGAGGAAATGCTTGTAAATTACAGAAGGCGCTGTATGGACTACGACAAGCAGGTCGTCAGTGGTACGAGAAACTTCGTGAAAAATTTTTGACCATGGGATTGAAGCCCACGAAAAATGAACCATGTCTTTTTCAAAACAACAATGGCAATGGTTTCTTTTTCGTTTTAATATATGTTGACGACATCCTGGTTGCTTCGGACGACGTGGAGCGTATAAAGGATATGCACCAACGTCTTTCAAATAACTTTGAAATGAAAGATCTTGGTCCTGCCAAAAGTTGCCTTGGTCTGGAGATAAGGCAAAATAATGGGGAAATTCAACTTTCCCAAAAGGGATATACTCTTGCGCTACTTAAGCAGTACAAAATGGAGGCCTGTAACCCTGTGACTTCTCCTTCGGAAGTCAATGTGCGCTTCGATGATGCAGATATTGGCGATATTCATGAAAATTATCCATATCGTGAGTTAATTGGTGCTCTCATGTATTTATCAGTAGCCACCCGTCCAGATATTGCTAACACAGTATCGAGATTAGCACAATTTACGGATAAGCCGCGGACTTGCCACTGGCTTGCAGCGAAACGAATCTTAAGATATCTTGCTGGAACTGTGGATAATGGGCTTGTGTATAAGAAATTTGGTGGGTCTACGAGTATGATTGCCTACACTGATGCCGACTGGGGAGGATGCACTGTTGATCGTCGATCATATACAGGCTACGTGTTTCTTCTCAGTGGTGCAGCCATTACCTGGAAGTCGCAGAAGCAGCGAACGGTTGCGTTGTCGTCGACGGAGGCCGAGTATGTCAGCCTAGCAGAAGCAGCGAAAGAAGCCATCTACCTTCGTAGCCTAATGCTTGAGTTAACTCTACCTGATTTGGCTAACATAGGTATTTTCGTGGATAATCGGGGAGCTGAGTGTTTGGCAAATAATCCGGTGTTTCACGCACGCACCAAACACATCGATATAAAATATCATTTCGTACGAGACGCGATTGCGTCTGGCTTATTTACGCTACAGCATGTTCCCACACAAGATATGATGGCAGATGTACTGACGAAACCATTAGCGAGAGCAAATCACGAAAAGTGCTTAAAAGGCTTGGGATTAATAAAGTGTAATAATTTACAGCGACGTCCATCTTGAGAGGGCGTGTTAAAGATCAATATGAACATCGTTTACTTAGAATTATATGTAAACATCGCCTTTGCTTTGTATTCATTATCAAATATGTTCTCTCAATAAGTTTTCCTGTTTTTTCATATTCCTATTTTCTATTCATTCCAATTTAAACTCTCCAGGAGTGCGGTCCTGAATAAAATATCAATAATAAAATATTTTCTTAGACAAAACCAGATAGTTTATTTCATCAAGAACTGACTGCCGCCATCGATTATCAAGCGAACAGATAGCTCTTTATTGCCACTTGGTGCAGCGGCAATACTCCAAGCTGTCTTCAAAAAAACATTTTTATTTTCGATGCACACGTTATGCGCGCACAAGTTTGTTGCACTTTTCTGTTTCGGTTTGGTTACAGCGTTCTGAACTGGGTTGCTTTTTATAAAGGAAGGATCACATAGCGAAGTTAAATGTTTTCCTTTACATAATTCGCATGACAACCATTTGGAACTTCGGCATTTCTTTGATGAATGCCCAGGTTTAGCGCACCGAAAACACCGTCCTGTTTTTCTCAAAATATCTCGCTTTGTAGAAATCAACATTTGGCTGTCACAATTTTTGGTAGTATGTTTGTCTGATGAGCAAAATACGCATGCGCTCGTCTCGCTTGATGACATCAGGCTTGCTGCGGTTGTCCGAGCGGAAGAGGTATATTTGCTATTTACGATGTGAGAAGGACAGGCTTTACTCAACTCTAATGATTCTACCTCTTTCTTTAGGAAGCGCATTATGCTTTTCACCTGGTCGTCTCTAATATTCGTCAACGTTGAACTGCTACTTTTGTCGTCTCCTTCGGTTGGTTCGGTGATATCGCTTTCCTCTTTTGTCATTCGGTAGTAATCTACACGTAACTCAACCGGCAAACAGCGCATAAGGATGCTTTTCAACATCACATAGTATTGATGAGTAGGTATTTTCAGTGCAGTTAGAGTGCGACAACAAGCTGTTACCGAATTATACAAGTCGCGAAGACTTGCAACATCATGCCTAGATATTACGGGGCGGAGCGAAAGCAAATGCTGCATGTTTTTGTCTACTAACCGCTCCGTGCTTCCATATTGCTCCTGCAGTAGTGCCAAGGCAGATTCATAGCACATTCCGGATGCCGTGAATCCAGAAATCGCTTTCTTAGCGCTTCCGGTCAATACTGATTCGAGATAACCAAATTTGTCAGACGATGTGAGACTCTCATTTTCATGTATGGCTGCTCGAAACTGCTCCCAAAAGGGCAGCCAATTCTGATAGTTACCATCGAATTTCTTGAGTTCTAACTTGGGAAGCTTCAATGACGAATTGGTCGCTCGTGGCCCAGTTGATGATCGTTCGGTTGTTCTTGTTGCCTCGCTTCTCCTTAATCTTTGAAGGCGCGTGTCTAATCGTGCAAGCGTCCCAACTGCCGTATCTTCATACTCAATAATATTCTCCATCTCTCGATCCAACTCTTCCGTTGCTAAAAGCTGTTTATTTCGTATTTCCTGATTAACCATATTTAAATTTTCATGGGCTGTTGTTAAACGTCGAGTAAGGTTAATGAGCTCTTCTTCCAGTTCACTATAATTGTCCATGGAATTCGATTGTGTGTCCATATTATTCAGAAAATCGACTGCGTTTTTAACTAATCGCGTAATTTGGCCTCTGTAGGCACTGCGTACAGCTAATTCGGCTGCCATATTTAATATTTATTGCGTTAGTCTTTGTTCACCAATCGTTCCCGGGTTTCGGCACCATGTAAAAAAAACCCAGAATCTTTAAACAAGTAAAATTGGCTAAGACTTATACCGCAAGATCTTTATTATTTGATTATACGACTGTTTTCTAAGGCGAATACAAGACAAGTAGGAAAAAGGAAGTTAGAAAAAAAAGAAGAGAATTCAAGTACTAAAAAAGAGATAAAACTTGTTGTCGAGATTACAGCAATTGTACCGTGAACAGGGATGATATCTTCGTTAAGTCCCTAATTTTCAACACTTATGGAGGCAAATCCAGATATTGTCAAGGGCATAGGCGTTCGGATCTTCCAAACAAAAACACAATGAATATTGGGAAATATTTGTGAGCGAGCTGAACTGCTTCAATTCTATTATTTAACCCTAGATATGTACATAACGTTCTGTGATACCCCGCACAGCATAACTTGGGTGAATATGACTCACGCCTGATTTCTTCCGATGGCATTCCTGTAATTTGATATTGTAATATATTTTATGGAATAATGTTTCCAGTCTAGTCTAATAAATGAAATAAAAATTGTTATTAATTTGTATTATTATTATTTTAGTTAAAAACAAACAAAAAGTACAATTCTTTGGAATAATAAAACTTAAAACGAATATTTGTTTTTCTTTGGGTGAAAATCACTTATATAGCAACTTACATTAGCAATTAAATGTTTTTTTATAAATTTAAATAAAAAGAAAACATAAAAAATCAAAATATTCATATACAAGTTTCAAAATAGGAACTACATACAGTCTGAACAAGTCAATACTTTATGTTATCCACAGACAGGTTTTTTAAAATGTTTGCACTCTGCCTGTATCTTTCTTCTTAATTTCCATGGACTGAAGGCGCAGTATTTCCTTCTCTTTGCAGCAGGTTCATCTTCATCTTATGGTGAATTCGCGGTAGAGTAATTCGGTAACATGCCTTGAAGTCGCGTAATTTGCGACTCAGATTAGGAATTTTAAGCCTTTTCTCCATCCATGGCTTTGCTAAGTCAGTGCTCAACTGTTTCATGAATGCCCGTCTATTGAGGGGTTTTTCCTTTTTGAAAACCATGTTGTGGCAATAAATGACGTAGCTGTTGACAAAAGCCATATTCACCATTCCGTAAAATAATGACATAGGCCATCGATTTGTCTTTCTACTACGTGACGTCTGTGAACACATTTGGTCAAACGAATCAACTCCTCCTTTTGTTTGATTGTAGAATTCAATCATATCTGGCTTTCCGGAGCTAGATTTAACGGCACCGTCCTCATCAAAGGATGACAGTAGCTACACCATTTTTGCAGGTTTGGGTTTATATGACAGCAAAGTCAGCGGGCCATCGTAGCAAAACATAGAAGTTCCGACAGCCCTGGACCTAGTATTTTTCAGCTCTTCCGGTATTTCTCTTTTATTCGAGCGGATTGTACCGACTATAGTTAATTTGTAAGGTTCCTGGAGTAAAGATTTAGCCATAGGTAAGGATGTGAACCAATTATCACAGGTTAGGAATATTATGACCCATGGATAGTTTTAGATAACTCCTTAATGTAGTATTCTCCAAGAGGAATCGCATCAAAGATGTATTTTGTCGAACTATCACAGACCATAGTAATTTTAAGCCCATATTTACTGGGTTTATTTGGTATGTATTGTACATACGGAAGGGACACCTTCCTCCAAATCCCAATAACTGTTCATCGACAGTCACGTAAGATCCCGGGGTATAGTTTATTCTACACTGGGTAATAAACAAATTCCATATATTTTTGATGGGAGCAAAAACGATTAGTAGGACGTATGGATTTGTCATCAAATCGGAGGGATGCTAAGAGAAACACGAACCGATCTCTACTCATAATCGATACGTAGCGAGTGCCAGAAAATGAAATGTCAAGCAATTCAATAGTCGTGAGGTGATTGTCTTTCATTGCAGTTGTCAATGTTAAAATTCCAATAAAAGCTCTAATCTCGTCAAAAGTAGTATCTCTAAACGTAGCAGATAAATCGTTTAAACTTCGTTTTTGACGTATCTCTACATTGGTCCATGTTACTATTTCTTCTATTATTTGCGGAGTAAAAAATATATCAAAACACAACAATGGTTCAAATAGATTTTTACACATTCTTGTTGGCCCTCTTGATATTCGTACAATGTTTAGAGCGGAAGTTCTTGTCTGAGTATGCCCCTTTACTGTAGACCAGCAGTGGTTGTTTTTTCCCTCTAGAGATCTTTGGTGTAATATATTTATTCGATCTGAGGTCGAAGTTGGATGACGATGTGTTGTACCCTCTAGAGAATTTTCGCTTACCTCTGCAACTTCTTCTGAAATAACGTCATTTACTAAATCATCCTCGCAGTCACTTTGCACATCATCTACACTCAAATTATCCTCTCCTTCACTACACTCATCGACAGTTTCTAATTCTTCCTCGAAAAACTTTTCAATCTGAAAGTCTTGTAACCCCCGAGATGAAGTCATAGTGTAGTCGGTTTAACTGTATAATTCAACCACAAAACCTAAAACAAATACATATTATAAAACATGTTCAAAGTAAATTACAGCAATCGAAAAAACATTCGGGTGGTTAAGTTCAAAATGTTACAAATCACATAACGTGGAGTCATTTTGACTCACGATGGCACTATATCTACGTATATATAAAGCTTACCTGCTACACAAGTCCTCCGTTTGGGACCTCTGGCCACGTACTGAGTTGGTTCGAACAGATGACGCGATATATAAAATGGTTGGAAAGAAACAGATGAAAAAGTTTCGCGCGTGAGTCGTTTTGATTCACGTTATGTATCTAGGGTTAAAAAAAAAATAAAACACTACTTATCATTTTGCTTTTCCTGTATTTCTATTTTCAAATGCACAATATTTTCTGACACTTGACACAACCAGTGAATTGACGGTCAGTCAATTGCCAGCGAGTGAATTTGGGCGAATTTCAGGCGAATGGAGAGATTCGCGAACCGTGATACCTCGATCAGCTTAGTTCGCCTGGGGGTTCGACGGCTGGCGAATGTTCCACTCGCGAACGGTGATACGGGCATATGTATTCGATTAGATTCCCCTTGCGCGATAAGGGTTAGAACATACTACGCGGCTGTAAGTGACAGTCGTAAGAAACGACTAAAACCTTAATAGATCTCTGCCTTATGAAAAAAAAAATTACAGAGCTAACTCTCCCATAACAATACACAATACACCTAAATGTCTGCCAAGGGCCAGTAAGATATTTACATTTGTAAGGATAGTTAAGCTAGTTTTAAACATTTTTGTCTAGGATAAAGTTGATATAAGGAACTATGAATTAATTTAATTGAATTGAATTATTGAAAACAAAAAAAAAAACAATACACCATACATCATAACAACACCACCTCAAAATAACATCAAAATAAATGGTTAAACATGGCTGGTTCTATTCTACTTACTATTCAAGAGAGAGCATCCATGAAAAGAAATGCACAAAAATTAAGGAGAGGCATGAGCCTCTCGTTCCATGAGAACATACGCAACTTGAACAGACCGAGAGTTTTGCAAACAGCACTCAATGAAATTAGTAAATAAAAATTGCACATGACAGCGGTATAAAAAGTTCGACTTTCAAACGGAAAAATAGCTTTTGGTTGACCTGGCCGCGCGTTGCTGTATTATAGTATGTTGAATTAATACCCTCATTATATCTTGAAAAAAGTTGTCACTTTTCTTTTCTCGTTAAAAATGTTATCATTGTAATTGACCTTCGCCTTTATTTTCAGTCAAGTTGTGTTTTGTGTTCATTCATAGCATTCCTAAGTACTCAATTCAAAAGTAATTGGTGAAGAGTTTCGCAACGTTGAAACGAAGCACAAGCGAACATACAATTTTCTAATTACATTTCATTACAAATTACTCAATTGAAAAAAAAATATACATATTAAAAAATGATATTCTTAAGCAATAAATAAATAATTTTTTTATTTATTTACAAATTTAAATTTGAATTTTGTAAATCAAGTAGATGAAGATGATTTTTAAAATTTTAATAATTCCTATCATTGTTTTGAATTATTATTATAATTTATAATTTTAATTTATATAAGTCCTAATTGGTGCACAATATTTTTTATTAGCTCGCCTTTTGTTAATACTAATAGATTTGATGATTTCCCCACACGTGAACAGGTGACGTATAGCTTTTCATGGGAGAAACATGTATTTTCCAAGTACAAGCCGCAAATGGACATTGTTTGGCCCTGAGATTTATTTGTGTTCATTGCGAAAGCCAAACGAATCAAAAATTGAAGCCTTGTAAATGGAATTGGAGATTCTGATGGTATCATTGGAGAAGGTGGGAACAGGACGATTTCTTCTTTAAATTTTCCAGTCAAAATAATTGCTTCAAGAACATTTCCGGTGATCCTTCTGATTACTAAGCGTGGATCGTTGCTTAATCTAGGTGGAAAAGACATCAGATAACCTGGCAATAATTGCTGTATCTGGAAGTTGATAACATTTCTTGTTGCCAAAATATCAGGATTATTGAGCCAATTATGATATATGTACATATATATGCAAGTAATTATTCTATATATTCGAAAACACACTCTCAATTAGTTAACTTTTTGTGTGAATAATAGTGCAGAAATTGTCTGGCTGTTTGTCTTGTCTTGTCTGTTTACTGTATTGCGTATTTTGATATAGTTTTATTTCACCGTTTCCAATTAGCCACTGCTTAGAAATTACTTCTGCCGATGGATCATTTTGTAATTGTACTCGCAAGTTCAAGGTCGATCAAACTTTTTCAATACTTCGGCATGAAAGCAATTGTTTTAAACACGGGCTTATCTCATTGGCAAAAGTAGAGCGAGGAATGAGTGTCATTCGAACAGAGCTAAAATTTTCCTTTATTTTTTTTAAATTTTAAATTCATTTTTATTTGATATTATCTTGATTCTATCTTACCCTAGTCAAAAATGCTTAAAACTAGCTTAACTATCCTTACAAATTTAAATATCTTACTGGCCCTAGGCGGACAATCTAAAACAAACAGTACAATTTAAGCCTATGTCTTTCGACCACTATATGCAAACTTACAATTAACATTTTCGTAACAAACTTAAGCTCAGAAAAATGTTTTTTTTAATAAAAACTTATCATATGATAATTTTTTTTTAAATATTTTATATAGAACTTAAGCCTAACTTAAACTAATTAAACATAACTAAACCTATCTTATTCTAACTTAACTAAAATATATATACACAAATATTTTATATATACATTTATCTTTGTCTTTCACATTTTATATTTACATTATTTTATTGTTTTACGTTTTCTTCTTTCTTTGTGATGTTTTCATTTTGTACTTTTTTTTTTTTTTCGTTTTTGTCCTAGCCTACCCTAACCTACCCTACCCTACGTTACCCTACCCTAGCTTATGTAAGCCTGCCATTGGTGTTAGGAGTTCCCCAGTCACCAAAAACGTTGATGCTGGCGGACTACGTCTCTTCGATCCCGGCGTGAGATCGATCTACAGAACCTGAGGCGCTCAGGCTCACGGAGCGCGACATCGGGTCCGTAGAGGAATCGCCGTTCCACGGAATTGCGACCCACGTGGAAGATAGCGGTACCGCCAATCTATCCTGGATCAGCCCACATCTATCTAGATAGGGGAATGCTTCTGGCGGGACAAAGCCGTTAAGGCGCACTCTCTCATGATATAAATCGTTGGGGTAGTAAGCCCTGAAGATCAGGCTATTGATTGAAGTCATTGCTCTTGCAACGTGGCTTCGAATCAGTTTGATCAGAAAATTATCTATCCGTACAATCCTGGCCCTATTATACAGGACCCCGTTCGGGTAAAATTTCGTGTTCTCAGATTCGGGAGTCCTATGTAGCCCCAGACAAGTCCTATGACATTGTCTCTCAAACACCCGAATCCTTTCCATTAAGCTGGCTCTCACATGGAACCAGACGGGACATCCATAGGAAACCATGGGCCTATGTAGCAGATTACCTTCACCCTGGAATAAAGTTGGCTGCTATGATACAGCCATCTTGTTAGAGCGAAAGCGCCCCGGTCCCTTGAAAGAGCAGCATCTACATGTTTGTCAAAATATAGATACTGATCCAGCACGATCCCGAGGTATCTGACTACACCTTGTCTCGCCAGTGGACGCCTGTCCGGCCCAAGGATAGAGAACCTGTACCAATTTTTTCTAGTGTTCCGAGAGGCCCTAGACAAAGGCGTTCCGAACAATTTAGATTTCTGATTTCTGGAAGTTGATTTTCAACTTCCAGTCATCACAATACTGCTGAATTTTTTCGAAGTCACGCTGCAGAAGAGTAAAAATGACGTCGATTGTTGGACCTGATCTGTACGCGATTAGGTCGTCTGCGTACGTTATTGAGTGGTGAAGAGAAACAAGTAGATCACTCAGGTAAATGCTGAAAAGGATCGGCGAATTTACCGTACCCTGTTGCAGTCCGTTTTTGATTTCAAATATGTGGGTAGAAGTAACATTGGCAATTTTCAAAACAAACTTTTTACCGATTAACATGTCAAAAATCATATAGTGGTTTACTTATGCCCAGCCGACTGAGCTTGTAATATAGACCTTCTAGCCATACGGTGTCGAAGGGTTTTCCAAGTCAATCAGACAGGCACCCGTGCATTGGTTCTTGCATTTATTCCATTGGATATCCGATACGAGTTTCGACGCGGCATGAATAGTGTCTTGCCCCGCTCTGAAACTGAATTGGTTATTCGGGATGATTTTCTTGTCCTCAACCCATTTAGACAGGGCCCTATGGATCATCTTCTCGAAAACCTTGCTGATACTCGGAAGGAGACTTATCGACCGGAGATTTGACGGCTTAGAAGTGTCTTTGCCCTTCTTGGATTGGTTGCACTACCGCTGTCTTCCAGTGCACTGGATAATATGCATTATTCAGCGCATTGTTGAACAGGATGGTGTACCTCTCTACAACCACTGGTGGAAGGTGCCTAAGCACAACATTGGATATACCGTCGATACCCGCGGATTTTCCCTTTTCAATGACTGGAAGATAATCTGGAGATCTTCCGTCGAAATGAACAGGGTATTAGCCCCCTCACTGGCGATGGCATTGTTTGCCATGAAATCTTCATTGAACCTGGTAAAACCAAGATTCTCGGATCGCTAATGATCGAAATCATTTCTAAGGTAGAAGTGATGAAGTAGGGCTCTGTTCCCCAGGTCGTGGTTCGGGCGAATACTATCATTCACCTTGTACACTTCCTGGAAGACAGCTCCTACTGTCGCCACCTTCTTCTGAGGATCCCCAATCACGAAAAAGCCGTCATCTACGATGGCGCACTTTGGATCGATGCTAACTGTTCGTAGCAAACGTTCATTGTCTGACGTTCTCGGAAGCTTTAGATCCTGAATGTCATTCTGATTGATTCTCCGAAATATTTTATTTACTTGCGGGAACATACTCGCGCTGTTGGATTTTACAGCACGAATTCTGTTGTTCCAATGCAAACTTACATACATATGTATATTCTGTAATTCTCTTTGATCAGCTATTGGAGATTTTTAACCAGTGACTTCAGTGTCCTGATCTCCTGTACAAGAGTTTGAGGCTTGTCAGGAGTCTACCTTTTTCGTCTGTGCAGTGCGTCGATTGTCGCGTTTCGGTATAAGTTTGGGGTAGCGTGCTGTCATTGGCGCGGTATCGTACTGTTCATTGCCTGTTTAATGATATCGTGCATTTGTTTGAGTTAGCTGTCAATCTCGTGGTTTGACAGGTTGCTATTATTATTTTGGGTTTGCGATTGCTTCGTCCAAACGCGCACTTGTACGACTTATTGTCTATTTGTTTTCTTTTTAAACAAGCCGAAACACTTCCTACCACTGCACTGGTCCGTGATCAACTTCGCTAAAATATCCCTTTTTGATGTCAAATGGCCGTAAGAAATTTCGAGGAAATACTTGAAAATAATGTACTCCACCGAAAATTTGCAGTTAGAACCTGTGATCGCACACATTGCATTTGATTATAATTACAACGCAATACACAGCACAATAATAAAATTCAGTTCTACCTACTGGATAATCATCCAGGCTAGATAACCAAGTATTGTGTCGATAAATTGACTCGCAACTCACAATTACTTACATACGAGTATTATAGTCCCATAACAAACATTTAATGAACATTAAATTCGCAAAAATAAATATGTTCCTCGGGATCAAACCTTAAAAGATTTAAGATTTGACGCCCCAAGCAGGGGCATTTTATTAGCTCAATGCAAGCATTAATAAAGAAAAAAATTACTTAGTTAAGTTATTAACTGGGTGACAGGGTGGGAACGATTAAGGAGAGATTGAAGTGCAATTCAAAGACTGGACTTTTTGATGTGAAGGTCGAAACGATTGGTGTTAGCTTTGCGCAGCATTCTGGACATTGATTCGTGGTAGCCATAATTTGTGCGATAAATGTTTATACGGAAAAGACTGGATGAAGGTTACGTAGGTTGGTGTTAAGGGAAATAATGTGCAATATTGTGAGGCTGTCAATGTTATCGCTGAGAAGGTCCGGAATAAAAAGAATATGTACAACATCGCATCTTTCTTAAAGGGGATAGAGGTTGATTAACTTTAGGCCATCCATATAAGGTGGTAAATTAAGGGGGTCAGCCCAGGGAAGGCCACGAAGGCGTCAATATCCGTAGTGTGGGATTCGTAAGAGGGGGCAGATTTGACTAGCATATTCGAGAAGTGGCCTAACGAAAGTAATATATAATGACTAGGTAACACAAGGATTCGAGAATTCTTTGTATGAACGTTTCATGAACCAAGGGCAGAGTTGGCATCTTTGATAATGCTGTCGATATGGAGGCGAAAGTTAAGTTCATAGTCACAAATGACTCCTAGATCAAACAAGAAGTTGACAGGGGGAACGGTTTCATTACGAATTATGTAGGTTCTGGGTGGTGAGCAAGATCTCTTGCGGAGTAAGTGATGACTTGGCATTTATTAATATACTTACTAATATTGAGCTCGAGATTTTTTTTTGCAACCAAATGGTCAATCTGTTAAGGTCAGGTTGGAGCGAACGAGGGAAGATACGTGTTTAAATATTTTCATATTAACGGCATACTTATATTGAGAACTTAGAGTTCAGAATAATGCTGTCAACATCATTAATGGTTCCAATAAAAATCAATGGGCCGAGATGACTACCTTATGGGACACCGGAGGCAGCATTATTTCGAAGATAGAAGATACGTTTGTTGCCCTTATACTGACGATCTTCTAGATAACATTTGATCCATGAGATAAAACCGGGAGAGAAACCGAGGTGTGACATTTTGTTAAAGGCCTTGTTGAAGTCAGTGACAATAACGTCTACTTCTTTCCCGGTTTCGAGTGCACACGAAGATTGTGAAACAAATTCGACTAGATTAGAGATTGTCGATCGAACATTTGGGAACCTACGTTGGTAAGCAGATAATATGGGTTTGAAGTGAAAGAATAATGTATCATAAATTATGCTCTCGAAAAGTTTGGGTATGCATGAGAGCTTGGCAATGGGACGATAGTTGGATACATAATTTTTCAGTCCTATTTTATGGACTGGAATGATATAAGCATATTTCTCTGAGAGATAGAGCTTCGAAATAAAGCGGTTAGTTTTTTTTTAAATCTATGGCAGGCTGACAGTCGGGACCAGGAGAGAGTCGTAATTTAGGTTGCGTATTTTTTCGGTAAACAGCTGGGAAGTTATGTTGAGTGAGACAAGAGACGTCTGGTGCTGTATTTAAATATCGAAAAAAGTCTCGATCGAGTTGAAGATCCTGGTCGGTGAATGATTGGCTGAAAGAATGAGGTAAGAAGTTGGCGATTATTTCGGGTTCGTTGGAAGAGATAACGGAGGGTTGCATTCGGTTCAGGTATCGGAGGCAGAGTGATTCACATAGCTGTGCAAATTTAGTATAGGACTGTATGTAATTAAAAAGGTAATGTATGTAATGTATGTAATTAATTAAACTAAGATAGGCGTGCCCATTTTTGTTCCTTCTATTGATCAAAGAGCATAGTTCCTTGGTATACCAGGGCGTAGATGAAGTTTAATTCTAGATTTCTACTTAGATTTATGGGAAGATTATTCCAGGGATTAACTGCATTTATGAAAAATTGACGTGTACTAATCAACAATCTATACCTCGGAGCAATCTATACCTTTTCAGCATTCTTTGCGACCGAGCAAATTTTATTTTGCTTGTCTGTTCTGTATTTTAAAAGCGCATCTAAGGTACAGCCACCGATTTTTTTGGTAAATCTGGAAATATGATCATACCGTTTCAGATTGAAAAAAATATCTAGCACAGTTTTTTTAACGCAACATTAAGTAAGGAGACTGATTCCAAACATGCAAATGTCGCTACCATATAGCACAATGGGCAAGACTAATGGTTTAATCAGTTTCAGCTTTACAGCTGGATGTAGACACAATTTTGTGGGGCTTAGGATGCCTTATATTTTTGAAACAATAAAGTTTATATTATCATTCCAGTCGAGTGTATGGTTGAAGTTTTCCCAGGTTTTTTATTTAGTCGACAAACTGGATTGTTTCATTATTGGGTACAACATTCATGAGAGGTAACTCCAAATGGGTTTTATATATTCTATACCCTTGACGTAACGGGTTGACATTTTGTCATCATAGTGGACAGTTTGATTCCTACCTTGAAGATATGATCCCACAAGTTGACACACATAACGATGAAAGGCGAATTGATTCTTTAACTTGACAGAAAGATAGGGTGGCTTACTGAATCAAAAGCTTTCGAGAAATCCTAAAATGTGAAAAATCATATCTTCATCAATACCAGCTCTTACGTCATCAGAGACCTTAAGTAATGCTGTGATGCAGTTTTGCTTTTGTCTAAAGCCTGATTGGTTATTGTCAATCAATTTGGTTTTATCGATAATTTGATAAATCACTTTTTCGAAAACTTTACTTAGAAGTTTTTTACTACAAGCATTCGAGTTGGTCGGATGTTTTTTCTTTAATTTTGTTGAATACTCCGAGAGTGTTGTCGTAAGCGTTGAGATGTCCCCACGAATAGAATTAAGGGTTGGGGAAGCAGGAGAGCAATTCACGCTCGGTGATAGTGGTGCAATGGTAATCATCACCGACTGTTAAGCGGAAGGTCTGTAGTTCAAGTCTGACCATAGCCAAGAAAAATTCCTATACGGAAAAAACCCATGCAACAACACCAGTTGTGAATGAGAGATGATAAAAAAATGCTGACGAAGGCATAACACTCGCAGTATAAGATCACTTCAAAATTCATACTCTGCGTGTGCATTTCCAATATAAGATCTTAATGGCATGGAATAAAGTTACTGTAAAACTACAATCAACGCGACAAATTCAGTCGAATCTCTCGAATCCCAAGACAACCACCCCCGGAGAGTAGTGAACGAACATCTTCGACACAAACCATCTGCACCCCGTCCAGGTTGTGTGACAAACATCAAAAGAGCGTAACTCTTGAACCTGCACGAATTATAAAAAAAAAAAAAAAAAAAAAAAAAAGCTAAGCCGGGCATAGAGTAATTTGCTGCCAACATTTGCTCGTTGTTGTATTAATTGCAAGTAGAATATGTGCAAGTTAAGATATTGCTTCACAATATCTTACACAAAAGTTAAGACAATGCTTCACATGTCTTATACAAACAAGAGCTATCGCTTAAAATATTTCAAGTGTCCGCAACATAAACATTTCCCGCGGTCACTACTCATAATTCAACCCTTTCCGGGAACGTGACTGCATCATAACTTTTCTAAATCGATTCGATCCATTAACCACTTATCAAAATGGATTTGTCCCATTATGGAAACGCGACTGCGTCGGCATTTTTATCCTAATGGATCCGCGTAATCCGACACCTCTTTAGAATATCGCGACGCGCGCTTGGTGAGATTATGTTTTGGGTAGCTCGGAAGAGTCAGTCCAGTTTTGAACGCCTTAGAGTAAGGAAGCACAGTTAGAAGAAAAATTGTAAAATAGTGTTAAGTAAAAAAATAAAAATATATTTTTTTAAAAAGATCTAAAGGAATAAATTTAATTTGCAGCCGATATGGACATGCATACCTCACAGAAGAATGTAAATATTCTATCATATTCGCGTTCCTAATTAGGCCAATGCACATCGGGTGGAAGGTTTTCTCACAAATCCCCTTGCAAGCGATCAATCCCGCTGAGTGGGCAGTCACCGAACAATAAATGAATCCACAGGAAGCCATTATGCAAGTGGGGTGAGTGCATGGACAGGTAAGCTTATTAATTAGGTCAATAATGCAGCGTGAATTGCAGGGTGAGCAGATTTTTTTTTTAATTTGTTTTGGTTTTACTTTGGTTTCGTATTGTTGCTTTGTTTGATTTTCTTTTTTTTTTTGTTAATATGTTAATATGACGGGTGAATTGACTGTAAACAGGTTAGTTTTTAAGTTTATCCCGGATCAACATGATGACACGAGATTTTTATATATTGTGTATATGGTAGATGAATAGAATATTTGATAATTTCTTCTCCTTCAACGTGAAAATAATAAATCAAGCGATATACTCGTACAAACAATAAGAGAAGAAAGTCCCCATATCTCATTAACATATTGATATTTTCTGATGGATGGACTATACTAATGTATTGGACGGTAAAGCATGCAGAGAAATAGATTGCGATTCAGACCACATTCTAATCATCGCCAAAATTGGATCCCAATTAACAGAAACTAACGACGAAGCAAGAAGCAGTATGGTCAAGAATAAAAAGTATTGTAAGATATCAAACCCTGCGAAAAGAAGTCAGCCATCTCCGTCGACATAAAAAAAGGCAATGGCAAGGGAAAAGTTCCCCAAAAATTCAGTTGCAGAAGAGATATTTCGATAAACTGCTGAATTTACCTGCAATGAAAAACAGTGTTATTCTCACAGCAGAAGTTCGCCGAAATCGACCTAATACCATCGTAATTGATAAAAGGAATCAAAAAGCGAGGGATCAACAGAAACGTTGCAATAATATAACTATATTAATGAAACCGAACCTGAGGAATGGAAAAAGTTGGTACAACGTGCTGTCGAATATGTATTCTTTTAATGCGACTGACATCATACGCAAAGGAAATAATCGGAGACTATCAGTGGCTTCATGAGCAATAATGCTACGAGTCACCAGATTTTCACTCTATGGCAGGTTTTAGAAAATAAATGTTAATTCGATAAAACGGTACATCAACTATTCGAAGATTTCAAAAAGGCATAAGCCGATCGGAAATGCATTACGTTCTTGTAAAGCTGGACGAAAAAGTTAGTGAAATTGATACAAGTATACCTAAAGGGAAACAAAGGACAGGTTAAAGTAGGAAATGTCTTATCTGAAACATTTGAGATACGTGAAGGATTAAAGCAAGGAGGTGCCTTGATTCCTAATGAGTTCCCTTCAACTCGAACTTCGCTCCTGACTGTATTCGATAAATGCTTGAGAGGGTATATGAATTCAAATATCTTGGAAACATATTGACTACCAAAAAACGACATAAAGGTCGAAGTAAATGAAAGGCTGCAAATGGGCAACCAGCGCAAGTGACACTTTATGAATGTGAAACCTGACTAAGACGGAGAAAAATAGAAATGAAAACAACTACACAATCAAGAACGCGAGAAAACCCCATTCCACAGCCCCAAGCTATGACTAAGATGCGTTGAACGAATGAACAGTGGACAGTCAAACGGATAATAGAAAGCCTGTAGGAAAAAGACCGCTAAACATGCCGCACGGTGGATGGATGGATGGGTCTAGAAGAGATAGGACAGAACAGCGAAACATGGAAGGAACACACTCATGACAGGTTGGCTTGGCGCAATGTGTTCAATGAACTTCCGAGTTCCAAAGGGCCGGCAATAATAATAATAATAATATAAGTTCCTGTATATCTGAAAAAGATGATCATCTCGACATATGTTAATGCACACATATTGGATGTTTGTGTTTAATGCAACAGTTTTACTTGGTTAACAGTACCACATTTTCCAAACATTTTACAATCATGTGTAGATTGCACAGGGATTGTTGAGCTGTCCAGAAAAGTCTTGTATGATCCTTTCACGTTGATTTTCGGTTGAAAATCAAACCGCGACTTTTATTTGAAATCATCAGTTCTGTGCGTCCATTCCCCAAGCTGACTAGCAGAAAATATAACAGGCCTAACAATTTGATAGAGCATAAAAATATATACATAGTTTTATTTCGTCTTTTATACGTCTTGTGAAAACCACTGACATATTTGATTTTATTTATAAAGTTTAAATAAAATTTGAAAAATGGTATGTTTTGGAATATTTGAATCAAGGTTATAATACGGCATAAGTTGCTGGCGGGATGCTTATCAACCGAAACGTCAGTCAGTCGACATTTTTCAATGCTATGTGGAAAGCACTATATGAACTAATTTATTTAGTTCGTTTTATGGTTTTATTAAGATTTATAAATTCTACCAGTCAAGTCTTAAAAATTCCAATTTTTGACTTCTAAGAGAAGTGGCTATGCGCAAACTACAATATTTGAGTGTTGCTTTTTGCGAAAAAATTCAATGTACAATATGTTTTTGTTATATCTCCTTTTCGCACCACTCCATTTAAATACTTTATTTCTGTTGTTAAGTTATTTTAAGATCTTCTTTTGAATAATTTAATATATTCTTCTACGCCTGACTTTTTTAAAAAAGCTAAGATGAGTCGTCTCGATTTTGATCATGAAGAAATTAGTATTATGATGCCTTGAGTTATTTTAGTTTACAAACTTAATTGTCCATAAATTTGCTTGGTATGAAAATTTATAAAACATTGGCCAAGATGAATTCTTGGTTTATCTGTATATGTTTCACAAAAATAGGTCGTCTATAATCTTCCCCCTTGTTCGTTTGGACTAGTACAAAATATGCAATCGTTCTATGTGCCTTATTTGCCTCTTTGAATTACGAGTACTCTAAGCGTTACGTTTTTTTATATGCATATTTGTATTTTTGGACGTCGAAATTGAAGATCTATCTCGCGGTTAACTGGCTGTTCGCCTGTTTGCTTCTCTGCCTTTCTATATGTTTGTAGAGGACGTACGAATTAATTAAACAGATTTCCAGACCCGAAATAATAATTTGCGCCACTATTTTAGGAACTTTCCCATAAAGTATGTCATACAATATTGACCTGCCAGATGAATGCTTCCATGAATTTTCCTCTTGGAAATTGTCGTTGATTTGGAAATTCTATTAAATTTGGCAATTCTTTTCTATTAGTTAGTATTGTTCCGGTCAATGGCATTTCACTTTGTGTAATTCACTATCTAGAAAGTAGCTAATATAATACCGATCAGTAAACATATGATATTTCTGCGCATCTGGCGTTTTATTGAGCATCATTGTACGTAAGTAAGTTTAGAGGGATTCTTGTTGATACGGGGAGGATCGGTCTTATCATTGTTTTTTGTTTTTTAAGGTGACCATAGTAAGGTGAAATTCCCAAAATATAATTTAATTTATTTGAATCTGCCGGTGTGTAAAATCGAATGTCCTATTTATTCGATGCCTGGTGGTTATATGGTTATATGTAATAAATGATAATCGTTCTTTGAATTTTACGACAGATTCGTCAACACAAATTTTTTCGTAGGAGTTATAAAAGTTAAGTTTATATAATCAAGAAAATCAGTTAGTGTTGCTTTTCGTGCCGACATTATTTGTACTTAAAACATCCAAAAATATATTGTATTGTTGCTACTTCGTGCCGGCATTATTTGTACATGAAAAATCCAAATATTTGGTCTGTTGTTCAACATTATTTCATATTACCCAGTGATATTATTCCCATATTTAAAGGGTTTTTCAATAAGGTTGGGCAAAGGTTGAAATGGAATAAAACAAGCTGTGTCTAAGTAATTAACAAAATTCTTTTTTTATTTGAAAGGCCCATATATGTCGCTATGTATGGAATATAACATCGTTTTAACGCCTTCCTCGGCTTCTTACGGTGGCACGGAATGGTCCAATTTTCAATCTCTCTCTTTAACATAGATCCGGTTGCAATTGAGCTACTGAGAGCATCGGTCGATTGTGTTTTATACGCATAGACCTGCGAGTTCAGGAAACCCCATAAGAAAAAGTCTAGTGGAATCAAATCGCATGATTTTGGTGACCAATTCCCATCCCCTCTGCGAAAGATAACCGTTCATGGAGAATGTCAACCGTGGCGTCCGTTGTGTGGCACGTAGCGCCGTTCTGCTGGAACCACATGTCGTCTGGGTCTATATACTTGTAGCTCTATCCGGGCCTTAACAAATGACGCTGACCAACGCCGTTTTCAAAAAAGAACAGACCAATGACACCGCCGGCCCAAAATCTACCCCAGACGGTAGCTTTTTGAGGATGATTTTTTTTATACCATTTATTTAACATCTGCCTTTTTGACATCTAGTTAGTGTTTTAACAACATACATATATGGTACAGTATACAATGTAGGACTAATGTCCTTTAGAATTGTTTGATGTTTAACGTGTTATTTTATTTTTTTATACATATATATTATTTTTTGTTTGTTTTTGGCACAGATGGGTTTTAACCCACCCGAAGCGTTAGGGGTTATATTGACTCCGAGCGCCCCTTATCGCTCGTTGTTGTCGCCTATTTTTGTTTAACTTTTGCGTTAAGCATGCTCTTTTTGAGACCTACCAGTATCCTCGGATTTTAGGAAAATCTATGAACTAAGTCGGTTGGTCGGAATCGCTTAAGTCGTCTGGTCTGTGTTTGTTCGTCACTTTGGATTGTTCGTATTTCATCGTTTGTTTGTCGTAGGATTTTAAGTCGATGTTTTTTGCAACATTTTTTTGCTTCTTCCGCAATGGTTGCTAGGTGAAGGTCTTTGTGAATTTCTTCATTTGGAATATACCACGCAGCGTCGACGATAGTCCGTAGAATTTTGGTCTGTGCACGTTGTATTATTTGGATATTAGAGATATTTGCTGTGTCCCAAAGTTGCAATCCTTATGTCCATATTGGTTTTATCATTGTCTTGTATATGAGCAGTTTGTTATCCATTGATAGTCTTGAGTTTCTGCATTTACGGAATTTACGGAATTTATCTTTTATTTGATTTCTTTTTCGTGTTATGAGCTGTTTCCACGTCAATTTACTGTCAATAAACATTCCGAGGTATTTGGTGAAGTCGCTTGTTTGTATGGGGTGTGTTGTCAATTTATTTTGTAGTATAGATCACATGTACAGTCTTCTCTTCGTTTATTTAGATGCCCCATTTTGTAAACCACTCGATAGTATAGTTTGTCTTTGAAGTTTAAAATTTGCATTTGTTAGGTTTTTATTGGCTTGAATAATAATAGTATCAACAGCGAATGTAGCTAGCATAATATGCTGTGAAGTCGGGTTTGGCATATCTGATGTGTATAGTAGGTAAAGTAGTGGGCCAACGAGTCTTCCCTGGGGAACGCCTGCTAGGACTGTTAGCAGCTTGAAACAATCGTCCTTGTATCTAACACAAAAAAATCGCCGTTCGATATAGCTTTTAAGTATAATAAGTACAAGTCTAGTGGTAGTGTTTTGTTTAGCTTATAGAGCAGTCCCGTGTGCCATACCGTGTCAAGGAAAATCGCAGAACAATATATTTTATTTTCTAAATAATTCGACATTTTATTTATAACCCTGTGTGTCTGCTGTATTATTGAGTGTTGTTGTCTAAACCCGAATTGGTGGTTAGGTATAATTCTTGTTTGGTCAAGTATTGGTTGTAGTCTGGCTTGAATAATTTTTCTAGTTTTGATTTAATTGGTAGTAAAGAGATATGTCGATAATTATTAGGTTTTGTTGCATCCTTGCCAGGGAATGGTTTTCACTTCAGCTTCTTTCCAAATCTTTTGAAAGTACTTGTGTCGGAAGATTTTTTTTATATCCCTTATTAATTTACATCTGTCCAAATTGGACACCAAGTAACTGTTATTACATAGTAGGATTTGGATAGTTTCTAAGGCCAGCGTCTTTAGATACATAGTTTTGCAATAGTAGTGATTACGAAATAAAAAGATAACAATAAAATTACAGTTCTATAATCATTTTTCTATTGTCCGTGAATTAGGACTGCTGGTCTAAGGCGCTTTAATCTTCTTTTTCGGGTTATTTCTTGAAGCGAGATGGAGTTAAGTTCGTTGATATCGTGGACTACTTGATGTATTGTGCTTGTCTTTTGTATTTCTTCCATTGCTGGGGGTACTTTGCGGTCATTGTGGATGTCGTCGTTGGAGATATACCATGGAGCGTTTTATATCATCCTTAATATTTTTGATTGCTGCCTTTGGATTATATTTATATTCGATTTACTAGCTGATCCCCACAGCTGAAGTCCATATGTCCATATTGGTTTAATAATTGTCTTGTATATGAGCAATTTGTTATCTATCGATAGAATTGAATTTCTTCCTAGAAGCCAATATAGTTGTCTAAATTTGTTCTTGATTTGATTGCGTTTTGTGAGTATATGTTGCCTCCAAGTTAACTTTTGGTATACATATGTGCATTCCCAGGTATTTAGCTTTCTTCGGTTGCTTTACTGTCTTGTCATTGAGCTTAATGGTTGGAGGATTTTTTATCTTTCTTGTTGTTAATATAACGAGTTCTGTCTTGTCTTCATTTATGTGACCTCAATTTTTGAATCAGTTGGTTAATACGTCCAGATGAATTTCCAGTTCGGTGATCGCCTCTTCAAGAATTCTTTGTAAGGTAAGTATTACTGTGTCGTCTGCGAAGCGATCATTGCGTTTCTTGTTTGAGATGTGGGAATGTCCGATGTGTATATGAGGTATAATAGAGGTCCTAGGGCGCTTCCTTGAGGAACTCCAGCTTCTGCCTCAAGTAGGTTTGGGGGCTCGTCTCTGTATTGTACATAAAAGTAGCGGTCTGTAATATAACTTTTAATGACTAGGAAGAAATTAATGGGAAGTAGGCCTTGTAGTTTGGATAAAAGTCCCTTGTGCCAGGCTTTGTCAAAGGCCTTCGAAATGTCAAGAAAAACTGCCGTGCTATAACTCAGCTCGTAGAAATCTCTCGATATCTTGTTAGTTATTCGGTGTATTTGTTTTACTGTTGAGTGCTTGCGTCTAAATCCAAACTGATGGCTGGGAACTATGTTATTTGAGTCTATTATTGGTTGTAGTCTTGTTATAAGGATTTTTTTTCAAATAGCTTGTATACTATTGGCAGTAAGCTAATTGGCCTGTAGTTAGCGACTTGAGTTGCGTCTTTTCCAGGTTTTGGAACTGCTGTCACTTTGGCTACTTTCCAAAAGTTTCCGAAGGTATAAAAGGGCGCTTTGGGGTAGTTATTTTAATATTTGTCCAGTGATAAGGTCGTATCCGGGACTTTTTTTTCGAGTTAATTGTATATTGAATGTAGTGCTTTATTTCTTTTATTGTTACCTTTCTGATGATTGTTGTAAGATTATTTGAAATCGCAGGGAAGCTTACGTCTGAGTTATTTTTGTCGTTAGTAAAGGTAGTTCTAAAATGTTCAGCAAGAATTGAAGCTTTTTCTTTATCGATCTTGGCCCATTCGTTATTGATTGCTCTTAATGGGGGATGTGTGTTGTACTATAGAGTTTTTGATATCTTTTGTGGCTTTCCATAGTGAGTAGTTTGTCGCTTTAGTTGATGATAAGTTCCTTAGGAAGTTGTTAATCTTGTTATTCTGGTTAGCTTTTAGTAGTTCCTTTACCTCTTTTATGGATTTATTAAGTCTAGTTTTGTCTTCACGAGTTCTTGTTATTTGCCATCTTTTTTCTTTGATTTTCTTTTTAATTTGTGTGGCCGTGGAATAGTGTTTTTTATTTGCGATAGTGCTCGGTGTTGATACCTCAGCAGCTACGAGGATCACCTCATTGAGGTGAATTATGGCTTCCTCAAGGTCGTTTGGTATTTTTAGACAATGTCGAGTTCGCAGATGAAGGTTTATGGTTTCTCTATATTTATCCCAGTCTGTGTATTTGTTGCATAATATTGTCGACTTCTTTGTTGATTCAGCGTTGGTGTGTATAGTCTACACACACTGGGGAGTGGTCAGATGATAATTCTAGGCAGGATTTAATTGTTAGGTACTCCAGTCTAATGTTTTTGTAAATAAAGTTATCTATAAGGTGAGGCATCTTGTTTTTATCACTCGGCCAGTAGGTTGGTTCTCCAGACCTTAGAAAGTTCATTTTACAAGCTTTTATTGTATCTAATAATATTGTTCCTTTCTTGTTTGTAAGGCGTGATCCCCAGTCAGTATTCTTGGAATTAAGTCTCCTCCTGCTAGAAATCTTGGTGCTAGTGTCTTGAAATATTGTTGGAATTGGTCCATGCTTATTACGTGTTTAGGTGTCGCGTCGGCAGATGGTGTTGAAAACATTTCTAATAAATAGTAATCCATGGGCAAGTAAATCTTTAAGAATTAGCCTTGTTGAGGTCGGTTTTATTTGTGTATTCTCGTTTCATCTTTCCCGTTTTTAAAAATGTTGGCAAAAAAGGTTTGCTAGTGTTGTGACTTTTTCTAGATTTGTTCTAGAACACGTATTGTTGCCGTTTAGAATGGGTGGTTGATGTAAATTTGTTGTTTTTATATTCTTTGTGGCTTTCCATAGAGAGTAATTCGTTTTTATTAAGGTAATTCGTAGTTGTTAAGGAATTTATTTTTGTGATCTTGTATTTAATTCTTTTGTAATCTTGTTTGGCTTTTAATTCTGGGCACCAGCTAGCTTGCCACAATTTTATCAATTTTCGTTTCTTTTTTAATTTCCTTTAAAATGACGACGAAGACGAGCTTTCTTTGGGTGTGGATATACGGTGCGTTAAAGATAGTGTCGTTTAGGTGCATTATTGCACTTTTTATGTTGTTAGGTGAATTGAAGGGAATGTTGAGTTGGAGATCTGAGGTGATAATATCTTTGAAGGTCAACTAATCAGTTTTTTTATTGCAAGGTCTTGTATTGTTGGCAGTAAGAGTTGCTTTGCTTCGTAAGCAACAATAATTGGGAATGGTTAGATAAAAGGTCGAGGCATGTTTTTGCTGTTAAATATTTCTTGGTATATTTTTATAATTACAGTAGGCTATCAGGTCAGGTATTTGTTCATGTCTGTGGGCCAGTATGTTGGTTCCCCAGTGCTTAGAAAATTCACATTAAGCGAATTAAGTACCCCTGGCAGTGTAGAGCCCTTTTTTTGTTATTCTAGAACCCCAGTTTGTATTTTTTGCGTTAAAGTCGCCTCCTGCAATAAATCTTGTACCTAGTGTATTTAGGTACAGGTTGTATTGTTCTGTCGATATCTTTTGTTTTGGAGAACAGTAAAATGTTGAAATTGTGAGTCGCTCCTAATCGTCTTCAATTTGTATTGTCGTTGCTTGAATGTGTTCAGTCTTGTAGTTTTCGAGTTCAGTACGAGTAGATTGGATTTTTTGTCTTAATACAATTGCCGTCCCGCCGTGGGCCTTGCTATTGGGATGGTTTGTATGACACACATTATATTCAGGTATCGTGAAGTAGTTTTTGTTAGTAAAGTGTGTTTCAGACATCAGTAAAATGTGTATTGAGTTAGCCTTGGTAAAGTCTCCTACTTCGTTAGTACTACTTTCATTTGGACGATTTGATTTGATTTGACGCTAATGGCACTTGATTAGTTCAATGTAAGCCTTAATGCATTGTCACCTGGTGAACCACGTGTTTTGTTAAGATGATTTTCGGCCAAAATTCGGGTCCTCTTCCAAACGCTCCGAAGCCCAGTCAGCGAAAAATCGGCGTTGTCGGCCGTACAAGTTCAGATGCAAAATTCACCAAGTTGTAATCTGCGAAAGACCTAGTTTTCAAATCAGTTCAATTCAATTCAATTTATTAACAATATATGTATATAAAGTACAATAAGATAAAGTATCTTATATAGTATCCAGTATGAATACATTAGAATTAATTAGGAGCTTTATTTGCATTTCTATCCGCGCCAATTGAAAGCTTTTTATAATCACTGCAATAAACGCCAAAAATTATCTTTTTGTGACGTTGAACCAAATTCGCCAGCGTAGTTGTTAGGATGTGTCTAACGGATGTGTCTTAATCAACTTCTTGTTGGTAAAGTACAGCTTGAAAAAATACAAAGGCTCTTTGACATAACATGATACTTGCGGCTCTGTAGATCTTTCGACCGGTACGAATTTTATTGTGGATGGTATTTCGAGGCACTCATCACAAGTTGTCCATTTTGATTTATTTGAGGTTATATGAGGTTTGAGTGGTATCAGTATCACTTATTTTTGTTATTTACATCCATTAATGTGTCAGCATCTTCATGGTTTGTTTTATTTTGTATTTCATTTTGATTGAAAACTGTTCAATCCGTATTTGTAGAAATTCTTCATAAAGTTGCCTAATAAGTATTTGCATCCTGCAATCAACGATCAGTAGGTTAAGGCAAATTAATTAGATTAACTTAAATCAAGTAGATTCAGTAATTTTTTTTTCTTAATTAAGAATTCATGAATATAAATAAAGAAAATAAATAAATAGAAATAAAACCAAGATATCTGTAAAATTATAGAATATTTCGCCCACTTTGTAAAACGAAGGCCCATATTCTGTTAGGTATTCTCAAAATTATTTAGCTTTCGATCTTCGAAGATAAATTATAAAATTGCGTTTTTTTTTTATAAGGTTCGCGCTGGTTCAAGAGTGTACGCTCTTATGGTGTTTGCCACACAACCTGGAAGGGATGCAGATAGTTTGTGTCGAAGATGTTCGTTCGTTACTCTCTGGGGGTGGTTGTCCTAGACAGGATTCGAGAGATTTGACTGAATTTGCCGTGTTAGTTGTACTTCACAATTACTTTCTCCGTGCTATTATTATATATTAGGTATTATTATATATTATATTAGGTGTTATATTGGTAATATAGGTATACACACAGAGTATGAATTATGAACATGTGGAGTATGTTAGTGCAAACCGAATGTACGCTATTCATTTCTATCAGAACAGATTAGAAATTCCATTAAACATACTTTTTGTAAATGGATTCCAAAAAATAAGGTCATGCGTTACTAATGCCGTCAGTAAGTCATGCTGCATGTACTTTTACCAAATGAAAACAAAACAATTGCAATCGAGATTTCACACCCACATAAGCCATCGCGACTGCAAGCCAATCAATAGTATACCCCAACGCGCGACTGCAAAGTAGATCTCTATTTAAATAGTATTTCACTGTGTCAATCAAATAGAAAACGAAAACACTCCTTGACACACAGGCATAGATACACTGACGGAACAGACACTAAAGAGTCAAAGAACCGCGGACTAAATCTACTTTTCGCGACAACGAAAGCCGTAATATGTCAACAGACAAAACACGGATGTATTATACTTATAGACATCGATAAGTTTCTGCGCTCAGGTATATCAATATGGTAGAGATATCTTTGGCATCTTTCGAGAGATGCACAAAATGAAAATCACGTCAGTTAACATCACAAAATCAAAATTCAATGTGAATTAATCAAAAATTAAATCATAGACGACTCGACTATTCATCCTGAAGTGGTAGACTCGGTGACAGAAAGTGCAGAACATATTCTCAATTGCACTTAGATATGTAGAATGTATTGCAAGACAAATTGTGCCATGCAGAGCGACGCCCAAGCCATCATCCGCCGACTATCCATTGCAACATAATACTTACGTGTGACCAAGTAAGGAACGTATTATATATACATATATTACCAGGGGTATCTGAGAATATATATCTGAATAGCATAGATTGAGATTCTCATATCAGACACAGATTTACAATTCCACGTACGAAAGTCACGACAGTAGAGAGGTAGTTGTGTCTTTTACTTCTTCTTTGGTGTTTTTCATCTTTGTGCTTTCCGCGGTAACTTCTATTTGTGTTGTTTTTTGTTGCTGGTCGGGTTCATGTCAACGCGTTTCGCCGCGTCTTGTCGGTTGCCTCGTTTCAACCTTATCGTTCGCAGACGGTGCCAATGTGAAGTGTATCGCTTTGGAAAAGCAGGTGTATTTACCATTCTTCAGTTATCCACTGCTTGGTGTGGACGCGTGTTTTGTGACATTTATGAGTAACTGTTTTTCAAACTTATTATTCAAAATAATACATGCATTATCAAAATATCATCCTATCCATTTTGAGGGGTAGATTTATCAATAGAGACCTGTGAAGTTTGTAAAAAATACATCTGAGAGCCCTTGATCCTTTGAAAGGACATCCTTAATTTCACTTGTTACATCCTTAATGCGTGAAGTATAACTTTTGTATCCGATCAAGTGTAGTGTACGGCAAGTACTCGTATTGTGACCTACTTGGCACCTATGCGTAGAGATACACACGAGTTTTAGTAAACACTATACACGTTCAGTTTTCACTTAAAGAATTTAAGGAATATACATTTACATCTTAGTGTGTCAACATCATCATATATCGTTTTATCGCCAATTCTTCACTCTGTACTACCATTAAATACAATAGTGAGTGAGTGCAGTGAAGTGTTAATGTGCAAACAACAGATAGAAAAGCTAGTCGACTAGCGTGCTATACGGAAGTGAACTTGAAGTAAAAGTAAAAACGGTTAGCCGATCTCAAATAACGACAGCCGGTAGATAGCAGGTTTGAATATCTATTTGAGCAGATAGACACCTTTTGGACGTTGATTTTAAGAGGTAATTTATGTGAGCTTAAAGATATTTGTAATTTAATAAAATATTTCTTATTGTGACCGATAAAGGAATTTGCAGACATAAATTGAAAAATGACTAGTAAAATTGATTGGTACGAAATTGTGGTAAAGGTTACTCATTCCTTCTAAGTCGGCAGTGAAACTAGATTATACGTAATCCAAATTTATGTGTGCTTTTGTATGAACTGAATCAAGTTCACTAGAATCAGCACTTAACTGTTCCATATCATTCTTCAATTATGTGTATGTTCTTACATTTAAAATTGTGACTCGATTTCTCTAGATTTCTGCTGATGATATTGAATACAGCACAAACGGGAATACTGAATACCTTAACAAATCGAAACCTACTTACTTTAAAATCATATCTTTTTAGTTTTTCTTTAATTCAGTTTTATATATATATGTTTTAGAACATATTTACCCTAGACAAAAATGTCTAAGACCTAGAACTAACTTAAGATACCTTATTGGCCCTTTACGGACACTCTAAAGCAAACAGAACAACTTAAGACTATTAGATTACATTATATTATAGATTAACTATAATAATAAAAAAAATTAACAATTAACGTTAGAAAAATTATATTTTGAAAAAAAATTGGTATCAAAATATATTTAAAAAAGAAACAAGCTCAACCCTACTTTAACTGAAATATAAAGGGTCCGCCATCTAACTTTTTTTTTCAAGTAGTGCTTATTTCGTGAATGGTAACACTTAGCTCATGTCTGATTTGACAGATAATTAGTTTTATCCTTCCGCTGAACGAATATGGTTGTGTATACGCTTGAACAACGCTGGGAAATATTGCGACATTACTTTGAAAATCATGGCATTGTTGCAGAATGTGTGCGTACGGATTTTGGAAGAAGAGAAGCACCGTCAGCTCCGTATGTTCGTTATTTTGTGAAAAAAGTGAAAGAAACTGGCATCCTCATCGATAAACCAAAGCGTGAAAAGCCAAAAACAGTGCGTATACCCGAGAATATTGCTGCTGCGCCAGAAAGTGTGCGTGAAGCGCCACCAACATCAATTCAAGGTCGTTCTCAACAATTGAACATTTCGGAGACATCATTGAGACGAATTATGCATAAAGGCCTTGGTATGACGCCATACAAAGTCCAATTGGTTCAGGAGTTGAAGCCAACTGACCATCCAATGCGTTTTCGCTTCGCTAAGTGGGCCTGCGATCGACTTACAGAAGATGCCGATTTTGCCAAAAAAATCATCTTTTCAGATGAAGCTCATTTTGATCTTGGCGGGTATGTAAACAAGCAAAATTGTCGCATTTGGGGCACAGAAAACCCGCACGCATACATTGAAAAGCCGGTGCACCCAAAACGAGCCACTGTTTGGTGCGGATTTTGGTCCAGAGGCATAATTGGGCCATTTTTCTTCGAAAATGAGCAAGGAGTGGCCGTTAGAGTCAATGGCGATCGTTATCGGGCCATGTTGAACGAATTTTTGTTCACAAAAATTGAAGAGGAGGATATTGGCAACATTTGGTTTCAACAGGACGGCGCTACGTGCCACACAGCCGAAGCTACACTCGATGTTTTGCGCCCTGTTTTTGAAGATCGCATTATCAGCCGCAGAGCTGATGTCGTTTGGCCACCTCGGAGCTGCGATTTGACACCGTTGGACTATTATTTGTGGGGTGCCGTCAAAGATAAGTGTTACGCCGACAAGCCAGAGACAATTGACGCTTTAAAGAACAATATTCGTGAAGCCATTGGTGAAATACAGCTGCACACAATCGATAATGTGCTTAAAAATTGGACCGATCCTGTAGGCTACTGCATGGCCAGCCGATGCAGCCATTTGAATGAAATTATTTTCCATTATTAACCGGAAGGATTGTACTTTCAAACAAAAAAAGAAATTTGAGAAAATATTCAGTAGTTTTTTTTATAGCATTTTCAAAAAAAAAAAAAATTATTTGGCGGACCCTTTATATACAGAAATATAAACATGATATATAAAATGTTTTGTATGTATGTACATACATATACATACATATCTTTTTTTCTTTTTGTTTTGTAATTCTTCTTGATTTTTATTTTTGATTTCAATGAAAGCTAACACTAAACTATACTTAATCTACTAACCATCTTAGCCTGCCTAACCTACCCTAACCTACTCTAGTCTATGTAAGCTTGCCGTTGATTTATGGCAGGCTTTGTCTTAAAGAGGCTAGCCTATTAAACATAACCATAGTCCGCCCCGGCCACTAAAAGTGATGATGCTGTTGGACGTCGTCTCCCCGATCTTGGTGCGACACCGATGTGTTAAGAAGCTCAACCCTACTTTAACTGAAATATATATACAGAAATATAAACATGACATATAAAATGTTTTGTATGTATGTACATATACATACATATCTTTTTTCTTTTTGTTTTGTAATTCTTCTTGATTTTTATTTTTGATTTCAATGAAAGCTAAAGCTAAACTATACTTAATCTACTAGTCATCTTAGCCTGCCTAACCTACCCTAACGTACTCAACTCTATGTAAGCTTGCCGTTGATTTATGGCAGGCTTTGTCTTAAAGAGGCTAGCGTATTAAAAATAACCATAGTCCGCCCCAGCCACTAAAAGCGATGATGCTGTCGGACGACATCTCCCCGATCTTGATGCGACACCGATGTGTTAAGCCCGAGGTTCTCGGGCTTACAGAGCGCAACAACACCTTCTTCACGGAATTACGGGGCACGTGGAAGATTAGCGGAAGCGCCAATAAATCCTGGATCAGCCACTATCGATCGAAATAGAGGAATGTCTTTGGGGGACAAAGCCGCTAAGGCGCACTTTCTCTTGGTATACGTAGTTGAGGTAGTAAGCCCCGGAGATCATGTTATAGACCGGAGTCATTGCTCCCGCAACGTGACCACGGGTCATTTTAATCAGAAAACAAGCCGTCGATCCTGGCCCTATTGTACTCGTATATGACCACGTTCAGGTAAAATTCTGCATACTCAGAATCGGGTGCCCTGAGTATATAAGCCGACTCAAATCCTGAGACGACACTCGAGTGCTTTCTTTACATCAAATGTTTGGGTAGAAGTCACATTGGCAATTTTTGACAGCGAATTTTCTACCGTTTAACATGTTAAAAATCATATATAGCTGTGGTTTACTTATGCCCGGTCGACTGAGCTTGTCCTTCTAATCAGCTTTTACCATATCAATCAGGCAGATACCCGGACATTGGTTCTTACATTTGTTCCGAGGGATATCCGATACTAATTTCGACATGGCATGACTAGTGTCATGCTCAGGGTGACAAGATCCATCACCACGAAAAAGAGAACACCTTCAAAAATCTCGAATGAAAAATTGGAGAACAGAAAAACAACCAAAATAAAAAAATATAATATTTTTTTAATTCATCAAAATCAAAAAACATCAATTTTAACAAATTCGAGTTAAATAGATAAAAATAATTTAAGTCAATTCTTACTGAAATACAGATAAAAATAAAATAATGGCTCAAATTAATTTATTGACTCTGATTATATTTGTCGTTTGACTGTATTTTTTTTTTAATATCGGATTTTTTTAAAATGTAGTCGTAAAATTCCGAGCAGGACATATTTTTAAAAATTATATTTATAAGATAATTGCTTTTACATTTTCGACTTTGGGACTATTCCGCTCCAGTCCAATGGCTCGTTATTAAAGAAAATATTCTCTCAATATTAGCATTGTGGACAAGAATTAAAAGAAACAAACTGTGCAATTATGAAAAGTTCACTATGTAATTCAATATTGTACATTTTTTAAGATACTCTGTCCATTTTTCGTGCATGGGCATGGTTGCATTTAGAAAGTTATTATTGTTTTGTTCTTCTTCTAAAAATATTTCTAGGTTACAAAATTGGTCAAACAATTTATTTTCGTTTAAATTGACACCTCTGTTTCGCAAATAATGCAATGAATCTTCGATATCACTCCATTTGGGAATTTTGTTTAAATCCATGCATGTAAAACAATTAAACTCATCCAGAGATTAACTCCATCTCTGAAGATACGAGTACTTTAAACACCTCGAACAAACCTCTAATATATTTATTTCCACGTTTAAGACATCATTCACATTTCGATCATTAACTACTAATTTGTTTAAAATTTCCTTTACTTTTAATGGAATAAATTTCCCGAATATTTTGTCATTCAAATTTTTTTTACGTGTTGAATTTCTAATGTTTCTAGTTTTCTACTATCAAATTCTTTTCTCTCTCTATTGCCCCTATAAGCTACAGAAAAGCTTCGTTAGGATAGTTTTAAAAACAAAATTAGAATAAACGGTGGACTATCTAGGAAAAGAAAATAAGTTTTTAAGCCTTCAAGCATTTGCAAAATTCTTTCAACGGCAGAGTATTTTGACAATCAGCGTGTTCTGGAATGACTCAGAAGCTTTTTATATGCAATTTGTACAGATTCACAAAAACTTTTTAGTTTTTCGTTCGAACGGTGAAAACGGAAAAGTTATTGCTTATTTTCACTACAATGCTTTCGACATCCAAGGGCAACCCATCAAATCCGAATTGAACGTTGTTGTGCAAAATATGAGTGGGGCAACCGATTCCAATCAAATTTGAATATCCATTCATTTCTAATCTATTGAATACGTTATTCTTGGCCGCACGTTTGAAACCACCAAAATGTGTGTTACAATTATCCGCAGACATTGCAAGGCATTTCAAAGGTAAGCCGAATTTGCTTAAATTTGAAAGCAAATAATTGATTATCGTGTCCGATGTTTCATCTTTCATTGCTTGAATACGAACCACCTTTATATTACCACCAGTAGTTTAACAAAAAGTTGAATAGAGTTCAACTCATATTACTATTTTTAAATGATTACATGAATCCTTTTTAAAATATTGCAGGAAATAAATTCTGGTTTCCATGATCTCTGGCGTCGGTGGAGATCGATTAATAATTTATTTCATTAAAATTTTCGAGAACACAGTTTAGGGATAAGGAAGACATTGATAACAATGGCTTCCGTTTTTGTTCTCGCGCTGGAAATGTGCTGAGCAATTTGCGAATCTGGCAAAGTGCATTTCAAAAACCTATGTATGACTGCAGTCAACGGATCGAAATCCAGAGTGGTGGACTACAGTGTGATAGGCGAGTGCACCTTCCGCTGCAGATACCTGGTCCTCCAATTTTGAATGTTTTGGAATAAGAAATTCTGTAACTTTTTTACAGGAACTCCCAGATTGTATATTATATTTGTGTTTTTCAGTTTGTAAATGCTGGTTTAGATCTGTTTTTCCTTTGATTGCCATAGAGAATGACGACAAAAGACAATATGCCGTTCATTTCAATTTATTTATTTAAACATCGGGTAATTTTTCTGCAGATCTTCGTTAAACGTACATACATTTACGCTTTGGCATTTTGTTTCAATTCACTTCTTTTCACATTAGAAAAGCACACACGAACACGGTAAACAACCCGTTGTATTTACTTTTAAACAGAAAAAAAGGGGTATGAATTGAGTTGTCAAATGAGTGGGTGTGTTCAGACGTCTGTTAAAAAAAAAAAAAAGATGGCGTTGTGTTCAGAAGTGAATGAATTTAGGTACAAATATATTTTAAGTAGTGTTCGCACCAGACAGATGCAGAAAATGTTTGAATTAGTGTTGGAGAACAGATTTGTTGTAGTTTTGTTATGTCGAAAAATGTAGTTAGCTGAGAAAACCCAAAAAGAGGACAAACTGCATGTTTTTCCAAAAAAGATATCGGACATTTTTTTTTAGAGAAAAAGAACACATATCCTCCTAAAAGAGGATGTCTGGTCAGCCTAGTCATGCTTCGCTCTGAAACCGAATTGGTTATCAGGAATGATTTTATTGCTTCAACCCATTTAGACACTGCTCAATGGACTACCTTCTCGAGGACCTTCCTGATACCCGAAAGAGGAATCAGCGGCCGGAAATTTCCCGGGTTAGAGGTGTCTTCATCCGTCTAGGAGATAGGTTACACCGCTATCTAATGTCGGTTTCTACGAATTTTTCTCTTCAATCGAGGATCATCTGGAGGTTCTCGGTCAAATGAGCGGGGTGTTAGCTCCTTCACTAGCTATTATTTGAGTTGATTTTCAACTTCCAGTCATCACAATTGTGCTGATTTTTTTCCAAGTCACGCTGCAGAAGAGTAAAATGACTTCGATCGTTGGACCTGATCTGTACGCAATTATGTCGTCTGCGTACCCTATAGAATGATGAAGAGGAACTAACGGATCGCTTAGGTAAATGCTGAAAAGGATCGGCGAATTTACCGTGCACTATTTCATTTTTGATTTCAAATGTTTGGGTAGAAATCACGTTGGCAGTTTTCACAACGAACTTTCTACCTGTTAACATGTCAATAATTATACAATATATAGCAGTGATTTACTTATGCCTAACCGACTGAGTTTGTAATAAAGACCTTCTAACCATACTGTGTCGAAAGCTTTTTGCAAGTCAATCAGGCAGGCCCCGTGCATTTTTTCTGGCATTTATTCCATTGGTTATCCGATACGAGTTTCGACGCGGCATGAATAGTGTCATGCCTCGCCTGAGACAGGGCTTTATGGACCACTTTCTCGAAGATCTTGCTGAAGTTCGGAAGGAGACCTATCGACCGGAGATTTGCTGAGTTAGAGGTGTCTTTATTCCTCTTGGGGATTGACTGCACCACCGCTATCTACCAGTGCACTGGATAATATGCATTATTTAGTGCATTGTTGAACAGGATGGTGTTCCTCTCTACAACCACTGGCGGAAGTTACCTAAACACAATATTGGATATATCGTCGATACACGCGGATTTTTTTCTTTTCAATGACTGCAATGATCATCTGGAGATCTTCCGTCGAAATCTTACTGGCGACGTCACCGTTTGCGATGAAACTTCAAATCTTCATTGAACCTGGTAGAACCAAGATTCTCGGATCACCAATGATCGAAATCATTTCGAAGGTAGAAGTGATGAAGCAGAGCTCTTTTCTCCAGGTCGTGGTTTGGGCGAATACTGTCATTCACCTTGTACACTTCCTGGAAGACAGTACAGTTCTTATTGAACGGTGGAAAGGAGGCACTCTCGTTAGGGAATTGGCAAAGCGCGGCCAACGCGCCTTACTGTAATCGTAGGGTTGCGTTTGGACATACTCTGCCATCTTCGCGAACTCGTCAGGGCCTCTCTATCAACGTACCCATTATGATCGGCTCGCCTGCCCACGGACCTGTTATTGGAGCTGCCAAATCTGCCCTTGGATTGCGAGTAAGGTCGAACAGATATCCACCTCGGCCTCCGGTGCCTTAGGGACAAGCACTGGGGCTTTAGGAAGAGCCAATGGCTTTCGTACCGTATTTCCCGAACCTGCCGCTTTTTGGGTGTATGTCAACTGGGGTGTGACGGCTACTGTTTGGAAGCGACTCGAGGGACGCTTCTACTCGGTCTTCTAGTTACGGGCCAGGTTGACTCTCTTAATGTTCTGGAACTTAGGACATCCCCGATAGCTTACAGAGTGGCCTCGGTTCCTGCACTCTGTTCGCCACCTCGCATTCCTCGTTTTTGTGGCCCTTTACACACTAAACGCATCGAAGGAAGGGAGCAGGAGCTCGAACCGAAAAAGGTAAGAGCGCTCGCATACGGAAAACGGCCGCCCGGGACAACCTTGCTGGGGAGAGAGAACGTGATGCCTCCTCCTCTGACGTAGCGGCGGGAAATCGGAGTCCGAAAGTTGATGCGGCGATCAACAAAGATCAAAGCAAAAATCTGAAGACGGAGAGGACCAAAGACCGCTCGTCGGAGGCGGGCACTTCACACAAATCTGTGATTTTCACTCAGATTAACCTACAGCATTGCAAGACGCTACTGCTCTTCTCAGTAGTAGAATTGCATGCAGTAGTACAAATCATCACATTGTATCCATTCAGGAACCATGGGTGTGGTCTTGGTGGTATATGCGATGCTACGATCCTTTATGATGAGCGATCCGAAAGACCCATGGTCTGCCTCATCATATCGAACACGCTATCGGCAACCAAACTTGGTCAATTATGTGGTCAAGATCTGGTGGCTGCGAAAGTTAGCTACAAAGCGCACGGGGAAATTGAACACTTCGTCGTGACGTCTGCTTACTTCCCCTACGACTCGGTACTACCCTCGCCACCTAAGGCGGTTGCCGAACTCGTAGAGTACTGTGAAGCCAGAAGGATTGGACTCATCATCTGTTGCGATGCTAACGCTCAAAATACAGTTTGGGGCAGCAGCAAATCCAACCGGAGAGGAGACCATCTTTTAAACTTTATTCTTTCGTCTGACCTTATCATCAACAATGTTGGCTCTCAACCTTTGTGACGGCGAGACGACAGGAAGTGATTGACCTAACCCTGTCTAATAGGCATGTGAAGGCCAGCACTAACTGGAGAGTCTAACCAGATGTTACGCTGTCAGACCATAGATACATCGAATTCCAATTGAAGTGTGGGATCTCCCGCTCGCAGCCCAAGCGGAATCCGAGAAAGACGGACTGGGTGCGATTTAGGGAGGAGCTTGAGAAATCCACTAAAGCCCCGCCTAAACTCAAAACAAATCAATTGGTAGAGGATGCCGTTCATAACCTGAACAGCGCCATCATCAACTGTTTTGAACTCGCATGCCCTGTCAAAAAACCTCCCAGCAGGAAGCCGGTTCCCTGGTGGAACGCTGAGCTCCAATGTCTTCGCAGGGAAGCCAGAAGTCACTTGAATAGATCGCTTAAATCGAACTCGGAAGATGACTGGAATAAATATCGATCGAAGCAGAAGGAATATAAGAAGCTTATTCGTAAATGAAGAATGATTCCTATAAGTCCTTCTGCGAAGAGATCAAATCCCTGAGCGCGACCAGCAAGTTGGTTAACGTCCTCAAACGAGGAAAATCGACAAAACTGGATGTACTCAGAAAGTCTGATGGTACCTTCACCGAGTCTAAAGCAGAAACTCTTAGTTTACTGTTTCAGACCCATTTTCCGGGAAATCAGACTGTCATCGGCCCGTTGCACACTCCCTCATTATAAACTGCGACTGAAACGATGAAAACAATTCGGCGTAGCTGGTATGTTGCGTCACGGGTGGCAACTACTGAGGCCATTCAATTTGCTGTGGCATCCTTCGATGGCTTTAAGTCGCCGGGCACTGATGGCATATACCCCGTTATGCTGCAAAAAGGTATAAGACAGCTACTTCCTACTCTGAAAAGAATTTTCACTGCTAGCCTGGCACTTGCCTATACACCTATTCCTTGGCGCGCGGTGAAAGTGGTCTTTATTCCCAAAATAGGGAAAGAAGATTACTCACTAGCCAAGAGTTTTAGACCAATAAGTCTAACCTCCTTCTTGCTGAAAAGCATGGAAAGATTAGTAGAGTTGCACGTGCACAAAGTTGCAGTTCGAATGCATCCTCTCTCGGACATGCAACATGCTTATCAGCGCGGAAAATCCTGCGAGACTGCGCTTCAAAACCTAGTTGGGAGAATTGAATGCGCTCTCGAAATTAAAGAGTACGTACTAGGCATTTTCGTCGACATTGAGGGAGCTTTTGATAACGCTACTTTCGACAGCATGTGTAACGCTGCTAGACGGCATGGCGTAGATGAAGCATTTGTTTTATGGATCAAAGCAATGCTTGTGCACAGGACATTGATCGCTGATGCAGGCCTCGAACAATATGTCAAGTCTGGACTAAACAGGGGCTGCCCGCAAGGTGGCGTCTTGTCGCCGCTGTTATGGTGCATGGTGGTCGACTCTCTGCTAGATGCTCTCAATGCCTCTGGAATCTATGCCCAGGCCTATGCGGATGATGTTGCTGTTCTCTCTGTCGGCTCATGTGTAGCGAATGTCTTTCTTAAAGCGCAGGCTGCGCTAGACGTAATCGAAGACTGGTACACGAGAAATGGGCTGTCGGTTAATCCTCTTAGGACTGATGTCGTTCTCTTCACGAGAAGGAGGAAAAATACTGGCATTACTCAGCTGGTGCTAAAAGGCATTCCCATCCCGATATCCAAGTCATCCTAGATAGCAAACTTCTTTGGTCAAAACATGTTAAGTCCAAAACCACCAAAGCGCTGTCAGCTTTTTGGCAATGCAAAGGTGCCTTTGGCAAAACATGGGGCTTATCGCCGAAAAAGGTCCTTTGAATCTACATGGCAATGGTAAGACCGATAATCTCATAGGCATCGGTTGTTTGGTGGAGCAGGCTTACACGCAAACACGCTGTGACTTCACTTACCAAACTCCAAAGAGCGATCTGTCTCAGCTGCACGGGGCCTTTCCCCAGCATACCGGGACCTGCTCTAGATGCTATGATGAATCTTCCACCCCTTGACATATATAGGTATATCAGAGGGTGTGCACTGAAAACTATTTCTCGCCTAAAGAGGAATGGTCTTATGGTACAACTCGCATTGGAGTGAAAGTGTATTTGCGGGAGAAATATCCTCCGACCCTTGTCTCATGGATATGCCTTCTGACGCAATGACACCTGCCATCGTACTGCGCTGTAACTTCACAGTCACATTCCATGGCGTCAGGGCTGGCTTTGGCCAGACACTGAGCCTGGAATGGAATGTCTTCGCATTTTCACAGATGGCTCCAGGACTGGGCAGGGATCCGGCGCTGGAGTTTTCTTTGAGCGCGAAAACATTCAACTGCACTTCTCGTTAGGAAAATATGCGTCTGTCTTCCAAGCGGAGATTTACGCAATCCTAATGGCCGTGCACTATGTTGTGAAACACAGGTGGAGGGGAAAAAGCATATGTGTCTGCAGTGACAGCCAAGCTGCACTCAAAGCTGTGTCCAACCCTCTATCCAACTCCAAATTAGTGCATGAACTCAAGACCTTTTTGAACAAAGCCGGAAGACTAAATTCACTTAGGCTTGTATGGGTCCCAGGTCACTCTGGAGTCCCAGGAAACGAGATCTCCGATGAACTCGCTAGAAGAGGCTTAGAGAAGAGTTTCTCAGGACCTGAACCCACCTTAGGTCTACCTGCTTCCACGGTCAAAACTGACATCAATGACTGGGTCTTTAACGTACACATTCGCAGATGGAGGAAATATCCAGGATGCAGGATGACTAAGCGCGTCTGCAACTCCTCGGCCTTCGGTATGAAGAAGAAAAACTCCGTTGTGGACTCCTTCAATAAGCTTTTAATCCGCTTATGCTGCTCCAGTGTCCTGCACTGAACAGCCTAGCGTTTTTGACCTAAACATTTAAATTGAAAATTACATACCCCAATAGCATACTTACAGAGATCGATGGTCTCTCGTAGGGCCTTGATATAGGTAAAGATGGGTGACATCTTCTCCTTTTTAGGGCGTTGTTGCAGCTTCTGTTGTTGCGGCTGTTGTTGTTGCTGTGGCTTCTGCTGCTGCGGCTGTTGTTGTTGATGCTACTTTTACTGCGGCTGTTGCTGTTCCTGCCGCTTCTGCTCTTGCGGCTGTTGTTGTTGCTGCTGCTTCCCTTGTTGCTACAAAATCGGATGAAAAAATAAGCCGCTCTATTATTTTAAAATAAAAAGACGTAATCCTAAGTTGTTCTGTTTGCTTTGGAGTGTACGTAAGGCCAGTATGGTATTTTAAGTTAGTTAAGTCGTTTAAGATGGTTTTAAGCATTTTAGTCCAGGGTAAGTTGGTTCTACAAAATATGAAATAAAAATTAATCTAAAACTAATTTCTTGTTTTGGAGCTGTGAGTGTGATTTTCTTTTTTCTCATTGTATTCTTTCTATTAAAGTAAAACTAGAAATAACAGGAAGATAGGTCGGAAGATGTCGGGAGAAAACCGGTTCGTCTTAGAGAATCGAAATGGAATGATCACTTGGGTAGATCATCCGATTTTGTCATACGATAAATTAATCGATAATCCCCGTGGAAATTGACGTGGCCTACCTCCCCGAGATCGCTACATGGTTGAAATAGATGCGGCAAAAGGAGAGGGAGGCAACAGCCACAACTAAATCAACAACAAAAACAACAGTAATAACAAAATCAGGCGCAACAGAAACAGTCGAAGCAAAACCGGGTGCAGTACAAAAAACCAACAACATCAGCAGCAAGAACTATAGCCCTGACAAAAGAAGCAACAACAACGCAACAGCAAGGAGAAGGTGTCACCCATCTTTACATATACCATGGCCTTACACGAGACAAGTATGTGAAGTATGTGAAGACAAGTATGTGATTGCTGTTAGTTAGTTTCAAGTAAAGGCAGGCCAGAACCAACCAGTTCAATACACTGGAGCAGCATAAGGGGGTCAAGAATGGCGGCAGGTATGGCAGACAGTACAAAAGCCTATGAGTGTTCTCAAAACCTGCTACCAAGGCCGATATGGACCTGCGTTAGAAACTTTATTTCTATATGTGTGAAGGACAGCTTGTTGGAAAGGATTTGGGTGTTTGAAAGACAATGCTTCAGGACTTGACTCGAATTACATAGAATACCCGGGTCTGAGTACACGTGGTTTTACCCTAACGAGGTCCTATACAACAGGGCTAGGATTTTACCGGTGTATAATTTTTTGATTGGCTGATCCAATGTCACGTTGCAGGGGAATGACTTCAGTCAATAACCTGATTTCCGGCATTTTTCTATTTAGATCATTGTAGGTTCATCCGGGGTAGATTAGTGGTGACGCATATATTCCGTGTACCCTGCAATTCTGTGGAGCGGCGATTCCTCTACGAACATAATGTCGCGCTCGGTGAGCCCGAGAACCTCAGTTTTAGTAGATCGGTGCCGCCCTGAGTTCGGTAAGAAGTCGCTCGACCGCATCAGGGCATTCGGTGGCTGGGGCGAGCGGCGTCAGTGGTGCCTTTGTTTTCCATGGCCTCTTCAAGGTAAAGTTTGCCGCACGCAAATGGTAGGATAGGATAGGTTTGGTTAATGTGGGTTAATGTAGTTTAGGGTGGAGGGTAGGCTTAGTTTAATTTTAATTTAAATAAGAAAAAACGTAAAGAAAAAGAAAAAAAGGATGCAAAATACTAAACACAAAAAAAAAATGTTTAGAACACCCAAAAAATAATGAAAACCAAAACAACTAAAAAATTAAAAAAAACAAAGATACATATACTATGTATACATACATATGTATGTATGTACATGTTATAGTATATCGTAACAGTTCAGTATACCCGTATGATAGCTGTTATGTCACAACTGTTGTTCCTCACTGTTCCTCATATTCAAAGGAAAAGGATATGTGATTCTTTCGCTTCCAGTGAAGTTTCGGGCGCGACCGTTTTTAAGGCGAATTTGACGGCAAACGAATCTGTGAGTGCTGAGAGAAGTAGAAACTTCTGGACAGCCGTTGCAAGAGGTGGGTTAATACATACTAATATTTGGCGATATTACCTAATATGAATACATACATATATTCGTTATTGAATATTATAATACCTAAAGCGATACGAAAATATCACTAATATCTACTCGTATTCGCATATCTAAGATTTGGTATTATAATGGTGTTATGGTTTTGGTGCGAAGAAGTTAATTTCTTGCGAAGTCCTTGGAGGCCACGAAATACATTCTGTCCCACTCCAAACATAATCTTCGCACTTCGCACCAATCCCATAATATCAAATCATATGAGATATGCGAATATTAGTGATACATATGTACAGTGGCGAGCAAAAATGAGTACATGTTGCAGGAATTAAAGAAGAGTGCATTTTTATTTTATTATTTCGCTTAAAACATAACAAAAAATAGATACATTTCAATAAGAACAGTATACTTCACAGTTTAGAATAAAAAAAAACGAAACACTCCTTGTAAAATAGTAAAAAAAATATGAAAACATTGAAAAAAGTATGTACTCAGTTTTGCACGTTTTTGTTTTGTGACACGTTGCGTGCTATTTTAATACTTTGTCCATAAACCCCTATTTTTAATGACACTTTTCATTCGAGTTGGCATACTTTCCACTAATTTCTCAATACATTCATGGGGGATTTTCGCCCATTCTGCTTGTACTCTTACCCACAGCTCATTCATATTTTTCGGAGCATTATCATATTGCGCCAACCTTCTCTTAACTATAGCCCACAAATTTTCAATCGGATTTAAATCCGGACTCTGTGCTGGCCATTTAAGCGTATGGAAAAATTGCTCCCCAAGCCAATTTTGCACAATTTTCGCTGTGTGCTTTGGGTCACCATCTTGTTGAAAAACTATTTCCTCAATAGGATATGCGCATTCTTCAACAAATTCTGGTAAATTTATCCGCAGAATATCAAGGTATTGCTCCTTTTTCATAATACCTTCTATTTTGATTAAGGGACCGACATTCCACCACGTAAAACAACCCCACACCATCAAACTTCCTCCCCCATGCTTCACCGTTTCTTTTACTTGACATTTTTGCAGGCTTTCATTTGGTCGATGCCAGTAATATTCCTTACCATCTGATTGGAATCGATTCACTTTCGTTTCGTCTGACCAAATTACTCGCTTCCAGTCCTCCGTTGTCCAATTTTTATGTTCTTTACAGAAATTTAAGCGTGCCTTAACATTTTTTTCTGACAAGGCCGGTTTTTTTTGTTTAACTGCTGACACCAAACCTATCCTGCGCAATGCTCTTCTGGCGGTCCACTCGCTGACATTTTTATTCAAGTATTTTGCAGCTGTCTTAGGTGTTTTGCAGTCCTTGTTTTTCATTAACCGCTCCATTAAACGCGCGTCGCCATTGGATAATAGTTTTGGTCGGCCTGAAGCGTTGCTAGTAGACGCCACTTTTCTTCTCTTTTTGACTAAAAGAACAGTGCGTTGGCAAACGCTCACTCTTTCTGCGATGTGCCTAGAAGAAATTCCCTGCTCAAGTAAGGAAACGATGTTGTTTTCCACTTCAAGAGAAATTTTTTTCATTTTGTCTGCAAGAAACCCAATAACTTATTTTTTTAAATGAAATATCAAACTTTAAGCCCTAGATTATTTACCGGCCGCCTGGATCTATTGTCACTTAGAGAATAAAGCCGAATAAACTGTTTCACATAAACCAAAACAAAAGATAACGGTATTTTTGAGAAGACGAAACGAAACGTGCAGAATTGAGTAAATGCCCTGATCACTTTTATTCCTGGTATTTTTTTTTTTGGGCTGAAATATTTTGTTTTTGTATTTCTCATAGAGTGAAGTATATTTACGGTTCCTGGAATAAATGTCTTTTTTTTTATTTCTGTAGTTATAATAGGAAATAAGTGCCATTGGTAGAAATTTCCCGAAACATGTATTCATTTTTGCTCGCCACTGTATGTATGTATTTTCGTATTGCTTTTGGAAGTGAGACCTCCAAATGTATGTACATATGTACATACATGCATACATAATAAGTTTTACTTATACGCATATTTTAGATATTATGATACTATGATATTCACCAATACGCATCAGATTACTATGAGATAACACATACATATACCTGTACGTTTTTGTGTCATTCGTACGCATACCAAATAAAAATAAAATTAAAAATGTTACGTAACCCCGACAAAAAAAAAAACTCCAAAAAGTAAAAAAATATTTTTTTTTCTCTCGGCCTTTTGACTTCATTAAAATAACCTATTAATATTTTTAAGATGACGTCGCCGCGTCGGGGGACCGCTAAGTGAAGAAGGGTAATTAGTTATTCATTAGTGTAATGAAAAAAAAAAATCTTATAGTTTCAAATTGTACGTACATATGAACTTATAATAGTTCTATCTGACTAAGTTCCTACAGTGTTTCGATATTGTACCACTTCTGTATGAGGCGTTCGCTTGAGAGACGCATGCGTTGAGTGATATGTAGGCACGGGGGCGGAGCATGACAGATTTTTTTTTTTTTTTTTTTTTTTGTAATTCATTTTTATTTATAGTTTCTTAGATCTACATATCTTATCCTAGACCAAAATGCTTAAAACTAGCTTAACTATCCTTACAAATTTAGGAATCTTACTGGCCCTAGGCGGACACTCTAAACTAAACTGTATAATGTTTACGTATGCCTTTCGACTACTATTTAAATAACTTACAATTAACATTATTATAATTAACTTAAACTAAGAAAATTTTTTCTTTTTTCAAAAAACTTAGCATATGATCATTCTTTCATATCTTCTTCTTCTTATTTTCCTTTTTTCCGGCGTTGTTATGGTCAGAAGTGTAGGACCATAATTTTCCCACTTAACTGCATTCCTACTGGTCCGCTTGTGGGGTCCGCCGGTTTGACCTCAGAAAGTAGCGGCAGGCTTCCCGGTTTGGGATTACTTCATCGCTGAGGCCAATCAAATGCTGGTGTTTTTGCATTTGTTTGCACCAATTGTTTTTCGGCCTTTTTTTTTTTTTTTTTTTTTTTTGTGACACGGGCATGCTCCAGATTTTTTTGTTTGATCTTACTCTTACAACACCGGTGATCTCCAGTCGTGTCAACCCACTGATTTGCATGTACACTTGTAGGGCAGTTTAATGGTGGTATATGTGTCCCTAGGCTCACTTTGGTGTTTTCTAAATTGCCTAGATGTGATTTTTGTTTACCTTTGTTTTAGTCGCTTTTTACGACAAGCGAGAGGTATCGCTGCAGGGATATTCTTAACCCGTCCCTGCACGGAACATGATCATTCTTTCATATATTTTTATATAATCCTTAAACCTACCTAAACCTAACTAAACATATCTTATTCTAACTTAGCTAATATACAGGGTGCCCCACGAGCAGTGTGCCAAAAAGCTAGAGCGTGTGGCCCTGGCCAAGACAAGAAAAAAATCGTACGGGAGGGGAGGTCTATTCCCCCCCGTTTAGCCGGGAGGGGCAATTTTCTAAAAAAATTGACTTAATTTGGAAAAAAAATTATTAAAAATCAACAGTAACAGCCACAATGCCGCGATATACTTTTTTGTAAAGCCAGAAACCTCTTCTTTGATCTTGTTTTTAAACGAAGCTGTTGTAAGGAATAGTTTTTGAGAAATTAATTTTCAAACTCAAAATTTTGAAAAAAAATTGGAAAAAAAAAATTTCGAACTACTTTTTTCCAAAATTGTATGTAATTAAGTACTATTTTATTTCCAAAATTCAATTCCCTTATTAGTTTTTAGTTAAAAGCAGAAAACCGGATGCAAAAATGTGTTTAGTTTTTGAGAAATTAAAAAAAACCCGAACCATTTTTTTCTAAGAAAAATCTTTTTTTTGGTTTTAACGCGGCTGGACTTGTAGGCAAATTAATGTATGAAACATTGACCTCTTCTTTTATTATTTTTAAAAAATTCGGAGTTTTATGAGGATACAATAAAGTGATACACTATTGGAATAACCCGGGATTAATTTTTTTTTTTCATTGATAACGCCTGAAAACTGACCTGCGAATTTCGTCTGGGTCCGCCCGCCGCCGATGGGTTCTACCCGAATTTTGAATTTGGTCCGACGCAATCCCTCCCTTAGTACAAGAAGGATGGCTATTATGCTTGGAGTGCCCAAATCTAGAGTATGGAGAGTGCTTTATACCGAAAACTTACACCCGTACCATTTTAGGCCAGTTCAGTGACTCACCTCAAACGACAAGTTTTTGCGAGCAGAGTTTTGTCGATCATTACTGCTTCGAGATGAAACTGAACGAAACTATTTTGCCAGGATATTCTGGATGGATAAACACAGTTTACCAGAGATGGGGTTACTAACTTCCACAATTTGCATCATTGGAGTAGCACCAATCCACACAACAAAAAACAAAATAAATCACAACACCGCTTTAGCTGTAATGTTTGGCTTGGTATTGTTGGACAAACTGTAATCGGGGCCCGGTTTTTGAATGCCGTTATTAAGGGAGAATCATACCTGCAGTTCCTATGAGACCTTTTGCACGATTTGATGGACAACGTTCCTTTGGCCATAGCAGATAATTTAATCTACCAGCAAGATGGAGCACCAGCACACTACAGCTTACGGGTTAGACACTGGCTGGATGATCATTTTAGTGAGCGTTGAATCGGAAGAAGGGGCCCCACGAAATGGCCACCTAGATCACCAGATTTAACTCCTCTAGATTTTCATGAAAAATTATGTTTACGAAGTGGAAATAGTATCTTTGGAACAACGGATTGAAGTCGCTGGAGTCAAATTGCAGGAAAATTTGTCAAACATAGACTAATGTGCAGCCATTAGAAGAAGATATAATCTTTGCCTTCTAAAAAATGGGGATCATATTGAAAATTTATTATAATAAAACTCCGATTTTTTTAAAAATAATAAAAGAAGAGGTCAATGTTTCATACATTAATTTACTTACAAGTCCAGCCGCGTTAAAACCAAAAAAAAGATTTTTCTTAGAAAAAAATGGTTCGGGTTTTTTTTAGGTCTAATGGCTGCACATTAGTCTATGTTTGACAAATTTTCCTGCAATTTGACTCCAGCGACTTCAATCCGTTGTTCCAAAGATACTATTTCCACTTCGTAAACATAATTTTTCATGAATCCCCACACTTAAAAATCAAGAGGAGTTAAATCTGGTGATCTAGGTGGCCATTTCGTGGGGCCCCTTTCCTCCGATTCAACGGTCACTAAAATGATCATCCAGCCAGTGTCTAACCCGTAAGCTGTAGTGTGCTGGTGCTCCATCTTGCTGGTAGATTAAATTATCTGCTATGGCCAAAGGAACGTTGTCCATCAAATCGGGCAAAAGGTCTCGTAGGAACTGCAGGTATGATTCTCCCTTAATAACGGCATTCAAAAACCGGGCCCCGATTACAGTTTGTCCAACAATACCAAGCCAAACATTACAGCTAAAGCGGTGTTGTGATTTATTTTGTTTTTTGTTGTGTGGATTGGTGCTACTCCAATGATGCAAATTGTGGAAGTTAGTAACCCCATCTCTGGTAAACTGTGCTTCATCCGTCCAGAATATCCTTGTAAAATAGTTTCGTTCAGTTTCATCTCGAAGCAGTAATGATCGACAAAACTCTGCTCTCAAAAACTTGTCGTTTGAGGTGAGTCCCTGAACTGGCCTAAAATGGTACGGGTGTAAGTTTTCGGTATGAAGCACTCTCCATACTCTAGATTTGGGCACTCCAAGCATAATAGCCATCCTCCTTGTACTAAGGGAGGGATTGCGTCGGACCAAATTCAAAATTCGGGTAGAACCCATCTGCGGCGGGCGGACCCAGCCGAAATTCGCAGGTCAGTTTTCAGGCGTTATCAATGAAAAAAAAAAATTAATCCCGGGTTATTCCAATAGTGTATCACTTTATTGTATCCTCATAAAACTCCGAATTTTTTAAAAATAATAAAAAAGAGGTCAATCTTTCATACATTAATTTGCCTACAAGTCCAGCCGCGTTAAAACCAAAAAAAAAGGGTTTTCTTAGAAAAAAATGGTTCGGGTTTTTTTTTAATTTCTCAAAAACTACAAGACATTTTTCCATCCGGTTTTCTTTTTTTAACTAACAACTAATGAGAGCATTGAATTTTTGAAAAAAAATTACTACTTAATTACATACAATTTTGAAAAAAAATAGTTCGAAATTTTTTTTTTTTCAATTTTTTTTCAAAATTTTGAGTTTGAAAATTAATTTCTCAAAAACTACTCCTTAAAACAGCTTCATTTAAAATCAGTATGAAAGAAGAGGTTTCTGACTTTACAAAAAGGTATATCGTGGCATTGTGGATGTAACTGTTGATTTTTAATAATTATTTTTCCAAAATAAGTCAATTTTTTAGAAAATTGCCCCTCCCGGCTAAACGGGGGGAAATAGATCCCCCCCCTCCCATACGATTTTTTTCTTGTCTTGACTAGACTTACACGCTGTAGCTTTTTGGCACACTGCTCGTGGAACACCCTGTATATGTCGAACTTTGCGAGTATATGTTGATTTTGTGTTCACTTCCCCTGCTGCTGTAGAGCGAAAGTTTTCGATTGTAAGCCAAATAAAAAATAAACTACGAAACAAACTTAATGTAAATACTCTTGAAAATTTATTTTTTTGTAAGGAAATAAATAATATCAGCAACGGTTGCTGGACACCCTCAGTCTCCCCTGGGCTTTTAGAATATTTTCAAAATTTTAATTTTATTGATGGAAAGTTTATAAAAAAACATAAAATTGATTAATTGAAGATTTTTAAGATTAAGTTTGATCTGTTGCTTTTTGCTTAATAAAAAATCTACTGCGGAAAGATCCAATCTACTGCATTTTTTTAATGATCTACTGCGCTCCTCTTTTTTTGAAGTGGCAACGCTGATACATATCCGATCCTTCATACCTAATTCGTTCACGAAACACGGAACGAATTGCCTGTACTAGTATGACTGCGGACATTATTGTTTGATCAATCTTCTGCTATTCCTGTTCCAGTGTGTGAGTGTGCATAAGCTGTTCGAGCTTATCGCTACATCAATGTATGTATACGATATTTATTCACATTTTGTTTTTGGTTGCCTACTACGTAGTATAAGACATGTTCGATTGCATTTATCTTTCTTTTCGTTTTGTCTGTGATTACGTCGTTCGCACGTTCGGCTGGGTTGTACCTATAATATGAACGCCGCTATTGATGAATTTCTAGGTTGAATAGAACTACATATGTTATCGTTCAGTTTGAGGAACGATCGGAAATGTTTCCGACTGAGGACATAGTTCCTGAGCTACCCAACTCTACTAAGATCCCTACCACAGCTAACAAAAAGTGGTAATAACCTTGAAACGCCTGAACAGATCTTCATAAATTGTAGCTAAGAACCATCTCGATCACGGTAGCTTTCAAACAAAATCATCAAATTCGTTCAGGAACTACGATGCCACAGACAGACCATACAGACAAACAGACACGTCAAACTTATAACACCCCTGTTTTTGCGTCGGGGGTTAAAAATGAGTATGAATGACGAAAACGTATGCGTTAGTTCATTCGATTTGGATTAATAAAGAATTCTCACAGTAATCTGATGCGGATTAGTGAATATCAAAGTATCATAATATCTAAAGTATTCGTATTAGTAGGTAATACGTAATATGTATAAATTTTAGTTATATTTTAAAGAATACTAATATATTAGTCTCACCTCTAGTCGTGGCAAAAGGATCGCTCCACAGAATCGCTAAAACTGAGAAGAAACCGTGTTATCTCTTATATTAGAAGTGTACCATTTAGACGTGAAAAATGACAAAAAAAAGTATTAGTTACTGCGTGTATAAAAAAAAAATCTTATACATATGTATATGTATGTATGTACAAACATAGATAGTAATTGAGAGAAGAAAAAAATTTGATCACATTATTCGTCGCGACCATTAGCTGTGTGTGGACCAAAACCCAGTGCGTTTAAAAGAAAAAGCGAAGCAAAGCAAAAAAAAAAATATATTAGTCACTGCGTGTATAATATACGAAAAAAAAAACAAAAAAAAAAGATTTTCCTTGCACATTTGTGAGTAGGTTCCATTACTATTCCTTTTATATATGTACATATTTTCACCAAAATCAAAATGCCTGGTGGAAAAGAAAAGAAAGGAGAATAACGTAAAGAGCCGGAACAGCTCGTAATAACTGTTGACGCAATCAATCAAATTTTAAAGGCTGCACAACGCCAGGAACGGGATGACACAGCAGAGTTTCCTTGTTTTGACCCCGATCACTCACGGTTGGAAATAAACAAATGGTACAAGGATATCCAAGAGAGGACAAGTTGTCAGAGTATGACATAATTCCGAGAGTTAGGGCAGTCTTAATGGGTAGGGGTAAGTTCTGGTACGAAAAACACGGCTACCAAATTTATACGCGGTTAGGTCTATCGGCATCTCTAATTAACACGTTCTCAAGTGTTTCAAATATAATTGAGTTTCGCCAAAGTAGAAAGTGAAACGCTCCCTTCGTATGCTGATTATGTCATGGAGAAGGTTGCTCCAATAAATAGGTTGACTTTTGATTTGAATGAAGAAACCGTCGTTAGAATCGTAATAGGTTGTATTTCTGATATAAGTCTGCGTAACTCCTTGACTTTTGTGATGTCGAAAACAATACAAGACATCTTTCTTCTATCCGTGAGCGTCCACGTCCACTCCAATTACCGAAAAGAACGAAACCGAGTCTGATTCCCAACAAACGTCCACGTCTCGATAATGACAGGCGCTACTTTAATTATGGTTTGAGCGGTCATTTGAAAGCAAATTGGCCAAAATTAACTTCTTCTAGTAGCGGTTCGGGATTGCCAAGGGAATCAGAAAATTTATCGAGAATTGTTCATTTTGTAAGAAGAAAGGGCATAGTGAATATTCTTGCTGGACCAAGCAACGAACATCAGAGCGTAAAAACGTCAACATCTTTAGAGATGATGGAATACCTAAAAATACAGCAAAAGTATCAATTGCAGGGAAGCAATATAATTGCTTATTAGACACCGGGTCCGACTGTTCAAAATTCATACTCTGCGTGTGCATTTCCAATATAAGATCTTAATGGCATGGAATAAAGTTACTGTAAAACTACAATCAACGCGACAAATTCAGTCGAATCTCTCGAATCCCAAGACAACCACCCCCGGAGAGTAGTGAACGAACATCTTCGACACAAACCATCTTGCATCCCGTCCAGGTTGTGTGACAAACATCAAAAGAGCGTAACTCTTGAACCTGCACGAATTATAAAAAAAAAAAAAAAAAAAAAAAAAGGGCTGATGTAATGAGTGAGGTGAGTTGGCCTTCGAGAAAGTCAAAAAACCCATTGCTCTCAGGGGAATCTCGAAGGATTCGATTCTATTGCACTGCAAAATCAATGTTCATGTCCATTTTGAAAAAGTTAATGTCGAGTTGTCCCTCGATATAATTGATCCAATGTACCTCCATCATGAGATACTGGTTGGGTGCGATGCGCTTAAAGATAATTCATTAGAGATACGGGTTGACGAAGACGGCACGAAATTACAAAAAAAAAGGACAAATTGCCTTCTGACACTGGTGTTGACGTCGTTAAGTAGGAAAAAGCATCTGAAAAGCAATTAAAGTTACTGCTTGATAACTATTCAGAGTTTGTTATAAGCAGAATGCCAACAAAAGAGGCCAAGACAGGTGCCTTAGAAAATCGTTTGGCAAAAGACGCTTTTGTCAACCGCCGAGCGTATCGCATGGCTCTATCGGAAAGAAACATGGTGAAGAAGATAGTCTGCGAATTAAAAGAGAAGAATATCATTCGTGAGAGTAGTTCACCCTTTGCTAGTCCAATCATATTGGTAAAAAAGAAGGGTGGGCAGTATAGAATGTGCGTAGATTATAGAGCCTTAAACCGAATCACCATTAAAGATCGCTATCCCCTTCCCCGTATCGATGATCAACTTGACCAGTTATCGGGAAATAGGTTTTTCTCGTCCTTGGATATGGCTTCCGGCTTTCACCAAATACTCGTACCAGCAGGAAATTCCATCGAGAAAACAGCCTTCGCCACCCCTAACAGGCAGTATGAGTATTTGAGAATGCCGTTTGGGCTGGCTGATTCCCCGGCAGTTTTCAACGAGCCATAAACAAAGCCCTAGGGCTAAAAGACCAAGTATGTCTGGTTTATTTGGATGACGTTTTGGTACCTTCGAAAACTGTTAAAGAGGGTATCGAACGCGTAGGTATAGCACTAGGGCACTTACGGAGAATGGGTTTTTGCTTAATATTAAAAAGTACAAGTTCCTGCAGACAAACTTAGAACTGGGACGTGAAATTTCTTTCGATGGTATACGACCCGGTAAATCAAAAATAAGTTCTCTCCAAGATTCTTATAGTCCATCGAATGCGAAAGAAGTAATGCAGTTCATGGCTTTGGTGAATTATTTTAGGAAATTCATACCGGAACTTTCAGCAAAAACAAGATACATCACTGCCCTGACGAAACAAAATACAAACTTCGAATGGACCTCGGAATGTGAAGAAGCTAGAAATTACATTATTAGTCAATTAACAAAAAGGCCGTTGCTTGTCATTTTTTAATCCAGATTTGCCCACCGAACTGCATACCGATGCGAGCTCCAGTGGGTATGGTGCTATCCTGTTTCAGCAAATAAATGGTGCTCTATATGTAGTTGCATATTATAGCCAGGCCACCAAGACCTACGAATCTAAGTACCACAGCTATGAGCTGGAGACACTCGCAGTGGTAAATGCCATAAAGCAGTTTCGAACATATTTATTATTTTACACTTGTCACCGATTGCAAGCTCCGAAAGCTACAAAGGACAAAAAGGACTTTGACAAAAGGACCACGAGTAGGCAGGTGGTGGATATATCTGCAGGACTTCAATTTTTAACCCCCGACGCAAAAAGAGGGGTGTTATAAGTTTGATGTGTCAGTTTGTCTGTTTGTCTGGCCGATTTTGATGATTTTGTTTTTTTTTTAAAGCTACCGTGATCGAGATGGTTCTTAGCTTTAATTTATGAAAATCTGTTCAGGCTTTTCAAGATCTTAGTAGAGTTGGGTAGTTCTTCAGGACATGTATAGTTCCAGGAACTATGTCCTCAGTCGGAAACATTTCCGATCGTTCCTCAAACGGAACGATAACATGTCCATAGTTCCATTCAACCTAGAAATTTCATCAATAGCGGCGTTCATATTATACAACCCAGCCGAACGTCCGAACGACGCGGTCGTACGACTATATTGCTAACCATAATAGGCAGAAGCAAGCAGAAGCTTATGTCAGAACCGAACGAAATTCTCCCCTCTGTTTCAACGAAAAATCAAAATACCCACAACGAACAGATGCCAGCAGAAGCAAGCAGAAAGAAAGGAACTGTCAAATAGTTTTCCCACACCTTGGTTTTTTCCTTTTTATTGAAATAAAAGTCATCTACTTTATCATAGAGACACTTATTGTCCTGCACAAGTGAAATCAACTTGTTAACAAGCTCGTATTCTATATTTATTTTATCTTTTTTCTCTTTCCTAACCTCAAATGTCACTTGTCAAAAATTCCGTCCGGAATGCCTTCTTTCAAGAAGACCTTCCTTCTGTTCGCATCAGTTAACGAACATTTAACGAAACGTCGTATCTTCCCATTGTGGGCATATCGTATGCTTTGCATGTAAGAAGACATTCCCCTCTGCTTGCTTCTGCTTGCTCCTGCCTATTATGGTTAGGCCTATACTCGTACAGGCAATTCGCTCCTTGTTTCGTGAACGAATTAGGTATGAAGGATCGGATATGGATCTCTCTTATCATACTAATAGTTCCGATAGTTCCGACAGTTCCGATGCAGTTCCGAGGAGATAGTTCCAGGAACTAGTTCCGACTGGGAAAGGAAACGTTCCATGATCGTTCCGGGGTTGGAGCTATTTTGCGCAACTCTAGATCTTAGACACAATGGGTACTTACATTACTTTCAAACATATCTGCGACCTAACATTTAAAACACCCATGTATGCTGGTACTACTGAGCTGGTACTCTGATGATGGAACTCGAAGGTAGGAGACGATTGCCTATTAGTAAATCTATTAAGTATGGGCTCATTACATTCGCCTTAACTAGTTCTGTTTATAGCTAAGGTGCTCTGTACTTGCTTTAGAAACAATCGCGATATTAATAACAAAAATAGCTTTATTATAAAAAAATAGACACAGTTCCGTCGGAGATTACATTTTTGACACACATGTGTCATATAACGGGTCATAAGTCAAATAAGCGGTGCCCCGACGCGGCGACGTCATCTTAAAAATATTAATAGGTTCTTTTAATGAAGTCAAAATGCCGAGAGAAAAAAAATTATTACTTTTTGGAGTTTTTTTTTTCTCGGGGATTACTTAAAATTTTTAATTTTATTTTTTAACATCATTTACCGAAAAGGAAATTGTATGCAGCATGCTGACTACCTAAGTAGAAATCGTCCCTTTAAGAATTGTTTCCAACTCAACAGCCTCGCTTGAAACTGGCTTGAAATCGGGCAGTCACTTGACCCTGAAGTCACGGAAATAACCGACAAACTGAACGAGAAAGATGAACAAACGATTGCAAGTTAAATTTCGAGAAACAATTAATTGTATCGTAAGACGACTGAAGGTGAAAAACTGTTTGTTCCACAAAAATTACGACTGCCTCTTATGAGACGTTTCCATGAAGATAACTGTCACATAAGCTGGAATAAAACCCTGTCCAAGCTCCGTACACGATTTTGGATTAGAAAATTAGTTGAGGCTTTCTGATCTGCTTAGTTGCCAAAAGACCATCGGGAAGGAAGTAATGTGAACTTCATCCTATAGAGAAGAAACCGATTAAATGAAAAATATCACTTTTCTTAGCCTAAGTTGTTTATTTATTTTAATTATTGCAAACTAATCGCAAGGCCGAAAGGCATAGTCTTAAAGTGTTCTATTAGCTTTATGGTGCCCTTTAGGGGCCAGTAAGGTATTTTATGTTAGTTGTTGTTTAAGCTAGTTAAAAGCATTTTGGTCTAGGGTAAGTGTGTTCTTAATATGTAAAGACAAAAATGAATTTAACAAAAAAAAAAAAAAAAAGGGAGAAACCCATTCCTTTGCATACCATCCACACGGACTGCATGGGACCATTCCAAGAAGGGAAAAAGATGCAAGCAAATATCTTTTAATAATAGTGGACGCATTTACCGAGTTTGTTCTATTAATACCTTGCAAGACACTCAAAGCAGCCGAAACCGTGACCCACTTAAATAACTTCATAACCCTCTTCGGAACACCATTTAGAATTATAAGTGATAAAGGGACGAATTTTACAAGTCAAGAATTTCAAAACATTTCCAAGTTGTATGGTATAGAACACCATACCATCGCACCTAGAGCAAGTCGAGCTAATAGGCAGGTGGAAAAATATGTAGATACCATTGCTAATTTAATGAGGACGAACTTAGATGTGAACATGGATTGGACGAGCTTTGTTGGTCGTGTTCAGTTAGCGTTGAACACCACAAAAAATAAACCAATCATTAAAGTTTCCGACAGGCGTAGAGTTTAGAACTCCGGAAATTAGTGATTTGCTCGCACAGCTTAATATTGAGCCACATTATGATGATATTGAACAAATTCGCGTTCTGGCTGATGAACGCATCAAGGAAAATGCTTCTAGGATGAAATCTTATTTTGATAAGGGAAAATGTACTCCGACTCGATTAGATACTGGGTCAAAGGAGCTCTCAAATTCATAAATCTAAATTAGATGTCCATTTTCGTGGACCATACGAGATCATAGGAATTCTGAAAAATGACCGGTTTAAACGAAAAGGAGGTAGATCCATTATAGTAGCTGCTAGAGAGCAGATTCTTCTTGTTACTGAAGAGAATGACTTTTCTACAGAAGAAGGTTAGCTAGTAAATAAAATAAGATATGGTTTTCATAAACAAGCTGAAGATTGCCTCTGATTTATGAAGTTAGAGATGTTTTAGTATAAATTATTATAAGTATTGATCCAATATACACGCTTGGCTAAACCTCTGAGTTGGCCTCTTTCAATATCTCATTTTAGGCAGCCAAGCATAAAGTTGCCTCTGAGCTGTGATTTTCGTTGCAAGTGATCAGGGATGCGAGCAAGCTAGTCCGGCCTCTGAGTTGTTGGTAACGATATTTGTGACCTCTTTTATATAAGATTATTCCGAGGAGCATAGATAAGTTAATAGTTACCTCTGAACTATATCGTCCTGGAATTAGTCAGTTAAAGGGGACAAATACGATGATGTTGATGATTCAATGAACCTTAAAGTATAGTTTTGATGAGTCAAAATTAATCAGGTCTGTGTCCACAGGCTCAAATGGTTGCCGGGAAGGTTCTCGATGCAAATGGAAGAAAATCGAAATAACGAAAAAGAAAATGAAGAATATTGACATTCGAAGATTTTTGTTATTGTTTATGTTTACTGAATAAATGAATTGTCATGGCTTAAAGTGGATGTCATGTTTTACTCCATCGAGAGCTATGGATAAGCAGGAAGGCCGTGTTAGAGTATATCGTAACAGTTGAGTTTACCCGTATAATAACTGTTAGAGGTTATAATAACTGTTGTTCCACACTGTTCCTCATATTCAAAGGAAGAGGGTATGTGATTCTTTCGCTTCCAGTGAAGTGGCGGACGCGACCGTTTTTAAGGTGAACTTAACGGCAAGCGAATCTGTGAGTGCTGAGAGAAGCAGAAACTTCTGGACAGCCGTAGCGGAAGGAGCGCTCCACAGATTCGCTAAAACTGTGAAGAAACATATATTATATATAACAACATATAAAATATACATATATTTTAATTAAGTTAGATTAAGGCTAGTTTTAATGAGTTTTAAATTTTAAAATTTAGAAAAAAAAAGCAAAACTTGATGCTATTTTTTTTTTAATACAATTTAAAATCGTCTGTTTACTTAAGAGTGTCCGTATATGGCGAGTAAAGTTAGTTGGGTTATTTAAGCTGGTTTTAAGCATTTTTTTGTCTATTTAAGGTAATTATAAGAATTGAATATAAATGTATTTAAAGAAAAATGTCGAACATTTAAACAATTTAAATTTTAATGTCATAGACGGTGACAGTTAACAGTTTTCTCCACATGGTAAACGCACCGCCCGTCGCTTAAAAATATCCTAGTGGGGCCTACCCTAATGTGATTGACGTATATTCTAACACTATAGGTGAAACGTGGATATTATTTGCTTTAAAAAAAGACTAAACAAATGCCTGATTTGTAAATTTAATTAAGGTTTGTAACTGGATTCTCCGCGTCAACATCTAGCCTATGATTAACTTTAAGGCTGCTTGATCACTTTCTGGAAGTTTATTTTTCAGGAACTTGTATTGTAGGAAAGGTATTGTTATTGCTAATTAAGTAACTGATTCTTAATTTGGCATTAATTTCAACTCCCAACAATAGTCACAAAATATGAGGAGAGAAAGATAACAATGGTTTCTTGGAATTGAATTGAAAATCATTAAGCTAATAGAAACGAGTGAGCGCTTCACTCCATTTCCCAATAATCGTAAAAGACTCATAGAGTCTTAATTGCATACAAAGCACGAGACAGAATTATTGTAACAAGACCTTTACAGTTAATGCCAGATTAAAAAATCAGTGGAATGCAATGGTTTCATTCAAACTACGACTAATTTAATTAGAATTAAAAACAAACGAATGTGCGAATGAAATGGCTGGTTAACGCGGTTTATTGGACCGATTTGGAGATTTTTCAGAATGATAAAAAATGAAAGTTAAACGTACACATGCCGCCTAATGAGCCACTTAAATTAAATCCGAGACATCCAATGTTATATTGCTTATCGGTTTTTATACATTCAACAAATATTTCCCAATAATTATGCATTTGATCTGGTATTCCTTGTAGGATTTCGTTTATTCTGCAGGCCACAGTCAATCGACTTATCAGCAATTAGTGATAATTGCCGCTACACTTCCGATGCGACACTCAATTATCAAACCGTACAACAATGTTGCCGGTCGGTATTGACGGTTTTCGGAGAAAACTGTTGATGTTCTGATGCTCTGCTTGCTCTACAGATTAGAATATTTGAAATTGTTAGAATTCGTTAGAGTTAACTTTCATTTTATTTACGGACACGTTCTTCTCTCTTATTTTCTAGTGAGCAGATATTCATCACGGACATTTAGAAGGGGAACATGAGGAAAATGCGGATTAAGAAGATTTGGCTGACGATAGCCATTTTCCTTTCATTTCAGGTAAGTGGCAAAAGACATTTTACTTTTTTATTGGAGGCTTCCACTATCTATTGGAGCACTCAGACACAAATACTTGTCATGTTGGCCCCAAGGGTGCGCCATCGTGGACGACCGGAAGCGGGACAGTCGCAGAGAAAGTGCTCTGCTGTGTTATCATCCTCTTCGCAATATGCAGCACAGGTGGGCGTTTCACTGATGCCAAGCACGTACTTCTTCCTTCCTACTTTGTTCAAAAAGGTCTTGAGTTCATGTACTAATTTGAAGCTGAATAGAGGGTTGGACAGCCTGGCTGTTATTGCAGACGCATAAGCTTTTTCGCTTCCACCTGTGCTTCACAATATAGTGCAGGGCCATTAGGATTGCGTAAGTCTCTGATTGAAAGACGAACGCATATTTTCCTAACGAGAAGTGCAGAATGTTTTCGCGCTCATAGAAAACTCCACCGCAGGACCCAGTCCTGAAGCCATCTGCGAAAATGCGAAGACAAGTTCAGTATCTGGCTAAAGCCAGTCCTGACGCCATGGAAAGGGGACTGTGAAATTACAGCGCGGTAGGATGGTAGGTGTCATTACGTTAGAGGGCATATCCATAAGACAGGTGGAAGATTCATAATAGCATCCAGAGCGGCTCCCAGTATGCTCGGGAAAGCCTTCGTGCAGCTGAGACAGACCGCTCTTTGGAGTTTGGTGAAAGAGGCCACCACATGTTTGCGGGTTAGCCTGTTCCACCAGATAACCGATGCACATGAGATTCTCGGTCTTATCGTTGCCGTGTAGATCCAGAGGACCTTTTTTGGCGATAAGCTCCATGCTTTCCATTGCCAAAAAGCTGACAGCGCTTTGGTGGTTTTGGACTCAACATGCTTTGACCTAAAAAGCTTGCTATCTAAGGTACTTAGCTTCCTTGGATATCGGGATGGGGATGTCTTTAAGCACCAGCTGAGTAATGCCAGTATTTTTCCTCCTTCTCGTGAAGAGAACGACATCAGTCTTAAAAGGATTAACCGACAGCTTATTACTCGTGCACCAGTCGTCGATCACATCTAGCGCCGCCTGTGTTTTGAGACAAACAGTCGCTGAATATGAGCCGACAGAGAAAACAGCAACATCATCCACATAGGCCTGGGCATAGATTCCAGAGGCATTGAGAGCTTCGAGCAGAGAGGCGACCAACATGCACTATAAGAGCGGAGAAAAGACTCCACCTTGGGCAGCAGGCAGCCTCTGTTTACGCCAGACTTGACACATTTTTCGAGGCCTGCATCAGCGATCAATGTCCTGTGCACAAGCATTGCTATGATCCACAAGACCAGTGCTATATATATATATACTCCATGCCGTCTCCCTCAATGTCGACGAACATGCCTAGTATCTACTCTTTCCTTTCGAGAGCGCAATTAATTCTCCCAACAAGGTTTTGAAGTGCAGTCTCGCAGGATCTTCCGCGCTGATAAACATATTGCATCTCCGAAAGAGGATGCATTCGAAGGGCCTACGTGCAACTCCACTAGTCTCTCCATGCTTTCAGGAAGAAAGATGTTAGACTGATTGGTCTAAAGCTCTTGGCGAGTTAGTAATCTTTTTTCCATATTTTGGGAATAAAGACCACTTTCACCGCGCGCGAAGAAATAGGTGTATAGATATGTGCCAGGCTAGTAGTGAACATTACTTTCAGAATAGGAAGCAGCTGTCTTATACTTTTTTGCAGCATAACAGGGTATATCCCATCAGTGCCCGGCGACAGCAAATTCAATGGCCTCAGTAGTTACCATGCGTGACGTATATACCAGCTACGCCGAGTTGTTTTCATCGTTTCAGTCGCAGATTCTAATGAGGGTCTGAAGCTAAGAGTTTCTGCTTTAGACTCTTTGAAGGTACCATCAGACTTTCTGAGTACATCCAGCTTTGTCGATTTTCCTCGCTTGCATTTGCTGCTGCGCCAAACAGTGTTTAGAGCATTAGCATGGCAACACAGTACTCAGAAGTTCAGAAACCACCTTTGGCGCCGGGGGCAGTACCGAGTCGTAGGGGAAGTAAGCAGACGCCACTACGAAGTGTTCAATTTCTCCGTGCGCTTTGTAGCTAACTCCAGCAGCCATCAGATCTTGTCCACAGAATTGACCAAGTTTGTTGCCTATGTCTTTCCGATCGCTCATTATAAAACATCGTAGCATCACATATACCACCAAGACCACACAGGCGTTTATTCCACACCTATGATTCCTGAATGGATACAATGCGATGATTTGTACTTGTACTACTGCAATTCTGTTACTGAGAATAGCGGTAGCAGCCTTGCAATGCTGTAGATTAATCTGAGTAAAAATCGTAGATTTACACTGCGGAGCACGTTCCATCCTTCGACATCAAAATGGAATAAAGGGACGTGAATCGTATGCGGATTTAAGGGTCTCGACAGGGCCGATGTCCAATCCCACAACCAGAGTGAAGCCCTCTTTTTTCACAGAGTCCTTACTCACTCTGTGGGAATATACAGTCCAGGCCCTCGTGTCAAGTCTCGGGTTATGCGCTCGTAGTCGCGTCAGCACTTTCAGGTTGTTTACAGGTTTCTATGTAGTCTAGCAGATGGCACGCGTTAATTTTAGATAGGTAGTAGTTCCCAGGGGAGGGATTTTTGGCACCATGCTCCTAACCCAGACAGATGTCTGCTGTCAGAAACAGCTCACTACCATTCAAACAGAGCAAACCTCTCAGCCTGAATACAGAAGCCTGTTGCTGGAGTTAGCTCCAGTAGATGATCCTCGCAGTTTTTGCAATCTGCGCTGCTGCTGTCACTGCCAGCTTTCCCTATCCTGACCTATACAGAGGAGATGGCTGCCTCTTTGTAGGAGAGGTGCTTGTCTCGACTCTTTACGGTCTCTTGTATCTTCTTTCTCGAGGAAAGGGTTTTGTTGTGTGAAGTGCCCACCTCCGAGGAGTAGTTTTTGGTCGTTTCCGTCTTCAGATTTTTGCTTTGATCTTTGTTGATCGCTGAATCTACCTTCGGACTTTGATTACCGGTCACCACGTCGGAGGTGGAGATATCACATTCTGTCTTTCCAGCAAGGTTGTCCCCGGCGGCCGTCCTCCGTTTGCGAGCGCTCATACCTTTTTCGGTTCGAGCTCCTGCTCCCTTCCGACGTCGCTTTGGAACAGCTCTGTCAGCTTGAGGTTTGTTGGGACCGAAAACCGCTTTGTCTTCTACGATCCGAGTTTGTTTGTCAGCATCACCGCCTTTTTCGGCGGTAGCGCCGGCCATAACAGAACTCTGACCACCTCCAGCTCCATCAGTTTGGGAACCTGGCACGCTACGTTAGGGAATACCTCCGCCGATCTAGTCCTTTTGATTGCTTTTCCCAGAGGTTTGCCTTTATCCTTCATGCTGTGCCAGGGTCTGGGAGGCTGTGCCAGCCTCTTTGCACGATTTTGGGGCACGCCTCTTTCTCCTTCTTTTTTTGCACTTAGCAGTGCAATATGCAGTACGTCCCAATTCTCTGGCTCGTTCAACCTTAGCGGTTTCTCGTGAAGCGCCATCGTCGGTGGGGCCTCTGTTGTTTGCACTACTCATGCTCAGTCCAACCAGGTAGTCGGACAATGAGCCGCGAGAGTCAGTGTCGTTCCGGGCTGCCGGAAAATTGGGAATGAGTGGTGGGGCCTCCAGAATTCTTGCCCCGGCCGCGATCAAGGAGATCCCGGGTGTATTTTCGCTATTGCGTGTGCCACCTGGAGTGTTTCCATCCATTTGGTTGTCCATTCATCCATGTTAACGTGAATTCTCCTGGTTTTAGTTCGAGGTCATTGCCTCCCTCCGCCACGACAAGGCGCCCGAAAAGCGAAGGAGACAAGCTTGATTACAAGTTTGATTAAGTGGCTTAGTGTCGTAAGCTGAAATTTATATTTGGGGTTTTGAATAGGCTATTCAGAAAGAAAGATCTACAGACGATTGTGCCAAATACGAAATGAACGTAGGTACTAAATGAATGACTAAGTCAGAAAATTGCCAGCTACACACAACGGTTTCCTTGGTTAAAGCCGACGGTAGGCTGTTTTCAAGTTAAGGATGGTTATTAGAGTGATATTTTTCGCATTTATTTTTTAAGAAACAGCACTTGCCATTATGGAAGTCCAAAGGACGGATTGCAATCTTGATGAAAGTCGAAATCTGAAAACATACATCCATACTATAACAGGTATTGAAAAAGTCCCAGTATATTCAGTTCAATACTCATCATGTTCGAAAACTCGTGCAGACCATCGTGCAATATGTTATATGACAAACTATGCTTCCAATTCAGGTTGCATCATGCGGCTCTATTAAGCCTAGGTAGGAGTTAAGTCAGACTTTTGACAAAAAAAAAACAGATTTTAGACATAGTGACACATTTTGTTTATTTATTGGCTTGCTCTGGTTCAAATCTTTACAATGCAGCGATTTGTCAACGAAACTCTCACGACTGCGCGAGTAGTATGTGATCAATATGATATCTTTTATTAGAAAATCATTACTCACATAGCAATTCTAACGCTAGACAAAAATGTTTCAAACTATCTTAAATGTCTTGACCAACTTAATATACCTTACTAGCCCTGTACGATACTCTAAAGAATACAGAACATCTTAAGCTATGGCTTTCGGCTCTATGATTAAATTATACTGATTAAATGAAAAGAAACAATTAAATTGATGAACATTATGTTCCAATATATAGGGTGGCCCAAATGCTCTATTTTTAGAATTTCATATGTGTGATATCGGTAAAGTGGGTTTCTCTGTTGTAGATAATTATTTCGGCTCTTTGCGCCGCATTTTTTCGAGGAGAACTTAGGTGACAGGTTCTCGTACTCTTGTTGGATATTCTCTTTGTAATATTTTAATGTCGCGCGAGCTGTGTGAGCGGCCGAATCGTCTTGTTGGAACCACAGGTCCTCCAGTTCTAATTTATGACTTTACGGCAGTAAAAACTCGTATCACTCATCAGTTATAAAACCGTGTAATCCATGGCGTCTTCGGAAAAAATTAGGCCCGTAGACACCTGTGGCGTAGTTGGCGCACCATTCATTTGATATTGTGGCTCTTTCTGAAGGATGCCTAGATTCTCAGTGCACTTGTATCTTGACGGACCTATTCCTCATGGAAATGGGCCTAGTCGCTTATAATGAATTTCGGCCGAAAATTGTCCACTTCGTCGTTGGACGATGGCCTGTAGGTAGTAGGTGGTGGACTGTCTGTATTCTGAGCTATAGAGGCCAATGCGTGATGGCCAATTACCACATACAGCAATTGTTGTATGTCAACAATATTTTTTACCTCTTTGCACACACTTATATTGTTTACCTTCAATTTATTGCATATATTTTCACCATTCTTTTTAATATTTTTTGCTTAACTGCACATCTTTTTCATTTCCGCGATACTGTTTTCACACATTTTTTGGTTTTTTTTCATCTCTTTCAACCTTTATATATATCGTAATTCGATCGCCCCTAACAATTGTTTTATTTCACTCTCATTTTGTTTAAATGCTTCCTGGAATTCTTCCTTGTGTAGTTTTAAAAACTGTGTGTTTTGGTTCACACTTTTTTGCATTTCTCGAACAATTCTTTCATCATATATTATATCTATTGTATATATTATTATATACAATTATCATCTATGATAATCAACAGCCATAGCGGCAGCGTTTTCGTCGGAATGCGCACTACAACGCCTCGGGCGCTTTTCTGTAATATGTTATTTCAATCTCCCCGAGGCGGGCGGTTAAATATCTTAATGTGTCATCAGCTGTCGCAAGACGGTCTAAAAATCTAGGGCGTATTTCATAGCTTTTCAACATGTAATCTACATCTGTTCATATATGTAGTTACTGCCATTGTAAAAGCTACATCATCTTCCATTAGGATAATACATTTTGAGACGCTTCTACATATAGGTACATACAAATATGGGAATAAACTTTCTATTATAACTTTTTCATCACTTATATATTCATTAATTTTCTATTATATTTGCCGTAATTCTCAAAACCATATTTTAATATTTAGGGTCCATAGACTGGACTGATTTGAGACGGAATTTTATTTAGAAAAATTTTGGAGGAATTATTGTCGTTATCGGACCTAAAAATAAGGAAAATACAATATTTAATGAATTATTTCCAAAAATTGAGGCATATGTATGTGGTGATGGCCGCGAGTTGAGTTGGAGAGGAGTCGTCGAGCGTCGAGTCAGTTGCCGTGCAGTAGTGGAGAGTCGTAAAACGTCGCGTATCGGTGGTCAAGTGGTCGCAAGGCATTTTGAAGTCGTTGTTTTTTTTTCATTTCATTGTCAAAAGTAGTTTATAATCGTTTTTCTTTTCGCTAATTTTCTTTAATAAACAACCCTGAATTATATTTTTTATTTGAGAATTCCTACATTTGGGGGCTCAACCACTCAACACCATTAAACTCGTCGACTGCGAATTTATTCAATACCATGTGGTCTAACTTAAACGTCGATCAATTAAAAGCCGAACTTGGAAAATTAAACCTTGATACCAACGGTCTAAAAGCTCAATTAATCGAACGGCTCGAGCAATATTATAAAAGTAAGGAAGTATATTCGGACGCGTCGGAATCATTAGATAGGGACACAGATAAAAAGAATAATAAACTAAACAATCGTCCAGAAGTTTCAGTGAAAGACATTGAGAATTTCATTACGGAATTCAGTGGCGAGGGTGTTACAAAAATAAAGTGGTGGTTCGATGAATTTGAAGAGATTGCGGAACTTATGCAATGGAGTGACGTCGAAAAGTTAATTTACGCGCGAAAACGTTTGTCGGGTCCAGCAAAAATGGTTATGAAATCGAACAAGTGCACCTCCTATGCGACATTAAAAAAGTTATTAACAGAAGAATTTGAAGAAAAATTATGTGCGGCAGATATTTATTTTAAATTACAAAGTAGAACGAAAAGACATAATGAAAGCTGTAAAGAATATCTACTTGTTATGAAAGACATTGCTCAAGATGTAGTTGACGATAGGTCTTTAATTAAGTTAATCATAAACGGCATTCCGGACAGAGAAGAAAACAAATTCTCTCTTTATAGTGCAACCGATTTAAACGATTTCAAGCGAAAATTAGCAATTTACGAAGAAATAAAAGAAAAAGTAAAAGGACAGTTTAGCGAGTATAAGCAAAATAAGCGGGAAAACAATTTCGGTAAAAAGAAACAGTTTGAAAAAAGAGAACATTGCTACAATTGCGGTAGTATCGAACATAAAAAATCAGCCTGTAATATGGGAACAAAATGCTTCGCGTGTAATGAATTTGGACACAATAGTAAAGAGTGTAGAAACAAACCATCTACAAGCAAAAAAGGGATAAACCTAGTCTATAAATCAAAAATGTGTAAACCCATACTAATAAACCAGTTGTCATGTGAAGCCCTGATCGATACGGGCAGCGACTACAGTTTTATAAAAAAATGTGTATTTGATAAACTTTCTAACGCGAATTTAAAAAAGACGGCATTATTGTTCAATGGTTTTGGTTTCGGTAAATCAACATCTCTCGGTTCGTTTAATGCATGTTTTAAAATTGATGATTGTATTATATACGGTACTTGCCATGTCGTACAAAATGTCGTGATACCTTTTCAATGTATTGTTGGTGGGAACGTAATCGCGATGGCTGAAGTTGTCATTAACGAAGGTGGTATACATTTTAGAAATACTGCATGCGAACCCTTGCCTGAGAATAATGTTTTTATTATTAATCATTGCGATAATAACGATGTTGATGTTCCCCCAGCATACAAACAAACGGTGGAATCAATGGTAATTAACTATACACCGGTAAAAGAGTTTAAAAGCCCGATCGTCATGTCCATCGTATTAAAAGATGAAACTCCTATTTACAGCTCTCCGCGCAGACTTCCATTCAGTGAACAAAAAATCGTCAAAGATCAAGTAGAACAATGGCTTAAAGAAGGAATAGTGCAGCATTCAACCTCACCCTTCGCAAGCAAGGTAGTAGTCGTCAAAAAGAAAGATGGGTCTCCTCGCGTGTGCATCGATTACCGAAAGATAAACCAACGCATGGTCCGTGATCGCTTTCCGATGCCAGTTATAGAAGAGATTTTAGACAACTTGCAAGGTGCAAATATGTTCTCCACTCTTGACTTACGAAATGGGTTTTTCCACGTATCGGTTGCCGAAAACAGTCGTAAATATACAGCGTTTGTCACGAAAGAAGGTCAATTCGAATTCTGTCGAACCCCTTTTGGTCTGGCCAACTCACCGAGCGTATTTACACGTTTTTCGAGATCTGATTGGTAAAGGAATAATTCTTTTCTATATGGATGATATTATTGTACCTTCTGCAGATGAAGCTGAAAACATAAAGAAACTCAAATCCGTGCTGCATGTTGCCCAGTTAAGTGGATTACTGGTGAAGTGGAGCAAATGTCATTTTTTGCAACGTAGAGTAGACTTCCTCGGACATGTTATTCAAGAAGGAACTATCCGACCATCGGAAGCAAAAGTAGCCGCAGTGAAGAATTTCCCGGACCCTAAGAATGTTCAGGACGTTCAATCATTTCTTGGTTTAACCGGATATTTTCGTAAGTTTGTCAAAGGATACGCCATCATATGTAAACCCCTGACAGACTTATTGAAAAAGGGTTCAACTTTCCAGTTTCAAAGGGAGGAACGAGCAGCAGTAGAAAGATTAAAAACAGCTTTAACAAATGATCCAGTACTAAAAATATATCAGCGTGGTGCACGCACAGAAGTCCACACGGACGCCAGCAAAATAGGATGTTCTGCAGTGATGCTACAAGAATTTTCGGGCGATCTACATCCAGTGTACTACGTAAGCCACAAAAACAATCCTGCCGAGCAAAAACTTCATAGTTATGTTTTAGAGGTTTATGTTGTATACCTAGCCCTAAAGAAATTACGAACATATTTACTAGGTATGCAATATAAGATCGAAACCGACTGCGCTGCATTTCAACAAACAGTTAAAAAAGAAGACTTGCCAGCTGCAGTTTCAAGGTGGGTAATGGCCATTCAAGAGTTTGACTTTATCGTGGAACATCGCAGAGGTTCTTCAATGAGACATGTCGACGCAATAAGCAGGTATCCATGGGTATTCTACATTGGTAACGAGTTGCTAACGCGAATCAGAAGAGCGCAGGCTAAAGACGACTACATTTTGGCTATAAAAGAGGTTCTTAAAAACAAAGCCTTCGGTGATTTCGTCGTTAAAAATGACGTGCTGTTGAAGGTCGTGGACGGAGATGACAAGATCGTGGTTCCCAAAGCCATGGAAGCAGAGATTGTCAAGTTGAAACATAAAGAGGGTCATTTCGGAGTGCAAAAAACGATGCATTTGGTGCTGCAGGATTTCTTTATTCAACATTTGAAAGCTAAAGTGGAAAGATGCATAAATAATTGCGTGAAGTGCATTCTGGGTAGCAGAAAAAACACCAAAAAGGAAGGACTTCTACAACCAATCGGCAAAGACGATCAGCCGCTGCAAACCTTTCACGTGGATCATATGGGACCAATGGACCCCACTGCAAAGCAATACAGATACATTTTCGCTGTGGTTGACGCATTTTCCAAATACGTCTGGATATTTCCCACTAAAACTTTAAGCGCGAATGAGGTCATACGCTGTTTAAAAGATCTTGAAGCTTGCTTCGGAAATCCAGCGCGAATTATATGCGATCGAGGTCCAGCATTCACATCTCAAGATTTCAGCAACCATTGCGAGGAAAGGAATATCGAACTCGTTCATATTACAACAGGCGTACCCCGCGGGAATGGTCAGACTGAAAGAATCAACAGAATAATCGTCGAATCGCTGAAAAAATTGTCGTCAGATTCTCCAGAGAAATGGTTTAAGTATACGCGTCGCGTCCAGATGGCGATTAATTGCAGCATTCAAAGAGCAACGGGGCGCACACCGTTCGAAATTCTCTTTGGCGTTAAGATGAGGCAGAAAGGTGACTTTGAGGTGTGCAATTTGATAGCAGAAGAAACTATAGCAGCATTCGAGGACAACCGTGAGGAAATCCGAGCAGACGTTAGGCAGCAAATTCAAAATATTCAAGCTGAAAACCGGAAGAGTTTTAACAAAAACCGCAAAGAGGCCAGAAAGTACGACATTGGGGATTGGGTTGCAATAAAACGAACTCAATTTTCAACAAAAAAATTATCATCCGAATTCTTGGGACCATACGAGGTAGTGGGAGTTGGCAGAGCAGATAGATACACCGTCCGAAAACTTTCCTCAGAGGCAGAAGGACCAGCACAAACATCTACAGCAGCAGAATTTATGAAGCCATGGGCATCCGTTTCACAAGACATATCATCAGGTTGGTCATCCGGGACGGATGACTAGCAGGACGGCCGAATGTGGTGATGGCCGCGAGTTGAGTTGGAGAGGAGTCGTCGAGCGTCGAGTCAGTTGCCGTGCAGTAGTGGAGAGTCGTAAAACGTCGCGTATCGGTGGTCAAGTGGTCGCAAGGCATTTTGAAGTCGTTGTTTTTTTTCATTTCATTGTCAAAAGTAGTTTATAATCGTTTTTCTTTTCGCTAATTTTCTTTAATAAACAACCCTGAATTATATTTTTTATTTGAGAATTCCTACATGTATGTCATTTTATAATAAATTATTAAATATGGGTTGGCCAATTTAAAATAAGGAAAAGAAAAAAACAACAATAGAATAAGTATATATGTACCAGTATTTACGGCCCTCCAAGATATTCGATACAAAAAAACCAATATTCTGAAGTTTTCGATAAATTGGGACAAAAGAGGATGCTTAAGACTTAAGCTCCAACCACTCACCTATTCTTCTGACTACGAGCGCGAACTTTCCACACATTGTAAGTAATCCAACTCGAGAAACGCACGAGTTGGGTAAGCTACAAATCATGCTTTGAAGAGAAGTTAGAAACATTTACAATATTCTAATTTAGAGACCAACTTGATTCAAAGCTTAAACATTTTATCAAAGTAGTTTCCAAATAAGATTGAACGGCAACTACTACCCTCGACAGATTAGAGAGTTAATTGCCGAAAAGCGGAGAGCGGGGGAGAAATGACACCAATCCAGAGCCCCCAGATTAAAAAAAGATTTAATACTCGGATTCTGGCACAGAAAGTTAGAAGAACTATTAAGGAATTTAAAGATTCTGAAGTTAATTTTTTCCTCCAAAATCTAAGCAACAACAGAAATACGCACTACTTATTTTGGAAAGCCGTTAAAAAGCCAAAAACCCCGTTCACTCACATTTCACCATTAACAAAAAGAATGGAAAGCGACAAGCAAAAAGCTGAAAGATTTGTAAAGTATCTATCTATATTGTTGAAGAAATTTTTAAACCAAACCCAGCGGAAAATGATTTGGTCAGTCAAGAATTATTCGAAGAAAGTGCAGAAATATGCACCACGTCGTCAGATGAGGTGGGAAAGGAAATAAAAGCTTTAAATTTAAACAAAGCGCCAAGATTTGAACTGATAACGGGTCAAATCCTCCAGCAGCTCCCAAGAAAAGTAATTTTTAGCTAACGTGATTCATCAACACCGCATTGAAATATGTTCCACAAATATGGAATGTAGCTGAAGTTATCATGACAGCCAACCCCGAAAAATCATTGCACGAAACTTCGTCTTGCTTAAGAAGCTTATCCTTGCTACCAATCATGTCCAAACTTTTCGAAAGGCCGCTATTAAAATTCCAGATCATCAATTTGGCTTTCGAGTGAAACATTCAACGATTGAATAGGTATACTGAATAAGAAACACTGTTGAAATAAAAATAAAATTAAAAATTTTAAGTAACCCCTGAGACAAAAAAAAACTTTAAAAAGTAAAAAAATAAAATTTTTCTCTTCCCTTCTCTGCCCTTTGGCTTCATTGATAGAACCTTTTAATATCTATATATATAAAAATGAATTACTGTTCGTTAGTCTCGCTAAAACTCGAGAACGGCTGGACCAATTTGGCTAATTTTGGTCTTGTATTATTTGTCGAAGTCCATGAAGGTTTAAAAAGTGAAAATATGAAAATGCTCGGAATTAAATAAAAACAACAATTTTGCTTTTCCTTCCGTTTTTGCTCCCGGAGGAACCGGAAAAACATTCTTCATTTCATTGCTTTTGGCGAGGATCAGATCACGAAATGATGTAGCTCTAGCGTTGGCTTCATCCGGAATAGCTGCGACTCTGCTAGAAGGCGGGCGAACTGCACATTCTGCCTTGAATTTACCATTAAATATGCAAATCAACACCAATTTGCAACATCTCCAAAAATAGCGCAATGGCCAAGATCCTACAGGTATGCAAATTGATTGTTTGGGATTAATGCACAATGGCCCATAAGAGGTCACTGGAGGCACTGGACAGAACGTTGAAAGATTTTCGTGACAACCAAAATATTTTTGGTGGGGCCATGATTCTGTTGTGAGGTGATTTTCGTCAGACTCTTCCAATTATTCCCCGATCAACTGTTGCTGATGAACTAAACGCATGCCTAAAATCATCATATTTGTGGCGGTACGTAAAGACACTCCAATTAACAACTAACATGCGAGTATTCTTGCAACATGATGAAACTGCAAATGTCTTTGCGAAGCAGTTGTTAGACATTGGAAATAATAAAGTCGCAGTGGACACCTCGACCGGATTCATCACATTACCCACAGATTTCTGTCACATCACAGACTCAAAAGAGGAGCTTATTCAACGTGTTTTCCCCGATATAGCGCAACATTTCAATAACCATAATTGGCTGGGTGAACGAGCAATATGGAGCGAAAAATAAAGATGTCGAGGATCTCAATGCGACCATTCAGAATTTTCGTCCGGGACAGTTGGTTTACTTCAAATCAGTCGACACCATTATGAACCAGGATGACGTAGTCAACTATCCCACGGAATTTTTAAATTCACTGTAATTGCCTGGATTAACACCTCACAATTTGCAGTTAAAAGTAGGATCAGTTGTCTTCATGCTACGTACTCGTAACATTAATCAACCTTGGCTGTGCAATGGAACAAGACTGGCTGTGAAAAAGGTGATGAATAACGTCATTGAGGCAACAATCATAAAGGGAAAATCTTGATGCCGCGTATACCGATGATTCCAATGGATTTACCATTCGATTTTAAACGCTTACAATTTCCAGTACGTCTGGCCTTTGCGATGACCATAAATAAATCGCAAGGCCAGTCGTTGGAAGTTTGCGGAATCAATTTGGAGTTTCCCTGTTTCGCTCATGGACAATTATACGTCGCGTGTTCGCGCGTCGGAAAACCGTCGTCTTTGTTTATTTGCGCACCACAAAACAAAACAAAAAATATAATTTATCAGAAAGCTTTAAATTGATTAACAGACTGTATCATAACTGTGTATGTCTGTCAATATCAAATTGAAACCTTATAAATAGCCAGTATATCAGGAAAACTCTGTTTTGTAAGTAAGCAACATCATGTGTAATTAATCGAAAATAATAATAAAACTTCATTCATACTGAGCATTTGTTTTATTAATTACGTATTGCTTTTGTTTGTTTTAAATTTATTTTATACAAAAGTTTAGATCTTTTATTTATCGATTGAGGCATTACGATTTGTATATATAGAAGTCTGCCGGGTCAGCTAGTTTTTAATATAAGTGTCGCCGCGTCGGGGGACCGCTATGTGAATTTGATTTGATTTTTGATTTCTACTAATATCTGTTAATTTCAAATTGTACGTATGAGCTTAGTTTTGTACATCAATTTATCTTACAAGTCTATCTGCAGTGTTTCGATATTGTAACACTTCTATATGAGGCGTTCGCTTGAGAGCCGTGTGCGTTGCGTTAAAATATTTTATATGGTTGTTTCGGTACTTACTTACGTTGCTTATATAGAGTAGGTCTTTATAAAGTCTAATCCATACTTTATCATTATCACTATTCTTTTTATTTGTATTCTGTTTTCTTTTATTTAATTACTCAGCAATTCCCCGACGCGGCGGCGCTTATATTAAGCTTCTTTTAATGAAATCAAAGAGCCGAGAGAAAAATTTTATTTTTTTACTTTTTAAAGTTTTCTTTTTATGTCGGGGGTTACTTAAAATTTTTAATTTTATTTCCATATTACTTTCCACAATTACCATTAAAGTATAGCCGTGTATCCATCTAATGAATTGATCATTCAGCGCCACTATACAAACTTCCCTACAAAAAGAAAGCCGATCCGAAATGAGAGACTTTTTTAATTGTATGAAAATAAATCGTGTTTATTACGTATATTACTCGCATATTGCAGTATGTATAATATAACATATTAAGAGTGAAAAGGTCAAGATATGGTGTTTTATAAAACGTTGTTATTTATTTTGTCTTAGGAATTAAATTGTTTTATTAAAATTTTATACATTTTTTTTCAAAATTAATCATAACTTCAAAACTTGAATTATAGCTGATGAGATGTTTTTTTTATTATTATTTATTCCCTTTTTATTCATTTCCTTTATTATTGTATTATAAATTATTCATCATGTTCTGTAAAGTATTTTAGGTAGTTATTTAAGTTAGCTATAAGCATTTTTGTCAAGGCTAACTCTGTTCTAAAAAATATTTTAAAAAATAAATAAAAACTGAACATTTGAGAGAAGACGAACTGTATGATAATGATTTCACTATCTGAAGGCTCGTGGGTCGGATGAGTGAAAAACATAAATGTTGTCATATTGTTTCAAATTCAAATTAGTGAAAATATTGTATGCGATTCCAAGATAATCCGTAAAAGCCCTAAATTTTCCTACAAATGGCTGGGTAAACAAAAAGTTTATACACATATGTATATAAGAAATAGAGTGGCTTGAGGAGGAAGTAATACTTAACTGCTTGTGCAATTGATTGTGTCGCATCAGTTTAAGAAGAGCTTTCTGAATCGGTCTTAACTCTTAGCTCAGGCTTTATTCGGGACAATATCCCGGCTAAAGAGGTTATTTAAAACTAACTTTTACTATTTAACATAAATAAATACTATTAAACATAAATGTACATGTGTAAATGTACAAATGTAAATGTGGTTAATATTAAAACTTACAGCATAAGATACTGGACTTATGGCTGGGATCTCACTCTGTTGACATCCTAAAGCGTTCCCCTTTTATGAGAAAATGGGTAAAAGCTCAAAAAATCTTTTAAGATTAAGTAATTGCAACAGGTTGTACACATTTTTTAAATGTTTTTTTTTAAGATGGGTGTTGTATGTGATTCGCAAGTCATTGGTGTCAGGTTAAAGAAAGCATTTAAGCATTCGTGTATGAGTACCCTTTTGTTGTCCTAGAAGCTTTTCCCATGCTCGATGATAGTTTTCTGCGGTGACAGGAATGCCTTTGATTAGATTAGCAGGTTCTCCGTCAACACTCAGTTTAAGATATTGTAGTCTCCCTATATCAGATAGATTTACGTCGTTGATTGTTCTCTTATTCATCTTTATTTAATCCTGTTTATTAACAACATTTACATTTGTGTGTGTGGTCCAGCATTCGTGCCATCTTTTCGGTGGATGTCCTTGTGCCCGCGGGCTGTTTATTGTGCCCTCTAATGCCACTTTGGACAAGCGGTTTTGAGGGATTCTTTGAACGTGGTCTCTCCACATCCTCATTCTGGTTCTCGTCCATTCCGAGATGTCATCTCTCTTGCAGATTTCTAGTATTTCGGCGTTCGCAATAGATCTTAAGATGTTCATTTCAACTGTGGTCGTTATCTGTTGGGTTGTGCTGGTGTCTGCACGAGTTTCTGCTGTATATGTTATTATTGGCCGGATGCAAGTTTTGTATATTCTCATTTTGCTGTCGATGTTCGCCATATAGCGTTTCTTAGGCAACCTGAGATAGTAGCGGCTTTGTTGGCTTGTGTTTTTACATCCTTTTTCAAATCTCTGCTGTTTGTTATATGGGAGCCTAGATCGGTGAATTCTAGGACTTGTTCCATTGGTTTATTGCTTACTGCCAATTTGCATCTTCTTGGTTCTTTTAATATAACTAATGATTTAGTTTTATCAGCTGATATTGTAGGAGATTGCTACTTTTTCAAACTTATACATAACATATCATTTTAAATTCGCCGGCTGACATGCGATAGCCAGGAGCAGCTGCTTTGACCTCTGTGATGATAGCTTCCATGATAATCTTGAAGAGGGTCAGACTGTCCTCTGGCCGGATTCCTGATGTAATGAGAATCATATTAGTCCTCATAACATTAGCGCTGATTGATGATCTGTTGTAAGTGCTCAGCTCCCTAATGATAGCTAGTACATTAGATGGAATGCCCTTCGCCTTCAAAAGTGTGATGACGTCGTGTAGTCGAAAACGGTCAAATGATTTTGTTAGGTCGGCGAAGCACATGTACGCCTTATCATTTACATGTACTTCTTCGGCTTCCTGCAAGAAACCTTCGTACATAAAACATACTGCCACAATTTATTCATGTCATTCAGGTTGCCTGATGAATTGAAGCATAGAGGATAAAATTGTATGTTTAGGGTATGCTTGCTGTCATTTGATATCAAACATTTCAGGAAAGGGAAAAAAGGACAATGCAATTGTCTCGGAGGTTTCTACTTGTTTTGCACGTAATCCTAAAGGAAGTATTAGAAAGTACAGCAAAAGTGAAAAAGTAATAGCTTCGTTGACATTCCTAATGCGATCCAAAACTACAATGCAAATATGGGTGGTACAGATAGAATGGACCAGAACGTAAACACACATTACACAATTCGTGGAAAAAAAAGTGGTGGTGGTCATTATTCACATGGATGCTGAACGTTTCAATACAAAATGCTTGGTTGCTTGCGTGGTGAAAAAACTGCAAAGAAATTTATGTCAAAAAAATGTTCGTTGAGATTTTACCACGCCCTATTAATTGCAAGCGAGAAACCCTGCAAAAACCAGCAACAAGCCGAAACTACCACATAAATGCAAATGATTGGATTTGACGAATATGAGTCACTATGCTACAAAAACTGAAAAAAAGGAGATGCGCTGGAGACAACTGCGAGTCAAAAGTCAGGACAAAGTGCTGTAAGTGCAACGTTGGTCTAAATATGTACGAGTATGTATTAGTTTTTTTCTGCCATATCATACTATACAAAGTGAATGCTTTTTTAAACCTTGAACTTTTTTAAAAATTTAACTTTTCTTTAAATGTGTAAATTATAATCTCATGAATACTATAAATAGTATCTATTATCATAAAGAAAAAATATTGTTTAAAAAAAAATTATCTATATACATACATATGTACATATTTTCTCATATGAGGTGCATTAACAATTTTTCTTAGTACCTTGTTTTGAAATCGTTGGATTATGTGAACGTTGCTTTTATTGGTACAACCTCAAAGTTGAATACCATATGTCCATATGGGTTTTACTTGCTTGCTTACTATGGTTTCACTTGCTTGTAAAGCTAAATTTTGTTATATGTTGATAGTCTAGATTTTCTTCCTATCTTCCAGTACAAGAATACCAATCTACTCTCTTTTTTTTCTTGACATGGGCGAAGTTTTGCATCCAAAGTCATACCAAGATACTTTGTACAATTTGCATACGGTATGGCTTGGTTGTTAATATACACTGGTGGTCTACTTTTTTGTTTGTGAAATCAACATGTAGGTACTGACTTTGATTCATTTAATCGTATTCGCCATTTTCTTGTCCAATGTTGAATATGCGAGATTGCCTCTTGTAGTTTACGAGTTGAGTCCACATTATTTTCCGAAACTGTCATTAAAGGCGTGTCATCAGCAAATGTAGCAATCGAGTTGTATTCTTATGTTGGAATATCGTGGGTATACAAGAGATATACATAATATTGGGCAAGAACACTCCCTTGGGGTACACCCCCTTAGGTATCTTTAGGCTCCGAATATGTCATGAATGCAAATGTCACTTTTTTCAGTCTGTTTTGTAATTGCCTATCTTCATCCCGTCCTATTTAATCTTTTGAAGTAAAGCCTTGCATTCAATATCCCATTCACAAGTGTTCATTCGCCTTATGTACATGAAATACCAGTCCAAGTGAAATCAAAACCTAATTTCCCGAAGGAAAGTCTCGCTCAACTCAACTAGAATAAACCGCGGACAGCCTTTTCACCGCCAAAGGGTAAACTGAACAATCAAAAATTCCCAGCATTTTCCAATCACGATCGTGCACTTCATAAGCACTAACTCTGGCCAACAATTAAGCGCCAGTCGATGAGGAGAACAATAAATATTTCTGCTATCACCTTCAATCGCTTACCGCAAGCTTCATGGCGTACAGAGTTGTAAACAGCAGAGTTTATCAATGAGACGAACTTCGCGTTACGAGTATCACCATAATCATTCGCATCATCATTACCTTCGACGGATACATAGACGGTATAGTGAAATGAAACCCAAATACTCCGAATCCATGAGCACGATTGTAAGATGCACATATGTACTGCGAGTGAATACAACGTGATTCCATTGCATTGTAGTTCTATTGATGTTGATCATCGGAAAAGAAACTCAGTTTACAGCAAATGACGTAGAGCACGAGCACAAAAATGGACGCCAATATCGAGCACGTCTGGCCTATTTCCCTACAGAGACACATAATAGATACGAGAGACAGGTTAGCAATAACCCTGTTCAAAGAATTCACAGCAACTCATTGCTAAACCATCAATGGTGTTTGGTACTTGTCGCCCGACATTTTCTTAGATTATCGATGTAATTGTCACACATTCGAACATCTTTAATTCAACAACTGCGACCATTTGTAGAAAGCATAAAAGTTTTTCATGTTGATACTCGTACAATCGAAGCTGTGCATAGGTGAGTGGTCTTCCAAGCCAAGTAATAGCTTGAGTTGACGTGACAACGGGCCCACATGCAATGTAAGTAAGCAGCCGAATGTAGTAGCAGCAAAAGAAGATACGAAGGAAAAACAACAAGTATTCTTGTATGTATGTATAAGTACGAGAAGATATCTGTATCCGTATCGCGAGTACGGATACCTGACTAACTTACCAGACGCTATGTGCTGTATGAATGACAAATGAAGGCGACCTGTTTGCATGCAAATGAATACCTTTTTACATTTCTATGAGCCGTCAGTAGAGTGTCGCCATTTGTCTCCGAGGATACAAGAACGCGCTATTGTTATCAGTAGAAGTCGGTAGACTAATGACACACAAGTAACGAGGAAATTCGTTCGATATGTACACAGATCTACATTTCTTGTTGTATTGTATATTAAATAATTTTTCCTCTGATTATCTCAAATTGAGTCATTGACGAACTGAAAATATAAAAGCTCATTGATTTTGAAACGTTCCAGTAATATACAAATGAAGGCATAGGAGGAGGTTTCGGAAATTATTCTTATTCACATGAGAGTCACGGAACGAGTGACAGTGAAATGCCTAAAAACAAATAAATCTTACAATTAGTGTTAATACTCAGTGTGTATTTGATTTGCTTTAAAATCTTTGTGATGGATTTAGAAACCATTTGTCATGTGTTTGAGAATGAATTGGACAAAATCACAATCACCTGTCGCTTTCGAATAACTTGCTACCACACATTTTCCGCATTCACATCGTTCAATTCGCGGTCAAGAAACAAACACATGCTAAATATAAAAAAAAAATTCCATACCCACGTCAACATTAATACCGACTTCAGTTCCAGCCGACATGCCAGCATTCTACGATCACCACTTTTTTCCTTTTTCTGTCGCTGTACGCGGATCAAATTGAATCTTTATGGAAAGTTCTCATCACTTAACGTCGCGGTTCTGACTTTCTCTTAATTCTTATGCCGTGTGTATTGCTTTTTAGAGGTCAACTTTGTAATCAGTTAGATCCTTCAGCCGAACATTCCCCGCGACGATACGTCTGGTGTCGTACGAGCGCATGCGAAACAAGTGCGTGTATCACACTGATTCCTTTCTACCAACAACAGCAACGGTTACGATCGAAGACTGTAGTCGCGACGAAGACTGTAACGACGACGTACTGACTACGGTGATATCAGAAACCAGAGCACAGAAACTATGTTCACGTATCCGTTCTTCGCTTTCGATCAAAGTTAAGCCGCACATGGAAGGCTGGACCCAAATGGGTATTATGTAAATGATCTGTTCTTCCTCTTCCAGCGAGCAGACACTTTGTTGTTCCATTAAGGTATTGAAAGCGACAAAATATCTCAAAACCCGGTAAACAGGTTTAGGCGGTGAGGTGACCTTATTAAACCTGGTTCTATTATACATATATATTATTTTATAATTGCATATGCCTGGTTGCATCGGCGCAGGAAGGATGGCTTTAGGGGCTTGAAACCGAGTCACTGAATTTCGGTAATACGATTTACTAGCTGCGACATATAATTTCAAAGTAAATAAAAACAATTCAGGGCACAGGTACATCATCGTTGTGGTATTGGGAGCAGTGAAACGAGTTCCCTAGACTGAAAGGGATATGAAGCTCCGGAGAAAGCTGTTTCCTCATATGATTGTGTACAATTCCTTTTAACCATCGAATTTAGGTAGGACTGGAAATCGGGGTAGATATATTTTTCCGAAGGAATTAAACTTTATATCTCTCATACTTTTTTCTTTGTCTCCATAGCAATTACTTTCTATACAAAAAAGATGAAAAAGGGAAATGTGATTAAGATTGATTACAAATTGTAAGCCAGTTTAAAGTTTACAACCCAATTGCTAACAGAGGATACATATGTTATACTCAAGTGTAATGACGCCATCAGCATATATACCAAACATTTTTCCTAGGGTGTTATATTATCTGTATCATACAAAGAAGGAATCAGTGAGGTGGAAATGGAAAGTGCTAAATCAAAATCCACATAGGGTGCTTTACATTATAATTAGGGGATACAAGGATATAAGCAAAACACTAGAGAAATGGTGAGAACGATTATACTGACTCAGTGTAGGAGACGACATCTATAGATGCCACTCAAAGAGTGATATACTCGTACATGCAGTTAGCAAAGGACAAAAGGTTAGCTCCCGGGTTGCAGCAGGACTAGGAGCGTCATTGCAGTGGTTGCACAAACGGATTTATTCTACTAGTATCTACTAAAGAAACAATCCAAGATTACATCCAAAACATAGTAGGAATTTATGTGCACTTCGAAAGTACATACAGAGCTAGAGTTCCTAGAAAAAGGCAAATTGCGCCAGATTTTCGTCTCAGTAATATTTGCTTGACTCAAAATTCGACAGGCATTTTCAGATAAAATAGTTGAACGGTAAATGGAGAAATTTACCTTGGCCTTGAAAACCTAACCAATATAAACCATACAAATTGAAATCCCTAAATCCATTTAATGGTTTACCACTTCAAAAAGAATGATTCTTTGTTTCTTGAAAAAGAAATTCTACACTTGTTACCGGTACTTACTCGAAAGTTCAGAACCTCGCTCAACACCGTTCATCAAGCCTCATGTCATGAGTATGTTCCTTTAATTTTTCGCTCTGCTGTTTCATGTCTTCTGGATCTACCCGTATATTGTACTGCGATATACGGCGCGGCTTTTGTGAAGGTCTTTTTACTACGGGTTTACCACTCATTATTCGTTTGACTGTTCGTCCACTATCCATTTGTTCCACGTGTCCTGCCCAACTATGTCTTCGTGATTTTATTACTTAGCTAAAGCTTGGGCCTAAATAGAGCTCCTCGAGCTCTTAATTGTGTAGTTCTTCGCAAATCTTCACGTATCTCAAAAGTTGCAGATAATACATTTCCTATTTTAACTAAAACTTTCTTACCTGTAGGCATACTATCAGTTTTATCAACTTTTTCGGGACTTTTTTCCATTGGTATACAGAGTCATATGCTATTTTAATATCTATGAATAGTTGGTGAACTGTTTCGTGGGATTCTCATTTCTTTTCTTAAAGATGTCGTTGTGATGTGCCATGAAACTTCTTTGTTAATTTTTCTCCTGCATATTTTATCATTTCCGTTAGTATTAAACCGATTCCTGCGGCCTTGTTATTCTTAAGCCGATGAATTTCTTCTTTTACTTTTTCACTGATTGGCGTTTCCACTGGAACCTCTGCTGTGTGAATACCATCGTTTTTCATTGCTGCTGGCACTCAATGTGCATTTGGCAGTCTATCGAAATACCTCCCCAATTGGGCTGCAAGCCTTTCGGTGTTGAAAATAGCCCATTATCGTTGCGAAAAAGTCTAAGAACACTACGGGCATTTACTTTTTTACTTTTTCCTCGCATTCTTCGTCGATCCAGAGCTCTGGGGTCTTTGCAATAGCCTAGTTTATTTTTCGCTGCTTTCTTCGATACAATTTTTATTGTTTCGTCATTAATTTCTATGCCATCTAATTTTTTATTGGGCAAATCGGTTCGGATTTTCGTCCTGATATTGATGCTGCCCTATCTGTGTCCTTTAACTTTCCAAATTTGAATTTGTTTATACCTTGCTGGGTTCAACGTATCTAAATTTGGATTCGGCCTTTAATTTTAGCCCTTTTTACTTTCCCTGGAGGGAAGTAAATGTTACATTTATACCGAAAGCAGGAAAAACCTCCCACACAAATTCAAAAAACTACAGACCTACCAGTCTTTCTTCCTTTCTTTTAAGGCCGCTAGAGAGACTGGTGGACCTGTAGATTCGCGAAAACCTATACAGCTCAAACAGCGACACAGCTCTACGCACGATAGTTGTAGCCAATAGTTCTTAGCCCATTTGGAAGAAGAGTACTCAATAAAACAGGGTTATACAAGTCCGGTTGAGGAAGCGATTAGATCTTTGGCAGCAGTTGAAAATGGGGTTATACCGAAAGTAAAGCCAAATCAAACTCATACGAATGAGATTTCAGTCAATTATGGGCAATTTATATTTGGCTGATAACAGTTTTCATATTCGCCTTGATGAAGGTCAACCTATAGTTATTGATGGTATACCTACATCTACAGGATGTTTATCTAGTTGTAGTGATCTAACAAAGTTAGTACCACACTTTAATAGTGATGCGCTAAGAGCACACAAATTCATACAAAATTCTGATTCGGCTATGCATATAGCATTTCCATAACAGAAACCATGGTGTTAGTTTTAATCAAAAGTAGAATTTCAGGAAACGCTGAAATACTTTTAATGAATAGTAATTTTTTTTAAATAAACATACGTGTATTCAAGTTTACAACTTCATTTGGAAATGACTTGATTAAGGCAGGAATTTAATGAAACAGTCATTCAATTTACTCAGAGATGTGAAACTCTCACACGTCGGCATATACAAGTTCTATCCCGATTGCCTCAGGATTAAAGAAAAAAATCGGAACATTCGTAAACACTCAACGACCATAAACATTAGCAACTAGCTATGGAAGAAAAAATCCGGTTAGTTTAACATAACATAAAAATGAAGAAATTTAAGCTATAAATCATGTGAAAGGTATAAAATGTTATACTTGCGGGCTTAAAGGTCACATGTCGAGAAACTGTTTTAAGAACAAATCTATTGCAAAAAATCAGAGCAATGGATTAGATCAGAGGAATAGATTCTAATCATCGTCATACTCGAAGAAATAATGGTGATGACAGTGATGAAGAAACATGTCACTAATAAAAGTGAAAATAGAAGTGAATAAGGAAACGTATCAAATTTTTGACTAGACGGTTAGTTCAGGAGGCGGCTATTTCGTCAGTAAAGTTAGGAAGTCCTCATGTTGATATGATATACAAAAATAAAGTATTTAAAATGTTGATAGATACAGGTGCAGGAGTATCATTATTAAAATAAAAAATGCATATTTGAACAATTGTTTTAAAAGGAATCGGTAAAAATAACAGAAGCGCGCTTGGAAGTGTCAGAATAAATATAGAATCAACAGAAGTTATTTTTAATGAATTTAAGTTTTATATAATTACTGAAGATGTATTGAGTTAGGAAATGATTTCCTACATTATCGATTGTGAAAGCAGGATTCTCAGAAAGTAAAAAGTTAATATTAAAATATAGAGATGACTTCAATATTCAATACATTGCTGAAACGGTAGGATCAAACTGCGTTTATAAACGTATTGAATGTGGAAACTGTTCAAATGTGCTTACAGCGTCTATGTCCACTCAATGCAAAACAAAAGATATGAATGAAGTTAACAAAGATGGTGAAGAATAGATACTTGAGTACAAGAAAGAAAAGAAAACGACTTTTTTAAGAGATTTAAATGAAATTAAGGAAACTGAACAAACGTTGGCTGATAACGACCAGAACACCGAGTACAAATGTAATGAAAATATAAACCTATCGGCAAGTCTCAGTCGTTAACTCAACCAACACGTTTGCAGGCAAACAAAATAAATGATATTGTAAGAAGAGAAAAATATTTTGAGGTTTTAGGAAATCTCAGAATAGATCACTTAAAGGAAGATGACGAAATAAGAACATTAAAGGAAATATTAAAAGAATATAGTGATATATTTAGCTTGTTTTTTATTTTTGTTGAAGGCTTCTACTATCTGTTGGAGCACTCAGATAAAAATACTGGACCATTGTAATACCAGACAGACACCTTTCTTTATTGTATTTTCCCCGTTGTCTGGAGAAAAGTGAGGATGGGCTTCAGTGATGTAGAGCTAAGAGATTCGGCACTTACTATGTCATCTCTAAGGGTGCGCCACCGTGCGCGAGCGAAAGCGGGACACTCGCAGAGACAGGTAGCACAGGTAGGCGTCTCACTGATGCCAAGCACGTAGAGATGCTTGGCAAAAGTGTAATGGCCCGTAATGACGCCCGCAAGCCTTCTGCAATCATTTCTGCTTAAGGATAAGAAGTATGTTGCGGACTTCTTGCAGACATCAGGGCGCACGCGCCTAGTCATCCTGCATCCTGGTTATTCCCTGTGTGCATTAAAGACCCAATCGTTGATGTCGGATTTGATCGTGGAAGCAGGTATACCTGAGGCGGGTTCAGGTCCTGAGAAAGTCTTTTCTGAGCCCCCTCTAGCGAGCTCATCTGCGATCTCATTCCCTGCGATCCCAGAGTGACCTGGGAGCCACACAAGCCTTATTGAATTTAGTCTTCCGACTTTATTCAGAATTCATGAGTTCATGTACTAATTTGAAACTGAATAGAGGGTGGGACACAGCCTTAAGTAAATCTTGGCTGTCATTGCAGACGCATATACTTTTTCGCTTCCACCTGTGCTTTGCAACATAGTGCATGGCCATTGGGATTGTGTAAATCTCTGATTGAAAAACAGACGCATATTTTCCTAACGAGAAGTGCAGTCGAATGTTTTCGCGCTCAAAGAAAACTCCAGCGCCGGACTCTTGCCCAATCCTGGAGCCATCTGTGAAGTACGAAGACATTCCATTCCAGGTTCAATGTCTGGCCAAAGTCAGTCCTGACGCCGTGGAAATGTGAGTGTTAAATGACAGTGCAGTAGGATGGCAGGTATCATTGCGTCAGAAGGCATATCAATGAGACAGGGGTCATTGGATATTTCTCACCCGAGTATACCGTCACTCCAATGCGAGTTGTACCAAAAACTATTTCGCTTTAGGCGAGACATAGTTTTCAATTTCAGTGCGCATCCTCTGATATATACATATATGTAAAGGGGTGTAAGATTCATCATAGCATCTAGAGCAGCACCCGGTGTGCTGGGAAAAGCCTCCGTGCAGCTGAGACAGGCCGCTCTTTGGACTTTGGTGAAGGAGTCTCCAACGTTTCCGTGTTCCACCAAACAAACGATGCATATGAGATTATCGGTCTTATCATTGCCGTGTAGATCCAGAGGACCTTTTTTGGCGATAAGCCCCATGTTTTGGCACAGGCACCTTTGCATTGCCAAAAAGCTGACAGCGCTTTGGTGGTTTTGAGCTCAACATTCTTTGACCAAAGAAGCTTGCTATCTAAGGTACTTAGCTTCCTCGGATATCGATGGATGTGAATGCCTTTTAGCACCAGCTGAGTAATGCCAGTATTTTTCCTCCTTCTCGTGAAGAGAACGACATCAGTATTAAAAGGATTTACCGACAGCTTATTGCTCGTGCACCAGTCGTCGATCACATCTAGCGCCGCCTGCGTTCTGAGACAGACAGTCGCTAAACATGAGCCGTCAGAGAGAACAGCAACATCATCCGCATAGGCCTGGACATAGATTCCAGAGGCATTGAGAGCATCGAGCAGAGAGTCGACCACCATGCACCATAACAGCGGAAACAAGGCCCCACCTTGGGCAGCGGGCAGTCCCTGTTTACTCCAGAGTTGACTCATTGTTCGATGCCTGCATCAGCGATCAATGTCCTGTGCACAAGGATTGCTAATATCGAAGGGCAACTTTGCGTACGTGCAACTCTACTAGTCTCGCCATGCCTTTCAGCAAGAAGGATGTTAGTCTAAAACTCTTCGCGAGTGAGTAATCTTCTTTCCCTATTTTGGAAATAAAGACCACTTTCACCGCGCGCCAAGGAACATAGGTATATAGGCAAGTGCCAGGCTGGCAGTGAAAATTATTTTCAGATTCTTATACCTTTTTGCAGCATAACAGGGCATATCCCAAGGGGAACGCCTCTTTCTCCTTCTTTTTTGGCACTTAACAGTGGCAATCTGCAGTACGTCCCAATTCTGGGGCTCGTTCAGCCTTAGCGGTTTCTCGTGCCGCGCCATCGTCGGCGGGGCCTCTGTTGTTTGCACCACTCATGCTCAGTCCAACCAGGTGGTCGGACAATGAGCCGCAGGAGTCGGTGTTCCGGGCTGCCGGAAAGTTGGGAATGAGTGGTGGGGTGTCCAGAATCCTTGCCCCGGCCGCGATCAAGTAGATCGCGGGCGGATTTCCGCTATTGCGGGTGCCACCTGGAGTATGTCCATCCATTTCATTCCCCCATTTCATTCTCTCATTCATCCATGTTAACTCGAAATTCTCCTGGTCTTAGTTCGAGGTCATTGCCCTCTTAAGCCCCTCCGCCACTCGAAGAGCGGATGATGAGGAGAGCGAAGAAGACATTTAGCTTAGAAGAAAAAACAGGAACAGCCGTTGCAGAACATTTTATAAGAACTATAAATGAAGTACCCATAAAGACAAAGACGTACCGATACTCTAAAATACATGAAGAAGAAGTGAATAGACAAAATCAAAGAAATTTCTGGCTGATGGAATTATTGGTTCAAAAAAATATAGAATGGTAATTGATTTCTGAAAACTCAATTTCTAATTACTCAATTCCGAGTATTCAAGAAATGTTAGATAAACTTGGCAACGCCAAATGCCAAATATTTTACCACTCTAGATTTAACATCCGGGTTTCATCAGATACCCTTAAGCAAAGAAAGTGTTTAAAAAACAGCATTCTCAACACCTTATGGTAATTGAATTTTTTCGCATGCCATTCGGTCTAAAGAATGTGCCTGCACGTTTTTAGAGAATGATGAACAACATTCTTAAGGAACTACAAGGTAAAGATTGTTTCGTATAATTAGACGTAGTAGTTTTCGCAGAAACACTACAGCAACACAATGAAAGGTTAATAGCAGTTCTAGACAGATTAAGAAAAGCTAACCTTAAAATACAATTAACTAAGTCAGAATTTTCGGAAGAAAAGGTAGAACTTACAAATCAGAGAGGAACAAAAAGTTTCCTAGGCATGATTGGATATTATAGGAAATTTGTCCCAAACTTCAGTACAATTGATAAACCCTTATACGCCTTATTGAAGAAAAATGTACCTATTAATTGGAAACAGGAAAAGAAAGAAAGTTTTATAGAACTAAAAAATAAGTTAAAGGAATTTACCATTTTACGCTATCCAGATTTTAATAAAGAGTTTTTATTTACAACTGATGCCAGTAACATCGGTGTAGAAGCAGTTTTATATCAGGGATATGAACTAGACATTGAACAATGCAGAGTTTAACTATAATACGACGAGAAAATAATGTTTAGCCATCGCATCGTTTGGGCTATTCAACAGTTCCGACGATATATTTATGGACAGAAATTTAAAATTAAAACAGATCATCGCCCACTAACATAGTTGTTTAGAGTAAAATTGGAAGAATACTCATATTCAATTCAATAGAATACAAGAAGGGTGTTGATAATGTTGTGGCTGATGAATTAAATAGAAATGTGTATCCAATAGAACACAAAATATAAATGATGATCCAGAAGTTGAGAATAATTTAAAGGAAACTTTTGGTAGTGGTTCGATGAAGAGGGACCATTTTGAGAAGAATTTATGAAGATGAATGTGATCAAAATAATCAAGAGATTTCGAAAGATGACAGCGAAATAGGAGTAGAAGTCATTAGCGGTCGAAATCAGCAAATCCTTAAAGAGAACCATAACGGTCTGATTAATGGTCAAGGAGGGCAAAAAGCAATCATTTCTAGAATTAAAGAAAAATGCTTTTGGAAAGGTTTGAATAAAGACGTTACTAATCGATTATGTGAGCAAATGTCCAGAATGTTTACGACAAAAAATTAATATAAATCCAGGGAAAAATCCCATGAAAATAGTTTCTAGTGCAGATTATAGTTTAGAAAAGGTATCAATGGATTTAACAGTTCTTTACAAAGAGGGAAATAAAACGCTTTATAGTCTTACTATTCAGGATGATTTAATTCTTCTTCTTCTTCTTTTCCTTTTTATCCTGGCGTCGTTATGGTCAGAAGTGTAGGACCATAACCTTCCCACTTAACTGCATTCCTACTGGTCCGCTTGTGGGGTCCGCCGGTTTGACCTCAGAAAGTAGCGGCAGGCTTCCCGGTTTGGGATTACTTCATCGCTGAGGCCAATCAAATGCTGGTGTTTTTGCATTTGTTTGCACCAATTGTTTTTCGGCCTGCCTTTTTTGCGTGTTGAAATTGGAATGTTGATTGATAACGCCTTTTGGACGGGGTTCAAAGGATCTCTCCTTTGAACATGGCAATACCAACTGAGTCGGTCGCGCTCTATATTTCTTGTGATGGTTTCTTTTACGTGGAGGCTTCCTCGGATCTTTGAACTTCTAATTCTGTCACGCTTTGTTACTCCCGCTGTCATGTGAAGCATCTTCATCTCAGTTGCCGTTAATTTGCTCTCATACTTTTTGTGCATTGTCCAGCATTGTGAACCGTATGTGAGCGCCGGACGTACAACTGAAGTGTAGAGTCTTCCTTTCAGCTTAGGAGGCATTTTTCGATCACAGAAGATGGCGGAGTTTTCCCGCCACTTCATCCACCCTACGCTTAATGTTCGATGTCGTCATCACAAGTTGCTTCTCTATTAATCATAGATCCCAGATATTTAAACTTTTCACACTTGGGAAGCACTCTTCCATTCAAGTAAATGTCTGGAATAGGCTGATGAGGGTCAGAGAACGGGCAGCACAGATACTCTGTCTTCTTTGAACTAATACGATACCCGTGTCCCTCAAAAATGTCCACCCACACATCAAGTGCTCGTTGTAGGGACGCCTGATCATCACTTATAATGGCCCCATCGTCAGCAAAGAATAGCTGGTGCACATTGGGGTGCAGGATGATTTAATTAAATATATAAAATATGTACCTATTCAAGATAAAGGAAACTGTAGCAAGAGCATTTACAGATGAATGGATACTATATTTCAGTACATTTCCAAAACTAATTCTGACTGACAAAGGAGGAGAATTTATAAATTAATTATTAAGAACTAGTAATATGTATCCGCAAGCGAACGGATACGCTGAAAGATCACATGGAGAGAATATTTAAGACTCATGATAAAGGATAAATCAAAACCTGAATACTCAAAATTATTCAGATTTGCGGCATTTTGTCAAAACGCAACGGTGCACAATAGCACGGAATTTACACGACATGAAGTAATTTTTGGTAGGAAAGCAAATACTCCTTACGAGTTTAGTGGTTTGAAAATGTACAGAGCAGTATAGATTATGTAAAAGAATTACAATTAAAATTGATAAGGTTAGAGTCCGATGTCAAACCTAATTTATTAAATATGAAACAACAAGCAAAAAGAAGATACGATAAGAGATTAGGGTCCAAAATAGGAGAATACAAAGTAAATGATTATGTTCTGATCGAGAATATTAGGGCAGACAAACAGAGTGAGAGATTCCTAGGACCATTTAAGGTAATAAAAGCTTTTTAAGATCACATAATTGTCAAAAGAAATAAAAAAAATAATAAGCATAATAAAAGCAGGATTAAGCCAATGTTGAACTGAAACACTTGGATACTGAAACTTTGACAGACGATGTTATATGTTTACTTGTGTTTCAGGTTAATCTTTTGGATAATGCAGCCGGCGTTCAGTATTAAGATTGAAAATATTGATTCAAAAGCGATATACTTCAAAAGAGAAGGAAATGTTCGGAAAACTAGTGGTCACATCTCTGTAATCAACACTTTAGATATCACCGAAATAGCAACAAGCGTCGATGAAATAGTTAAACAGTCTGAAGGATTGGGTTCTATATTTATCAAACATAAATTGGAATGTAGTGAAATACAATCTGAGGTTCTAAAACATACATCTCGTATAGATAGAAGATTATACGCCATATATGGTTTATTTGGATAAGATCAAATAGAAACCGGAGAGGTCTTATTAATATAGTAGGTAGTGGATTGAAAGTTCTTTTCGGTCTTTTTCTACTTAAGAAACATATATTAGCACTAATAATGAGACTTTCGCTTATGTCAATAACGACAAATATAACTTTGGATTAGATGATTGTCTTAGCACTAAATTAGACAATATTAAAACAAATTCCCCTAACAAAAATAAAAGGAAATTTAAAAAAATTTAATGATCTCAATTTTAATGATCTCACTGAAAAATGAAGAGAGTTTTATTGAGAATTTACTAAAACCAATACCTACAAAAATACAAGGAACAGAATTTTAAAATTTTGCTGTAATATTGACGATTTTTATTGCATATATGATTATTAAGATAGTTTAAGATTATTTAAGTTAATAAGATAGTATTTTTTCACAATCGTTTTAATAAAAGAAATGGTATCGTAATCCTGTAATAGAAATAGAAAAGATTATACATTACTTCCAGAGGCGGATTTATATATAGGCAGACAAGGCAATTGCCTAGAGCGGCAGCTTCAGGAGGGCGGCAAATTTTCAAATTAAAATTTTTTTTTTGTGCAAATAATAAATAAATAAAATTAATAAAATACATGTAATAATTATATTTAAAAACCGCTTTTCATTTTTAATATTTTTTTTTTTTACCTACAAATATTTTTTCAAGTTGTATATAATACTAGCTTTTGCCCGCGGCTTCGCTCGCGTTAAATTCGGGGTAACACGGTTCCCCTTTCCTGATTTAGAACACAGAAGAGAACTCGGAACAGAATGTTATTTTAATACGTTACTCTAGACAATATTATATGTCTTTCCATTTGGGGATATAATGTAAAGATTCTGGGCATTGGACACGCGAACATGCTACATACAATCAATTGTCCATGGGAAAAGCACGGCTTTTCTAAGTTTACCCCAGCCACCTTTAATGTTTGACCTTGCGCTTTGTTAATGGTAATAGCGAAACTAAGCTAAAGAGAAAATTGTAGCCTTTTAAACTGGAACAGGAGATCTGTAGGAATTATTGGGATTTGTGGTATCATTACATTTTCACCCTTTCCTACGCCGGTTAAGATAGTGGCGCTAATGATATTGCGGCCAAGTTGTGTGACACGAAGTTTCGTCCCGTTACATAATCTCGGGGCATCTTAATTTCGCATAAGCATGACTGGGACGCCTAGTTAATGTTAATGTCGAGTTAATGTTTTTTACGTGATATTAGACAGTTTGTCAAGTGAGTTGAAAAAACGTTTGAAATCTTATAAAATTTATGCCGAAAAATTTCAATGGATTTCCAATATCAAGAATTTAAGTTTTGATGAAATTAAAGAAAAAGCAACATTTTTAATCAAATTATACCCCGAAGATTTGGAAGAAAACTTAATAAAAGAGTATATTCATTTTAATACCTTAGATATTGAAATAAATCACGATAAAAAGTCTAAATTGAGTACAGAGAAAACACCAGGTTTTTTATTGAAATGGATTAGAAAAACAATTTTCAAACAATCTATCCGAATATTGAAATAGCACTTCGAATGTGCGTTTGTACTGCTGTCATGAATTGCTCTGGAGAAAGATCACTTTCGGTGTTGCAACGCATAGAAAATCATTTGAGAACTTCGATGTCCCAAGAAAGATTAAATGCACTGTCACTCTAACATATAGAGAATGAAATAACGGAGGCTATAGATTTTGATAGTTTGATTGAAAAATTTGCTATAATGAAATGTAGAAAAAAGAAATTTTAAATATTAAAAAAGTTTTTGAAAATTTATATTTTTTGCATTCTTCTTTCTTAAAAATGTTTATATATTTATCGAATTACTTATTTGCATGTGGGGAAGGGGGTGGTGTGGAAAAGGCGGCATTACTCCATTTGCCTAGGGCGGCATCAAGTTAAATCCGCCTCTGATTACTTCAATAAAGAACGTCTTACGTCGAGAGTTGATGTATAAACTTGTTAAAATTAAGAACACCTTCAACATAATGTTTTCAACTTTATTACATACTACATTGTATATGTGTCTAATTAATGTTTTATTATGTTTATAAGAAAAGTATGTAAAACAATGATATTGTTTTTTTGTTTAACTTCCCAGTGGGAAGTTTTTGTAATGGAGCCGATTTCCGATTGCCGATCCAAATCCAACGTTTTTATAGAGATGTCTGTGTGTGTATGTACATATGTACGTATGTGTGTATGTGTGTTCGTAATAATTTTTCGTCTCGATTATCTTGAGAACCAAAGATGATATTAACATGGAACTAGAAACATTAGACGCCTAATTACATAACATAGAACTGAATGAATTTTCAGCGAAATCGGGCCAGCGGTTTTTTTTTTTTAACGAGAAAACCAAGAAAAATGGCAAACAAGCTGAATTTTAAAATGAATGAAGTGCACACTTTATTCATGCAGATTTTAGATACCTTCATATTCACATTGTTATTATTGGGTATTTTAGCAAAAATGCAATCGGAGTTGTGAAAAATGTCATTAAAGAAAGTTATAAAAAAAACAACACTTTTTTTCTACAACAACGCCAAACTTATATCAGGTTTGGAAGTATGTATAGCATCGGTAAGGATATAGCAATTAATAATATAATATTGTTATTAATAATTAAATACTATTAATTATTAATAATTAAATATTATTAATAACAATTGAATATTGTTAATAACAATTGAATTTTGTGAATAACAATCGAATATTGTGAATAATAATTGAATACAGTTGAAAAAAAATTGATATTGTTTGTAACAGTTGGATATTGTTGATAACGTTTAGAGAATAGTGTCGATAAATTTTTGCTTATAATAAAACAAAGTTTTAATAGTTCAAATAAAGTGTCTGTAATGATATCGTATACCGATACAAAAAATTGAACAATCTTTTTGCAAGTAAAGGTTGATTTATTATTATGTAATTCATACAAAAAAATGTTTTGAAAAGAACAGTCGAAAACTACTATTATCATGCACGTTTAATAATTGAGAAATAAACGATGTCTGAAGGCCCGGTTGTAAGTAGAAGTTGTTAATTATAAAAAAAAAAAAAATTAAATAAATTTAAAATTATAATAATAATAAATAATAATAAAAAAAAAATTGTTCTTTCATTCTTTTCACTGGGAAGTTAGTCGTGTGGACCTTACGGTTCACACCTTGACCACTTTTTTTTATAGGGTTCGTGCAGGTTCAAGAGTGTACGCTCTTATGGTGTTTGTCACACAAACTGGACAAATGGTTTGTGTCGAAGATGATTGTTGCTCTCGATCCTATCTAGAACAACCACCCCTGCAGATTAGGGATAGGATTTTTTTTTGAGAGATTCGACTGAATTTGTCGCTTTGGTTGTAGTTCACAGTAACTATTTTGTTTTCATGTATGAATTTTGAATTGATATTATACTGCGAGTGCTATGCCTTCGTCAGCACTTTTTTGATCATCTCTCATTCACAACTGATGTTGTTGCACAGTTTTTCCGTATAGGAATTGTTCTTGACTATGGACAGACTTGAACTACAGATCTTCGGCTCAACAGTCGGTGATGATTACCATTGCACCACGACCATTCCCCATTTTCCTTTTTTCCTTTCCTTTCCTTTTAAAGAGGTGAGATCTTAGACATTCACGGCGGACCCCACAAGCGGACCAGTAGGAATGCAGTTAAGTGGGAAGGTTATGGTACTACACTTCTGACCATAACGACGCCGGGATAAAAAGGAAAAGAAGAAGATCTTAGACATTCACGTGGGTGGCGTTATACGAATTAGCATTTACACATAAACCGGAGGTCGTAGATTCCTCTAAGCTCAAAGTTGCGTCTTGATGTTTTTCTTTTCTACGGTAGATAAGAATGACTCAGAGTGGAAGCCTGTAAATTCTAATAAAAATTCATTAAAAGCATCAAAGCCTAAAAAGTAATTGGTTCTGACCCTTAATTTTCTCTGAGTGCATTGTCAGAATATATATAAATGGGTTCACTTGTCAAAATTTAATATAACTACTAAGCCCGAGGATATAATCCATACTTAATATTAATAATAATAATAATATTATAAATGGGAAAGTGCGTGTGTCTGTTTGTCGGTCTTTCACAGCAAAACGGAGCGACGAATTGACGTGCTTTTTTAAGTGGAGATAGTTGAAGGGATGGAGAATGACATAGGCTACTTTTTGTCTCTTTCTAACCCCACACTTCCCTAAAATGGGGGGTGGCTAGGTTAATTTTTGGGAACGTTTTAACCAACAGTTTTATATTTTGATTAATTTTTTGATTTTAACCTGCTATAATTCTAATAGTTCTTGATCAATAGATCAAAAATAAGAGCCGTAGCAGAGCCAACATTTTCCTTACAAATTGTTGGTTTTAGGTCGGAGCGGAAGAAAACTACATATACCCATGCGTATACAAATTTGTGGTGTGTGTGTGAGTTGTGTGTGTAAATATGTATCCATTTTATCCATCCAAGTTTACACGAAAATTTTCCATTCCCTTTCCCATTCCTATCCCACATTATCCATACAACCGCTTACGTCATTTCTTTCGATATTTTAATCGCAATCAATTACGAAATTCACACAATTAAGTAATGTCTATCTTGCACCTTTTTAATTGTCCAATTCTAAGAAATATTGCACCCAATTAAGTAATGCTTATTTTACACCTTTTAAATTGTTAATTCTAAGAAATATTGGCAATTAGTAATAAATGTAGGTCACCATTGTAATTCTGTCTCCTAGCGTAAGCAAATATTGTATTATAAAAACGATTTGAAACAAGAATAAAGCGTTCAGTTGTGTAAAGGTATTCTACCGTGTTTTTTTTCCTCCATCGCGCACCCGACGCGATAACTGGCGCCCGAGCATTCTAAAATTCGGTAAAACAGTCCGATAAAAGTCTAAAATCTGGCAAAGTATCCGTGCAAATCAGATCCGCGAATTGCTCTCTATTAATTAAACACATACGTCACGTGAAGCCTGCGATCGTATTACGAATAGTGCTAAGACAAAGTGTTTGAGAGTGTTACTAAGGAAAAAGGCGTTCCATAAGAACACGCTTCCGAAAAATTAAAATCGTGCGATCAAAACTAAAAACCCGAACGGTGCAAAAAGTGCGTGAAAAATTATTGTACAAAAAACACGTGAATAACAGTCACCGAAAACCATAAACGATCAGTTTTTTAAGAACACGTTCAGAAAAAGAGGAAAAACCACAACTGTACCGAGTCAACAGTGGCGGCAACCGTACCACGAGTAGGCCAAGAAACAAGCTAAAAGGGACACCTACGGACCACCCGACGAAATCCAGGAGATGATTAAATTCATCATTTTGTAAGCAATATAATTACATATTTTACATTGTACACAAATTAATAAATACAAATTGTACATCTTTTTTAACTTAAGTATCTAAGATAAACTCAAAAAGTGAATTAAAAGTGTTGAATATTATACAATTGACTACTATTATTATTATCTAACATTCACCATATATCTAAGAAAACCAAGAATTGTACGTACATATATACAATTAAATAAGCTCTCATACTTAATTATTTCTTAAAAATGGAACAATTAAAAGACCTTGTTACCCAATTAACCGGTGCGGTTAATGCTCAAATGGAGCAAATTAAAATTATAACTAATCGTCTTTAACAAATTGAATCTAGAGTTAGCCCTCCCCAACCAACCTCCCAAACTCTCTCTACCCCTCAAACCGAACAAGACCTGTCAGACATTAGGAAACTTCCCGACTGTGTTAGAGATTTACAAGTCTTTGACGGCAATCCCGTCAAATATATTTCCTGGATTCACTCTGTGGAATCCATCTCAAAAGACTACGAGATAGTCAGAACAAAACCAATATACAGGGCAATAATACAACATATTAGACAAAAGATCAGAGGCCCGGCTGACGCAGCACTGATCTCCTACAATATATTCGACGATGATTGGTCAAAAATTAAGAAATGCCTATCATTACACTATGCTGACAAGCGCGATGTACCTACACTCGAACACCAGCTTAACATTATGACTCAGCAAAAACAAAGCATAGACGAATTTTACGCAAGGGTAAATCATCAGCTTTCACTACTGATTAATAAACTAAAAACGGAAGATTATTCCGAAGAGACAATGTGTGCCCTTACGGAGAATTATCGAAACAGGGCTTTAGACATATTTATCAGAGGTCTTCATGGCGATATATCAAGGATGCTCATCATCCAAAAACCCAAGACCCTACCAGAAGCTTATACCTCATGTCTCGAATTCCAAAACTTAAACTTCAGAAGTATGGCAATACATAACAGAGCCATAAACAATACCATTTCTGCACCCATTAACCAAATGTTCCCAAACAAACCCCAACATTGGCCAACAAATAAAATACCACATAAACAGATACCCGCATTCGAACGAAACCGAATTTATAATACACCCATCGTTTCGAAAATAATGCCAATCCGTATAACAACCCACCACGAAGACCAACTCAACCCAAACCACCTCAGTCTATGGAAATCGACTCGTCAATTCAAACTAAGAATGTGAACTATATCAACCGGCCTGCAATCAATCCGGTTCAAAGAAGATCAAATGAGTCGTCCAATTTGCCTCGAAAACAGCAACGTCTTTTCGCCACAAGCACCATTCAAGAAACAGAGCAACTAGACGAAGATGATTGCCAACCAGATGAAGACTGTTACGAGGAAGAGCAAACCGATGATACTGCAGAAATAAATTTTATGACGGAAGCCTTTCTAGCGTACCATACTTAGAATATGTTACTAGAGATGGCAGAATACTTAAGTTCCTTATTGACACAGGAGCAAATAAAAACTTTGTATCAAGCCAAATTGCAGATAACTGCAAGCCCATTAAAACACCATTTATGATTCAATCGGCAGCAGGACAGCTTAAAATTACTCACAAGAGAAGCGGCCCTTTTTTCAAAAGCGTAGGCAATGATAGTACAATCGAATTTTTCGTCCTTCCTGGGTTAAAGTCGTTCGATGGAAAAATCGGAGACGACACACTGAAAAAATTGGAACCCGTGATTGATAGGAAACATAGCGTCTTGCATATAACCCCCAACATCAAGATTAAACTAAAAGCAAAACTGTCGAAAGAAGTGAACAACGTCCAAACAGGTATCGACACTGATAAAGAAATCCAAAACATTTTAGACAAACACAACAACCTTTTCGGTCCCATATCCGATAGCGGAACAATAGACACAAGCGTTCGTGCAGAAATAAGAACCACAACATCCGAACCAAAACCAAAAATCATACCCATATCCAGCTAACCTAAGATCTGAAGTAGAAAAACAAATTGAAAAAAATGCTTGCAGATGGCATTATAAGACCATCTAAAAGCCTATACAATTCTCCCCTTTGGATTGTACCAAAGAAAGCCAATTCGGCAGGAGAGAAACAATACAGACTAGTCATTGATTTTAACCGACTTAATGCGGTTACAATTCCAGATGCGTACCCAATACCAGATATAACAAACACATTGGCAAGCCTTGGACAATGTAAATATTTTACAACTCTCGATCTAACGTCCGGCTTTCACCACATCAAGATGAAAACCAGCGACATTCCAAAAACGGCCTTCTCTACGGCAAACGGAAAATACGAATTTACTCGACTTCCGTTCGGCCTTAAGAATGCGCCTGCCATCTTTCAAAGGATGATAAACGACTGATAGGTAAAACCTGTTAGGTATGTGTGACATACCTAACGACATTATTGTCCTAGGGAAAGATAACAAAGACCATTTGAAAAATCTAGATGAAGTTCTTTCCTTATTAGAAAAATCCAACTTAAGAGTAAATCTGGACAAATCCAAATTTTTGAGATAACAAGTTAATTTTCTGGGTTACGTAATAACACAAGACGGAATACGTCCGGATCCTGAAAGAATTGAAGCAATCAATCGCATACCACCACCGCAAAACCTTAAAGAATTAAAAAGCTTTTTAGGTCTTGCATCATATCATAGAAAGTTCATTAAGGACTTTGCAAGAGTCGCAAAACCCCTAACCAACTTAACTAGAGGAGAGAACGCCCAAGTAAAAGCAAATCAACAAAATTTAAACAGAAATTAAACTTGATAAAAAGGCTCTTAAAGCATTTCACGACTTAAAAAAGATGCTCACTTCTTCAGACATCTTAATCTTCCCTAATTATGACAAGCCATTCCTTCTAACCACAGACGCTTCTAATCTCGCAATTGGCGCTGTTCTTTCGCAAGGCGAAATTAACGAAGACAGACCGATCACTTTCATATCCAGGTCTCTGAATAAAGTTGAGGAAAATTATTCTGTTATAGAGAAGGAATTATTGGCCATAGTTTGGGCTCTCGACAAACTAAGGACATATCTCTATGGCGCAAAATGTATCAAAATCATGACAGACCACCAACCCCTTACATTTGCCTTGAGTAACCGAAACAATAATGCGAAACTCAAGAGATGGAAGGCAAAAATTGAGGAATACAACTATACATTAATATACAAACCTGGCAAGACAAATGTCGTGGCAGACGCCCTTTCGAGACTGCCAATCGAACAATCTTAACATGCTAACCTCTTCCTCGGGAACGCAACATAGTGCCGAAGAAGATAGCTCTGACCTAATACCACATTGCGAAGCACCCATAAACGTCTTCAGGAACCAGTTGATATTCTCAGAAGGAAAAGAGACGTTCTGCTATGAAAGTCCACATCCAAAATTTCACAGGAACTACATTAGACTACCATCTTTTGACAAAAGACCACTTAGCCTATATTTTAAAGGAAAAACTTAATCCAAATATAGTAAATGGCATTAAAATTCCGGAAAGATATATCCAAATGCTACAAGAAATATATAGGGACCTCTTTGCTAAGTTCAAAATAAGAATCACGCAAAGAATAGTCACCGATATTTCGAATGAAGAAAATAAACTAAAAATAATCAAAGATGAGCATAAACGAGCACATAGGAACCACAAAGAAAACAAGGAACAAATCCTTGAAAAATACTATTTTCCACAAATGACGAAGTTAATTAAAAAATATACTGACACCTGTGAAATATGTTGTTCTAATAAGTATGATCGACACCCACAAAAACCTGAGCTTCAACCTACTCCAATACCTTCATATCCGACAGAAATTTTACATATGGACATTATAGAAATCAACCGAGAGAAATTTATAACTTCCATAGACAAATTCTCAAAATTTACCAATTTTTTTCACATAAAAAACAAATCAGTCTTACATGTTCGAGATAAAATAATCAAACTATTACATTTCTTTACCGTCCCAAAATGTTGGTAATGGACAACGAAGGAAGTTTCATTAGTCCGATAATCCTCAACTAGTTAGAAGGACTAGGCATAACTGTTTATCTCGCCCCACCTCAAAAAAGCGAGGTTAACGGAGCCATTGAAAGAGTGCATTCGACTATTATTTAAATGATTAGGTGTCTACGGCAAGAATACCCTGATTATTCAATAAAAGAAATCGTCAACATCGCAGTGGACAGATATAATAATACTGTACACTCGGTTATCAAAAGGAAACCCGTCGACATATTCTTTGGAAGATCACAAAGAATCAACTATCAGAACTTAGTAGATTTCAAAAATATAGTCAACACAGATTTACGAAATGAAATTTCGAGAAATCAAAGAAGTAAGCACTATGGATACAATAAAAAGAGATCAAAACCCAGGGAATACAATCCTGGTAACGTAGTGTATAAAAGAGATAAGCAAATTAAGGGAAAAGAAAAGCCTATCTTCCAAAAAGAAATCGTAGGAACAGATAATAAGGTCACCATAACTACAACCGATGGGAAAAGAATTCATAAATCACACCTTAAAAACATGCATATCTTTTCAGATTAATGACCTGCTGGACGGAAGCTACAGTCAGCACATACAAATACAATAATCCAATAGTAGCAATCAAGATAGGAGACGGAAAAATCATAAATCGAATTACAAAATCATCCACAAAATTAACTTAGCCAATTATACAGAAGCCTTAAGCAATCTCAAATCAAGTATACGCGATAATGTAAGCAAAGCAAACCCTTTAGCATCTCAACTAGAATACCAAGTGACCAAGACAGGAAATCTGCTTCAACAACTCCAAGGAAGAAAGCCAACGAAATCAAGAAGATCAATCAATTGGATAGGCTCTGCTTGGAAATGGCTTGCAGGCAACCCAGATGCGACAGATTGGGACAACATTCTCGCTAAACATAACGACTTGGTGGACAATAACAATAAACAGTATCATATCAATCAATATCTAACCCGAGCCACTAATGATCTAATTAACGGATACAACAAAATCACGGAAGAAATTAATACCAACCACACCATAAGACTTGAACAGATACTCTTCAATAAATTAGGAATTCTTAAAGATGAAATTGAACAAATTTTAATGGCAGGGGAACTAGCAAAAAAAGGTATAGTACACTCACCTCTACTGAATAAAGCGGAAATCGCTGACATAATATCTAAAATAGAAACGCTACCATTCAAAAATGAGCTGGAAGCAATTGAATATGCAGAACCTATGATGTTATTAAAAAAGTATACACTTTTATATGTAATATGCTTACCCCAAACAGAAAAAACAGTTTACAACAACATTCTTATTCGATCAACAGTAGAAAATGATAAAAGAATATATGTACTTAAATTTTTCTAACCTATTTTTATCGCAAGCAGAGAAGTTCGGTATCAAAGGGAAATGCTCTAAAATCCACAACACTACAATATGCAAAAGGAGCGAACTTCAAAAACTTGCACCCAGCCACTGCATCATCAAAGTCCTGAATGGCGAAGACGCGACGTGCGATTATCAGTATCAAAACAAGCCCGTAATAGAATTAATTAATGAAGGAACCATATTCTTGACCAATTACATCGGTAATATCTCATATAATAACAAGACCAGGAACTTAAATGGCACCTTCATTATCAACTTTCACAATGAAACAATTGAACTCGATAACACCATATAGGTATTCAAATTGGGAGAATACGACTCACCAAATTTTACCCCCAATATTCCAAAGCAACCTTACACAAGGAGATATTAAGCTAGATCTTCAATATCTTCATAAGTTACATTTAGACAATGTAAAACAATTGTCCCACCTTCCTCTAAATAATCTTCTATCAGTAGGTTCCGACATTTTTATCTTGTTCATTGGATTCCTACTCAATATAGCATTATTCTTATGGCTAAGAAACAGGGAAAAGAATGAGAAACCCTTCACAATTCCACATCTCAATCCCATAAAACTCAATTTCGATCCACGGGACGCGGATACTTATGAAGGGGGGAGTTAACACGAAAATTTTCCATTCCCTTTCCCATTCCTATCCCACATTATCCAAACAACCGCTTACGTCATTTCTTTCGATATTTTAATCGCAATCAATTACGAAGTTCACACAATTAAGTAATGTCTATCTTGCACCTTTTTAATTGTCCAATTCTAAGAAATATTGCACCTAATTAAATAATGTTTATTTTACACCTTTTAAATTGTTAAGTCTAAGAAATATTGGCAATTAGTAATAAATGTAGGTCACCATTGTAATTCTGTCTCCTAGCGTAAGCAAATATTGTATTATAAAAACGATTTGAAACAAGAATAAAGCGTTCAGTTGTGTAAAGGTATTCTACCGTGTTTTTTTTCCTCCATCGCGCAACCGACGCGATAACTTCCAACTTCCAATGGGAATGTGTGTGTGCCTCTTTGTCGGGCTTTCACAGCAAAACGGAGCGACGAATTGACGTGACGGCAAAAGCTAGTTAATCATATTTCTTACATTCCCCCTGATCAATTCAAATGTTATTCTTTAGTTAAAAAAGGTTCGGACTTGGCAAAAATTAAATTTATTACTGATGGTACTAAATTGTACCGACTTTAAAATACTCTGTTAGCATGAATTCATCTGTTTCACCATATTTTGTTCGAGTAAAGAGATTTGCCTCACGAATAAAGAATAACACCAATGCCGACAACGACTCAGCGCCTTCCGCTCTAACCACAAGACGATTGTTTGGGAGGTTCAATTTCCTTGAGAGAATGCCAAGATCTTGACGCAAAGGGAATTGACGCAACTACTTCGGAAGGGTGGATTCAACTTACAGAAATGCACATTAAACAATGCAGCATTCATAAAGGCATTGCCAAAAGAAGTAACTAAGCCAGACTATAACTTTGATAGTGATATCGAACGTTTAAAATTTTGGGAATAAAATGGTGCCCAAGCACACACGACTTCCAATTTAAGGTAAATTTTTCGTCAATCAGCACAAAGGGTCCTTTGGTTGGTTGTCGCTAATAACTATCAAGACAAAGATCCTTATTCAAAAACTCTGGCTTTTGGGCATCAAATGGGACGAGGATGCCCCAATGAAGATTAAAAATGAATGAAATGAATTCAAGACAAGGCTATCATCACTTCAAAAATTAGGAATTCCACGATGGACGCAGCAAATAGAAAACGCTCAAATAGACACACATGGATTTGCAGATACATCAGAATCAGCATTTGCAGCGGTGCTGTATCAGAAGGTTACTACTACAGTAAGCCTCATTGCGTCCAAGATAAGGGTGGCGCCAGTGAAGCAAGTTTCATTGGCAATGCTGGAATTATGTGCAGCAGCACTACTTACAAAACTAATGAAGTACATCAAAGAGCAATTAGAAATCAGTTATACCAAGGTTTCCGCATGGTCCGACTCTACCATAGTATTAAACTGGTTAAAACAACATCCAGTGACATGGAACACATTTGTCGCCAACCAAGTATCCTATGTGCAGCAACATTTTAAGGGACAATGGAGGTTCGTACCCGGAAGAGAAAATCCTGCTGACATACCGTCTAGAGGATCATTTGGAAATCGAAAATCTCACGCTTGCCCAGCGATGCGACCCAGCAATCCTTCACACAAGGTCGGCACTTATCTAATTTTTTCATCACTTTCAAAACTTCAACGCGTAAGTGCATACTGTCTGCGGTTTAAATCCCATTGCCAAAGGAGCAAGAGACATGAACCACTACTTTATGGCAGGTTGACCATTAAAGAACTACTGGAAGCAGAAAGAAGGCTGGTAAAGGGATGTTCAACAAAGTTTTTCTGAAGATATAAATAGGAAAATATATATTGCAAATAAAGCACTAAAATCGAACAGCAAGATATCATCACTGAATCCGTTCATCGACGCCAATGGGATATTGCGAGTGGGAGATAGGTTGAAACATGCTGACTTATCAGTTGATCAGCATCCTATGATCGCATCCGCTCATAATCAAGACCGTATCGATATGACGCTTCAAGGTGGAGTGAAACTAACTCTGAACCACATTCGGAGAAAATTTTGGATAATCCGAGGAACCAACACTGTCAAGGCCATGACAAATCAATGCATCAAGTGTTTCCCATTCAAGGCTGAGGAATCAAATCAACTTATGGGACAACTCCCAAAAGCTCGTTTTCACGGCCATTTACACATTGTGGGACAGATTACGCAGGCCCAATAAGCATACGATGCTCACAAGCTCGAGGTGTGATATCGCATAAAGCTTACATAGCGCTGTTTGTCTGCATGGCAACAAAGGCATATTGAACTCACATCTGATTTAACATTGGATGGGCTTATGGCAGCATTGCGACGTATGATAAGCAGAAGATGATCTATAAACCATCTCAACAGCGGTAATAGAACAAATTTTATTGGGGCAAAAAATATCATTGACGCATTACCATCCACGCTAGTTGAAAATGTGATTCAAGGGCATTTCACCGTACCAGGAGCGCCAAATTTTGGTGGACTCTGGGAAGCCGGAGTCAAATCAATAAAATACCATTTGAATCGCATCAATTAACATACGAAGAAATGAATACCATTTTCGTACAAATAGAATGATGCTTGAACTCAAGACCATTAACCGACAATATTGAAGATCTAGTTGCATTAGCGCCGGGTCACTTCATTATTGGATCACCATTAATAGCACCACAGCATGATGTCATTCTGGACATGGCAGAGAACAGTTTAAAAAGGTGGAAGTTAATTCAATAACCTGAACAAGATATTTGCAAGCGTTGGTACTAAGATTAAGTAATAAGTGGAAGCAACCCGCAAAGAATTTGGATCCTGGTCAAATGATTCTGTTGAAAAACGAGCTTCTGGCACCAGCGAATAATTGGAGAGTAATTGAAGTACACAGCGGAATTGATAGGCTTATCAGAGTAGTAAAAGTAAAAACAGAGAAGGGAACATTCAAGCGGCCAAACCAAGAAAGTATCATGAAGTCTGACAATAACATATTACGTCCCTCAAAACATCCACTCAGCAGGCCCAAAAGGAAGCTGAAGATAAAAACCGCATTCGGAGTATATAATAAAATAATAATTTTGAGATCAATTGCACAACAACGCTGGAGAAGGCAAAATGTTGATGACAAAGTACAAATTTATTTTGTATTGCTTGGGTTAAGAATTTGTTATTTTTGCTTTTGTTTCCTTTTGTCGATGACATCAACAAAAAGTACACATTTATTGTTGCAAGGCTTAGGACAACAGTTTTTGTCTTTTGCGTTAGCTAGCAATATTCGTAATTTCTTTTGTGCTGATTGTCGTGCTTAGGCAAACAACTTTTTACCATATATTACATAAATAAAATATTCATTGGTCAGTCCATTACAAATTTTTCAGAGTGCTAAGATTAATTTTGGAGAAATGTGGATAATGCAATCTCTTTAAATACCCCTAAAGTTAAAATTAAAAATGGATCTAGACCAATGTGGTATAACAAAGAATTGATTAATCTCAATAACAGAAAAAACAAGCAATGTCGAAGATCGAACAATGATCATGATATTGTCAAACATTATCGCATATTGCAAGAGACCTTCGATTTTCTGAATAAATTCCTATACAAACAGTACCTATATATGTATGTATATCATCTGAAATCGAACACCAAAAATTTTTGGAAAGTTATTATTGCTAAAAAGCAATCAAACGGTATTCCGATTTCTCAGATGTTTCTAACCTTTTTGCTAAACATTTTCAATTGGTTTTCACAACCAGCAGCTCTAATGTAACTCTGATAGCTTATTAAATGTTGGTAATCGGTAATCTATGTCTTTCAACTTCAGAAGTTGAACAAGCGTTATCAGATGTTAAATGTCGGCTTGATATGGATGGAATCCCTTTTGTTTTACAAAGATGCTCGAAAGTATTTGCGATACCTGTAAAAAGCCATTCCCTTGAATGTGGTGAGTTTTTAAGGAAATGGAAGAGTTCTGTAATATGAACAATTTATTGTATAAATAGGGAAATAGGTAGTACGTGTCTAATTATCGACTTATTTGTAAGCTTACAACAATTCGAACAATTTTTGAAAAATTGATTTATGTTAGATTAACTCCATTTCTAAATAGCATTATTTCTCCATATCAACATGGATTTATGGCTGGCAGATCTACTAGCACAAATCTTACAATGTTTTCAAATTGTAGTTTTATTGGCTTTGAGGATGGGTATCAATGTGATGTTTTCTGTACAGATTTCTCAAAAGCATTCCATCGTATTAATCATAATATATTGCTTATGATTTAAAAAAATATTGGTTTCCACTCATTTTTAGAGTAGATAAGATGGTTCTCAGTATGTGAGGTTAAATGGCCCTCTCCCCTCACCCATCAATGTCACCAAGGAAGTTATCTCGGCCCCCTTTTTTCCTATTATTTGTTAATGACCTCCCCAATGTGTTTTTAAATTCCTAGTGCCCATTGTTTGCGGCTGATTTGAAACTATTCCGGTGCATAAAAACTAAACAAGATTGCATTGGTGTTTGTCTAACTCCTATACCTAAATATTTTCAAATGTCAGAGTTTAACTTATTGTAGAAATCGTTCATCAATTAACCTCGGTTATAAAATAAATCATCATCAAAATAAATCTTTCTACCGTGGGACTTCTCAACAATCATTCTTCATGAAAGAGCAGGGGCCATCCAGATTTCAAGAAGGATTGAAAATCTCTATGACAAATTTTTAGCAAACTGCCTAAATGCAGAAAACCAACTGGCCAACGAGCTAGAATTATTATAAAATCTGTACTTAATCAATTAATTTATTTATTTATTAATTCATACATATATGTATATATATATATTTTTTTGCTAATCAAGTTATTTATTTATTTACTTATTTATTTATTTATTTATTTGTTTATTTATTTGTTTGTTTATATGTATATTTATTTACTTGTTTATTAATTTATTTGTACATATTACTCGTTATTTATTTACAAATTTATTACTTCCTCGTATTTATATACCTATATCTACTATCTGTGATCGTATATACATATATATACCATGCACATACACTTATTTATTCATTTGCTATATACCTAATATAATTTATGTCATCTTTTCACAACAAGATTTTTTCCCATAGTTTTTCCTTCAAACTTATTTATAAACCGAAAGCCTTTGCAAAATCTTTCAGTGGTAAGGTGAAAAATGCCATATCTCCGTGCAAGCTGTGCTTATCAAAAATATGAATGTAAATGTTTCCTATAAAAGAAAAATAAAATTCAATCTTTCAATACTTACCTTCAAAAAAGTCCTTGGAGTTACCTTTGTCCAAAAACTTGATTTGTTAAACATAATGTTTGGTTTTATCTTGGCCCTCTCAAAATAATTTAGCGATCCTCACACCTTGAAAAGTTGATATTTTGCGTTTGTTAGATCTACACTGGAATACTGTAATAGTATTTTGAATCTTGCGTATGATACTCACTCTTTTAGAATTGCGAAAAGATGTAAATTGGTTGGAATACTGCCTCTTAAAACTTGTAGAAAGTTTTTTGAGGTGATGTTCATTCGTGATTTATTAGCAAATCATATTGATTGTGCTGATATTTTGGTTTTAATAAACTTCTATGTTCCTGAGAGGACGCTACCAATTATGCTTCCAACGAACCATTGTCTAGGTACCTAAGAGTCACTAGTATATTTTGTGATATGATTGATTTTTATCTAAGTAGATTTCCATTAAAAATAAGTGCTATAGTATCTTGTATGTTTATGTGTACATTTTTTTTTGTTATATTATGTTTTTATTGTATATTATGTTTTATTATTTTAGTAATCACTAAACTGCTGTACCTTTGTTTGATGAAATGAAATGAAATAAATGAATATACTCCTGCAAAAAAGCCTCCGGCACCAGATGGGGTGTCGATCCCCATATTACATGTACGGCTGCTTAATCTAGTGGCCGGCACTGTATAGATCTAACTATTGCAAACTTCTAAGCAGAGTTCAAAAGATGGTGTGCATCACTATAACAGGGGCACAACAGATGAACAACCTCCACCACAGCCCTTGAAACGATGCTTCACCTACTCCCCTTGGATCTGCACTGCAAATATTCACAAACGGCTCTAGGACAGGCAATGGTGTGGGTGCCGCTGTCTATACACCGACCCTAAAAATCGCCAATTCTTTAGACTACCGAACCACTGTAGCATACTCAAAGCTGAACTAATGACAATTCGTGAGGCCGCCGATTGGCTTTGAAAAAAATAACATCAAAGTTGGTTGCACGTTTCTAAGCTATAACTTTGTTCTGAGTACCTGAGCATAGTAATATATCAGGTAATTGTGAAGCAAACGAACTAGCCAAAATAGGCACCACATTGGGGCTTTCGACTGTTAAAGGGGAAATCCACCCACTAATGGAAACGCAAAAATATAAAATTTCGAAAAATGCACTGCAAATGGCGTGATCTTGAAACATGCAACTACGCGAGACAAACCTGGCCCCGGTATTGTCAACGTATTGTCAACGTAAAAAAAATCGCAGACAGATTATAAGCAGCCCATCAGGAGTCTTAACAGACCATTACGCTTTAAGAAAACATGCCGCAAGATTAGGACTGCCATATAACGACTATAGCAGTAGGTGTCATGATGAGGAAGAGGAATAACCTCCGTCCCATCTCATATACAATTGCCCCGCCCTAGCCTCCTCAAGAAGACGATTTCTGGGACAATAGTTCTTTAGTTAACTAACGGATCTATCCGAAACGAAGATCAGCAAAATATCGAATTGTATTCAGCATTCAGCACTCGACTCGAGTGGTAGTACAATGGACCGATCTTGGTCTAAGTGATGCCCACCGCTTTTTATGGAGGAAAGCCACCTAACCTAACCGAACCTAGCATAACATCTAATACGTTGATATGGTGTCTTCTATATCAGAGAATTATCGATTTGGTTGCGCGTTACTCCATCCGGTCATTTCCATACAGTCTTTTGTATTCTCTTGTATTTGAATGTTGTAGTTTTCATGATTTTGAGCTGGCCAAACATATTGCCCTAAGACCATACATTCTCCTATTATTGGCTTATACCTATATAATCCCCGAGTAAGATTTTCACATCGAAGGAATAGAATTTGTCAAATATTTCATCCATTGTTTTAAATTGTGAAAACGTGCCCTTTACCTCTTCATCCTTATCTTCCGTAGGACAGTGTACATTCAGTTTTACATATGTAAAACTATGTTTCAGTGTACATATGTAGTTTTAGCAGGGACCCCGGATTTTGGCCATCGACATTCGGTAGTTGTAAAATACTACGCCCATTACGTTCTGCACAATTTTGTTACTAATGAAGAATCTTGTTTCAAGATTGTAGGTGTACTTAACGCAAACCTCCCAAATTACACGTATACCCATCCAATTAATACTTACTATTTTCATTCGTGCTGTTTGGAAAACACCCGATCTGTACAAGCTGCGTATGTTCCACTAGTATACGAGGGTGTTCCGATATGTACTTAGCCTACAAAAGAAAAACAAAAATTTGGGAGAAATGGCGGTTTATTTTCAATATAGTCTCCTTTTAGCACGATACACTTGACCCAGCGATGCTCCAACTTCTTTAACCCTGAAAAATTTGTGTGAAAAATACTTTTTCTCGAGGTCTGCAAAGTAGGCCTCCGCGGCTTCGATGAAATTTCGTCTGAAATTTCTGCCCGGCGAGTGATTTTTTCAAGTTTGGAAACAAAAAGAAGTTGCACTTGGCCAAATCTGGAGAATACGATGGATGGGGCAGCAGTTCGTAGCCCAATTTGGCCGTGCCGAGAGCGGAGGTGTGAGCCGGTGCGTTAACATGGTAGAAGAGCACTTTTTTCTTCGCCAAGTGGGGCCGTTTTTCTTCAATTCAGCGTCGAATGGGCCCAATAATTTGGGATAGTATAGCCCTGTGACCTTTTTGCCCTTCTCCAGGTAGTCGATGTGGATCACACCTTGTGAAGCCCAGAAAACGGTGGCCATCACCTTTCCGGCCGTTGGAACAGTCTTCGCCTTCTTCGGAGCAGGTTCGCCGGGTGAAGTCCACTGTTTCGACTGTTCTTTGGTCTCTGGTGTGTACCAATGGATCCATGTTTCGTCGACTGTCACGAAACGACGCAGAAACTCTTTCGAATTGCGCTTAAATAGCGTCAAACACTGCTCTGAAATGGTCTCACGGTTGCGCTTGTTATCCGGAGTGAGCAAACGCGGCACTCATCGCGCCGACAGCTTTCTTATGCCCAAAATTTCATGCAGGATATGACCCACGCGATATTTTGAAATGCCTACTGTCTCAGATATCTCGCGCACCTTCAATCGGCAGTCTGCACATGGACGTGGCTCATCAAAAACCGACGTGCGACCACGTTAAAACTCGTTAAACCAATTTTTGATGGTCGCCAACGAAGGAGAAGAGTCACCGTACACAGCATCCAAACGCTCTTTGATTTCGCTGCATGATTTCCCTTCCAAAAACAAGAATCGAATCACCGACCGATATTGCTCTTTTTCCATTTTTCTAAAATCCGCGGACACTCCCGCTTCCACACGCGGTCAAAACAAAACTACGAGTTCGATCCGGCTGAAATTTCGACACTAGCTGTCTACTGGAATGTTCTACACGATAGTATGTTGCTCTTGCGATATTGGCGTCATCTGGCGGTGAGGCTAAGTACTTATCGGACCACCCTCGTATATTTAACTGTTGTGCATTTCTTTTCATGGATGCTGTATAGTTTCCACCCGAATATTCGATCGGGGAATTACTTTATCTCCGGAAAAATTTAACCAAGGAAGACCAGCCATATTTAACACCCAGGTGGGTCAACAATTTTTGATGTTGTTTTGAGTGTGGTGTTGTTATGGTGTTTTTTTTTTGTTTTTTTTTTTTTTTTTTTGTTAATTCATTTTTAATATTAATTTCTTACAACTATCTTACGCGCTAGACAAAAATGATTAAACTAGCTTAAATAACTTATTACTACCTTACTGTCCCTATACGGACACTCTAAAGTAAGAAGAACATTAAATTATACCTTTCGGTCTTATGAAAACAAAAATGATGACAATTCAAATAATTTTAAATTTAAGCTAAGAAAATATTTGTTAAAAAAAACTTAGCATCTGATTTTTATTTTTTTTTTTATATTTAAAACTTACACCTAAGTAAAAACTAGCTTAACCTACCTTAACTAAAATATATATATATATACAAAAATATATACATGATATATATTATATATATATATCTTTTTTTTGTTGTCTTTATGTTTTTTAATTTTTTTTTTTCTTTATGTTTTTTAATTTTTTTTTTTTTTGAACTAAAAATAATTAAATCTATTCACCACCCTAGCCTACCTTAGCTTACCCTAACCTACCCTAAACTACAATAACCTATGTAAGCCTGCCATTGGTGTTTGGCGGGCTTTGCCTTGAAGAGGCTGGCCTATTAAGATGTACCACTGACGTAGTCCGCTCCAACCACCAAAAATGTTGATGCTGTCGGACGACGTCTTCTCGATCTCGGCGTGAATTCGACTTACTGAACCTGAGGCGCTCGGGCTCGCGGAGCGCGACGTCACATTCGTACAGGAACCGTCGTTCCACGGAATTGCGGGCCACGTGGAAGATTAGCGGCACCGCCAATCTATCTTGGATCAGCCCACATTGGTCTAAGTAGAGGAATACCTCTGGTGGGACAAAGCCGTTAAGGCGCACCCTCTCGTGGTACAGGTAGTTGGGGTAGTAAGCCCCGGAGATCAAGTTATTGGCCGAAGTCATTGCTCTTGCAACGTGGCTTCGAATCAGTTTTATCAGAAAGTTATCCACCCGTACAATCCTGGCCCTATTGTATAGGACCTCGTTCGGGTAAAATTTCGTGTACTCAGATTCAGGTGTCCTATGTAACCCGAGACAAGTCCTGAGACATTGCCTCTCAAACACCGAATCCTTTCCATTAAGCTGGCTCTCACATTGAACCAGACGGGACATGCATAGGCAACCATGGGCCTGATTAAGGCCATGTAGCAGATTACCTTCACTCTAGAATCAAGTTGGCTGCTATGAAACAGCCATCTTGTCAGAGCAAAAGCGCCCAGGGCCCTCGCCAGAGCAGTATCTATATGTTTGTCAAAATACAGATACTGATCTAGCACGATCCCAAGGTATCTGACTACACTTTGTCTCGCCAGTGGACGCCCGTCCGGGCCAAAGATAGAGAACCTGCGACAATTTTTTCTAGTGTCCCGAGAGGCCCTAGACAAAGGCGTTCTGAATAAAATAGATTCTGATTTCTGGAAGTTGATTTTCAACTTCCAGTCATCACAATACTGCTTAATTTTTTCGAAGTCACGCTGCAAGAGAATGACAATGACGTCGATCGTTGGACCTGATCTGTACGCAATTAAATCGTCTGCGTACGCTATTGAATGGTGAAGAGAAGCTATCAGATCACTGAAGTAAATGCCGAAAAGTATCGGCGAGTTCACCGTACCCTGTTGCAGACCATTGTTAATGTCAAATGTTTGAGTAGAAGTCACGTTGGCAATTTTCACAACGAACTTTCTACCTGTTAACATGTCAAAGATCATATATAGCAGTGGTTTACTTATGCCCAGCCGACTGAGCTTGTAATACAGCCCTTCTAACCATACGGTGTCGAAGGCTTTTTCCAAGTCAATCAGACAGGCACCCGTGCATTGGTTCTTGCATTTGTTCCATTGGATATCCGATACGAGTTTCGACGCGGCATGAATAGTGTCATGCCCCGCTCTGAAACCGAATTGGTTATCCGGGATGATTTTATTGTCCTCAACCCATTTAGACAGGGCTCTATGGACCACCTTCTCGAAGACCTTGCTGATACTCGGAAGCAGACTTATCGACCGGAGATTTGCCGGGTTAGAGGTGTCTTTACCCCTCTTGGGGATTGGTTGCACCACCGCTGTCTTCCAGTGCACCGGATAATATGCATTATTCAGTGCATTGTTGAACAGGATGGTGTACATCTCTACAGCCACTGGTGGGAGGTGCCTGAGCACAACATTAGCTATTCCGTCGGTTCTCGCGGATTTTTTTCTTTTCAGTGATTCGAAGATCATCTGGAGATCCTCCGTCGAAATGAACAGGGTGTTAGCCCCTTCACTGGCGACGGCATTGTTTGCCATAGAATCATCATTGAACCTGGTAAAACCAAGGTTCTCTGATCGCCAATGATCTATATCATTTTGAAGGTAAAAGTGATGGAGTAGGACTCTGTTTTCCAGGTCGCGGTTTGGGCGAATGCTGTCATTCACCGTATACACTTCCTGGAATAAGGCTCCCACTGTCGCCACCTTCTCCTGGGGATCCTCGATCACAAAGAAATCATCACCCAAGACGGCGCTCTCTGGATCGATGCTAACTGTTCGTAGCAAGCGTTCATTGTCTGACGTCCTCGGAAGCTTCAGATCCTGAATGTCATTCTGATTGTTTCTCCGAAAGATTTTATTTATTTGCGGGAACATACTCGCGCTGTTGGATTTTACAGCACGAATTCTGTTGTTCCAATGCAAACTTACAGATATTCTGTAATTTTCCTTGATCAACTGTAAGAGATTTTTAATCAGTGACTTCAGTGTCCTGACCTCCGAGTTTTGTCTGTCGGTAAACCGCCTGTACAAGAGTTTGAGTCTTGTCAAGAGTCTACTTCTCTGTCTATGTAGTGCGTCGATTGTCGCGTTTCGGTACACGTTTGTGGTATCGTGCGGTCGTTGGCGTGGTATTGTACTGTTCATTGTCTGTTTAATAGTATCCTCCATTTGTGTGAGGTACCTGTCAATCTCATAGTTTGACAGGTTCCTGTTAGACGGTAGAAAGGAGGGGAATTGGCAAAGCGTGGCCAGCGCGCCCTATTGTAATCATAGGGGTACGTTTAGACGTACCATTTTGGACTTCCATTTCCGCGAATTCGTCTGGTAATTTGATTACGGCACTTAGTCCGCAATGGTCACTGTCGTATATGAAGGTCCGTAGACAGTTAGTAGACCAATCGTTCGTGTCAGCCAGTTTCAGTCGAGAGTCAAGCAGCATGAGATCCAGATAGGAGCCGCTCCTAGGATACGACGGACTATCCGTTGCGAGTATCTTGAGTCTATACTCTATGCTCTGCAGAACCCACCAATGGGTTAGTAGGCTCCCCCTAGTGTTGGGAATGTTGTTTCCCCAATCACTATGTTTGGCATTTAAATCGCCAGCCAGAATGTAGAAGTTTTCTACCGAGTTTAAGCGCAGAGATCGAAAAAGTGTCTCGAGCTCTGCGATGAAAACGTTGGGTTGAGGTGCTTCAGGTGCATAGGCTGATATAATGTACATTCTCTTTCCATTTCGGAGAGGAATGCACACAATACAGGCCTCTAGCACCTGGAACCTCCGCACTTCACCGCTATATATAATTTTATGTTTAAAGCTATTTCTAATGAAAATCGCAACTCCTCCACCTTGTGTGGCGTTGGGTCGGTCTCTTCTTATTACTCTATAAGAACTGTGCCGGATTTTGTGCTTTTGGCTTAGCTTTGTTTCGCTAACCAAAAGTACATCGGGGCTTTCGTCCTGCAACAAGTTGAAAAGTACAGTTCTTCGCTCAATCCTAATCAGTGAATTCACATTCACCGACAGGACCTTTAAGGGACTCTCTACCGGCGTACCCATCACGATTCTAGAGGCGCTAGGCCCGGCAGAAGCGAGTAGATTCTGTCCACTCGAGTCGCCTGCTCATGGATCTGCTGTTAGAGCTGGCCGATCTGCCCTTGGATGGCGAGCAAGATCGAACGCAGGTCCCCCTCGGCCTCCGGTGCCTTAGTAACAGGCACTGGGGCTTTAGTAACAGGCACTGGGGCTTTAGTAACAGGCACTGGGGCTTTAGTAACAGCCACAGGCTTTTGTACCGTCTGCCGCAGACCTGCCGCCATTTGGGCGTAGGTCATTGTGGGTGTAACGGCTGATGTTTGTGAGCGACCTGCGGGACGTTTCTCCTCAATCTTCTGCTTACGAGCCAGATTTAATTTAATGTCTTGGAACTTAGGACATCCCCGATAGTTTGCAGGGTGTCCACGGTTCCTGCAGAGTACGTACTCGAGCTGCTCCCTATCCGCGACCTTGTTTGTGTCAGACCGCATTCCTCGTTCATGTGGTTCTTTGCACACTTAACACATAGAGGCTGCATCTCGCAGTTCGACGCGGCGTACCCGAACCTTTGACAGCGGATACATTGTAAAATGTTTCCGTGTCTTCTTAATTTTTCCCATTTTACAGACTGGGATGCTAAGGAAGTGATGGTCCTTAGCCTCTCCAGTTTGCTATTGGGTGCGAGCTGAACCAGGAAGAAAGGTAACACACGCTTCTCCCGTCTGACCCGCGCCGTGGTGAACGACTTGACTCCCACGAATTTGAGGTCGTCGCTCTCGAACTCTTTGAGCTCTGAGGGCATTTCCTCGGGGTCAGTAATTGAGTACACGCCTTTGAGGAGCATCGTCTGCAGCCTCTCGGTCTTGGGGGTAAATGAAAAGAACTCAGTCGTGGTCTTTTTCAGTAGTTCCTTGACCCGCTTATGCTGCTCCAATGTGTTACATTGGATAGCATAGCGGTTCTCACCTATACCTTTAAAAACGAAATTGCCAACACCAATAACGTACTTACATAAGTCTATTGTTTCGCGTAGGGCTGTGTTGTGAGTAAGGATTGGTGGCACCTTCACCTTGGGACGTTGCTGCTGCTTCTGTTGTTCCTGTTTCTGTTTTTTCGGCTGTTGTTGTTGTTGCTGCTGCTTCTGCTGTTGCGACTGTTGTTGTTGTTGTTGTTTCTGCTGCTGTGGCTGTTGTTGTTTCTGCTGCTGCTTTTATTGTTGCGGCTCTTGTTGCTGCTTCTTCTGTTGTTATTGTTACTGCTTTTTTCGCTACGGCTGAGGTTGTGGCTGCTGTTCAGCCGTTTTTTTAGCTTCTTCTGCGGCTGCTGTTGTTGTTGCTGTTGTGGAAGTGACTGAAGCTGGGAGGCTACTGCCTCCTCTTTCTCCTTCTGCCGCATCTTGTTTAACTTGTCAATTATGGCCTTTAATTTGGCACGTAGGACACGTTCCTCCTCCTCGAGCTCGCTAAAAAAAAGTTGAAAAAGTTGTTTCTTTTTCTTTTGTTGTCACAATAACCAAAAATTGTTTAATGCTATTTTTTTTGCATTTGTAATTTAAATATTTTTTTTTTCAATTATTATTTTCTATGAAAGTGTATTACTTATGTAGTAATTGTTATAGTAAGGTACTTGAACATATTCGATTTTGCTAAATTTTATTCGTAATAGAAATTCTATAAAATAAATTCGTACACTCAGTCGCTATTTAACCCGCATAGGTTTTCTGTTTTTAAACTTTAGATCCCATGGAGGATCTTGAATGACAGGCTATGATGAATCTTTTTTATCACGAAAGTCGCATACATAAAGCCGTGTCAAGACATTTTGTTAAATGAACAGTTCGTGACGAAGTACGTTAATTTCACATATCATTTTGAAAATGTTTCCAAGTGTCATTCCCCTGAGTATTGTCATTTAAGGCATTAGGTAAGGATTTGCAGAACATCTATTCAAATGCATACTCTTACATCGATGATCATGAATGCATTCACATAAACGGATACTTGTATGCCATTATACTTGCATCCGCGCATAGGCAATCATTCGATGGGAAACGGGTAATTAATCAGCACATGCTTGACTTTCCTATCAAAGAATTTTATTAGAGTAACTCTTGTCAGATTACTATTACCTTGTTTATGGCATCAGTATATCTATCTACTACGCCGTATGTCCTCGATTGCAATCGTATACTCTTTTTGCGGAGTCCAATGGCAGCGACTGAGACATCATTCATTTATTATTTTAAGGCGAATCCTCTTGTGACAGGTTTTGAACGACGGTAGATCGTCGCGGTATGGCGCGGATAAATATATGTATGTATGTATGTCAACTCAAATTTTGTCGTAGTGAAAATGTGATGAATGGCAATGTGATGATAAATTATTTTGCCTCTGAGTCGGTTGGATTCTTATTTTTGTAGATGATATGTGGCGCATGCAATTAAAATGTTCCCACTTGTTACAATTCACAAGCATTTTAAGCTAACGTGCACCGGTACCTCCTAATTTTCTCTCTCCCTCTATACCTTCGGCCTGTGCTGTGTCTTGACTTCTTGACATTTAAGGGTAGTCATAACACCTTGTACACGTGTCCATTATAAAAAAAAATATTTAGTGATTTTCTCGACCTGGGCTCACCCTCACTCCATTATAATTCATTTTAGTATCCATGTTGATTGCGTCTATTCATCGAAAAAAAGAATGTGGGTTTCTACTAAGGGTGAACTAATAGATACCAATGAAAAGTTCTTTCTAATTTGTTTATTTTTAACAATAATCAAAGATCATCGAATAAGGGGTATTATTTTAAATTTAGCACTTCTGCTTTCAATCATCGTCGAACTTACACAACGATAATGCAGTCATGATCACAACATCTGAGTCAATCCGTAACCGCTGTACACCGCCTTTTGCAAAATCTTGGCCGACATGCTTATAATATTTAACTGCCGCAAGATTACACAAATCATTGCAAGTGGTCCATTCCATTTATTGGAATAATATTTTGATGCTGTTTAATGATGTTTTGGGTATATTTTTTCGTTAATGATTCTGATGCAAATGTTTCAATAGATGGATTGCGTAACTGAACGAAACCTTTGTTTTACTGAATTCTCTAATCATTCCTCAATAACCCCAACCTCTCTGCTATCAATCTATCGTAGATCATCTGTCCCATGCAGTCAAATTTAACTGGCAAAGGTCATTGAACATGGCCATCTCTAGGCCGTCTCTCAATTAAGAGATAAAGAGATTTTTGATTTCTGCCTTATTTTCATGAAAAATCAGACTCGGTTCGCTATAAATGCAAAACAAACACGAGCGCAATGGTTACCAATAAATAAGAAAGTCTCCCAAAAAACATCATAGTCTACATGTCACGGGTTTCAAATCATGTTACGTGTCTGATTCGTAGAAGCAAGAGTCAGTACTATCAAGCTAAATTTGACTTCAATAGGTGCTGCATTCTGGAAATCTATAAAGCAAATTGGCCTAACCAAAAGTCAGTTCTGGTGTCGACGTTTATTAGCTCAATACAAAGTTTGGGAGCAGCGCACCTGCAAATAAAGATTCTATCGACTTTTCCTTCTTTAGGGGCGAATCAATAAATACCGGAATTCTCGATTATTCTCTTTTCAGTGTGTTGAGGAAATTACAGTTGGAGGGGCCATTCTCGCCATTATATCGAATTTTGTAAGGCTTCACAAAATCCACCCTAAATTCGTGAAAATGTTTTTACCTGTTATATTTAAACACCTTACGCATATTTTCAACACTATAATTACAATAGGTATTTTCCCTTTGAAATGAAAGCAAGCAAAAATTGTACCCATACCAAAGTCGCATTTTCAGGAAAACTGTGATTTCGGACCTCTAGCCCCGCTTCCCTTTCTAAGTAAAGTTTTCGAAAAAGTTGTTTGAACCAAATTGTTTTTTTTTTCTTTTTGTAATTCGTGTGCAGGTTCAAGAGTTACGCTCTTATGATGTTTGTCACATTAAGATGTTATATTGGAAATGCACACGCAGAGTATGAATTTTGAAGTGATCTTATACTGCGAGTGCTATGCCCTCATCAGCATTTTTTAATCATCTCTCATTCATAACTGATGTTGCACAGTTTTTCCGTTTAGGAATAATTCTTGGCAGACTCTGACGTAAGAGCTGGTATTGATGAAGATATGATTTTTCTAATCGTATTTTTGGATTTCTCGAGTGGGAGTGTACGAGGGTGGTCCGATAAGTAATTAGCCTACAAAAGAAAAACAAAAATTTTGGAGAAATGGCGATTTATTTTTCAATATAGTCTGATTTAGCTCAATACATTTGACTCAGCGATGCTCCAACTTCTTTAACCCGTCTGAAAAATACGTTTTCTCGAGGTCTGCAAAATAGGCCTCCGTGGTGGCGATGACCTCCTCATTCGACTGAAATTTCTGCCCGCCGAGTGAATTTTTCAATTTTGGAAACAAAAAGAAGTCGCACGGGGCCAAATCTGGAGAATACGGTGGATGGGGCAGCAGTTTGTAGCCCAATTCGACCAATTTGGCCGTGGTGAGGGCGGAGGTGTGAGCCGGTGCGTTATCATGGTGGAAGAGCACTTTTTCTACGCCAAGTGGGGCCGTTTTTTCTTCAATTCTGTGTCGAATCGGCCCAATAATTTGGCATAGTACAGCCCTGTGACTGTTTTCTGACCGTTCTGTGACCTTTCTCCCAGTAGTCGATGTGGATCACACCTTGTGAATCCCAGAAAACGGTGGCCATCACCTTTCCGGCCGATGGGACAGTCTTCGCCTTCTTCGGAGCACGTTCGCCGGGTGAAGTCCACTGTTTCGGCTATTCCTTGGTCTCTGGTGTGTACCAGTGGATCCATGTTTCGTCGACTGTCATGAAACGACGCAGAAACTCCTTCGAATTGCGCTAAAACAGCTTCAAACACTGCTCTGAAGTGGTCTCACGCGGCACCCATCGCGCCGACAGCTTTCTCATACCCAAAGTTCCATGCAGGATATGACCCACTCGATCTTTTGAAATGCCTACTGTCTCAGCTTTCTCACGCACCTTCAATCGGCGGTCTGCCAATACGAATTCGTGGATTTTTGTCACGTTATCCTCCGTGGTAGCTGTTTTCGGGGCACCTGGACGTGGCTCATCAAAAACCGACGTGCGACCACGTTGAAACTCGTTAAACCAATTTTTGATGGTCGCCATCGAAAGAGAAGAGTCACCGTACACAGCACCCGAACGCACGTTGATTTCGCTGCGCGATTTCCCTTCCAAACACAAGAATGAAATCACCGACCGATATTGCTCTTTTTCCATTTTCCTAAAATCCGCGGACAGTCCCGCTTCCACACGCGGTCAAAACAAAGCTACGAGTCCGGCTGAAATTTCGGCAGTAGCCGTCCACTAGAATGTAGTACACGATAGTAATGTACTCTTGCGATACTGGCGGCGAGACTAAGTACCTATCAGACCACCCTCGTACTTCAACAATAAACTCGACTGAAATGATCATATAAACTTTACTGTTTCAAAAATATATGGCATCCTAAGGGGATTAAGCTCCGCAAAATTGTATCTACATACATTCCGCTGTAAAATTCTAACTGATTAAATCCTTTGTTTTGCCTATTGTGCTATATGGTAGTGAAATGTTTGCATGTTTGGCCTCAGTCTCGTTGAGTAAACTTAATGTTGCGTTAAGTAACTGTGCTAGATATGTTTTCATTCTGAAACGGTATGATCATATTTCCAGATTTACCAAAAAATCGCTGGCTGTATCTTATATCTTATATGCACTTTTAAATACAGAACAGTCCTCTTACTGCACATGTGATTCACAGTAAAGCTCCTACTTACTTGACAAGCAAAATAAAATTCGGTCGTTCGCAAAGAACCCTGAAAATAATCCCTCCGAGGTATAGATATTTGATTAGTAGACGTCATTTCTTCATAAATGCAGTTAGTCTTTGGAATAATCTTCTCATAAATCTAAGGGGAGGGAGCGCGGAGAAACACTTTAAAATAGAGCTTTTCCAATACTACCAATATTATTAATAACAATACTTATTAACAACACATCGGCTTCAAACTACATATTATCATCTACTTCTATGTCTATATAATTATCATTTTTTCTTCATTCTATTGTAAATCCTTTTTTACCTAGTTCTATTTCTTTTTTTATTTTTTTTCTCTTTGGTACTTAACTTTCATATACATAATAATAACTTAACCTTCATCTCCTCCTCAAAAATAATTACGTTTCTCACCCTTGTGTGTGATTTTTAACATATGGGATTTCTATGTACTTTGCCTTTGAATCATATATTTTTTTAGTTAAAATGATGATTAATATTTAAAAACAAATTAATCTTAGTTTTTTATAACTTTTATCAAATCAAATTATCTTCTATACATTTCACACAAACATTTCTGTTATGCGTGCGCTTACATACAGCTTTTTGGCAGAAGCAGCACATGTGTTGTTCTTATAAATTGACTTTTCGCTGTAACAAATATAACATCTAGCTTTTCCTTGGATATTTGGTGGAACATTTTTACATTTCTTTTGATGGGGTGCGTTTTCATGAGATAATGAAGATACGCAAGGGAGTGTATATGGTGTGTCCTGGTCTAATGAACCTCTCGGTGATTCTTTGGAAACACTGGAAAGCAACGAAGCTGCTGATTCAGTTCGCGGCACACCTTTTCTCATTAGCATGTATGGTTTTGCGAGAGAAATTCCAAGTTCACGCAGGAACACTCGACGCAACGTTATTTTATTTGATTGCCAATTTGGTTCTATTTCTTTGGAAATAATCAGCGCATTTAAAGCTGAGATGTCGATCACGTTGGAGAATATGGCAATCGGCCAACGGTTCGCCTTTCTTTTACAACTGTAACAAGATAACATTTTGTCAACAGTGTCTACCCCACCTAAGCGAAAAAAATAAATCAATCAAATAAAAGTTAAAAGCATAGGAAGAAACCTTTGGTCTTGTCGTAATATTCTATTATTTCCGGCAACTTTATCCCGTCCGATTGAGCAGCATTCGAAGCATGCTTTGTGCTTTGGAGATCACACATTTGTTTTTTCTGCCGACGTATGATACCAGTGTTGTGTTTTCGGTAAATGCAAATGTTGATTGGAACAGCGGAGCTTTTTTGCACTCTAGAAGTTTTGGTGGGATGCTTCTTTTGTTTTTCCGCATTGTACCGACCATTGTCATTGAGACAACAACTTTTGACCGAGATTGTAAGATGAAAAAAAATTGTCCATCGTTATGTTGTGACCCTTAAGCCCACGAACTAAATCCAGAACCACTCGTTCAACTTGGTTTTTTTTCAGCTGAACCTCCAATTGGTTTCCCCAAATACGGTTGAATTTTCCAAATATAGTAAGTTTTAGAGCAAACCAACAACCAAAATTTCATACCATGTCTCTCAGGCTTAGAAGGTATGTATTGGCGGAACTTACATCTTCCATGAAAACCAAGTAGTTGTTCATCGATGGTAACGCATTCAGATGGGTTGTAAAAATCGGTCAAAAGTTCGGACTATTTATCAAATACTTCGCGAATTGGAGCACTTGTCGGTAGAACTTTGTTGACGTCGGCTCATAACATCATCAAATCGAATGACTTGATTCACATACTCAAATGTTTTCTTCGACATTATTGCTCTGAAAATGGGACGCCCATAATCAGCATCAAATAAATCTAACATTGTTTCGTTTTTGGATCTGAATAAGAAAATATTAGATACATTGCATACATGATCATAAAAGCAAACAACACACCTATACACTCCAGCCACTTTTCACTTATCACTATTTCACTTTCATTATCGGAAAAATCTACATTTTCAGAATTATTCAAAATTTCTTCTACCTCTTCGTCGAAAAGAAATTTAGATCTGTCCATGTTGTATAGCTAATTTCGACTTGATTTAAAATGTAACGCGTCCAACGCACCTATGTACGTCAAACGAATGACTCCATAATATACAAATGAATGCCTGTGTTCATTGATTTTGTTTTTTTTGGAGGGCTTTTAGTGTCTATTTTTTACATAGACTTTTGTCCTCTCCTGCCCTCCTTTTCGAAAATCTCATCCACATGAACATTGTATGTATGCACATCATCGGTATTGCTTTACCGTTATCGTAGTCAGCAACTCGTAATTACATAGAAATCCCATATGAGTGAAAAATCACACACGAGGATAAAAAACGTAAGTTTTCAAATACATACTATATTTTGAAAGTTCTTAAGTGAAATATGTTTATTTTTTTTTTCGATATTTACGTTCTTTGATTTGTTTTTCTTAGTACTTCTAGATAATAAATGGATTAAACAATACATTTAAAATATAAATACATATACATATACATATTTATTAGTCGTTTTTTTACTTAGCCTTTCACTTCGTTATTTCCTCACTTGGAATAGTCGCCTAATTGGGACAGCCGCTTAATTGGGACAAAAACCTTTAGCCCGAAGTGTCCCAAATAAGCGGAATCCACTGTATTTCGATACCAAACATTTTTTTTTCCATCGAATAATACGTTTTTTGCGCTAAACTGATGTTCTAGGAATTGTCAAGAAGTTTAATGTACATCGGTTTAAAAAAAATTGAAAAAGTTATATTTATTTTTTATTTTATTTATTTCTTGAACAAACATATAGTATTTTAAGACTATTGTCTTTTTACTTAACACTATATTGACAGAGGTAATTTAGCAAGCAATTTAAATCCAGTAAAAACAACTTAAATCTAATACAAAACTAATCCCTATTACCCTACTGCTGTTTAATATAATTACACTTGTATATGTATATAATGTTGTTTACAATTCAGAGACAAAACCAGGAAAGAAAATATACTTTACGATTGTCCATTCAGGTAACGAATAAGGTCTCTCTCAAAGCTACGTCTGCTGTTCAATCTCCTAATATTGGGAGGAAGTGAGTTCCACAGTCTTATGGAATATACAAAAAACTGTTTTTGGGTGGTGTTGTATATAAACTTTGGTAAAATCAGAACCGGGTTTCTGCCAGAATTCGCAAATTGTAACCTTTGAAAAAGGTATTGTGGACTTCCATTTAATTTAAGGTCGAACAAAAATAAAAATATTTTAAAGTTTAAATAATCTCTCAGGTTCATGCTAAACACATTACAGGTAAACTCTGATATATGGTCGTACCGCCTAAGATTATAAACAAACCGTACCATGTTATTAAACGCGATCTCAAGTTTTCGTTTACTTGAAGAGTCCGGATCACAGAAGACAGGATGCGCGTAGAATAGAATAGGTGTTAAAAGAGATTTTATTAGCATCATTTTTATCTGCACTGGAAGGCATTTTCCTAGCTGATAAAGCATACGTAGTGCGCCATTGACCTTTCCTACCGCATATGTTATGTGGTCATGCCAGGTAAGCGTTTGGTTGAATATAACTCCTAAGTTTTTAACCAATTTGCAGTACTTTAATTCTCCACCATTGATCGTAATTTTAGGAAAATAGGATGTATCAATAGCTTTCCGAGAAATAATAATTGCTTGACTTTTCTTCGAGTTTAATTTGAGCTTATTTCTTTCTGACCACTGGTTGACAAGTACCAAGTCTTCGTTTATTCTTGCGGTTGCATCTTCGACTAAGCCTAAGGGATAGCTTAAGTAGATTTGCACATCGTCTGCATACATTTGAATATTGCAGTGCTTAAGTACTTGGGGCAGATCGTTGTTGTAAAGGATAAAGAAAAGGGGGCCCAGAATTGATCCCTGTGGGACGCCCGCATTAGTTGCTATGAACTTCGACATAATTCCACCTGCGTAAACAGCTTGAGTTCTGCCATCGAGATAGTTTTTAACTAATTTTAAAGCTGTAACATCAAAATTGAAGTAGTCTTTCAGTTTGTGCAGAAGACGAGAGTGTGGAACAGTGTCGAAGGCCTTCGAGAAGTCTAATAGCACCAGCGATGATATTTGATCTTCGTCCATTTTGATACGTAGGTCTTCAACTAAATTTAGTAATACTGTAGTACAACTGTGGCGTGTTCTGAAACCTGATTGAAAGCCCGTAAGCAAGTTACGATCATTTAGGTGGTTCGTGATTTGCCAACTAATTAGCTTTTCAAAGACTTTGGAAAGGTATGGGAGAATAGAAATAGGTCGATACTCTTTTGTGCAATTTGAGGAATTTTTCAGTGGTGGAGGTGGTTAGAATGGTGTTGAAAATGTGCGTGATAAAAGGCAATATTTGTTGAATAATAATTTTCAGAAATCTAGGATGCATAGAGTCTAGCCCAATCGCATCCGACTTGATTGCGAGAACAGCTTTTGAAACGTCAGACCTATTCACGATATTGAAGTGAAAACCGTTATTATCCTCGATTTGTACCAAACTGAAAGGTAATTCTTCGTTGTCATTGCCACTATTAACAGTATCAGTTGTAATGGTTGTAATGGAAGCATGAGCAAACATATCATTTAAATTGTCTAAATCGAGTTCAACAGGATCAGAAGGTTTTTGTTTGCTGATACCCATTCTCTTTATATTGTTCCACGTTTTTTTCATTGATAAGTTAGACGTGAACTTCGATGCAAAGAATTTTGTTTTGCATTTCCTGATTTCCAGATTTACGGTATTCCGCAATCTTTTGAATTCTTCATGAAGTATAGGCAATCTGAATCTTTTCCACCTTTTATACGCGATATCCCTTAGCGAAATCAGAGATTGGATTCGGTGATTGAACCATTCACATTTTCGATTGCGAATGACAATTTGTTTCACTGGAACGTGCATATTAAAAAGATTGTTGACTGACTGAGTAAGAAAGTTTACCTGTTCATCGACAGTAGGCATAAAGTATAGACTATGCCAGTCAACAGAGTTGACATCATTTATTAGACCGCCCAGACATGGGTAATGGTAATGTACATAGGTAATTTTTTTTTTGTGTGATTTTTCACACAAGGAGAAGATAAAGGTTAAGAATATACCTATGAATTTAAATATGTATTTTCCTGTACACGACCAAAAGTTCTACATATATGTACTTATATTAAAAATATTAATAGGTTCTTTTAATGAAGTCAAAAGGCCTTACTTTTTAAAGTTTTTTTTTTGTGTCGAGGGTTACTTAAAATTTTTAATTTTATTTTTATTTTATTCTTTTTAAATTACTCGTGGACCCTAATTGTGATAGGTTACTACTTAAATTACATTTTTGTTAAGTATTATGCAACGACACATAGGGCTTCTTGTACATATATACAAGGTGGCGGAAGATTTATCATCCAATTTTGTTTTTGAATAGTTTTTTTACTAAATAAAAAAAATGACATTGATGTTTTTTTTTCTGTGGAAAAGATGATATCCGTCTAGTGGCTACCCCCAGTCTTGATACACATTTGTACCCATTTTATCGCATTTTAATAGCTCATGATGATTTTCGACACAAAAATGGTCCTCTTCGTTCTTGATTAAGGATGGCTTGACAGTAATTCACATGCGACTGACAGTCAGCAGGCATTTACTAATGAAATGTTTGTACTTTGTACAGAAATATGTGTAAGTTTTTCACTAATATTCGCTCTAGGGTCCGTATGGTTGTGCCCAATTGCGGGGCCCATCGTCTGGTTGATGTTTCTTCGTTCTCAGCGACATCGGTAGCCACAGCCGCGATATTCTCGGCCTAACGACCAGTCCGGTGGCGGCCATGTCCTGCATGGTCTCTTATAGTTCCAGTCTGTTCAAGTCGAGTAGCTAAGTGGAATGTTTGCCCAGTTGGCGCAACACACAATTATTCTACGCTCTTGCAAAGTATAGCACTTATTATTTTTTTGTATACTGCAGCTGTCTAGTTCACTAATGTCAAATATGATTGAGGTACGACGCCATTTGCAAAAATTATAACATCTTCCGATAGGGTAATACATATAAAAGAACTGAATGCGTTAAAACGCCTGAACAGATCTTCATAAATTGTAGCTAAGAACTACCTCGATCACGGTAGCTTTCAAACAAAAAAAAAAATCATCAAAATAAATACAAAATAAAGCTGGAGGATGATCTACTTTTTTATTGAAAAAAGTCTTTAGCGACGAAGCTCATTTCTGACTGAATGGGTGTCAATAAACAAAACTGCTGACTTCAACAATACAAGTGCGGACGGTTTATTGTTATTAGCCCGTCGTCATTAACCCGTATTTTTTCAAAGGCGACCGTGAAAATACATATCATTATAAACAGTACCGCTATCGTTCTTTGATTTTGAACATGTTTTTGCCCAAAATGCGCGAGTTAAACCTGATTGACATGTGGTGTGGCAAGACGGCGCTAAATGCCACACAGCATGTAAGGGAATCGATGGACCGACCAATTGAGAAATGAGTTCGGGGACCAATTTATATCTGTTTTTCAGCCGGCGAATTGGCGATGATACTTTTAGTCTATATGGGGATATGTCAATTCCCTCGTAGATATACGAGTAATATCAAACAAGTCATATGAAACTAGGACGTAATGTACTATCAACCAACACACTTTGTGTGGAAAGACATATACAAAGTTCGCTCGATTAGTAAGTGTATTCTCTTATTGATAGGGTATGACTTGATAGGTATTAGACAAGAATCATGTTAATAGCCCTTCAACTTAAAAGAGCGTGGGATAGTGTACATATAAACCCTTTTTTCGTTTATTTCAGATTGCACTAGCAGAAGAAGTCGATGTAGTTAAAGCGGTCCCTGGGGATGAGACATTGGACGAAAATGACGTAGATCAAGTGGCCCAAGAGAGCGACCAAGACAATGCGCCTAAAGTGCATTATCAACATACTTTGCAAAACAACCCAGGGAGAGGTTAGTACAATTATTCACATGGCATATTTCAAACAATAAGTTCCTTTTGTTTTTAGGAAACATCCCTGGTATTCAGTTGGCGCTAAGTCAACCATTTGGACCGCCGCCGCCACCACAGTTAGCCTACCAGGGTCCACCGCCACCGCTACCACTTCGACCGCAAAATCTACCCGATTTGAATCTAGCCACTTCGAACAACAACGAAATCTGGGCTTCTCCTGGACAGGATATGCCCAAAATTATCTCGCTTGATGTAAAATGCGAGAAGAATGGCATGAAAGTCTTTGTTCAATTCGACAAGCCCTTCTATGGCATTATATTCTCTAAGGGTCACTATAGCAACATCAATTGTGTTCACTTACCTGCCGGTTTGGGTCGTAGTTCAGCTACTTTTGACATTGGTCTTCATGAGTGTGGAACGTCTGGCAATACAGAGAACGGCCTTTATGGATACGGCCATGAATCAGGATCTGGCACGTACTTTGAGAATATAATTGTTTTGCAATACGATCCCCAAGTTCAGGAAGTTTGGGATCAAGCGAGAAAGTTACGATGTACCTGGCACGATCAATATGAGAAGAGTGTTACTTTCCGACCCTTTCCCGTAGATATGCTGGACGTTGTGCGGGCCGACTTTGCTGGCGACAATGTCGGATGCTGGATGCAAATACAAGTTGGCAAGGGTCCTTGGGCTTCCGAGGTCTCAGGATTGGTAAAAATTGGACAAACAATGACCATGGTATTGGCCATTAAGGATGACGATGCTAAATTCGACATGTTGGTTAGAAACTGCGTAGCACATGACGGAAAACGAGCTCCTATTCAGCTCGTAGATCAACGAGGTTGTGTAACGAGACCTAAGCTTATGTCAAGATTTACAAAAATCAAGAATTTCGGTGCAAGTGCATCTGTCCTCTCGTATGCTCATTTCCAAGCTTTTAAATTCCCGGACTCAATGGAAGTTCACTTTCAATGCACAATTCAGATTTGTAGATATCAGTGCCCCGATCAATGTTCAGATCCCAATCTCCAGGAAGTTCACCATCTTCAAGTCGGACCTGAATCACAATATGGACCCCCACCACCACTACAACTGGATGCCTACCACGTTGCTGGTGCCATTGGCAAACGTCGTGATGAGCGCCGAGTCCGACGCACAAGGGCTATCGACCCCGAACAGGAAATCGGTCTTAATCGTATCATCAAAGTTGTATCATCTGGTGACCTGACATTCCCATTTGACGAAAGTACTAACACCACCACAGAAAATCAACCTACCACCATGGTGTTTTCAGCTCGAGATGATGGTCTGATCTGCATGACGACACCCGGCTTCGCGATAACTCTTATCATACTTCTAAGTATCCTGGTAGCTTCATGTTTATTGTCAGCCGTGCTTTACGTAAGACTGCGCCCATTTTACACATCGAAAAAGGAATGTGCGATTGCCTTCGTAAATCCCCCATTGACGGCCACCTTGTCGCATATTATTCAGGGGCGAAACATAGTGCCAAAAAGCCGTAATCTTTCATGAACGATCTGCCTTGAGCCTAAACTCTAATCTATTGTAATTTAAAACAATTCAGGAACTAGAACTCTTTCAATCCAGCAGTGTGATCGATCACTTTACTTGGGGAAACTTGCGGCAAACTGCTTTTAAACCAGAAATTTTTTTCGGCAAGGTGCTAGAAATACAACTTAATGAACATTTTTGAGTTGTGTATCGACCTATTTCCTTTGAGTAAAAAAAATATATCGAAATCTTATGCTGAAGTTGCTCTAAATTAATAAAAACAAGGCCATCCCTACAACAACTTTTTTGCGTTCTATTAGCATATTATTTCAATTAGTCATTTCACCTTTTTACATTTTAAGCTTAAGTACAATGTTTTGTTACTCTCTATAAAAGTAGCCTATAAGTATTTATTTTGAAAATCAATTTTTTTAATTGATTAAAAGAATGAAGAAAAATTATGATATTCATGCGTTAATTGTTTTAATGCTAAATTAGTTGAAAATGTTTTTTTTTCTTTATATTTTATTTATTTATTTATTTATAATATATGAACCAAGCCATTATATCTGGATGCATTATTTAGATTTAAGATAAAAAAATATTGTAGAAAGCGGATATACTGAAATGTTTTTGAGGTGTAAATTCATTGTTTTCGGCAACCGGTATAATTGTTTTCTGCTATTTCTTTCTTTTTTGTTTAAAAAAGATAATACTTAAATTTGAATACATACCTCATACTATGTTTTCTTCCAACAAAATAGCTATTTAAAACTTAGAAACGTAAGATACAAAGATATACTTCTCCATATTGTAGAAATAAATCGCATTAAACAAGATATTTTGAAGAAAACTGAAATAACGAAATTTATTTATGAAAGATAAAAGGGAAAACAAATCAGAACACTTTACTGGATTTTAATCGATTTACACTAATTCTAACTTTAGATTTCTTTTGAATACCAACCTTGGCATGGAAACGCGAAATTTATTAAGTCGTGTTGCTGGCTTTATTTTCAGACAAATCTGACTATATTCTTTACTCATATAATCTTGCTTGGTTCCTGGGATTGTTGTCAATTTAATCGATACATTGATTAGGGTATTTAAGTGTTAAGGTATTTTTTTATAGGCAGTATTTTTTTATAGGCAGAAAAACGGTACAAGTGCTTATAAGATTTGTATAACTAAAACAAATCTCTTACCTTTTTATCGCACCAAGATCCAACTATAGAGCTCGATTTAAATGGTAGGTGGCTCGATATCTGCATAAATTCATATATCAATCAAATGTAAAATATGTAGGATGTTATTATTATTATTATTATTACCCGGCATTTAGAACTTGGCCTCTTGTCGGTCTTTTTCCTACGAGTTTTCCACTCATAATTAATTCGTTCTACGTGTCCTACCCATCTTAGTCTTAATTACTTGGAACATACTTTGAACATACTTGGAACTGAATAGATTTCCTCTAGTTTTTGATTGTGTAATCTTCTCCATTCGTCTGTTTCTTCGTCCTATTTTTTACCATAAGATTTTGTTTCAAAGACCCGAAATTTCTGTTCCTCCTTTTTAATCAGAGACGAGGTTTTATATCCATAAATGCAAATCCATAAATAAATACCGATATTAACATTGCGAGACAAAAGAGTTGTTTTGAAAAATTCTTACATCACGAAGAAGCGCGCATTGCCCATTTGCAGCCTTTTATTTATTTCGATCTTTACGTTATTTTTGGCAGTCCCAGATATCTGAATTCGTCCATCTTCTCAAAGCGTTTATCGAGTACACCTGACTGTACTCTGCATATTTTATAAATTCCGATAGTATTAGATAGATCCTTGCAGTCTTGTAGCAGTAGATGGATTTTACTTCCTCGATTGTTGGTAGTTCTACCCGAGTTCTACCTGGTATTTCTGCTGTGTGGATAACACGGTTTTGTATTGCTGCTGGTACTTCATATACATTTAGTAGTTTATCGAAATATCTCATTCTTCGACGAACCAAGGCTTTCTTTTGGGAGCTTTGCAATATCCTCGTTTGCTTTCCGCTGCCTTCTTTGCACACTTTTTATTGTTGCCTATACTGCTTCATCATTAGTTTTCATGTCATCTATTATAATTGGGGTGTTAAGCTCGAGAGATCAGAATATTGTTGTTATTTACAGCCCTGCGATTTGTTTTCAAGTCCTTTTAACAAGTAATTTATCGAATGTTTTTAGGCCTGCTCCGTCGAACAAGTTAAGGTTTGTAGGACAGCCATGGTACAAAATAAAACACAAAAACCAAAATATAACTTAATCTTTTCATTTTGTTACAACTGGTAGCTTCGGCTGCTGGGGACGCATTGCCTCCAACATCGATCACATCCCGACCACGTAAGAGTGTGTAAGATGTAAGATAACAGCATGATACAAGTGTTGTCAATATTTCCTCACAATTCGGCCAAACCTGATGCATAATCGACTCGATTATAAACTTATTTCCTCTTTTTACATACGTACATAAGTACATTATTTCTTCTTCCGAATGTATGTTTCATATACCTAATGATTTAGAACTGTTTAACAATAACAAATTTTTAATACAAACAATATTTCTCAACACAATCGTATTATTAGGATTACAATAAGGAATATATACAATAATCACATAGATATGGATAAAATACGAGTTATTTTCATAAAAGTTTGGTATTTCATATGTACACCGAAATAAATTGAATTTAGAGAATAAAATGGATTAATGTGGATTTATAATAACCAGGCGTAAGCTTCTAATCATAGTTCTGTAACATATGGTTTCATATTGCAAGGGGAACAAATGGAATCCGAGAAATTTGAATACCATCAACATCTTTCACGATATATCTATCGTTCGGTAGGGTTTTAATAATTTCGTAAGGGCCTCTGAACTTAGCTAATAGCTTCTTATTTGTACCTTGCGTAATGTCTATGTTTTTTAGCATTAACAAATCGCCCACTTTATACAATTTTGGCGTTTTGTGCTTTTGATGGTAATAGTATTTATTATGGTCTTGATTTTTACGCATTTGGTCCGACGCTTCCTCTCTGATAGAGCCCAAGTCTGCACGCATTTCATCCTTTAGAGACGTCAGATGTTCAAAAACTTTGTCACAGAATTTCCCATTTTGATTGACCCCGAAAAGAAGCATGCTTGGTGTAAATCCCGTAGCTTTGCTGACGATGTTGTTTAATCCAAATTCGACTTTTGTTAAATACTGAGTAGATTCCTCATTGCATTCTTGTGAGAACATAGGTGCTAGAAGTCGGTTAACTCTTTCTACCTGGCCATTAGACTCTGGAGAAAGGGTAGCTACTTTAATGTGTTTAACATTACAATTTTGTAAAAAGTCGACGAAGCCTTCTGATGTGACCCGCGATCGGATACAATTGAATTTGGTCTATTGTAAGTAGAAAAGTATAATTTTAGACATGCAATTCTGCTCTGAACTTTTCGTTGTATTAACGGCATACAGTTTTACGAATTTAGTGAATTCATCTATTATCACAAGCAAATATTTTCTTTTGTTAACCGTAGTTGATAGTGGACCATAGTGGTCAATATGCAAAATATCAAATAGTAATTTGCCTTTAGGAATGCTATGCAATGTTCCTTCTACTTTTTCAGATTTAGGTGAAAAGTATATACATTTTAAACAATTCGAGATGTCGCCTTTAACTTTAGTTTTCATTTCAGGAAACCAATAAGTTTTGTTGAGATAGTTGAAACACTTGTCTACACCAAGATGACAAAGAGAGTCATGATATTTTTGAATGACCTGTTGTTCCATTTGCCTTGGGACGAAAAACCTAACACCGCTATTGACTTTTCTATAGACCAACCCATTCACCATCTCATAAAGGCTGCTTTCGGTTTTCTCTAATTCAGACATTATACCTACAATATTAGGATCTCGTTTTTGAGCAACAACTAGCGCCAATTCAAATGAATCATCTTCAACAACTAATACGTTTGTACACCTACATAACGCGTCTACATGGGACATTCTGATCGAAGCTCTGTGTTGAATCGAGTAATCATAGTTTTGAAGTTCTAGTGCCCAACGAGAAATCCTAGGGTTTAAAAACCCTTTGTTTAACGTTTGAGTTAATGACTGACAATCCGTGATAATTTTGAACTGAATTCCCGTCAAGTAAATACTAAATCTTCGAAGGGCATAGACGATTGAAAGCGTTTCTAACTCATAACTATGATATCTCGCTTCTACATCAGAAACTCTTTTGGAAAAATAGGAGCACGGGTGAAATTTCCCATCCGTTTGACGTTGTAAGAGAATCGCGCCATAACCGATAGTACTTGCATCACAGTGCAATTCTGTTTCATTACTTGGACTATATATTGCTAGTATCGGAGCTTCTAATATTTCCGTGCAGGGACGGGTTAAGAATATCTCTGCAGCGATACCTCTCGCTTGTCGTAAAAGGCGACTAAAACAAAGGTAAACAAAAATCACATCTAGGCAATTTAGAAAACACCAAGGTGAGCCTAGGGACACATATACCACCATTAAACTGCCCCACAAGTGTACATGCAAATCAGTGGGTTGACACGACCGGAGATCACCGGTGTTGTAAGAGTAAGATCAAACAAAAAAAATCTGGAGCATGCCCGTGTCAGAAAAAAAAAAAGGCAGGCCGAAAAACAATTGGTGCAAACAAATGCAAAAACACCAGCATTTGATTGGCTTCAGCGATGAAGTAATCCCAACCCGGGAAGCCTGCCGCTACTTTCTGAAGTCAAACCGGCGGACCCCACAAGCGGACCAGTAGGAATGCAGTTAAGTGGGAAAGTTATGGTTCTACACTTCTGACCATAACAACGCCGGAAAAAGGAAAAGAAGAAGAAGATCGGAGCTTCTAATAGCTTCGTCTTAAGCGTCTCGAAACTATTTATTTGTTCTGCACCGAAACTGTAAGTGGTGTCCTTGCGTAAAAGACCGTAAAGGGGTTTTGTTATGAGAGAAAAATTTAAAATGAATTTCCTAATATATGAACAAAGCCCGATGAAGCTCTGGACGTCCTTAACGCTTTTAGGCATAGGAAATTCACTCTCCGCTCGTAAATTTTCAGAGTTGGGACGAATACCTTTGTACAGTAACAGTGTACCCTAAGTACGATATTTCCTCGTAAGCAAACCGACATTTACCTAGCCGAAGCTCTAAATTGTTTTTTGCTATCAACTCAATTACACTATCGAGATTCTCCACATGACTTTCAATACTTTCCCTGTCGAAAATGCTGTAATTGAAAGCTGTATCACTGATCATTACCCAGTAATATACTTCCCATCTAGGCATAAATCAGCGGTTAAAGTAAAGATATTCAACTTGTCCTATATATCTAACGCAAAAGTTAACGAATTAATAGCAAAAACAAATTGGGATGAAATCATTAATGAAAGTGATGCTGTCTCACTTTATCAGAAACTTCATGATAAAATGACATACATTTATGAAAAATCGACATATACCAAGCAAATAAAAAATAGAAGAAAGAATAACCCATGGATATCTACTAATTTAGTCTCCAAATGCAAAAAAAAGGGACGAACTCTACATTAGGTGGAAAAATAACAGACTGAACAAAACATATGAACTGGAGTACAAATCTTTCAGAAACAAACTGAACAAGGAAATATCGGCTGAAAAGTCGCTATTTTACAAAAACAAGTTCAATGAAGCCAGATCTGACCCCCGTAAAACATGGAGTCTTATAAACGAAATACTTGGAAGGAAAAAGCCTGGAGTGGACGAAATAATTACAAAGAATTTTTCTGGTAAAATGTGCCGGAATAACCTCGCTAGTGCATTTGCAAACAATTTTAGCACTCAGATAAAAAACATCATTCATCAATGCGACACTGTTACATCGACACATGCAAGCACAACACTGACCAGATCAGTATTCGTACGAGAAACAATTTTATCGGAAATAGGATCAATAATTCACTCACTTAGCGATAGCAAATCGCCAGGTTTTGACGGAATAAGATCCGGAGATATAAGAAGGCACGTCAACATACATATTTACCCCAATATTGTGCAATTTCGTTAATCTAAGCATAAATCAAACAAAAATCCCTGCAACTTTGAAAACCGCTGTTGTCAGGCCAATATATAAAAGAGGTACCAAAAGCGAGATCAACAATTATAGGCCAATATTAATATTACCGATAATTGAAAAGTGCCTTGAAGAGGTTGTAACAAAGAGGCTTCAAGATTTCATTGCTAAAAATTCCCTCATACATACAAGCCAGTACGGATTTCAGAAAAATAAGAGTACTGGTAAACTGTTAGGAGAATTTGCCAATTGTATTAACGACAGCCTAAACAAAAGCCACCACGTTCTAGTGTTATTCGTGGATTTCAGTAAAGCTTTTTGATACGCTGAACCATGAAAAGCTAATGGAAGTACTGGAAAACATTGGCATAAGAGGTTTGATGGCAAATTGGCTGAAAGAATACCTAAGAAACAGGCAATTTTGTGTCAAAATCAACCAGACATATAGCCAGAAGGAACACGCGCAATATGGAGTCCCTCAAGGATCAAAATTGGGTCCAATCCTATTTATTCTATATACAAACCAACTGCTACGAGTATTCAAGCAAGCCATACCATTCGCGTATGCAGACGATACGGCGATAGTGGTGCGTCGCCGGTCTTTGAATACGGCAACGGCAATAATGCAGGAGGAGTTTGATAATGCGGTAAAATGGTGCCATGACCACGGTCTAACGATCAACACTACAAAAATGTGCAGTAGATGCACATACGAAGTCCGCAGTTCAAGGCTACTCAACAACAAATATATTATAGAAATGATTCTTGCAGTAGCTCAATTAGCTGTCCCATCGACATAGTAGTGAGCTACAAATATCTTGGAATCACCATTGGCAGTCATTTTCTGTGGGATACACATATTGATTTGATGCGGATGAATCTTAAAAAAGCTCTATATGCACTTTTCCATCTAAAGTTCCAGGCCCCAACGTCCGTGTTAAGACAGGTATACTATGCCCTAGTGGAATCGAAATTAAGGTATTTTTACTTGCATGGGGTAATGCATCTGCCACACACATACAAAAACTTAAAAAATTACAAAACACGGCATTGAAAGAAATACGTTTAGATAATCGACAAAATGTTCCTGAACAAGAACGGTTTAAAGTCCTTTCAGTGGAAGATATTTTTAAGATGACCCTTATCCTGGAGTACTATGATGACAATCGGTTTATTGCGCCAATTCAGCATGAAATCAACACTAGAAGGCGGGCAAATGGTAAGCTACAAGAACCTCGATTTTACAATAACTACGGGAGAAGACAACTAAAATGCATTGTACCAGAAGTCCTCAATACACTTCCGCAAGAGCTCAAAAACATAGCAAACATAAAAACTAGAAAAAAAAACTTAAAGAACTTTTTACAAACACTAATTCAAATATGTGATTCTATAAATTGTTATTTTTTGTAATCATTAGTTAATTATATCTTGAAGTTAGTTAATTAACTACATCTATAATTGTATTTAAACTCAGCTTACTATCTAAAATTTCAGTATAAAATTTTGAAACGCAATCTTCTGCAGAAAAGCCTTTACAAGGCTTCGCGGAAACATATAACCATTGTACAATATTTTCTGAAATAAAATAAATAAATCAATAAAGAAAAAAAAAAAATCAGTAGATCATCCATGTAGATCAACAGTTTATCTTTCCTAAAATATTATATTAACTTCCTAAAAATATACTAGTAATTAATGAATCTTTGAAATACCGACGGTGCATTCTTTAGGCCGAATGGCATTTTCAAATATTCGTACTGACCCATCGGGGTTACGAACGAAGTTAACTTAATAGAACTATCGGCCATTGTGACAGAAAAATATTTTTTATTTCTCAACCTGTCGATCAAATCCTCGTGTAAGATTATTCAAAATTCGACAGTCAACGCAGAGACGAAACTCGTCGTTTTGTTTTTGAACTAACACGATTGGCGAAAAATAGGGGGAGTCACTTTCGCGTAAAGAAAGATTATTCTTTTTAAAAGATCGTCAAGTATTTTTTCCGCCTCAATTTTGTGACTATAAGGCAATCTACGCGGCATACAATAAAAGGGTTCATCCTTACTTAGACGAATCTGTATCTTAAAATTATCATGCAAATTCGAGGCTGACTGAGTTTTATCTTTCAAGTAAGCATCGGACACAATTTGTATAACCCTTCCGCTCACTGCATGTGGAAAATTTTTATTAATATTAAGATTTAGACTGGTATTCAAAATTCGTTCATCATCATTTAAAATGTCTAAATTCATAATTTGTTGTTCAAAATCTGCATGCAAAATATTTGTTTCGTGATTACCTGTTTCGGCCTGTTTATTTACCACATTCACAATATCAGTTTTCTTCAGTTCCCTTCTATTCAAGCTTAAAAAAATCACGACCTAGAACGACAGGATATCTCATACTTGAGTAACTTACAACAATTAAGTTTAGAACAACACAGTTATTTAAAAAACATATTTGTGAATATACCATACCAAGTACATGTAACGGACTACCATTAATACCACTAAATTTATAACTATTAGCATCAATAGGACTTGTTAAGATTTGTGGTACACATTGCTGCTGGACGAAACTAATCGGGCTTCCAGAATCCATCAGTGTACACAGAGTCGTTGAGTAATTTGATGTTGGTTCACTCCTTCCTTTAAAAGTGTACCTAAGTAGATGTTCGAATTTATTTTCAGTATTGGTGACCATATCGATTTTCCTGATCTTGATGCTGCACCTCTTCAGTAGTTGTTCCCACGTAAGCACTGCTGCCTTCACGTTGCATTCGGATGCCCGATGACCAAGGTTTCCGCATTTGAAGCATGATCCTCTTGCCCGCCGTGGCTTGGGACAACTGTTGCTGTAATGCCCGCTATCATTGCAGTAGAAGCACTTTACACTACCGGGTTGATTAGACTTCACATCTTTCAAGCGAGAGTTAACACTGACTGAGCTGCTCATAAATGTCATTGAAGATCGCATTTGTTCTTACTTCTTTATAAGCATTTTAAGTTCGGAAACGGTATTCGCCCCATATAATAATATTTTATTTGTATGAGTGTCTGGAATGCCGTTTATAATGTACTGCAATAGATCAGCCTCCTCAACGTCAGAGAGAAATGCAATTTCTTGCATTGCAAAAATGTACTGCCTGTGCGTTTCTTCGCGACCTTTTCTTCGATTTCGGAGTTGGTTGTGAGTATCAGCACTGGTCACTTTCTTAGCAAACTCTTGCAGTAATACAGATTTCAGTTTTGACCAATTTTTGACACAAAATGTTCCCAAGAACAATTTTGCTGTTCCAGTAACTCGCATCCCATCCCATAACTTCCGAACATTCCTCAAACTGCTTTATCTATTTCTCGATGGAGAAATTATCGTCAGCAGAGAATTTGTGCATTGAGTCTTCAATGTCTTTGAAGTGAAATAACGGGGCAGTCTTTAGCGGTTCATCGATGCAGGCAAGATCCGCTAATTGCTGTTTTAATTTGGCGATTTCTTGTTTTTTAATGAGCTGGTTTCGTAGGCGCTCGATCTCTGCATCGAGCATACCGTCGTCTAAATTAATATTTTCTCCACAAACAGAAGGTTTTCAACAGCAATCTCAGGCACATGCTCATACAGGTCAGTACCGGACATATTTTCCCATGCTTCTTGTAGACGTAATATGAGTGTTGGTTTATTTCCCGAGGTCATCAAATTTAGTTCACTTAATTTTTCTTTTAGTTGGCACAGTAGATTTTTGCAGAAAAACACGTACATATACGATTTGACATTTCACTATCCATTTTTCATATTATATATACATATACTTATATATTTTTTGTTTTGTGTAAATAATGAATTAATTAACGCTATTTCTCCGTATGAGATTATATTTTAGATGATTCCGTATGAATTTATAAGTAAAACGACATTACATTATACAAGTAACAGTACTAAAAACGGACACGATTGTTCTTAATTCCACTTCTGAAATTGTAGGACAGCCATGGTACAAAATAAAACACAAAAACCGAAATATAAGTTAAACTTTTTATTTTGTTACACCTGGTAGCTTCGGCTGCCAGTCCACCCCGACCACGTAAGAGTGTGTAAGATGTAAGATAACAGCATGATACAAGTTTTGCCAATATTTCCTTATAGGTGAATTGCGATTCTGGCGTTTTGTACACTCGAACACAGACCTCAAGCACTTCCTCCCGAGCACAAGAAATTTTTCCATATATGATGGCGCTTCATTAAACTACATCGGACAACCATACGCGATGATGGCTCTTATTAGGGCCACGTAGTATACGATTTTTACCCTGCAGTCTAGAGAACTGCCCTGAGGGAGCTTCCTTATTAGCACCAGCAAGAGAAGCGTCTACATGATATACATTGATATCAAATATTGTTTCTCACCAATGTCCATGTTGTCTAATGATCGCGAATTTCTTCCAGTTCTTTCTGATGTCTCTTGAAGCCCTATACAACGGAGATCTAATCGGTATCGCTTCCGACTTTTGGAAGTTAATTTTTAATTTCCAATCATCGCAGTACTTTCAGTAAATAAAATCACAAAATCACATCATTTTCGAATTTAAACGCCTAGCGAGGACGTTGCAGGAGGACAAGGTGTATAAATTGTAAAGCATTGGCCCCAAGATAGACCCTTGGGGTACACCTGCAGATCACCTGTATCAGATCAGATACACCATTATTGATATACACTTGGAAACAACCATCAGACAGAAAACAGAACTATATTACACAAATAAGGTCGAAAGAACATCAGACCATTATGCCACAAAGTGTCAAAGGCATTTTTGTAACAAGTTAAACCATGCTGGTCGATTTTCCAACTGCATGATTATGTGATTACAAGCTATCTTTAATTGATGAGAAATCTAAATCTGAATTGTACTATGGGAAAAAGTGCTTATCATCTACAATTTTGAGTATACGAATATTTTCTTTCAAAATCCTTTGATAAATTTCATTCAAGCTGCTAAGCGAACTAGTTGGGCGGTAAGTATCAGGATTATCTGGGTATTTACCAGATTTAAGAATAGACAAATTTGCGTTAGCAAATTTCCTTTTGACTGGAAAGAATTGCATTTTTAAACAGGCATTCCCAATATATGCCACCATCTTGATCTGAATTTTCGGTAATTCTTTTAGATATGTATTTTTTGTTAAATTATCCCATCAAGTTTTTTAGTAACTAACAGTAGAACAGTAATCAACGAAAGGGGTGAGTCTCTGTTTGATTTCTTAATTACCTCCAAGCTCAATATATGTAATGTAGGTAGCTCCCCAACCTTTGTATTTCCGAGTTCGGAAGCACATCCTGGTTGGGAGGAAGTACTTGATATAACCCTAATCTCCAATTCCACCAATTATAGGGTCGACAGCTGGAGAGTATCCAATCTAAAATCGTTTGCAGACCACAAATGGATACTCTTCAATGTGAATTTCAGTGCCGACCCCTCCATCCCCTTCAGAAATCCTAAACGTACTGACTGGAAAAAATTCAGTAGGATCATTAACTCCAAACTCAATAACCTACCCGATCCAGACATGGAATCTGTAGAACAACTGGACACGAAAGTTAGGACCTTTGAAAAGGCCATGGTCACGGCCTTCAAAGTTTCGTGCCCAGTTAAGCACAGCAAAAAAACCTTCCCACCGTGGTGGAATGAGGATCTCTCCGTTTTAAGGAAAATGACAAGAGACCTCTTCAACATCTGCCACAGACACAAATACTGGAAACCCTACAAAGACTGCCTAAAACTCTACAAAAAGGCCATTAGTAAAGCCAAAGCTCAGGCGTGGTCAGAGTACTGCCAGTCAATCGAAACACTAAAGGATGCTGCCAGGCTGAGCAAAATCCTATCCAAACAACACCAGAATCCATCCTACATTAGACGTAACGACGGTGTTTGGGCAGATTCCACAGAAGAGTCCCTGGAACTTCTCTTGAACACCCACTTCCCCGGATGTAAAGACTACGGGACTACTACGCAGGTCCCTCATCATACGCAGCACACACCACGGGACGATGCTAATTTGATCATCAACCCCGATAATATATCTTGGGCCATCAGCAGCTTCCCTCCATACAAATCACCGGGACTTGACGGGATATTTCCTATAATGCTACAAAAGAATTTAGGCAAGGTTATACCCTGGCTAACGGTGATTTATCGAAGTTCGCTGAAACTCAACTACATACCCCTAGCCTGGAGAAGAGTTCAATGTATCTTCATCCCGAAGGCTGGCAAGCGCGGTCATGAATCTGCAAAGGATTTCAGACCTATCAGCCTCACATCCTTCGTCCTGAAGACCCTTGAACGCATCTTGGACAGGCACATCCGCGACTCCCTAGGAAACACAAAGTTTTCGAAGTCCCAACACGCCTACATTAAAGGCAAGTCCACTGAGACCGCCCTGCATGAAGTCGTGCAGACAATCGAAAAATCCATCCACCATAAACAATTTACCTTAGCTACCTTCATAGATATAGAAGGTGCTTTCAACAACATTCACACTGAATCGATCCAAGAAGCCCTCACCACGGCAGGGGTAGAGGGACTTGTTATCATATCCATGCTCAGAACTAGGATCATTCAGGCCCAGATAGGCAACACCACTATAGTTAAGACCGTAGATAGAGGCACACCCCAAGGTGGGGTAATATCGCCTCTACTATGGCTCTTGGTTATCGATAAAATTCTGAAAGAATTCGAGAGAATCGGAATAAAGGCGGTTGCTTATGCTGACGACATGGTCATCCTAGTATCGGGAATGTTTCTCTCGGTAATTAGCGAAATCTCAGAGAGAGCTCTGAATAAGCTAAGCGCCTGGGCCTCAGGATGCGGCCTAAGCGTCAATCCGAGTAAAACAGAACTGATGCTGTTTACCACCAAATATAAGATACCGTCCTTTAATCTCCCTCGACTCAACAACCAGCCACTCTCCTTGTCTTCCGAGGCTAGATACCTAGGAATTATCCTAGACCCCAAGCTCAGTTGGAAGATAAACATTGAACATCGGGTACGGAAAGCATGTGTCGCTTTCTATGCCTGTAGCAGAACCTTCGGCAAAAGCTGGGGACTCCGATCCAAAATGGTGCTGTGGATGTACACGGCTGTCATCCGCCCCATCCTCACCTACGGAGCGCTCGTATGGTGGCCTGCCCTAAGTAAGGCATACAACATCAAAAAACTAAGCCGCGTACAGAGATCGGCCAGTATCGGGGTAACCGGTGCCCTTCGGTCTACTCCGACCGAGGCACTTAACGTACTCCTAAACCTCCTCCCTCTGGACCTCTTCATCAGATATAATGCAGCCTGTAGCGCCATTAGACTCAGAGAATCTGGGTTCTGGTCATCTAAACCCTACGGTCATAGCAAGGTGCTGGACCTATTACCTAGTGACCTGGCCATGACTGCAACCGATTTCACGACAACCATACACAACCCAAATAAAGCCGCCCATGTCCACTTCCCATCCAGGATGGCATGGAAACAGGGACTGCACTCTGAGAACCATCAGGTAGCTTTTTTCACCGACGGTTCGAAAATGGAGTGTGGGGTTGGCTCGGGTATCTTCTCAGCGGAACTGAATATCTCCAAATCGTTGCGACTTCCAAACTCGGCCAGCGTGTTCCAAGCGGAAATACTGGCGATTAAGGAAACTTGCAAGTTACTCACGCGCTATCCTATTACCAAGAGAGATGTCATTATATATATTGATAGCAAATCAGCTATCAAAGCTCTCGACTCTCACTCCATAAAATCCAAATTAGTTGCACAGTGTAAGGATGAAATCAGCTGTGCAGGAGACTATTTCAACATTACTCTCATTTTGGTTCCTGGCCACAGCAAAATAGAGGGAAACGAAAAGGCTGACGCTTTAGCAAGGCACGGCTCTTCCCTCGACTGTTCTTTGGCGGAGGCAGTACTCCCCCCATCAGACTGGTCAAGGCAAACCTTCTACAACACTTTCTCTCGAGGGCGAACTCCAGATGGTGCAGTCTTAGCAACTGCGTCATATCAAGGAAAACATGGCCCTCCTATAACAGGAAAAGCACCCTCGACCTAACTAACAGACCCTGACAAGAGATTGCCAGAATTGTAGCCATCTGTACTGGCCACTGGCCTGTCGGTACCCACGCTGCTAAGTTAGGCATCCCATTCAACACCTACTGCCGAAGTTGCAAAAACCCACTGGAAAAGGAAACTAGAAAGCTAGAACCAGACAGCGCCTACTCGGCAAAATCTCCTTCGACGATCTATCAGAATTCAGAGAAATAGGATTCTGTAATATCATCAAATTCCTTAATTCCACAGGATGGATATGAAACTCCAATAACAGCACACTAGGTCACTGAGTGGTGGCATCAAAACGGCGCATAAGCGCTAATTGGGCCTGGCATCTCGATATCAGGCGGCCACTCCTACCTACCTACCTACCTAGAACAGTACCATTCACCAAAGTATCTGTAAGCATATGTCCCAGAAAGCGCGAATATGTTATGGGCCTCTATCGCGAGTGTCGATCAGCGATCGAATTCCAATACAGGTCAAAGCAGGTTACGAACAAAAAACAATTAGTGCTTCTCGTTTCCTTCTTGGAAGCAAATCCCGATATTGGTAAGTGAGTTTGTTTGAAACCACAAGCAAAACACAGATGGGAAGGATTAACTACCGAACTAAATAGTTATCGACCTCCTGTACGTTCATGAGGAAAATGGGTGAAAATAAGAAAACAGGTCCTGTTCGAATGATTTGGTGTATTGATTTCCTTTTGATTTGATTTGATTTGACGCCCCCATAGGGGCACTTTCATGGTTCATGGTAGCCATAATTTGTGCGGTGAGTGCTTATACGGAAAAGAGGTGTGGACCGAAGGTTACGCGGGTTGGTGTTAAGGGGAATCATGTGCAATAATGAAGGGCTGTCAATGTTACCACTGAGAAGGTCATGAATAAATAGAATGTCTGCATCATCACGTCGTTCTTTAAGGGGTTGGAGGTTGATTAATTTTAAGCGATCCGTATAAGGTGGTAAATTAAGGGGGTCGGCCCAAGGAAGGCCACGAAGGGCAAAACGGATAAACCTGCGTTTAATGGATTCAATACGCGTAGTATGGGATTCATAAGAGGGGGACCAGACTTGGCTAGCATATTCGAGAAGGGGCCTAACGAAAGTGTTGTATAATGATTTCGTAACGTAAGGATTCGAGAATTCTTTGGACCAACGTTTCACGAAACCGAGGGCAGAGTTAGCACGTTTGATAATGTTGTCGATATGGAGGCGAAAGTTGAGTTCACGGTCACAAATAACCCCTAGGTCAACCAAGAAGTTGACAGGGGGAACGGTTTAATTACGAATAATGTAGGTTCTGGGTGGTGAGGAAGAGCGCTTGCGGGAGTAAGTGATGGTTTGGCATTTACTGATATTGAGCTCGAGATGGTTTTTTTGACACCAAGTAGTGAACCTGTTAAGGTCCAATTGGAGAGAGCAGGAGTCGACAGGGGAAGATATGTGTTTAAATATTTTCATATCATCAGCATATATGGAGAGCTGAGAGTTCAGAATAACGCTGTCGACATCATTAATGGTTAGAATAAATATCAGTGGGCCGAGATGACTACCTTGCGGGACACCGGAGGTAGCGTTAATTGGATCAGAAATAGAAGATCTGAAGATAACGTTATATTGACGATCTTCAAGATAAGATTTGATCCATGAGATAAAACCGGGAGAGAAACCGAGGGCAGTGAGCTTGAGGAGAATAATTAGGTGAGACATTTTGTCGAAGGCTTTGCTGAAGTCAGTGGCGACAACGTCTACTTCTTTGCCAGCTTCGAGTGCGCACAAACATTGTGAAACAAACTCGACTAGATTAGTGGTTGTCGATCGACCTTTTAGGAACCCATGTTGGTTAGGAGAAAATATGGGTTTGCAGTGAAAGAATAGTGCATCATAAACGATGCTCTCGAAAAGTTTGGGTATGCATGAGAGCTTGGCAATGGGACGATAGTTGGAAACATCAATTTTCAGCCCTTTTTTGTGGACTGGAATGATATAAGCATGTTTCCAAAGCTTAGGAAAGAGTCCTTGAGAGATAGAGCTTTGAAATAGAGCGGTAAGGGGTAAAATAAGATGGTTCGCGCACTTTTTTAATACTATGGCAGGCAGACAGTCGGGACCGGGAAAGTAGTTGTCCTTTAAGTTGCATATTTTTTCGGCGATTAGGTCGGGAGTGATGTTCAATGAAACAAGAGACGTCTGGGGTCAGTCTTTCAAATATCGAAAATAGTCGTGATCGGGTCGAAGATCTTGGTCAGTGAATGATTGGCTGAAGAAATGAGCAAAGAAATTGGCGATTACTTCGGGTTCGTTGGAAGAGTTATTGAAAAAGTTAAGTGTAGTGGGGTAGCTATCGGTTTTTCTTTTTGTATTAATGAAGTGGTAGAAACACTTGGGGTCAGAGATAAGGGAGGATTGCATTCTGTTCAGGTATCGGACGTAGAGTGATTCACATAGCTGTGCAAATTTAGTTTAGGACTGCATGTAATTAGAAAGGTCTGATGCAGAGGAGGATCTAAGATAGGCGTGCCAATTTTTGTTTCTTATATTGCGCAAAGAGCGTAGTTCCTTGGTATACCAGGGCGGAGATGAAGTGTAGTTCTTTTTTGGTGAGTATGGGACTGAGAGAATGAAGCAGCTGAGGATTTTGGTGTAAAATAGCGCAAGGGATTTGTTTAAGGATATGTGTGAGTTAGGGTTAAGGAGAACGTTAAAATTAACATTGTTGAGCAGATTATTTAGTTTCGCGAAGTCAGCTTTGCGGAAATTGAAACAGTACGTATTTTTGGAGGGAAGGATAGTGAATTGGGTCTCGAGTGAAAGAGTTACCGATAGAGGTGGATGAAGGGGGTCTAGAGTGGAGAGAAAATGGTTGCTTGGGTTAACAACGCAGTTTACGGCATCAGATGAGAAAATCAGGTCGAGTTGTCTGTCCATGTTATTGGTGATATTACTGAGTTGCAGAAGGCCGGAGTCAGAGAAATGATCCGTGAAAAGGATTTCTTTACCTGTGGAGGGGTTAGCGGCGATATAGTGGGTCTCATCATCGGAATGAACCCATTTCAGGTGCGGGAGATTGAAATCGCCACAGATGATGATGATGTCATTGGGTTCGGTGATGTCAAATATGGAGTCGACGAGATCAACGACGAGTTGGTAGCAGTGTGTGGGCTGTGAGGGTCTTAAGTAACAGCAGGCTAGATAAAGTTTCTGTTTAGGGAGTCTTATTGAGGCACTAGTGAAGTTGAAGTCAGCGGAATTCGACGATTTGAAAGGGCAAGAGATCATAGCGACTGCGGATTGCTAAGAGAACTCCGCGACCGTCAGGATCGGCAGAGTTGTCGCGTCCATCGGCCCGAAACAGAATGAAGTCTGATGTGAATAACTCGCTGTCTTCAATACTGGAGCATAAATTCGTTTCAGTTAATGCAAATATATCGTAGGGTAGGTTTTAGGAGTTAAGGAGTACTGCGGAGGTTTTGGTGCGTAATCCTCTGATGTTCTGATAGTACAGGGATATATTATTATTGGATGGTTGGGGAGATGTAAAGGTATTTAGGTTAGGATTTAAAATAGTTTTTGAGATTAGAACGGGTACTTTGCAAGTGTGCGATGCGCTTTAAACTGACGTGGGCTGCGAAAGTGGAGAGGTCGTTATTTACATCACTGGGAGAAATATTAAGGCTTTCGTGAAATCGTATAAAGGTCTTTTTTAACGCGTGGGGGTCTGTGGGTAGTTCTTCTTGGTGGATTGAAACTAGGACGTTGGTTTTAGTTTTGCCGTCGATACAAATGGAGTCAGGTTTCTCGTGGAGGTAGGCCAGATAGAGGCGTACATTTTCGTAGATTCTTCTGTCTCTTAAACGTGACATAACACTCCGGTCTTCGGCGTTAAGCTCGGCAAAATGTTTGGTGAGTTTGGCCGTGGGAGGGAGAAGTGGATCTAAGAAAGAGGGGAAGGTGAGAGGGAGGGTCGAGTTGTGGGAAGCTGAGGAGGTGGAGGGGCTGGAGGGGATGAAATAAATAAACGATAATCAATCAACTGTCAAAAAACGAAGTATTCACAATATTCATGTTTTTATTCACAATATTGACGTAATTATTCACAATAGTCTACTTCTCCATCGATTGAGTTACACAATACCAAATCCAGAATCAATCGACGCAATCGACAATTGTCTAGTCGATCGCTGGGGCCATGGTTACGCTCAAATGTAAGGGCAATGGCATAAGCCTTTTCAACATCCGTAAAATAAGTATTTTAGGACATGATATTTTCCTGTTCTAAGTTAGTATTTTAACTATATTCCAGAACGGTTTTGTAGGTTTTCGTCTAGGTCTTTAGGCTTATTATTACAAGAACCATTACACAATCGAACTATACACTTCTTGATGATTGACTGTGCGAGCTAACGTCTAGCGTACATTTACAATTTACATACATACATATGTAATTTGTTATATAGTTAAATATGAAGAACATCTTCGCTCGTATTAACATAGACTGTAATATTGAAATGCTAAATAGGGTACGTTCTACAATGTTTTTCTCAGCAAAATAATGTGAAAAATTACAAGAACAAGTATAAGAATTTAATTCATTTCTCAATTTAATTCATTTCCAATACGAAAACAAGCCAAACAGTCGTGTACCACTTTGCGAATTATGTTTCTGGCTTCCAAGATCTAAAACTCTTGCCGTACCATGGAGAACAATTCCGAAACACCTGCATGAAGAAACTTCCGGTGGGCGTCTAAAAGGATAAGCTGTGAAATGCGATGATTTTTAGGCAAAATTATTCTGTGTTTAAGGTTAAAGGAAACAAATGGAGCACTCGAGATTCGTCCCCTAATGCGCAGAAGCTCCACTCCATCGACAAAGGGCGACTTGATTAGGACTCAGACGATGAAGTTGTGCCAATCGTACATACAATTTTGGAAGCAATTGAGGAAAGCGACGCAAATAGAAGATATTGGTGGGTGCATCCATATAATCATAAACGAAATGCTGAGGATGTGATAATAAACCTAATAGCAGAGTTAAGAACTTATCCTGACAAATTTAATAATTTCACCAGAATGTTGATTGAAACTTTTGATTATTTGCTGGGATTAATCGAAAATGCTATCAGAAAACAAGATACGAATTATCGTAAAAGCATAACTCCGGCTGAAAGATTATTTACAACTCAACGGTAAGTAAAAACAAATAACAATGAAAACAAATAGCGATTTATTTATTAGAAAAGAAAAAAGCTCTTAATTTTGCCAATCTTCTATCATATTGGAAGTAGAGGCTTAATTTTCCTCCTCTTCTTGCAACTCATTAATTTTGCTTAGCATTTCCAATCCGAATGATCTTTTGTTCGATAATTTTTCGTAATCTACCAGGAGACTCTTAAAAAATAATGTATTCGCATTTTCCGGTGTCTTTTCTCTGGTCCTTGATTTAAAAACATCGATCATTAGCTCAGCTATTTTTTCGGAGGTCGAAGTCCTACTCCTTTTGGATGGCACTGGCTCATTTGAGGAGTACTTTGCTATGATTTTATGATTCCCGCATGCATTTCGCAGCTGTAGAATCCTCATCCAGTAAGTCGTCAAGTGTCTCTTCAACAACCGGGCTATATAAGTTGCTGGCTGAAGTGCAATGCTGATTTACATAGTCTCTTAAAAAATACATAGAAACAGCCAAACACTTTTTTTTTCTGCTTCCCACTCGAACCTGGCGGCTTTGATCTGTCTTCCCTCAAGTATCTTGAGTAGGAATTGCGCAGAACTGTCCATTTGTTTTTACAATCTGATACTGCAAAGATAATCGTTAATTTCTTACATTAATAGAATTTAAATTATTTTTTTCAGTTATTTAGCAACAAGGGAAACGTTTAAGTCGCTTTCATATCATTTTCGGTGTGGTGCGTGTACAATTGAAAAAATTCTAATGCAAACTTGTCAAGCTATTTGGGAAGCACTATTTCCCATTTATTTGCTACAACCAGATGTTAAGAAATGGATGACAATAGCGGATGCATTTGATAAGATGTGGAATTTTCCCAATTGTTCAGGAGCTGGAAAGCATATAAGGATGCAATGTCCTCCAAACTCAGGATCGGATTATTACAACTATAAGAAGTTCCATTCTATGCACCTGCAAACTGTACTTGATACAAAGGGCCATTTTGTTTGTGTTGATGTTGGTGACTTTCGAAGAAACTGCGATGGTGGAAAACTCCAAGTATTCAAATTTCGGAAAACAACTCGTGAGCAACCAATTGAACTTGCCTCATAAGCAGAAACTATGCCCGGAAAGCAATGAATATTTCAATTTTGTTTTTGTGGAAGATGAATCTATCCACTTCCCACGAGCGTAATGAGTCCTTTCGCACGAAAAAATTGACAAACGAAACAAAAATATACAATTATCGTTTATCCCGAGCTCGAAGAGTAGTTGAATGCGCATTTGGTATGATTACCAAAAAATTTCGTATATTTGATTCTGTCATATTACTTCCTCCCAATAAAGTGCAAATGATTACATTAGCCGCTTGTGCCTTGCATAATATGATTAGGGAACGCGAAGGCTTGCTTCAGGAAGTATATGTTGATCGTGAGGCTATGGAATACGTACCTCAAGAAGAAACACATGAAAATATTGGAAAAGCAAGACCATCAAATGCTGCACGCAATCAGTATGTTCAATATTTAACTCCTCTACCGGTGCAGTTCCTTGGCATTACAAGTATGCCATCTAATTTTGTTTACATGATTTTTAAATGCAGTACGTTAAGTAATTACAGTAATACTGTATCAGACTTTGTACATTATTAAACATTTATTAAAATAAAACAAAAAAAAATTAATAAAACTTACCTTGACAATTCATTTCAGTTGCTATTTCTATCCACAGCATATCGATACTTAGTTTATTATTAATTAAAAAAATCATTTCTTCTCCATCTACGTCCATATTTGCTAAAATTTGCGCACAGAGTAATCATAGAAGCAAAACAAAGCTTCAAAGTGCAACGAAGAAGATAGTAAAAACAACGGAATCAAAATTTGTTTTGCCAAAACAACAGGTAGGCTATCGGCAACGAAACATGTTTTTCTGTTTTGCTTTGCTTTTTATGTTTCGTTTCATTTGGTGTGTTTTGAGCCATAAGAAGGTAGGCAATTATCGTCAACGACACTGGCACGAAACAGTTTTGTTTCATTCGGTGTGTGTTGCTCCTATAAGTCAAATTTTTATTTCATTAAATTATTTAAAAAAAATATTTTTCTTTGGGAGCTATGCTCCTTTATTCTTCTATGGTCAACTTAAGACTGATCTTACAATTGCATTACTTAATTCTAACTTAACTTATCGTGTTCAGCGAGAACGTGCAGGAATGTCGTTTGAAAAACAATTGTCTCAGGTGACAAGTGTCTTGGAGTGGAGCGTCACTCTGAGACGGAATGTGCGGATGGTGTCAGGTGGTGTCAGGTGGAACATGTTTGCGATGGATGCAAAGAAGAAAGAAACTGCAGGCGTAGGTAATGTTTACTGGCGGATGTGTTTGGAGATTTTCGTGGGTGTCGTGTTAACTCGTCCCCCTCTAAGTTTGAATGTCCTCAGTCAAAAGTAAGGTACATTGTAAATATTTGGGAGAGTAGTAGGTACAGCTGATTGATTTCTTGTGGATTTCTGGTTCCAATTTCTGGTTTATGAATGATTTCCTAGGCGGTGACTCATGATGCTTTTCTATGATGATGTTCCTTTGACGGTTGTATTTTAGTATTATTATTATTATTATTATTATTAGAATAATTATTTTTCGATATGATAACCCTTGATTAATTGTTTTGTTATTTTTTAATAGATCTACCATATTTTCTTTGTATTGTTTATATGAAGTTCATTGAGTGCTTCGAGAAATAATATTGCTAGATGTCCTTCTTCTATTGGTTCAGGTTGCATAGCTGCTGGCATGACCTTTGCTTGTGGTAACTGAAGATTTTTAAACTGTTGATTATTTATTTTTATGGAGGTATTGAATTATTTTATGAGCAATGTGCAATATAGTTCTTGGTCTATTTCGTCCACTGTGATCTTTCCTTGAAATTCGTTAAGTAGCAGTACTCCTGGAGCAAGATCTTCTACTGATGGTATATGGTGACCGTTCGCTGAGTGGCAAATGGATTTTTCTCCTTTTACTAACTTAGTTATATATGGTGACTGTTCGCTGAGTGGCAAATGGATTTTTCTCCTTTTACTAACTTAGTTATACATAAATCTTTCTCTAAATCTAACAATTGTTTTTGCTTACAGATAGTTACAGTATTATTAGATAGATAGATAGATAGATATTCTTTATTTCGTATAAAAGTTACAATGTGGTTGTCACACAATTTGCATACAGAGATTCGATATTTATTATATCTTTCAGCTGGATAAGAATAAATGACTTTTAATTATTTTTTTTTTTTGTACTCGAGAAACAACGATTATGAAGGAAAATTACAGCAAAAACCTTCAATGTATAACAAAAAAAAAAAAAAAACAAAACTTACATATATAATAATAGTATATAAATCCACAAATAAATATATATATACATATGTATAAATAAAAAGAAAATAAATAAATAAATAAATTTACACATATATAATTATAAATATATGAATAAATAAATAAACAAATAAATAAATAAATTATATATAAAAAAAAAAAATAAATAAATAAATATATACATACATATTTACATTTAAATATAAATAAATAAATAAATAAATAAGTAAATAAAAAATATATAAAAAACAAAAAAATAAATAAATAAATAAATAAATAAATAAATAAATAAATAAATAAATATACTTTGAAAATATATAAATATATAAATGAGTAAATAAATAAATAAATAAATAAATAGTAGTCAATAATCATTTACATTATTGAATTAGTTGTTGTATCAGAGGATTATCTGAAAAAACGCAATTTTGTCGAAATTTATCCATAAGTTTAGCTATTCGAACGGAGATCAATTCAACTTTCGATTTTATATGAAGATCAGAAGTGGAATGATATCTAGAAAGATCAAGCATCATTTTCAACAGTTTATTTTGGGTTATTTGTAGCTTTTTAATGTGACAGTTTGCGCAATCTCCCCATACTTGGCAACCATAAAGTAATATGGATTGAAATATTACCTTATGTAATACAGTTTTATTGGCTGTATTAAGCATTGATTTTCTATTTATAAATGGGTAAAGCAGCTTAATGGCAATACCTATTTTATTAATTGTATTTAAGATATGTTTCTTAAATGTTAACCTTGTATCCAAATAAATTCCTAGGTACTTTACACTAGTATTCCAATGCACATTGACTCCGCAAATGTTAAGTGGATTGTTGGGTAAATAGCAACTCTTTCTTTTCCGGCTAAAAAAGATAGGTTGCACTTTATCAGCGTTAATTTTAATTTTCCACCTATTTAGATACTCGGCATATATTCTGATCCCATTTTGTAAATTGTTCTCAATATTGAGAGCAAACTCATGGGAAGAAAAAATACCTGCGTCGTCGGCGTATATAGCTAATTCGCACTCTGGAAGCTTGGGAATGTCAGAAGTGTATATGTTGTATAATATAGGGCCCAGGACAGAACCCTGGGGAACCCCCGCAAAAAAGTGTTGTAATGATGATAGCTCATTATTAACATATACTCTAAAGGCTCTGTTAGTTAAAAAGCTTTGAATAGTTTTGACAAGATACAAGGGAAATCCTAGATTAATTATTTTATATATTATACCATCATGCCAGACTGAATCAAAGGCTTTTTCAATATCAAGTAAAACCAGGCCTGTAGATCTTCCTATGTCAAAGTTGCGCCTTATATGTTGGCATATTCGGAGTACTTGATGTGATGTACTGTGCTGGTTTCTAAATCCAAACTGCTCATTTGGGAATATACCTTTTTCGTCAATATACTTCATAAGCTTTGTTTTTATAATTTTTTCAAAAACTTTGCTGATACAGCTTAGCAGACTTATAGGTCTGTAACTGTCTGGATTTACGAGTTCCTTTCCCGGTTTTAATATTGGTATCACTTTTGCTATTTTCCAGATATTTGGAAAATATTGCAGCTTGAAACATGCGTTGATTAGAAAAGTAATAAATTCTACCCCTGAGTTAGGTAAATGTTTTAGATATATGTTTTTAATGCCGTCAAGGCCATTTGATTTTCTCAACTGCAACTGCTTTAGTACTTGAGCGATTTCCATTCGAGTTACAGACTCAGCTAAAGAAGGCTCACAGTTTTGTAAACGAAGCCTATCAGAGGTTTCTTTCACTAAGATATTTGTACCAGGAACACCAAGGTTTTGAGAGATAGTATGGTTCCACAGCTTTATCGGAATTGGAATGGTATACATTACCAGAACTATGCAAACTTGGAATCCTTCTGTTTCTGTTCTTAATAATTCTAGCTACATTCCAAAACGGTTTAGCATTTTTATCTAACGATCTTAGTTTTTTATTCCACTCTTCATTCCTATGCTTTGAAATTTCGGAAGAAATGAGCTTATTAAATTCGTTCATCATTACGCGAAGGAACGGTATGCGATATCTTTGCCATTGTCTCTTTAGACAGTTTCTAAAACGTATAAATACTAGAACACGGTCAGGTATGTTAACGGATAAACTTTTCTTTGCAGTCTTGGGGACACTTACATCAATAGCACTGTGTATAAATTCATTGAAAATGTTTACAAGTCCGTCAATGTGATCGGTGGTGATATTTTCTAAATCTAGATTAATATTTCTTAGTTTTGCATTTATTTTTGACCGGTATAGTACCCAGTTAGCTCGTTTAAAGTCTAAGTAATATTGCACTTTTTCTTTCCCTGACTTAAGCATTTGACATATAACTGGGTTATGATCAGAGCTAAGGTCAGTAATCGTAACCGGCTGAGAAAATAAGTTTGGAGAATTTGTTAAAAAGATATCGAGGGTAGATGGTGAACCTCGCGAACCAGCTGGAATATACGTGGGACTAGATGGGTATGACACAGAAAACGACGACATATTAATTAAATTCGAAAGTACGTTACCACAGACATTCGCTCTGTTGCAACCCCAGTCTCTGTGCCTAGAGTTGAGATCACCACCGATCAAACAACTGCCATTAATTGAAAACAACCTTCGCAGGTCTGAAATAAAATGCTGTCTCCTTTCGAAAGATAAATTACCACCCGGGAAGTACACACATAAGACTTTAACAGTTCTACCATTATCCAACTGAACCTCAACCCCAATATTTTCTACACAGCGTGTGTGGAAATTTGGTAAAAGACAATGCTGAATTGATCTTCGAACTAGAATAGCAACACCTCCACCTCTTCTATTTGTTCTATCAACGCGATAGCACTTGTAGTCAGAAGTGGAGAGATTTACATCGGATTTTAGCCAAGTTTCGGTTACAAGGGCAATATCGATTCGGTTGCCAATTAGAAAATTATTGAATTCTGCGTATTTTTCTTTTATACCTCTGGCATTCCAAGTAACAATATTTATACAATTCAATGACATATTACTTAACATTAGTGTACACAAACTTAAGAGCTAATTGTGTGACAACGTTAAATTGATCTACCTTAGTTTTACACGAACTCAATTTTGTGATCATTTCCATCGTAAGGGCGTTAAGTTCCTCGATCGAGAATAAATCCTCGTTCTCCGTTGGTTTGATGTTCGACGGCACTTCCACTTGATTCTCCCATTGTTTTGTTTTGTGAATGTTAGAAGTCTCCACTTTTCTCTGCGAACTTTTTTGAGGTAAAGCGGGGAACTCACTCAAGTTCATGACGTTGGGTCTAGGTGGGATATTTGCTACACACGAGCTTTGCTTGGTGTAAGAATGGGATGGAGTACGATTTGATTTAGTTGTCATTCTCGCTCTCATCTCCAAATAACGAGTGCGACTCATACACATTGTGTCGGTGGATCTATGTTTCTCATTGCAATTTGCACATTTGAGAACATCTGCGTGTTGGCACTCGTCTGTCATATGAGGACCAGCACAATTTGCGCAATAAGTTTTTATATTGCAATTTCTTTCCCCGTGTCCAAACATCTGGCAGTTTCTACACTGGGTTAATTTGTTCCTTGGCTTTTTTTGATAACTCCAGCTTATTTGGGTATGAAAAATGGATCTAACATTCTTTTTTAACTCAAATAGTTTCACAGAACCGCACTCGAAAGACACAATATATATAAAGTCGATATAATGTTCATACTTTTTTGTGACTTTTTTAACATCTTGGCACTTGAGTCCGCGACGAATAAGTTCGTTTTTGAGTTCAGTGACATCAACATCACCCAAACCAAACAAAGCAACTTTAAAAGCTTTTTCCCCTTTAAGATCATGAGAGAAGAATTGGCATTTTTCGTCTTTTAGTTTTTTAACTACACGATGATATGAATTTAGCGACTCACACATAATTTTTATGCCAATAGAAATTTTCTTAACACAATAGTCTGATACATTACAAATTTTTAACAAATTGTGCACGTAATCACTAGATTTTTGCAAGAGTTTTATTGGTGGTGGAAGGTTAATTTTGCACGTTTTCTCAGGCGAAACAATTTCGTCCATTAATTCACTGTCATTATCACTGTCGGGCAGGCATTGGAGTGGACTCCAATAATTTGCCCTTGCATCCTTCTTCTTTTTAAGAACCATTTTAGGGATTTTAGGTTCTCTTTCGGAGGACATAGTGCTGTCCTCGGTATTTGGTGACCTCGATCGTTTATTAATTTTGAAATAGTTTTTTAAAGACACAGGACTAATACACGACATGCGTATACGAAAGCTCCGATTGAACTGGTTACAGTATTATATTCCTTACAGTTTCCTTCAATTCCATACATTTCGTTGTTAAACTTCAATATTTCATTATATTGTATGTAGGCAATTCTATTACTTTTTTTACAGGTCTTAGCATTAATCTATTATAAATTTTATTGGTTGTTAATGGGATTCTTATGACATATAGTAGTTAGTATGTTTACATTAGCTAATTCTAGGGCTTCTTCTACGGTAGCAAAAGGCATATTTTCTTTATGAAATGTATTTTCAGTGGACTTAATTTCTTCTTTTGACAATATGGTTGAATTTAATATATTGCTTTTACTCCACTGAATAGCAAACTTAATGTTGGTTAATTCCTCTTTAATTAATCTTAACCTATACCGGAAGTCTAAACCGAATTCATAACTTATTCTATTATTCTGCTTTATATCATTCGCTATTTCGTTAGTTATTCTTGTTAGATTATTTATTCTTTCGTTGTATATTTTATTAATTAATATTTGTCTATTATTGTTTTCTATTACTTTGTTTATAAGGGACGAAATAATATTAAAGTCTTCATGGTCTTATGGTCTCATGGATATATGGTCTTGCCGGCTATATATTTCCATGCCGTCCTAATGAAGTCTAACGCTCGCTTATTTTTACTTTTGTTAATAGGCCTAATTGAGTTAAGGAGTTCAGTTGTCTGTATAGGATAGGAAGGAGGAATATGTTTTCCAAATATATCTCCAACTTTGGATAAGAAGTCTTCATATTTATTAATTTCTATAAAATGTATCAGTTTCAAGTCTCCGTCTTGTATTTTAGTCGGTCCCTTGTCTATCGAAATAAGGTGTGTACTGCTATAGTCCAGTATCTGTATTTCTCCGTATGTCAACGTCCACATTAAAGTTAAGTAAATTCCGTTGGTGAGATAAAGTCAGTCAGTATCAGATATAGATTATGTCGTAAGAAGAAGATCTTAGTTACGTATATGGCTTTTATGTACTATTTTTCCAGATCTAGTTTTGACTTCCAGTGTCATCAACAGGAAGCTTTATGTCCCTCAGTAAGAAAGGAAGCCTATCAACTACTCCCACAACAACAACCACCACTGGCACAACAACAACCATCATAGGTACAACCACAACCAGCATCTCTATGCACGCATCAACACCCGAAACTTCAACCCTAGTATTTACCAGTACAAAACCCAAACCGTCAATCAGGTATGAGACTACTCCCAATGAATTAAAAAGAAACCGAAATTCCCCAGTACAAACAAACAACAATACCAACAACAAAAAACAAAAAAAAAACAGAGACACAAACCAAACTAACGACATATTGGCTAAACGACATAAACAATACCACACAAAATAGATTTGCCCTCCTTTCACCCGACGAAGACAACCAACACCTCCCTTCCTCCCCAAATAAACCCGCTGCAGAAAAGCCACCAAAAGTCACCAAACCTCCTCCAATATTTGTCCAAGGAGTAAAAACAATAGGTGTACTGACAAACGCCCTAAATGAAGTAGCGCAGAATCACTACTTCATGCGGATTCTCCAAAACGAAGAGGTTAAGATCCAACCAATAAATTCGGTGCATTATACAACGATCTGAAGAATGCTACAGCAAAAAAACACGAGGTACTATACGTACAGACCTAAAGACCAAAGAAGCTTCAAGGTCATCCTAAAAAACATGCACCCCTCTACTGAAGCAATAAAAAAATTAACTTGCTGAAAAAGGACATACCATAACGAACATTTACAATCTAACAAAAAAACGTACTAGAGAACCTCTGTCAATGTTCTCTCTAGAACTAGAGAACAACAAGAACAACAAAGACATATACATATGTATAATATAAATACACTTCTACACTACAAAATAATCTTTGAACCACCTCATATAAGGAAAGACATACCCCAATGCTGCAACTCCCAAAAATACGGCCATACGCGAAATTATTGTACATCCTCCCCAGTGTGCGTCAAATGCGCAAAAAATCACAAAACTATTGACTGTTCAATAAAAGAAAAAACAAACGACATATGTACGTTGTGCTCTTTGTGGAAACAACCACACAGCAAATTACAAAGGTTGTGAAATATACATTTAAGACACTGAGCTTCAGTGTAGCTTATGTATAGCAGTAGCTTACAAAGGTTTCCACTTCTGAGAAGCAAAGAGATCCCAATAACCAAACCAACCCCTACACCCCCTACATCCCCTACTACCACAAACAATGCTACTGCCTTCAAGACAACTGTCACTTACGCAGAAGCTGAAAAGTCTGAACGCCAAACTTCTAAACCACTAACACAGACTAAACAAAATCAACCTACTGAACCTCCCCCAATTAACCAACATACTCCCATAATATTAACAACACCTCAGCAAGCACAATCTTCAAATGACCTTACTGAATTAAAAACAATGATACAACAACTAGTGACACAAATCGCTAACATGATGAATACACTAACAGTACTAATAACCAAACTAAGTAACTAAATATGAAGATAGACCGATTAAAGATCGTTATTTGGAATGCTAACGGACTGCACAGCACGTCAACGAACTGAAACAATTTATCAGAACAAACTCCATAGACATTTTATTGATTTCAGAAACACATTTCACAGACAAAAACTTTTTCAAAATACCCGAATACAATGTGTATCAAACAAATCACCCTGACAACAAAGCTCATGGTGGCACTGCAATCATAATAAGACAGACAATCAAATCAATAGATCTTGCAGGCTACAAAACTGAGCATATCCAAGCAACGACCATACATAATCGGACATACGGACCACTCATAATCTCGGCACTTTACTGTCCACCCAAATTTAATATACAGGGTGTCCCACGAGCAGTTTGCCAAAAAGCTAAAGCGTGTAGGTCTAGTCGAGGCAAGAAAAAAATCGTATGGGAGGGGGGGGTCTATTCCCCACCGTTTAGCCGGGAGGGGCAATTTTCTAAAAAATGTACTTAATTTGGAAAAAAAATTATTAAAAATCAACAGTTACATCCACAATGCCACGAGATACCTTTTTGTAAAGCCAGAGACCTCTTCTTTCATACTGATTTTAAATGAAGCTGTTTTAAGGAGTAGTATTTGAGAAATTAATTTTCAAACTCAAAATTTTGAAAAAAAATTGAAAAAAAAAAAAATTCGATCTATTTTTTTTCAAAATTGTATTTAATTAAGTATTATTTTTTTTCAAAAATTCAATGCTCTCATTAGTTTTTAGTTAAAAGCAGAAAACCGGATGCAAAAATGTCTTGTAGTTTTTGAGAAATTAAAAAAAAACCCGAACCATTTTTTTCTAAGAAAAACCTTTTTTTTGGTTTTAACGCGGCTGGACTTGTAGGCAAATTAATGTATGAAACATTGACCTCTTTTTTTATTATTTTTAAAAACTTCGGAGTCTTATTATAATAAATTTTCAATATGATCCCTATTTTTTAGAAGGCAAAGATTATATCTCCTTCTAATGGCTGCACATATGTAAGTCTATGCTTGACAAATTTTCCTGCAATTTGACTCCAGCGACTTCAATCCGTTGTTCCAAAGATACTATTTCCACTTCGTAAACATAATTTTTCATGAATCCCACATAAAAATCTAGAGGAGTTAAATCTGGTGATCTAGGTGGCCATTTCGTGCGGCCCCTTCTTCCGATCCAACGGTCACTAAAATTATCATTCAGCCAGTTTCTAACCCGTAAGCTCTAGTGTGCTGGTGCTCCATCTTGCTGGTAGATTAAATTATCTGCTATGGCCAAAGGAACGTTGTCCATCAAATCGGGCAAAAGGTCTCGTAGGAATTGCAGGTATGATTCTCCATTAATAACGGCATTCAAAAACCGGGGCCCGATTACAGTCTGTCCAACAATACCAAGCCAAACATTACAGCTAAAGCGGTGTTGTGATTTATTTTGTTTTTTGTTGTGTGGATTGGTGCTACTCCAATGATGCAAATTGTGGAAATTAGTAACCCCATCTCTGGTAAACTGTGCTTCATCCGTCCAGAATATCCTTGCAAAATAATTTCGTTCAGTTTCATCTCGAAGCAGTAATGATCGACAAAATTCTGCTCTCAAAAACTTGTCGTTTGAGGTGAGTCCCTGAACTGGCCTAAAATGGTACGGATGTAAGTTTTCGGTATGAAGCACTCTCCATACTCTAGATTTGGGCACTCCAAGCATAATAACTATCCTCCTTGTACTAAGGGAGGGATTATGTCGAACCAAATCCAAAATTCGGGTAGAACTCATCGGCGGCGGGCGGACCCAGACGAAATTCGCAGGTCAGTTTTCAGGCGTTATCAATGAAAAAAAAGAATTAATCCAGGGTTATTCCAATACTGTATCACTTTATTGTATCCTCATAAAACTCCGAATTTTTTAAAAATAATAAAAAAAGAGGTCAATGTTTCATACATTAATTTGCCTACAAGTCCAGCCGCGTTAAAACCAAAAAAAAGGTTTTTCTTAGAAAAAAATGGTTCGGGTTTTTTTTTAATTTCTCAAAAACTACAAGACATTTTTGCATCCGGTTTTCTGCTTTTAACTAAAAACTAATGAGAGCATTGAATTTTTGAAAAAAAATTACTACTTAATTACATACAATTTTGAAAAAAAATAGATCGAATTTTTTTTTTTTCAATTTTTTTTCAAAATTTTGAGTTTGAAAATTAATTTCTCAAATACTACTCCTTAAAACAGCTTCATTTAAAATCAGTATGAAAGAAGAGGTCTCTGGCTTTACAAAAAGGTATATCGTGGCATTGTGGATGTAACTGTTGATTTTTAATAATTTTTTTTTCAAATTAAGTCAATATTTTAGAAAATTGCCCCTCCCGGCTAAACGGGGGGAAATAGACCCCCCCCTCCCATACGATTTTTTTCTTGTCTTGACTAGACCTACACGCTGTAGCTTTTTGGCACACTGCTCGTGGGACACCCTGTATAGTTATATGGATGCTCGATATCCAAAGCAAATAAAAGAGGGAAACGGTTTATAAAAATACTTCGAAACCTTTTTTTTTATTTTCACCTTTACTTTATTTTCGCTACTACTTTTCGTTCTGCTTAACACGTGTCTTAACTCCTCGAGGGTTTCCAAAAGAAGGAGGAGTGTGCTCCGCTTCGGCTTGAAGGAAGTCGAAGTCGGAGGAAAGCGCAAAGAGCGATAAGCCTTATCGGAAGCGCAGACTAGACTTGTTTGTTTGTGCAAACGAGTCTAGTGCGCTGATAAGCTGTGGAAGCTACCCTTTGATAGATGGCCTTGTATAACACCTCCCCCCTTACATATTTTTTTTGGGCCCCAAAAAATTACAAAATTACTTAGTACTATTTTACATTTGAAAAGGTATTATTAGATCACATTGAAAAGTAAATTGTCATCACTGGAAATTCAAACCGGGAAGTGGTTAATTTCAGGGATGTTGCAAAAGGTTATTACATCATTACTTATATATAAAATTACTTATATAATTACTTATTAGCAATTAATACCTTTACACGTACATATTAAACGGTTACTTAAACGTAACCGAACTGAAACCCACTTCCCAGGCTGTAAAACCCCTGAAACCACAGTATCCTTCGAGACGACGGTTCCTACGGTTCACACAACCGCAGAAGTGATAAACAAGATTATCACAGCGGATAAAGTATCATGGGCAATAAATTCGTTCAAACCCTTTAAATCTCCGGGCCCGGACGATATCTTGCCAGCGATGCTTCAAAAAACACAGATCCACACTGTACCCCATCTCGTAAGCATTTTTTCCAATTGCCTGCGAACGGGGTACATCCCAACACAGTGGAGAGAAATTAAGGTAATTTTCATACCTAAGGCAGGTAAACCATCCCATACTGCCGCAAAGGACTATATGCCAATTAGTCTCTCGTCATTTCTATTAAAAACCTTGGAGAGACTCCTTGACCTATACATCAGAGGACTCACAAATTCACGAAACTTATGCAACACTCAACACGCCTACCTCAAAGGCAGATCAGTGGAGAGTGCTCTGCATAGTATTGTCCGTGAAATTGAGGGCTCGCTGTACTTAAAAGAGTTTACAATGGCAGCCTTCCTCGACATAGAGGGCCTTCAACAATGTTAACACAGAGGCCATAACAAAAGCTCTTGAGGACATAAAAGTAAATTGTAATCTGGATTGAGAATATGTTGAAGAACAGAATCATCAATGCAGACATTGGACACAGTTCTATAAGGAAGGTGACAACTAGAGGCACACCACAAGGAGGAGTTCTCTCCCCCCTACTGTGGCTTCTTACAGTCAACAAGATCCTCAAATTCTTTATGGAAAAAGACACAAAGACCATAGCGTACGCGGATGATCTGGTTATTTTGATAAAAGGTAAATATCTACCAACTATCAGTGAACTAATGGAATCTGTGCTGAGTGAACTCTCCCCGTGGGCAAGACAGAACGGTCTGAGAATAAACCCCCAGAAAACCGAGCTGGACTTAAAGGAAAATTCACCAGGAAAAGGAAAATTCCGACTCAAACTCAAAGCGGAAGCAAAATATCTAGGCATCATTCTTGACTCCAAACTCTTCTGGAAAAGGAACCTGGAGGAAAGGATGAAAAAAGGATTGAACGCTTTTTATGCATGCAAAAAGACCTTCGGAAAAAGATGGGGCTTGCAACCGTACATCATTCATTGGATGTACACAGCAATCATCAGACCCATTTTAACTTATGGGGCCCTAGTCAGGTGGACTGCTAGCAGCACAAAAAGCTATATGAACATGCTCAACAAAGTACAAAGGTAAGCAGCTGTTTGTACAACGGGAGCCATGAGAAGCACGCCGCAAGCAGGGTTGGACATGATTCTTCATCTCCTCCCCTCCCCTGGATCTATTCATAAAAGGCTACGCTGCAAAGAGCGCTCTCAGACTAAGAGAGTCCTCTCTGTGGAAGCAAGCCAACTATGGACATGCGGCCATACTTAAGATAATAGGGAAGGAAACATGGTTTTAGTAGCCTCGCAGCTACGATCGACTATATTCCCCACCAAAATTACTTCTCTCTCAGTATACCTATCCTTTTCCCTGACAGAGAAGAGTGGCTATCAAACGCCGTAATCAACGACCATGAGATCACCCTTTTCACCGACGGATCAAAAATGGACACAGGCACTGGGGCCGGGTTTTACTCTGATACCCTACACAAACAGGAATCATTCAGACTCCCTGATCTGTGTAGTGTGTTCCAAGCAGAAATCCTGGCAATAGAGAAAGCAGCCAAACACCTACAGGTAGCTGATATCCCACCATCTGATATCACCATCTTCGTAGACAGCCAGGCTACACTGAAGTCAATAGAATCCTGTATAACGAGATCAAAGACTGTCAAGAAATGTCGCGACTCACTGAAGTCCATCAGACACCATATAGTTAAACTCTGCTGGGTCGGACATCATGGACATCATGGACATCAGCGAAGCGGACACGTCATTGCAACCACCGATCAGCGCATTATACCGGATCATAAGTGACACAATCATCAAAGAGGCCAACTCGTCTTGGCTTACAAGAAACGACAGCTACACGACAAGATCATCGTGGCCAGAGCTCAATGTCGGAAAAAACAAAGAAGCTCCTGGCGCTGGACCGAAATTCGATCCGTATGCTCGTCGGAGTGATCACAGGACACTGTCCCATTGGAGCAATGCTCCGGAAATGGGACTCGGGATCCAGCGATCTCTGCCGGAGCTGCGGCGATGAGGAAGAAACTGAGACGATCCAACATCTGCTCTGCCACTGTCCAGCTCTCCAGAATCGACGCCTAGTGTCGCTAGGCCAAAGATTCTTTACAGAGATTGCGGAGGTGGCTAATGCAGATATATCGGATCTTCTAAAATTCATTAAGAGCACGGAGTGGTTTCGGCCACCACGTGATAGGACAGGTTAATTTTATGTGTACCCACACAAACGAAGGGGATCTCAATGGGCGTCTTGGCCTCAGAGTGGAAGTGATGTCCAACCATCACACTCCCTTTCTCTAACCTAACCTAACCTAAACGTAACATACTTTGATGATAATACAAAATATTTTACAATCTTCAACATTATCCTAATCCTAGAATAGTTCTATGATAATACATTAGCAAAATATTTTTTTTTACAATCTTCATTAACATATAGTCTGTTCAGTGACGCTGTTCTGGACAGAAAAGTACAACTTTTGCTGTTCAGTGACAAAAATTTCTATCCGAAAGTATTCTGATTTGTGTTCAGTGACGGTTTTCCCGACACTTCAGAGCACGATTTTCTGCACCTACTCTGGAGTCAGAACACATTCGTGAAAATTGTCAAAAGCAGCTGTCAGCTAAAGTTCACGCTAAAACATACATATCATCACTGAAAAATGTTGTTGACGAGTCACTAATCACACTAATTTCACTATCAGTGCCCACCACAACTCTTCCAAAGCGTTTTCATGTGAATTCACTTTTGTTTATTATTTAATTCTAAAACATGTTTATTACAATCTGACATATAAGATGCTTTCTGCTTTTTGACAACTAACATACGGCTGTGCTTTTCTGTTCTAACTTGATCTGACAGTTTTCACGAATCTGTGCTGTGCTGTCCTGTTCTGATCTGATCTTTTCGTCACTGAACAGACTAATAATGTATTAGCTTCCAATTATTTATTCCCTGTCAGCCACAATAGATTCATTTTATACTACCCATGTAAACGAACTCTTTTATCATTGCGAAAATCTAGTACAATATTTATTGTTTGACGTTTGCATCTGTTTGCTCTATTTGAAATTTAAAAATAAAATGTAGATTTCATTTTTGTGAACAAAATCTTTTGTTTGTTTGTTGTGTTCTAACAATCCGGTGTGTTTTGGTAAGTATATTTTCGTTTAAGTTGTGTTTTGTAGAATTTTGTATTTCTTTTTGTCAAATTGTCTATAACGTAGTTACCCCTGACCGTGAAATTATTGGTTGAGCTTTACCTATCATTCTGTTTTTTATGATATTTTTATGATATTTTTGCAAAGTTTTCCCTACCTTTCTTTAAATTTAGTTTTTGTATTTTGTTTGCTTTTTGAACCCTAAACTTTTCTGATAGAGATACTATATCTTCGCTAGTGAGATTTTTGCAGAGGAAGTCAATTGGACGCATATTGGTGGTGGTATGTATCGTATCGTTATAGTAACATATTATCCTAAACAACTTGTCTTCTAGGTCGGCTTTGGCTTTAGCCGCATTCATTATCCTCAGGTGATCGTTAAAGGTGCTATGAAGTCTTTCGATATCGGCATTCCCAGTCTTATGGTGGCCTGTAGTTTTGTGGAAGGCTATATTTTTTTTTCTTTGAGAAATTCTTCCACAGCTGAATTTATGAAACAGGTATCACCATCGAGAATTATTTTTGTCGGTTTTCCCAGAAATTTAATTCTTTCCTTTAGTGCTCGTAAAATTGCTATCCAGTTCCTATTATCTAATGCATGGATTGTTGCATACTTAGAAAACTTATCTATGGTTGTTAGAAACATTTTATTTCTCTCCGGGAACTAGATATCAATATGAACGATACTATTGAACTGGGCTGGAGTTTCTGTTACTTGAAGTGGAATCGTTAGCGGTCGCCTATCATGCTTCGAAAGGTAGCAGACGTCGCAATTATTAATTACTTTCTGAATTTCGAAGGTTTGGATAAAAATATAGCTTCTGCATTTCTGCAAAAACTTCGCGAATCCCTCTATAGTTCTTACTTAGATGTTCCTTTTTGATAAGAGTAAGTATTTCGTTTCTGTCCGTGATATCTTTAAGCTTGATATGAGATTTCAGTATCTTTAGGTTTTTGTTCATTGAGAAATATTTGACGTATAACTTTTGAAATTGCAGATATAATTGAGTATCGTTGCAAATATACACATAAGGCCTTTGTTTATCAGGATTCTCTGCATTATGCCTAACAGGTTAGTACTATCCTCTTTTACAAAAATTAAGTTCTGCACTTTTTTGTGTACAATTTTTAAACTAACCTTTTCTTTTGTGTCATATGCCAAGTATATTTGGTTTTTATATAGGTTGACGGGCTTAGTTGTTATATAAATATAGTTGCTCTGTGGCCCCTGTGGATAAATTATCTAGGTTCGATTGATCACCTGCACTTATGACATCTTCATCATTATGGCCATTAGTATCAGCGAACTCATTATTGAAAATATCACCTAAGATAGATTCTTCACTACTAAAACCATTAGCTTCGTCGCTATTGTTTTCGCATAGAACCCTGCTTAACCCATCTGCCACAAAATTTTCTTTTCCTTTTAAATATTCGACTGAAAAATCAAACTCATTTAGCTGTTTCTTCCATGGTTGCAGCTTCATGTTAGGCTCTTTAATTCCATTGAGCCAAACTAATGGTTTATGATCGGTACGGACGAAAAAATGTCGACCATACAGGTAGGTCCGAAAATATTTTATCGACCACACAATAGCCAAAAGCTCTTTCTCAATTGTTGAGTAGCGTAGCTCATGGTTATTTAGCGTTCGAGAGGCATAGGAGATCGGATGGCCATCCTGGCTCAATACGGCTCTTAGCGCATAATTAGATGCGTCGCAGGTAAGTACGAACTTCTTACTGAAATCGGGACTTCTGAGAACTGGATCGCTAGTGAGTAACCTTTTTAAGGTATTAAATTCGTTTAAATACTGTTTGTCTGATACTTTAATTTTTTCCGTCTTTTTTAGGCACTTAATCATAGGATACGCTACTTTCGCATAGTCTTTTATAAACTTTCGGTAGTAGCCCGTCATGCCAAGGAACTGCTTAATACCTTTTATAGTAGTTGGAACTTTCATGTGGTGAATGGCTTTTACCTTCTCTTCATCGGGTTTGATACCATTACCAGTTACTGTATGACCTAGGCAATTCGTAGAAAGCTTAGCAAATCGGCATTTATTTATTTGTATTTTAAGGATATTTTTCTTAAGCCTTTGAAGAATTTTACGTAATGAAACTACGTGTTCGTCAAAACTAGTCGAAAAGATAAGGATATCGTCGAGATACACCACACATATTTTATTTATGTATTCCTTAAGGACGCTATTCATAAGCCGTTGGAACGTGGCTGGTGCATTTTTTAATCCGAATGGCATACGTAAGAATTCATAGTGGCCGTCTTTTGTGGAGAATGCGGTCTTAGGTGTATCTCTTGGTTCGACTTCCCAGCTTATCGAGCAAGTCATCGATATTTGGCATTGTAAACCTATCTTCAATTGTTTCGCTGTTAAGTTTTCTATAATCTACCACTATTCGCCATTGTTTCCTACCATTTTCGTCATCTTTTTTAGGGACGAATTATAGGGGCTATTACTTGGGACAATGATTTTTTGGTGCAACATCTCCTCAATTTGCCGATCAACTTCCTCAGCATGCACTTCTGGATATCGGTAAAGCTTGGTGTAAATTGGGATATTATTCTTCGTATTAATTTGATGCCTAATTTGATTCGTAAAGGTAAGGAGATCACCATTTTTATAAAAAATAGACAAAGGAGTAGAGCAAAGACTTTAATTTTGAAGTATCGTATATTGATAAATGGTCAGAAAAAACCTTGTCCATCATTTTATCCTCAAAGCTTTCGTTTGAGTAAATTGCTAACGGTTCATCACTGTAGCACTTTTTCTCATAGACTTCTTCATTCTCGTTAAAATAAATGCGAATTTGAGCATCGTTAGTTATAAGGGATCTTTTATCGTAATCGATAATGGCTTTTAGTGGAAACAAGATGTTATTGCCTATGAGGCCGTCAAAGGAGTCATGAAATTGATATTCAAGGAAGCTAACATAAAAATTGTTTCTGTTAAATTCGGAGAAAAGGGGCAATCTGTATTTTGTAAGAGTGTTAATACGTCGACCAAGTACTTGAAGCGAATTATTCGACGAACTTACTTTCCATTTAGGGTGGCAAATGTTTTCGTTTATGATACTATACTCAGCCCCAGTGTCAACAACGAATCTAAGAGGACGCGTACGGCCATTTACTATTATATAGGGTAATCGTTTCGGCCTCTTTGAGAAAAAATTTTTCGAGTAGAAGTGGAAGGAGATTCCGATCGCCCACGCTCATTAATTCCTATGTCCATAGGCTCAAAATAGCGATTCCTATTTGTCTGGACTGTATGTTGTATTCGGAAGCTCTTCTTTGTCGCGATTGAGTATTAGGTATCCTGTTACTTGAATAATGTGGTACATTTGTCTGTCTGTAGTTATTATGTTGTTGTACATAGCGGTTCCCTGTGCTATCATTCCGTTCCTGCCTTTGATTCGTAACATTAGAGCTTATATGTGAATTAAAATTACTACTATTTCTATACCTGCCATACTTTGGTGTTTTCCTGCCAGGACCTAGATGTTGATTTTCAGTTTCTAGTATAATTTTGTATGCTTCAGCTAGGGTGGAAGGGTTCCTGCAAAAAAAATTATTGTTTTTGCTGGCTCAGGTATATTTTGCTTGAAGGTTTCAAAAGCAATCCTATTATTAGATGCAATAAGCTTGTAATCAAGCGAACAACAGTTATTTAATCTACTTAAGTATGTGTTTATGGTGTTATAGTAATCCTCGATATTTGTTTCTATTTTGCTTGTTCTTATTTTATCTATGAGTGGACCGACGCATTCCCAGTTATTTTATCTTTAATATAACCTATAATAATTACCCGTATACTCTCCTCGAAACTGTCTATCGTGGCTGCTAGGGAATCATCTCGCTCGATAAAATCTTAAGTCTAATATAATTCTAAGCCTTTCTATTGGCTGTACAGTTTCCATTTTCTTTTGTTTTTATTTTATTTAACTTAGCTTAATTTAATTGAACTTTATTAATACTGGTTCTTACCGGCGGAATTACTTTAACCTGTGGACTGTGCGTTGGGTCTTCTTCTTCGAATGGCAGCTTTCAGCTTCGACTTTCTGCTTATTCTTTTTTTTTTTTTTCCGACTGCCCCAGTTATATGGATGCTCGATATCCAAAGCAAAGGGGGAAACGGTTTATAAAAATATTTCGAAACCTTTTTTTTTATTTTCACCTTTACTTTATTTTCGCTACTACTATTCGTTCTGCTTAACACGTGTCTTAACTCCTCGAGGGTTTCCAAAAGAAGGAGGAGTGTGCTCCGCTTCGGCTTGAAGGAAGTCGAAGTCGGGGAAAGCGCAAAGAGCGATAAGCCTTATCGCAAGCGCAGACTAGACTTGTTTGTTTGTGCAAACGAGTCTAGTGCGCTGATAAGCTGTGGAAGCTACTCTTTGATAGATGGCCTTGTATAACAATATCGACAAACCAATACAAAAATTATATTGACACGCTAGGGAAAAGATTTATTACAGGTGGCGACTTTAATGCAAAAAACACAAACAGAAAGGGGAGTATCTTTCTAAGAGTTCAAAAATCACTTAACGTGCACTTTCTCAGCACAGGAGAACCAACATACTGGCCCACAGATATGAACAAGAAACCTGATCTTATAGATTTCTGTATACACAAAAGTATACCCAGGACAAGACTAACCGCGAAAACTTCCCTTGACCTCTCTTCTGACCACTCCCCAATCATAATCACCTACGAGACTAAAGCTACCGCGTTATTCCACAATACAAGTATTTACAACAAAAGAACAGACTGGCAAACATTTAAGGACATCCTAACAAGAGACCTACCACTCAGAATCCCCTTAAAATGCCCTGACAACATAGATAGTGCAATAATTTACCTTAACGACACTATAATAAATGCATTGAGCATATCTACGCCACAACTTGCCCCAGATGAACGTGACTCCTATACTCCCAATATATCCTAAACAAAATTAGACACAAACGCAAGATTCGGAAACTATGGCAAGCGAATCGCTCTCCTGAGCTAAAGGCCAAACTAAATAAGACCATTAAAGAATTAAAGGACATACTGCAAGAGCGTAAAAACAAACAACTCAACAATTATTTGATAAACCTGACGCCGACTTTCAAGACGAACTATTCTCTTTGGAAAGCCACAAGAAATTTAAAACAGACGACTTCACACCAACCACCAATGTTAAACGAAAACAATTCGTGGTCTAAGATAAACGCAGAAAAAACCGCTACATTAGCGAACTTCTTTGCCAACTGCTTCACAAACGAAAAAGACAATAATCCACAACATTTAAAACTCCAAAACACGAATGAAGCAATTCCAATCAAATTGACTAAATGAAATTGGCTTTCATATTAAGTATAGTGTCAAGACTATGTTACGACTATGTTACGCCCTGGTTACGACATGATAAACGGGAAAATCTTAAAAGAACTACCTGATCACGCCATTATTTATATCAGGAATATATTTAACGCTATAATTCGAATTAAATACTTCCTAAAAGCATGGAAAGTCGCTGAAGTACACGCCATCCCCAAACCAGGAAAAGACATAACAAAAGCTAATAGCTATCGTCCCATCTGCCTTTTACCATTTTTATCCAAAGTCCTGGAAAAAATCATACAGAAAAGACTACAACCAATACTTGACAACAACAATGTTGTACCGAATCACCAATTCGGGTTCAGACAACATCACTCAACTATACAATAAACACATAGGGTAATAAACAAAATATCAAACGACCTAGACAATAAAAGATACTGCTCAGCAGTATTTCTTGACGTATCTAAAGCATTTGACAAAGTCTGGCATAAGGGACTACTCTACAAACTTAGCCTTACCATTAGACTTAAAAGCTATCTTGACCAACGACACTTCTATGTAAAACACCAGGAAGAATACTCTAATTTGCATATAGTCCAAGCTGGCGTTCCCCAGGGTAGCGTTTTGGGGCCACTCCTCTACTTAATATACGCAGACATACCTACCCCGACATCGCAACACTCCATGTTAGCAACATTTGCAGACGACACTATCATACTGCAATCTGACAAAGACGCAAATGACGCAAATTTCAAATTACAAAACCATTTAAACAACACAATGTAGTGGTTCACAAAATGGGGTATACAAATAAACGAAGATAAGACTATCCAGGTTATCTACACCACTAGAAAAATTGACATCCACCTCCTATAATAATTAACAATAAGAACATAAAATCCAGCGATCACGCCAAATATATAGGTATGGTTATTGACAGAAAACTAACATGGAAACAACACATTGTAGAAAAGAATAAACAAATAAAAGACAAGCTCCGAAAATGTTACTGGATGCTTGGTAAAAATTCTAGACTGTCAATAGACAATAAACTTCTTATATGCAAAACTATGATTAAACCTATCTGGACATATGGGCTACAACTATGGAGCACTTCCAAAACCTCAAACATCCAAATAATTCAACGTACACAAAACAGAATCTTAAGAACAATTACCAACGCAGAATGGTACGTACCAAACACGGAAATTCATAAAGACCTTCACATAACAACTGTTGCAGACGAAATAAAAAAGTGCTATGTCAAATATCAAAGTAAGATTTTACAACATATGTACAAACGACGAAATACGCAAATTCCCAAATGACGAACAAACAGAAATACGAAGACTTAAACGATACAGACCAACAGACCTAATTGAACGGTTTGGGTAAGTACTGGGTACATCATCATGAAAACAAAATAACATCTGGCGACAACAACGAGCGACAAGGGGCGCTCGGTGTGAACAAAACCTCCAACGTTTCGGGTGGATTAAATCCCACTTGTGCCAACTACTCTTTAAACAAATAAAAACATAATTGTAAGGGACATTGGTCCTACAATGTACGTAAACACTGATAAACTGTAAAAGCTTCAACTAAATGTTAATTTTAAACAGGTGTTGAATATAAAAAAAAAAAGAAAAAAGTTTTGACTGTCGTCCTATAATTTTCTTGTACTATGTCCTTTAAGTATCTACTAGTTAACTTTGATCCTATTCTTTTGTTTATTTTTACGTAAATATGGTCGCCTGAATTATAGTCTTTAATCTCTTTCGTTAGTTGCTCATTCTAGGAGCTCTTCAAAATCGTTGTTGTAAGTGTTGGTCATAAATCATTATTTCAGTCAAGGCAGAGTGCAATCTCTCCACTTGACTATTTATATAACTTTTATATGGGGGCGTCGTGTAGACTTGTATATTAAGTTCATCCCTAAGCATAAACAAGATACTCTCTGAATTAAGCGATTTCTCGTTATCTATGACTATGTGTTGGGGCATGCCGAAACGAAAAATGATGTCGCGGAGTGGGGCTCTAATATGTTCTATTGCTTTTGATTGAATGGGTCTTGTCATCGCGAATTTATCTATTGCGGTTAACACTAGGTGTTTTTCGGTGGAAAATATATCTACGTGTACAATTTGTCCAGGATAGATGGGTATTGGAGTTTTTTCTAACTTGGGATCATTCGGGTGACGTTTGTATTTCCCTTTTTTGCATACTACACAGAGTTTAGTGATTTGTTTAATTTTTTTGGAAATTTGTGGAAAGTAGTAATTTTGCATTATTTGATTCTTATTTTCCTCAGCACAATGGTGTGCTCTATTATGTGTTTCCAATATGATTTCATTCTTTCTTTCTTCGGAGGGGACATCTTCGACTTCTACCCTAGTAAACCTGATCTTGTAGTTGTTGAAATAAGCGGGATAAATTTCCTGTATCAAACCCATGACGTTTTCTGTTGTTATAATACCATTAACTATTGTTGGATTGAGGAAACGTTTAAAAATCCCTATTAAATTTTCTCTAGTGTAGGATGGTTCCGTTATAATATGTTTATTAAACTCTGGAAAAGGTGTTTTGTATTCGTGGTTAGAGGTATTTCCTATTTTGAGGACAATCTGATTTCTAAAATCGTTAATTGAGGCATCGATAAACTGGGCAAGGTTGTGCGGTGAGCTTTCACCACTGTGCATTGTTGATGTTAGGGTAAGAAGGTTAGGTGGAGGAGTACTTAATTGTGGGGGACGGGATAAGGCGTCCGCTACAACGTTCGACTTTCCTATAGTGTATCTCAGCTCGTAATTATATTCCTCTAATATAGCTTTCCATCACTTCATTTTTTAGTTTTTGTGTGTTGTTACTCAAATTGCGCAGAGATCCTAAGGCCCAAATTATCGATAGCATCTCCTTTTCATTTGTAGCATATGCTTCTTCGCTCTTATTGAGATTCCTGGATAGGAACATGATAGGCTTCCCTTCTTGACTTAGCACTGCTCCAAGAGCGCAATTAGATGCGTCAGTAGTCAACTCAAAATGTTTACTAAAATCGGGATAGGATAGCATGACATCTTAGAAATAAGGATATTTTTTATATTTGTAAATGCTTTTAGTGCGGAAGCGTCTAGTTGGATGGATTTGAATCTGGATTGGGACTTAGACACTCGACCGTCTTCTCCTCTGAGTAGAGCTGTCAAGGTTTTTGCAATTTTCGCGTAATCGCGAATAAATCGCCTGTAGTAACCGGACATTCCGAGAAAAGAACGGAGATCTCGTAATGTTTTAGGAAGGGGAAAATCTGCTATAGCTTTAACTTTTACTGGATTGGTTTTTATGCCTGCGTTGAATCCCTGCCTATGAATGCCTATGAATCCCAGGAATTCAACTTCAGTCTTTAAAAATTCACACTTGTCGATTTGAACCATTACATTTGCGTCTTGTAAGATTCTAAATATGATATTGAGGTCTTCGAAATGTTGTTCTTCGGTCTGTTCCTGAAAATAATTATATCATCGATGTAAACATAACATCGAATGCCGATATGTTCTCTCAATATATCATCGATCGCACGTTAATAGATGGGACATTTTTCAGCCCGAATGGGAGTCGGGTAAACTCGTATTCTCCATTATTTATAGAAAAGGTTGTTTTTTCTATATCCGAGTCTTTTAAAGGGATTTGATGGAACCAATTTTTTAAATCGATGATTGTAAAGAAATTACATTTACCCAGATTATACAAGACATCATTAATTTCCGGGATGGGGTATCTATCCGGAACTGTAACTAAGTTTAATTTACGATAATCAACAACTAAACGGAATTTCTTTAATCCTGAAGCATCCTGATTTTTTGGAACTATTATTGTTGGGGAGTTATAGGCGGACCTAGATGGTCGAATTATTTCAAATTCCAAAAGATCTTTGATGAGTTTGTCTACTTTGTCTTTCAATGCCCTTGGATAGGGGTAGGGCCTGGTGTAGATTGGATTCTCGGAGGTAGTTTTAATCTATCCTTTTACTGCTGTAATATAAGTTAACTTTTTATTCGGTTCACTAAATAATAGAGGGAAGGTTTCGATTATTCTTTTCACTTGGGTTTCTTGACAGGGGGTTAAATGAGAAGTTCGAATGGTAATAGTGTTCACTAATTGAGCAATATGTTGCTTAAGGGAAAAGGTATATTGGTTTTTAAGAACGAAATAGTCCTTATCTGTGTGAATAACTGCACCCAGATCCTTGAAAGTATCATTCCCAATGATTCCATCAAATGATTCGAGACCGTTTAGGATAAAAAACTTAATCTTTCCGATCTCTGGACCAAGTATTTCGAGATCTGCATGGTGTGTGATCTTAATTTTTCCACTTACAGAATTTGCATAAAAGGGCGAGCAAATTGTGGTCTATAGTCTTGCTGGTAGTTGTGGGGATATCTATTCTGGTTATGGTATTGGTGGGTGTTATACGGAGGGTAGCGAAACTGAGGTGCATTATTGGGCACTGGAAATTGTGGTGAATTAAAATCCCTTCTGTATTGGGGACGTCCGATGTTAGTGAATTGTTGTCTAGGAAGAGCAAATTGTTGTCTAGGAAAAGGAGAGGATGGGCGATTATAGGTTTTCTTATTCGCATTCTGTATCGCGTGCTGAGTTCGGAAATTTTGGTTTTCTAATTTTAAACACAGATATAAAGTGGTAAATCGACGGGCTCACGCATTGCCAGAAGACGTGGAAGATCTCATTTCAAACCTCTTATAAAAGTACCTCTTATCGAGTGCTTTATCTCGATATGTTTGAGTGAACAGTCGCATAGCCTTCATCTCTGTCGCGCGGACACTAGCGATTATTAAAAAAAAAAAGAAATAATTAATCCAACTACGTATTGCGATTTATTCCAAACGCGGTATTCACATTAGCTACTCGAAAAGAGGAAAATAAAACGATAGAGTTTCAAAAGGAACAAAAGATTTATTTTGATCAGCTCAATCTCAGTTCTGTACACGAAGTGTTTGAAAAATTACAATCATGGTGTATGTATATGTTTATGTATGTACACTCGCCATAGTATACTCGATTCTTTAGGCAAGCTGGTCTCTGCAGGAGATTTCCGTAGGATCAGCCGATGGCGACCGTTTTTCTTGTTGGGCAAGGTAATTGATCTTCGAGTAATTCCCTCTACACCCCCACGCGGCTAGTTTGCTAAACACACACATGTGTGCATGCGTCAGTGGGAGGAGCCAGCAAAAACAAAAAAAAACTTTTTTTTGCATTGAGAGTTGATGTGGCCGCTTTTCGTGCTGAGACCTGTGATTTCAGTGTTCAATCATGGTCTCCCGAATTTCAGCTCGAATGCTGTCGGCTTTTGCGTTTGGCAAATGGTTAAGCAAACTACCACAGAGATGAAGGCTATGCGACTGCTCACTCAAACATATCGAGATAAAGCATTATTTGGCTTACAATCTCCTTCTTTAAAGAATAATTTTTCGAACTGTTTGAGTAACTTTTCACGTTCTTCGCCTTTTACATGATCTAGGTCTATTGATTTATTGGTATTGAGAAGTTCTAATGAACATATCTCGTTTGGAGAGTAAGGGTAATTTATAAATTTCAGTGCTTGGTTATCCAAGTTTATAATTCCCATGTCAGTGTTTATCGTATGAAATTGTATCTTTTTTTTTTTTTTTTTTTTCATTTCATTTTTAATATCAATTTCTTAACAACTATCTTACGCTAGACAAAAATGATTAAACTAGCTTAACTAACTTATAAATACCTTACTGGCCCCGTACGGACACTCTAAAGTAAAAAGAACAGATTAAATTACCTTTCGGCCTAATAAATAAAAAAAAAATTGTAATATAATAATTAAAATAATTTATACTTAAGCTAAGAGAATATTTGTTTTTTTTTAAAAAAACTTAGCATCAGATAACTTTTTTTTTTTATATATATAAAACTTAAACCTAACTAAAAACTAGCTTAACCTACCTTAACTAAAATATATATATAAAAATATATACATAATATATATTATATGTATATATATATCTTTTTATCTTGTTTTATGTATTTATTTTTTATTTTTTTTTTTTTTTGTTTTTTTTTTTTTTTTGTTTTTTTTTGTTTTTCAAACTAAAATTACTGAACCTACCCACCACCCTAGCCTACTGGCCTTAGCCTACCCTAACCTACCCTAAACTACAATAACCTATGCAAGCCTGCCATTGGTGTTTGGCGGGCTTTGCCTTGAAGAGGCTGTCCTATAAAAATTTACCACTGACGTAGTCCGTTCCAACCACCAAAAACGTTGATGCTGTCGGACGACGTCTTCTCGATCTCGGCGTGAATTCGACCTATTGAGCCTGAGGCGCTCGGGCTCGTGGAGCGCGACATCACATTCGTAGAGGAACCGTCGTTCCACGGAATTGCGGGCCACGTGGAAGATTAGCGGTACCGCCAATCTATCTTGGATTAGCCCACATTGGTCTAAATAGAGGAATGCCTCTGGTGGGACAAAGCCGTTAAGGCGCACCCTCTCGTGGTACAAGTAGTTGGGGTAGTAAGCCCCAGAGATCAAGTTATTGTCCGAAGTCATTGCTCTTGCAACGTGGCTTCGAATCAGTTTTATCAGAAAATTGTCCACCCGTAAAATCCTGGCCCTATCGTATAGAACCTCGTTCGGGTAAAATTTCGTGTACTCAGATTCAGGTGTCCTATGTAATCCGAGACAAGTCCTGAGACATTGTCTCTCAAACACCCGAATCTTTTCCATTAAGCTGGCTCTCACATTGAACCAGACGGGACATCCATAGGCAACCATGGGCCTGATTAAGGCCATGTAGCAGATTACCTTCACCCTAGAGTCAAGTTGGCTGCTATGAAACAGCCATCTTGTCAGAGCGAAAGCGCCCCAGGCCCTTGCCAGAGCAGCATCTACATATTTGTCAAAATATAGATACTGATCCAGCACGATCCCAAGGTATCTGACTACACTTTGTCTCGCCAGTGGACGCCCGTCCGGTCCAGAAATTGAGAACCTGCGCCAATTTTTTCTAGTGTCCCGAGAGGCCCTAGACAAAGGCGTTCTGAATAAAATAGATTCTGATTTCTGGAAGTTGATTTTCAACTTCCAGTCATCACAATACTGCTGAATTTTTTCGAAGTCACGCTGCAGAAGAGTAACAATGACGTCGATCGTTGGACCTGATCTGTACGCAATTAAATCGTCCGCGTACGCTATTGAATGGTGAAGAGAAGCTATCAGATCACTGAAGTAAATGCTGAAAAGTATCGGCGAGTTCACCGTACCCTGTTGCAGTCCGTTGTTAATATCAAATGTTTGGGTAGAAGTCACGTTGGCAATTTTCACTACGAACTTTCTACCTGTTAACATGTCAAAAATCATATATAGCAGTGGTTTACTTATGCCCAACCGACTGAGCTTGTAGTAAAGTCCTTCTCGCCATACGGTGTCGAAGGCTTTTTCCAAGTCAATCAAACAGGCACCCGTGCATTGGTTCTTGCATTTATTCCACTGGATATCCGATACGAGCTTCGACGCGGCATGAATGGTGTCATGCCCCGCTCTGAAACCGAATTGGTTATCTGGAATGATTTTCTTATCCTCAACCCATTTAGACAGGGCTCTATGGACCACCTTCTCGAACACCTTGCTGATACTCGGAAGGAGACTTATTGACCGAAGATTTGCCGGGTTGGAGGTGTCTTTACCCCTCTTGGGGATTGGTTGCACCACCGCTGTTTTCCAGTGCACTGGATAATATGCATTATTCAGTGCATTGTTGAACAGGATGGTGTACCTCTCTACAGCCACTGGTGGAAGGTGCCTAAGCACAACATTGGATATACCGTCGGTTCCCGCGGACTTTTTTTTCTTCAATGAGTCGAAGATCATCCGTCGAAATGAACAGGGTGTTAGCCCCTTCACTGGCGACAGCATTGTTTGCCATAAAATCATCATTGAAACTGGTAAAACCAAGGTTCTCTGATCGCCATTGATCTATATCATTTTGAAGGTAGAAGTGATGAAGTAGGACTCTGTTTTCCAGGTCGCGGTTTGGGCGAATGCTGTCATTCACCGTATATACTTCCTGGAATACAGCTCCCACTGTCGCCACCTTCTCCTGGGGATCCTCGATCACGAAGAAATTATCATCCAAGACTGCGGTCTCTGGATCGATGCTGACTGTTCGTAGCAAGCGTTCATTGTCTGACGTTCTCGGAAGCTTTAGATCCTGAATGTCATTCTGATTGTTTCTCCGAAATATTTTATTTATTTGCGGGAACATACTCGCGCTGTTGGATTTTACAGCACGAATTCTGTTGTTCCAATGCAAACTTACAGATATTCTGTAATTCTCTTTGATCAACTGTTGGAGATTTTTGATCAGTGACTTCAGTGTCCTGACCTCCGAGTTTTGTCTGTCGGTAAACCGCCTGTACAAGAGTTTGAGTCTTGTCAGTAGTCTACTTTTTTGTCTGTGCAGTGCGTCGATTGTCGCGATTCGGTATACGTTTGTGGTATCGTGCTGTCGTTGGCGTGGTATCGTATTGTTCATTGTCTGTTTAATGATATCGTCCATTTGTTGGAGGTACCTGTCAATCTCGTGGTTTGACAGGTTCCTATTAGACGGTGGGAAGGAGGTGCTCGAAGTGAGCGCTCTCGTCAGAGAATTGGTGAAGCGTGTCCAGCGCGCCCTACTGTAATCATAGGGATACGTTTGGACGTACTCTGCCATTTCCGCGAATTCGTCTGGTAATTTGATTATGGCGCTTAGTCCGCAATGGTCACTGTCATATACGAAGGTCCGTAGACAGTTAGTAGACCATTCGTTTGTGTCAGAGAGTCTCAGTCGAGAGTCAAGTAGCATGAGATCCAGATAGGAGCCGCTCCTAGGATACGACGGACTATCCGTTGCGAGTATTTTGAGTCTGTACTCTATGCTCTGCAGAACCCACCAATGGCTTAGTAGGCTCCCCCTAGTGTTGGGAATGTTATTTCCCCAATCACTATGTTTGGCATTTAAATCACCGGCCAGAATGTAGAAGTTCTCTACCGAGTTTAGGCGCAGAGTCCGAAAAAGTGTCTCGAGCTCTGCCATGAAAACGTTAGGTTGAGGTGCTTCAGGTGCGTAAGCTGATATAATGTACATTCTCTTTCCATTTCGGAGAGGAATGCACACAATACAGGCTTCTAGCACCTGGAATCTCCGCACTTCACTGCTATATATAGTTTTATATTTAAAGTTATTTCTAATAAATATCGCAACTCCCCCGCCTCGTGTGGCGTTGGGTCGGTCTCTTCGAATTACTTTATAAGAATTGTGCCGGATTTTGTGCTTTTGGCTTAGCTTTGTTTCGCTAACCAAAAGTACATCGGGGCTTTCGTCCTGCAACAAGTTGAAAAGTACAGCTCTTCGCTCAATCCTAATCAGTGAATTCACATTCACCGACAGGACCTTTAAGGGACTCTCTACCGGCGTACCCATCACGATTCAAGAGGCGCTAGGCCCGGCAGAAGCGAGTAGATTCTGTCCACTCGGGTCGCCTGCTCATGGATCTGCTGTTGGAGCTGGCCGATCTGCCCTTGGATGGCGAGCAAGATCGAACGCAGGTCCCCCTCGGCCTCCGGTGCCTTAGTAACGGGCACTGGGGCTTTAGTAACAGCCACAGGCTTTTGTACCGTCTGCCTCAGACCTGCCGCCATTTGGGCGTAGGTCATTTGGGGTGTGACGGCTGATGTTTGTGAGCGACCTGTCGGACGTTTCTCCTCAACCTTCTGCTTACGAGCCAGATTTGATTTGATGTCTTGGAACTTAGGACATCCCCGATAGTTCGCAGGGTGTCCCCGGTTCCTACAGAGCACGCACTCGAGCTGCTCCCTGTCCGCGACCTTGTCTTGAGTCAGATCGCATTCCTCGTTCTTGTGGTTCTTTGCGCACTTAACGCATCGAGGCTGCATCTCACAGTTCGACGCGGCGTGCCCGAACCTTTGACAGCGGATACATTGTAAAATGTTTCCGTGTCTTCTTAATTTTTCCCATTTTACAGACTGGGATGCTAAGGAAGTGATGGTCCTTAGCCTCTCCAGTTTGCTATTGGGTGCGAGCTGGACCAGGAAGAATGGTAACACACGCTTCTTCCGTCTGGCCCGCGCCGTGGTGAACGACTTGACTCCCACGAATTTGAGGTCGTCGCTCTCGAACTCTTTGAGCTCTAAGAGCATTTCCTCGGGATCGGTAGTCGAATACACGCCTTAGAGGAGCATCGTCTGCAGCCTCTCGGTCTTAGGGGTAAATGAAAAGACCACCACTGAGTAGTCTCTTTTAATAGTTCTTTGACCCGCTTATGCTGCTCCAGTGTGTTACATTGGATAGCATAGCGGTTCTCACCTATACCTTTAAAGACGAAATTGCCTACACCAATAACGTACTTACATAAGTCAATTGTTTCGCGTAGAGCCGTGGTGTGGGTCAGGATAGGTGGCACCTTCTCCTTGGGACGTTGCGGCTGTTTCTGTTGCTGCTGCTTCTGTAGTTTCTGCTTCTGTTGATGCTGCTTCTGTTGTTGCTGCTTCTGTTGTTTCGGCTGTTGTTGTTGCTGCTGCTTCTGCTGCTGCGAGTGTTGTTGTTGTTTCTGCTGCTGTGATTGCTGCTTCTTCTGCTGTCGTTGTCGCTGTTTTTTTTGCTGCTGTTCGGCCGTTTTTTTTGGCAGCATTTTTTGCGGCTGCTGTTGTTGTTGCTGCTGTTGATGTGACGGAAGCTGGACGGCCGTTGCCTCCTCTTTCTCCTTCTGCCCCATCTTATTTAATTTGTCGACTACGGCCTTTAGTTTGGCACGTAGGACACGTTCCTCCTCCTCGAGCTCGCTTAGCTCCTCCTCAGTACCCGAACTTGAGAGGGCGGCGAAGGGGTTGTTGTCCCCTGTATAGCGGCCTTCCCTACCATCGGAGAGGTAAGCGATGTCTGCTTCCACGGAGAGCAGTGATTGTTGATGTTGTTGTTGTTGTTGTCCAGCTGCCTTGGACGTCGATGGTGATGGTGATGGCGCCCCTTTCCTCTCTTCGACTAGCAGCTTTTCAGCCGAAGGGGTGAGGGAGGGGCGCTTAATTGGGTTGGGCCTCCTGCTAACCCTTTTGCGCCTTTTCATGACGGCGGCCGATGTTGCGAAATCGGATGATAAATCATCCGATTCCGACTCCGTAGGACGTACGGGATTTCCCCCGCCGTCTCCTGACATCTCTCCCCGCTACTTCTTATTTACTTTGGAAGTAGCAGAAAGAACACGGAGAAAAAAAAAAACAAAAAGCACGAACAAACTTTTTTCCCGACAGCGGACTCGAACCGACGACCTTTCGATTCCAGGTCGGGCGTTTTACCACTGCGCTAACTCGGGTTCCGCGAATACTTCGTCCAAATGCGAACTTATACTCGTAGTCTTACTTATTTTCTTTCGCACTACACAAGCTGACACTACCTACTCCTTCACTGGTCTGTGATCAACTGACAATATGAAATTGTATCTTCACCGGTAACAGTGGTAAATTGTATGGGTTTTATGCTTTTCTTTTTGAATTCGTCTGTGTTTATTAGAGCTATGTATAATTCTGAATTGTTATTTTAATCTGAGGTAAATTATCCAAGGCTAGTTCGTAAAAAAAACTGGCGTACTAGATTTCTCATCAATATTTTTCAAATTCATATTCCTATACTTAAAATAAGATTTCGTTGACGGCTCAGCTCTTTCTTCCCTTATATCCTGTTTCTGGCCATATTTGCCGGATTTTTAGTGGAATATTTTTAACTAATTGGAATTTAAACTAATTTCTTTCACTATATTCAATAGAATCATATCTACATTACAATAAAATGTTCACCACTGTAATAAATAATTAACTCATCTGCCTTATATTTAATATTTTGTATTTTTTCAGCAAGTTCACTCACCGAATTTACTTTGAGGTTGGTAATTTTCCGGTATATTTGATAAAGCTCCGTATCTGGTCGGTATCTCAGCTTTAATGATGTCTTCATGTTTTCCCAATTGTCGGTTGTTGGTAGATTGATGACCACGTTCTTAACATCCCCTTGTATCTTCTCGTAGAAAACAGTTCGTATCATTGACTTTGTAGTTCTTCATCACAAGTTTGATTTAGATAATGTCCTACGCAACGGAAAAACGAGTTAATATACACTTCTTGTGTGCCATTGAAAGAAGGTATGTATCTAGTTTCTTTCATAAATTCGCTTGCAATATGTTAGTTGGCAATATGTCTCCCTCACTTGCTCTAGTTGCTGGTTGCGCAACTCAAGCTCAACTTTGGACACTTAAATCTCTCTGAGTCTTTGAACGGTCACTTGACTTTTGGTTTATCACTTCACCTTATACCGACTCCGCCACTTTCGTATTTTACAAAGTCCCGAAGGTTTTAAAAAAAAATAAACTGAAATTTAATACTATTCGAAGACCCTAATGAAGAGGGGAATTACATACATACAACTCAACTCGTTATCTCATTGTCAGTGGCTTTTATCGTTTTATTATCGAGGTCATCCAAATTTAAGTACAATCCTTTTAATTGAAAATTGATTGCACTTGCCACTAGCTACACCAGCAATTTTCATATTTCTCCTTGCCCTCACGTTTGTTTATTTAGTTGCTGACTTAAAATTTCCTGTACGAAATTCGCTCCACTATTACGAGTATATAATATGCGTGCGGCATTCCTGGCGATCGTTTTCCCTTGGGTTCTCCACTCATTCTTTTGACTGTTCGTTCACTGTGCAATCGTTATACGTATCCTGCTTATCTTAGTCTACGTAATTTGATTATACTTGGGGCTGATAAAGTTTCTCGTTTGTGTAGTTTCCTCCACTCGGCTTATTCTTCATTATGTTTTCCACCATAGATTTTAATTAAGATCATGTTTTCAAAGACCCGAAATATATTTTCCTCTTTCTTGGTTAGACCCCAAGTTTTACAACCACTGATTATATAAATATGGATTTTGTCATTGCGAGACGAAAGAATTGGTTTGAATACTGCACTTGTTGCGTCGCACAATGGGGCAGAATGACCTAATCGATGGCAAAAAATCGAAAAATGAAATTGCCCGTATACTATAGGGCCGTTTTTATTTTTTTTTAATAGTCAAATACCACACTGTTAATTCTATGAAAATTTCAAACCGTTATCATAAACACATTTTGCATGACACGCATCGGCACTAGCCATTCGTGTTCACAGATAGCTTTAATTTGCTGTGAAGAAATATAAGAAGAGTTTGAAGAAGAGTAAAATGTTTGGTATGGAGCCTTCAAGTTCTGGTATGTGCGTATGTGTTAAGCTATTTAAGTGTTTTTTTTTTGTGAGAAAGTGCTTTATATTATATAAAACGGTAATTATCATAAAGAACTTTAAAATTACAATTTTTGTGCTTCTTTGTGAAAACATTGATCGGTTTAGTTGTGTTCCGAAGCAGTCCGAAGCTTAATTTTTGTTGTTTTTGGTAGCTTATCTTACCTATTCTATGGAACTGTGGATTTTGGATTTGCGGATTTGCGGATTTTTGCGATTTTTATTAAAAGTTTCTTTGGAAAAATTGCTTTCTGACAAAAAAAAGGCAAAAAAAATGTGAGCATTTCTAAGATTTGTTTTAACTTTTAGGTACGAGTTCAAATACGATTTTTATAACCCGAAGGGAGCTTTTTAATATGATGAAGTCAGCTGAAAATGTTAATTTACAAGCGCAATTTGTTTTTCTGGGAGAAGAGTTAAAAAAATGAACACGAAACTTCGATAACATACATAGGTGGGGATTTGATGGAAGTTCGGGACACAGCTCCTACAAACAAGCTTTCCATGGCCTTGAAGGAACTGATTCTTCGGTCTTTATTACTTGTGTTGTACCGCTTAGACTTTCTTCCAGTTAGAAGGTTGTATGGCAAAATCCACGCCCAGGTTTACAAGATACTGCAGGCCATTAAAAATGGAGTTTAAAAAGGAATTTACTGAAACTCTATTGCAGAAAAAAATAGAGTTGAAAATGAGGTGAAGAATTTGCAAAAGACAACAATGTTAATTGAAGAAAGACAAGTTCAAGTCAGTCATACTCTACTTTTTACAATGATTGATGGCAAAGTTTGTAATGCTATAACGGAGACGTCGTCAACACAAAAGTGTTTCATATGTGGTGCGTCATCTAGAAGCTTTAATGATATATTGTAGATAGTATGTTGACAAGGGAAGTAAAAAAGAAAACTTAGAATTTGGCCTGTGGGGAAGATAGTTGTTGCAGAAAACAAAATGAGGATACAAAAAGAGTTTAAAGATCGTTGTGGTTTGATAATATTCAAACCAAAGCCCGGATTCGGGAACTCTAATGATGGTAATACGGCCAGACGTTTCTTTCAAAATCCTGAAATTTCCGCAGAAATTACAAAAATTTATGTTCAACTCATAAAAAAGATGCATACTATTATGATTGTTGTAGCTAGTGGCTATGAGATTGATGTAGAGAAGTTCAAAAATTTCGCAATTGATACTGCCAGATATTATGTGGAAAAATATCTCTGGTAATACATGTCACCAACACTTCATAAATATTTCATTCATGGGCCGGAAATAATAGCCCATGCTCTGTTACTGATTGGTCAACTGACTGAGGAAGCTCAAGAATCAAGAAACAAGGACTTCAAAAATTATAGAGAGCATCATTCTCGAAAATCCAGCAGAGAAAATACCAACCGAGATATTTTTAACTCTTTTTTTGTTAAGTTCTGATCCCGTGATCACAAGCATGAGGAAACTACCCGAAAAAAAGAGGCAACACCTGCCAATTGAAGCATTGGGTTTGCTTAAAGCTTCCACTGTTGATAATAATAATTTAGAGCTTCAGGAAGATAGCAGTGGTGAAGAAAGCGATGATTTTGTTTCAAATTAGTGAAAAATCAATTATATTACAATATGTTTTAGTTTTTGTATTAAAATTTGTTTTTACTGAAAAAAATTAAGTGTATTGTACTTATTTTTTACAGAGGACATAAGTACAAAAGATATACTTGTTTGTAGGCGTATTTTTGGCCAAATTTGACTGCCCTAAATGTTGATAAACTGAAAACGGAAGGTATGTATATTAATTTTTCGAAGTACAAAAAAATTGCTAGCTCCATTGGCTGATTTATTGCGACCAATAGGGTCATTCGGCCCCACTTTCTGCAGCCACTTTTTTATTCCATCCTTATGTCGTTTTTTACAGGCAGTGCGGCTTCCAAATATGTGAACTCGTCCACTTTTAAAGTTTTTATCGAAGTTCGATTCAAATCGATGAGTGCATTTAATTTTCTCTTCATATACCTCTAATCTTACTTCGTGCCCTTATGCCCTTAACTTATGGGGCCCTAGTCTGGTGGACTGCTAGCAGCACAAAAAGCTATATGAACATGCTCAACAAAGTACAAAGGTTAGCAGCTGTTTGTACAACGGGAGCCATGAGAAGCACGCCGCAGGCAGGGTTGGACATGATTCTTCATCTCCTCCCCCTGGATCTTTTCATAAAAGGCTGCGTTGCAAGCGCTCTCAGACTAATAGAGTCCTCTCTGTGGAAGTAAGCCAACTATGGACATGCGGCCATACTTAAGATAATATACGACCTGGGAAGGAAACATGGTTTTAGTAGCCTCGCAGCTACGACCGACTATATTCCCCCCCAAAATGACTTCTCTCTCAGTATACCTACCCCTTTCCCCGAAAGAGAAGAGTGGCTATCAAACGCCGTAATCAACGACCATGAGATCACCCTCTTCACCGACGGATCGAAAATGGACACAGGCACTGGGGCCGGGTTTTACTCTGATACCCTACACAAACAGGAATCATTCAGACTTCCTGATCTGTGTAGCGTGTTCCAAGCAGAAATCCTGGCAATAGAGAAAGCAGCTAAACACCTACAGGTAGCCGATATCCCACCATCTGATATCACCATTTTCGTAGATAGCCAGGCTGCACTGAAGTCAATAGAATCCTGTATAACGAGATCAAAGGCTGTCAAGAAATGTCGCGACTCACTGAAGTCCATCAGACACCATAAAGTTAAACTCTGCTGGGTCCCGGGCCACAGCTCAATCGCAGGGAACGAAAGAGCAGACAAACTGGCCAGGCAAGGTTCTGAAATGGACATCAGCGAAGCGGACACGTCATTGCAACCACCGATCAGCGCATTATACCGGATCATAAACGACACAATTATCAAAGAGGCCAACTCGTCTTGGCTTACAAGAAACGACAGCTACACGACAAGATCATCGTGGCCAGAGCTCAACGTCGGAAAAACAAAGAAGCTCCTGGCGCTGGACCGTAACTCGATCCGTACGCTCGTCGGGGTGATCACAGGACACTGTCCCATTGGAGCAATGTTCCGGAAATGGGACTCGGGATCCAACGATCTCTGCCGAAGCTGCGGCGATGAGGAAGAAACTGAAACGATCCAACATCTGCTCTGCCACTGTCCAGCTCTCCAGAATCGACGCCTAGTGTCGCTAGGCCAAAGATTCTTTACAGAGATTGCGGATGTGGCTAATGCAGATATATCGGATCTTCTAAGATTCATCAAGAGCACGGGATGGTTTCAGCCACCACGTGATAGGACAGGTTAATTTTATGTGTACCCACACAAATGAAGGGAATCACAATGGGCCTCTTTACCTCCGAGTGGAAGTGATGTCCAACCATCACACTCCCCTTCTTTAACCTAACCTAACCTAGGCTAGGGTAGGTAGGGTAGGGTAGGTAGTAGTAGGGTATATATACATATATATAAAAAAAAAAAACAAAAAGATATACATATGTATATATTAAATATATATTATGTATATAATTTATATATATATATTTTAGTTAAGGTAGAATAAGTTAGGTTTAGTTACATTAAGGTAGGCTTAAGTTTTATATATAATACAATACAAAAAATGATCATATGCTAAGTTTTTAATAAACAACATTTTTCTTAGCTTAAGCTAGATATAGTAATGTTAGTGGTAAGTTGATACAGTAGTCGAAAGACATAGACTTAAGTTGTTACGTCTATTTTAGAGTGTCCGCCTAGGGCTAGTAAGATATCTAGATTGTTAAGATAGTTAAGCTAGTTTTTAAGCATTTCTGTCTAGGGTAAGATAGATCTAAGAAATTATGAATAAAAATGAGTTAAAAACTAAAAAACTAAACTGCATGAAATTTTGGGCATGTGAAAGCTGTCGGCGCGATGGGTGCCGCGTTTGCTCACTCCGGACAACAAGCGCAACCGTAAGACCACTTCAGAGCAGTGTTTGACGCTGTTTAAGCGCAATCCGAAGGAGCTTCTGCGTCGTTTCATGACAGTCGTCGAAACATGGATCCACTGGTACACACCAGAGACCAAGGAACAGTCGAAGCAGTGGACTTCACGCGGCAAACGTGCTCCGAAGAAGGCGAAGGCTGTCCCATCGGCCGGAAAGGTGATGGCCACTGTTTTCTGTGACTCACAAGGTGTGATCCACATCGACTACCTGGAGAAGGGCAAAACGGTCACGGGGCTGTACTATGCCAAATTATTGGGGCGATTTGACGGCGAATTGAAGAAAAAACGGCTCCACTTGGCGAAGAAAAAAGTGCTCTTCCTCCATGATAACGCACCGGCTCACACCTCAATTCAATTTAATTCAATTCAATTTCAATTTTATTGTATTCGAAATGCAGGTTGTTTACATTCGTTTATCTGCAAAGCCGGAAGGGCTTATCTACAGAAGACTAGTTACAAACATACATAGTTCATTGATTTACATTGTTGACAACAGTATTAGTTCAAAATACCAAAAAGTGAAACAAAAATATAAAAACAAACAATTAAGTACAAGATGACTAGTTACAAACATAGTTGAGTTTTTTTTTTTTTGTATCTTTTTTTATCGTGAGGAACTTAGATACATTTCTTTTACTTTAAGTAAAAGTTCCTGTTTGGGTAGGTTTCGATGTTATCTTGGGAGTTCATTAAGGATCATCGGAACTGCGACGTTAAAGGTCTTTCTGCCATACTCGTTCCAGAACCTCGGGAATTCGTAGAACAGCTGCTGTCGTCTTCAGGTGTTTACCGTCTGCTGTGTCTGTATTCTGTATGAGTTATCGTTGCCGAAGTTTGCCAGGATTTCCAATTTATATATTTGTGAGATATTGAGCATATCTGTTATCTGGTTTCTCTGGTGTTGCTCAGCGTTACCGTCCTCGTCACGGCCAAATTGGTCGAATTGGGCTACGAACTGCTGCCCCATCCACCGTATTCTCCAGATTTGGCCCCGTGCGACTTCTTTTTGTTTCCGAACTTGAAAAAGTCACTCGCCGGGCAGAAATTTCAGTCGAATGAGGAGGTCATTGCCGCCACGGAGGACTTTGCAGACCTCGAGAAAGTGTATTTTTCAGACGGGTTAAAGAAGTTGGAGTATCGCTAGGTCAAGTGTATCGAGCTATAAGGAGACTATTTTGAAAAATATGTTAAATCGCCTTTTCTCCAACATTTTTGTTTTTCTTTTGTAGGTTAAGTACTTATCGGACCACCCTCGTAAATTCATTTAACAACAGCTACCTATTTATCTTAAATTAAAGCAGCTTCTGTGTCATATTTCCTAAAAACATATGTAATATGCAATATTAATAAGAATTTTTTTTTTTACGGGGGTAGGTGAAAATCTTCAGTATGATGATCGTGGGCGCGTGTGAGATTTCTACTCAATAAAAAACACCCCCCATCGAAACGAGTTTATACTGCAACTAAGTCATTCCACTTATTTAGTAGTAGGTACTCTATCGCATTTGGCAGGCGACATTCCAACGAAATTTTGCGTCGATAATCATCTCGAGATATTGAGCCTCATTCGCGAACGAAATTCGTGCTTCTATAACAAAACCGGGAAACAACGCATTTATGTATGTAAGATTAACGTAGCCAGATTTGTTGTCGTTAAACCCCAATCGCCAAGTTTTTGTCCAGTCATTTATGCTGTCAAGGGCACGTTGAAGTTTAATAGTTGATTCTCTAACCTATTTGTCCGCTACAAGAATAGCTATATCGTCGGCGAATGTGGCTAGGATGGAATCTTGCGTTGAACTGGGCCGAGTGCACTTTCTTGAGGAACATTAGCGAAAATCACTTTAAAGTCGGGGCACTCATTTTCGTATTCTATGTAAAAAAGGTATAATACATATAGTACATATGTATATGTATAATATTGTTGTATCCAGCGTTGTACTCAACCACTAACATCGCACGAAACGTCAACTTCGACTTCGCAAATGGCGCAAAAAGTTTCCCGCGTTCAATAGATGTAGAGTGGAAGATCACTGGAATTGGGAGAAGGGCTATAAAAGCAGCCGCCGAATGGGGAATGGGGTTCGTTCGTTCATCCGTTCATCACTTTTTTTTCTTGTTTTAAACAGTGAAATTTAAATAAAAGTAAAACTTTAAAAAAAAAAAAAAAAAAAAAAAAAACCCTCTCGGGAACCAACCAACATCAGTTTTCTTTTCTTTTCTTTTTTTTTTCTCCCTCCAAGAGAGGGCGCCGAGATCTCGAAATCCAGCTTACAGCGACTCGCCAAAGGGCAGCGTTTCACCCCTGTTCCTCCCCGAAATACAACACTGGTGTCAGGTGTGGGGTCCTTGGAGTTAAGGCTAATTCCTTCCACGCTAGCATCTGAAAACGATGGACGCTGAAGAAATTCGAAGCCTTTTCGGATCTTTGACGACGAGGTTACAGGAGCAGACTCAGCTTGAGCACACCTTTTGGGAGAAAAAGATCGCGGAGTGGAACACGGAAATCAACGGACGACAATCTAGTTTGGAAGCCAGACTAAACGAACTGGAGAAAACTCTGAATAACGGAGCTTTTGCATCAGTCCCTCAGTCTTCGCCTCGACCAACGCCCTTAGCAGCTACTTCGGGGAAACCGGGATCATGTCCGACGACAGTGAACCGCCCCGAACCCAGCCAAACCTTCAAGGCACCCGAGAACCCTCCAGTCTCTATGGCCAAGGACCAAGTTTTTCAACCAACACTATCCTGTTCCGGCACATCCCTTGCCACGCGACCACAATTCTTCAACCCTGGGTTTGTACAACCATTCGATGGGCAAACATCTTGGACTGACTACGAACGCCAATTTGAAATTGTGGCCGGATTCCAAGGATGGACTGAGAGGGAGAAGGCCAACGCGCTGGCCATGCAATTACGAGGTGAAGCATTATCGGTTCTCAGCGCTTTACCACGGGAAAAACCACTCTCGTATGACGTCCTTCGAGGCCTTCTAAGACAACGCTTTAGCTTAGACAGCCAAACAAGCTATACGTTACTTCGCAACCGCATTCAGAGACCTAGGGAGTCCTTAGCCGAATTTGCTATTCACCTTCAAAGATTAGCAGTATCGGCCTTTCCTGATGGATCGGAAAACGTAGTGGAGGAAATCGTTCTTAGTCAGTTTATAGAAGGAATCAAGGATGAGCAGATTCAGAATTTGGTGGCCGTAGGACGCCCTCGTAATCTCAAAGAAGCCTTACGAATTGCACAGGAGATGACCTCACGTTTCGAACGAAGAAACCACCGCCAGGTTTTTGCAACTAGATCGAACTACGGCCGACAGGGGGATGGAAGACGAGGAAATCAACGATTGGTTGCAGTTACCGAACCATCCACATCCCACCCAGCGGAAAACTGAATGCTGCTGGTAATGAAGAGCGTATACCAGTAGCAAATAGTAAAAGCGCTCTAACCAATTCCCAATCAGTCCGTACCCACGACTCCTTTCTATCTAGCTCACGCCATTCATTTGGAGAATCGACACCCACCTTTGTGGGAATAACTAATGAAGCGGGGCCGTCGCTTAATGGCTATATAGGTGGCAAGCCACACCACTTCATCATTGACTCCGGCGCCGAAGTATCCATCTTAAGCGAGCGGGATCTCCCGGCCAATACACCAACCCGAGGCACTCCAGTCCAACTACGAGGAATCGCTGGAGGAACTCTGTGGACGAAGGGCTCAGCCGAGGTGAAACTAATACTCAACAGCAAGGAATTCTTACAGTCGTTTGCTATAATCACCGCTCACTTACCACCCATACTCGGCATCGATTTTCTTACCAAACAAAAATGCAGCTTGGATTTCGCTGACCTGTCATTGAAAATACGTGGTAAACGGCTCCCCCTTCGATTACCATCCACACTCTGTAGCAACCTATTGCTGACTGCCAGTTCGGAAGTGCTACCTGCCCAGTCGGAAGTCATACTTTCCCATCCAATGCCATCGTGTGTAAGGGGGTCCACCGTTTTAATAGAGCCCTGCGGAGAAAATGAACTTCCTAGAGGAGTATTCCTGGCACGCTGCGTCACAGACCCAGAGCAAACGCATATCATACTCAGGATAGCCAACACCACTTCTGAGGACCTGACCTTACCTAAGAATTCCATCGTGGGACGCGTTAGTCCAGCTGATGTCTGTGAAGTCCCACCCATTGGCACAACAGATTCGACGGGCACCAGCGAAGAATTAGAAGTTCCGACGGGATTGACAGACGAACAAGCTTCCCGCTTTAGGAGTCTAATATTTCGTTACCAAGGCATATTTTCCACTGGACCTAGCGATTACGGGCGCACTGCATTAGCGAAGCACACTATTGAAACGGGAGCAGCGAAACCGGTCAAAATTCCTGCACGTCGAGTCCCTTTGGCCAAGCGCGAACAAGTGGCCGAACTGATCGAGGACATGAGAACCCGGGGGGTAATAGAGCCCTCCAACAGCCCTTGGGCTGCGCCAATTGTACTCGTCCGTAAAAAGGATGGCTCGGCACGATTTTGTGTGGACTATAGGCGCCTTAATGACGTAACGAAAAAGGATTCGTATCCACTACCTCGCATAGCCGATCTCTTTTCCACGTTGGCTGGTGCCAAATGGTTCTCCACAATGGACCTGCAGAGTGGATATTGGCAGGTAGAAATGGACGAGCGAGACAAAGAAAAAACAGCTTTCTCCGAAGGGACTGGCCTCTGGCAATTCAACGTTATGCCATTCGGACTGTGCAACGCACCGGCAACTTTCGAGAGATTAATGGACGAGACTTTTAAAGGACTGTCTTGGCAAACAGCTCTCATCTACCTAGATGACATCATCGTTTATTCTCAAAGTTTCGATGATCACTTACAAAACCTGGAGATCGTGTTTCAGAGATTGCGAGCAGCTAACCTCAAACTAAGTCCCGGTAAGTGCCACTTCTTGAAACGATCAGTCGAGTACCTTGGCCATGTTGTTTCTGATCGCGGCCTGAGCACGGACCCAAGAAAGGTAGCAGCAGTCCAGTCGTGGCCTAGTCCGAAATCTAAACAGCAAGTTCGTAGTTTCCTGGGACTCTGCGGATATTACCGAAAATTCATCGCCGGCTTTTCGACCATCGCTAAACCTCTCAGCGAGTTGACCGAAGAAAAGAGGAGATTTCACTGGAATTCGGATTGCGAAATTGCTTTCATTCACTTGAAAGAGAGGCTAACCGAAGCCCCGGTACTCGCGTTTCCTACGACTGATGGCCTATTCATACTGGACACTGACGCTTCCAACGTAGGTATCGGGGCAGTACTGAGTCAACAGCAAGGTGACACGGAAGTCGTAATCGAGTACTTCAGCAAGACACTAAATCGGTCCGAACGAAATTATTGTGTGACACGTCGGGAATTGTTGGCTGTTGTTCTGGCTACCAACCATTTTCACCATTATCTTTTTGGACGTCACTTTCTCCTCCGGACGGATAACGGTTCCATTCGCTGGCTCTTGAATTTCCGGCAACCTGAAGGCCAAATGGCGAGATGGATCGAGAAGCTCCAACAATATGACATGGAGATTCACCATCGACCTGGCAAACAACACGGTAATGCAGATGGACTTTCCCGTCGACCATGTGGGGCCTGCAAGATCTGCCGCACTGCCGAGGAAAGAGAGGATTTGCAGAAGAAGGTTGGGCTGACATCTGTAGCGTCGTCGCTTCTAGAAGAACAATTGGCAGATCACACGCTGAATTTGGTGAGAAGCTGGATTACCAATGGTGTCCGACCAGTCAAAGACGAAATCTTAAGTGAAAGCGCAGACGTCAAAGCTTACTGGGCGTTGTTCGACGAGCTTAAGCTAACCAACGGGGTGCTCACCAAAACTTGGCACGAGAAACCCGGCGCACCGAAAGACTTGATAGTGGTCCCAAAATCATCAGTGCCAACAATTTTAATGGACCTACATGACAGTCCCAGCGGAGGCCACCTGGGGATAAAGAAGACACTTAGCAAAGTGAAGAGCAGATACTTTTGGATCGGTCGTACTACGTCCATCAAAGCGTGGTGCCTAAGTTGTACTCAGTGCCTAGCGCGGAGAGGTCCGAAACGTCGAACTTGTGCACCCCTTCAGCCGAGCCTCCCAGCCGTTCCCTTTGAAAGAATCGCTGTGGATATTCTGGGCCCCCTTCCCCGCACGAACGCTGGTAACCGATATATAGTTGTCGCCATGGATTACTTCACCAAGTGGCCAGAATGTATAGCAGTCCCTAGCCAAACAAGCGACGAAGTAGTTAACGCCCTGGTGGACCACGTCTTTTGTCGCTTTGGGATGCCACTTATTATCCATTCCGATCAGGGCAGAAACTTTGAATCCGATGTATTCCAAAAATCTATGGAAGTCCTCGGTATCCAAAAGACTCGAACAACGCCTCTGCATCCCCAATCGGATGGAATGGTGGAGAGGTTCAATAGGACGCTCCTGGATTACTTGGCCAAATTTGCGAGTCCACACCAGACCGACTGGGATCGTCATCTTCAATTAGCTCTCCTCGCCTATCGAACAGCCGAACATAGCACCACCGGATTTACGCCTGCAAAATTAACATTCGGTAGAGAACTAAAACTCCCTATGGACTTGATAAGAGGACTATCACCTGGAGATAAGAAAAACGCCCCCGAGTACGTTCTTGATTTGGAGGAACGCCTGGCGAAAATTCATACTGTGGCTACACACAATTTAAAACTGACAGCCGATTCGATGAAATGCCGCTATGACTTTCGTGCCCAGCTGAAGCCATTCCAATCCGGTGACCAAGCTTGGTTTTACAATCCAAAACGCCGCAAAGGTATGTGTCCGAAATTACAGAGCTCTTGGGAAGGGCCAGTGCAAATTATCAGACGGCTCTCGGACTTGGTCTACGAAATTCAACAACCGAACACCAAGCACAAGAAAATTGTCCACGTCAATAGGCTAGCACCTTACGTGGGGATGGAGCTAACTCAGTCGGAACTTTGAGTCTTAAGGGGGGAGGAGTGTTGTATCCAGCGTTGTACTCAACCACTAACATCGCACGAAACGTCAACTTCGACTTCGCAAATGGCGCAAAAAGTTTCCCGCGTTCAATAGATGTAGAGTGGAAGATCACTGGAATTGGGAGAAGGGCTATAAAAGCAGCCGCCGAATGGGGAATGGGGTTCGTTCGTTCATCCGTTCATCACTTTTTTTTCTTGTTTTAAACAGTGAAATTTAAATAAAAGTAAAACTTTAAAAAAAAAAAAAAAAAAAAAAAACCCTCTCGGGAACCAACCAACATCAGTTTTCTTTTCTTTTCTTTTTTTTTTTTTCTCCCTCCAAGAGAGGGCGCCGAGATCTCGAAATCCAGCTTACAGCGACTCGCCAAAGGGCAGCGTTCCACCCCTGTTCCTCCCCGAAATACAACAATATATTGGATATTTTCTCTGGTATGATTTGTCTCAGTTTACGATTAAGTAAAATTCGTTCAAACATTTTTGAAATTATCGGCAACAGTGAAGTCGGCTGCCGATACGATACGTTACTTGTCCGCTAGTGCCTTACCCGGCTTTGGAATCATTATGATTTCTGCGACTGACTCATCACATATTCTAATCTAATTGCGGAATTAATAAGAAACATGAGTTTTAGTATAGCTTTTATTGGTAGAGTCTTGAGAATTTTTCCTGTAATTAGATTAGATTAGCCTTGTTTGTTTTAAGTGATTTGATAATAGCTTTAAATTCAATTCATGGTCCGTCCGTCGGATAAACAAATTCTGTAAGCAGTTGAACTGCGGATGGCTTAAAAGTTTACTAAAGATATTTAACAAAGACTTCTGCCTTTTCTTTATAGCCCTTTGCCAATTCATTTAGACTTTTTCTCCGGACTACCGGAATAGCGAACTTTATGTGCCTATTGCAGATATCTCGTGGGAACACATGGAAACAAATACAACAAATCCAAATAAATTCGAAAATCTAGATCCCCTTAAGAAAAGCTCAAGGGAACCAAGATCGCCCGCCATCGGGATCTACGAAGTAAGACATATCGAAAGCTGTCGCCGCAAGGCGCTCTTCTCCAAGACTGCATAATTTGCAACGACACGGAGCTTCGGAGTTAAAACATGAGATTAATATTCTAAAATCTCACAGAAAACCGAAGCCGAAACTCAACATAACCGCTGAAGAGCTGAGTGGAGAAACTGATTGATGATACAAAACGACTGGAAAAAAAGCGCAAAGCTATTTCGTCGCACGAAGTTTAATACCAACATACAAGAAAGGCAGGTAGTACATCGCCTGCACTTGAGCAGAAAAGCAAACTGCCAGTAGCCAGTAGCCCCGTCGATAAAAAAACGAGAAACGAGGCTACGTCTACCGCCATCGATTAATCTCTTCGGAAAAGAAGAACTCAGTTGACTAAACGCAATTTTTACCGCAAAGCAAGCGGAAAGGACCATACATATACCGGTCTCTGATCTTAAAAATAAGGGATTCAAAATCACTTACGCTATTAATATCCTCTAAAACAAATCTGCGCTCGTAAATCGCGGTCTCCCATTGTTCATGTTAACATTCGACAAAAGTGATGATTTGAAAAAAAATTAACACAATATGTACACAATATCGTTGTCAAAATAGAACCGCAGGGCGTAATAACAAAGCTAGTTCCTCAATGCTGTCAGGGATACACATACACAGGCTTATCGCAAGAAAGAGTCATGATGTGTCAAGTACGCTAGACACCACTTGACAAAAAATTGCTGCATCTTAAAATAATCCCATGTAGTTTGCGCAATCCGCAAGGGAAAGCAACCGGCCAACTACCGAGGTTGTGAAGAACCTAAAACGCTACAAAAACAGCGGGAAAAAATAAATGAAACCCAAAATAAAAACCTAGAATTGACAAGTATTTATGACGAAATGTCAATAAAAGGACAATCACCAAAAAAATGTATCTGCAAAAAAAACCCTGACACCCATACAAAGGTTTTTTTTGCGAATATCTCGGAAACCGTTAGCTTGCGACCCCTAAATATATATATTTTTGAACTCAGAATGAGGGCCACAACATACTAAAATTTTAACAAAATCTGAGAGAAGTCCCCTTTTGTAAACATTTACCGTTTTTTTTTGAGAGAATTAACACAGTATTCTCGAAAATATGCCTTTTTAAGCACAAGAATAGTGGAACTGCTGAAAATATTAACCTGTAATGCGGATGGGCTTCCGCAAAAACTTTGCATGTAACACACGGACAATGATGTGTCACTTCGGTTCGGATATGTGATACATGTACAGTGAGTAGTAACTGCCACGCTTAGAAGTATAAAAATTCTAAATTAACAAATTTAATTACGTGTTTAAGACACGAGGCAAGTTTGATAGCCCTTTACTTTAATACGCGATTGCAAAGATGGGTTTCAGAGGCCAGGCATGTGATGATACTTGGCTGGTTTAGAAGTATATACCCCACTCTGAACAGCAGTCAGGCCTATGCACATCGGATGTTCGTTATTACCGCATTTTTCCAAATCATACCATGTACGAATATATGTACATCACGCCACTGCATTTTCACGGATGGTGACTAGAAGATGGCTGCTACTGAGAGTCCATCTTGACCACTTGACTTTTGGACACGGTGCGTTTTACAAGCAAGTTTAATATTGTACATTGTATTATATTATCTTGTATTTTACTCAGTGCGTTTCATTTAAATACTTTTTCTTTTGTCTCTGTCGGTTATTGTTTAAAGTGTTAAGAACCTCGGAAAGGGCAAGGAGAGAATCGTAGCTATTTATTAGAGTTTGTATTGTACACTTTCCGGAAATAAGGTAGATCTCGAGACAATAGAAATAAGTATAGTTTGCGTTAAAAATAAAATTATAATTGTAATTGTTGTTCCAGTATCTCATCAATATACTGCATACCGCGCTGCACATTCGAAAAGAATGAACTTATCAGCCAATTTAATTCCCTTAGTACGAAATTTTTCATTGGTGGTGACTTTAACGCTAAACACATATTTTTTGGGATCAAAATGCATTTCAAAGAAAGGCAAAATGCTTTACAAAGCTTGTATGGAATGGGGTTGCAACTTTTATTCCATTGGAATTGACCGACAGATTTCGCAAAATTACCTGATTTTATTTCTTCAAAAGACGTAGAAAAGTGTTGACCTTTACTCCTATAAAAAAGTCTGACCCACCTAGGTTACTAATAAAAGAACAAACTGGAAAGGTTTTATGGAAGAGGTTGAAGAAGGTATTCAACTGAGAGTACCACTAAGAATGCTTTATGAGCTAAAAGTCGAAGTCGACCGATTCGTGAAAGTCATACAGTACGAAGCGTGGAATAGCACCCCCTAGAAAAAAAGATTGCTGGCTAATTTCTGAGTAAATTATCCACCTGAAATTAGTAATCTTGTTAAGGAGAAGTGGACAACGCGTAAACGATGGGAACAAAGTCGAGTGCCACAGCATAAAATTCATGTAAATCTATTATACAATGCACTCAAAAAATCGACTAGAGATTTTAAAAACCAAATTCTAGGCTCATATTTACAATACTTGACGGCGGGAAGAGAAGCAAATTACTTTTTATGGAAAGCTATCAAAGGTCCCAAAAATCCTCTAATTCAACCGACATCGGGTAGTCGTGGTGTAATGGTAATCCTCACCGACTGTTAAGCAGAAAGCCTGTAGTTCAAGTCTGTCCATAGCAAGAACAATTCCCATACGAAAAAGACTGTGCAACAACATCAGTTGTGATTGAGAGATGATCAAAAAAGTGCTGACGAAGGCATAACACTCGCAGTAAAAGATCACTTCAAAATTCATACTTCGTGTGTGCATTTCCAATATAACACCTTAATGACATGGGAACAACAAAAGTTACTGTGAACTAAATACAACCAACGTGATAAATTAGGTCGAATCTCTCGAATCCTATCTAGGGCAACTGCCCCGGTGACTAGTGAACGAACATCTTCGACACAAATACCCCGTCCACGTTTTTATGGTGTTTGTTACACCATTAGAGCGTAACTCTTGACCCTGCACAAACCTTATAAAAACAAAATATATATAAAGGGTCCGCCAAATAACTTTTTTTTTTTTTGAAAATGCTATAAAAAAAACTACTGAATATTTTCTCAAATTTCTTTTTTTATTTGAAAGTACAATCCTTCCGGTTAATAATGGAAAATAATTTCATTCAAATGGCTGCCTCGGCTGGCCATGCAGTAGCCTGCACGATCGGTCCAATTTTTAACACATTATCGATTGTGTGCAGCTGTATTTCACCAATGGCTTCACGAATATTGTCCTTTAAAGCGTCAATTGTCTCTGGCTTGTCGGCGTAACACTTATCTTTGACGGCACCCCACAAATAATAGTCCAACGGTGTCAAATCGCAGCGCCGAGGTGGCCAAACGACATCAGCTCTGCGGCTGATAATGCGATCTTCAAAAACAGGGCGCAAAACATCGAGTGTAGCTTCGGCTGTGTGGCACGTAGCGCCGTCCTGTTGAAACCAAATGTTGCCAATATCCTCCTCTTCAATTTTTGTGAACAAAAATTCGTTCAACATGGCCCGATAACGATCGCCATTGACTGTAACGGTCACTCCTTGCTCATTTTCGAAGAAAAATGGCCCAATTATGCCTCTGGACCAAAATCCGCACCAAACAGTGGCTCGTTTTGAGTGCACCGGCTTTTCAATGTATGCGTGCGGGTTTTCTGTGCCCCAAATGCGACAATTTTGCTTGTTTACATACCCGCCAAGATCAAAATGAGCTTCATCTGAAAAGATGATTTTTTTGGCAAAATCGGCATCTTCTGTAAGTCGATCGCAGGCCCACTTAGCGAAGCGTTGTTCAAGCATATACACAACCATATTCGTTCAGCGGAAGGATAAAACTAATTATCTGTCAAATCAGACATGAGCTAAGTGTTACCATTCACGAAATAAGCACTACTTGAAAAAAAAAACGTTAGATGGCGGACCCTTTATAATAAAAAAGTCAAAGAGCTTCAACATTAACGAAATGAAAAGTTCAAAAATTTACTTTTTTTTTTTTTTACTGAGGCAATGGAATTCCGTTTCTTCTCATAAGTTAGTTTTAAAATGGTCCATTAAAATTCTTGTCTATATTTTATTTCGAATCAACTACAATTAATTAGTTATAATTCAACTTCAATTTCTTATATTCAATATTTGATTTTTCATTATTATTAATCTTAATCATTTTGCTAATTTTTTAATTGTTTAATAATTTTCTTTATTTGAATTTTCATTAAGCAACTAAGCAAAATGCTAGAATTATCTAATTTCTTTTTAAATAAATAAATACTTAAGTTTTCTTCCAAATTTCTTTTCTTATAAAAAAAATGTTCGTTAAAACTTTTTTTAAAGGTTTTCTTTAAAAAAAAAAAAAGAAAAAAAAAACATTTACCTACGAAAGAGCTAAGTATACCATAAATATAAATAAAAGAAAAAAAGAATGCACCAGTCAAGCACCAAACATTTCCGGATATCCACTCTGGGATGTAATAAATTTAAGTTAACTTACAAAATATTCGATGAAATAGATAATAATAGATAATAGGTGAAAAACTGGGCTCTCATATTGAATGAGAAAGTTTTTGGATTTTTTTTTTTTATTTTCAAAGGGAAGCTAACGAAAAGCACGCTTTTTATTGCATTTACGCCCGAATTTTAAGAATAAAAAATAAAAACAAAAACATAAACAAAAAGTGAAGTTACTAGCGATGTCAGTCCATTCTCAAGATAGGGAAAAGAATGTTCGCCCCAATTTTTTTATTGGGAAGTTTCATGAACGATTGCTTCCGTCCCTACTGGCAATTGATTTGTTTGTACCTCCTGTCGCATTCGGAATAGCCTCAAAGTCATCCATGATGCTAGCGATCCAAGTGGAAGTGGTGTTTGTTTTTCCAGTGCGTCTTTTTGTAGCTGGTAGCGATATAGAAGAGAGCCAGCAATAAGTGCTGAGACGATTGTAGCCGAAATCACAACGATGAAGAGAATACTGAATCCCGGGACGGGCATGCAAATACCATACACCACATCTTCGCTGATTTTCCCTTGGAAAACGGTGACCGCTTCTTGTTTGGTATCGGGATTAAAGGCCAGATCTGCCTCGGAGATGACTTCGTACAGACCGCTTACACCGACATCTGCACTACGCGCCTTACGGTCAGAAACGACGATCGACCGTCTTCGGCGTTGTTTTTTGTCCGATTCAGTTGGACTATATGTCACGTTCTGAACGATTTCTTCATCGGTTTTGCTTGTCGCTCGATAAACAGGGTGCACATCATCTTCGCTTTTTGGTTCCAATGAACGTGGCCCAGCCACCGGAACTCCCATTCGGTTCTGTGCCTCAAAGAGTCTCGGACCTTGTGGAAATTTACCAGCTTTTTTTAGTTGCATGTATTGCTCCTTTTCAGCGTCATCGTTTTCAAAGAGTGAATCTAAATCAGTTTCATCGTCATCTTCATGTACTGGACGTGGTTCCAAGTTAACGTTATTATTTTTTTCATTGAGCTTGAAGTTGTCGAGGATGCTTGCGATTCCGTTATTTATTGATGACAGTTGTTTGCGGTTGTGGATTATATCGTCGTAAAAGATATCGTGGTCACGGTCACTATCCAGTCCTGGTCCGACGGTGTTACGCAAATCATTGTTATTACTAACTGCGTTGTTTTCTTCTTCGTTTTCGCTGCTGATGATGTCTTTACGCTCGTGAATATTTCCAGTAAGTTGACAATGATCGAGACACCCATGGCGACAAATTTCTACTTTACACTTTATATGGACGCTAAGGGCGTCGGGGAATTTAAAGGCGTGGAAGAAGGCGTATGTAATGACAGTAGCACGCTCATCGGGTGCACGTGCTTTGAGGAATCTCGATATCATCTTTGGTCGTAGCACACATCCAAATTCATCGGAGAGCTTTATAATATGTCCCGAGCCATCGGATGCTATACAAGACTTCACACGCATGTCGAATTCACCTGGAACATAAGGAGTTTAAAGATTAATTTCAGGAAGTTTAAGAAATATAATATGATAATCATAAATGAGTGTAGACAAAGTGATTGCCTTAGTTGTATTAATGAACAGCTAGAAACACAAGTCAAAGAAAAAAATATTGTACTTTCGTAGTTTTTGAGTTTGTTTAAATTTGTTATGTAATTCTTATTAACCTCTGCTCGTTTTAGTTTTTTTTTAATAGCTGCACATTCAAAATATCAATATTGCCGTCAATCAATTTATTTAAAATAAAATTTTATTGTGTTAAAATGGTGATTTAAAGTGATATCAACTACACCTTTTTGCGACTTTCCTTAGCATAATGTCTATACAGATTCAAATGTTTTTCGCACTTTGATTACACTCATTTAATACCATGTAAGGCTAGCTGATATACATTATCTTACCACGATAATCATTAATGGCCACAACCAGTGTAAGCGTAGATCCCAGCGGCACAATACCACTAACCGGCGGTGCCCATGGTCCTTTGCCGTGTTGTATTTCCATCCAGCAATCTACATTATCGCCTATAAAAGAGATAAGTAACAAACCCTTATATAATTATTATGTTATGATGCAACCAATAATAATTATGGAATACATAATTCATGCCACAATTGGTTGTCTGATAGTATGTATTATACTTGGGATTATAGTTGCGGTTGACAGTCAATCGATCGCAATCGTTTAAAAAGAATTACTCTTTCATTAAAATTATCAGAATTGATTTACCTATTCATACATATGTACATACACACATACATACATATATAGTTATTATGTGCCACGCGCTTTCTTGTGGTGATCATACTTATATCTAAATATTGTGGTATGCATGAATGATCATAGCTACTTACCTCTGAAATCGAGTTGAATTACATCGAGGTCTGCAATTACCATTGGTGGCTTGGAGGCGGTTTTCTCATAATCATTAAACCACTCGCATCGCAGACGTTTTGCTTCGTCCCAAACCTCGAGCAGGTCTTTATCATATTGAACGACCACCTGGAATAGACAACTCATTTAAATACTTACATAATTACTTTAATAAAATACTATAAAAAAAAGAGTTTTTTTTAGTATACCTATACTTGCTTATGTTGGCTTACCGTGTTCTCATAAAACTGCCCATGCAAGTCGGGCTTGGTTCCGCAACGAGAATAAGAAATTCTGAAGGAGAAGAAGGTTTTGCCTGTGGATGGCGGTACGTATACACATCTTGGATCACTGTGTTGTCCTGAAAGAAAATTGTATAAAAAAATTAAATTTATATTTGGATAAAATAATACCTTTAGAGCTAACGATTCCTTCAAAGGGATGTGAAAATGTTAAATGAACATCCATGTGATCCTTCCCGCACATTACTTCTAAGGAGACTATGTTTGGCATACCTTCGGGCCTTTCCAAGGGCCATATTTCATTACCAGCTAGAACTAAACTTAACTGTAAATAAAATTAAAAGAAGATTTTATTTAAAACCAATCTTAAACATTCTCTAAAAAAGATGTATGTGGTAAGGGATACAGTATTCTTAATTAGATAACAAACCCAATAATGCCTTCATCTAGTGGCACCGAATCCCACTTTATATTAGGCCGATGCCGCTGTAAAGCCCGTACATAACTTCGTTTGATCTTTTGCTTCAAACTCAATTTACACAAACGGGACCGTACATTAAACGCAGAATTTTCCTGTTTAAAAGACCAACGATCTCCTCATACGGTTACGTTAAAGTCTAGGATGACTAAGGTTGTGTACAGCACAACGTTTTTCTTTCGGAAGAGTGCTCTACTTGACTTGAACCCTGTAAGTAAGTGGTGAAGTGTAGATAAACTGACAGTAGAAATCACTCAATCAGTCACAAACTGTGCCGGTAATTTAATTAACTTAGTTTGCCTTCGCCCAGCAGTCAGTCAGTCGAAATTTTCATTAATAAAGAAGCAGACGTTCAAGCAGTCAGAGAACTAAAAACATTACAGTGGCGACGAGGTGTTAGTGATACGACTCATTATGCATTAAAAGATACAAAATAAAAAATATATAATATAAATTCTAGAGAAATATCCAATAGGCATAATTATATAAATTATCGTCATAATTCAGAGGATAGTGATTTATCTTTATATTATTTTAGAACATCAATATGCCATAAACCATTTTCTGTTTGCGTGTCACCGATGTAAATGGAGGTAGACAGTGGAACATCAATTTCTGCCATATCACTTGATATGTATAAGAAATACTTTGCGTGGTGCAAGCGCAGATCCACAAATTTAATTTGAAAAAAATTTAATGGCAGCGTCAAACCACGTGGAGTTTGTAAGTTTTTTATCTTATATAATAATATGCATGAGCTTTTAGATGTTTATGTCATTGATAACGATAGTCCATCTTTGCTGGGTCGTAATGCGATGTATGCATCCAAAATAGAATTCAAACGAATCCATTTCATAAAAAATAAGTCTGATGATCAAGAGTTATTAAACCTATTGTTTAGATACTCGGAAGTATTTGATGGAAGTTTAGGTACATTTAGCAAAAACCACGTTAGACTTAATTTAAAGGAAAACGCAGACCCTAAGTTTTTCAAGCCTCGACAGCTTCCATTGGCACTTAAAAATAAAGTAGAGGAAGAAATTTCCAAATTAGTGTAAGCATAAATGGGCAAAGCAAGAATAAAAGAAATAATATATAAATATGTATGTAAGGCAACCGGTGGTAGACTGACTCCCTTCATGGTGATATTTCACCGCATAGGGAAAAGAGAGTCAGTCTGCATAGAATACTCAAAGGAGTCAAACGTGTGTCGCGCAAGAAAAGTGAAAAATAAAAACATTGTATTATTAAAGCGGATTTATTGTTTTATTGGTGTTATTGGGATTCTATCGTCTTAAAATTCAGAAGTGGGATAAAGAACGCATAAAGTTTGAAAAAAAAAGAAGTTGAAAACGAGTGAAAACCACCCAAACGATAGAATTCGAATCGGCGTGCCCTGATATACCGTTACGTTGAATTCGCGCAATCGTGCAGACTTCGTTTTCCCCATGGAGAATAACGAAATTGAGAAACTTCCATCTGCACAGCTGAAAGCTTGGCTGCAAAGCCTAAATGTGAAGAGCACCGGCAGCAAAAGAGAATTGCTCTTGCGACTAATGGCAATTCCACCAAATGAACGTGGCAGGTTCACCATGAAGGAGAAGGATAATAATGATGAAGATGAAACCTATGAAGAGAGCAGCAACGGAGACTTGCAAGAAATCGAAACGAATGACGCCAACAAAGAGGACGAATTAACACAAACGACTGAAGAAGGTGCGATGAACAAACGAGAGATGGATTTATTAAAAAGAGAGCTGGATATTCTGAGGAGAGAAAAACAATTGATCGAGAAGGAGAATGTTTTGTTACGAGGAATGAGTGAGAATCGAATGACGGCGAATGGTGCACAGCAAATGAACGAACAAACGAGCGAAAATGATAGACAGCTAACTGGCAGTGTTGACGATCATAATAAAATACCGTTTAGTACAATAAAGGATCTTATGCCAGAATATGACGGTGGACCGATGCTGAACATCTGGCTTGCTCAATTAAAAAACTTGGGTAAGGCCTACAAACTGGATGAGAATACGTTGCGTACACTTATGTTGTGCAAACTCAAGGGCAAGGCACAACAGTGGATTCATTCAAAGCCTAATTTTATGGAAGAGCAGCTGGACAATTTAATAGAGCAAATGAGTGAGTTGTTCTTAAGAAGAGAGGATAAGCTGGTTCTACGAAAAAGATTTGAGGCAAGAACTTGGAAATTTAATGAAAGCTTTGTTGAATACTATAATGATAAGATAATCCTAACGCATGGTCTTGAATTGGATGAAGACGAATTAGTAGAGTACATAATCGAAGGCATCTCTGATGACAATCTTAGGCTTCAGGCATTGATAAATTGCTACAGTGGCCGAACGCAAGTGTTACGTGCCTTCGAAAAAATCCGACAAAGAAGAAATACTCCAAGTCAGAATTCATCATCACTGGAATATCCAAATGAAGCACCAACTACTAGCAGAACAGTGAGAGCCAGATGCTTTAACTGCAACAGTTTGGGGCATATGGCTAATGTTTGCCGGAAGCCTAGAAGAGAACCGGGAGCATGCCATGTATGCGGAAGGCAAGGTCATCTAGCAGCAACCTGTCCAGACAGAAAGCCGCCACAAGTCCAAAGGATCCATCAAATAAACGAGGAAGAAGATGAATATGTAAGAAAGTTTGCGATTATTTTTAAAAATGATAATTATTTGTATAATATTTATTTAGGAGCATTGATTGACACCGGTTGCCCAATAAGTATGATAAGGAGAATGTACTTACCAAATGTTCTATACAATGTAATGAATTACAATAATAATGTTAATTTTTTTGGCATAAATAAAAGCCTACTCTCCATTGAAGGAAACATTGATGCCGTTATTAGTTTTAATGATAAGGATATACAAATTAATTTATTAGTAGTACCAGACCATACTATGTTATTCCCAATGATTCTAGGTAGAGATTTTATGACGAAAGCTAATATTAAAATGGAAATCAATCGGAAAAGCTTAGAGAAAAAACGTAACGAATTTGATAATGAGTGTATGAAGTTGATGAAAATTGAACTAAATTATGATGAAATACAGATGAAAGATGATAGTTTAATGAATGTAAACCAACACTTAGATCTTGTCAGTAATGCTAATATTAGTCTGGAAGAAAAGAAATTGTTTAATGATGTGTTTTGTACAAGTTATTTGTATTGTATACGCCCGGATAAACCGGATAACGAGTGTCAGATGAAACTGATCCTGAGCGACGAAAAGCCTTTCCATTGTTCCCCGCGGCGGTTATCTTATTATGAGAAAGGTCAAGTCCAAACCATCTTAGATGAATTGTTAAAAGTAGGAGTGATCAGACACAGCAATTCAGAATACGCCTCTCCCATAGTACTTGTCAGGAAGAAAACAGGCGACATTAGACTTTGTGTAGACTATCGTACCTTAAATAAAGTGACGTTAAAGGATAATTATCCATTACCACTTATAGACGACTTGTTGGATAGGTTAGCTGGTAAAAAGGTATTTTCTCTACTTGACCTGAAGAGTGCTTTTCATCATGTCCGTATGAGTGAGGACTCGATCAAATATACTTCTTTCGTTACTCCTATGGGCCAGTATGAGTATACTAAAATGCCTTTCGGCTTAAAAAATGCGCCCTCAGAGTTTCAACGATTTGTTAATACAGTGTTTTCCGACTTGATCAGAACAGGCAAAATAAACATATATATAGACGATATAATGATAGCGACTGAATCAGTCGAAGAGCATATAGCAATAATGAGAGAAGTCCTAAATAGACTTGTCAGAAATAGATTAGAATTGAGGCTTGATAAATGTCGTTTTCTTGAATTTGAAATAAAGTACTTAGGCTACACAATAACAAAGGAGGGAATTAAGCCCGACCCGAAGAATATCGAATCAATATCCAACTTCCCAGTACCACGGGATTCAAAATCGGTACATAGTTTCTTAGGCTTATGCTCATATTTTAGGAGATTTATCGAAAAGTTTTCCCTTGTAGCACAGCCATTGTATAATCTCATACGAGAGAATGTAGAATTTAAGTTTGGAGAAGAGGAGTTAAAATGCTTCGAGACATTAAAGAAGAAATTAGTTGAAGCCCCTATACTTGCGATATATGACCCTGGTGATGAAATTGAACTTCATTGCGATGCGAGTTCACTAGGTTTTGGGGCTATATTGCTCCAAAGAAAAAGAGATGGCATATTTCATCCCGTTTTCTATTTCTCAAAGCGGACAACTGAATGCGAATCGAAATATCATAGTTTCGAGCTAGAAACATTGGCCATTATATATGCATTGCAGAGATTTAGAATTTACCTTCATGGCCTTAAATTCAAAATTATTACTGATTGCAACTCGTTAACATTGACTTTGAACAAGAAGGAGATTAATCCGAGGATAGCTAGATGGGCACTAGAGCTCCAAAATTATGATTATACCTTAGAACACCGCAGCGGAACCAAAATGGCGCATGTGGATGCTCTTAGTCGCATGACGAACATTATGGTCCTCGAGGAAAATACGTTTGAACAGAACCTCTCTATAAGTCAGTATAAAGACAAAGGAATTAATGAGATAAGGAAAAAATTGGAGGATAAGGAGAGTAACCTTTTCGAAATGAGGAATGGTTTAGTTTATAGAAAGATTGATAACACGATTCTGTTTTATGTACCTAACACGATGGAAAGAAATATTATCCGTATGTACCACGATGAAATGGGTCATATGGGTTGTGATAAAGTTGCCGAGGCCATACGGAAAACTTACTGGTTTCCCAAAATGAAAGAAAAAATTAAGGAATATATTATGAACTGCCTGAAGTGTATTGTTTTCTCTTCGAAACAGGGGAAACACGAGGGCCTCCTCCATAACATTCCTAAAGGAAACCTACCTTTCGAAATAGTACACATCGATCATTTGGGACCTATTGCTTTAAAGAGGGGGAAAAAGAGACATGTTTTCGTGGTCATAGATGCATTTAGCAAACATGTTAGACTGTATGCGGTGCGAACGACAGGAACTGCTGAAGTTATTAGCTGCCTACGAGGTTATTTTAATTCGTATAGTAGACCAGGAGTGATAGTATCTGACAGAGGTAGCGCTTTTACGTCAAAGAGTTTTTCGGATTTTCTTAATGAAAATAATGTGAAACATATCAAGGTCGCGACAGGGTCACCCCAAGCTAATGGACAGGTGGAACGAGTCAACAGGAGCTTAGCACCAATGATTGCTAAACTGACAAGTGCTGGTAGTATATTAACATTAGATTCGGTTTTGCCGAAGATAGAATTTACAATGAATAATACAGTTCATAGAAGTATAGGTACTACTCCGAGTGAATTATTATTCGGAGTCACACAAAAGGGGATAGTTATAGATTTTTTGAAAGAAGCTCTAGAGGAAAGTTTAAAATATGAAGTAGTGACGAAGGATCGAGATCTGAAACAAAAGAGAGAGAAAGCGGAGCAAAAGATAGCCAAAGGACAGGAATATAATAAAAAGTTGAAAGATCGAACGAGAGTAGATAGGAAGTATAAAGAAGGGGATTATGTGATGGTAAAGAACTACATTAGTATCCCAGGTGCATGTAGGAAAATTGCTCCGAAATTTAAGGGTCCGTACAAGGTGGCAAAGGTATTGCAAAATGATAGGTATTTGTTAAAGGATGTGGAAGGGTTTCAATTAACTCAGGTTCCGTATGAGGGAATATGGGAAGTGGCAAATATGAAACCGTGGATCGACACAAAAACTGGTTTATTCGGGACGATTAAAAGTCAGGAAGGCCGAGTTGTAAGCATAAATGGGCAAAGCAAGAATAAAAGAAATAATATATAAATATGTATGTAAGGCAACCGGTGGTAGACTGACTCCCTTCATGGTGATATTTCACCGCATAGGGAAAAGAGAGTCAGTCTGCATAGAATACTCAAAGGAGTCAAACGTGTGTCGCGCAAGAAAAGTGAAAAATAAAAACATTGTATTATTAAAGCGGATTTATTGTTTTATTGGTGTTATTGGGATTCTATCGTCTTAAATTAGTTAGCTTAGGTGTTCTAGAGCCAACCAGTTTTAGTGAATGGGGTACATCTATTGTACCGATACTAAAGAAAACGGGAGAAATTAGAACCTGCTACAGGTAGACCAGTATCCCTTGCCTAGGATTAAAGACCTATTCTCTCAACTGTATGGTGGAAAAGATTTTTTCAAGATAGATCTTTCGATGGCTTACCAGCAACTTGTTCTCGAAGATCAATCACGAGATTTGACAACCATATCGACCACTAAGGGCTTGTTTAGGTGTTACAGTTGTAACCACAATAACCCCATCCAAATTGATAACATAAACATAAATGCATTTGTAATGCACAAGCGATCGACCGAACCCAACGTTCAATGACCAACGATCATTGACCGACGATTATCCGGCAACATAATAAACCGAATCGATCGCCTGTGCAAGCATATTAATGTCAAATAGGTTAGATATATGTATAAACAATTTCGTAATGCGCGAACGATCGATCGAATTCCCAAAGGGTCATAATAAACCGAATCGACCGCTTGTGCAAGCATAATTTTTGGAACGACAATTAAGTCGAATACATAGGAACACTTGTAATGCGCGAGCGATCGATCGGATTTCAAAAGGTCTCCGATCGATCGCGCAAGCAAAGCACTAAAAACGTTTTAAACGTCGAATGGTGATTTTCCGAAACCAATTAAGCAACAAAGGAAAAGAAAAGCAATTAAGCAAGGAAAGTGACCACGGGCGTTTAAATAGAAAAACTCAATTAGTTTTAGCTTAGTTCTAAGAAGATACTCAATAAAGACGGTCGCCCTCAAACCAAGAAATATTTACGTTTTGCGTTCCACACATTTTTAAAGATAATAACGAAAACTAATGTTCTACCCGTTCTTTTATTAAATAACGAAAACTGACGCAGTCGGTCAAAACGCGAAAAGTAGACGTTTTCGAGCGTTCGTTTTAACGATTAATTGTCCCATCGATCTCGCACTTCGTTATTTCGTCGCGAGCGAACAACAGTTACTTAAAGATAAGTAACTCCAGAAAAGCAAAAAAAAGTTAATAGAAATGCATTAACTCTAATAACAGTGTATTTAAAAGTGCATTAACGGTTACTTGAAGATCAAAAGCATCCAAGAAGAACCATGCATGATCTTTGATTTTTTGTTTTGATCTGTAAAAGAAAGAAAGCTAAAGTGAAAATCCACTGTAACGAACTAACAATTGCCACGTGAATTCAATCTGACTGAGAAGGAAGCAGCCAGCAATCTCCCAAATACAACCCAAGACGAGGAAGAACAACAAACAAGCCTCCAGAAATAATTCAAGTTGCGTTCCTGTATTGTTTTCGTATCTAGATAGATATAAGTATTAAGACACTTACCATAATATATACACATATATTTAAAAGTTAATGGAAGACGATTTGAACATACAAATTGAAACGGTTAGGCAAAAAAGCAACCAATTGCCAGAAGTAATCCATAATTTCTTTGATACAAACATTAAGTATAGATCCCCTCAAATACCTTTCCAAAATCCCTGATTTTAATGGAGATTATAGAGAATTCCAGAATTTCATCGACCTTATAGACAAAATCCATCCGATACTTGTAAAATATGACTCATTGGCCCAGAGTATCTTTTCCGACTACATCAAGGCCAAGTTAAAAGGCAAAGCCCAAGAGATAGTCAAAATAAATGCGCACATAACTAGTTGGTCTGACATCAAAACCACCCTTACTAACAACTTTGGCGACAGACTAAGCATCGAAGAACTCTTTGACGAACTTAGATCGATTAAATTTAAAACAAATAGCGTATGTTTTAAAATTGAAATTAAAACTATCCTACGCAACGGTTGGTTTTTTTTTTTAAATTAAATAAATAAAATTGTAACTCACGCACAGGTCGCCTGTGAGTCCTTCGACAAATGTATGAATGACGCTACATGTGTTGCGCCGTTATATTTTGTTTATTGTTTATATTTTATTAGACGATTGACTTTTTTTGCCGAGTGAACAACGCAACTTTTTTATAAAGATACCAACCCTCGAGAAACCGAACTAACCAAAACCTAAGAACAACCCAACCTAACAGTAATGCAACTAACCAACATTTTCTTTTAGAGGCCTCACCTCTGAATTACCATATATAATAGTACAGGAAAAAATAAGACCACTTACGTTTTTAATAGACACTGCCGTTCCGCATTCCATTATTAACCCAGGTTAATAAATGAATGACAGACAAAATAAAACCCATCAAAAACCCAATAAAAATTAAAACCTACCTTCAGATATACCTTCAGTAATAGACCACGGGGTATCAGCTGAATTAGATTCCAATAAAAACGACACTGGAAATCAAACCCCAAAATTCAACAGGTTCACAACCCCTCCCATCGATTATCAAAATTTTAATATTATCGAAATCCCTAAAACTCCACCATTGTTAGAACAACTAAATAGCGAAGAAAAATTAAAAATAAAAGGAGTTATAAGTAAATTCAAGCATGGTTCTATCAAGAAAACACAGATCTTACTTTCACAAACGCCATTAAACATGAAATAAGAACGACCAATGACATTCCTATACAAAAAATTACCGATATCCCTATATACATAAGAAAGAAGTCGAAAATCAGATTCAAGAAATGTTAAGAAACAAAATTATAAGACGCAGTAATTCTCCTTATTCAGCACCAATTTGGATCGTGCCAAAGAAGGCCGATGCGAGCGGTAAGACCAAATGGAGACTCATAGTGGATTACCGTAAACTAAGCGAGGTAACCATTGACGACAGATACCCCAGACGTGTATAGACGAAATCCTCGATAAGTTGGGAAGGTGTCAATATTTCACCACCCTAGACTTGGCTAAAGGATTTCATCAGATTGAAATCCACGAGAAAGATATCCATGACGGCTTTTAACGTAGAAAACGCACACTACGAATACATTCGCATGCCGTTTGGACTGAAGACATTCTTATGAATAATGTACTGAAGGAGTACATTAACGTCGTCTGCCTTGTTTATATGGACGACATTATTGTGTTCTCCACTTCGTTGCAAGAGCATATAGATTCACTCACAAAAATCTTTAAGAGACTTGATGAAGTGAATTTGAAAGTACAATTGGACAAATCCGAATTTCTTAAGAAAGAAACAGAATTTCTTGGCCATATTGTTACACCGGAAGGCAGAAAGCCAAACCCGAGGAAAATAGAATGTATAAAAAATTACCAAATACCAAAAACAGCTAAACAAATCAAACAATTTTTAGGTCTCACGGGATATTACCGCAAATTTATCCAAGATTATTCCGAAATTGCAAAACCTATGACAAGATTCCTTAAAAAGGATACCAAAATTAATACACAAGATTTCGAATATGTACGATCCTTCAATACTCTAAAAACCCTTCTAATGAATGATCCTACACTAACCTATCCGAATTTCAACAAAACTTTTGTTTTGACTACGGATGCCAGCCAATACGCTCCAGGAGCAGTCCTGTCTCAAGACGACCACTCACTATGCTACGCAAGTCGTACATTAAATACACATGAAATAAACTATAACACAATTGAAAAAGAATTATTGGCTATAGTATGGGCAACGAAATATTACCGCCCATACCTTTTCGGACGAAAATTTATTATAGAAACCGACCATAAACCTTTAACATGGCTTTTCTCTATTAAAGAACCGAATTCGAGATTAGTTCGTTGGAGACTCAAATTATCAGAGTTTGATTACGAAATAAAATACAAAAAGGGTACAAAAAATATGAATGCAGACGCCCTTTCTCGCATACCAAACCCCGAAATAAACCTAGCCGAGAACGAAAATATTCCAGTCAGTAAATCATGTATGAATGTTTTTTAAACGCAAATTGTTATTCAAGGATCCCACTCAGGCTCAGTCAGAATAAAAAAGACAAAAATCTTTAACAGTAATCGTACCACAATATGTGCAAAAAGATTAGACGAACAAACCACTATAACCCACTAAAAACGCAATTCTAGTGGAAGACGAAGAATTCTTTAAAAAAATCAAAGACGTTTTCACCAAATACTTTATGCACAACGGCATATTCAAAATCATCAGATGTCTCAAGCTGTTAAAAGACATATCAGATGAAGAAGAATTGGCCTCGTTGATAGAAAAGGAACATTTCAAAAATAACCATAGAGGAATAGACGAATTTTATAAGGAATTAACACTAAATTACTTTAGCCCAAACCTACTAAATTCATTAATAATTGCCATATATGCAACTCTGAAAAATACGTTAGGAACCCCCCAAAACCACTCTTCAAATTAACTGAAACCCCTTTGAAACCCCGAGAAATTGTTCATATTGATGTTTTTTATAGCTTGGATAAATCAGACAAATTTTCGAAACACGCATGCGCGATCAAAATTTCAAACAGAAATTGGTTAGAATTCAAGAGAGCACTCTCTTACTATATAAGCCAGTTCGGCACTATAAATAGAATAGTAGTAGACAATGAACTAGGATTTAAAGCAATACCTCTCAAACAATTCCTAATAGACTCGAACATCCAAATATATTATACCTCCAATAGTAATCATACTTCTAACTCCGACGTAGAAAGACTCCACAATACTATAAACGAACATATTAGATTACTTAAATATGATGAAATAAATAACCAAGGAAATATAGAAGATAAAATCCTACGAATAATAACATATTATAATAACACAATACATTCCACAACAAATAAAAAACCAATCGATTTCATCAATGATAAGATCCATGAGAGCGAATACCCAGAAATCCACAATGTAATACTGAAGAAAAAACAGAATACACTCAACAAATTCAATCAGAATAGAAAAGATGAACTCTTAGAAGTAGGTCCAAATTATATAAAAGAAGTCAGAGGAGGCAAAAACCACTCAAAATACAGGCAAATCCTAGCCGAAAAAATCGATGAAAATCATTTAAAAGACACTAAGAACCAAAACATCTATTATAGGACACACGTCAAAACTAGAAAGAAACACCAAATTAATAAATGAACGTAAAATACATATTCTATTTTCAGATGACACTGTTTTTAAGAATGCTTCTACTCACAATCGCTGTATCACCAACCAGAGCAAACGAACTAAGTGTACAAGATATTACCAACAACCACGGTTACGTCCTTATAAAACTAGGAACGACGAAACTAATTAAACACAATACGAAGATTATCCATTTAATTAACACAACAGAATACGAAAATCCTTTCACTGAAAACAAAACTAGAAAACTTAATCCCAAAACACAAACAAAAACGAGGTTTAGTAAATATGATAGGCAAAGGCTTAAAATTCATTGCTGGCACAATGGATAGCGACGACTAGTTAAAAGTAACGAACGCTATTGATAATTTGACAAACAATCAACGAATATTAACAGATAAATCGAATAGACTTATACTAATCAGTAATACTATTTCTTCACAAATCCAAAATATTATTGTACTAACCATATCAACAAGTTAAAGGATTCCCTGAGGGGGAATCCAAAAAAAACGCGAACGCCAGCCCGAAGGCTGGCCCAACTGTTCGACTTACAATTCAAACTCGTACCTCAAACGCTATAATATTTATTCAAAAGATTTGTTCTACTCTACAGTTATATGACTTAGTCCCGTCGCGCTCGCCAGAAGACTGCCACTCCCGAGTTTATCGCTTGTGCTCATTGCCTTTATTATGTATGTATTAAGAGTCATAGTGTAAAATATTGAAGTTTAAACTGTAGGCAGGGAAAGGGCAAACTAGGGGGGATATTGTAAGTAAGTAGTGCCGTGTAGATAAAGTAACAGTAGAAATCACTCAGTCAGTCTCAAACTGTGCAGGTAATTTAATTAATTTAGTTTGCCTTCGCCCAGCGACTGACAGCTGGTTGTAATTTATGTACATTTTTAAAAAAGCAGACGTTCAAGTCAGTCAGAGAACTAAAAATATTACAAACCCAAAGAAGGAGCGGTTGACAAGAGTAGTTCTGCGTTTTACCTCAGCTTTGGTCATAAGTAAACCAACATAAACGAAGTCCTTGAATACTTCGTAAGTAATACTGCCAAGAGGAACATTTTGGTCAAGACGTCGGTGTTGTACGTCCTTTTTTGATGATAGCATATATTTAGATTTACTTTCACTGACCGTAAGACCCATCCTAGCCGTTTCCACCTCAAAGCCTCATTGACGCTTCGCTGTGTCCTTCCAATCACGTTGATGTCATCCGCGTACGCTAGAAATTGCGTAGATTTGAAATAGATCGTACCTCTTGTGTTGACCAGTGACTCTTGCACGACATTTTCATGGACGGTGTTGAAAAAGTGGCACGACAGTGTGTCGCCTTGTCTAAATTCGTTTTTAACATCAAAGGTCTCGTTTAGGTCATTACCGACTTTAATGGCCCAGCGAGAGTTCTCCATTGCCATCCTGCACAATCGGACGAGTTTGGTAGAGATGTTAACATTATGGCTCGTGTCTATGGACAATGTCATACGGCTTTAAAATCGATGAAAAAGTTAAGGGTACCAATTTGGAATTCTTGGGTCTTCCCCAAGATCTGCCGCGTTTGGTCTTTTATGGACTTGTTCGGCCTGAAGCCGCACCGATGAGAGTCGATCAGGTTATCCACAAAAGGTTACTTGTATGCGATGTTAAGGTGATTTCCCCTGCAGTTGGCGCAATTATAGAGATCTCCTTTCTTGTGAACTGGCCAAACGTTGTTAGATTACATTCGCCGGGCATGCTTTCCTCCGTCCATATGTTACAAATAAGTTGGTGCAAGCGCCTTACCATTTCATCTCTAGCCGTCTCAGCAAACAGCCAGACGGCCTGTCCGCGGTTTTATTAAATTTAAGTCTCGATATTGCTGTCTTGATTTCGTCTATGTTAGGTCAGCGGAATTCTTTTAAGACGTCGACCGTTGCTAATGAGTCATTTTGCTTGACAGCGGTATCATGTCTTTCATCGCCGTTATACAATCAACAGAAATCAGGGAGACTCCCATATCCTCAGCATCGACTGTGATTCTATTCCTAAAACTCCATTCTCATCCCTGTAGGCTCTGGCTCTGTTTGTTTATTTTACCTTATTGTAAAACTACATTATTTGCATTAAACTAGCATTATTCCTGCGATAGTATCTCTCCATCTCCTCGATCTCACACTTTTCGTGCTCTCTTTTTTTCCTTCTAAAAAGCGTGTGGTCTTTCACTCTTTTCTGCTCGTAAAGCTCGCGAGCAGCTCTCGGCCGTCTTTGTAGCAAGGTCTTGTAATATGCATGGGCCTGTATTGTGTATATCTGATGGCATTTTGGCAATGCTGCCACTGCTGGTATGTGGATTGTGCCGGTGTCATAAGACTGTGAGAGAGTTTGGGGAAGACGCCGTTGACAAAAATCCTAGCGTTTCTTGTTTCCCAACGTCAAATTTACTTTGTCTTGTTTGACTCCGTAGCATCCTCAATATCTTCATTCGTACCTTGGCTACAACAAAGAAGTGATCCGAGTTGATTTTGGCTTCTCGAAAGGTTCGTATATCTAAAATGCTGGAGGAGTGTCTGGCGTGAATCGCGATGTGATCAATATAGTTGTTGGCCGATTGATCTGGGGACCGCCAATTACTCTTACTACAAGAATGTAACCCCCCGCTAGGAAGTCAATTGGTCTGAGTCCGTTGTCGTATGTGGTGTTATGGAGGCTATGTTTTCTTATGATCTTGTCAAATAAGTCCTCTTTGTTTCGAAATTCCTTAGTACATAAGCCTATAACAATATGTTCGGCCGAAGATCTGGAACAGACGGTATAAAAACCCATCGCTATTCCCAAAGCTCCGGCGCCTGTTTCTAAGTTGAGGTGGATTTGTGTTTGATCCTGCTCCAACAGTCGTAATGGGTAAGCTGGTAGAGAGTCTCTTAAAGATCTTCATTCAATAGGATTGAAAACAAAATAAACAATGAAATTTGTAAATCAGTGGTTAGGCGAAGTGTCCGTGAAACCCAACCCCAACCCGTAATCGGAAGATCGCAGTTTCGAGTCCCCAGGGGTGAGTAGTTTTTGGTTTTGTTTTTTTTTCGTGTTCATTCTGCTTCTTTTAAGGTAAAGCTAGAAGTAGAAGGAAATGAATGAAGGTATGAAGACTCCCACGTCCACCGGATGATTCGAATTATCCGATTTCGCAACTATACGATTGTTGACCGGTAGGAAGTTCGTCGTGAAAATTGCCAACGTGATTTCTTCCCAAACATTTGAATTTGAATTTGAATGGCGGACCGCCCCGGGTGTCACCCCCAAATGGGATGTACCAAGGAGTATATATACTATGGCCTTATAGATCGCAGAGTATTAAAAAAAAATTGCGACATTGTACCTAACCTGCCACCTACCAGTTTTTTTCTTTTGTAAATAAAGTCCATCGACGTGTCGCCCTCAACGATTGACTTACTCGTTTTTTGTTTTTGCATTATTTGGTTGGTCCCACACGCAAGTGTGTCGACAAGAAAAGTAATTCTCGGATCGTTCTTAGATACGGTTATTTTTCCCCGAACTTTACACTGCGGTTGTGAAAAGCATGCTCTACTCCAGGATGGTAATTACACGGCACGCGTGCCAGGTCTGGCACGCGGGAAAAATTTGCCGGCACGCTAAGAAATTTAAAAAATGAAGTAAAAAATTTTTTTTATTTTAAAATAATTTCTGTTTTAAAAAAAAATGGACCCAATAATTTTAACACTTTCGGTTGAAAAAAATTAAAGGCAATTATCGCAATTAATCTTTGTCTTGCGCTATTTTTTCAATGAAATTTTCAAAAAGTATAACTACAAAGCAACAAATGGGGAATTTCCTTTTTATTTAGAATGTTTCCTTTCCGTTACATAATTACAATCATTACATAATTCAAATTTAAATTAAGCGGGAATCACCACAATTATTTTATGAACAGCCACGGTAGCAGCGACAATAGCCGCAACTAAGCCGAAAGTGTTAATCGACGGCTTTGAATTTAAGTCTACATTTTTTTAATCTAGTTGGCTTTGCATTATTTTGTACATACATATGTGTATGGTTGTGTTATAATTCTTGTATATGGATTCTTATTTGAATTTTTAGTTTGACTAGTGCTGTTCAATAAAATTTGTGTTTAACTTTAAATAAAAATTATTTTTGAGTGAATTAAAATGGTACCAAAAAAACAAAAACTACAAGATATTCGAAGCTTTGTACCCTCATGGACTGCTGATTACGGCTTTGTTAAACATGGAGATAAAAGTCGGTGTGGTCTTTGCTCTGAAATTATTGTGTGTCGAACGTCTTCTATTAAGCGACATTTTGAAACGAACCATAAAGAAATTTCCGAAAAAAATACTGACGAAAGAAAAGAACTAATTTCTCAAAGGTTAAAGCTAGCTGAAAATCAATCGAATTTACTATGAAAATATGTTAAAACCAACAGCAATGTTACGGAAGCTAGTTTTGAAATTTCTTATTTGATTGCTAAGCAATCAAAACCATTTTCTGATGGAGAATTTATAAAAACGGTGATGCTAAAAGCGGCCGACAGTTTGTTTCAAGATTTTAATAATAAAGAAAAGATTATTCAAAGAATTCGAGAAGTGCAGCTAAGCAGAAATACCGTTAAAGATAGAATTTTAAAAATAAGTGCTAATATTTCTGATCAACTTTACAACGATGTTGTGACTACATTTCAATTTGCCTCGATGAATCAACTGATATTAAGTCATCTGCCCGATTAGCAATTATTGCACGTTATGCGAAAGATAATGAAATGCACGAGGAACTTTTAAAATTAGCAAATATACCGGAAAGAACAAGAGGTAGTGATATTTGTGAAGTTGTAGTCAATGAACTAAACAAACTTAAAATAAATATCAAAAAAATTATTTCTGTAACGACAGATGGAGCTCCTAATATGACTGGACCAGAGATGGGTTTCGTTAATTTATTTCAAAACCTAGTTGGTCACCCAATAATAGGCTTTCACTGCATTATTCACCAACAAGTTCTTTGTGCAAAATTTGGAACTAGCGATTTCAAAGAAATATCAGAAAAAGTTAATCAAATCATCAATTTTATAGTTGCACGAGACATGCATAAAAGACAATTTAAAAAAACTTTTAAATGATATGGATTGTGAATACGATACTCTCTTAATGTGCAATAGTGTACGTTGGCTAAGCCGAGCGACATCCTTAGAACGATTTGTGAATTGCTTGGAAGAAATTCGACTTTTTTTACATGAATTCGACAGGAATCGTTTTAAAGAATTGTATGATACAGAATGGTTAACAAAATTAATGTTTTATACCGACATAACATTTCATTTAAACGTTCTTAATAAAAAATTGCAAGGACGAGGAAAAACAATTGAAGTTATGTTTGGATTGATAAAGGGGTTTGAAATTAAATTAGATATTTTCGCTAGAGATATCGCATCTGGAAAACATAATAATTTTCCAAAACTTAAAACTTTTTTACATGAATCAACAATTTTCAAAAAAACTAATTGGAATTTTAATTACGAATTTTCAAAAGTTCTTGAATCTATTAAAGAATAAAGGATTGAAAGTTTATTGAAAGTTGTAAATTATCCGGACTTATTCGATATACAGGATAACAACCTCATTAATTGGATGAAATTAGAAAATTTAGAAATGCAGACTATAGATTTGCAATCTAATCCTATTTGGACACAAAAATTTGTGAATATCCGAAAAAATATCGAAGAATTGGAATATCATCGATTGTCTCAGGATGGAGAGTCAGAATGCCGCATTGAAAACTTAATATTAGAAGTGTGGAATAGTATGCCAGATGCATTTGCTTCTGTTAAAATATTAGCAGTCGCATTGTTAACTATTTTCTCTTCCACGTATTCCTGTGAAAGTCTTTTTTCTGTACTCAATCATGTAGTTTCAAAGACAAGAAACAGATTGACAGAGGAAGATTCAGCAGCTTGTATTACCTTACAATCGACAACATACAAGCCTGATATTAAAAACCTTGCAAGTAACATGAAGCAAAAAGCTTCAAACAAAATTTAAATTTTTTTATTATAATTATTATTAAACTTTATAATTTTTAATACTATTTCTTTATATTGAATAAATATCACATGAACTCAGATATTGTAATCTATTTCTATGCTTTGTTGTTTATTTATAATCAATAAAAAAATATATATCGGTTTATATAAGAAATAAAAGGTACGGGGGCACGCGAAGAAAAGTGCATTTGAATTTAGTTTATTTTGGCACTTTGATAAAATCCTATTTGCCATCCCTGCTCTACTCTATATGAGGATATGATATCATGAAGATGTTGTGCTCTTATTTGTTTTTTTTTTTAAATCCTTTCCATCGTCCCGTCGCCCCGCGCGCCGGTCGCCGTCAACGATTGACTTACTTGTTTTTTTGTTTTGCTCTATTTGGTTGGTTGTTAAGATCTGCTTTTTTTTTAATGCGATTTCTATCATCTAGCTCTTGGAGTTCTTTTTATTATTTTGGTTTTTAAGTGCACGTGCACATTGTTTTGCATTTGTTATTGAAGTTCTTATATCCGTGGGCCCTGAGGTTGCCTGTGTCATTTCGTATAATCATTCGTGAGTTGTGGTTCACTTTAAGATATTTTATTTAAATAATGTCTTGTAAAAATTGAAATAGCTGGTAAAGAAAATATATTAAGAAAAATTTATATTGTAAAAAACAAGGTAATTCATTGCATAGATCAAGATTTTTATAAAATAAGCTTAAATTTATTTTTTGTTTTTGTCGGAAACACATACATATAACTAAATTTAATATATGTATCTAATCTATTGTTTGAAGTAAATAATTAATTGTATTGTGTAATTTGTATTAGTAGTTAACATTTATGAATGTATGTAATGAATGTACACTATCGTTATTAGGTTTGCCTTTTTATTTTAATTAGATTTCTATGTTTAGATGGGATTAATCAGATCCAAATTATTTAAACATTATTCACTATTTTTACTATGTTATTACTATAATTATTGTTATTAAATACATTTTTATTTGAATAAGATATCATAATAACCTAAGGCATCGTTTACAGGGTATAAAAAGGGATAAATATACAAATCTGAATAAAATATATAATAAGTTTTTGATTATTTGGACCTGATTTTTGCCCATCTACAGTGAAGTTTTTTTTAACGACCACTCTAATTTACATAAGTATATATTTATATAAAAATATTTAGAATACATCGACGAAGCATACCTACATGGTCAATATATTTTTGAGAATACGCGTACAAAACAAGAGAAATATGCCTCGAGGAGTTCATATAACAAAAAGAAAGAGTGGTGCTCAGCAGAGAAAATCCAAACAGGCTAAAATGAACGTTCTGCGGAGCATGTCTGGATCCATTTTCAAATATGTTAAAAAAATGGACGACAGCCAAAGTTCGTCAAAAGCAAATGACAGTCACGTTGATCAAGAGAATGATTCCGAAAATACAAGCTCATCTACAGAAAGCAACAGCCAAGAAACAGAATCAGTGTTGAAAATTCAAGAAGTCGAATCAAACGAAAATACTCAAAATGACAGCAATGGTACTGATTACGAATCAAGTATTGAAGAGGATTCCTACACGGATGAACTTCAGAACATGAAAGATATCTCACATTGGAGTATACCCGTTCCTGATAAAGTTCGAATTGAAATCATCAAAAAAGGATTTGAACATTTCCAAAACCGGGAGGGACCATCCACCACTGTATCCAGACCAGGGGTAAAAATAAAAGGTTATGTTCGTCATCTTACAGAAGAATGGTTTTACAAAGTTTTGCCTAACGGGGACAAGATTCTGCGATCATGGATGGTATATTCTCCTATAACTAATAGCCTGTACTGCTTTTGCTGTCGTTTATTTGCTGCCACCAATAATGTTAATACAAAAACAGCATTCATGAATGGATTTGAGAAACGGTGGAAACTGAACCCCAAAGTACCGGATCATGAGACTTCAAATGAACACATAGAAAATTTTGAGAAGTGGAAAACTTTTGAAATGGGTTTGAAATTACATAGAACAATAGATGACTCAGTCTTGCAATTAATGGATGCTGAAAAACAGAAGTGGAGGCACCTTTTATCTAGATTATTAGACATAACATTGTTTCTGGCTAAACAAAACTTAGCATTCCGTGGACATGATGAAGGACAAGACTCTTCAAATAAAGGTAATTTCTTAGAACTAGTCAGTCTTATGTCAAAGTACGATGTTGTGTTGAAAGAGCACATCTTGAATTTGGAGCAAGGAAAATCACAAAAAGTCTCATATTTATCGCCACAAATACAAAACGAATTCATTAATATCTTAGCGAAGCAAGTCAAATGCAGAATTGTCAATGAAATCAAATCAGCTAAATATTTTGGAATTATGTTTGATAGTACACCTGATATTTCGGCGGAGCCCACAAGCGGACCAGTAGGAATGCAGTTAAGTGGGAAGGTTATGGTCCTACACTTCTGACCATAACGACGCCGGGATAAAAAAGGAAAAGAAGAAGAAGTACACCTGATATTTCACATATTGATCAAATGTCTGAAGTGATCCGTTATGTTAAAATTGATAATAGAAAAGTAGAAATCAAAGAAGCATTCCTGGGATTTTTTCCTTTACATGGAAAAAAAGGTGCGGATTTAAGTGAAGAAATTCTTAAGAATCTTGAAAACGACGGTTTAGATATTATGATGTGTCGTTCTCAGGGTTATGACAATGCAGCTGTTATGAGCGGTGTACATGGGGGAGTGCAAGCTATTAAAGAAAAAAACAACAAAGCAATTTTCTTTGATGTATAGATCATTCAATTAATTTATGTGGCCAACATTCATTTGCTCAAAATATATGTATCTTGTGTAACATTTTTTGGAACAGTAGAGACAACTTTTACATTTTTTTCTGCTTCCACTCATCGCTGGGAAGTGCTTCTTAAGCACAGCAAATCAACCGTGAAAAGACTTTCAACAACGCGTTGAAGTGCTCATTATGCTGCAATGAAAGTTTTGGCCGAAAATTGTGATGAAATCTTAGCTGCAGTTGAAGAGTTGTGTGATGCGAGAGAAAATGTAGAAACCAGAGGTGCTGCACAGAACCTAAAATCTGCAATGTCTGATTTCGCTTTTCTTTCTTTTCTCTTCTTTTGGAATAATGTCCTTAAAGACATAAATTGTACTCAGATTGCACTACAAGCTAAGGGATTAAGTATTGATCACTTGGCTAAAAAAATAGAAGCCCTTCGCATTTACGTTGAAGAAAATCGGGCGAAAATCGTAGAAAACGCAATTAACCTTGGTATGAAAACATCGGAGAAATACGACATTCTAACAGAAAGAAGAATTCGTTGTAAAAAGCGAATGGCTGGTGAGTTGGCAACCGATGCAGGACTTTCACTGAGCGCTGAACTACGGAAAGACATGTTCGAGTGCCTTGATCGATTCATCACTGAACTCCGAACAAGAACAGAGTCTATTAAGGAGGTGGCTTCATTGTTTGAAGTTGTACAGGCGAATAATTTGCTTTTAGCAAATATTGATGATTTGAAAATAGCTGTTTCAAAATTTGCTAGTGTTTATGATGAGGTGTCAGAGTCAGAACTTCTCTCAGAGATACCAAGGTTGAGAAGTCATTTGAAAACGTCTAAAGTGACAACATCTAATTGGTTATCTTTGGACTTTATGAAATTTATCGTTGAATGGGACTTTGCAGAATCTCTTCCGAATCTCATTGTCGCATTAAAAATGTTTATGACAGTATGTGTGTCAGTTGCATCATGTGGAAGGAGTTTTAGTAAGTAAAAATTAATTAAAAACTACTTGCGGGCAACAATAACGGAAAAGAGGCTCAACAATCTGGGAATTTTAACTATTGAACATGAGGCGACCCAGCAAATAAATTTTGATGACGCTATCAACGAATTTTCTGCTGTAAAAGGTAGGAAGAAGACGTTTTAAGTTTCTACAAGTATTATAATGTGTATATTATATAAATGTTTGTTCTGTTTTTTTTATACAATGTGTATATGTACATATATTAATTTTTATTCTGGTTTTTTTATGCCTATAATGTGTATACATTTTTGTTCTCCTTTTTTTTCATTTTTTATTTGGATTTAAATAAAAAAGTCATAATTGATCGAGCGGAGCGAGAGCAATCACCCACTTTTTGGCCTAGCGCGTGCATGTACGGGGAATATAGTGGTCCGAAAACGATTTCGGACTAATCTTGTACGCACTAAATGTAGATATCGGCTATAACCACACATGTGTGCAGCATGTCATTCGATAGATCTAGGTCTGTAGATGAGCCATAAATTATCAAATGAAATTGTTTGATTGAAAAATAGTGAGAAATAACGAAGTAAAGTTTAGAAAAGTGCCATGCGGAGCGAGAGCAAGGTTGATAAAACAACAAATTTGCTCGCTCGATCAACAATTTTCAGTAGCGGAGTTAAGCCCGCGCATACTGATCTGCCTAGTATATGGAATAGCGGAATTTCATTTATTTTACTGTTTTTCATTCTGGGGGTGACACCATAATTGCCGCCCCAGGTGCCACCCATGCTAGCTACGCCACTGCCTATGGGTGTCCCATGTTGTTCAATGTGAGAGCAAGTTTAATGGAAGGAATTTGGGTGTTTGAGAGACATTGCCTCAGGACTTGCCTCGGATTACATAGAGCAAATAAATCTGAGTACTTACACAAAATTCTACCCTAACGAGGTCCTATACAATAGGGCTGGGATTTTACGGATGGGTAATTTTCTGATTAACCTAATCCAAAGTCACGTTGCAGTTACAATGACTTCGGTCAATAACCTGACGTCCGGGACACTAACTATGTACATATGTACATGTACCACGAGAAAGTGCGCTTTAGCAGCTTTATCCCCTTAGATGCATTCCTTTATTTGGTTAATTATAGTACAGTTATATTGGGTAATTATAGTACAGTTTTTAATGCATCGGATATTTGTGAATGATCACCGTCTTTTATTCTTATTGATAACTAACATTGAAAAGTTAATATGGAATAATATTCCAAAACATGAGGTGTCAACAAGTCACCATGAGACTCTCATTGAGCTGTCGATCTGCCAAGTCCTTAGGCTAAAGGTACGACAAACAATTCTTCATATTATCGCACTGAATATTTGAAAAATTTCTTTTGAATGAAAGGAAAAGTCATTACGCACCTTACTATGTACATACATACATATGTACATATGTATGTATCAGCATGTATCGACGAACTCTAAGCATGGACCTAGTTTGGATTGAAATAATCGGAACTAGACCCTTACGACATTCAGAAAACGAATATAATCTCCACCATATGCCTACATACCTATATCCTGTCTTCTTATTAATAACTTATTAAAATTATTCGTTAATCGGTTGTCAGGATTTCATCTTTACTAATGAACTTACATATATGTAAACACAGCCGAAGGTGAACACAATTTGGAATAATCAATTTGTTTTTCATGCTTCATTCTATTTTATACACGTACAAACGTTTCTTCGTTCGCTAGGTGATAAGTTGAACCCCTCCGTGTTCGGATAAGAAAATATACTCGTATTCAGAGCAATTGCCGTAAACCTTTGCCTCCGCCCGAATATGCCTACAGTCTAGGAAGCAGAAAATAGAAAATAGAAGAGGAGATCGAACAGAGCACTCCAAACAAATACTGTAGTATGTAAGTATATGTATGTATGACTTTATGTCTTCTGGACAAGACTAAGAAATGATAATGACATTTTTTTATGATTTAACTGCCATTAACTAGTTTTACCGCAATCTGCGCATACTAGCGTTTTCGTCGCCATCATCAGTGTCTTGCTGTTGTTGTCTGTCTGCTTCAAGATGAAGATAACGATGATGACAACCATGAAGGCAAGGAGTCAAACAATCCCGATTACGACGAAACATACATATGTATGTATGTACATAAGACGCTAGGTCGAAGAGGAACTGTAGGTTTTCAGTATATGTATTGCAAAAAAAAATCTGATAGAATTGACTGGACTCCTAAGCTGGTTGCTCGATTTCTACACTACAGACAGTTCCAGAATCGACATATAGCTGGGGCAAAACAACGGTCGTGTGGAAATCTTGAATGAGTTTTTCCAGGAAAAATCTAACTGCTGTCGATCGTATACACACTCCGCGTCGTGTCTGAACGGTTGTGTGCATTTCTGCAAAAGTACAATTGTTCGCTGTGACCAGAAGCCATTCACTATACTTACTCGTAATATGTGGATAGTAGGTAGCATTTCTTCTAATGCCTTATTGTGCCTGATACCTGATTCGTGGGATAACACGCTAACTTGATGTACATACATATGTACATACATAGCTGCAATACGTAATATAGTCAAATGTTGGATGCTATTGGTGGTTTTTAAAGGGTCGACAGTGACAGTCGCCGATGCACCTGCAGCCGGTGCTGCTAATTATTTAAATGCAATTACAGCACAAGGGGGACAGGAAAGAAGTGTTTGTTAATTTTTCCTTCCTTCTCTTCCTCTTATACATACATTCATACATATTTGCGTAATGCAGTGGCTGTTACCGTTTTTCATTGCGCAATCTCGACCCTGATACCGACTGCATTAACAATTGCCGTGGTATGTGTGAGAGACCTCCTTGGCTTCCACCAAAGATGGAAGATATTTAATTCCTTTGTGGTGTTTTCTGTTACATTCTGTAACCTTAATTTGTAGCAAAAAAGTGGAGAACATCTATACGGGTTTTTTCACACATTTTAAATAACAAACTGGCTAGTTAGAAATGGACTTGGTTGGTACTCGTTCTAGTGCTGGTTTAATTAAATTTCATTATAACATTATTTGAGTATGGAATAGGAGACCATCTCGGAGGCTTATGGGATTTAATCAACATTACAACATTAACATTTCGTGCCGCTTCGTACAGTAAAAGTTGTAGAAGAAGTTTGTGGACGACTAAGAAATTAGTGAATCTAAGACTAGATGCTCATTTCACAGTGAAGTGACACTCCAAATTCCAAAAATGCACTATTAATAACTGAGCAACCATAAATAAAATTGCTGCAATAGAATTGTCACTGTGCTTTCTCGATAGAATATCCGAGTCATTAGAAGCTTAAAAATCTTTTTAGCTACAGTAAAAAGTTGGCTTTTGGGCTTAAGACTCAATGAAATCGAAATTCTTGTGCGCTACACCATGTAGTCTTATGAGTCCTCTTGGAAATAATGTGTTCTCTTCTTAAACAATGTGTATATAGGTATGTAGTTAGATAGGAATAATGAATTAGTTCACCCCACAACAACTATGAATTGCAATAATTATGTTAAATAAAGTGGCATTAATCTCTATTTTGTATAAATAATAAATGTCACTACTGTTCTCAAAATGAATAGAATTGTAATTAATTGTATGTATATGTAAGTAATGTTATGAGAATTAGAAATAATAATAAAAAAAAAAAAAAAAAAATTACCGCTGCTGATGCGATCTCAAATATTATTTTGCTAGGCATGGGATCCTTCAATTCTCATAGAACGAAGAGTATAAAACCCAAAGCCCCTCTGAGGACAATTGGAATAAATTTAAAGGAGTCAAACTGCACTGCAAAAACGCTAAGGCAAAAAGTGCTAAGATGTCCCAAGGGTAGTTTAAACTTTTGATCGTTCGCCTCGCTCATTTGCGATGGTATTCCAGTTGTCAGTGCTTTAGAAAAAGCCATACTGCTGGACATTTTGCAGTCAGCTCAGTGCTTCCAAATTGTAATCGATCTCCGACTGTACTCGAGTGCGTCGGATTTTCTATGGGATAAGAGTACTTAAAGATCTCAACGTGCACAATCCCGCTGGTCCCAACGGTATTCTCCTGGTATATTCCCGAGTAGATAGACAGCATTTGGAAAGGACAAATCTTCATCTCCCTCCACCTATCTATTCATAGTACTGACGCCCTTTTTTCTACGGTCATGGAAACGGTGATAAATTGATCTTGAATCAACAACTAGCAACAGGTCCATGGAGAGCATATCTCACCGAAAGGTGGAGTCAATCTTTCTACAATCTCGTTGAAAGCAAGATCGTTGCGCTTGATATTTCTAAGGCATTTGACAGAGTCTGACCTCAGGCTCTTTCGTCGAAAATGCATTCTTATGGTATCAATGAAACTATATGGATTAAAATTGGTTTCGAGTCATTCAATTCAAGACGTTTTGTACGGTTTCAAGGCCAATATACCACCAAATAAATGCAGGTTTTTCGCCACGTCTCTGTTCTTTCACCGATGCTTGTCATCATTTTTATCTTCTGTCTGCTACTTCTAATCTAACCCAATCTTTCGCTGAAGGTTTCATATTCTTTTTTAAACTCACTCGTTTTGGACCAGCAATGTGTGTTAATCACATAAAATTCCTACATCGACAGTATCTATAATTAAGTGGGATATAAACAATAAAATGGAAATTAATGTTTCCAAAACTCAATGCTTTCTATTACCACTTAAGCGAACCTTGAATAGTCAGCTATTATCTATGAATGGCGCTTGTGTGTTGTATTAAAACCGACAAACTTCCACACTTAATATTTGCATTAAAAAACACTTAGTAGGACTGGTTTCCTTAAACGATGCCGAAGAATTTCACCCAAACTAAATTGTCTTCAATCTATAAGGCTAGTATCCGCTCAAAGTTGATCACAAGGTTCCAAGAACGGCATGCATCTGCTATATAGAATTCAAAAACGGCGATAAGACTTAATTTCCACTCGCTATTTCAACAAACAATGTTCAAGCGAGGAATCCGATCGAATTTCTCCGCTACAGGATTTGCAATATCCTCCTCGCCAGAAATGCCCATAAATTAACCCTTAAGCCTCTCTTCGGATGTACAGTTTAATTAAGAGACTTTTTTTATCCGCACCACACGAATATGGAGAATATTTGTCCGAGGCTTCTTCAATAGGACAATATTTATCATGGCTTCAAATCATTTTTATCAAAAAGTTATCCACACGTACAATCTCGTGTACTCAGTTTCACGTGTCTTTCAAGTATATAACCCAAGACAAGTCCTTGACCCTCAAACACCCGAACCCTTTCCATTAAGCTGGTTCTCACATTGAACTAGATGTGACATTCATAGGCAACAATGGGCCTGATTAAGGCCATGTAGCAGATTACCTTTACCCTGGAATCAAATTGGCTGCTATGAAACAGCCATCTTGTCAACGTGAAAACTCTCCGAGCTATTAGCAGAGCAGCAGCTAAATGTTTAGTGCCGAGAGGCTTTTTCCACGCAAGTGTACTGCGAGGGGCTTTGCCAGTACCCCACCGAGAAGAGAAGCCGCGAAATAAACATTCGATGGCATTGGTGTTATCGGGATCCGAACTCACTCAACGCGAGTTACGTTCCTTCACCCTATATCTCCACGAGTTGTGAGGCTCGAGGAGAATTCAGCTGGTTCGACACATTTCACCAGCTGTGTTAGACCAGAGGTCATCAAGTTCGTTGATAACCTGAGCCTATCATCAGTTAGTTAATATCAAGAGTTAGTTAATGAATAGAAACAACTCAGTGTGCGAAACACCTGAGTAAACAAATCCAAAGAAGTGCGTTTTTGCGTACGATGAATCGGGGAGTTCATTTCAAGCCTCGTAACGCGACTGTCGATTAACCAATAAATATTAATTGTCAAAAAAAAACATTTTTTCTCTGCTTTTCTTTATTGTGGATGCTCCGAAGAGTATCAAGAGTTCAGTGGCGCGTCAGACGGCGGCACATTGCCCATTGCACTACGGCGCTATAGGGGGATAGGGATTAAATTCCAAATGGATTTTTGTCCCATGAAAAAGAATAAAAGAATAGAAGCTCCGCACTATGCGGGTTCACATCACTACAACAATACACCAGTTCAACTCCACACTCAAAAAAAAAATCATAATTCCTTGACACACCTTGATGACAAATGGGGCTAGTCTTCCTTAAGTAAAATATTTCGGAGATAAAATAGTTCCCCGATCGGATCTCTGGATGGAAACTACCAAGGAAAGAAATAATCTATGAAAAATAATGCGCAAAAATTAAGAATACGCTCGTGGCAGGTACGAAGTGCGTGCGGACCGAGTGCCTTCCAATCAGTAAGCAACGAAATACTCGTAAGCAAGTATAATTGAATATCACATATTCTGGTAGATAGAAGACGCCATAACAACGTACTAGATGTTACAGTATACAAAAGAACGGACTACAATTGTGACATACATATTCTAATCATCGTCAGCATTTTCATGCGGAATCTAAATGCACAAAAGCGGAACACAGGAATGTATAAAAAAGCTCAACCTTGAAAAGTTAAGGGAACCTTGTCTCCCGCGCAAATACCATGATGTAATCAATAACCAGTTTGCGTGACTAGATGGTCTGGAAATTAACGATTATGCAAGATAGATAGAGGCAGCATGATTAATAATAAAAAGTGTAGTAAGCGGAAAACAAACTAGGTTATTGCAAAGCTCCCAAAGGAAAGCCTTGGTTCTACGAATAATGCGAGGAAAAAACGCCTCTTATGATTTTAAGACTTCAAGCCCTGGAATATAGCGAAAACATCACGTGTACAAAATATCTAACCCTACGAAAGAAGGTCAGTTGTTTCCTTCGGGATATAAAGCGATAATGGGAAAAGAAAAACTTTGTTAAGCAATGTATGCAAGGAACACTGAAGCAACGATAATGGAGAGCTGTTTTCGGACAACGAGTCGCAGTCCAATGGAGTAGGCATTTCGATTAACTGCTTTATGTACAAGTTAATATCACAAAATTATAACTGATAACAAACATTGCAGTTCTACGCAGATAAAGCAAATGCACATTGCAGACATTTAAATTTAATAATTGAAATTAGTTTAGAACTAAACTTAGTCACTATTCCTAAGAACATAAATAAAATACAGTACTCCTCCGATTATCCGTCAACTAGAAACCACCAATGATACGTACCACTTAAAATGGCCGCCGACGCTTACCCACAAGCTGCGACGAGCACGTGGGAACCCGGGGTTCTGTCAAAATTATGTAAACAATCACATACATTATTATAATTCCAAGAGTGTGTGTGGCGGGAGTACCACCTCATCCGAATCCAAACGCATTCGCTTTCAATCAAAATACAGTAATTGCCTCCCCTGAATTCGGAGCACTCGTGGCAAGTATTGTCACAACGGTCAATGCAAAAATATTGTCTAATCAATAATAAATCCCTGTTTTAATTTTCAAAAAGGTGCAGGACAGTGAGTTGAATCTTACAAGGAGACAGCAAGGATGTGGGATATGTAAATGGAGATGAATTTTTGGGTGTATTACGTACTCCCTAAAAGTACTTACATCGTCAAGCTATAAGACGCACTACTCAGCCATTGTCCAGAAAAAAGACCCAAAGTTTAATTTAATTACAATTTGATATTCTGTTATCACACTTTTTTTCTATTTATTTATATTATCGAACAGCGAATTGAAAAATTTACAACTTTTTGATAAAGAACACTTATAAAATATGAAGAAATTGAAAGAGAACATATGTATGTATATGTAATTGTTAAATATTATCATTTATTTTTTGAAAAGAAGTTTATTATGAAATACATCGTATACATTAGATGTAATATTGGTAGCGTTAGAAATTATTATTTCAATAATTTTACTTTAGACTTACAAGAACCTGAATGATAATTATCATAAAAACAAGAAAAACACAATTTTTTTCAACAATTAGCGCAAAAAATAAATGCAGGTTTTTTACAGAAGCAAGGGGTTTTAAGAATTTCCTCTTAAAAACAAACTTCATTTATGTTCATAAATGTCGATGTTTAGATAGTTTTGACGCATATCAGGCATATCTGATCATTTCTGAAAAAAAAAAATGGAGAAGAGTGCTGACGATGAACGATTGACTGAGTTTTAATACAATTCTCGCCACACTCAATTTATCGATTTTGTTGAGTTAATTGTCAACAATTTGAATTTCTTTAATCAAACTTTAACTTCTCTGTAAAAGTAAAAATCGCAAGGTTTCACTAGCGGAGTACATTTTGCAGGTATTACTTTAACACTTAAAGTAGACATTTTCTTATCATCTTTCGAATTACTTAGAATTACTTCCCATCGAAATGTATATATGTATGATATACATATGTATGATTCTTGTCCTCCCCAAGAATCGATGAGAAGAATTTTTTTCTTTGCCCACATAAGATTTGATACATGTAGGGGAAGCAAGGGAAAAGGGAATTAAAAACGCGGGCAAAATTTTAATGTAGAATTCTAACTTTATTGGAAAAAAATCTCAAAAAAACAATAGCAAGGAGAAATTAAACAGATATTGAAAGTTCTTGGAAAAAAGTTAGTTGACTTGACAACTTTACGACTTGACGTTATTGGCTTGACCGGATGAATTCTCTCTTAGCGAATGACTGTTAAAAAGCAAAACAAAACAAAAAAACAAGTTTACATAAGGAGTGTATGTAGGGTAAATCAAAAGTTTTAGGCATATCCAAAAAAAAAAAACGAAATTAAACAAAATGTCGGTCCTACATACATTCCGAGCAAATTAGCATAGGAAAATAGCATATAAAGATGAGATGAGTTTTCCAGATTTTGAAGATATGACCGCAACATTCTTATATTTTTTCATGTACTCATCTTCTGAACCCTGGTTCGAAATGTACCTGTGTGTTCTTGCAAACAAACAAATACTTGAGGCAGGACATGCCCAGACAAGGTAATACTGTATTGTGCAGTAAATGAATGTGTAACTTTGTTCATATCCTTTCGGTGGACAAATACAGATTTACGTCCTACTTCTGATAAAGTTCTGTTAAAAATAGATTGATATTAGCATCCTAAAAAATGAAAAACAAACATTAAAAAAAAGTTATTTTTAGATTTAAATGTTTTTATTTTTCATAACTTAAAAATTGTTAAACATACTTGTTTGATCAGTATTTATTAGGAAGTCAGCGTTGAATTTTAGTATCAAGTTTGTATACAGAAGGTTTCTGCTGCAGCTAGCATTTTTAGACACGGTTTCTCTTTTGGATACATATTTTGGCGTGTTTATGCTTAAAATTTGTCACCCAACGTTCTGAGGCTTTGAAAGTGAAATCTACGAATTGTGCAGTTGTAGCCAACGACCACTGATGTAAATTTATCTTGTAACTTGTTGATAGTTTTGTTTAGCTTCAAGAAAACGATCATGAGTCTATGAATCAACTATAGCATATTTATCAAAGATAGTTCCTCCTTTTTTAACAGCATCCTTCCATTTTAGAAGATACTCTTTTCTTTCAAGCGACTGCACCCTTTTTTTGTAAAGTTATCGAGCTCCATGTGGAGTGCGCCTAAGCAATATTAATAACCTTTGTTTTATAGTCTAA